>CM076990.1:127907630-129157630 GCA_039090855.1 Macrothele yani
AAGAATGACACCTAAAATATCTCAGAGGGTTAGGGATGTACGGACGTATCTCAAGGTGAAGATACCCTGCCTTGATGGACGTAGGCAGGGAAGGGCTGTCAAATGTTAAAATGACGTTGCGGGATGGGACAGACTGCCCATTCCGCCTGAAGAGTACACGCCGCACACCCGTAACGGGTTGACTCCTCAGTTCTTAAAGTAGTTCCTTCTCAGAACACTCAACGAGGACCTGAGAGGAGACAACAGCTCGAGATGAATTTAGGTATCCGTGAGGTGTTATTTTGACCGGAGTCTCAAGCAGCGTGGTGGTGTTAAGAAGTGTAGAGCTGTAGGCCACAGTGGACATTTCAACCAGAAGATCTCCAGATTGGAGCTTCTTTACGCTCTTAGGAGAGCTTGCTATGGATTGAAGGGCTTTGTATATCCAAAATGGACTTTTGGCACTCATAGGCTTTGAAGAGTCTAATGAGTGCACAAAAAAAGAAACGAGCATTCGAGCAGTCAGGAATATGTTTTTTTTGCGGAAGGGGATGAGCCTTCCTCCATACCTCTTTTGCTTTTCGGTTCGTGGGAAACTTTATTTTCATCCATGAAAAAAATTAATAATTCGTCCGCCGACTTCCGCATGCACAATCGAGCCCAACGAGGGAGAGCCGGAGGTCCGCAAGCCCAAGTGGACGTAGGACACGGCTCTAGGGATAGGAAGCGGATATAGCAAGTTGATAGGTCAGACATGCGCTCGGCGTGCACCCAGACTTTCCCATGCCTGGGGAACACCCATTTGGCATGCCCACCCTATCCCCAGACTCACCCTCTCGTACGAAACGACAAGCCGTTAGAGGTCTGGGCTCCACTCGGCCACAGACCTCATTGACTAGGAGTGGGTTAGTTCCTAGCCGCCCGTTTAGGGTGAAGCAGGGGACAAAAAGGATGTTGGCAACTGGCGACAACAACACCCTGGCCTCCAGAAACCTCAGCCTCCAGCATCCCCTTTTCCACCTTACGGGTCACCGCACACGGCAAACGTGCAGGTAGGTCTAGCTAACCAGCTCGGAAAAACGAAGGAAGGAACATAAAACTGAGATGACAGAAAAGAAAAGGAGAAACTAAAATCCAGAGCTGGCGCATAATCACAACCTCAGCAACCTACAACTGAGGCGTGTGCGTGTCAAGTGAAAAAACAAAAAAACATAAAAAATGTGAAAATCATCACATATAGTACATGTCGGCTCGGGCCGTGAGGACGCCTTCCCCCAGCAGCTGGATGAACAGCTGTCCCTTCGGTGATGTAATCGTACAAGACAAAATGACAAAATGATCCGCCACAAGGTCAGGTCGGGCCGTGGGGGCGCCGCTCCCCAAATAACTGGAAAACCAGTTATCCCCGTGCGGAGGGATCCAGGAGAAAAGAAAGATCTACAGGAGGGATAAATTCCGGTGGAAGATAGTCTTTAGCTTTGCTCCGTTTTAACGGATCACCACTTGAATCAATGCGGGGCCGTTTAAATGTCAAAGCTGTACTTGAGTTCTCTGCGAGATTCTGCAATGCTACTGGACATTTATGTAAGTCAACAATGCCCAAAGTACCAATATTTGCTGTTGTCTGAGTCCCAGGATCCAAAGAAGTCGGCATTTCAATCAATGTCTTCTCTATCGGCTCGACCGGATCCACCACTCGGGTTTCACAAGTCTCAGCCACGGTAGAAACCAAATCAACGACATGTGAAATACCATGTTCTAAATCCGATCTTTCTTCAGGTACTGCAATTCTTTCCTCATGGGAATCAGAGAAACTCTTCCTCAGGGGTGGCCTATGCACATATGTGCATTTAGCACGGATGTGCCCTGTTTCATTGCAAGCGTAACAAAAAATTCCTGTATAAATACTAAACGTGAAACTCCGAGAATCCAATACAATGTCAACCTCTTTGGGACAAGTCTGAAGAGCTGATTCATTCGGGAAGATAACCCGAAGAGTCCGCTTCAACCCACCAACATGACAATAATTTGAAGATTGTGGGGCTTCTATAACTCTATGAACTGGTCCCACCACCCGGCTAAACTGAGAAAGAAGAACTATCAACGCAGAATCCGGTACCTCAAGTGGCACCGGAGACAATGGACACGATGAGAGCGAAGTCTCTGAAAATAAGGGAAATCACCTCGAGATGATTGATTTACTTTCCAAGAGTGACGAAACATTGAGAGTGTTTATGGAGAGTATAACATTTTCAGGAACTTCAAAAACAATACAGAATGATTTATTCGAATCAGTTGCTCACATAATTAGTAATGAAATCAATGCAGATATTGAAAATGCTCAGTTTTTTTTCTTGACAGATTGATGAAGCGACAGACATTAGCTCCCATGCACAAGTACCAATTATAGTTCTATTCGTGAAAGATGGAGTACCAGTAGAAATATTTTTGGGATTTTTTGACGTAAGTTCTGATCGGTGTGCTACTTCGCTTAAAGAATTACTGGATCGTGAGCTGGAAAGATTTAGCTACAAAGAAAAACTAGTTGCACAGACATATGATGGCGCAGCAGTGATGGCATCAGAGCTGAATGGATTGCAAGCAAAAGTGAAGTATGATATGCCCCTCAAGCATTATTTGTTCACTGCTACGCACACAGGCTGAACTTAGTTTTGAGCAGAGCTGCGTCAGTGTTGAAGGAATCACGTATTTTTTTGCAAATTTAAATGCAATTTGTGCATTCCTTTCCAATTCGACAAAGCGTGTTCATTTACTAGAATCCGTTGGTGGACCCAGACCACCTCGTGTATCTCAGACCAGGTGGAACTTCAAATCTCGTTCAGTATCTACCATAGCTGACCACAGGTTGCTGCTAATTGAAGTATTTGAAAAAAATGAAGATGATTCCAACTATGATGATGAGACAATTCACAAAGCAGCAGAACTAAAACGGTGGCTCCAAGACTTTAATTTCGTTTTTCTTCTCTTCACATATAAAAAAATATTTGATTTAACTGCGGTTACTTTCTCTGTACTGCAATCAAAATAGTTCCGATGTTACATTCTGTAACAAACGAATTACTGGCTTATGTGAAAAATTGTTGTACTTTCGAGATCAGAGACAGTTTGGTGATCTCAATCATAACGTGTGCAGTGAAGTTAGTTCTCCAAATAAAAGATTTAAAGGAAGAAATTATATTCCAGCCACCGTGCAATACAGAAGACTGTATTATGAGGTAATAGACAATATTACAACTCAGTTAAAATGCCGGTTTTCTGACATTGAGAAATTAAAATTTCTTCAGCTGGTCGATGTACACTGCTTTGAAGCTCATTCTAGAATTTTTCCTGAACACTGTTTTAAAGCTCTGCTTCAAACTTATGAAAAATACTTTGACAGCACCAAACTACATAGTGAGCTGCAGGTTCTGTATTTAGACTGAGATCGGTGGAACAATGCCAAAAGTACAACAGAACTTCTATCTGCCATATACAATAATAATCTAGCACAGGCACTGCCAGAGCTATTTAGACTTCTTTCCCTCGTAGTAACAATTCCTGCAACATCGGCCTCTGTGGAACGCAGTTTCTCGTGCCTGAAGAGGATAAAAAAAACTACAAGAGAAACTCCATTGGGCAAGAAAGGTTGTCAAGTTCATCAGTTCTGTCAATCGAGAAGGCGCTTATGAAAAGGATGGAAGCAGAACAGACATGGAATGACCATATAATAAATCACTTCGCCAAACAGAAAGAACGAAATATATATCTCATATACAAGACAATATAAGCGTAAGGTAAGCTTTCTCTCTTGCTATATAGGTAAACGTGTGCAGAAGTCTTCAAGACTTTTTTCTTTTGGCGTCAGTGAAGGCGGAGGCGTACATACAATAGAATTTCATTTGAGATGAAAAAGATGTATAGTTCAGTCTTGCTTTTTATCTTCTGTTGATCTCTTTAATAAAAATCTATTTCGATGTAATATATTTCATATTCAAACTGGCTTAACAGTTCCCAAATAGTCCAAGAGGGCAATTCAGACTGAAAAATATACACTGACGGAAAAAAAAATCCCAACACCAAGAAGGGGTTGTGTTAGGTAAACAACAGTTGGTAGGCGGTGAAAGTACATCTGTAAGATGACGTCTATGCAAATTTCGCGCTCGGCGCATACGTGTGGCGCTAGTAACGCCCCTCGGAACATGCAAAGCAGATTTGCTGTAAATACGCGCTGTAACGTTCGTGAGCGTTAGTTATCGTTCAGATTCGACGTAGTGTGTTGATATTAGTCAAGAATGCCTTTAAGAAGACGAAGAAGCCATTATCAACAGCTCACGGAGTTTGAACGAGATCGTGTAATAGGGCTACGAGAAGGTGGATTTTCTTTCCGCGATATTGCAGAACGACTTAGCAGGAATGTAGCCACTGTGCGTGATTGTTGGCAGCGGTGGTCAAGGGAAGGTACTGCCTCAAGAAGACCGGGTTCCGGCCGGCCACGTGGCACTACTGGGAGGGGAGACCGCCGTGTACGGCGTATGACCATGGAGCATCGTACCGCGTCTGCGGCAGCAATTCGAGCTGCAGTTGCCACCACAGTGACACAACGAACTGTTACAAATCGGTTACTTGTAGGACAGCTCCGAGCCAGACGCCCTGTAGCGTGCATTCCACTTACTCCAAACCACTGCCGTTTGCGACGTCAGTGGTGTCAAGCTAGAGCTCATTGGAGGACAGAGTGGAGATCTGTTGTGTTTTCTGATGAAAGCCGGTTCTACCTGGGTGCCAGTGATGGTCGTGTGTTGGTTAGAAGGAAGCCAGGTGAGCGCCTGCAACCAACGTGTCTGCGGCCGAGACACACTGGACCTACACCTGTAGTTATGGTCTGGGGAGCAATTTCCTATGACAGCAGGAGCACTCTCGTGGTTATCCCACCCACCCTAACGGCACAGTTGTACGTCGGTCTGGTGATTCAACCTGTTGTGCTGCCATTCATGAACAGCATTTCAGGTGGTGTTTTCCAACAGGATAACCTTCGCCCGCATACCGCTGTTGTAACCCAACATGCTCTACAGAGTGTCGACATGTTGCCGTGGCCTGCTAGATCACCAGATCTTTCACCAATCGAGCACGTATGGGACATCATTGGACGACAACCCCAGCGTCACCCCCAACCAGCATTAACCGTCCCTGTATTGACCGACCAAGTGCAACAGGCATGGAACTCCATCCCACAAACTGACATCCAGCACCTGTACGACACAATGCATGAACGTTTGCGTGCTTGCATTCAACATTCTGGCGGCTACACCGGTTATTAATGTACCAGCATTTCACATTTAAAATGGCTCTTCTCGCGCTTACATTAAGCTGTGATCTTGAAACCTTAATCGATTCAATATGTTACCTATACGAATGTATTGCCGCCATTTCATTCCTCTACAACTATTTTTTCGTGGTGTTGGGATTTTTTTTCCGTCAGTGTATTTAGGCGAAGGGTCGGAGTCTTACGTAAACAGGTTTTGTGTTAGTAAGTCATGTAAAACGTGCGTTTCCGGTAAATTTTTATGAATCTCTTCACGGGTCACGTTTCTTATTTCATACTTCGCACATTAGAAGGTAAATAAAGAAAATTATATTGTAAGAAAAAATGGCATTAAATTGAGTAAATTTATCATGAAAGAAATACGAGATTACACCATATAATGCAAACTTTGAAGATGACAAGCCCATTTTTGGCGTAAATGTGACAAGGATGGTAAGTCTGATAATATCCGAAAACTTGAAAATTTTCATCATCCTGGATCGGGATTCGAACCCACGTCTCTCAGATAGTGCCCGGGTATGCTAACCACTACACCACCCAGAACGACCAAATTTCAAGTTTCCGATTAATTTGAATATAACCATCACAGGGTTCACTACTCGAAGCGACCGGCATTCATGTTTAGCAAATTTGGAGGTTAAGAATCCTATTCCGTGATTGCCCGGAATAGCAAATAAATCAAGAAAGAAATACGGGATTACACCTTATAATACAAATTTTGAAGATGACAATCCGATTTTTGGCGTAAATGTGACAAGGATGGTAAGTAAGATAATATCCGAAAACTTGAAAATTTGCATCGTCCTGGAGCGGGACTCGAACCCGCGTCTCCCAGATAGCTGCCGGGTATGCTAACCACCACAGCACACTGGACGATGTTGGAATATTATCTGACTTACCATCCTTGTCACATTTACGCCAAAAATCGGATTGTCATCTTCAAAATTTGAATAAATTTATTTGAATCCAGTCTGAAAAGTAGTTTGCCTCCCCAGCAATTTTGGTCACGGACCGCCACTGGTTCGGGCATGGTTCGGGCAATCTCACACGAGTTTCGAGCATTCTGCATCGGAAAGTTCGCATTCGCGCTTGGTCTCAGTTCCGGCTAAAAATCCTAAAATACACACAAATGTGTGAATTTGGTTTTAAATAAAACTTCTAAACCAGGTACTTAGTTTAAATTTCCGATATAAAGTGGCAGTACAAAACTTTTCTTCGGGTAATTCTTTTTTTTTCAGAGAGCAAATTTTTGCACTTAATTAGGAATGCAATGCATGCGTTGCATACAATGACTTCACGCTACTGGGGATGTGTACTTCAAGAAATTCCCACATAAATGAAGTCCTTTTTTTTTTTTGATTGGAGGTTTAACGACCACCGTGAGCAACTCAATGGGCTATAAGCAGTCGCCCGTCCCTAATTTAGGGTCACTGGTTCCAGGGAAGGGAAAGAGCCAGTGCCGTAAGACAAACACAACATCCATGCCTGACCGAGATTCGAACCCGGACCCCTTACGGACGGATGATCAGAGGCCAGCGCCTTAGACCACTGCGCCACCGGGGCGGCGAAGTCTTTTAAGTCATACACTGCTTGACAATTGCTAAGGACGGATCATAAACGGCTATATAGCGCATGAAAAAGTAAGTGTGGTTGGATGCCAAATGAAATAAAATAATGTCAGAATGCCAGGACATTACAAGAAAGACAATTTATTGTGCTCTGAAATCCAGAAGGCTTTGGAACGTGTTCAAGGAACAAACAGGCCATTTTGTGCAGAATACGTGAACGTGAAAAAAATGCAATTACCGTCCGCAGGCGTTTCGGCGTAAGATGTCAATACGGGATATGGCCACCATGGAGGGCGATGCAAGATTCCACACGTCGTGTCATGCTTTGCACAACATTATCAAGCAGCTGTTGGGGTAATTTATCCCATTCCTCTGTCAGTGCACGAGTGAGGGTGTCCTTGTTTATTGGAGGGCATTGGCGACCAGCAAGACTCCTCCCCAAAGCATCCCTAACATTTTCAATGGGATTCAGATCTGGAGAACGTGCTGGCCATACGAGGCGTTGAATATCTTCGCTCTCAAGACACTCCTGGACAGCGACTGTTCGATGACATATTGCGTTGCCGTCCATGAAAATGAATCTATCACCGACAGCACCACGGAACATGCAAACATGAGGTAGCAGAACATCATTAATGTATCGTTGGCCAGTCATAGTCCCAGTTGGAAGCATATAGAGGGACGTACGGCCATTGATCATGATGCCAGCCCATACCATGACACTACATGTAGGATATCGGTCGCTTTCCTGTATGTTTGCTGGGCAATATGCAGTACCACTATCACGCCAGATCGGTTGTCGTCGACAATCAGACGATAGACTGTATCTACTTTCATCTGAGAAGAGGACAGCAGACCAGTCGTTATCAGTCCAATTGCGATGTTGATGGCACCATTGCAAACGGGCGGTACGGTGACGTCTGGACAATGGGATGCACACAACAGGATGGCGGGCGTATAGTCCTCCTTCATGCAAACGTCTGGCGACAGTTTTTCGGGAGATCCGCTTGCCAGTAGCAGCCATAAACTGATTTGCTACCTCACTAGCTGTGCTGCGTCGGTGTCTTTTTGTTGATAGCACTATGTACCGATCTTCTGCAGGTGTCGTACTGCGAACACGGCCTCCCCCGTGACGTTTGCTACACTCTCCATTTGTTTGAAATGATTTCCAAAGCCTTGAAACAACACTGTGGCTGACGTCGAACTCCCTGGCAACATCTGTTATCTTTCGCCCTTCTTCAATCTTGCCAATAATACGGCCACGCGTAAAATCATCTAGGTGATGTCGTGAAGACATACTGAAACTTGCAAGTTCGTCAATTGATTCCTTCCTTTTCAACTTTGCGTTTGAACAACAACGGTCAATACGCGTCAAATCCTTTATATCTCTTATCAGCGCTATTTTTTTTTTTTTTGATTGGAGGTTTAACGACCACCGTGAGCAACTCAATGGGCTATAAGCAGTCGCCCGTCCCTAATTTAGGGTCACTGGTTCCAGGGAAGGGAGAGAGCCAGTGCCGTAAGACAAACACAACATCCATGCCTCACCGGGATTCGAACCCGGACCCCTTACGGACGAATGATCAGAGGCCAGCGCCTTAGACCACTGCGCCACCGGGGCGGCTATCAGCGCTATGACGTCACGAACAAGTTCGGGCCGCCCCGGTGGCGCAGTGGTCTAAGCGATGGCCTCTGATCATTCGTCCGAACGGGGTCTGGGTTCGAATCCCGGTGAGGCATGGATGTTGTGTTTGTCTTACGGCACTGGCTCTCTCCCTTCCCTGGAACCAGTGACCCTAAATTAGGGACGGGCGACTGCTTATAGCCCATTGAGTTGCTCACGGTGGTCGTTAAACCTCCAATAAAAAAAAACAAAACAAAAAAAAAAAAAAAAAAAACAAGTTCGGCAATCCAAAATTTGCATACGCACAACACGTCTTACTCTATCCCGCACTTATATGCTAATTTCCACATTTTCCTGCCTTCCATTTTATGGTTGCTATCGTTGCTATTGTCATCCGTCCTTAGCAATTGTCCGGCAGTGTATAAAGGTCCACACTAATGAGCAATCTGAACAGTGTGTCATTTGTTCCAAAACATTCACCCAAAATTCTAATATCTCAAGGAATATGCTCCTTCATACTGGTAAGAAACATCTATGCAATTTATGTTTCAAGAAATTCAGGAAGCTTATCTCTCAAGACATATACTTCTTCCCACACCTAAGGCATATGTTACTTCATGGAAACAGGTCAATTATAAATTAAAGCTTCACATGAATACTGGTAATAAATGTCCGCTTAATTTTGCATTTTCCTTCCTTCGCACCATAGAAGCGCTAGCTATTCGTGACTCGTGAAATTATTCTGATGAGCAGTTTTTTTTCCCTTTTTTTTTGTAATAAAAGTAAAATCATGTTTCCTCGAGTTCTAATATTTTTTTTTGATTGTAGGTTTAACGACCACCGTGAGCAACTCAATAGGCTATAAGCAGTCGCCCGTCCCTAATTTAGGGTCACTGGTTCCAGGGATGGGAGAGAGCCTGTGCCGTAAGACAAACACAACATCCATGCCTGACCGGGATTCGAACCCGGACCCTTTTCGGACGAATGATCAGAGGCCATCGCTTAGACCACGGCTCTGATAAAATTCAATATATTGCGACCAAATTCCCCTAAAATTGGATTCGACTTTCCGCACCATTCAGGAAAGCCAGAACGCTGCTGTTTTTTTTTTTTTTTTTTATTGGAGGTTTAACGACCACCGTGAGCAACTCAATGGGCTATAAGCAGTCGCTCGTCCCTAATTTAGGGTCACTGGTTCCAGGGAAGGGAGAGAGCCAGTACCGTAAGACAAACACAACATCCATGCCTGACCGGGATTCGAACCCGGACCCCTTACGAACGAATGATCAGAGGCCAGCGCCTTAGACCACTGCGCCGACCGGGGCGGCACGCTGCTGTTTAAATGGAATGTAAACTACCAAAGGCATAATAAACAACAATGAGCAATAGCCATTTGTTCGAGTAGGGTCCGGGTTCGAATCCCGATGGAACATGAATGTTGTGTTTGTCTATTGGCACTTGCTCTCTCCATTTCCTGGAACCAGTGGTCCTAAATTACGGACGTGCGACTGCTTACATCCCATTAAGTTGCTCATGCTCACGGTGGTAGTTAAACCTTTAATCCCCCCCCCCCCAAAAAAAAAAGTCGATAGGAAAGATAGCAAGATTACCAAAAGAGATTTTCGCTGCCCTGGTGGCTTAGTGGTCTACGCACTGACTTTTGACGATTCATCCGAGATTGGTCTAGGTTCGATTTCTGATATGGCATGGATTGTGTCTTTGTCTTACAGCACCGACTCTCTCCCTTTCCTATAACAAGTGGCACCAAATTTAGGACTGGCGGCTGCTTATAGCCCATCGAGTTATTCACAGTGGTCTTTAAAAAAAAAGCGGGCACTGAACACGAATAAGGGCCGCGGGTAGCCTAGTGGTGAACGTTAGTGACTACCACGGAGAAGGCCTCGGGTTCGATCCCAGGCAGGCACGAACGCTCGAACCACTAAATATCCGCCGTGCGTCGGATGGGCACGTTAAGCCGTCGGGCCCCGGGTACTGGCCCCCTGGTAGTAAATAAGGGCGTCTTCCATCGCCTTTCTACCTCGTTTCTGTGTCACTTTCCCCTCTCTCTTCAGTAGAGGATTTTAGGAAGGGAGTGTCTGGCCCCAGGTCTTAAACAACCCTTAGAAATAGGAAGCCAGGAGATTTGAGCTAGAATGCCCGATAGGAAAGTGACACGGAAGCTAGGTAGAAAGGGGGAGGAAGGCGCCCTTATTTATTACCGGGGGCCAGTACCCGGGGTCCGACGGCTTAGCGTGCCATCCGACGCACGGTGGATATTTATTGGATCGAGCGTTCGTACCTGCTGGGATCGAACCTGAGGCCCTTTCCGTGGCAGTCACGAACGTTGCCCACTAGGCTACCCGCGGCCCCAATGTGTCACTTTCCTATCGGGCACTCTAGCCCAAATCCTGGCTTCATATTGTTTAAGACCTCGAGTCAAACACTCCCTTCCTAAAATCCTCTACATATGATCTGATCTGATCTGAACAAGAATAAGGAAAGTTTATCAATGAGGGAAGTATCCGTAGCGAAGTTAAAAGGGAATTGTAAGTTTGAGGAAACGTAAAAAAAAAGAAAAAAAAATAGAATGGAAAGAAAATTAGAGAAGTAAATAAGTTCATGTGAATAGCTCCTTAGTGGTTGAGGCAGGGTTTAATTGGTTTAACTGTAGATGGCTGAGACGAAGGTATTTTTTCAGTGAATAGGTGAATTGGGTAAAGCATGATTACTGTAACCGTTACTGCGTCGTGTAGAGGAGTTTGGTATGTTGGAAGTATGTGTTGATCACTTTGGTGATTATTCAATTTATGTTTTCCAAGTAAGTACACTTTAGTTAATGATCTGTTCCATCAAGTGTTTGCACGCCAAGTGGCGTTTTATGGTGTCTTACAAACTGGCGTCGTAACCCTAACATTACTTTATCATTTTGACAGCTTGGTATGTTTACGAGACTGAAATGGCTATATTATTTGTTTGGTGTTATTTCGTGTTTGAGAACCGGCGGTATTAGTCTTTTCGCCCATGAATTCGGAAGCGAAGCAGGTATATATCTGGCACACGCAGTTGCCTTCCCGTTTTACAGAAATTCGTCAGGTTTTCGCGGCATCATACGTGAGCTGTATTTCTTCCCTCGTGTTGATTAATATATGTAATTAATAGCTATTTTACATTCTTCTACAGGATGATAAAAGGTAACATGCTAATTTATGCATACGATTGGTTTGTGGATGCCCAAAGTTTTTTGAGGTTAATGACATATTGTGTGGACGTTTAATAAATTTGCATAAAGTTTTTGAAATTGCTTTGGTAGCAAAACAATAGGAAAGTGATTTCCTTCGTAAATACAGTAACATGGCTTATTAACATGTGATGTCAAGTGTATTGTACTTCGCATGGTTTGCAGAGAATTCAAGGTTTCGGCTGTGCGGAAATTTTTCAGCTATTTAATGAGTTGAATATCATTATCAAGTACACAAGGAAGTTATTCTGTTATTGAAATTCGGCGTTACATACCCAAGGATCTGATGTTTAGGAGATAGTGTGGCCAACTGAGCCGTATATTTATAGAACTTCTCCAGTTCTTGATGTGCCCTATTCGAGGAGGTTGTGATCTAACAGGGAAAGTTGAAAGGTAAGGTTCCCTATTTTATGTCAAAGAGAACCTCGCTGCTTGATGATGATTTTACTGAATTAGTATATAAGCTTTTCACAGATGGTTAAGCATGAACCATAACACAGGCAAAGCAGACATGTAGATCAGTGCAGCAATGACAACTGTGCTGTGTGAATGGACGCAAGAAGAAATGAGAGCAGCAGTTCATTTTATCATGGCTTAAGAGAATCCAGCCTGTCAAGATTCTTCGTGAGTTTGTGGCACTAGATGCTGCTGTGGTAAAGACAGTGCAACAGTTTGAAAGAGGTGTGTATGTTTACACATAGTTAAAGAAGCATAGTGGATGAATTCCATCTGCCGGGCATGTTGATGGACAAAAACACTAGTGTAGGAAGGTAGATGTATCTGGTAACATGTGAATAGTGATTTAGCTTGTTAAGTGGCACAATGTGGAATATTATTTATGAATCTCTTGGGTGCCTAAAGGTCTGCAGCAGATGGGTTACTAGGCAGCTGACAGATGACCGCAGAAGGCATGCAGGGTGACATCACTGACTCTCTTCAGCAATATTTGGAAGAGGAAGAAGTCTTGTTAGGCAGAATCATTACTGTATATGAAACATGGGTTTCCCATTACAGGTCACATAGTAAAGCTGAATCGTTGACAAGAACAGGGTGCGTATGGTCCTTAAAAGTCCTTAGGAACTCCTTATTTTCGATGTATGCTCCTAAGGGCCCTTATAAAGTACTTAAAAACTCCTTATTTTTGTTTAAAACTCCTTATTTTTTTAATGTTTGTAAGGGCCCTTAAAAAGTCCTTAAAACAGGCGTGAAAATCTTTCTGAAATTTGGTTTTCTGCTGGTTTTTTTTTTTTTTTCATTTTCTAGTAGGAACAAATGCTACTTATCTTGCCCCCCCACGTCGCTTTTGTGCGCATTTTCGATCTTTCTGTCAGTGTTGACTGACGTCCTCCTCCCTTGGCGTTGGTTGAACCAGTAGAACGCAGCAGCATGCGCAGCAGGTGGTAAAGTACGCGGGAGATCGAGCCTGTTTCTCTTAACTTCCATTCCACTTAATTGCATTTATTCGCTCCTGAGGTTTTCGGATTGTCTGCTTTGTCATTAGGTGTCTTCAAGCTTTATTTGATGTGATGTCTTAAAAAATATTTTGTCGTACAGAATAATATGAACATGCCCGGTAAATGCATCTTCAACCCATTGTGGTTAGGCCAACCACGTTATCAGCAATGGCTGGCTATCTGTTCAGCGGACAAACATAAGGCCCGATGTACGTTGTGTAACAAAGTAATTGATCTTGGAAGAATGGGAGAGTCTGCTCTAAAAGCTCACATGACAGGTAAGTCACAACTTAATTGCATTTTAGTGTTGTAAATTCAATGCTGTAAAAAATAAACTTATTTTTTATTTTTATTTTTTGCTTTAATTAATATACCGTAATTTCCGGGCTAAAGTAAGAAGAGCCTTGGTTCACCGCGTGCATGTGCGGAAATCAGGATCTGCCATTTCATGCGATTTCTGTACATACTGTACCGTATAACTTAGTGATTTATGTATTAAGTTATGTACTGTATATGATTTGAGTTTAAATAAGCAGTAAATTTCACAATGATTTCATAAAAAAATTTCAATTAATTTGTACTGTATTGTACGCAAAGCCTGATTTCTGCACGTGCATAGGGCTTCAGAATATGGGGGTATTAAAATAAAATAAATTATTATTTTCAACTGTGGAAATGAAAATTTTAACCGAGGGGGCCCCAGCTACGGAAGTGCACAGGGCCTTGACTGTACGTAATTCTTTTTAAACTTGTATGGAACTTGTACGCTGTTGAAAAATGTTACTCCAAATGTACCGAAATCGAACAAAATGGCACAAGTTGTACAGAAGGCTCATGCACGAAAGTCGGCCATAACCTTTTTCATTGTTTGAACAGCAGAAAGAATTAAAAAATTTTTTTATAAAAAAGGCGAGAGCATCGGTTTTTGATCAGAAAGAATGTGCCATGGGTGTTCGAAAGTTTGCCGGGGGGGGGGGATGAAATCTCTTCCCTTTGCCAATGAATCACTTCCTTGCATGTGGTGGACAGCTCAACTGCTGTAAAAAAAAATGATAAACGTCGTACTGGGAGAAATATTTACGATAAAAAAAAATTCTCCAATTTCGTAAATAACCTCATGCAAATTTTACAGTAGCGAAGACGTGTCAAAATAAACTCACATGTGAAATTTCATCAAAATCCGATGAAAACTTTAGAAGTTAGGCATTTTCTTTTTATTATTTTTACTGAATGTTTGCTGAAAGTCTGCGTAGTCGTACTCGCTCTCTCTCTGTGCCATATCCCGTGTTGCATTTAGGGGCATCTACCACCTGTGGGCATTTGAGCGTCGTAAAGGTGCGGCTAAAAAGAACATTATTTTACGAATTAATCCTGACCGAGTTTCCCCATCCGCTTTAAATCAAAACAAACTAAGCAGCGGAGATGATGAAAGTGGTGATGGAAAACATGGAGAAATAAAAATACCAATTGATAATCTTTTGCAAATACTCGATGATGCAATTAAAGGTCTTGAACAAAGAAACTTCACAACTGAACCGGAAATAATGTCCGTCTACAGAATAAAAAAAAATTGCTTTCTCATAAACCAAAATTAATTAAACAACAATCGTTAGTTGAAATGTTTAAAAGAAATGATAAAAGGTAGTCTTTCGTATGTGTATATTTTTTCTTAAAATTTCTTCTTTTCCATTATTTTTGTACTAAATATTTTAAAAAATAACTTGACTTTTTGTCATTTTTTACCAAAAAATAATGTTCTATAGTGTATTTAGTTATTAATAAGTTTGAATTTTATCCAAACTCTAAAATCCGGAATCGGCAAAGTCCGGATTTTCGAGGTTGTACTGTATAGTAATATAAATACCGTATTTTCGTGCGCATAGTTCGCCCCGTAGGTAATCCCCCAAGGAAAAAAGTACGTATTGAAAACGACAAAATTTCCCAGATAGTCCGCACTTCCAAACTTTAAACAAAATAAGTAACTTAAATTTGTGACTTACCCATTTTTCTTTTCCACTTCACCAACCTTTAATCCATAAATGCTGGTAAAAATGCTTTGTACTGGCAAAGAATTTGGCAAGACATATGATACCGTATCTGTCTTTAGAATTTAGCGAATAAAAACAGCATACAGTTACAAATTTAATATGTACAATACATGAACAAAACTGTAGATAGATATAAATGTTAGATAGATATTTTTTCAATTAATGAATTGCCTGACAGAAAAAAAAAAAAAAGAGAGAGATTCTTAATCGTCGATTTCCGTATCGCTGTCACAGTGAAGAAGATTGGAATTCTCAGCCAAGTGTTCCCCCCGCCATCAATTGCACAATCAGACTGCTCTTCTGCTTTGAATGGCGCTTTCAAAGGCCTGTAGGAATTCATTCTAGATGACAGATGTAGGGCATACCTGCCAACTTTTGCGCATTACGCGTAAAATTTATGCATTTTAACTGTTCTTTACGATTTTACGCATTGATTGTGTTTTTTTTACGCATTTCCGTATATTTAAAAAAAATTATAGATCTTCATTGAGAAATATTTGTTAATGTTTCAGTTAAATCATACCTGCCAACTCCTCCGGATTTTGCGGAAGTTTTCTGGTTTTTTTTTTTTTATACAGTCATCTGGTTTTCCTGCCAGAAGAACTTTTCTTCCAGATTTTTAAAATTATCTGTATTTTTTGTTAAAAATATCCCTATAAATAAAATATATAACAGAGATGGGAATTTTGCGCCATTGTGCGCCAGAACACCCATGCCTCGTCGGGACTTTGGCACAGTAAATTCTTCGTGCACACTGTTATGCTTGACGCTGAATAAAAGATCATGCGGTGGGAAGAAAGATTATGCGGATTTACGTAGTTACTATGGAAATAGTCGGTCCTCTATACCAACGACGGAAAACATCGAGTATGCTATGGAAATCGTCGTTCCGCTACGGACGACGGAAAACATAGAGTATGGTATCAAAATGTGACATAATTTGTTTATATTATAAACATCTAAAAATTGTCAAATGCACATATATTTGCATTTATTTTACTTGTACTGTTATGTCATGCAGTGTGGATCTGGCACCATCTGTTAATCAAAATGTAAGAAGATTGAGAATTACAAAAAATGTACATGTTTTATTAATTACTTGTCTGTAAGTGATAAAAAAAAAATCTAATACTGGGCTTTCTTTCCATAGGTCAACGACACAGATCCATAGAGGAAACAAAACCGAGGAGTACATTGATGAAGTTTTTTTCAAGGCCACAAAAAGTTACAGAGCAACCTATTCCTGCTATTGCATCAACATCATCCCATTTAAATCTCATAACTGCAGAGTCAGCTTCTGAAAATACTGTCTCTAATTTTGTATTACAACATGATGTTCAAAATGCAGAAATCATGTGGGCTTTAAAATGTGTAAACAATCATTATTCGTATAGGTCTTGTGAATGCATTGACAAGTTATTTTCGAAAAATGTTCTCTGATAGTTCCATCGCAAAGCAGTTCTCTTGTGGACAGAAAAAATGTGCATACATATGTTGTTTTGGGTTAGCTCCCCATTTTCAACAACTCTTGTTGAAATGCCTTCAAGATTTAAATTGTTATACATTGTTGTTTGATGAAACTTTAAACCTTGGCACTCAAACAAAACAAATGGATTTGTATGTCAGGTTTTGGCACTGAGTATTAAATGAAGTGTGCACACAATATCTTTCATCTGCATTTATGGGCCATGGAACTGCCACAGTTATCTTGAAATCGTTCTATGACACTGTGAAAGAGCTGAATCTGTCTAAAACTATTCAAGTATCAATGGATGGTCCATCTGTCAATTGGGCTTTCTATGATTTGTTGCAGGCTGACCTGAAAGATAAGTATGATTGCCAGGTTTTAAACATTGGCTCTTGTGGACTGCATACATTACATAATGCATTTAAAAGTGGAGATACAGCAACAGAGTGGGATATCTCTTCTGTTTTAAGTTCTGTTTATTGGCTCTTTAAAAATACACCAGCTAGAAGAGATGACTTTTTAAAAGCATCTGAGTTAAAGAAATTTCCTTTGAAGTTTGTGAAACATAGATAGATAGAAAATGTTCCTGCTGCTGAGAGAGCCTTAGAAATCTGGAATGATCTCAAAGTTTTTATTGCAAGTGTTGAAAAAAGGACAATTAAAATCAGCAAAATGACAAAATCTTTACGTACAGTTATAGATGCCACAAAAGATGAACTAATGCCAGTTAAGATTAACTTTTTTTGTCTGTGTCAAAGTTACTGAAACCTTTTCTGACTTTTTATCAAAGTGATGCTCCTTTGTTGTCATTTTTTGCATCTGACATATTTAAACTTTTCAAACAGTGTCTATCAAATTTTAACATATTAAAGAAAGACTATCTGAACTCAATAAGCTCTGTCATTAAAATGTGTAAAGTAGATTTTTATAACAAATCTGGCTTTTCTAGAATTAGTGATATCAGTTGGGGATTTGCAGGTGACAAAATTGTAAATCATCTACAGAAAATGAAAAGGGTTACTGAAAATGATGTTCTTTCACTAAAACATGATTGCCAAAAATTTATTGTAACTATGTTATCAAATCTTATTGAAAAATGCCCAGTGAATTATTCAATTGTACGCAATATAGTTTGCTCAGACCCCAAAAGAATGGCAAACAATGATAGTGATTGTTTAGCCAAGATGAAAAAAATCCTTTTCCATCTGAGTGAAGTTAAAAAATTAGAAGAGCAACAATGTGAAAATATTTTATTGCAATTTAGAGGCTTCTTAATAAATGAAGTAAAAAGAGACTACTAATTTTTCTGACTTTAATGCCTCTGAAACCAAATTAGATGCTTTCTTAGCTAAATACTCATCAAAAGGTTTTGATGGTCTTTGGAATGTGATAAAAATGTTAGTGTTGTCACATGGCCAAGCAACAGTCGAAAGGGGGTTTTCTGTAGGCAGATACAAGTAGAAAACTTAAAAGAAAATTCTTACATAAGCCAAAGAATTGTTTATGATCACATTAATTTTTGTGGGGGAATTCGCAATGTAGAGCTTACAAAGGAGTTGCGAGCTTCAGTATCTTCTGCTCGCCATAGATATATGCAACATTTGGAAGAGCAAAAGAATGAAAAGAAAGACTCAGTAATCTCAGGAAAGAGAAAAAAACAAAGTGATGACCTAAATATGTTAAAAACTAAAAGGATTAAGGTAGAAAAAGATTTAATCCAATTGGAAAAGTCTGCTGATAGCATGGCTGAACAAGCAGAAGCTTTAAAAGATGTCAATCTTTTTATAAAATGCAACAATTTTCGAAAATTACTGAAAGAGAAAAAATTAGAACTTGAAACCACTGATTCAAAGATAGAAGAACTCAAAACATGACTTAAAAATTAATATCTTTTTTATTAAAGGCTTGTTGACAAATAATTGTACCTTGTAAATTTTTAATTTAATTAAATACAGTAATTACATGCAAAAATTGTCTTTGTTTATGAATATGTGATAATTTATTATTATAAATGATTAAAAATCGTGTTACTTAAACGATCTTTGTTCTTTTAAAAGTGTGCTTTTTATAATATGAATGCCCTTTTAAAAGTGGTAAAAATTGAAACTTTTTATAAAATTAAGATCCTTAAAAATTGCTTTTAAGGTCCTTAAAAAGTCCTTAGAAACTCCTTATTTTCAATTTCTGAAAATGAGTACGAACCATGAAGAAAGCACCCTCATTCCCCGGCCAATTGGTATGAAACACTGGCTTCTGGCCATTTGTTTGTGATGGGCCTAGATTCTAGTCTTAGATAAGGCATGGGTGGTTTGTTTGCCCAATGATCCTGATTGTCTCCCATCCCTGTTGCACTAGCCATAATTTAGTTATAAGTAGTTGTCCCCCCCCCTCAAATTGCTCATCGTGAGTAAAACTACACAAAAAAATAAAAAATAAAGAAAGAAATAAAAAATCCATATTGCTGAGAAATGCCAAGACCAGGAAGGTGCTAGCCATTGTGTTTTGGGAATGAGAAACATCTTTTTGTTGAAATTCATGGTGAACAATCAATGCAGCTGCTTGTCGGGCTTTATTAAAAGAAGCTGTTTGCTGTAAAAGTCCTAGATTGTTGTCCAAGGTGCGATTTCGCCGAATAGGAACTAGCAAATTACTAGTGTAAAAACAAATTTGTGCTAGTGAAAAAAAAATGACGGTAGGAAGTATTGCTAGTAAGGTATTTTTCGGATTTTAAAGTATATAATTTGACAGAAAATGATAAAAAAAAATCAGCTCTACAATGCATTTTAAATATTTTTCCTGTAAAATTTACCTGCCAGGACGGAGATGTTAACGAACCTTACAGCGAGCCTGCCACAGCACTGTTGCGATGTCATCTAAGGTTCCGCTAAAAATGAAGGTCACGGTCTTGTGTTTTTAGCACGTCTTTTGTAAAAAAAAGTTAGTGCTTATGTTATCGGTTTGTCCACATGTGGACACCATATCTCTGTAACTATTAGTCTAATTTGATAAATTCCTTTTGCATTGGGAAGCTTGAAATATGAGAATGATGAACCTTTATTTCATTTTTTTTTTTTTTTTTAATTTTTACGATGTACAGTTTCGCCGCTTGAGAGTGTAAATGCAGATGATATCGAATTCAAAATACATTTTATTCTATATATTTGCTTTTGAAAAACCGATTGAGAAAATTCTTTCACCTTTCAATTCCATTTATATCGAAGAGTACTTTAGGTATAGTAACTTTTTCAAGTTACGAATAGATTTTCCGCTACAGGGCGTAAAAGTAAATTGGGTTTTTCCTGGTATCTCTACTTCTAATACTCCCGATTTGAAATTTTTTTTTGTTCAGCAGATACAGTTCCTAGTGGGAAATCTTTTTCACATAATTTCCAATTTTTGGTACAGAACGGTTTGGCCACCGAAGGGGGAGTGTTAATTTCTGCTTCTAATGTATTTGCCACAAAATCTGAGCTAAAATCTCGATTGAAAAAATTCATTCGTGGACTGATGCCACTCACATCAATAAACCTTTTCGGAATATTTTCTTTTTAAAATATTGCATGGTTTCTCCACCAGGGGCGTAGATGTACATCTTGTTTTCATCAATCTCTGCTTCTAATGGTCCGATTTGAAAAATTCATTCTTCATTGGATAGTTTCAGGTGCGACATGTTTTTCATATAATTTCAAAAATTTTCAAGTCTTTACTTTCCGTTAGGGGGTGTAAAGGTAAATTAAGTTTCCTCCGATATCTCTGCTTCTAAAACTACGATTTGAAATTTTTTTTCTGCAACGGAAACAGCTCCTGGTGGGAAATCTTTTGCATATAATTTCTAATTTTTGGTAAAAATGGGTTTTCCACCAGGAGACGTAAGCCTTAACTTCCACTTCTGATGTATTTGTAGCAAAATCTGAGCTTCTAAAACCTCAACTGAAAAAAATTTGTTTGTGGACCGATACTACTCACATTTATAAACCTTTTCAGAATATTTTCTGCTTAAAATAATGCATGGTTTCTCCACCAGTCGGCGTAGATGTATATCTTATTTTTATCAATATCTACTTCTAAGAGTCTGATTTGAGAAATTCCTTCTTTGTTTGATAGCGTTTCCGGTATGAAATGTTTCTCATATAGTTTTCAAATTTCTCTTAATGCACAAGTCTGCAACCAGAAGGCATAAGTTCACGATTCCATTACAGCAATTTGTGATTGTAACAATGGGGGGTACAATGACCCAGCACCGCGACCTGAGTGAGGTCTATGGTGCGTCCCCAGTCCTAATCTCGAAAGAGACCAGATGCACGAGCAAAAGCAAGAATGCTCTTGACTGGTACTAAAGAGAGATCACTTGGTCTCGAGTACCATTGAAGTGTTCATGCCTGAGTGCTACAAAAAAGTCACAGTCACAAAGAAAATGCAAGGAAGTCTCTAAGTCTCTTCTAGATGGCATCCTCTACAAAGTGGATCCTTTTTCACCCCAATCAAATTAAGGTGCCTATTAAGACGACAGTGTTTTCTAAGTAGACCAACAATCAGTCCAATATCCTTTTTCTTGGCAGTTTAAGGCGCTCCTTAGCTCTATGAGGTAAGGGTTCTTGATAAAGTTCCTTTGCCTGCCTCTGTCCCTTGGTAGCAAGCCAGAGGTCAAGCTGCTTAGTCCTCAGCAGTCTTTTAATAAGTCCTCTAGCTGCACTTAAGGCAAGCCCTAATGCAGGCTCTGGACCATAAAAAGCCTGCTCTGCCCCCTCTTTAGCAAGGTCAGCTTTCTCATTACCTATAAAACCCCTATGTCCTGGCACCCAGAACAGTTGCACTTTGTTCCGGTTTGCCAGTTCAGTTAGGGTCTGGAGGCAGTTCCAAACAATTTTGGAGGAAATGCGGCACTGACGAAGTGCCAGTAAAGTCGCCTGACTGTCTGAACAAATCTGGATACGCACATTGTGATACCCTTTGATCAGACATTCTGAGACACATGCCAAAATAGCATACACCTCAGCTTGGAACACGGTAGCATGCCTTCCAAGGCTTTGGCATGAACCATAACTTCTGGATAGGCAATACTCATCTGCTCCAACTCCTACATTTGTCCTGGAGCCGTCAGTAAATCAAACGATTTCACCGCTGCATCCAGGAACAAAGGATGTCCCATTCACTGCTACTAGGAAAGTTCACACAATGCTTTATTGAAATGATATTTTACTAGCATGTTGTTGGTTTCCATTTGAAAGATGGCTTCTTACAAAAATTTTCCTGAATAGGCTTGGTATGGCTGCCAACCCACAACAAGGGTCTCCACATGCCATTGCAGCATAATATATTTGCCCCCATAATGGCCTCACCCTCAATATGAAGGTGAAGTGGCAGAATATCAAGAAGCAACTCCAATGGAGTAGTTCTCATTGCTCCTGATATACCTATGCAGACCAACCTTTGTAACTTGTTAAGTTCAGCCTGCACTGTGCAGAGGTTAACTCTACGCCACCACTCCGTTGAGCCATAAGTGATCATAGGTCTGATGACCATATAGTATATATCCAGTGCAAGACCCAGGATTTGCCAATAGCACCTCTACATGACCAGAACACTTTCTTGGCTCTGGCAATGCAGTAATCTAGGTGCTGTTTCCAGGTTAAGCCCCCGTCCAAAATGACTCGCAGGCACTTAACCTGTGTAACAAGAGGAATTGTTTTCCCAAAGAGAGTAATACCTCGAAGGTCTCCAAAATTCCTCTTTCTAGTGAAAGGCACAAGGGTGGTTTTGTCAGGGTTTACTGATAGACCAACCTTCCTGCACCAATCCTCAACAAGTCCCAGTGTTCTTTGCATTACACTTGAGACTGTGTTAGGGAATTTTCCCTTGACAATTATGGCCACGTCATCTGCATAGCCAAAACAGTCGCAACCAGACCTCTCCAGGATCCTCAGCAGTTCATCCACCACCAGGCACCACAACAGGGGAGAGCAAACTCCTGCCTGAGGGCAGCCCCGGCAGGTGGAGACCGACAATCTCCCCGAGTTGCGAGGCCACAACCGTTCTGCTTGTGAGCATGGCCTTAATCCATTGACAGCAGGTTCTATCAACACCATGTCTTTCCACATCCCCCTCAATGGTCTCTGTAGAAACCCTGTCAAAGGTACCTTCAATGTCAAGGAAAGTGGCCAATGCCACCTCCTTAAATTCTAATGCTTTCTCCAGGCAACAGACTATGCCATGGAGAGCTGCTTCTGTTGATTTGCCTTGTTGATAGGCAAACTGGAATTTTGAGAGGGGTTTAGAGAGTAAAACCACCTTCCTAATATGCCTGTCCATCATCTTCTCAAGAGCCTTGAGAAAGAAAGATGTTAGACTAATAGGTCTAAAGGCTTTTGCCTCTTGGTAATTTAACTTACCTGGCTTAGAAATAAATATTACCTTAGCCTGTCTTCAAGCACTTGCATAACCAAGCGCAAGGCAGGCCCAGTAAATTTTACACAAGAGTGGAATAATTATCTCCAGTCCTTGTTGCGTTAAGATGGGAATGATACCATCACATCCAGGTGATTTATGTGGTTCAAAAGTATTAATAGACCACTTAATCTTAGAATAATTGACCACCTCCCTGGCAATCCTCCAGTCCTCATTTTTTCAACGTCGGTGCTCAAGGTTAGCTGGGCGTACGCCAGTGAGGTCAATTATGTTTGAATCTGGAAAGTGTACACCTAGCATTTCTGTTAGTGTTTCTTTACCAGTTTTTGTGAAGCTCCCATCAAACAGTTTGATGGTGTTCAGGCTATTTGCATTGCCCTTATCCATGATTTTCATAAATCTGGTAGTACTGGGAGTATACTTCCACAGAAATCTCTCCAAGAGGCTCTTTTTGCCTCTCTAATTGCTTTGTTGTACTGCCTGAGGGTAGTCTTATATGCCGTCCACTCACCAGTACATTTGGCTTTATTAAAAAGCCTTCTAGTTTTGCCTCTTGAGACTGCTAAGCTGTTTATTTTACCAAGGAACTTGCCTTGGTAAGCTAGCAGTCTTGGCCTGACAGTTTTGGTAATAAGATTCGAGAATAGATCGTTGCAACTGGTCAACAGCTAACTCGAGATCCAACACCATGCACATGTTAAATCCCATGCCTTCAGTATGTGCCGCCAGATCATCTGTGAAACCAACCCACTTGGTCCTTCTGGGATTTCTGACTTGCACCAGCTGTTGTCTTATATCGGCAACTGAAAAGCAAATATATCTATGATCAGACAGTGAAGGTTCACTAGATACATGCCATTTAATAATGCGATCAAACATGTTAGCAGTTCAGAGGGTGAGGTCAATGACTTCACTTCTATTAGAAACAATAAAAGTGGGCTCATTGCCTCAATTAAGAATATAAAGTTTAGTACTTACCAAATATTCCAAAAGGCTGTCCCCTGATCTGTTGCAGTTGCTGCTCCCCCAATATGATATTTTAAGCATTGGCATCACACCACATGATAAGGCGTCTTCCACTTGACTCACAAAAGTGGACAATATCTCTTACCTCCTGAGAAGGAGGTTGTTCAGGTTCATCGTATGGTAAGTATGCAGAGACAGCAAGCAGCTCTTCTCTGCCACTATCAGATGACATAAAAAGTTTAATCACGGTTGTATTACCTGTGGTAAACTCAGGAAGTGGCATAGCATGATGTCTCTTGCTCACCAGTATACAGGTCCTTGGTCTCCTACTTGATCTATTATAGAAGACAGCAAAGCCTGCTCCTTGTAAGCCCAGGATCTTTCCATTATGTGTCCATGGCTCTTGAATGAAAGCCAGATCAACATCCTCCGCAGCCAATCTGCAGTATAAAGCAGCAGGTGCAGACTGACTATGGTGGAGATTGATCTGAATACATTTCATGCAGTTCTCCATTATGAGATAGGTATGGAGACATTTCATGCAGTTCTCCATTATGAGATAGGTATGGAGACTAAGTGGTAGAAGGATCAGCCAGGTCAGGATCCTCCCGGTGGGTGCTGGAAGCCAGCTCCACACCTTCTTGGATACCACCCATTCGGATCACATCCACCTCCGTAGTCTCCCCCCCCCCACACACACACACTCGCAGCTAGACCTGAGTCCTTCCCTGTTTCCAGACAATGGCTAAGGGAAGACAATGCAGCTGTTTCTGGATCCACAACTGCAATGAGGCTCCTCCATTTATGTATCCTTCTTTGAAGTGCTAGGCCCCTGAGGGTCATGTAGTACTTTGAATTGACCCTCATTGACCCCAGTGTAGGCAGTGAACTTGGCTTCAGCCGATTCCCTGTCCACCTGGAAAATCCACCAAACGACCTTAGGATCTTGTACCCGATCCAACATCCTCCAGTGGTTTGTATGCAAACTGCTGTTGTAAGCACACAACCTCTTGTAGAGGACGTTTGGATCCTTGGTCCAAATATCCCTTGTCCCGAAGGCAACCTTGATCGGTTTTGGAAGTTCACTGGCCCTCATCACCTTGAGCCCAGTGCCCTTTAAAATCTTATCATTTTTGTCAAAGGCTGATGTTAGCCATTATCCTGTTCCCTCGTTCTCACAAAGATAAACAAGGGCTCCAGAGTTCAGGGAAAAGTTCTTGATGCGTGGTAGAGGCTCTCCTATTTAAGAACCATTCACACGCCTCAAAAGCTCCTCTTGAATAGTCCCAACCTCACTGTCATCAAGCCACTTGTTCGGGAAATTCTCTTTCACGATGGCCATCCTGACAGTGGAGACAGTCACACCATAAGTGCTGGGACGAAACTCATCCCTACTCCTTTTGGTTTGCTTTTTCACGGCTGGAGAAGGAGTAAAGAGAACAGATCTCTGCCTCTTGCCTTTCTTGTCCATCACAGGTGTAGAAGTGTCTACAGATGTGGGTCCCACTGAACTCGACTCCTTGTCAGTTTGACCTTTCATCTGCCTTGCCAGTTTCCTCCTGATGTTGCGCTTAGCAGTCTCACTAAGTCGCAAGCCTTTCTTGCTGTTACCAGCCTCACTAGCAACCGCAGATTCTTTTGGCAACCCGGTATTACCTGCTGCCTCCAGATGTCTTGGTTGCTTGTGTGAATCAACTTCCCTTACCTTAGCCTGAGAGGTGTTCCCAGAGCAGCTGGGCCTCACCTCAAGATCAACAAATCTGATGTTGCTTTTATAGGTTGGGTACTGACTGAGTCAGACCCTAACCCAGGGTTTGTTGTAGTTAAAAAGGGTTCCATATTTGGTCCCACGAAACGGGAGGAAAATAAAAGGTCACCACCAGGTAATCCTCCTATCCCGGGTGGAAGGCTAATTACGACAGGATTTCGCCTAATGCCCTGAAGGGATCGTTAACGATACTGATGTTTTACTACCTCAGTACCATTCAGCCCTCAGCACTATACCTCACGCCTTGGCTTAGGTAGACCAGAGCCTCAGTTAGCCAGCGTGTTTTGGACGCTCCAAAAGAGGAGCTACTGTGAACCACAGCACCTAATCCACCTGTTTCCACCACCCCACGACGAGGACGTTGAGGTTGAATTTCTGGGGGGCCATTACAGCAATATCTGTGGGATTAATCCCGATTGAAAAACTTCTTTCTTCGGTCAGATAGTACTGTTTTCTATACCGGCTCCAATGACTTTGATAAATTTAACTCGTGTCAGAACGGATTCAAAAGACGTGTTCATTACACCCGAAAATTTGGTGTCTTCTTTCTTGTTTCCTTTTGATTTTGTAATGATCTTAGACACTGACTTTTAACACCCCTTCTGAGACAATGATAAATTTAGAATTATTTTCCAGAGCAGTGTAGATTGTTGTAAGATGCAAAGGTTCCCATTGTCTCGTTGTTTACCGCTCATAAATGGCTGCCGCAGCATCTTACAATGTTTGCTCTGGAAAAGAATTCTAAATTTATTATTTTCTCTAGAAAGGGTGTTAAAACTCAGTTGCTAAAAGCATTACAAAAGCAAAAGGAAAGCAACAACAGCTGAGAAACAAAAAAATAGAATCCTTCATTTCGGTGGAGCCTTGAAGGATGTTGTGGCAGTGCTGGGAGCAGACTCGCCGCAGTGTTTTTTCACATTCCCGTGCAGGGAGGTAAATTTGACGGTAAATTTTTTTTAAATGCATTGTAGAGCTGAAATGTGTTCACCATTTTCTGTCAAATTACATACTTTAAAATATTTATATATTTTTTTCACAAAATTTGTAGCCGAATAATTTAGTACCTTAACTACACCTTTACTGTTTTTTTAGTTAAACCAACCAAAAATCATCGTCAATCCACAAAGTTTACGAAGTATATTCTCTGTTTTCACCTCTTATTAAAACAGCGATGCACTATCGCCAAAATTTACTTTCGATATTTCATTCGAATCTTCTCCATATCTTCCAGTCATCGGATAGCTAGCAGAGAATCCCCCCACCTTTAAGTGATCTATTTTTAAAAACCAAAACGAAGAAGAAATAAAGCATTCGCTGAGTGACGTAGTAGGATTTCATTACCCTTGAAACAATAAAGGTGAATGAGTGAGAGAGGGCAGAGACTCTTTCCACCTGCAAAAGGGGAAAGAGAGTTTATTTGATTCAGCTGGAGTTGTATATAAATCTGAATTGGAATATCGGTGAAATGTATTCATATAGTATGAGGATTTATAAGAAATTCTTGTTAGAAACAGTCACTAGTCTAAGATTCTATTTATTTTAAGAAAAAGTGAGTCAAAATATTTGTACATTAAACTTTCTGTGTTACTTTGTTAGAAAATAGGTTACTAGGCAATTCAGTTTTACTTAATTGTCGTGCAAATGTTTTGCTAGCAAACTATTTGATTTTGCTAGTGAGCATAAAAGATAAAATCTTGCTCTGTTGTTGTCAAAGAAGCTGTTGCTTAATAATGTATGGTCGCACATCGCCAAAATCATGGTAATCGCTTGGGTGATCAGTACTTGGAAATTCTTCCCTTTCCCCTTATAGCCCTAATTTGGAACCATGGGATGTCTACCTTTTTCTGGAATTGAAGTTATACCTTCAAGGTGAATACTTTGAATCTGATATGTTCAGGCAGAGATCAAATAATGGCCATGTCTGTGGGATACATCTTTTTACTATCAAGGCTTTGTCTTCTTGAACTACCACTCTGATACATGACCCAACAGACCTGGCAACAGTGCCAAAAAATAAATTCCCTGTGTATCTGTATGTGACCCATATGTTACGTATTGTATCGTGTGTATATCTGAAGAACATCGTTAATCTTATTTTCTTCCCATCTTACGAGAGTCATTTCAAAAGTTTTGCACACTGTGCGTTATCTCTTAAAAAATGAATTTATTTCACAATCACAACATACCTTTACAGGTCTTTGAAATAGTCTGGATGTTTCTTTATGACAGCAGCCCAATTTTTGGGCAAGTCTTGTATTCTAGTCAGTACACCTCCATTGTTGAGGCATCGAATTACTCGGGTCACCTCATTAAAAACATCCTGAATTGTTTTCTGCGGAGTGGTTTTTCAGTTTTGGGAACAAGTCATAGTCTGGTGAGCTAATGTCAGGACTGTATGGTGCATGGGGAAACAATTCCCATCCATACTTTTCCAGAATGTCTCTTACTGTATGGGCAACATGCGGCCTCGCGTTGTCATGCAAAATGATGACACCAGCTTTGAGCATATCCGGCCTTCTTTGCCAAATCTTTGGGCGCAAAACATTATGCAGAAACCTTCTGTAGTATTCCTCTGTTGTAGTGGTCCCCTCAGGCATTCGGTCTGTTGCTATCACTCCAACCATGTCATAGGCCATAATCATGATCAGCTTAACCTTTGATTGTTGGTGGCAGAATTTCTTCTGGCGAGGCGATTCTGGATGTTTCCACTGAGCGGACTGAGATTTCAGTTCTGGTTTAAAATCTGTTATCCAGGTTTCATCTATAGCAAAAATTCTGTCCAGAAACTGCTTGTGTCTGTCTCGTACCACTGAAGCAATTCTTCTGTGATCCCTTTGCTTGCTGCTCTTCACTCAGATTATGTGGAACCCCTTTGACAGCCACTTTTCTGTAATTTTTTAGTTAGGATTCTGAAAACCAAAAGCGGTAGACATGTTTGCTTCATATGCAATTTCTTCACATTTTCTGTTGATCTTCCAAAATGCTGTTTATGATAACCGCAGAAGTGTCTTCCGTTGCATCAGATGGCCGGCTGCTTCTTGGGTCATCTTTGACAATGCTTTCCCGATTTTGGCGGAAACGAGAAGCCCACCATGAAACCGTGCTACAATCCACAACACTAGCCCCACAAACTTCACACAAAGCTTTATGAATTTCAGTATGAGATGTTCCTCGCAAAGTTTCAACTTTAATGTAGGATTGCTGGCCGCTATGCGATATCTGATCTGGTTCACTTTCTTCCTCCATTTCTAGGCAGAATTTTTTTGGAACAGGAACAAATTAGCCAGCAAATGTAGACACAACTTTGTATACTGAAGTCTGACTCACAACTGGCGCAACAATGGAAGTGATTGCATCATCCTACAGGCAGCACCCACATAGTATTCAGAACATTTGAAAAGACCTACATATAATGTAGTCTAACTATACAGGACAAATAAAATTCTTTTTATAGAACTTTGCAATTTTAATCAATGCTGGGGTGACCACTTAAAAAAAATATTTTCAGAGGTTTAAATTTTAAATAATGGCAACACAGACTTCGTCTGGAGTGCATGCAGTGCGCTGTATGCAAATCACAGGGACATCGCCCATGATGTGATGCATATAATGGGGTACAGTGGAATGTGGGCAGCTGTTGTAGGATAATTCGGCAAAAAAAAAAAAAAAAAAAAAAAAGAATTTGGCGAACGTGTGTGTGTGTATGTATGTATATAGCTGTAAACTTACATAATAAATGAACAAAAATAATTAAAAAACATTTTGAGACCTGAAAACCTAAATGCACAAAAGCAGCAGAGAAGAATTCTCAGAAAAACAGCCAAAACAACAATATGAACTGTTAACCAAATAAAAAAATGCAATGCAAACAAGCAAGAAAAAAACAAGCAAAAATTGTAGAAAATTTTGTAAATGCTAAGCTTTGGCTTTATCAAGGACCAACAAAACACAACATAAACTTATCTCCACAAAGACCTAGTTGAACATGGGTTTCTGCTATGTCATATATGCGTTTTGAGTACTAAATGGCTCCCACGAAATGAGAAAAAACCTAAACCAAGAAAAGGTAAAAGTTAAATTTAACAATCCTTATGTGGCATACTTGGCCCTACCCACAACGATCCGTCTCCCACAAATCCAAGAAAACCTAATACAGAGCCAATAATTAAAAATCAAGAAAAAAAAATAAAAAAAAAAATTCATGAGACACATTAAGACTTAATACAAATGAAATGTAATATGAGTATTTAGAAATTACTTAAATCATAAAAGAAGTGTTGCAATATATACAAAGTATTGTAAAAAATGCTCTACTTGAATGTATAAACTCAAAAAGTTTCTCCGACATACGAACTCAGAGACAGTAGAGCTACGAGATACAACACTGAAAAGCATGTTACCAAAACAAAGACTACAAACAAGGAAGCAAAGCTAAAGCAAGAAAACAAAGCTTTTTGAACAAAAAAACTATGCCAGTTTGTTGAAATTACTTTAAAAGAACACAATGTCGACAATGACAAAACACACACACACACACACACAAAAAAAAAAGCCCTGAAAGGACCAAAGAAAAATGAAACGACTCACCAAGGAGACAGCTAAAGCTCAAGACATCTAAGGAAAGACCAACATGGCCGTTTGAACATCCGGCAACCGTAAAGCTCCTTCTGGCGTCCAGAATGAAGTCACCTCAAGGAAGGACCGCAGCAGACATTACGGCCTCAGAAATTGGCAATCCCCCAACTAAAACTTCCAAATGAAAAAAATAAAACACTGATTGTCTGGAAAGAGCAGAAACTCAACAGAATACAAGAAAAATATCATCAAGCACAGCCAAATTGTATTTACTCACTTGGTATTCAAACAACTTAAAGTAAAACTATAGAAATTATTCAGTTTCTTATAAATTTTTCTTATATTTTTATGTTTGCTATTCCTAAGGTCAAATAACAATTTTACATTTTAAACTGTTAGAATTTTTTATTTTAATATTTTATTTTTATAATGAAACTGTTTTATCCATAGCACTAAAGGTTCCAAACAGGGCTTGGTTTCGACCGGTAGTTAGTAGCGAATTGCTAGCAAGTAAATTCTTTTTGCTAGTGATAAAAAGTGGTTCTAACAAAAGTTGCTAGTGGAAAATTTTTGAATGTTTTGATGTAAACTGTAAAGTGCCACTTCACTGCATGTGTGGAATATTTTAGACACTTACAAAAAGGAATAACTGCTTTCTGGAAATGAATGTTTCTTGAAAAGTACAAACATTATAAATACATTTTGGCACTAGTAGAAATATCCAGTTATTTCCTTTAATCTACTTCTGCATGTGAGGTTGGGTTCAGTTTCATAAAAAAATCCAGGGTGATTGGAGGGGCAGTTTAAACTCACAAAAATTGAATGCTCTCATTAGTATTGAGGTTGAAGGTTCGTCCGTAGACAAGTTTGACCTGCTGTTTTAAAGTGGTATGATGAAAAGACCCAAAACCCAGATCATAAACCATATGGAAAATAACTTGTTGAATAGTGTTCTTGAATTTTGTGTGAATTTTGTGAATAAAAAAAAAAAATATATATATATATATATATGTTTTAAATATTTGCATTCAAATTAAATTGTTAGAATTAATCTGTCAAGTCATGAGAAGGTGAGTTATATCTAAATATTTGTAATCTTTTCAGCATTACAATGTGACAGTTACAGGGGTGAAATCAAAATTTGTCATGATTGACTAATGGAGGGAGACATGTTAAAGTTTCTTTTGTATAATGTTAATAAACTTTTGCTAGTAGATAATGCAATTTTCTAATAAAAAATAAGGCCACTAGCAAGTGTTGCTACTGCTAAAAAAAGAAAAAAAAATGAAATCAAAGCCTGGTTCGAAAAGGTAGTTAATATACATCCTCTAAACTAACTTCCAAAAGGCTTTCATTGGCCAGAATCATTTATTAACTGTGATGTAATTAAATTAAATCTGCTAACCTAACTTTATTTTTAAGGACTATTTTTCTTAAGGCTGTTTTCATAAAATAAGCTGGTACTTGGTTCTCTAGAAAGCTATTTATGATAAGGCTTATGTTACTAAAGAAATCTGAAGACTGGTTACAGATTCTGGCAATTCTAAGTATCTATGAAATAAGGACATTTTCTATTATTTTAATTGATACATTATTTGTCCAGTGTAAATATTTAATTACTTTAAAAGGAAAATTCTTTTATCAGAAAGGCTAATGGTAGGGTTACTGTTATTCAGTTTTATATTTAAATCTAAGAAATCAAGCTCCTGGTCATTTTGGTTAGTTTTACTTAATTTAAGACAGCTAGAGCAGCCCTTGCAAAACTGCTGAAATTTCTACTAGCCAATGTGGCTAGTGGCATAAAAATTTTACTAGCCAAATGACAAAATCTATTGGCCATGCAAAGTTAAAAAAAAAAAAATTATAATTCATTAACTTTTCTACTTATGTTTCTATGAAATTAAATGGGTTAATGTTTTCTTTTTCTTTCTAATGAGAGACTCGTCATCCATTAACTTCATAAAAACAGATGCAGAGCAGTTACTGCATAGGATCATTAGATTGACTGCAAATATTGCATGCCGCCCCGGTGCCGCAGTGGTCTAAGCGATGGCCTCTGATCATTCGTCCGAATGGGGTCCGGGTTCGAATCCCGGTGAAGCATGGATGTTGCGTTTGTCTTACGGCACTGGCTCTCTTCCTTCCCGGGAACCAGTGACCCTAAATTAGGGACGGGCGACTGCTTATAGCCCATTGAGTTGCTCATGGTGGTCGTTAAACTTCCAATAAAAAAATATATATATATTGCACATGCTTTTGTTCCAAAATGATTGATTTTTGACAGTTTATTTTCAGTGCTATAATATCATTACTCTTACTATCTTAATTTATACGTACATAATTTATTTTTGAAGATTCCTAATTTCTTTAATAATATTTAAAACAAAGGGACAAAAGCTAGGATATATATACATAAAGTGGCATTAATAATGTTGATACAGTTTACCACTGATATATACTGTGTCTGATCTTCCCATCAGAGGTATCTGCCCATCACAATTGAATTGAATAGCATTTTGAGGATCAAAATCTTCAATTGAAGGGCCATTGCATCTAATCATCATTAAGTCATTTAAAGTGTTACTATTCAGACATGCCCAATTACTCATTTTTATGAGATTCATTGCTGAAAAGCCATGCTCACAAGGAGCAGTAACTACATGGCATCAGATGTAGTAGCTGCATCATCTTAAAAACATTGTCATAACAGTTTGTTTCTTTTTGTTCAGCATATATGCGGTTAAATAGAGATTCAAAGATAATTCTTTTATCTGTAGATGACATTATACTTTGTGCAAGATGTACCATGGGAAAGTTTGGCATGGCAAAGATCAAATATACCATGGCAAAGGTTGCCTTAGCAACCTTAGCCCTTTGGTCGCTCCAGGCTGATGCGTCAGCAGATTAGGTTTCTCTCGAAGCTCACCTTCACTTCCATTCATTTTCGAAGCAGCTGCAAGAACATGGGCGAGAAAACTGAACTCAGTATTCATTCAGGGGGAGGGGAGGGAGGGGTGTTGGACAAAATAGTTGCTCACTTGGAGGAAAAAATCTGCTAGCCATTGTTGGCTACTATATTAATAAATTTACTAGCCACTACAAAATATCTGGTTGCCAAGTACAACTTACGTTCCGATAGTTTATCTAACAAACTAATCAAACCATTAATATGTGGCTTTATGTTATTCTATAGTGTCTGTCACTAATGTAATTCGTAATGGACAGAATACTGTTTCACATGTTATTCATTAGGAAATTGATTACCCACGGAAGGATGAAATATATAAAGTGGTACATTGTAACCTCAATCATGGATTTAATGTTATTAAAATGCACTCACCTGACTTCTTCTTAGCTGTGTATTCACTTTGGGTTATTGTTGTAGATCCCAGATATTCATCTTTTTATTTGGAAGGGTTGTCTGTCTGATGAATGATGTAATTTAGTAACAAGAACTGGAGTGAAATCTTGAATTGAGGTAAAATCTTGAATTGCAGTAAAATCCTGAACTGAGTAAAATTATGAATTGACACAAAAGCATGAACGGAAGTAAAAAGTTGAATTGTAGTAAGAAAACACAACTAGTTGTCGCCGGAGATATCATGAACCAAAGGAGATTCCATGAACAAACAAACGTAAAATATCGTGAAGATGGAAAGCACGAAGTGATAATGAATCAATGAACAATGGATTATAAAAGAAGTGCTGTATGACCTTGAAAACGATGAACTAGAACAAGTGAATCGAACAATTAAGTGGAAGGGCTAGGTACTCCCGCAGGTAATGTGCCCAGACTAGTTTCAACTATTTTATATCATAGTCATCTTCGGTGGGTAGTTGCGTGTTGATCGCTCGTTGTTACAAAGCCGGATTCACATCGCTTTCTCAACCGGACTATGCCACGTTGACGCCGTGTTGCATCATATCTATTGTTCTTATCTACACAGCTTTTATTGTGCTGCTGGTAGGGTGTTTTCGAATTCATCCAATTGGGTAGGTATCCTGCAATTCGTAGACATATGTGGCACCATCTATTGTCGCGGGTATCCAAAACTGCTATTAAGGAACATTGTTTTTTGAGACTGGTTTATATTTTCATTTGAGTTACTGTTTGCTTTCTTGCACAATTAGGTACCTCCAGGGATAAGGCAATTCAATAGGATTATTATTATTATTGCAATTGTATTTCTTAGTTTTTTCAATAACAAGTGCCTCGGAGGTTAATATCTGGCTGTGGGTTCGATGTGAGGTGAGTATTTTTGCATTCGTCCAATCGAGTTCGGTATTATTTGCAATGCAATATTGCATCAAAGAGGTTTTTTATTCTTTATGGTTCCAATTTTGTATATGTTCATTCAGTCTGGATTTGAATCTTTATTTTGTGCTACCAATGTATATTTTATTATTTGTTTGATTGTCAAAATTGCTGCATGTTGGAATAGCGTACACTCCAACACGGTCCAGAAATGATTTCTTGTTATTTCTGTTGGTTAGTAACACAGCATTATCAATTACCATTTCAGCAAGCGGCATATTTTGTTTCTTACATTCATCTTTCAGGATGCTGGTGATGGGTTGTATATATGGGAGCGATCCACTGTATTATTGATTTTCGGTTGATTTAGATGTTCTAGTAGTAAATGATTTTTTAACATTTTTGTATAATTGAGTTGACCAGGCTTGCATTATATCCAAAGGATCTTGCAGTGTTTTTAATCCATCGTAGTTCTTTTATTTCTTTGCTCTTATCTGATAAATGTGTAATAGCCCTTCTAACATAATATTGGAAGGCCGATGTTTTATATTTCCAGGGGTGATATGAGTTAGCTGGTACAATTGCAGGGATGTAAGTAGGTTTCTGGTATACTGCAAATTCAACCTGATTGTTATTCTTTATTAATGTTATATCTAAGAAGTTTAATATTTGATTACATTCTTTTTCAGCTGTTATTTGAATTGATGGATAGTAGTGGTTAAACTTTTCAATAAAATAGTTTAGTTTTTCTTCTGAATGTGGCCAAAACGTCAAGACATCATCAAACGTATCTCAGATATGAATAAGGGAGATCATAATTTGTATTTTTCAGGAGGTCATTTTCCATCTCTTGCATTTGAGGTCGTACAGCACTTCTTTTATAATCCATTGTTTATTGATTCATTATCACTTCGTGCTTTTCTTCTTCACGATATTTTACGTTTGTTTGTTCATGAAATCTCCTTTGCTTCATGATATCCGCGGCGACAACTAGTTGCGTTTTCTTACTACAATTCGACTTTTTACTTCAGTTCATGCTTTTATGTCAATTCATAACTTTACTTCAGTTCAGGATTTTACTGCAATTCAAGATTTCACTCCAGTTCTTGTTCCTAAATTACATCATTCATCAGATAGACAACCTTTCCAAATAAAAAGACAAATATCCAGGCTCTACAACAATAACCCAAAGGGAATACACGGTTAAGAAGAAGCCAGGCGAGTTCATTTTAATAACATTAAATCCATGATTGACGTTACAATGTACCACTTTATATATTTCATTCTTCCGTGGGTAATCAATTTCCTAATGAATAACGTGTGAAACAGTACTCTGTCCGTCATGATTTACATTAGTGAAAGACACTACAGAATATCTGGTTGCCATTTGGCTACTGCCTACCGACATTCGCAATGGCTGAGCTAAAGTAAATATCTGAAAAATAATTCTCTATTATTTCTGAGTTATTAATACAGAGTAAATAATCAATATATCTGTATGTACACTGAAGAGCAATTGAATTGGAGATACCTGTCTAGTAACGTGTAGCACCACCTTTCGCCCTGATGATGGCGACGATTCATCTCGGCATGGACTCGACAAGACACCGGAAGCGTTGGGAAGCCATACGGATCCACGACCCTGAACAAGCTCCCACAGTTCACGAAGATTTGATGGAGGGATTCAGAGCCTCGAACATCTCTCTCGATGGCATCCCAGATGTGCTCGATGGGAATGAGGTCAGATGACCTAGCTGGCCAAGGAAGCGAGGTCACGTCGGTGGAGTGTTCATCCAACCATTCGGATACAATTCGGGAGCGATGGCACGGTGCATTGTCTTGTTGCAGGATGTGGTCTCCAGTGGGATGTTGAAGACGCACAAACAGGAACAAATGGTCGTCCAGGATATCCCGGTAACGTTGACCTGTGAGGGACGATGTCACACATACCAGGGGTCCCATTTCAGTTCACGTAAACAGTCCCCAGACGAGAATACCACCCCCACCTGCTGCCCCGGTGGCGCAGTGGTCTAAGGCGCTGGCCTCTGATCATTCGTCCGTAAGGGGTCCGGGTTCGAATCCCGGTCAGGCATGGATGTTGTGTTTGTCTTACGGCACTGGCTCTCTCCCTTCCCTGGAACCAGTGACCCTAAATTAGGGACGGGCGACTGCTTATAGCCCATTAAGTTGCTCACGGTGGTCGTTAAACCTCCAACAACAACAAAAAAAAAACCCACCCCCACCAGCTTGAAGAGTACCCTGCTGGCAAGAAGGATCCATCGCTTCATGTGGTTTGCCTGCGATCTGCATGTACCAACGTGAATCTCGACTCATCAGTCCAGGCAACATTTTCCCACATGTCTAGGGTCCAGTGGCAATATTCTCGCACCCATGCTAATCTTTGCACCCTGTGATGTGCAGTCAGCAGCTGTACCCTTGTGGGACAATGGCTTCTGTACCCCATAGTGAGGAGATGGTTCTGGATAGTGTGGCTGCTTACACGTTTTTGTGCACCAGCGTTAAATTGCTGAGTGATTTCTTGCACTTTGGCCCGTCTATCCGCTGTTACAATGCGAGCTAGCCGACGATGACCCTGCTCATCCACACGCTGTTGTCCATGGCAGTGGGCCCTTGCAGGGATGGTTTTACCGGATTCGATGTACTCACAGTGCACCCGTGACACAGTGGCTCGTGAAAATCCCAGTACCTGCATGACTTCCGAGATGGAGTGACCCATTCGTCGGGCCCCGACAATTTGCCCACGATCAAATGCGCTTAGATCCTTCGTCTTACCCATACTGCGTCCGAGTCTTACTGATTCTTGTCGCATCACTCCTTATATTGTCGGATCACTGCATATGTCATGTCGTTTCCGTTTACAGGGCCGCCCACAGCGCCACATTTGCATAACGCCAGCTGTCTCTAATTCAATTGCTCTTCAGTGTATATAAGTAGCTGTCAGCATTCAATGACCTATATTTAATAAACTGATACTCTTTATAGAATAGAAACAGATTACAAACATTGGGGTGGAGTGGGAGCATCCCATGGGAATGCCATTCAATTGCTTATAGAGAGATTGATTATAAAGTATATGGTTCAGCGTTAGAATTACCCAGTGGTCCGCCGGCCATTGGCCAGTAAAACTTTCGTCGGACCACTGAACTGTTGATTTTACTGGCCTGCATAGCCAGTAAGATTTTGTTTTTTCTAATTTGTCACAAGTTAAAAATGAATTTCTATTTCTTTTACCTTTTTATATGATTTTCATTTGTAGGCTGCAAACTAATGATAGGGTTAAAAACAAATATTGGATATAGTTCCATTGCAATGATACATTATTCCCTACACATATTGTAAAGTCTGCGACTGTTTTTTTTTTTTTTTTTTTTTTTTTTTTACGGACCAGTGGGCTATAAGTTAGACCAGGGATTTGCAAATTCTAGTGATCCGCAGGGCCAGTAGAAGATTTGTTTCTAATTCTAACACTGTGGTTATTATTAACACAACAGCTAAGTAAAGTATTCCAGGTATTGGCTTTAACAAGTTGGCTAATTTTAAATTATTTAAACACCTCCTTTAGCATGGATATAATATCTGAAAGAGGCAGATTAGTATATAGATTCTCGAAGTAATAACTATTAACGTCTATAGGGCTCAGGGTAAAAATAGAAAAAAATCACATTGGAATTGTTATTAATAATCCAAAAATCCCTGTTCTGTACTGTTTCTAATATGTTGCAAAATTGTTTTCAAAAGTGCTTCAAAAGTCTGGTCTATTTTCTTTTTGTGACTCCTAACTCCACTGGCCATGAACCTGAATTTCGCAGGATTTTTATGAAATTTTGCAGTAGCAAAAGAAAAGGAAATTCAGGCTCATAACCCCTAACTAGGGAAATCTTTAGTTTCCTGTGGTAGACTTCGAACAGATTAAGCCAGTTGTTTGGTACTGAAACTGATGGGCTCTTAGGTTACGTTATTATTAAGTTCTTGATTAATTAATTCAAAATAGAAACTTTTACAAATAATTGCAAAATTATTGCTAGCTTTATCAGTGGTTATAAAAATATATTTCTCTTGAAGTTCAGAGAGAGACTTATTTGAAGCATTGGAGAACAATAGATTTCTGGAATAACTTTTTTTTTTTTTTTTTTTTTTTACGGGTCTTTAGAGGTTATTTTTAATGAAAGTTGGTTGTCAAATTTTCGAACTAAAGCCTAGTTCGTCATCAGGACTATGTCACTGGAGTAGTTGCTGCCACTCAATTGGAAGAGACCATCCGCATGCATCGTTAATTGTGGTACTTCTTCTTCTTGCTATTTCGATCCCTTCTTCTAGTTTTCTCTTTACTAAGTTTGACTGGTGTGGCGATTATTTTCACTGAGTCCCAATTTATGGAGTGTCCACTTGCTTGTACATGTCTGTCTAGCCCTGTTTTGTTCCCAGTAATGTTCCTAATAGCTGCTTGGTGTTCTTTCATTCGGACCTTAATACTTCTCCCTGTTTCTCCTATATAGCTGAGTCCGCAGTTACAGTCGATGCAGTAAATTACTCCTTCCTGCAATTGGATGTCCAATTCTTTCTGCTTTAAAGCTGGCAGGAATTTCTTTATTTTGTTATTAAGATCTGGAGCTAGCCTGATATTATATTTTGCTCCGATCCTTTTCAGTTTCTCGAAAAGTCCCTTGTGGTACGTAATTTTGCTGGTGAATTTGAAGTTGGTTTTTTTCCTGCTTCTTTTTTGGCACTTGTTTAAATATTTTCTCAACATATGGGGAGGGGTAATTGTTTTCTGCCAACATTTCCTTTAATTCTTCTTTGTGAAGATCTTTTGAGAAGCTGAAGAGACCAGGATTTCAATTTTTCCAAAATTGTTGCTGTATTCGATTTAATATAATCAGGGTGGAATGAGCAGAAGTCTAACATCTTCCCTGTGTTGGTGGGTTTTCTAAAAAGCTGAGTGAATATTTTCCCTTTCTTGAGGTCAAGGTTAAATCCAGGTAATTGATGCTATGGTCTTTTCCTGTTCCAGGGTGTACTTCAAGGTATTCTCTAGTAAGTTAAATTCTTCCAGAATCTGAGAGGGTAGAGATTGGTCCACAGTATCTACTATAATTAGGACATCATCCATGTACCTTACATAGAGAGCAAACAAGAGGGTTGTATAAGGATTTTTGCCTCTAGTTTACTTATATAATAATTTGCTAGCAGAGGTGCTAGTGGAGAACCCATTGCAAGTCCTGAAGTTTGCCTGTAATATTTCTTTCCAAACTGGAAGAAATTATTCTTGAAGGAAAATAGGAGCAGTTCATATATGCCAAGTAGTATTTCTCTATTGTGATTATGGAATACTATTTTTTTCCATAGAAGGTCATCTGCAATGAATTCCAGTAGGAGGTCCAGGTTAATGTTGGTATACATAGAGACTATATCCAGGCTTGCCATTACTGGATGAATTAATTCTGGCAAGTTGTCCAGTTTTCTTTTTAGCTGCATGGAATTTTAGTAGGTAGGGAGGAGAAGGGAAAATATCTCTGAGGTGACCAAGCAAATAATAATTAATGTTGGAGAGTGGCCAATTTCTAGTGTCTATTATAGGTCTTATTGGATGGCCTTCTTTGTGAACTTTTATCGCACCATAGATCTGTGGAATCCTTGACTGGATTTTGGAGAAGTTTTTGAAGAGCTCATTAAGCTGTTTTTTATTTCTTAAAGAGCTGATTAATTTCTTAAGATTTTTTACAGTTTGATCTATAGGATTACCATTGAGTTCTTCATAATAAGGCTTGCTCAATTCAGCTTCCATTTTATTGTAATACTTCTCTTTTTCTACCAATACCAAAACTTTGCTCTTATCTGCTCTCAGTGCTACTACTTTATCATTGGCTTTGAATTTTTTAAGGTCAGTAATGGCACTTCTATTAAAATTGTAATCAACTTTTACTGGCTTTTTTACAAATTTTGAGACGCAGTCTGAGAATTCTTTCCTTAAAGTAACTGCTGTATTTTCATCTTCTCTTTCTACCTTACTACAGATGCTTTCTAAATCGTAAGGTAGAAAGAGAAGATGAAAATACAGCAGTTACTTTAAGGAAAGAATTCTCAGACTGCGTCTCAAAATTTGTAAAAAAGCCAGTAAAAGTTGATTACAATTTTAATAGAAGTGCCATTACTGACCTTAAAAAATTCAAAGCCAATGATAAAGTAGTAGCACTGAGAGCAGATAAGAGCAAAGTTTTGGTATTGGTAGAAAAAGAGAAGTATTACAATAAAATGGAAGCTGAATTGAGCAAGCCTTATTATGAAGAACTCAATGGTAATCCTATAGATCAAACTGTAAAAAATCTTAAGAAATTAATCAACTCTTTAAGAAATAAAAAACAGCTTAATGAGCTCTTCAAAAACTTCTCCAAAATCCAGTCAAGGATTCCACAGATCTATGGTACGATAAAAGTTCACAAAGAAGGCCATCCAATAAGACCTATAATAGACACTAGAAATTCCTACTCTCCAACATTAATTATTATTTGCTTGGTCACCTCAGAGATATTTTCCCTTCTCCTCCCTACCTACTAAAAAATTCCATGCAGCTAAAAAGAAAACTGGACAACTTGCCAGAATTAATTCATCCAGTAATGGCAAGCCTGGATATAGTCTCTGTGTATACCAACATTAACCTGGACCTCCTACTGGAATTCATTGCAGATGACTCTTGGAAAAAATAGTATTCCATAATCACAATAGAGAAATACTACTTGGCATATATGAACTGCTCCTATTTTCCTTCAAGAATAATTTCTTCCAGTTTGGAAAGAAATATTACAGGCAAACTTCAGGACTTGCAATGGGTTCTCCACTAGCACCTCTGCTAGCAAATTATTATATAGTAAACTAGAGGCAAAAATCCTTATACAACCCTCCTTGTTTGCTCTCTATGTAAGGTACATGGATGATGTCCTAATTATAGTAGATACTGTGGACCAATCTCTACCCTCTCAGATTCTGGAAGAATTTAACTTACTAGAGAATACCTTGAAGTACACCCTGGAACAGGAAAAAGACCATAGCATCAATTACCTGGATTTAACCTTGACCTCAAGAGAAGGGAAAATATTCACTCAGCTTTTTAGAAAACCCACCAACACAGGGAAGATGTTAGACTTCTGCTCATTCCACCCTGATTATATTAAATCGAATACAGCGAGACAATTTTTGGAAAAAATTGAAATCCTGGTCTCTTCAGCTTCTCAAAAAGATCTTCACAAAGAAGAATTAAAGGAAATGTTGGCAGAAAACAATTACCCCTCCCCTACATGTTGAGAAAATATTTAAACAAGTGCCAAAAAAGAAGCAGGAAAAAACCAACTTCAAATTCACCAGCAAAATTACGTACCACAAGGGACTTTTCGAGAAACTGAAAAGGATCGAGCAAAATATAATATCAGGCTAGCTCCAGATCTTAATAACAAAATAAAGAAATTCCTGCCAGCTTTAAAGCAGAAAGAATTGGACATCCAATTGCAGGAAGGAGTAATTTACTGCATCGACTGTAACTGCGGACTCAGCTATATAGGAGAAACAGGGAGAAGTATTAAGGTCCGAATGAAAGAACACCAAGCAGCTATTAGGAACATTGGGAACAAAACAGGGCTAGACAGACATGTACAAGCAAGTGAACACTCCATAAATTGGGACTCAGTGAAAATAATCGCCCACCAGTCAAACTTAGTAAAGAGAAAACTAGAAGAAGGGATCGAAATAGCAAGAAGAAGAAGTACCACAATTAACGATAATTGCGGATGGTCTCTTCCAATTGAGTGGCAGCAACTACTCCAGTGACATAGTCCTGATGACGAACTAGGCTTTAGTTCGAAAATTTGACAACCAACTTTCATTAAAAATAACCTCTAAAAGACCCGTAAAAAAAAAAAAAAGTTATTCCACAATCACTATGAATAGAGGTGCCATAAATGCATTTACAAATAGATTTCTATCAAAGCATATCCTAAGACTGGCCAATTTTTCAGAGAAGCTAAGGATAATGTTGTACTTCCACTCTGCAAAAGCCTCAATTGGCTGATTGAATGCCAAACTAGTCTTAATAATATACCTATTAACATCTTGAGTGAAGTTATCAAGAATCTGCTTTTTAGAGATACTGCAGAAAGAGGGCCTAAATTTGGTAACTAACCCTAATAACTTACAAAGCCTGACATCCTCAACAATATTTAAGTTGTCAGTAATAATATGCTGCTGGATGAGAAGTGGAAGGACCAGATTTATACTTATTTTTTATCAGTGTTTGTAATGTTTCTATTCTGTAAAGAGTATCAGTTTATTGAATATAGATTCTTGAACTCTGACAGCTACTTATATACGTACAGATATATTGATAAATTACTCTGTATTAATAACTCAGAAATAATAGAGAATGATTTTTCAGATATTTACCCTAGCTGTCTTAAATTAAGTAAAACTAACCAAAATAACCAGGAGCTTGGTTTCTTAGATTTAAGTATAAAACTGAATAATGGTAATCCTACCATCGGCCTTTTTGATAAAAGAAGGAATTTTCCTTTTAAAGTAATTAAATATTTACACTGGACAAATAATATATCCACTAAAGTAATAGAAAATGTCCTTATTTCACAGATACTTAGAATTACCAGAATCTGTAACCAGTCTTCAGATTTCCTTAGTCACATAAGTCATAAAATAAATAGCTTTCTGGAGAACCAAGTATCAGTTTATTTTATAAAAAACAGCATTAAGAAAAAATAGTCCTTAAAAATAAAGTTAGGTCAGCAGATCTAATTTAATTGCATCACAATTAATAAAATGATTCTGGCCAATGAAAGCCTTTTAGAAGTTGGTTTAGAGGATGTATATTATATACCTTTTGGAAACTTTAGTGCTGTGGATAAAACAGTGTCATTATAAAAATAAAAACAATAAATTATTAAAATTAAAAATTCTAAAAAAAGTTTAAAATGTAAAATTGTTATTTGATCTCAAGAATAGCAAACATAAAAATAGTATGCCGCCCCAGTGGTGCAGTGGTCTAAGCGATAGACTGATCATTCGTCCGAAAGGGGTCCAGGTTCGAATTCCGGTAAGGCATGGATGTTGTGTTTGTCTTACGGCACTGGCTCTCTCCCTTCCCTGGAACCAGTGACCCGAAATTAGGGACGAGCAACTGCTTACAGCCGATTGAGTTGTTCACGGTAGTCGTTAAACCTCCAATAAAAAAAAAAAATTAAAAGAAATAAAAGTAGTATACATTAAGAAAAATTTATATGAAACTGAATAATTTCTGTAGTTTTACTTTAAGGTGTTTTAATACAAGTGAATAACATTAAATACAGTTTGGCTGTGTTTGATGATATTGTTCTTGTATTCTGTTGAGTTTCTGCTCTTTCCAGACAATCAGTGTTTTATTTTTCTCATTTGGAAGTTTTAACTGGGGGATTGCCAATTTCTGAGGCCTGTAATGTCTGCTGCAGTCCTTCCTTGAGGTGACTTTGTTCTCGACGCCAGAGTAAGCTTTACGATTAGTGGATGTTCAAACGCCCATGTTGGTCTTTCCTTAGATGTCTTCAGCTTATGCTTGTCTCTTTGGTGAGTCGTTTCATTTTTTTTTTAAATTTTTTTTCTATGGTCTTTTGAAGTGTTTTTTTTTTTTTTCATTTTTGTCATTGTTGACATTGTGTTCTTTGAAAGTAATTTCAACAAACTGGCATAGTTTTTTTGTTCAAAAGGCTTTGTTTTCTTGCTTTAGCTTTGCTTCCTTGTTTGTAGTCTTCGTTCTGGTAGCATACTTCTCGGTGTTGGATCTCGTGGCTCTGATATCTCAGAGTTCGTATGTCGGAAGAAGGAACTTTTTGTTGAGTTTGTACATTTAACTAAAGCATTTTTACAATACTGTGTATATATGTATATTTCAACACTTCTTTTATTATTTACGCAATTTCTAAATACTCGTATTGCGTTTCATTTGTATTAAGTCTCAAAGTGTCTCATGGAATTTTTTTTTTTTTTTTTAAATTTTCTTGATTTTTAATTATTGGCTCTGTATTAGGTTTTCTTGGATTTGTTGACGACAGATCGTTGTGGTTTGGACCAAGTATGTCACATAAGGACTGTTAAATTTAACTTTTGCGAATTTACCTTTTCTTGATTTAGGTGTTTTTTCATTTCGTGATAGTCATTTAGTACTCAAAATGCATATATGACATAGCAGAAACCCATGTTCAACTAGGTCTTTGTATAGATGAGTTAATGTTGTGTTTTGCTGCTCCTTGATAAAGCCAAAGTTCAGCATTTAAAAAATTTTCTGCAGTTTTTACTTGCTTTTTCCTTGCTTGTGTGCATTGCATTTTTTTATTTTTCTCTCCTGTTTTTGGCTCTAGTTAAAAGTTCACCTCGTTGTTTTGGTTGTTTTATATATATATATATATATATCATCATCATCATTGTCAACCATTATCAATCCACTGCTGGACGAAGGTCTCCCCAAGTGTCTTCCACAACAGTCTGTCTTGTGCCAGTCTCTTCCATGTTACTCCCGCATACTTTTGAATTTCATCTGCCCATCTCCCATGTGGTCATCTTCTGGGTCTTTTCCTGTCCCTTGGAATCCAGTCTAAAATTTCAGCTGTCTGTCAATGGTCTGTCCTTCTGGCAATATGTCCAACCCATTGCCATTTCAGGGATTTTACTCTGGTCATGATGTCTTCCATTCTTGCCATTTTTCTGATCCACGAGTTCCTCTTCTTATCTCCTGGTCACACCAAGCATGCATCTCTCCATGCTTATTTGAGTTGTCTACAGTCTTTGTATGTCTCTTTTAGTTAGGGTCCACGTCTCTGCACCATAAGTAAGCACTGAAGGGATGCATTGATCAAACACTTTTCTTTTAAGACATAATGGCATATTGCTCTTGAAAATTATACTGTTTCTTCCAAATGCTCTCCAGGCAAGTTTTATACGCTGATTAATTTCTTCATCAATGTGACCCTCATTTGATATCTGCTGTCCAAGATAAATGTAGGTGTTGGTTATCTCCATTCCCCATCAATCGGTAAATCTTCGATTGATATATATATATCATCATCATCATCATTGTCAACCGTTATCAATCCACTGCTGGACGAAGGTCTCCCCAAGTTTCCTCCACAACGGTCTGTCTTGTGCCAGTCTCCTCCATGTCACTCCCGCATACTTTAGAATTTCATCCACCCATCTCCCATGTGGTCTTCTTCTGGGTCTTTTCCTGTCCCTTGGAATCCAATCTAAAATTTCGGCTGTTCATCGATGGTCTGTCCTTCTGGCACTATGCCCAGCCCATTGCCATTTCGTGGGACTGATACTGGCAGAACTAGTGGTGTTGGTTTTATAATAAACAAGAAACTGAAGGATAAAGTTGTAGAAGTTGAAAGTTCTTCTGACAGAGCTGCACGACTCGTTATCCAACTCTCGAGAAGATACCAGGCTCAGATTATTCAAACTTATGCACCCACCACAAGTCATCCTGAAGAAGAAATTGAAAAATTTTATGAGGAAATTCGTCATCTAAATAATAAAGGTAAGCAGCACTTGAAGATAATTATGGGAGATTTCAATGCAAAAATAGGGCAACAGCAACAGAATGAAACTTCAGTACGTAAATTTGGTCACGGCAATAGAAACAAGCGTGGAAATACGCTCGTAGAGTTTGCAGAGGCAGAAGGGTTTTTCATCATGAACTCCTTTTTCAAGAAAAAGCCACACAGGAAATGGACATGGAGACATCCAAATGGGACGACAAGTGAAATTGATTTTATTATGTGTAACAAAAAATTCGTCATAGAAGACTGCAGTGTGCTAAACAAGTTCAACACAGGTAGTGACCATAGATTGGTAAGATGTAAGATGCACCTCAACACTAAACTCGAACGTGGCAAGCTCATCAGACAAACAAAATATATTGACATAACCAACCTTAAAAAACACCATAATACCTTCAAGTTGGAACTGAAGAACAGATTCTCTGCTTTAGAAGGCCTAACATCGGAAGAAGTGGATATTTCTGAAGTTAACAGAAAAGTAACCAAAGCTCTGATGGAAACAGCAACAAAATTAGCTGGGTCTAAGAACAAGTTGCATGTGAACAAATTATCAGGAAAAACCAAAATGTTGATGCAAAAAAGAAGAGAGATGAGGACAACTAAAGAAGATGTGACTTCCAAAGTGGAATATATAGAGCTATGCAAAACAGTACGAAAAAGTATCACTGAAGACGTAAGGAAATTCAACTGTGAACTAGTGAGGAAAGCAATTGAAAGCAATCAAAGCCTAAAGATAGCAAAGGGACATATAACAGATTATGGCACTGAGAAAAGAAGATGGTTCTGTAACAAGAAATAGAGGCAAAATTTTGACAAGAGTGAAAGATTTCTACTGCAAATTATATGAAAGGGATGATGCATGTACTCCAGACATTGTGAAAGGTACCAATATCAGAGTTCTTCTGGTCCTTCCAGCAGAAGTTGCACATGCAATCAAGAACATGAAGCGGGGAAAAGCTCCAGGAGAAGATGGAATTACTGTAGACATCATACAAGAAGCAAGCGGAGAAATCGAAACAGGACTCGCCCAAATTTTCACTCAATGCCTTAATGAAGGGAAGATTCCTGAGGATTGGAACAACGCTACAACGATCCTGCTACATAAAAAAGGTGACATTGAGGATCTCAGGAACTACAGACCTATCAGTCTCCTATCAGTGGTTTATAAAATCTTCACTAAAGTTCTTTCACACAGTTTGAAGGTAACACTGGACATGGCTCAACCGAGAGAACAAGCTGGATTCAGGAGTGGCTACAGCACAATAGATCATATCCACGTACTGAGAGAACTAATTGAAAGAGCGAGGGAATATGAACTTCCATTGTGCATGGCTTTTATCGATTATGAAAAAGCCTTTAATTCGGTGAAACCATCAGCAGATGCAATGGCTCTGAAATCCTGCGGTATTGAAGATGCATACATTAATATTATTAATAACATCTATGAAAATGCAAGTGCAAAGATTCGGCCATTTGAGAATACAGCACACATAAAAATTGGAAAGGGAGTGAGACAAGGTTACACCATATCTCCGAAGCTCTTTAATGTCACATTGGAAAATGTCTTTCAATCACTGAACTGGGAAAACAAAGGGATAAAGATTAATGGAGATTATCTAACCCACCTTCCTTTTGCTGATGACGTAGTCATTTTTGCAACTACCCCATCAGAGCTGCAGAGTATGATCAAGGAACTTGCTGACAAGAGCAAAGAAGTGGGATTAAGAATGAACTTTCAGAAGACAAAAGTGATGTTCAATGCTTTTACAAGAAATGAAGATTTATCAGTTGATGGAGAAAAGCTGGAGATAACAGACACATACGTTTATCTTGGACAGCAGATATCAATTGAGGGTCACATTGATGAAGAAATTAATCAGCGTACAAAACTTGCCTGGATAGCTTTTGGAAGAAACAGCACAATTTTCAAGAGCAATATGCCATTATGTCTTAAAAGAAAAGTGTTTGATCAATGCATCCTTCCAGTGCTTACGTATGGTGCAGAGACGTGGACCTTAACTAAAAGAGACATACAAAGGCTGCAGACAACTCAAAGAGGCATGGAGAGGTGCATGCTTGGGGTAACCAGGAGAGATAAGAAGAGGAACTCGTGGATACGAAAAATGACAAGAGTGGAAGACATGATAAAAAAAAAAATATATATATATATATACACACACACATGTATACACAGGGGTTGCGCTGCTGATCTCATTCTTCACAATTTGCAAAAAAAGTTCTTTTGGCGATGGAAAAAAGTTTTATATATATATATATATTATATCATCATTGTCAACCATTATCAATCCACTGCTGGATGAAGGTCTCCCCAAGTTTCTTGCACTGGTCTCCTTCATGTCACTCTCACATGCTTTCAAATTTCATCGATCCATCTCCCATGTGTAGTCTTCTTTTAGTTTTTTTCCTGTACCTTGAAATTTAGTCAAAAATTTTGTTTGTCCATCTATGGTCCGTCCTTCTGGCAATATGTCTAGCTCATTGCCAATATATATATATATGATCGTGGTAAGTTGTTGGACAGGGAGTAAAAATATTTATTCCCTGATTTTGAAGAAGTATTTTGTGATTTCTGGAAGTAGCATACCTGTCCTCTCCCCCCTCAGTTTGCAAATGACTGCCATAAAAATTTTCGCTTCTAAAAAACTTGGTTTTTCAATTCTATTAAAAATTATGCATTACAATAAAAAAAATTATTTCTTGAACATGCAGTTATTTTTATTATTGTAATCAGTCTAGCATAATTTAAAGTAGAGTAATAATTCCTAAGGTAAAAAACATGCATCCTTACCTCTGTATCAAAGATGAAACATTCTGTGGTATATTCATGTAGAATTCTTCTTACATATGCAATTTAGTATTTTATAAGGTTTTAAATGAGAATGATCTCAGGCTTTCATATTTTTAATGAAAAATTCAGTCTGTCAACTTCAGTTCTGTTCATATGCTAGGAGCCACTTATCTACACACTGAGAATTAAAATCTATGGCATATTCACATTGTTCTTTTAATGGATATAAGTGTTATCAGTAGGCTTTACTTTGCTTTAATGTGGTAATTATTCTACAACACCGTCCACAAACCTTCTGAACTCTTGAAAAAAAATGTTCTCTTACCCCAGTGATGTAGTTCTAAATAAAAAAAATGCCTTAGCAGTCAGTGGATCAGGTAGAAAAAAACCTAGAATGAAGACCTTCGAGACTTTCAAAAGCTTATAAAGTTTGACTTGTTTTTATCATTAATCATTTTTATCCATGGCATAAAATACACTTAATATAATGCCACAATGCTTTGCACATAGTAAAAAAAAATCTTTTGACTGTAATAAAAAAAAAATGACACACCTTATCCTCATTGTATAAAAATTCCACCCATTAAACTGATATTTTTTTCACATTCCCTTGTTAATGTATCAGCATAGAAACTGTTGCAAGGGCTGTGAACTTGAGGCCCCTTGTAACAGCAATGGCTAATACAAGGGGCCTCAAGTTCTTTTGAATAGTTGCTTTCCCGTCATGCAGTTTTTAGGAACAAAAGCAGCGAAAATGGTTTCTAAAGATTTTACATATTTACTGAGGAAAAAAAAATGCTTTTCTTTTTAAAACTTCAAAGCTGCTTTAATTCTTGGCTATTTCTTTAACCAGTTTCATACATGTTTCTGCAAAAATGTTGTAAAATTTTTTTGCTCAGGCTAGAGGCACCTTTTAACCATGAGGCCTTCCCACACTGCAGGGGCTATCAGTACACCCCTGGCAGTCACCTGCCCCTGATTTTGAGCTGCTGGCTCTGGGGAGGGAAGAAGGCCAGTGCTACGGGCATGGCATTTGGCCAACTCCCGGGCATTATTCTCTCCTCGCATTCAGGCCAGCGCCATGGGCATTCTGTCTTCGGGTCTGAGATCAGTTCCAGCGATTAGCCAGAATCCAGCACCTCTGACCATTCGTCAACCAAAGCTCCCTTTTGTGTTACCCGTAAGGAACCACAGGATGGGCGCAGGGACCTTTATTGCAAAGCCCATGGTGACTTTAGCAGGAATTCCCACTGCACACATGAAACACTTGTCAGTCAGACTACATGCCTATTTAATTTTACTTGTTTTCCTTCCTATCAGTGAAGTTTTATCATACGGAGAAGCCAGCTCCCCTATAACGGCATTTTGAAAACTGCGGTCTTGGCAAAGGTAGTTACCATTCTCTTCACACTAGAGCTCTTGTGATTCATGAAACATCCTAATACATGAACAAACTGTTTAACTTCTTCCTGTAATATGAACATTCGATTAATATATGAATATGCTTGCTCATAAAACATAGCATTTGCTATTTTTGCCTACAAGGTCATCCAAAAAATCATCTTTGCCCTGCTTCTCTTACCATGTAACCATTAAAAGTACCTTAGCGACACTAAGCTTAGAGAAAAAGTGCCTTAGTACCGCTAAGGCCCTTCTACATCACTGTCTTACCCCATTTTGTTTGGGCTTACACGCACGCACCCTACAGCCCTTTTGTAGTTTTGTCATTTGCTGAGCTGGCAGAGTGAGGGTGGGAAACAATAGAGGAATTATGTTTTTGACGGTGCAACTGCTGTGTTGAACAGCCAAGAAAAAAATAATAGTAATGACAATAATTTAAAAAACAACAACTAGAGGTTGATTTTTAAATCAGGATAGATAACTTTTGGAGCAATAAAAATACATCTCAATTCTTTTTAAGAAGTAATTTTTGTTTTTGATGAGTAAAATACACCTGTCCAGGCATTAATGCATTCTCTGTATGTATATACAGTATGGTACCAATAATCAGTATAATAGAAACTGGCATGACTAACCAAATTGTCATGGATTCTCTGGAATACCACAGAAAATGGAAGTAATCCAGGATTTCAGTGCAGCATTTTTACAGAAAAATCACATCGATATAATTAATCAAAAATTAGAAATCATTGGTGAGAAATTTTTTAATTACTGGGTTTATAGAGATAATTTTTAATACTTTGGTGGTCAGATTTTGTAACTAGAATCTACACTTCATCATTTCTGTTACTGAAGTAGTTGTTGCCATTCGGTTGCAAGTGCCCAGCTGCAATTATGGTACCTATCCCTCTCGCTATTTCCATCCCTCCAAGTTTCCTCTTTACCACATGTGATTGGTGGGTGATTAATTTTATTGAATCCCATTTTACAGAGTGTCCACTTGCTTGTACATGTCTGTGCAACCCTGTTTTGTTCCCAGTGTTCCTCCATATGGACTTTTACTCTTCTCTCTGTTTCATCTATGTAGCTTAGTCCACAGATACAGTTTATGCTATAGATTACTACTACTTGTAATTGAACATTTTTTTCTTGTTGTTTTAGAGATGGAAGGAATCTTATATTCATGGCTTCTGAATTTGCTTGTAACACTTACTGGTCATCCATGTAACATATCTCAGAAAACTTGAAAATTTTGTTGCCCTGAAGTGGGAATTGAACACACATCTCCTGTGTATTATGAAGAATATTTCTTCCTTCCTTGGAAGGAATCTTTTTAACTACTTAATAAAATCTACAGCAAGCCTGATTTTATATTTTTCACTGATCTTTTTTAGTTTTTTGAAAAAACCTTTACGGTAAGTAATTTTGCTTGTGAACTCTTCATGGGATTTTCTGCTTCTTATTTACCTTATTCATAAAAATATTCCTTATGAATGGGGAAGGAAAATTATTTTTTGACAAAATTCCTTCTAGTTTTTCAAGTGGATGTCTTTTTGGACGTCCATAGGGACTAGGAAGTTCATTTTCTCCAAAACTTGTCTTATAGTATAGACTTTATATAGTCTTAGTGGTATGAGTTGTAGTCTCTTTAATATCTTGTCTGTGTTAGTTTGTTTTTGTAGATCTGTGTTAAAAATTTTTCCTTCTTTTGAGGTGTTATGGCTAGAAGAGATAGTGTGCTGTGCGCTTCTGCAGATGGGTTCTTGAAATGAAATCAGAGAGGGCACTGAAGACAGCTTTGATTTTATTGCTGTAAACTACATACACTCATAGATATACATGCTTCTCATTCCATGCAGTATAGTAATTTCACTAAAATTTTACCAAAGAATCTCTCTCTTTTTTTATCCTGCAGTTATACTAAAAGTGATTAATGTCATGTATAGATAGGTATAAGTGAATATTCTTCCAAATGGTGTATTTTTGTGAAGCTTCATCAACTGTATTTGAAAAATGCATTATCTCACGTTGAATCTACATGTCACAAGGCTGGTTAGTACAAATACATTATTTTACACGAACGTTCTCCGTAATTATTGGTATTTTTGCCTAGTCGTATTGAATTCTGTTCTGATCCTGTTGCAACTCTTTTCTCTATCTCTACAGGACACAAAATGGTTAATTGGATGTCACATGGTATTGTACTGTGTCCTAATCTTCCCATGATAAAGTTAACAGAACTTTGGACAAGTTTGTTGATATATAAAAGGCTGAAAAAGAAGTGGCATATTTAGCTAAATAATTACTGAGTGGCTGCCAACTTGATTTAGGACAAGTAAAAAAAATTCATTCGATACACCTTTGCCTCATCTTTTGGCACAGAAAATAGTTACCTTTTGTTTACAGGACCTGTAACCACTGTTGCACACAGGTACGAAACATGTTCTCAACGTCACACTTATTACTAACTACTTTTCATGACTGATCTAACAAATAAATCGCCTTTTCAATCGCTGTCCACCAAATATGCCATAGAAAAGCATGCTAATGTTTAGAAATCATAGCATCAAAACTCGAAGGAGCGCCATCTCGCTGTTTCATGAAAATAGGGAACTAAAATTTAAACAGTGAGGTATTAATGTATGGCGCTCTATCTCTTCTATCCACTATATTTGAGATTAGGGTTAAATCCAAGTAGTTGAGACTAAGTTCTAAGGTGAATTTCGGGGAATGTTTCAGTGAGTTGTGTCAGAATGTGAAAGCGTAGAGATTGATCTTCATTATCTGTTATGAATAATATGTCATCCATGTATCGAGATTAAAAATTACCTATAAAACCCTTAAGTGAATTTTTTTACCGTAGATTAATAACTGGAGATGCCATGATGTCATTAATAATTACTTAGAAATCATAGTTTCCTTCCAGAAGAAATACGAAATGCAGTACCACCAATAGAAGCATGATGGCAAGAAAATAAAACCTTGACGCTTTTTGTCTTGAAACGAAATTCACTTTTACTTGATTTAGAGCATATATGTATTTATAAATTTCTTTTTCTGGTAAGCATGAATTGAAAATACCTTGTAAGTAATACATTTGTGAAGTAAAAAACATTCTAAAATAAATTCATATTGTTTGTTTTAATATTGTATGTTTAAATTGTGCTAATTTTTAATAATATATGTAATATATATGGTTGAAGGTTTTAGCAGTCAATAAAAATAAGGTGTAGTAATTATGGTATGGAAATTTGAAACTAAACTTCGTTGCCGAGTGTTCCAAAAACTTGAAAATTACACCATTCTGATGCAGAAATTGATTCCACGTCTGTATGAGTGTGTTACCATTACATAACCTATATTTCTGAATGAATATCCAGAATGTGCAGCTAGCCAAGGCTTTTTTCTTTTCTCATTTTTTCCTAGCTATCTAAAGAAAAATAGTATTTTCTATTGTGTATGAATGTATGTTTTATTTGGACTGCACATGTTTTAGTCACTAAAAGCTTTCACAATATATAACTCAAAGGGTTAGCTAGCATATCTGGTAAATATTGATTAAATAACCTAATTGGATATATCCTGGAAGAATTTACTTATTATTATTATTATTTTTTTTTTCAAACCTACACGATATGGCCCCACAAACACGATATGGCTTTTGGAACGGTTCCTTGATTCTGTTGGCTGATAAGTCATTCAAGTGAGGGTTCCTATGGAATGAACTGCTGGTCAAATGACATCAGCAAAAATTTCTGGATCAATGTATCTTGATTCTCCATGTATGTGTTCCAAGAAACAAATAATAATTTCAATTCTCTTGTGGCACTGGCTTTCTCCCTTACCTGGAACCAGTTGCCCTAAATTAAGGATAAGCAACTGCTTATAGCCCATCAAGTTGCTCAGTGGTCAATAAACCCCCAAATTATATATATATATATATATATATAAGGAACATTGGTACTTATCGGTTAGCCGGGCGCATCAAAAATAATAAGTTTCATTTTTCTGTCCCTAGATGATGCCACATTATCTATGCTGTAAAATGTAACGTTTAATGCATGCTTTATCATGAAATTTTTTATTTCAAATGTTAGTTTTTAAAGGCTTCGTTAGTTTTATTACATATAAACTTACAATTTATACATTTCCTTTCTACGAAATACAAAATTAAAGATTTCAATGTTTATTAGAAAATTTACAAAATTTAATACCTTATTTTCAAATATTCTTCTTCAAAAAGGCCCAAACATTCTTTATGTCTTTCAAAATATCTTCTAAAAGGGTCTTTTGAATGTTGCCTCCAAAGAAATTCGGCAAGGTACGACTCCAAGTGGTGGCGTGCTGTTCCTCAATGTCTTTTATTGCACCATTTTGTGCTTCCCCACATTCGCTAAATTTTTTTAGTATTAGCTCTGCTTTCTGGATGGATAAAATGGCATTTGTGATTAACCTTAAAGTGTTGCAATCCAGCTTGTTCTAATTCAGTTGTACAATAGGATTTCCAAGAATCAGAATAGATAATTAATAGATCTTTGATTAATGTTGTTCTTAATGGTTTGTAGGAATACGGGCATTGAACGGTTAGCAACTTCAATAAGAAAGCAGTCGTTAGTCTCTCGGCATATTCCTCCAAATATCCACTGTTGGGGAAGAACACGACCAGCGTTGTTTTTACATTTGCTAAACAGACTTTCATCGACTTCCACAATCATATTTGCACCACCTATATTTTTCTGCTCACGTTTCTCCAACTTAGCAACATAAACTTCTCTCAAATAATTGTTCCAGTCCACTACAGTTTCCCCTCTCATTTCTAGCATTTTTCACACCACTTCAGAGAAGTTAATTCCTCGTACCACGAATAGATAAATCTCACCATTGTTAGAAAAGGCAAACGAGATTCCTCAAACCATGTACCAATAATATGAACGTTTCTTTTGGAACGGCAGGATGCTAAATTACATCGCCAACAAATTCCATCAGAGTAATACATTTTCATTTGATTTTTCTTACACAACACTTTTAACGGAATGAGACTCTTTTCTTGAAAAAAATTCACAGCTTCTTGCTCTGAAGAAGGCAAGTCCCAAATTTTCATGACAGCTTTACACATGCGAACACAGGTACTAAGAATACGTACCTACTGAGTTGCAAACAAGGTTACATAGATAACATGGTAGTGCTAAACGCGGCACCATCTAGGGACAGAAAAATGAAACTTCTTATTTCCGATGCGCCCGGTAAACCGATAAGTACCGGAACATTTTGCAGTAATATCTACTTTGCTCTAAAATTGTTACATAATAATATGTGAGAGTTATGAATGTGCAGAGATCGTACAGTATTAGGCATGAAAATTGCATCTGCTTTCTAAGTGTTAGAAAAAATTATATTATGAACACTTAGAGTGCACATTCTGCATAATTATTTTCAGGGTAAATAGCATTGATGAATATATCAGTGGTTTAACATCCAGTTATTTTCTTTTAGTGGCATTCATATTGCCATTGACTGTATGTGGAGTTATTTTTCTTTACTTGCAGCCAGAACGTTTTATTCTATGTGCTGTTTTCTGCATACAAAACTCCTTTCTTCTGTCAGCATTCATGCCTTTTGATATATATTGTTCTTTGCTTTTGTAATATATTTTTTCCTTTTAGTTTTTCATAAACATGAACTGATGTCAGAATAATGTATACTGGTTTGCATAAAAAGTGAACGATATTTTCTTCTAGCTGAGTAATTTGTTCTTGCAATTAAGAAACGAGGATGCCTTCTGATACCAAGTGGATATCTCCATAGCCTCTCTACGAACCAAACAATGTATAATGGCCAGCTCTGTTCATGAAGATTCTGTTGATGAAAGTGAGATTGATACCAGCGGCAGTAGTTTTTTCGCAGTACAGAATGGCTCAGATGAACAGAGCTTAGCAATTGATCGCTATGGTTTTATTGGTGGGAAAAGTCCTAATCAGTAAGTTCTTTAGATCATTATAATAATCTATTTCTAGTTCTCTATTGTTTATACATCTCTCTCCCTTTATGGTACAGAAACACTAGAATTTATTTCCATCCATATGGTCAACTCTTCAGAAAATGAGAATTTTGGGAATTGAGCCCACACTCCCGATTTCCGTCAAAGCGTATTTCCGCCATGTTATGATATCATTTTGTCATCCAGAACACTAGTTTGTAGTTTCAAGTAACTGAAGTCAATTATAATTCTCCTTTCATGCTGTTATTAAACTTAATTTGAAATAGGTGAAATATTGATACACAAGGCTTGACAAATCCTGTGCGCCAAGTCGCCCAGGTGCCTAGAAAACTGGCACTGGTGCCCGAATATATATATTTTTAACTACAGATTTCGTAACTTAGAGTAAATGCTGTAATTTTCTGTCATATAATATGCAGATTAGGCTATCTGTTAAGAAGTTATAAATTTTGGTTGTGCGGGTAATACACCAGTAATGAGAAAAAACATTTCTTTGGTGTTTTAAAAAATTGGCATGGTAATTGTCAGGAGTGATGTTATTGGTAAAGCACCGAAAATGCGACGGTAAAAGAAAAATGTAGCACAGTACGAAGATAGAGGACCACAAAGAGATTGAAAGTATATATATATATATATATATATATATATAAGCAGAGATAAAGACAAAATTAAAAATAAATAAATTTGAACTTACATTTTGAAGATCATGACGCGCCACACAGCAGTGATGAATACTCAGAACAAACAACCTACAAAGCAGAGACTGAAACAAAAAGGTTTTTTAACTATGACAAAAAATATAAATTAAATCTCAAAACCCAACAGGCGAGAGAATAAAAATAATAATAAATAACAAAACCTGAATGCAGAAAGTGTCGAGAATGCCGAGCCTTGGCTTTATATAGGTATATAGGACCATTTTTTCACTTCCACAAAGACCTAGTTGAAAATGGGTTTCTGCAAAGTCATAGATGCAAGTATAAGCCCCCCCCCCCCCGAAAAAAAAATATTTTACATAACCACCCTCAAAGGTGCGGAAATTAAATAATTAATCAAAAGTTTTAGCATACATCTATCACCACTAACCACAATTTACAAAGACTCACAAACCACCATTCACAAAAATAAATACCAGAAGTCTCAAAACACTTTGCTAACCCTTTCTAAAGAAAAAATCAAACTTTTCAAGCTCATCTCATCAGGGGAACGCTGACTCGTAGATAGATCATGACCTTTCGAAACTTAGCAAAAGTCGGAATAACCTAAGACCCGCTGAGGTGCTCCCTAGGTCACGGTAGACAGCAGATAAAGACAAATCTGATAAAACACTAGAAATACATATTTATATGCTAAAAAGACCCTTTAACAAAAAGCAAAAACCATGTCTCCTGGTCAACTTTATAAGCGGTAATCCATAACAATATGCAAATAGGTGTAAACTGTGTGAAAAACCTATAAAAGGATATTAGTAAATACTTAGCCACAAGCAGCCCACCAAGGGGCATTTAGCAATCTAAGTCATTAAATTTGTAGGGCTTATATTAATATTATCTGAAAAAATGTAATTGTTGAAAAGTTGCAAAAAAATCCCTGGCCTTAGAATTAGTGAGTAGCTGCTTAAATAATCTTGTAATGAACCTGATTGGTAGTTCATTCTTGCAGAGTTTTCTCCAGAGATTCCTCAATTCGACGGTTAACCCATTTGAATTATTACAGACATCCAAGATCCTGTGGAACTGTGAAATGATAATATTTCGATATATTGAGGTAGAGATATTTGAATTCCAATTGATGTAAAAATTTATGTCAAAGGAATACATGTTCCTTTTATCAAAAACTGTGGTGAATAAGCCACCTTGCCTACTGTCTATTTCTATATCCAAAAAGTTTATTTTATTATTTTGTCCTTTAGTTTTTAAAAGTTTTAGATTGGGTGGATAGATCTTAGATGCAAGTTCTTCAAAATTTTCGTGTCCAAAAACTATGACATTGTCAATGTAACGAAATACCCTACCGTTTGACAATTGATGTCACGTGACATTATGTCATATTAATATCTGATATCTATATTATGTTCACATCTCATACTCGTACATCTACTAGGAAAGCGTTTCTGGAAGAAATAAAATGGATAAAGCTGATTGCAGTACAATTCGGATACTCCAAAAGTCTAATTGACAACATGAATATAAAAATCAAACAGCAAGTTGAAACTAACAATGAGCCAAATAAAAATGAATTAAAATATATTGGCAGTTTACCATACATACATCTGATCACTGACATCATAAAAAAAGAATGCAAAAGGCATAAACTGAATATCGGTATAAAAGTCATCAGTAACGCTAATGTGTTAACATCTAATAGGAATAAAAAATCTATGTTGCAAACAGCAGGAGTTTATCAGATCGCTACAATTGACCCAAATAATGGAGAATACCATAAGTGATAGGTAGCACTAAAAGACGTTTTTTCAGCAAGGTTGCAAGAACACCATAATAATTGGATAAAAACAGAAAAAAAACACAACATTAATTCAATATTGTAACCAACATCAACTTATTCCAGACTGGGAAAACTAAAATATTAACATCACATAAAAACCATAAACAAATCTTATTATCAGAATCCATGGTCATCGAAAAAAACTAAAGATAAATACTGTAACTTATCTGCACCATAAAAATTGGCTTACCCATGGAAATATTTAATAGAACAAAATAATTATAAACAATTGAAAAAGAATATGAGAAAAAACAAAAATAAGAATACAACATAAAAGAACATAAGTTATACGAAAATCTAAACAATTCTGAGATGGACGCTTAAAAAAGGCGCAAATGAGAGATTACGCGAAAAAGCACGTATAAGAAACGTGCAATGACAAAAGATCATGTGTGTCAACATAAACATTTTAAGAGGAATTCGTGAAGATAACCCACATCGCAAATAGTACAACTGGCCGCAAAGTCGGCATATACGACCACTGAAGATGACAGCGGAAATATGCTGTTGAAACTAGTCTGGTAACGTACGGATGCTGGATATAAAAAATGTGCTTTTTTCAACTATTTTTAATACTTTAATGGGACTGTTACGATCCATTAGCTTCAAATTGCAATTACATGATTTGTCGAAGTGGACTCCCCATTATAAATGCTAATCATCGATTTTGGTAAAACATTTGCAGTAAATGGAACATCGGAGTCATCAAGGAAAGACGTTTGAGTGCCGGATCGAATGACAAGGACAATCGGATTTTATTAAAAATAAAAACAATTATAATAGAAGAAACCAAGAGTTTCGACATGAACGTTCAACGAAATATTTGAACTCTGGATAAAAAAAATGAATGATAAATCAATAATTTCTGAACGGCTTCCTTTGTTGTATAAATCAACAAAGGAAGCTGTTTATGCAAAAGATCAGATAAATCAGAATGGAGTCATCCAGGAATGATGTTTAAATGCCGGATCGAATGACAAGGACAATCGGACTTTATTAAAAATAAAAATAAAATAAATTATAATAGAAGAAACCAAATGTTTCGACATGAACGTTCAACGATATACTTGAACTGTGGATCAAATAGAAGTGAATGATAAATCAATAATTTCCGAACGTAGCTTGTCTAAATCAACAAAGGATACAGTTTACGCACCGGATCGGATAAGTCAGGTAGTTGGAGATATATATATATATTATATAAAATTCTGAAAGCATAAACCAAGAGCACGAATAAAAATGACAACCTAAAACATTATCATGAGTTAATTATTTAGATAATTGTACTATATTATTCTATTATACAATAATTATATGAAAACATCCAGTACCAAATAACATCATCACTTACAACGTGTATAACAGTAATGTTTGAGCGATAACATAATGTTGTTCAAAAGAAAAAGAAAAATCACATTCCCGTTCTTCCACAACCTGCTTATTCCCCTGATCTCGCCCTGTGTGACATTTTCCTTTTTCCCCGGATGAAGAATTTGTTTAAGGGGCGACACTTCTCAAGTTCCGAAGAAGTGCAGCGAGCTGCAGTTGAGGCACTGGAGGATGTGGCAAAAGAAGGCTTGCAATGTGCATTTAAATCTTTGTATGAGCGCTGGCGAAAATTCATAGTTGCACAGGTTAACTACTTTGAAGGAAACACAGCTTATAAACAGGTATTATCTGTACTCATTCTTTTTTAATATAAAAAGTTCCAGAACTTTTTGAACGTACTGGTAGATCCTCAGTGTGATCTCCTGTATGCTTGTCTAAGTATTTATAGTTTTTATGAAAACTTCTAAGTGCTCTTATTTTTCTTGTATTTAGTTCAAATATTTTCTTCTTGCAATAAGGTACAATTTTGTCATTATTTCCATCTATGTCGTCCAGAAACTTCTGAAAATCAACGAATCCTTTTCTTTGCAACCCCTTACCTCTACACCCTTTGTTCTTCCTGTTCCAAGCTGTGGTAAACAGTTTAAATTTAAAATGTTGATATATTGGATTTTTTTTTAATGCTGATGTCATTAGAGAGATTTTTGCCATTAAAAATTTTGTTTAATCCATACTGGTATACCGTCTCCAACTGAAGCGTAAATAAATTTTCCAATTCAAGGCATTGTTCACGATTTTCTTCCTGTGCCAAAATTTTGATAAAAATATTATCAAAATTATATTTCTGAAAGTGTGTTAACTCCACATCTTTTTTCTTAAAAAGTCTAATGTCTGACCTGTGCCCATTTATTCTAATATTTAGCAGTCCAGCCGTTTGTCCAGTTTAACTCAAACTGTTTTTTTTTTTTTTTTTTTTGCAGTAATTTGATATATCAAATTAGTAGTCTTACCGAAGTTGGTCATAGAACTACTTTTATCACCAACATTATTAGGGTGTATTACCTTGCATTGCAAGTTAGAGCAAACATCAAACTTTAGTTCCAAGAAAAATAAAATCTGTGTGGGAAATTGCACTAATATCTGTCGTATTAAGGTGTCTACACAAAATTACATGAGATGATGTGGAATTGTGTGCAAATCGAAAGTTAATAACTTGTTATGAAAACAAAGGTTATACTGCTGTAACAGTAATGCATATGTTAAACGAGGGTTTTCTATTAATTGTCAATGCCTTATACATGAAGGAAGCAACTGTATTGACAAATCTGTGGGGGAAATTGCACTAATATCTTTCGTATTAAGGTGTCTACACGAAATTACACGAGATGATGTGGAATTGTGTGCAAATCGAAAGTTAATAACTTTTTATGAAAACAATGGTTATACTGCTGTAACAGTAATGCATATGTTAAACGAGGGTTTTCTATTAATTCTCAATGCCTTATACATGAAGGAAGTAACTGTATTGACAAAAAAAGTATGCATATGATTCTGTGCTGACTGCTGGAGATGAAAATGATCAGAAATTTTAAGTGAATCTCATTCATTCACACAGGAATGCACACTCACGTGTAAAGGTGGAAGGAAGCAGGCAAAAGGAAGAAGCTACAGGAAGGAAAAAAGAGGTAGCGTGCAAGGAGCATATATTAGTAGAAATTCAGGATTGTAGAAGCTAAAATAGCAAAGGTTGCACATGGATGCAAGGTTTTGCATGACTTTCTCTTGTGACAAATCAGTTAGATGTGCCCACATCATGGATCCCTCAAGGCTGCATTCTATCTGCATATTGTTCGTCCTTTACATTAATAGCATCCATTATGAACTTTCTCTTACAATATATGGTGCTCTGCCTTTAGATGATTTGTATATCTATTGCTGATCTTCAAGTATGCTCTTCATTCAACAATTGCTGCAGTCTGCAATTACTAAGATCTTGGCTTTGGCATCCAGTGATGGTTTTGTTCTGCCTCCAGACAACACGACTTGTGCCCGTTTCTTTATAAGTTGGGCCTTCATCCGAACCCTGAATTTAACATCTGAGTTCCACAGCCATACTAGTTTTGCTGGAGACAAAATTCTTGGATCATATCATTGACCACGTGCTCACCATTTGTGCACACATGAAACACCTTAAGATTTTATCATAGGTGTCGATGAATAAATCTTCCAAAATACATGGAGGTCATACAAGTATGTTATTTTTTAGCATAGAAATTTTGTATGTAACTGTTACCATGTAGACATTATCCAGAAAACTTGAAAATCGCATCACCCTGGAGTAGGGAATCTAATTCCATAATCTATAAATGTCAGTTTCCCCATAGCCTTTCTTTGAGTTAATTTCATAAAATTAGCTGTGTTTGCATATATAGAGTAGCCATATAATTTTATATTTATTGATTGATGTTTTGTATGAATATTTAGGCTTTTCACATCTTCGGTCTCTTCTTTGTCCTGGCACTTTAAAACCCTATCAGTCAGAAAGTCAAAAGGATATTTTCAGTTAATAATATGAGATTTAATTGGCGACTCATTTTTCACATTTTTTTTTTTATATGTGTTAAGATATCTTCAATCTCTTTTAGCTGTGCAGTTACTTTACCTGTTGAAGTTCTGAGGCATAGAGAGCTCAAATGGCTGGAAATGTTAGAAAATTGGGATTTCTTCATGACAAAAAAATACAAAAAGGTAAAATAGATATTTATTTTAATGTTAGTATTATTTTTATATTTTTGTGTGGATAAGAGATGTCTTTTGTTTTGTTGCTACATAAATGCATGTACACACAGTTTTACATATTTTGTTTCCATTGTATATATAAATAGATGCACACCTATACATAATCTGTTCAAATAAAGGTAGAGTTATTATAATTGAGAACCCCAGTCTCACTCTTATGCACAATTGTTACCAGGACATAATGGTAACTAGGAGAGTGCAAAATGCAGCAATATGCAGATTATTGGGATCTGCATTGCTATCGCATACATGCAGGTGAAAAGAAATATACACAAGTGATAACTTACTGACAAAACCTTTATTCAAACTATAAAGGAAACACAATATATTAAAATACACAAAGAATGCAGCTTGCCTATAACAACAAATAGTACAGGCCAATATAATATCAATAAACACCTAAAAATAGAAGTTATTAAAAGAACCAAAGCTTTTAACAATAAGATATCTGCATATTAGAAAAAAGTATTCCAAGGAAATGTATTTTTCACAATTCATTACAGATGCAGGTGACAAATTGGTTATATTAGATTAACATAAGATGGATGAATGGAGTATTTGATGCTTTCTTACAGAAAATAATGGTCCCTTTGGATTCTACCCTTGGTGAAAAGCATCTGTTTTGTTTCCTAACCTACATAGATGTAGCATCTTCTGCATGAATCATACTCTCTAGTGAAAAACAAGTTAAGCTCTTAACTGGAATTAAGCATCTCTTTTAACTGAGATTAAGAGTTCTCATTATGTTATACATTACATCCCAAGAAGTTAGAAACCAGTAGATTACATGTTTTACTGAGGTGAGAATATAAAAGAACTGTACACATAATCTTTAGGTGCAAAAGCAGGTGCAATACGCAGCATTTGATAATCCATTGTTGAGTGATTAACAGAGCATATCAGTTTAAGTATGCCCTGCCGCCCCGGTGGCGCAGTGGTCTAAGCCAGGGCTCGACAAATCCCGGGCACCAGGTCGCCCAGGCGCCTAAAATTCGGGCATTGGCGCCTAATTTTCGTCTTACTTGAAATTTCGTAATTTGCAGTAAATACTGTAATTTCTGTTGTATAATCCATAGATTATCTATTAAAAAGTTATAAATTTAGGTACGCGGACACCGCTAAAGGGAAAAAAACCCCCAAAAAAACGATGCGGCGTTTAAAAAAGTCAGCGAGGTAATTGTCAGGAGAAGTGCTGTTATTGGGAAAGTACTGAAAATGCGGTAACAGAAAAAATGTAACGTAATAGCGAAATAAAAGACCGCAAGGAAATTGTAAGAATATATATATATATATATGTGTGTGTGTACTTTAGAAGCATTTTGACAGAAAATATGACGCAAGGAAGGCGTTGTTACTATTCGCGTGTGCGGAAGCCTACGTGGTGTGAGAATCCGCTACTCTCGGGAATCCCGCAAAGCTATTCCTAAGCATGTAACCTTTCTGTGAATCGCATTGCCTAGTTTTGGTGCGCTAATTGTGTTAGTTAATTCTTTTTTACTTTCGGTATTCAGTTAAAACGTATCCAGAAATAAGACAATGCTATGGACAATCCGCAATTTCAACGGATTTTTAGTGTAACTAATGAACTACGGTAATGCTGCAACAGCTAACGATTTTAGTTCTTTATTTACTTAAAAGTAGCACAGAAGTACTTCAAAATGACAGTTACTTTTTCAATAAGTCGATTATTTCTTTCTTACATCTTTGGATTTCTGAGGCGGTCCTGTGAATCGCAGTTTTCTGTCGGAAATTACTATTCACGATTAACATGATTGGTGCGGATTATACGACTGTCGTGCATGCCAATTATTACGGAATGTCTAGTTTCTACGGATTTTGTTGTCTGACTACGGGACTCACGCTCGAAACTACAGATTCTACTAATTTTCATCTTGTTTAGAAAATTAAAAAAATTGGGGGGCGGGGGTGTCATTTTTCGTCTGGGGATGGTATTTTGTTTCAAAGCTTTCGAAAACAGTAGTTAAATGGAGTAAAAAGAATTTGCCCTAATCGTAATTTTTTTCTCCCGATTATGCGTTTGTGTCTAGTATTCTTGTTAAATATCATTTTATGGCATATATGTTCGTATTTCAGCTTGAAACTGTAGCAAGAATTTATGGAAACGGAAGTTAGACACCGCGAAAATTGCCTCCTAATCTTCAGGCTTCTTCCGCGAATTCGAGAAATTTCGTCTTTTTCGTTATGTTGGCCACTCAGGAAATCGATGCACAAGTAAACACAGAATTTGAAGGGGGGGGGTCGGGGGTCGGAGGAGGATGGAATTCCGTCTTTACGATGGAATTCGACTTCTGTTCAGTATTTTTAAGTATCATTTCACTGCTTAAATTTTTGTATTTCAGGCTTAAAAATAGGAGAAAAATTTCCAAAACCGGAAGTCGGAGGGATTTCCCGTAATCGACCCCCCCCACACACACACCCGCGATGTTCCCACTCTCCAGCGCTGTTAAATCTTGTTAAAGGAAAAAGGAAATTCCCAAAAATGGAAGTGACGAAAATTTAAAAAAATTGATGCATGGTGTTCAAAAGTATTAATATTCCCAAAGTTACACCATTTATCTAAAATAGTTGAAGCTTTGATATCATGTGCTCATGGTCCTCAGACTAATGGTTTTTATCAGAGGGCATAAAAAACAAGAAAAGAAAAGTGTCAATGAAGAAGTAGGGAGAGAATGATATCAGCACAAAGAAAAATTAAGCAGTGGTGCTGTGAAGTTGCAGAGTCAATAAAAGACAAACTGACAGTAGTACGCATTCTTGCTGTCTGTTTTGATTTTTCACCAGTTAAAATATTCAGCTTTTTCCCCCCTTCTTTGGTCTCATCGTCTCCTTAAACTGCAATTTTAGGGGCAGTATGATCATATGGTAAGTGGAGGTTCGTGCACTGCGTGTTCACTTGCTTGGATTTCCTGTCGGTCAAGCATCGTGGAATCCTTAACGCATCTTACTGATTTTTACTGGTGGAAGTTTCGAATCTCGCTGAGGAAAAAACTTTGTGTTTCACACGTGTTAAGTTTGTTTCATTAGAGTCTGTTTGTTGTAATGTTTTGTTGAGGCACATATTTGTTTTTTACAAAGAGATGGATTATTTCATAAAATAGTCCATGTATGCCATAGTTATTAGTAACAAGGCTGTTGGCAGGTATGGACTGTTTTTTTTTTTTGTTTTTTTTTTTTAAATATCGTGTTCTGCGACATGCTGCTGCAGATTATGCGAAGGAAAAAATTGCTTTTCTCAGAATTTCACGATCCACAGATCATATGCCGCAGCGGATTATACGTGGTATTTTTTTTTTTTTTTACAGCCTTTGGATTATATACCCTTGTGGATCTCACAAACAAAATTTTTTTTCTGAATTTTATGGTTTACAGATTATACGAAGAAAAAACATGGCACTTTAAATTAATATGTAAAAAATATGACTTCCGCAAATAGTATTTTAATAAAATTGAAATCTGAAATTTTTTGAGATCGTCTACTGAAAGAATATAAGAATAAAATTATGAAGCAAATTGGAACTTTATTTTACAATAAGTGGTTTGGGTAATAAGAAGAAAAAAATGACAACAAATATGGTTTACCACTTTTCGTTCCAGCGTCATAACCAAACATGTGTTCATGCGTTATTGACTTTGTTTCACCTGGCGCCTAAATTTTGGAGCTGGCTCCTAGATCTAGAACATATTTGTCGAGCCCTGGTCTAAGCGATGGCTTCTGATCATTCGTCCGAACGGGGTCCGGGTTCGAATCCCGGTAAGGCATGGATGTTGTGTTTGTCTTACGGCATTGGTTCTATCCCTTCCCTGGAACCAGTGACCCTAAATTAGGGACGGGCGACTGCTTATAGCCCATTGAATTGCTCACGGTGGTCGTTAAACCTCCAATAAAAAAAAAAAAAGTATTCCCTACACACTCTTAAAACACGGTTTCATTACAGGACAATTGTACATACATCTGGAGAATGTCACCCATATTGCCACAGTGAGAGCAAACTAGATTCTGAAGCAGTCAGCTTGCTGAGGTTTGCCTTAATTGTAAGCATCTGTAAGTTCTGTCAGACTGTGAAACAATGCAGAGAAAACATTTGATGATTTGAGAATACAATAGGGCCATTGAAATGTGTCAGACTGCGTTTAGATGTTGCAGCAGATGTTCTTGTATCTCAGTGCAATGAGCTGACTTTATGTGCATTGTCAGGAACAAGGTGATAAATCCTTGCAGAGATCTCACAATGTCCAACCTCCATATCCATGATGCACCGACATGTGCCACTAATGTTGCAATAAGGGATAAAACAGTCTGTAATCCACTGCATGAGGAAGGTTAAGATTTCTGTTGCACTTAATGCCACTGTCAGTAGCAACCTAGCATGAAACTTGCGAGTGAGCTCAACAACACCCATTATGGCAAGAAGTGTGGCAAAGCATCGTATTCTTCAATGAATCAGATTTGGCCCACATGCAGCAGTCAGCATTCATGCCAACCATGCATCCATTCTGTGGTGGCTCTGTCATGGTTTGGGAAAGAATCTGTTTTGATGGTGGTATAGATTTATATGTTTTTCAAGGGCATATAAAATGCCATTGAAAAACATATATACCAAGATAACATTATCATGATGTTATCTTGGTTTTATATACCAAGATAACATCAAAAGTACTATGACATTTTCCCATGGTGTAGTAGGTCATAGCTTCCTCTTTGTGGATGATAATGCAGCTCTTCATTGAGCTCACATCTTGGTTTGTGAGCTTGAAGATTGCAGTATTCTCTGTTTACTTCTACCTCCAAAGTCCCCCAACCTTAATCCTCTTGAGCCCATCTAGGATGCACTGCAAAAGAGCTTGGACAGGCATTCCTTGACTCCTGTGATACTTTTAGAACTTGTCAACTTTTATTTATCTGTAGGCAGACTACCCCAAAGCCAGCTGAATCATCTCATGGAGGTGCCAAGTAGTTGTGAACAAGTGAGGACATGTCACAAAGTACTGACCGACCAAAGTCATCCTTGTGTGTATCTCCTTTCTTCTGAGCCAACAAGGTGTTCTCTCATTTGAAGGTTGAAAGTAGGATGCTACAATTTTTGTCTGACCATTCAATTTGTGTGTTTTGCATTCTGCATCTTACATTCTCCAAAATTAAATGCACAAGAGTTGCTTTGTGTGCTGTCAATCTCTTTTTTTTTTTTTTTACTGTCATATCACTAAAATTTTTGAACAATTTGTATTTTTTATCACTTCTTATACGCAGACACATATTTACATTTTGCACATTTTTGCAATAGGTTCGTGAGCGCTGTCGGAAAGGAATCCCCCAGCTCTTCGGGCAAGAGCTTGGCAATATCTGTGTGGTGCTAAATTTCTCATGGAAAGCTATCGCCATAAATTTACGGTAAAGTTTAGTTCACTTTTAAACTTATTACAGTATTGTTTTATGAATATTTATTCCTTGTTTGTATATTTTGAAAACAACTCCTCTTCCTTCTCATTCAGTTCTTTGTCTTGCAATGACCAGGCATATAGACATTTTTCAATTGAAAAACTTAATTCCTCTTTGTTTCTGAATTTTTGTTTTTTGCAGACATTTCTGGCCTTTGGCAACTATCAAGGACAATCCTTAATACTTTGACTCCACTTTGTAAAGCAGGTTGATATTAAATGCAGTTTAAAAGTGTTTTGCCAGATTCCACATATTGTCCCTGTCATACCTAAATAAAACCCCATGGTACTACCAGAATGCTAGTTGGTGTTATTAAACAACTAACTAAAAATAGCACTTTATACTTTCTGTGCATTCATTAACAGATTCTTTAGTTCTGATGTAGTAGCTTGCTTTATCTCCTTTTGATTTGTGGTTCATAATCTAAAATTTGAATATTGTTCCAAAGTGACTTGCATTTACATGGTTTCATGCATTTGACTATTGCACTGTTATGATCTCTTTTTTTCTTTCAAGAGCTGTTGTGTGCTATTTAATCCTCGGTTTCAGTTTTCGTTGTATTTGTTCAGTATGTGCAGTGGTATTTAATAAATACTGTTAGTTTTTCTTCTACGATATTGTGTGTAAGCATTGACCAATTTCTATTTGTTATGCTATTTCGAACTGTGGTTTCCATGTTTATTTGCGACACATCACAAATGTACAATAGCAAAAGTAGCAAATGGAAATATTACAGTGCTTACACAGGGCATTACAAGGAATGGGGTTGCTATCAGATCCAATAGAATGCAGTAATAAGTGGACAAATGACAAAAATGTGAAGCAGGATTTAAGAGCACACAATGGCTGCAAAAAGAAAGAGATCAGAACAGTGCATTGATCAAGCAAAGGAACATGCAGGTGCAAACCACTTTGAGACCATATTCAAATTTTAGATTGCAAACTTGAAGTCAGTAGGAGTTGTATTAAAGAAAGCTACTACATCAGAGATGTGGTTGCTCTCTTTCATACAAAAAACACAACAAAAAGTGTAGGTCCTATTTTTAACAAATTGTTTAATAACAACTAGCATTCAAGAAGTACTGTAGGTTATACAGTAGAAAGAGCCTGGATTTAATGAGCAAAACAGGAACTTTTGTTTGGCATAATGTTATTCAAAGCTAATTTGATTGTTTTTAATGAACAAAGTTTAACGAAATCCTTGGGTTTAACAAGACAGAGAAAAGCTATCACTTTTAACAAGCAAAGTAACAAAATCTAATGAAATTCCATATTTAACAAGACAAAAATAATCTGCACACCATCCTGGAGTGAAATAGTGTCATACAGGATGAAATTGCTACAGTGCAGGAAAATTTTGTGTGCTAGTGGAAGAATGCTGATAGAAAAGCAATGGAAAAGGAGTACATCAAATGTCCAACAAGTGAGTTGTGCAAGAGACACTCTATCACTCACTCCAAGGGGCTATGTCTTGGGAGCATCATGTCAGCAGAGTTAGAAACAGGCAACAATTGCAGTTAGTGATAGAGGAGTGATGAAATGGGACGTCCCCTGAGGCGAAACAGGAGATAACAATTCCTGGAATTGTGTCCATTGACCCTTTCACCATTAAAGCGAACATTGCATTGGTTGGATCAGTACTGCATTTACTTCATGTGTGTAACTAAACAGTGGTCAATCTCACATAGCCATCAAGTAAGAAATCCTAAACTTTTATAAGTGACAAAATGTCTAAGAAAAAAGTGTTTCCATAAAAGACAAAGCAGCAGTCATTTGAGAGCTACAAAATAGTGAAAAAAAATAAATAAAAAAATGTTGCAATTGACAAAGAAGTATGGATTCTCATCTTCGACTAATTCCACACTGTTTAGAAATGAGGAAACGCTGATGCAGACTTTTGAATGCAATGTTACTCACAATAAAAGATTGAAGAAATATAAGAAAGTTGATTTGCATGAGGCATTACAGATATGGCTCACTTTTCAGCAGAGCTCTGACTTATCCATAAATGGGCCGGTGGCGCAGTGGTCTAAGCGATGGCCTCTGATCATTCGTCCGAACGAGGTCCGGGTTCGACTCCCGGTGAGGCATGGATGTTGTGTTTGTCTTACGGAACTGGCTGTCTTCCTTCCCTAGAACCAGTGACCCTAAAATGGGCTGATAGTGGAACTCCAAGCTGAGAAATTCACCATTTCAACTTGGCTAGATGAAGATTTTTCAAGTTCCAGCAGGTGGCTTTAACGTTTCAAAACAGAGCCCAACATCCATTCAGGAAATATTAATGGAAAAGCATCATCACTGGATATGAAAGAAACACCAATGTACTCGAATACAGTGTGGCCGGATATTGGAAAAACTACAGTGACAATAGCATTTACAATGCAGATAAAGCAGATGTGACTCCTAATCAGACAATTAAATTTAAAGGTGAGAAGTGTAGGAGGGGGGGGCTCCTAAGGAATTGTTTGATTGTGTTAGTATGTGCCAATATATTTAACTAAGATAAGAGAAAATTGTAAGTCATAGGAAAATCTGCGGAAACTCGATTGAAAAAATTCCTCTTGTGGACTGATACCGCTCGCCTCGAAAAACTTTTTGAGAATACCTCCTGCTTAAAATAGTGCATAATTTTTCTGCCAGGGAGCGTACACGTATATCTTATTTTTGCCCATATCTCTGTTTCTAGGAGTCCAATTTGAAAAATTATTTCTTTGTTGGAGAACATTTTTGGTGCGAAATGTTTCTCATATAATTTAAAATATTTCTTAACGCACAAGTGCGCCACTAGAGGGCGTAAGTTCACGTTTCCGTTTACAGCAATATCTGCGGGACTAAAATCCCGATTGAAAAATAGTCTTTTCCAATCAGATGCTACTAACTATGAAAACTCCATATGTGTATTTTCTTCCCAAAATAATGCACAAATTCGCTGCTGGGGGAAGGGGGTGGGGGGAGTGCAAATATTTAATCTACTTTTCTCAATATCTGTACTTCTAAATGTCCAATTTAAAAAATTCTTTTAACACCAGATATTATTTACCTTATGGAACCTTTTAGGTTTGTATTTGAGGAGGTTTGTGGTTCACAATTCTGCCCCTAGGCGGTGTTTGTGTACTTCCGTTTGCAGCCTATCTCTGCCTCTAAAAACCCTATTGAGAAATTTTTTTTTCTACTGTATGCCATTTGCAGATGGAGAGTGAATAAGATTTTTTTTTACAATAAGATTTTTTCTTGCTTTCTGTGCGTTCGAGAGACGTATTTGAAAAGTTATTTTTCCTTAGCATAGCTTTTGCTATGAAGAATACTTTTCTCCTGTTTTCAACTTTTTCACCATGCAAAATTCTTCTGTTAAAAGGCATAGAGCTATGTCATGCTTCCTTCTATATCTCTTCTTTTAACTGTTAGATTTGAAAATCTTTTTGTCCCTAATACCTTCCTTCTGCTATGGGAAACGTTTTTCGCGCCAGTTGTTAATTTTCATAACATACTTTTTTTTGCTGCTGGTGGTGGAAGTAAGTAGCTGATGTTTTATAAGCAGCTGATTTTGTTTTTTGTGGGTTATTTTGACCTTTACTGAAATTTTTTAATAAATACTTTATATAAAAATTTGCCATAAAATCAGATCGCTTCCTAATATCAGAAACTTAAATCTAGTTGTTTCTTAGTATTTTCTGAGCTAAGTAATCACTTTGCATCTTCTAATTAGCTTTCTAATTATGCCCAGTTAAATTACCTTGAACACTAATGAATGCAGTTGCACACAGCCCTTGGACTTAAGGTTTTCCCGTTATTATCTTCTGTTTCACTTTGAAAAAATTTTGTGCATACTTTGTTTGCTGGCGAGTACAAAATTAAAATATAGCTACAGCATCAGTATTATGTTGAAAATTTTTTCCCTAAATAAAATATAACACAAATACTTGCAAATTGCTGGGGAAAGTAATCAGAAATTAAGCAAACTGGTGGACACCAAACAATGTCATAATTATTATCATTATTTTTGTAACTGTTCTGATTAATAAAACATATTTTTGATGTATGTTTCTAAAGGTCCAAAGTATCAGGTGGAAAAAATCCTTATATTTTTAGTATAATTTTCTTTTGACCCAAAGTCCTATATTTTTTCAGGAAGTATCCTATATTTTCTGTGAAGTCCACTTCTACCTTTGCTATCACATAAGACATAAATGTGGTTTATATCTAATGATCCATGTGCAGGAAAATATGCCCATGATGCCTGGGGCATGTAAATTATTGACCTGACAGGGTTCCCACTCAACCTGGAAAACAAGGAAAACCTGGAATTCTCAGGGAATTTAAAAATGGTTCCAAAAACCAGGGAAAATTATCCTTTTTTTTTTTTTTTTTTTTCTGTAAAAATCAATGGATACTTCATTTTGCCAAAAAAAAAAAAAACTTATTTTTTCAAGATTTCAAACTTTTGCTTGCAATTACTGCCTGCCTAGAATTTGGCAGATCTTACTTTCAGTTATATGTTCAATTTCTGCAGGCAGTTGTTATAACATGGAAAAATTAGGCACAATGTCTCCTGCTTGAAGAAACACTTCACAAGAGAACCAACCAAATGATGGATCAAAGTCCTATGTCTGTTGGTTCTCTTGAAACATCTTTCTTTGAACAGAGCCATTCCATCATTAAGCTTAGCTGCATTGTGTTATAGAAAAACTGAAACTATTTAACTGATGGAGTTTTTCTTACATATGACATGTTTCTATGGGAATGCATTTACAAATTCCGTGTGTGTAGTATTCACAAAAGTTCACGGAACTTTGGTACAGAAAATAATGTGCACAGTTAGTTATTATTAATGAAAACAAGTATTATAAAGACAAATTACTTAAAGAATTTACAAGTGTGTGCTTTGGTGAGAAAGAAAAATGAATGGAATGGAATGAAATGTGACAATTCTTTGCAACATGCCACTCTGGAAAACTTTAAAAACCACCTGGAGAACCTAGAAAAGTCAGGGAATTTTTTTATTACTTTTGAGTGGAAACCCTGCATGGGCAGGTAAAAAACAAATGTTGTCCAATCGGGCAACTAGATTTTAGAAAAAAACCAGTTTGGAATGGAGAATTACCTTCTATAAGGAAACAGATAGTCGTCGCACATCAGTTTTCATTTCACAGTAAATCACCGGAAGTTCTGTTACTGTTACAGAGCACCAAGGACAAGAGATTATCATTTCTTTAATTATATCATGCTGTAGGTCTAGAAATGGCATATAGAGTTTTGCTACAACAAATATTTAGTTAGTGAAGGGATGGGGGGGGGGGGGTAAATGACAATTAGATTCAAAGGTTGAGTCTCTCTGGTATAACTTAAGCGAGTCAGGCCAGGGGCAAGGGCATGAAAGCTTCCGCCCGCGAACAAATAGTGCTACTGCTGAAAACAAAGTGTTGCTTAAAAAAGAGCCTGCAGAATTAACTACTAGTAAGTAAATATGTGAAATTCCCAATCAGTCAGCAGTAATTATAATTTTGTCTTTCCCATTGCTGAGGGATATAATTCCAGAATTGGAATCTACATCATTGGTAAAATGGAAACTTACACAGGCAGGCACTACGATAAATTGTACGGGAAAGGTGCTGTCGCCTAGTTCAGGAATTGTCCATAAATAATTTAATTCATAGTTCTTGCTACATTATTTAAACTCTTGTATATTCCAATTATGATCATTTAATTTTTCTGCAAAACTGGGATATATTTAAAAAATTCATGAACAGCATTACTAAATTTCTCAAATACCATTTTCAGCATCATTACCGTTCTTACAACTCAAGATGCACACTTTTGTGCGTTAAACTTTTTGAATACAGACATTTAAAATGGCAATGCAAACGATGTATATAAAATGTTCATCATATTTTTTAATTTAAAAAAAATGAAGCTTCTGATTTGTTAAGTTAACATGTTCAGTTCCACTGTGCTATTTTAGCGGCAAGCACAAGGTGCCTGTAGAAAACATCCAGACCATCAGACCAATGGATGGTCAAAATCTGTTGAGGCAAATTCTTCATTTCCACTCTCACTGCTGGTCGTACCACATCTACTAAAAGGGTACGTTTCTGTACTTGATGACAAATTATCGGGATCACCTCCTATTTCTACGGCAGGCTGTGCCCCACCGAGGAACTTTTGGTTGAGAGGGACCAGTAATAGCATGTTTGAATTTATCCATTTTTTCCACAAATTAAGTTTTGAAGTCAATATGGCTGCCCCGGTGGCGCAGTGGTCTAAGCGATGGCCTCTGATCATTCGTCCGAAAGGGGTCCGGGTTCGAATCCCGGTGAGGCATGGATGTTGTGGTTGTCTTACGGCACTAGCTCTCTCTTTTCCCTGGAACCAGTGACCCTAAATTAGGGACGGGCGACTGCTTATAGCCCATTGAGTTGCTCACGGTGGTCGTTAAACCTCCAATAAAAAAAAAAAGAAAAAAGAAGTCAATATGGGTTTCCTTGAAATCCCTTGAATCTCCTCAACAGGTTGCCCTGTTATGTATAAACTCTTTAAGTAGCAAATGCTTTTTGTTGCCACTCAAGCATTTGTCTATTGATAGTTCCCTTCACGACAGAACCAGTGACATTCAAAGGAAAATAAACTTTGCAATGAAAAACAGACGCTGTGTATTGCCTATGGGGAGTCTTCTTACTTTTGCTTCCCTATACTATGTAGGAAAAAGTCAGCTACCCCAAAACCATGGTAATTTTTATACAGTTAGAAACTCATTCTCAGTGCCAATAATGAAATGGATACTCTGTTCAAGTGCTGAAGGTTTTAGAAACGGAAATACAAAGCCACAATCATGATGCCACAAGGCGTTGTGTGGCAGTAAAAGTGTTAAAAAATAAATTTTCATGGGTATCTAGCTCTAACTACCTGGGCAAGTAAATAGTTTCTGCACATGCCCAGTCAGGCATGTATGTAACTTTTCAGATATTTTTCAAGCCCTGATGTGTTGAAAAAAAAAAAGGTGCCATCCTCCACAATGAAATTTGTTAAAGCAAAAAACATTGGATTTAGAGCTATGGAGATAGTTCAAAAACCACCCACATCACCTTGCAAAATTTTGAGATAAATTTAGCAGTTTAAATTATGCTGCAGAAGAAGTTGACATTTTTCAGGTATAAATGTTAAAGACAGCTGTGTGATGAAATTGTGTTGCTCAATGGTGAGTATTTTGACTTACTTTTAGGAACAGTAATGGTATGATGAATCAGTTTTTTTTTTTCTGTTGGTAGCAAAAGCACAAGGGCACTTTTTCTATAGAAAAAATGAGGGGAGCAGTGTTCTCTCTCTCTTTAATGTGTACACACACACACACACACGCACACACACACGCACTCACTCACTCACTTTTAGAATGGTCCTGTAAAATGGCATTTCCCAAACTTGATATATTTCATCAACTTCTGTAATCATAACTTCATTTCCAGTCTTTATTGTTGTCTGTTATACTTAATTTTTTACAATTTGCTCTGGTTTTTACTTTTGTCATGCATTGGGTAATGTTTTTAAATCTTAGTGTTCTGAACTGGCAGTTATTTTATTTATTTTTTAACATTTGCATGAATCTCAACACACATTTTACGCTTCTGAAATGTGTTTGTATTTCTATATGACCTGATTTATTAATTTCAGGAACTTGATGGTTCTCCCGGGGATCCAAAATGTGTTGATGACATCAAAAAGGATCTTCATAGGCAGTTTCCTTCTCATGAAATATTTGTAAAAACTCATGGGCATGGGTGAGTTGTTTAGTTCATCTTTTGAAGCAGTTATATTTTGCATTACAGCTGTCATTACAAGTATCAGTGCTGCTTCAAGAAAATTCCTAAAGAAATGTTTCAAAAAAAAAAAAAAAAAAAAAAATAGTATGTGGACATAATGCAGTACATCACATTTCATTATATTCATTACTCATTGCGCCTATCTGTTGCTAAAAGAAATGGAGCCCGCATGAATTGCAGTTTTAGTACATCTTTTGAAAAAGACCTGAACAGTGCATGTCCATGGTATTATTTGTCTGTTTATCCATTTGTAGACATTGGTATCTCCATAGCTTTAAATCCAATTCATCCAATTTTTTTTTTTTTTTTTTTTTGCTTCAGTTAGAGCTGGATGAAGATTTATGCCCTTTCAGATTTCTGTGGGGCAGTTTTTCCTGCTCATTCGCATTTCCAAAAGTTGGAGTGAAAAAATTCACTTTTCATTTAGTTGTTGAAGCTGTCTACAAAACTTTTCATTTTGATGTTGCATAATGCACAGTTTTATCACTAGATGGCACAGATGTATATTCTTTCAAGGTTATGAAAATATATGCAGTAGTCCCTTGCCAATTGTGAATTTTAGTGAATGTAAAAAGATGTTCTGAATACATATAGGTGTGCAACTTAATTCTCGACCCCTAACCGCATAGCGATCACAGAACATCGGCAAATGCAAATAGCTGTGTGCGATAATGGCTGATCGCAACACTATCCAACAGCTTTCCAGGCAACCGTAACCGCTCACAGCTGTAGTGACAGAAGGGACGAAAGTTGACAGTGAAAGCAATGTCGTTCGAGAAGCAACATTTAAGGCACTGCCTCCTGTTCGCATTTCAGCAGAAAAAAAGTGCCACGGAAGCCCAGCAAATGATCTTGGCTGCTTCGGGTGAGGCTGTTGTGTCCTACAGTACGTGTAAGAAAGTGGTTCCAGCGGTTTAAGCATGGAAATTTTGATCTCCGTGATGCAGAACGTCCGGGACAGCCACAGAAAGTTGACGATGAGGAACTGGAATAACTGTTGGACGCGGATCCCTGTCACAAACAGTCAGAGCTCGCCCAGGAACTCGGAGTAACATGGCAAGCCATTGCAAAGCGTCTGCACAAGCTTGGACGGATTCACAAGGAGGGCCGTTGGGTGCCCCACTAACTCACAGATGCGAACAAGTCTAGGCGCTACGATGTAGCTGTGTCCTTGCTCTCCAGATTCAAGAAGAAAGATTTCCTCCACAAGATTTTGACCTGTGATGAGAAGTGGATCCCCTACGACAATCCTAAGCAGCGCAAATTGTGGGTTTATTCAGGTCAGCCTACCACCAGTAACGCCAAACCGAATATCCATGTCAGGAAGTTGTTGCTGTGCATATGGTGGGATCAGCACGGTGTCATATACTATAAGTTGCTCAAACCTGGTGAAACGGTCAATGCTGAGCGTTATTGTCGGCAACTCATTCCTGTGAGTGATGAAATGGAGACGAAAAGGCCACACACTGGCAAGGGCAGAAGGTCGGTCCTGTTGCTTCAGGATAATGCGCATCCTCACTCAGCAAAAACGACTTTAAACATGATAACCGACCTGGGATGGAAGATTTTGTCCCACCCGGTGTATTCTCCAGACTTCGCCCCGTCGGATTATCACCTCTTTCGCTCCCTGCAACATCACCTGAGTGATACACACTTCACTTCTGTCGAGGAGGTCCACACAAGTATTGATGACTTTATCAACTCGAAACAGCCCTCTTTTTTCCGCAGTGGCATTCGGTAACTCCCTGACCGATGGCTCAAATGTATCCAACACGATGGGGATTATTTCCCTGATTAGGTACGTATTCGATTTGCTATAATTTGCTGTCAACGTGTCCTGCCTGTGGCTGAGAATTAAGTTGCGCACCTAATACATCGCGATCCTGTATTCTGATTGCACCTATGTAATTTTGGCTGTCAATAAATTTGGGGATACTTGAATTTATTATGCTGTCCAATACAAAATATTATTAGAAAAACACATACTTTTGGCACTACTCAGAGGTAGCAGGCATTATTAATTTGGATAAATATTTAATCCTCCTTTGCATTTTTCTTAGCAGATTTCAACAAACAAATTGTCATTTCTGACCTTTTGATGACTGTTATTGGCTGCTCTTAATGCTTTTACTTCACTACGTAATGCTGTATTGACACCATTTGCTGAAGCGACATATTAGTGTCGAGAAACAGTGCAAATCTATGTCTCCCAGAACATTGAGAACAAGACTTTATTAGGCTCAAATATTCCAGAAATGTCTGCAAAAAAAAAAAAAAAAAAAAGACTATGGAGAAAGGGGATTCTTCATGTGAATGAATGATACTTGCTATAACAAAATGTATCTTGTTTCCTGAGCTATTTTCAATAAAATGTTCCATAAATAGCATAAAGCATTTTAGTGTCATTTCTTGGAAGAATAACAGGAGCCTGGAGTTCGTACCAAAAGAAAATAATTGCTGTGATATGCAGATTAGGTGTAAATTTGCAATTAATAAATGAAAGCTAGTGAGTTTCTAAAAAGTTATTTCTAAAACACATTGCTTATTGATATACGATTTTGTGTCATTCCACTTTGTATACCCCCTCCTCCCACTGTGGATTAAACATCTTTTTTTTTTTCATCCTTCTACAATTGTCTTAGTAGAAGATGTGAAATTTCAACAAACAAATTGTCACCCTGGTCACCTTGTATCCCATTTAAAAATTGAACTCCACTTCACAATATACTGTACTAAACAGAACCATTATTCAAATTTCTGCTGAGCTTCATATATTTTTTTTAAATATCTTCCAAAAATATTTTGTCTGTTTTTTCATGTTACTGCAATAACTGTTTGAAATTTGCTTCAGTAATTTATTAAGTTTGATATTTTAAAAAGTGGTTCATATTGATCTTGCTAATCAAGATATGTACATTCCACATAGAAAGATCGGTGTTGGATTTAGCATGGAGAATGCTTTAAAAAGCCTGGTTACTTTGAACAAAGTAAGTGAAAAGAAGGTTATTGAGTTTAAAATTCAATGCAAAAATTTTCTGGTAGCTTTAGTTAAAAAGTTGCTTTTAAAATCTCGCGTCAACTACATCCTTGTAAGAAACATCGATTTACTTGATCCCACTAAAATGGCTACCAACAAATCTGGTTGTGAGCAAAAACTGAGAAATGTGTTGAAAGTATAGGTGAACATTAAACGATTTAATGAAAACATGTGTCATACTATTTTGCAACAGTTCGAAGATTTTGTGGATTCGGAAGTATGAAAGTTCAATCACAGTTCAGTACATTCGATAAGCGCAATGAGAATCAAAGAGTAATTGTCATTTTTCATGTGCACATGACTAGCAAAGCTGCTTACAAAAATCTGTGGAATGTTGCAAAACAATTGCTGCTGTTGTCCTATGGGCAGGCTACAGATGAACGGGGATTTTCTGTAAACAAAGAGTTGATTGATGGTTGAAAATCTACGAGAAAACTCATTGATAGCGCAACATATCATTTATGATTTTATTAAGTCTGCTGGTGGCATTTTGAAAGTGCCAATCACAAAACAGCTGCTTACTTCAGTAGCAATGCCAGACAGAAGTACAACAACTATTTAGAGGAGCAAAAATGTGAAGAAATGCAATCCAGCATGTCCCAAAAGAGAAAATCTGTAATGGAAAAAATTGAGGAATTAAAGAAAAAAAAAAAAAAAAGGTTTTCAGGTGATATAGCAAGCCTTATGGAAAATGCTGACTGCTTAGCATAAAACACAGGGAATTTATTGTTCATTACAAAGTCAAAGAGTTTTACAGGGTTCCCACGCAACCTGGAAAACCGGGAAAACCGGGAATTCTCAGGGAATTTGAAAATTGTTCCAAAAATCAGGGAAAACTCAGGGAAAATTGTGTTTTTCCGTAAAAATCAGGGAATTTTTTATCAGGGAACTATAAAGGCAGGGAATTTTTTATTTTGCCAGAAAAATATTTTGTTTCAGACTTTTGTAAAATATATTTCTGTATTGCTAAGTTTTAAAATAATTCCGAGTTGTTTTATCCTTCGAGGCAACTCCGTAACCCACCCACCGATTAAAGTGCAGCTGTGCAGGGGAGTGCGTCTCTTTGCGGTTTCCCCGTCTCCAGATGATCTAAACTACAACCGAACAAACATACAAGTCAAAGCGTGAAAGAAAGCCATTAATCACACACCCATTTCGCAGGCTCTTATCTGCTGGCGTTCGCGAAGAGAGGCAGTCATTTGTTCCTGAGTAGGTGCCCCGGTTCTCTGCGTAGACTGGGAAAAAAATTATGAAGAAGCTATTTCCTCAATTTTTTAAATAACCGACTGAAATTTTTACAGTGGGCAAGATATATTAAAATAACGTTCCATTTTAAATTTCGCCGAAATTCATTGGAAACTTTAGAAGTTGAGCTTTTTTTTTCCCCTTTTGCATGTTCTACGTGTCTTTTATCAAACCGTACAAAAACATTTTATTTTGCCGGATGTTGGTCATCCTAATAAATCCCCCCCCCTTCCCCTTCAACAGCAGTGTGGATGAATGTTGCAAATTGAGGGCACCTAATTTATTTTGAAAAAGGTTCGTATCACTTACGAACTAAAGCTTCGCTTTCGTAATTCTGTAGCAGAATTGGTATACTTGGAAAAGTATGTACCTTCAAATGTTAGAACAGGGAAAATATTATGAAATAGGAAGATTCTTCAAAGAGGGGGAAATATTTATTTTTTTCATAGTACTTACGAGTATTTTGACAAAAAATATATGAAAAATACCATGCAATGAAGCTGGTACTATTGCATACCTACCATATTTCCCAGATTTCACGGCCGTTTTCTAGATTCGTTGTCTTCCGGTTTTACAGCCGGAAAGAGATTTTTTTTTATTCTGTCATTTCTATTTCATAATGCATGAAGAAATTTATTTATAGCTATTTTAAGACGATATTCCAATTACTGCAAGAGCTGGCTGGTTGCGAAAAATAGGGGTAGTCCGACGCCCGGAACCATAGATTTTCACATCTGGGTCATTCCACGCAAAATCGTCAGACATTGAAATAATTTTCCACCAACACATCTCCGATTCGTGCGATTTTTTTTTTTTTACAGGTAGCTGCCTCCAAGTTATAAAAAAAACCCCTGAAAGTTTCAATTTTTTTTTTTGTTTCTGATAGATTAGAAGATTATTTTTTGAATTTTTGTGCATAGTAGAACTGTTTTTCGTAAAAACGCAAATATCTCCGTTATTTAGAATAAGAAATATAAAATTCATCATTCTCTCGTAATTTTTCCCAAGGTTTCAGCTTATACATAGGAAAAAAAAAAAAAATTGCGAGTACAAAAGTTAGACGGGGTAGAAATTTTCTTGTAATCGTAAATTCTTCTTCTTACGTTGCTGCACCTCACAAGATTTGCATAAATTATTCATTTCACATTTTTACCCTCACATTGTCGAAAAAAAAAAAAAAAAATCTACCTAGTTACTACTGATGAAAATCTTTGCCGTGCGTGCTCTATTGGTTTCAGGTTTGTCAGAGGCGCTAAAGCCTCTGTCTCCGTTTTGGATGACGTTATTTGTGGGGAGTTACTGCAAATGACCTGAGTGGGCTCCAGACCTTTCTCGCACTTTGCCTGATCAACATCGCACAAATGTATTGCCCTTCGTAAAGATATTGTTAAGTATAAACATGCCACTCGCCGCAGGATGATAAATTATGTTCACAAAAGTGTTAGGAGGATTTTATGAGCACACATGCACACAAAACTTCCTCTAATTGTTTCCCGTACAAGTAATTTGACGTAGCGTGGAAATGAACTACCTGCGAGAAAAGTTCAGTACTAATGTTTGCGTCACAAACGTAGCCAATCAATTTTAAGACTTCCGGATTTTGTAAGTACTAATATGAACTGTAGCCTCTCAGGTAAAATGGTATTCCGTATTAACTGTTAGTTTTCCCCACTTGTTGCTTCCATTATTTTTTCTTTATCCCTGGGTTTAATTTTTTTTTTTTTTTTTTTTTGCCGTTATGGCATTAGGATCTCTATGTGCCAGCTTATTGGTTATGAATTTTAACAGCACAATGTCTAAATATCCTATGCTGCGTTATTTAGAAGCAAATAGCAGAGGTGCCAACTATTACGAATTGTCCGTAATTATTACGGTTTCGACTGTCAGGTTACGGAATTACGGACAGGTTGGAAGAATTACCGAATTCAGTGTGTTTTGGAGAATCTCAATTTTGTATCCTTTTTTGTTAAACCCTTTTAGTGCGACGCTGCCGATTTCTCGACCTTCGATTTTGATCCACATATTTTCCGAATCAGACTGCGGATTTCGGTGTCTCAATGATCATATCATTTATCAATGTCCATGAATCATATCGTCAAACAGCGATATTATCGGAAGAATGGTACCGTAATTTTCGTCGTATAATCCGCGGATTATCTGCTAAAAAAGTTAAAATTATAGGTTTTGCGGATTATACACTGATGCGGTTAACACGCCGATTTAAAATATATATATATATATAACACCTTCCGATTTAAAAAAAATCTGCAGCGTGATTGTGCAGGGAAAGGTGTAATAATTGGAAAAGGAACTCCCTCGGAAGAATTTTCCTCAGTTCAGGAGTTTGTACGGAGCGGGGAGGAGGGGGAGGAATCTCGTAATGAAAGATCGGGATAGTTGTGGGGAGGGACGGCAGGGGTCATTTTGTTATCGTTGAGGAGAGCTCTGACTGTCGTGCCGGCTCTGTTTTTTGGCAAAAAGCCAAAGAAGTACGCACAGCGCTTGCTGCACGAACCTATGCGTTTCTCCTTTCGGATTTCATGTGCGCGACCTTGTATCTAGTTTGCTTTCGTTGTTTTGGCGAACGTCGCTGCTGCTGTTTTCCTTCATTGCTAATCATGATGTCTCTGAAAAGGAAACGTTTCAGTTACACTGCCGAATTTAAACTTGAAGTGGTGGACAGAATTGAGGATATGATCATGTCACTGCGCGATAGTTTTGAGGTCAGAACACAATCGTGCAGCAACATACGGAAAGCCTCTGTGTCGCGATCTAAAACGTAAACAAATCCGTTGGTAAATTCTGCGGGAGAATTCACGGAAGTTTTTTATTGGCCCACGTATAAGACGATCTCTCAACTCTGAAAGCAGGAATTCCTCCAAAAACTTTCGACTTATACGCGAGTACATACGGTATTTCTACGACTTGTTCTGTATCAGCCTTTCGTCATTGGCAGTGTAATGCAATACTCTGGAGCTACATCGGCGTGATCTATGGATGCCACACCCTTTATCTGTTCGGAGATAAAAATATAAAACAGTAACCTTTAAAAATGAATTTCTTCATTTAATAAAATAGTATTTTTTTTCTCTTAATTCTTCGGACTCATGTGTTTCTGGAACGTGGAAAGAGCGACGTATTTATTTATTTACTGACGCCACGTATTTGGAAGATTTTCACCTTGGATCTCGCCCTTTGGAATTAACTGCTATAATATATATAGCCAGTGCCCTTAATACCCACCAGATGGAGACGTCTCAGTAGCTGAGCCCATCTTACGGATTTAAGATGTCAGAAGCTGATTTAAAAATACACATAGCACCGTGGTGTAAAGCTAACGCGCTCGGTTAGATATCGAGAGATCCGTGGCTCAATTCCCCGGCGGCGGCTGAAAACAATTTTTCGGTTGCTATGTGTTTCTGGAACGTGGAAAGAGCGATGTGTTTATGTGACCGACTTTTCTGTTGGAAATTCCACTTCTGATTCAACATCATGATGTGCGAATTATACGGCGATTTTTTTTCCTAAATGTCACAGTCTGCGGATTATACGAATGATTTTTTTTTTATGTGAATTTTGCGGTTCATGCGGATAATACGACGAAAATTACGTGTAATATGCCGTAAGTGTCATCGTAAAAGAGTTTGCGCTTGCTATCGGTTCCCCACGCAATTTCTCCGTGTTACAGGAGAAAGGTTACTTTAGCCAAAACGTTTCCTACTGCAGTTGAGGCAGGGCTGTTCACTTGGAATTGTTGGTGTATTATTATAAGACGTCGTACTGTCGGAAATCACTTTTTCGAGCCCCGTTCGAAGTGCAATAACGATCAACTCGTCGCAACGCGTGGTCCCGCGATGACGGATGTTTATATTTCTTGCGGACTTTCGCCGCGCGGGAGAACGAAGTGCGGTGTTTTATTACTAGAAGCTCTTCACAGTATTCATTTCTTTTTCCTAAACAAACAGACACAATCGCAAAACTCCGTGAAATACGAATCCCCCTCTTTTTCCAAACTCGTGTTAGCAGAGGATGACTTTATTGACAGCTTGTTCCTCAGACTAGGAGACGTGGTTTTTCCTACTGCGTGAAATTTTTTTCTAAGGTTATTTGAAATGGCTTGTAGTGAGAGTGAAAGTTTGCCAAGTGATGGTGATGAATTTGAATCATCTAAGAGTGATATTGGCCAAGCAACATCAAGCCAGAAAACTAGCCACAGTGCCATGCACACCATATCTTCTTCAGAAGGTAAAGATCTTCATAGTGAATCTTCAGATCATGAAAGTTCTGAAAGTGAATGGGAGGATGTAATAGAGGGAAGTGATGAACAACCTCAGCATCCTTTTGATTGTCATGAAATGCAGGGGCCCAAACATGCTCCTGCAACTGATGTGGCACCTATTGCATATTTTTACTTGTTTTTTACCAATTTCATCCTTGGAATTATTGTTTCTGAAACAAATAAATATGCAAAGAGGTTTTTCCAGGAACATCCAAATCTTTCTCCCAAATCTTGAGCAAGGAAATGGAAAATGCTGAAATAAAGGTTTCCTTGCGTGCCTTCTAATATGAGAGTAATCAGTAGCCCATGTAGGACGAGACGAGATGAGATGATTGCCGAAGGCATATCCAGTCAAAACAAACACCAGGATTGTGTAAAATTAAAGACTCGATCAAAGCCTTTGGATAATTTTTTTGCAAAAAGAATGAAAATAGCGTGATAAACGCTGAATTGCTGTTTACTGCAATCGTTGTGGAGCATAACCTACCTATAGCAATCTGTGATCATGCTGGTCGCTTCTTTCATGCTATGTTCCCAGACAATATCAATATCAGAATATTGATGAAGCTGGATATCCTTGAGCAGATGTGGCATGGAATGAAATATCTAAGATGAAGGATTCATCTGGCCTTCCCAAGTATTCTGCATTGCCTAAACTAATGTTGGCAATATTGACTATCCCACACAGCAATTCCTCTACGTAGAGAATATTTAGTATAGTAAGGAAAAACCTCGCATACTTCTACCCAACAGTGAGCACCAAAACATTATGTGCCCTTCTTATACAGAAAAGTAAAGCATTTTCCTCAGGTGAGCTGTGTTATAAAAAGTTTTCTGAAAAAGAATATACCACTGCAAAACAAGCAACAAGGGAGTTTTTATGTCAGCAATGACATGAGGTAAGTACAATATTGATAATTTAATTTCATATTTTTTTGTGAGGATAGTGTAAACATATAAAGTTATTACACATTTCACGCATTAATTTCTCATGAAATACCCATTCCACGCGTTAGGGATGAGGCTTCGTATGGTGATTACCGATAGGCACCTCATACAAGTATTACAGGTTACATAGTAATACTATAATATTGTCCTTAACTTTGAAAAAAATGGCGTGTTACATTACTGAAAGTTTGTGTTCGATTACTGAAACATTACTGTAAAATACCCTATTGATTACTGATGCGTTCTGCTAGAGGTTGGCCCCTCTGAACTAGCATAGATTCGATGTTCCCATTGCCATGTGCAAGAACTAACGTTAGCTAAAATAATTACAATTTTGATTTTTAAATGTCAGCAGTATTTTCCCTGATTGCTAGAAATTGTTGGGATGGTACTGGCACACGTTTTTCCTCAGACGCAGAAATGCTGTCACAATTTCTGTTCTCTCTCTCTTCTTTTTTTTATTTTTTAATAACTGTTTTACTTTGCTTTGTCTTTAAAGATTCTAAGTAAACTCCAATAGAAAATACAAATCGGTAGATCGATTTGATAGAACCGCTCTAACAAAATGTTAAGAGACTGTCAGACACTCACCATTTTATCATTCCCATTAGACTTCAATTTCAGCAAATGTTTCTGTGTTGTTTAATATTTATGTAAAATAAGCACTTAAAGGATTTAAAGCTTCATTCAGCATTGTATCATTTAAGGGCAATTTATTCTCTTCAGTCACAATTCTCCCAGCTTGCATTTTTAAACCTAACTGGAACTCTAAATGTTGTGAGTCATTTAAAATGTTATTTATATACTTGTGTGCACTTAAAATACAGATAAATCAGTTGTATAATTTCACCTAATCGACTGAAATATTTCATTATATGTAGAATTTAAATTAAGTCTTTGTTCAAATATTCTTTAAAACATGTAAATACATGGTTTACATGTTTTAAAGAATATTTGAACCCAACGGTACCAAAAATAAATAATGGTACCAAAAATAATATGCCTCATGCATTTAATTGTTATTAAAAAAAAGCAGGTAATTGTATAAAGGACAGTTATTTAAAGAATTAACAAATGTATGCTTTCGTAAGGAACGAAAGAATGTAAGGAAATGCAACAATTTGTCGCAATGTGATTTCATTTGCCGCTCTGGAAAAACTCTCAGGACCACCTGGAAAACCTGGAAAAGTCAGGGAATTTTTTTCTACTTTTGAGTGGGAACCCTGTTTTAGGAAGACGGCAAAAAAAGAAAAATGAATTTGCTGTTGGAAACAAAAAAAATTGGATGCCTTGCTTCAGTCAATAAAGAAAGCTTAATAAATCTAAAGTGTTAACTATAATGTTCTTACTTTTTTTTTTTATGAAGAATAAAAATGCAACCATAATAAACTCACTGCAGCAAAAAAAAAAAAAAAAAAAAAAAGAAAAGAATGGGTGATGAGTCAGTCTGAGCTGTTTCACAGTTACTGGGGTAATTTTTTTCTTTCTAGATTGATTACTTTAATGAATTAACATATTTATATTATGTATAGTGATAAAAAAATGCAGACCCAGAAAATGGTGTATATTAATCCTGGAAAAAGTTTTAAACTCTGCTGTATGAACCATGATGGCAGATTTTGTGCACACTTTTCACTTTAGGTTACTACACTGAGGCAAACTATCAGCTGCCTAGTTTTGATTATAGCTCACATTCTATTGTCTAGCTCAGTGGTTCTCAACCTTTTATGCTTCATGTACCACCTGGAAATGTGTATATAACTAGCGTACCTCTTAGATAAAACTATAGTTATAGTATAACAATTGGAATAAAATAAAACATATATTGGGTTGGTGCGAATGAAATGTCTGTCGCGAACAAGCAGTGGAGACAGGCCCCCACCACAGCGGAATGTAACCACTCACAGGTGTTGCGGGTATTACGTCACAGAGTTACTATAAATAGTTAGCACATCTGTGAAGAACTGGGTTCAGGCGTGGTTTGTTTGGACATAACGTGGCTTGCAAAGGAAATGTGCAGACACCAGATTTGAGAGTCATCTTCCTATATGAATTTAAACTGGGCCATTCTGCAGGAATTGCCACTCGAAACATTAACAAAGCATTTGGGGGGAATACAGCCAACGTACGAATCATTCGGCGATGGTTTTTGAAGTTTCAAAGCGGAGATACTGGCCTGCAAAACGAAGCACGTGACCACCGACCTGTTGCTGTTTCTGACGATGTTCTGTTACATGTGGTTGAAGTGGACCCCCAGAAAACGTGCTGTGAAATGGCGGCAGATTGTCCACCACATGACAGTTGTTTGGCTTCTGGTTGTGCTGGGTAAGGTAAAAAACTGGACATGTGATTGCCGCACGAGTTGACAACTGCCAACAAGACTGGGTGTCGAGGGGAATTATTTTGCCTAGGTAAGTTGTCCTACTTTTCTGTTCTCGCCATCCACTTATGCTGGTTCTTTGCCGGACATTTCATTCGCACCAACCCAATATATATTTATATATATACATTAAATTTTGTATTCATAAATTACATATATCGATAAACACAAAGAGCAATGTGACACTATTAGTCCACATGACCTATGGCCTCTCAATCCGTGGCATACACTTGTGGAACTGCGAAAAAAAATCTCGCTGTCTGTCTCTTCTTCTTATGCAGCTCTCATGGCATACCCTCAAAACTTTTACTTCATACCGCATGTTGAGAACCCCTAGTCTAGCTCATCAGAACTTCCGAGATCTTACATGAAGTTAAAAGCATTGGTGTTTCTATTTTGAGATGAGGGTTTATGAATTGAAGTTTGTGGTTGCTTGTTTGCAAATGAATGCAAAAACAACTGCTGCTTCATGTTTTAAAAAAGTAAAATGAAGTGCAAAGGTACACTTACAATTGTTAGTGATAAAGAAGCATGCAGAACACATAATCTGTCACTTAGACAACATCTGCCCTATGGATTTGTTTATCTGTTACATCTTCTTTGGTGTTCCCTCAGTCCTTATGAATCCTTAAAAGTCATTAAGAAGTACTTATTGTTTTAAGGTGCTTAGAAGTCCTTATTTCCCCCAAATTAAAAAAACAACAACTTATTTTTCCAAACTGGCTGCTGAAACTCTGGATGTTAGGATGTAGTGCCTAGAATATCTGCTGCTGATTGGCTGTGTTATTGATGATGTCATGTGACATCAGCTAAAAGCCCATAGGAGAGTGCAGGACAGTGTGAGATAACTATTGTAATTTGTTGGGAAAAAGTGGAGGACCATGGAATAAATTAAACACATCCAGCAGATTGTACCTAACAAACCCCTCACCATCTCTTGGTATTGATATTTCATTTTTGTATTTTTCCTTTTTGTATATGTAAATAACAATTATTCACCGTAGTTATTAACGACTCAATGCTGTTGTTGGATTACGTGGTTATCATTATGTTTTAATATACTGTCAGAGTATAAATACTCGTGGTTTAATTTACTGTTTCGCACGTTTATATTGGTTTTAATCGTCAAGAATCAAAGTTTTACTACATCATTTCCAGAAATTTTTTGATAAACACAAATTTGATGTTATTATTTACTCAGGGTTCCCACTCAACCTGGAAAACAGGGAAAACCTGGAATTCTCAGGGAATTTGAAAATGGTTCCAAAAATCAGGGAAAATTACCCCCCCCTTTTTTTTTTTGTAAAAATCAATGGATACTTCATTTTGCCAAAAAAAAAAAAAAACTTATTTTTTCAAGATTTCAAACTTTTGCTTGCAATTACTGCCTGCCTAGAATTTGGTAGATCTTACTTTCAGTTATATTAAGTATTTCCTTTATTCTCTAAAAAAAGATGCAAAATTGAATTTTTAAAATTGCTAGAATTGCAAGCATGTAATTTCTGCAGGCAGTTGTTGTAACATGGAACAATTAGGCACAATGGCTCCTGCTTGAAGAAACACTTCACAAGAGAACCAACCAAATGATGGATCAAAGTCCTTTGTCTGTTGGTTCTCTTGAAACATCTTTCTTTGAACACAGCCATTCCATCATTAAGCTTAGCTACATTGTGTTATAGAAAAGCTGAAACTATTCAACTGACAGATTTTTTCTTACATATGACCTGTTTCTTTGGGAATGTATTTACAAATTCCGTGTGTGTAGTATTCACAAAAGTTCACAGAACTTTGGTACAGAAAATAATGTGCACAGTTAGTTGTTATTAATGAAAAGCAGGTAATTTTATAAAGACAAATTACTTAAAGAATTTACGAGTGTGTGCTTTGGTGAGAAAAATGAATGGAATGGAATTAAATGTAACAATTCTTTGCAACATGCCACTGGAAAACTTTAAAAACCACCTGGAGAACCTGGAAAAGTCAGGGAATTTTTTTACTACTTTTGAGTGGGAATCCTGTTACTGTCTTTTGGTAATAGTCTTAACAGTTATGGTTCTCGATGTCTTTGAGATTGAGTGTCTCTTTTTAGCCAAAGAACAGTTAATGGTTACCTTGATGAAATCCAGGAATGTGAAGCACGACATCGCCTTCTTAACGTATTATTTCTCATACCAGTTTCAGCTTTTAAAGTATAAGCCTTCTTCAGTGAGTTTTTGTGCTGTCATTTTAGTACTTGATGTTATTAGGCGCTTAGCTGCAACCTGAATGAAGATGTTTTTTCATAGTTTTGTTGCCGTCTATGTTCGAATGTCTCTCCTAGTGTTCGATATATAGCGTCACCATCTATGGTTCTTTATTGTCATTAAAGTCTTTTTTTGTGGATATATCTTTTCATAATTCTTTTACTCTCTGTTATCCTTTTTTGTGGTTGGGTTTTCTCTTGCTCTATGAGGAATTTCCATGCAAAGGGCAATTCAACAGGAGTGTTATTATTGCAATTATTTTCACGCGTTTTCTCAATTAAAACTGCTTCTGCGGTCAAAAGTTTTTTATGTGTGTCATGCGTTGTTACGATTTTAGATTCATGCCAGCATAGGATAGCGTTGTTTTGCACACAGTGTTGTATTAAAACAGTCTTTTCTTCGTTTTTGTTCCAGTTTTTGAGGTGCTCGTGTAGGCGAGTTTGGAAACGTCTTTTTGTGCTACCTATGTATAGGAGATCTGCTTGGTTATTTTCTGCTTTTTTTTTTTTCCCCCACCATTGGATGGGTCTTTTAAAAATATGTGGAGGGTGCTTAAAAGTCCTTAAAAAGGGCTTTTTTTTTTTTTGTGTGGAAGAAAAAAGTGGTAAACTCTGGTCCTGATAATGTCAAGAATGCTGTTTTTGAATTTTATACTTAAGGCACTAAGGTAGGAAGAGGGCAAAACACATGTAACAGAAAGAAATGTAAGTTGAAACATTTACCTCTTTAAACTGCAATACAGACAGTCCTTATTTTATCCCCATCATTTAGAAATCATTCCTACCATTTGGCAACAACCAAAGTGAAGAACTGGGAAATCCAAATATGGCAACCAGTCTCAATCTGTTAGTCTACAGGTGATCAAGACCTAAGCTAGATCGAAAGTTCTTCTGTGTTTCTGAAATTTCTTAATGTAACTATTATTCTAATTTCTTAATGTAACTATTATTCTAATTTCTTAATGTAACACATTATTTCAGCCTACATGCACTAAGGTAATTTTACATTTAACAAACACTCAATCACACACACACACAATATAGCTAGTAGTCAGTTTATTTGTACCACAGACCTAATAATGTGTTGCACCACCATTTGGCATCATGCATGCACGCATCCATAAATATATTAAACAGCCATGGTGACATTACACAACCTTGGCTGACTCCTGCACCAGTAGGTGTTTTAACAAAATGGTTTTCTATTGGTGCAGGAGTCAGACAAGGTTGTGTAATGTCACCATGGTCATTTAATATATTTATGGATGTGTGCATGCATGATGACAAAATAGATAATACTGGTTTATGTCTTGGTGATAGATAATACTGGTTTATGTCCATGTGTGCATATTGCTGTATGCTGATGACACTGTCCTGTTGGCTGAGAGCAAAAGCGGGTTGCAGAGTATGTTGTCCCGGATGTACGAAGTTTGCATGAATTCAAACTGAGTATAAATAAGGGAAAAACCAAAGTTATGGCTTTTGAGAGAGGAAGTGGTAGCACTGAATGTAATGTAAGTAGCAGTGATTGACCAGGTGGGGGAGTCTATGTATTTAGGAAGCATGTTTGACAGAGAGAACAAATTGGATGGGGAAATTAGTAGGCAAGTGAATTCTTCATTGCAAATCATGGCTGCTTTGGGAGGTTTTCACAGGAATGATGGGTTCTCAAGAGAGTCCCACATTGTTGTGTATGAAAGTGTAATTTATCCTACTCTGATGTATGGCAGTGGAACCTGGGTACTACAGAAGAAGTAAAGGAGACATTTGTGTGCTGGAGAAATGCGCTACTTACGATGGGTTTGTGGCAAGACACGTTCTGATTGTGTGAGGAATGAAGATGTGTTGCAATTGTGTGCTGTGAAGCAAAATGTTGTTAGCAAGGTGGAAACTAATATACTTCGGTGGTTTGGCCACGTGGAAAGAATGAGCAATGAGATGCTTACTAAGAAATTTTAGCCCAATTGGCAGGAAGAAAAGGCAGAGGAAAGCCAAGGAAGTCATAGGAGGATCAGATTCAGGAGTGTTTGCATGAGAAACAAATTATGAGTATGAAGTATAGAAGAACTTGTGTACAGCGTGTGATGGAAATCAGTGAAGCCCGAGTTGTATGTCAAAATTGCTGTAAGTGGAGAAGTTTGATACGGCAACAGTAAGTAAAAATTATCTGGTAGTTTATATTTCTTTGTGGAGCTAACCTCTGAATCTCAGAGAACAGCTTAGTGTTATGTATGTACCACCATTGGCCTTCTGAAGAGCAGCAGTTCACTTCAGAATTAATTTGACTAGGTTTGGGTAACAGTTTGGTGAAATATTGGTGCATGCATATCGAAAAGTATGATTCAATTCACGCAGACTGGATGGCGATGCATCTAGATGTCTGATGCTTTGTTTAGCTTCATCTCACAAATGTCTGGAGAGTGAAACAGCCAAGAAAAAGAAAAAAGCCTCTTATCCAGTTCCTGAAACCACTCTGACAAAATGTTGGCATTGTGGGATGGTGTATTGTCCTTGTGGAAGTATCCATCACCACAGGGGTAGAGAGTAACTATGATTGGATGAATGGCATCAGCAGAGATGTGTTTAAATATGTGCTTGGGCACTCAGATGTGGGTTCATTTAAATCAAGGTGTCTAAGGTGTCCCTTTAAAACATAGCCCAGTCTTTGTACTGCCTCAGCCAGCCTGGATAGCTATGACCATAAAAGAAAGATCAATCTGTGCTCTCGTGCTATTTGTCCCAAATTTTCACCCCTTTCCATTGGCATGGTACAGTTGGAAATTCAATTTGTCCGACTACATGACCTATTTCCAGTTATTGTATTTAAGATCAACCACTGGTGTTCCCAATCCCACGGGAGAAATTTTAGCTTGATCCCTACAGGCAGACAGCAATGGTATACAGACATCTGTCTTCTGCCCTTGTAATACAGCCATTACAATGTATAGGGCTCGATGTGCTGGGGTGTTGTTTGGCATTGTCCGTGATTCAAAGTCTGTTATTTGACTCCCTGTTGACTTGTACAAATCTGGGTGTCCTGTGCTCATCTCAGATGTTGACTAGCTCTTTATAACCATAGTTGTTGTTCTCAGTACTGTTTTTTTTTTTTTTTTTTTTTGCTGGGTCAGCCACTTCCTATTGTTGCTCTTCCTCGTTCCACAAGTGCAGCAGTTTTGCTGACAGTCGCACCACTTCTACAGGTACCTACTGTCATCCCACCATCAAAGTCTGTTAGATCATATCACTTCTTTATTAAACCTTTGATAGTGTATCCCAAACTTCTAAGGGGAGTGTTCTTGTTGTTGTTATGTAGGTGCAATGATGTGATGACAGTTGGCTTGTTTGCATAGAATGCTCTGTAGGTCAATAATTTTTTTGTTCTTTGTGTGCAATGAAGAGGTAATGCCCAAGTGCCAAGTCATTCTGCACCTTCAGTAAGTAATACCTGTTTATACATAAGTATATGAGTAATTGTGCAAACATCTTTATTTTTCGAAATTTTGGTATTCTTACGCGTTATTATTTTATATAGAAATAAACATGTCACTGAAACTATTCATTTTTATCTGTAGCCAAGCTGACTTATTCCGCATCCTAAAAGCATATTCCATATTCAATCCAGCTGTTGGCTATTGTCAAGCCCAAGCACCTTTGGCTGCTGCCCTTTTAATGCATATGCCAGCCGAGCAGGCATTCTGGTGTTTAGTAGCCATTTGTGAAAAATACCTTCCTGGGTATTACAGTCCAGGACTGGTAAGATATTTTGAGTATTGCTCTTTTTTTTTTTTTTTTTTTTAAGTAAAGTGAAAATTAAACATTTTTTTCTGGGTTTTACAAAAGTTTCATGCCATGTATTCTTAAATTAATTGAATTCAATTTTTCTATAGCTTTTATTGGATTAGTAACTGGAGGTTGTAAATAAAGCATGTGGGAATTTCGTGAATGCTTGTTCATAGACGGATGTCTCCTGTTGAATTTACTAATCTATGTTTATCCCACTGCCTAGGTGATAAGGTTTGACATTGATAGATCAAATAAGTATTGTGGTTTTATACTGCAAAGATAACATGATATTGATGTTAATATGCAGCGCATCTGTACCTGTAATCCAGGTGAGGGCACGTAATGTTGCAAGTGGTTTTGAAAGAGTTCATGGCACTGCTGTATCAAGTCAAATCATGTAGAACAAACAAAAACAAAATGCACACACATTCTTACAACACTCCAGATTCTGTAGTCTGCTAATTTTGTTGAAAATTATAAAATATGTTTAATGCATGTATTTGTATATAATCTCTAATCAAGCATATAATGTGTACTGAATAAAAGTGAAGGCAAAACCTGAGCACTCATTTATGCTAAATGAACACACCCATGCACAAAACAAATAAATAGTCTTCTAAATTTTTGTGTGTATTGTAACGCAAAAAATTAGAATACTCATTTTATCTTTGTATCGGTGCTTCCCATTAAAAGTGACAAAATGTGGAAATCTTATCTTGTTCAAAAGCCTCTCATGTCACCTAGCTTCTGAAAAACTGCATAGCAAGGCACCAAAGAGAATGTTAGAAAGGCAGCACAAACGACCAGACTTTACCACACAGGAAATGTGACCTTGAGGTTTTGATGTATACAGTGTATTAAGATTGATGTTTACCTGTGTAAAGGAATAAGTGATTTTCATTTGCACAACTCATTCTAAATGTAATTGGTGTCAGTAAAAGCCAGGAAGGACATGAGAATGTGACTTTGATAGCTATAATTCAATATGATTTATAGCCACCAGTACAGTGGCCACAAAAAAGTTCCATCAGTATGTTAGGCGATAATACAGTGATCACTACCTTGACTAGCCATACAAAAAGGGAGGGGAGTAATTGATTATGAAAGGCAAAACCTATAGTACAATACAGCATAATGAATTTCCTCTTCCTGTTTGAAAATGAGAATTGCTCAAAAGTTTTAACTTGTCCTTTATTAAACAGCTGAAAGTTTTAATTTTCAGGGAAGATGTCCCCAGAAGTAAAGAATTCCAGATTTTTGATGTAGTAGGAATAAGTAAGTTTGCAAAGTGAATGTAGTGCAGCATTGTATCAGCTGGGAACAAAATGGATGTTGTGTTACCATACTTGTAGCATGACAGAAAAGTGTAGGTCCTCAACAAGGGTTGGTTGCTCTTGAACTGTGTGTATGATAGTACTGGTTTAAAGAATCCATAGAGTAGACACTCATGAAATAAATCAGTAAGTTTCAGATTGTTAATCGGGCAAACTGCTTCTTCTACAGCTATTTGGGTGCACACATCTTGTACTGCAGTGGTCCTCTAAGTTGGTTGAACTCATGATTTATGCAGTGTCAAAAGTTAATATCACAAAACTTAATGTAGAATAATTCTTTGCAGATGCATTGCAGTTATATAAGCATATTACCCTTCAGCATGGAAATGCTGTGTTTAACTGTTACTGTGTAGCCATCTCCTAACAAAACTTTTAAAGTTCTGTTGCCCTTGAGCTACAATCAAACATGCATCTTCTCCTATGCCAGGGTAATATAATTTTCGAGTTTTCTGAGATAATGGCTATGTGGTGAGAGTTAAACATAACATTTCTATGCAAAAGGGTTAAGGTGCTTGCACGATTGCCATGTAATTTCAAAGATTTATGCTTTCATAATCTGAAGAACTGGTTATACCTGCCCTGGATTCATTCTTGGAATAAAATGATTATCAATGCAAGGAGGCATTGGGTGTTTTGACTACTGCAAATTGTATGTTTGGTTAGATTCCTATGCTTCAGTTGCTTGGAAATTTGTTGTCTTGTGTGTAGACACCAAGGTGCTCTGGAGGTCAAGCACCCACTGAAAAATTGTAAAAAATGAAAGCTTAGAAAAACATCAACAACTAAGATTAGCAAAAAAATATCCAGATATCAGACTTTTAGCAGAACCACCTCATCCATTATGAAAAAAATACTGCAAACCTGTCTTTCACAGATGCCGATTGCATGGGTGCTCTGGGGCTTTGGCACTCATTAAGTCATTGGTAACAATAAAAGTTCCCTCCTAAAATAATAGAAAAACATAACTGCAAAAGTTTGTAAAATTTTCATAAGAAAAATTAAGATCATACATAATTATGCTTCCATTCCAGTTTTAAAATCTATTGCTGACTAAATGGTGTGACTAATTGGCATGCAATCAATGTTCCACTGTCAATTTTTGTATGTAAAGAACTTGAGTACTCATTGGACTTGCCGTTAAAAACTCGGAACACCCATAGGATTTCCTGTTCAGAACCCAAACACCCATTGGATTTTCCGTTCAGAACCCAAACACCCATTAGATTTTCTGTTCAGAACCCAAACACCCATTGGGCTTCATGTGCAAAGCTCGAGCATCCATTGGATTTCTGGAAAGTTAGTGCATATGGTCCTGTGTGGTGTAATGGTAACACACTCAGGTGGAAATGTGGGTTTGATTCCCAGTTCAAGGTGATGCAGTTTTCAAGTTTACTGAGGGGATGGATGCACAGTCCCCCACAATTAAAGACAGCACTTCTGTTCTGAAGAGTAAAAATATTCCTGTCCAAAGTTGCTTAGAGTAAAAGTATCATTAAAAAAAAAGAAAAAGAAAAGAAACCCTCATACTTTTCAATGAAGATTTAGCTCTGGAGGAAATGTGGCCACTCTTAGGCAAGTTGGAAATAATATTCAGAACTACAAGAAACAGACAAAGAAGTGCCCTAGACTGGGTTTTGCTAGAGTTAATTTTACAATGCTGTTCTTACCCCTTTGACAGATGGTTTGAATATCATATGTATAGTTCGTGGTAGGGGTAACATTGCAGCACAATTACTGATGTTCTTTATAACCATGTGAAAAACTTAGGACATAAAGTACATAGACAGTACTGTTATCAGACAAATTATTAACTCAATTAACTGTAATAGAACAGGAGCTGTTGATATACAGAGAAAATGGAGTAGGATACAGAACCTGTTTCTGAGGTGTTCATGCATGAAGGGAAAGTTCATCAAAACATGTGCTTCAACAACTACTGTAAGTTAAGAAAGCTTTAGATCCAGTGGCACAGTGCAGGATGTAGATCATGTGACTAGAAGGTTTTTGTGCCAAATGTTGTCTAATTTTTTGTAGTATTAAGTGTCATGACTCTTCAAGTTTCATATTCCAGATGAAGTTAATGTAGACTGAAATGCCATGTATTGATTGATATGAATGCACACCATACTAGCATTAGTCAGTGAACATAAAATATTTCAGGTAAGACAAAATATTAATGCTTATTATTGGAACATTGTTCGAGGAGGACAGGACGAGTTGCTTTTTTTTTATTTGATTGAAGAAGTTTTCAATCTGATTAAAAAACTCATGTTGAAAACTGAAGCTGGAATAGGAAACATAAAGTGCTCTTAGTTCTTAGTGCACAAGATCTCAGAATAGTTAAGATACACTATCTGAACAAGAGGTTTTATTAGTTTCATGATTTGAGAGTATTCTACGGTACATCCTTATAATAGTGGAGCAGAGTAATGTACGAAAAGGAGATAATGCATGATAACTTTTTCTGTGGAGTAATGAAGAACAGAGCTATATGAGAGAAGGAATAGGAGAAGAGCAAAAATTTCAACTAACTGCCTTAGTTGTGACCAAAATGAATTTCCTTAATATAAATAGAAAACAACCTTTTCACTTTTTCTTCCGTCGAAGTCTGTTCAATCATTCACATGCTTTATAATGAAATCCCTAAGTGATGTTGAGGATTCATACAATTGAGCAGATATCCTACAGTCTTTGTTTTTGGGAGAGGCAGCATGGAAGTAGGCTATATTCAGTCTAAGTTTGTTCCTACCATGTTAGAAATCACCTTACCAACAAACAGGGTATGAACTGGCTTTTGAAAACCTTTAGCATTTTAGCAAAAATCTCCAGAAACATTTTAGCATTTTGAAATTTCTTTTAGCATTTTTTATAAACAATTTAGCATTTATTTAGAGACCAATAAAAACACTCGAGTTTAAAAAAATATATTAAAATGTTTTCATTAATTTACAATGCGACAATGTATTTTATTTAACCATTTTTCATATGCAATTCTAAAATCTAATTCCTTGTAACCTGGCCCTTCTATGTTAATGCTTAATATGTGCTTTACATATTCTGTTGATAAATGATTTCTAATAAGAAAATTTCGTACGAAAAACAGCGGAAATGTAATGACAGAACAAAAGAAAAATAAATAAAATAAAATCACTTTGAATGCAAACAACGAAAACAAAAAGCTTGGCCCGTTCTGTAAATGAACGGGCCAAGCTTAACAAAAAAAAAAAAAAAAAAAAATGTGAAAAAGTACTTCACAGTTCTTTTGAAGTAACATAAACAACACACTCCAAGCTCCCGCTAGAGTGTGTTTGTTTATGTTACGGAGCGTGAGAAAATGTATCATTACAGCTGGCGCGCAAGCGCAGTATTGACAAGCAGGAGGTAAACGCAGGTGTTCTTTGCCAATCTTTTGCAAACAAAACAGTATAAAAAAGAAAGGAAGTCACTACTCTGTGCTTTAACCTTTAACTGAAAGAAAAGAAGACACATAATGTATGCATAGCAGCCACGAGAACCGACAAACATTTCGTTAGGTCAGCGGGAAAGTAAGTGCACAGCGCTCGTATGGTCTGGTAGAACTAAGTGGATGGTTGCCGGAGATTGAAATATTTTGATTAAGCAATCGAAATATTAAAAATTCCGTAAAAAAAAAAAAAGACCTCTATCCGTAAATCAGTAAAATTAAGCAGAAATCCATAAAAGTTGGCATGTTACATAGTTTAAAATTTGTACGTCTCACTTTTTCAAAATCTTTCAACATTTGCGGCGAAATAATTCAGGACACTAAACTACACATTTACCCTATGTAAACAAAAACAAAAAATAATTCAGATTTGAAACCAAATTTGTAGAATTTATTCCGAAATTTGTAAACATGGCGATGTTTCGAAATTCGTCTTCATAGATTGATTTCTTGGGCGATTGATTGTCAAATGCGATTGCTCATCTTGGACGCGCTGTTTTTGAACGCCGATCAAGCGTGACAAAGAAACAAATTAATTTAACCAAAAGAACAAAAACAAAACAAAAATGAAAAATAAAAAAATAAAGAGGAAAAAACTTACCTTCCACACTTACAAGGATGTTTTTCTTTTTGGATTTTGGCATAGCTCACATGAAATGTAAGGTTGACCGTCATGCCATCTTACTTTGGCCCACTTATAAAATGAAATATTTGGATACATTTGGCCCACTTATAACTAAAGATTTGGATACCTTAGGTTTTTAGCTGGCTGTTGTGTAGTAGTAACATTTTCAATATGGTTTTTCGTTTGGAATTTATTCCTAACCACTTACCCATATTTAGACTATGAAAAATGTTTAACACACACCAATAAAGTCACGTGAAAAAAGACTATCGCAAAAGCGAACACGTGAGAGAGAGAGAGAGATGGCCATGTTTGGCGACTAGGTGGTGCCAATTTTCAAAAACCCAAAGCTGGAAGAACGTAAGGAACAGCTCGGTTTATGGCATGCATCATGATTCATAAAAACTGGATTGGCTACTATAATTTCTATGCATCATTTGACGTCACATAATGAAAGAAGAGAAATTCCACCACGGCGATATTTCGTATGCGCTCGATAGAATCATGGAATTTTAATGGCGCTTTAAGAAACAGCACCATTTAAATGTTTTCGCATTTATGCAATAAGAAACAAATATTTTAGCAAAATTGCATTCATTTTTGCAAAATGCGAAAAATGCGATCGCAGTTTAAACCCTGCCAACAAATAGTAGGCTGGTCACTGGTGGGTGGTTCATGTGAAAAAAATATAAACTTCAGACAAAAGTTTTCTGATATCACCTCACTGGAATATTTGTAATGTACTTGGTGTTTGTCAACAGAATATGATTTAGGTTCTATATATGGTATAGAGACTTAATGAGCAAATGATCAGATATACAGGGTGTCTGCAAATGATTGGAGTGGTTTTACAACTTTATTGTAGGTATATTATTTGACATATGATCATGAAACTTTACAATTACATATAACAATGCACAGTTTTTTTGGGAGCATATTACAGGTGCTTGATATGCTCCCCTTGAGTGATTCTGCAAACATCAACTCTGTAATCGAGTTCCTCCCACATGCGAGTTAGCATGTCTCTATCAATGTGAGCAAAGGCATTGATGATGCAAGCCTGCAGTTCTGGTAGATTGGTTGGTAAAGGCAACACAAACACTGAGTCTTTCACATAACCCCACACGAAAAAATCGTAGGGGGTTAAGTCAGGGAGCGTGGAGGCAACAACAGCAGTTGGTAATCATCATTCTCAGCACGACCGATCCTTTGCTTTCGCAATCTGGCATTCAAGAATTCATGGACATCGCGATGGAAATGGAGCGGAGCTCCATTCTCTTGGTAGATGAAGTTTTCACACTGTCGGTCTCCAACTGTAACATGAGTTCCAAAATGTCCAGATACATGTGCCCGGTAACTGTCTTTTCGCAGAAGAAAAAGGAACCGTATACTTTTCATTTTGAGACCGCACAGAAAACATTGATTTTTTGAGAATCCCGAATGTACTCCGTGAAGGCGTGGGGTTTTTCTATGCTACAGATTTGCACATTGTGCCTATTCACTTTGCCATTAACAAAAAAGTTGCTTCATCACTGAAGACAAGTTTATCAGAAAACACATCGTCTTCTTCCATAAAACTTTGAAATCACGAACAAAACTCAAAGCGACTCACTTTGTCGTTGGGCGTCAGGGCTTGTAGCAATTGCAAGCAGTACTGCTTCGGTTTCAATCATTTGTGTAAGATCTTCTAAACGGTCGATCGTGGAATATCCAGTACTCTGCTCGCTGTGCGCGTCAACTTCTGTGAGCTACGCACGAAACTTGACCGCACGAATTCCACAGTTTCTTCAAGTACTGATGGATGTCCCGTTGATTTTCCTTTACATAGGCATCCTGTCACTTTAAACTGTTCATACCATCGCTGAATGGAGTTGGTGCTAGGTGGAGTTTTCCTAAATTTCATTAGAAAGTGTTGTTGCACTGTTGTCACAGATTGGCTAGCATGAAATTCGAAGGCAGCAAACTCTTTCTCACTGTTTGAAGCCAAATACTGCCCTCTCGCGGCCGCTAGCGGTGACCAAAGTAAATTTTGAGCAATGCGTGTCTGGTAACATCCAACTCGAGCAGCATATCGCTAATATTGCAGCCACAAAAAAAAAAAAAAAAAAAAAAAAAAAAAAAATCAGAAAACCGCTCCAATCATTTGTAGACACTCTGTACTTAAAGAAGGGAAAGAAAAAAAAGATAATAATTTAAAGGTTTATTAATAAGTAAGGGATCAAGGATATATGTTTTATGGGCATTTCAAAGAGCAATTCATGTTGGAATATCAATCAGTCGATTTAAGTTATAGAATATGGTACAACATTCTACTTCTTTTTCTGCTGGATTAGTACAAGTATAATATAAGATCCAGTCTATATACCCTGAAGTTTCCAAGGATACTTGTTCTTTTGATGAAATTCTGAAATCAGTAATATCTATTCTTGCCAGATATCATTGTGGTTGCCGTAATTAATAAAGCAGTAGATGCAGATTTGGTAAATTGAAGTTAAGATATTTTTAACCAATTAGATTAAAGAAGCTGTGCTCTTTTTCAGCAATTTGACAACAAAGAACAGCACTTAGTGAATGCACAGACTTGTGCCTGCTTCTTAATGGAAATTTCGATGAAGCTAGTAAACTGGTTGAAAAACTGGGGGAAATGTGCGGCAATGTCTGTAAGGAAGAAGATGTTTGTGTGGCAAAAGTTTTGCCTTTTAGTTGCTTTCCTGTGAAATATAGTTGCAAAAATGTGAAATGTTGGGACTTAAAATTTAGTGTGAAGCTTGACATGGAAGATATAATCTCTGCACAATGATTGTCTACAGTAAGAACAGTTTTCCTGTATTTGTTTCTGTTTGTGGTAACAACTTTCCATCAAGTTACAATTTGTGCGTGTATGTGTCCAAAACGAATTCAGGATTTTGATTAAATCTTTTTTTGTTTAGTTATAATTCCTTTCAACAGATTAACATCTGATGTTTCCAGGTTGCAACATTTTTATGCTATCAACAAATACAGCATTGTTAGCCAGTTTGTGAGACGATATGGTATATACATCTACCCCTTTCACTGAACAGGAAATCTGTGCTTTCACTTCCTAACACTGGCCTTAAGAAGATGGCAGCCAGTCAGGGCAACAAAGAGATTAATACGTACATACATATCACTAAGCTGTTCTCTGAGATTCAGAGGTTAGCTCCAAAAAGAAATACAAACTATCAGATAGTTTTTACTTACTGTTGCTGTATCAAACTTCTCCGTTTACAGCGATCTTGACATACAACTCGGGCTTCACTGATATCCATTACACGCCATACACAAGTTCTTCTATACTTCATACTCATAATTTGTTTCTCATGCAGACACTCCTGAATCTGATCCTCCCATGACTTCCTTGGCCTTCCTCTGCCTTTCCTTCCTGCCACTTGGGCTAAAAAGATTTTCTTAGTAAGCATCTCATCACTCATCCTTTCAACATGGCCAAACCACTAAAGCATATTAGTCTCCACCTTGCTAACAACATTTTGCTTCACATTACACAACTGCAACCCATCTTCATTCCTCACATTGTGGCAAGACACGTTCTGTTTGTGTGAGAAATGAAGATGTGCAAATAGAGATATACACTGACACTCCTGGTGAAAAATTTTTGAATAATAAAAAAAGTAGAAAAGATGCTAAAAGTATTCTTCATAGCAAAAACTGAGCTAAGGAAAAATAATGTTTCAAATGCATCCTTGGAAGCAGAGATAGTGATAAAAAGTTTGAACATTTATGGCACCTAGCAGGAAAACTGTGCATTGTTTAAAGAGGATAATATCCCCCTCTTTACTAAAGCAAACTGCATACAGTGAAAAACATTTTTTTTCAATAGAAGATGCAATTGCAAACATAAGTACACGCTATCATCACCTAGTGCCAAAACTGTGAACTACAAAAAAACTCACTAATACATGCGAAGTATTCTACATGGTGTATGATGTTCGACGTTAAAAGAACTTTCTAAATCAGACTTTTAGACACAGAGATATTGAGAAAAACAGAATAAACATTGGTGCCCTTGGTGGGGAGATTGTGCATTATTTTGAGCAGGAAATGAACACACAAAATGTTTTTGTAGTTTGTAGTATCTGGCCAAGAAAGGAGTTTTTCAATTGAGTTGTTTGGATGCACAGATTATTACTGCAAATATGTGGTAAACAGAAACATGAACTTATGCAATGTGGTAACAAACTTGTGTGTTACAAGAAATTTTAAATTATGTGCAAAACATTTATCAGAAACACTGACAGAGAATTTTTTAAATCAGACTATTTGAAGCAGAGATATCAAGAAAAATAAGATATGCAACTAAACCCCCCTAGTGGAAAAAACTATGCATTATTTTAAGCAGAAGGTATTCTCAAAAGGTTCTCTGTTTTCCAGTCAAGTTTTCAGAAGTGCAGGTATTACTGGAAATACAGGGTAATTCAAAATGATTGCCCCGATTACAAATGACAATACCTGGTTTATGAACTAGGTATTGTGATTGCACAATGAAGAAGGATACAGAGATCACATTGTTGTGCAATAAAGAAGGAAGTTTAAAATTTTGTTTCCATACCTTACAAATGTTCTATGTGACTCCCCTGGGTCATGCGGACAACATCTAAACGGAAATCCATTTGGATCTCACGCCATAGATTATGAAGCATGTCCGTAGTCACTGATTCCAGTGCAAGCTGAATGTGCATCTTTAGTTCTTGCAGTGTTCTCGGCAAAGGTGGCACATACACATGGTCTTTGACATACTCCCGCAAAAAGAAGTCACAAGAATGACACTTTTCAAACTGCAGCATGCAAAATGCCTTTTCTGCTGCAGTCGCCATTTCTTCCCATTGGCTTTGGTGCACAGGCAGCTCACTTTCCTATGTCACCATAGCAACACAGCAGTAGGTTCCAATAAAATTGTAAACTTCCTTCTTTCTTGTGTAGGGATACCAGCTGTCTATTTATCTTTATAAACACATTATTGTCATTTGTAATCATGGCAATCATTTTGAATTACCTTGTACTTTGCAATAAAAATATACACTTACACTCCTAGTGGTGAACGGTGAAACTGTTCTTTACCAAAAATTAGAAATTATATCCAGAAAAGCTCCGTCCAATGCAAGAAGAATTTTTCTGATCCAACTTTTAGAAGTACAGATGCCAGGGAAATTACAGTTTTACTTTATGCTCCATAGTGGAAAAACTGGACACTCCTTGAAAAAGAAACAGTGGCCAAAATAGTCTTTGTTATAAATGGTATCAAAGGGAAGAAAGAATGTTTTCAATCGGATATTTAGAAGCAATGATATGGAATAAAATGCATTTTGAATTTGATAGCATCTCCATTTATGTCCTCAAGCAGCAAAGTTATGCATAAAAAAATAAACAAGGATCATTGTTTTTACACTTCAAGCTTCCCAATGCCAAAAGAATTTTTCAAGTCAGACTAATTGCTGTAGAGATATGGTGTCCACAGAAGGACAAAGTGATACCATGAGCACGTACTTTTTGTTACAAAAGAGGTGCTAAAAATGCATATTATCTCTCCCTCTTTTATAAATTCTTTTAGCACAGATTTGATTATCTTAGCTTTTTACCAATGAGTCTTTTCATGAACATCATTTTATTCTGCTTGCAGTCCATTCTGCTGTTGATCATATAACTAACAAGAAGACCACTGGTTTTGATGAGGTGCTTTCTACTTTAAAAGATTGCAAAAAGAGCTTTGCTAAATCACTGTGTATTTTGTGACGTTTTTCCTTCTCCCTCGGAAGGTCTTCAGTGACTTCCGTGCCCAAGAAAGGTGACAGAACAAAAATTTATAACTACTGATTGGTAGTTATCACTCACTTGTGTTTTGCCAAAATTTTTAAACCAATTTACCATCACATTATTAATTGTGCTCTACCAAGGATTTCTATTTCTTATTGTAAATTCATTCCAAACATATATGCTTGTACTTTCAGGGTTTAATTTAGTGTTTCTTCATTAGATTATTGTGGTAATTTCAGTATCACGAGTGCATAAAGATATCATTAAAAAAAAAAAATGTGTGAGAGAGAGAATAAACCACTTACACTGTAAGTCCTTTCAATAAATATGTACATTGAAGAACTCATTTTATGATTTCTTCGATTTACACATTTACTGCTTGAATTGTCAGAATGATTTTTAAAAACATAATATATAAATTTTGATAAAACCTTTGTTTCTTTAGACTTTCAATGTAAAGTTTATTTTTAATGCTGTGTTGCAGTACCAAATCATCTTATAGGAAAAGTGTACATATTAAGTTCAAGAAGTTTTTTTTTTTAGGAAGCTGTTCAATTAGATGGGGATATTTTATTTGGACTATTGAAAAAGGAATCTCTGCAGGTCTACAAGCATTTGGTAATCATTTAAACTCTACTTTTGTGTTTGTAATTGCCACAATTTATATATAGCTGATAAGCCCCCACTGAACCAAATAGAGTGTGTGTGTAGTTTGAACTTTTAGCTGAAATTTATGGAATTACCAGAGGAGTTGTAAGTGAGCTGGACTTGATTCATCCATTGTTTATTTATAAAATCATGGTTGATACTGAAAATGTAAATAATTTGAATTGAAGTTTTAGTAGTATTACACAAAAGTAGACTTCTGAGTCTTTTCTCTGATGTTTTCCCTAGAAATTCCACATCAAACTGAACAAAATAAAATATGTAATGGTAATAGTAAAAGTTTTATGTTTCAGATGTTGAGTGAGAGAGAGGGAGAAAGAACTGTTTCATTGTTCCAAATTCTAAATTGACATTCACTCTCTTTGACAAGGAGTGTGAAGAGCAACAATTTCCATCTAATGCACAGTTAGACATTAAACATCCATCTGCATGATATACTGCGAAATTTAACTATTGGAAGGTTTGTTAAGAATGCACCAAAATACATTGTGTTTTGATTTGGAAAGGGAAATGAAACTACTTTTGCCACAATGCCAGGCATTAATAATTTACTAAGTTCAGAATTGTCAACTAGTTCGAATCTTCATAGAATGAAATTAAAGAAACAAACAAAAAAATAAAAAATGTTCATGAGCTCTTAATAAAAGAATTAGAAAACAACAATACTAGAATTATGACACCAGAGCAACCAAGCTTGATGTTTAATTTGCACAACTTTAGTTGTTTTCATATCATATTCTACAAAGATTTTCCCACTTCATATCACATAATTGTTATTAAATCTCTGTTCTTTGATCAAAATTTTGTGGATAAAATGTATCGAACCTTCATAGATAATTTTTACCCATTTAAAGTAAATAACATTAATGCCTAGTAAATAGCTGTTGTTATTCTTTTTAAAAATTACTTAATATGAGCAGGTTGCATTTTACTCAAAGATGTGTTCCTGAAAACCACTCAAAACTCATAACTTCCATAATTTAAGACTAATTTTCTTGTAGGAATAAACGTAAAGCTGGGGGAGGATTGCATTCTCTTAAGAGTACATACTTACACATGCAAGGTCTTATTACATTTTGTTCCTGTGACCCTAGATGTGAATAACTGAAACAAAAGAGTTAACAGGAAAAAATATTTTATGTATAGTTGATTCCGGTTAATAGGACCATCGGTTGATTGAGGCAGCTGTTTATTTGGGACAATTCTTGAAGAACATCACAGATTAGCTCTTTGGGATAAAGCTTTGCATAATTGGGGCAGATGCTTAATTGAGGCAAAGTGTCCTAGCATCCTAATTAACCAGAATCTGCTGTGCATGAAGTGAGCTAAAAGTACAGGTACTATTGTAGTGATGAGAAAAGTTACCTCAATTGTCTTCTTATCGCTGCCTGCTGTTGAAGAATTGACTAGATTCTTGTCAGTGCAAATGCATTTCGGTTACATGCTGCCATGGCCTTCATTCAAGGCTTGATTCAAACCAATGTAATGTCATTGTAAAATCAACGGTTAATAAAATCAACACCGCCACTTATAAAAATCAAACATTTTCAGTGATAACGTCAAGCAACATAGCAACTAAGCAAAAAAAAAAAAAATCAAGGTCAAAGGTGGAGGATGGTCGTTGTGAAGAATGTGGAGGGTCAGAAAACCAGTTCCACAACTAGATCTGGGCAGCCTGCGAAAGCTTTCCTTCTGTGTGTGGTCATTTGACGTTCAGTTGTGGAGATTGAGTCAGCATGTCTAAGCGAAAGGATTTGAGCGTTAGGGAAAAGCAAGAAATGTTGCTGAAATACGATGACTTGCCTAAATACAGTCAAAGAGAGGCTGCTTCAAAATTGGGGATTTCTCAATCAGCTTTATGTAACTTATTGAAACAAAGAGGAAAAATTTCTGATCAGGTGGTGACAAATGGGAATTTATCTCGCAAGCGAAAACACGAAGGAAAGTCAGATAAAATTGAATCTGCACTTGTAGAGTGGTTTAAGAATGCCAGACTGATGAAGGTTCTCATCTCCCGCTCTATTTTGTGTGAAAAAGCGCAACATTTTGCTAACCTCTTTGGAGTCAAAAACTTTACGCCTACAGATGGATGGCTGACACGATGGAAGGAACGCAACAACATTGTCTACAGGAAGCTTCAGCTTCACAGCAAAAAGCAAGATGCAGGCTGCAAACGTCAGTTGGAAAAAACGACTCTGAAATTGTGGAAGAAATTCTGGATTCAAAAGAGCCGCTGTACCAGAAAAGTGACAAGAAGTCCGAGGATGAAGAGGAAGAGATTGCTGATCCACCGCCAACCGCAGCCGATGCCCGATGAGCTTAGCAAGTTCTAAGAAGAACGTTGGAGCAAAGAGGAGGTGACACAGATAGTTACAGTCAATTGTACTTTTTTATGAACACAATTGAAAGATTAATTACAGACTACCACACAAACTACAATTGGGCAATGTTTAAAAAAGCTTGATTGAGGTATGTAAATGTATTGTATTACATGTATGTGTAATTTTTACTGTTTTAATTAATGTACACGTACGTACTTATAAATCATTTTGAAAGTTAAACACTTCTAATCACTTTGACTTTACTTATGTACATAGTGTCATTCCAAGTTACGTACTTGATTTCATAAAAAGACTAAATTTTGAATCGCCGGTTATAGGAATCAGCCGCTTTATAAACTCGAGTATCGTTGGAACGGATGTGATCATAATGAGCTGTGGTCACTGTATCACTTCCCCAGATTAACTGCTTTCTTTCAATTTTGGACTGTAGAAATGAAATTTTCAAAAGTTCTCTGATTCCATTATTTTACTGTGTCAGTCTAGGGAAAGTTGTCCTCCATCTGTAGGTGTTCCAGTGATTAGGGGAAGTATAGGAGAGTAATGGTGGAATGAGACAGGAAGACTACCACAGATGCGCCTGTATGTTTAGTTTATCCAGATCTGAATTAAGAAAAAAAGCAAAATGACGAAATTTTGAGATGCATGCTGTGCTAAAAGTAGGGGGTGTGGGGGTGGGGGGCAAGTCTTTTACTAGAATAATGAATCTGACAATCTAATGTATTTGTATGCTAGAAAATGTGGTGGGGCAGTTCTTCCTCAGAGTGCTGCAGTGTGAAAATGAGAAATGGATGGTGAAAAAAAGACACTAAAAATGCATGAAAATTTCAGTTCCTCAGTGCTCTAAAAAAGGAAAGGAATTAGTAAATCTAATCAAGTAAAAGGTTTTGGAGAACTAAAACATAGATTTAAAAAATCCATTTCTTTGCTTCATAAACAAGGAAAGATTACATGCTTCATTTGAAAAATTAACACACATACATCAGGGGTCGCGCTGCCGATCACATTCTTTGCAGTTTGAAAAAAAAAATTGCTTTGGTGACGGGAAAAATAGTTTTGGCAATTACCTTTTTTGTACTGTAATGACACTTGGGGGGGGGGGGGAGGATGAATTTGGCAAATGGATTGGTGAAAACTTTAAAAAAGCCAGAGCAACCGCTGTATATGTACATACATGGTCAAGTCACATTATTGTGACCACCAAGCTAATATCCAGAGTAACTGCTGTGTGCAGTGCAGACAACAGCTAGACGGGCTGGGAGTGACTCAATAAGGTGCTGGAAGGTGTTTGCAGGTATGTGGAGCCATGCTGACTGCAGTCTATCTGACAGCTGCTGGAGGATCCATAGAGTGAACAACACGATCGAGGTGGTCCCACAGATGCTCAATTGGGTTTAAGTCTGAGGAATTAGGGGCCATGGAAGTACTTTGAAGTCTTCATCATGCTCTCCCAACCACTCTTGGACATCTCTAGCTGTGTGACACGTCGCATTGTCGTGCTGGAAGATCCCATCAGCCCCAGGGAAGACAATCAGCATGTATGGGCGTATGTGGTCTGCAAGGATGGATTCATAATGAATTCGGTCTATAGTGCCTTCCACAGGTATGAGTGGACCCAGAGAATGCCACAAAAACATTCCCCAGACCATAACACTGCCCCACCAGCTTGTATTCTTTCATCAATGGTTGAAGAGTGTTTGTTCTCCGATGCTTCTTGCCTTATATGCCAATGTCCATCCATTAAGCAGAAAATGTGACTCATTGGAGAAGGCAATCCTTTGCCAATCAGCAGAGGTCCAATTCCGATACTGCCATGCAAATGTAAGCCTTTTTGCTGATACACCTTCGTTAGCATAAGTCCAGTGACCATCTGTCTGCATCAGAGCCTCATATGCAGCAGAGTTCACTTAACTGGCATTTTAGACACAATTTCAGTAGCCCCCTGGTTCATTCGGCCAGTGAGTTGTTCCACTGTAGCGTGTCAATCGGCCCTCACACACTTTCGCAGCTGATGTTCACCTCTCGCATCAATGGCACATGGTGCTCCGCAGTTTCCACATCATTTATTCACAATGGTGCCATTTTTCCAAGCACTTTAACCACTGCAGCACGTGAACAGTTCACAAACGGCCCTTTTTCGAAAATACTGCCACCCTTGGCCCAAAAGCCGATAATCACCCCTTTTTGCAAATCTGATAAGTTACTCCTTTTATCCTTGACAGCAATGAGTGGTATATTTCAGAATGTCTACAGCGCACCTTATATACACTCCTAGCCAGCTCATGACACGTGCCTTCTTTCATTGGCTACGGGCTGTTGATATCAAAAGTAGGAGGTGGTCTCAATAATGTGACTCGACTGTGTGTGTGTGTGTGTGACTTTTTGTCTCACAAATAATGAAGCTCAGTTTCAATATTTTTTCATAAATATAACAGCAAAAGAGAAGGTGTATGTCTGTGGATCATAACTGATTGGGAAATCATGGTACACACTTAAAACTTTGGCAGATTATTTTCCAGTGTTGTCTGAGTTTCAGTGGCCATTTTCAGGTTAAAATTTCAAAAGGGAGGCTTGCTGGAAGCAAAAATATTTGCTATGCTGTTTCCATGAGAGCACAAGAAAGCTCAGAATTTATGTAACCTTTAACGTATATGCTGGTTCAAGCTTCTCCCAAATGGTCGTCATCCTGAGTTTTTCACACACTACCATCGCAAGGATTTATTATGAATGATACAACTTGCAGAAAACTTTCAGCAATCCCTTTCACGAAAACAGCTAGTGGATCCGAGGGGTGAAAGGAGAATGGCGAGAATTGTACAAATGGACAGGTGGGCAATGACTCATCGAATCACTTCAGAATTCAAAAGTGGTGTGTTGAGAGTCATCTCCAAATGCCCCACATATCAGACCATGTTGTGAATTGGCTACAACAGCTGATGACCGTGCTACCAGTCTCTTCTAATCCCTCTGATCCTCCAGCTGTTTTGTAAAGTGAATTGCTGAAAGTTTTTTGTGTGTGTCACAGTATTCAATGTAAACCCTTGCTACTGTTGTCTGTGAAAAGCCCAGGAGGACAGTTGTTTATGAAGTGCTGTAGTTGGCACACCTAGCACCAACTACTACAATGGTTTCCATAAATTAATTAACAAAATGAAAAATCATGAAAAGTTGGCTAATTATCGTTAAATATGCACAAAATTTAAGGCAAAGTGCTACAGCATCAGTAAATGGTATGCAAGTGAGTGACGCTGGCATAGCTTATGCAAATTAACAACTGCATAAAACTGGCTGTTTCTCAGTGAGTTGCCGATTCACGTGCACAGATTGAAAAAAGGTTTTCGTGATAGAGATTATGTTGTAATGACTGCGAGACGTCATTTACCAGTAGAATTATGCTATAGAGCTAAAGGCAGACATAGCCAGATGGCTGAACGTCCGTCATTCTATGGTCCCAAAGGCTGTGGAACTGCTTCCAAACCACAGAATCATGTTCCCACAGGCAAAGCCAAGGCAGGCGTGGGGTAAGAACTTCCTCACAAGATCGATATGTGCGGGCGGCTCTCTGCACGCCAGAACACAACTGCTACACCAACTCATCTTTGATCTGTGCATGCAGCAGGTACCAGAAGGATGATATCAGCTTCTGCGGTATGCAGAAGGCTATATGAAGGATGCCTCTATGCTATGTAGCCCATAGCATGCATGCCCCTAACCTCCTGCTACAGGAGGGAATATTTGAATTGGGGCACATGCATGTGAGTTGGGAGTCCAAATCAATGTAAATCTGTACTGTTCTCAGACTAGTCAAGGTATGCTTTATAGAGTGATTGTCGGCAAATTCTCATCTGAAGAGAGCCAGGGACCAGATACCATATATCTCATTTCCGTGGAAGGGTCACGTATGGTATAGGTAGTATGCTTGTATGCGGACATACCAACCTCTATGTGCTGCCAGGTGGCTACTTGAACACTTGGAGGTATAGAGACGATATCTTGGGCCCCTTTGTTTGGCATATGCAGTTGCAATTGGTAACACGTTCATAACTGCAAGCTGATAATGCTCGCCCACACACAGCACGGCTGGTACAGAAATACCTTCAAGAGGAGACTTGTTGTATGGAGTGGTCAGCACACTGTCCTGACTTAACCCAATCAAGCATGTGTGGGACACTCTAGGTAAATGTGTTGTTGCCTTCAACACCCTCCCCTGAACCCCACAGGGGCATCAAACTGCTTTGCTGCAACAATAGGCATTGCTACCAATGAATCTCATAGGCACTATTATTAACAACATGGAACATCGCTGCTGTATCTTTATTGCTGTTCTGGGTGACCACACGAAATCAAAAATGAAATTAAAAGTGTCCATATTGAGACACTTTTTAGTTTAATTTTTGGAATACTGATTTAGGTTTTTTTTTTTTTTTTATATCAAATACATAATGGAAAAGCTTTGTATAAAATGCTCTTGCTATTTTCTGTAACATACAGTACAATGAAGATTTTCACTAAATTTCATTCAAATTGGTTGCATATTTTTTTGAGTTATAAGTTTTTCAATTTGTTCTTTAATTTATGGAAACCAGTGTATTACACCATTTCCAAAGTACACTCAGGTTACTCATTATGCCCATTTCAACCCTCAATTGAAAGCTAACTGATGCTTGGCAAGGTGGTCAATCTGGTTTTACTGCAAACTTGTTCTGGCTTATATGTTGGAATGAGTCATTTATGTGGCAAGGCTAGGTGTACGTAATTAACACTTTCACCGCCGTGTGACACCTAACAGTGTCATACAATACTTAGCCCAGGTGCCTACGCCGCCAAATGGCGTTAGGATTCTGCATTAATATTTCCCTTCCTAAAACCTTCGGCGCTTGAAGAGAGGTATCTGTTCTGTTATTGGCACTGAGAATGAGTATCCAACTATAAATGGTGTACAAATTTTGAAGATGACAATCCGAAAATTGTCATGATGTCAGATTGTCAGATGGGTATTGAACCAATCGAATTTTTCGATCTTTTTGCGACTGAAGAATTTTACAATTTATTAGTTACCGTCTGCAGGATATGCACATCTCTATAGCATTGCAAAGCAATGCATATGCTGTAGATGTGTTAATTTTTCTGGAGTTACTGAAGGTTATAATTACGAATATCAATTATGGATAAATTTTCCCATATTTTAGAATATTGGAGTCATACAAAGCTATGAGATGCAAACACATGCCTAAGATGATCCAAATGCATAGAAGCTCATCCATGGTGGTGTCTTGAGCGATTTGCCTGGGTTTCTTATCGGTACCACGTGCTTGCCATTAAAATAGCACAGTGGCAGCGAACGTATTAAACTGGCATCTCAGTGTATTTTAGCATGGTGGCAAGAATGTTCAGTATCAAAATTTAGGAATAGGGGAATTTTCTTTGTAGCAGAACCCTATTTTCTAGAGAGGGTTGCTGCTTGCAAAAGCGTGAAGATAAGTTTCATGAACTTTTGTATATTTTAACAATGTTTAATTGCCATAGTAATAATTCAGTGTTAAATCATGTGAACATTCCACAGTGATGGAAAGTTTTATGCCAAACTGCGCCAATTTCATTATCTTGCACCAAACTGTTACAATTTACGAAAAAATGTAATATTTGCGCCCAACTGCGCCGAAACGACAATCCACACAAAAAAAAAAACAACAACTGCCGAGTGAGAAAATGCAGTTTTTAACGGCGAATGACGCATTTTTAAGGTTGAAGCATAATTTGGTTAAATGTAGAACGACGCTTAATGAACACGTACCGCCAATCCCAACATTTTGGAATGTTTTTCACCTACCTTCTAATTCGTTGTTTTTTCGGCATAAGTGACGAATAGGTTTCGCAATGTAGGCTTATGGAGGAGTTTTGTTCCAATCACGTTGTATGTAGGAGAAACAATGCTGTACGTTACGAAATCCTGATAAAGATTGTTTACAGATCGTTTGGTGGTCTTTCGGAGTGTCGTGCAATTAAGATTGTTTTTATGTTGTTTGTTCCCTGCTCTTTGGGATGGCGCAGATATATCGTTCCGGGTGAGGTGTGCGATTGCGTAAATATAGCGTGAGGTCAGTCGTTAGCTATTTCATTGACACGGAGGACGACTGAAAATGGCTCTCCCGTGGCACAATACGATGGTTCTGTTTCTAAAGGATTCATTGGTTTTCAGAGATGCCAACTTTTACGGATTTTCTGTAGTTTGTACGGAATTTCACTCCATTTTACAGTTTTACGAGTCACCAAAAAACTACGGAAAAGCCCACACAAGAAGATGCCTGCACACAATTTTCTATTTTTTACCGTCACTTGGTAGAAAAAACGCTCGTTACAGCCTTCGATGTTCTGACTTCCCGCGCCAACTGAGGTGGAGCTTCTTCTCTTACGCTATCACGCGATTCCCCGTACAGCCATTTGAGAGCCGTGTGCAAAAGCTGAGAGGGAGCTCGGCGCCTTTCGCGAACCCTTTACACTGATTACATGTGGCTTTGTGCTTGTGAAAATTTTGGTTCAAACGTTTTAACCCTTTCCACTTGACTGTCGGGTAACACCCGACATTACGAAATCGGTGAATAGCTCGTATGTTTGTGCTCGCTAGACATTTCCTTTTCGTCAAATAGGTCGGGTGTCGCTCGCCACGCCGCTGACACCTCTGTAGCTCGTATGTCGGGCTTGCGGGACATTTCTTTTTCATCAAATATGTCGGGTGTCAGGCTCCATGCCGATGACGCCTCTATAGGTCTGGTGTCATCCGCTTTTGCCTATGACGTCTCTATAGCTCTCAGGGCTTGTGAGACATTTTGTTTTCGGCGAATATGTCAGGTGTCACCCTCCATGCCGATGACGGCTCTATAGTTCAATTGTCGGCGCTTGCGAGACATTTCTTTTTCGCCGAATAGGTCGAGTATAACCCGCCACCCCGATGACACCAATGTAGCTCGCATGTTGGTGCTCGCGAGACATTTCTTTTTCATCGAATAGGTCGGGTGTCACTCATCACGCCGATTATGCCTCTGCAGCTCGTATGTCGGGCTTGCAGGACATTTCTTTTTCACCGAATATCTCAGGTGTCACGCTCCATGCCGATGACGGCTCTACAGCTCGCATGTCGACGCTCGTGAGACATTTATTTTTCGCCAAATAGGTCAGGTGTCATTCACCATGCCTACGATGCCTCTGTAGCTCGTATGTCGATCTTGCGGGACATTTCTTTTTCTCCGAATATCTCGCGTGTCGGGTGTGTCACCCTCCATGCCGATGCCACCTCTATAGCTCGCATGTCAGCGCTCGCAAGACATTTATTTTTTGCTGAATAACTTGCATGTCTGGTGTCAGCCACCACACCTATGACACCTCTATAGCTCATATGTCGGGGCTTGCAAGACATTTCTTTTTCGCTGAATATCTCGGGTGTCACCCCTCCACGTTAATGACGCTTCAATAGCTCGCATGTCGAGACTCGTGAGCCTTTTTTTTTTTTTTTTTTTTTCGCCGAATAGGTCGGGTGTCACCTGCCACACCAATTATGCCTCTATAGCTCGTATGTCGGGGCTGGCGGCCCAAAGCTGAGCTTTCACTGCTAAGTTATGGCCTCTACTGCAGAAAAAATAAACAAAAAACGAGTGCTGGGTGAGTATGGGTGAAAAGTTATTCGAGTGGAAAGGGTTAATTTAGATTAAAACGAAATGAACATAGCAGTGAAACAGCTGTGACGACAAAAAGAACGAAGTCAGATAAAACTCATCGTCAAGTCTATTGCGATATATATAGTTAAGAATGGCCTTTTTCTAAAACGTCTTAAAATTTTGCCAAATCACGTTTTGTAAGCCATGTGGCTGCAATTTTAGTGTAGCACATGATGGCTGTGATGATTGTGCTTCTTGCTCTCTGCATCACGCCTAACAAAGATCATGTCATGAGACTAAATAGAGATGTTAGTAAAATTAATGTAACCAAAAGACTTCTGACAGCTTATAAAGAATCTTGGAAAAAATATAAAGAGCGGGTTAATGCTGGAAAACTGCAGCAAAATAAGAGAAAAAGAGAAGAACAAATTGAATGTTCACGAGGTGATTTGAAACGAGAAGAAGCTGAACTTTTGCAGCAGTTGGATTCCTCTCAAAAAATGTTAAACAATGCTGAGATGAACATTGAATGTGACAAAAAAAAAAAAGAGACATAAGTGTAATAGAAAGTGGACAGGTATTATTAAAAGATGCAAAATAAATCTTAAAAAATTAGAAAAAAATAGAAGTGAACAATTAAATATTGAGAAAAGCAGCAAAAATTAAAAAATTAAATTTTTTTATAAAATAAATGATTAATAGATTCCTACTATGGTTACAAATTTTTTGATTTATTTGAAAACTAAAATCTTTGCATATGTGTGTGTGTGTGTATTTCAATGCAAGATGTTTTAAATTTGAGTAGGGTACATCTAGTTCCAAAACGTTTTTTGCTTAAAAGTTTGTTGTATCTACTAATATTTTAGCTGCTCCAAAAAAATGTTTTCTTACACCAAAAATGCATTTTATCTGCTCCCAAAATGCATTTTGTTGCTCCAAAAATGTATTTCACCTGCTCCAAAAACACATTTTGCTGCTCCAAAAATGATTTTGCAGCTTTCCATCACCACATTCCAACTCCCCACCCCCCATTATTTCCACTTGAACATCATATTATGTACCTATGGTTAAATAAGAATTCGTAAAATTCTTAATTGTGCTTTACGATACCAAAACGTGTTAAAAAATAAACTCTTCTCTTTCAAAATTACGCTTTCGTATTGCAGCCTATGGTCAGGTCTGTCACTATGGTTCTGGTCTGTCACTATACTTCGTATTGCAGCCTATAATAAGGTCTGTCACTATTTTCTAGTTTGCTGCTCAGATAATGCAACCAGAGTTGTATAGAAATAAAAAGTATTTGCGTACACAACCATTGAAACAGAAAACTTGCTGCAAACCCGCTAATCCTGATAACAGTAGAATAAGATTTATAATTTAAAGAAAAATTGATATAACAATAAATAATTATTAGAACATTACAGATTCCAGTGAGGACAAGATAAGTACATTGTGACTGAATGGGCAGCAATGTGTGTGAATTATAGACCTTTAGGCCAAAACTTTAAAATATTGGATTATGAACTTCATAAGAACAAGAGACTAATTAAAGTTTTTATACCTAGAAAAACAGTTCTGTTAATGAACCTTCAAAAATTATAAATAGCATTTTCAACAACTTAATTCAAAAATAGTAGACTTACAAAATACATAAAGAAAATATTTTAATTTAATAACTGACAACTGCAAGAGGATCCTGGCAATAAAATTTAAATTCTTTCTGTGTAAACGAAACTTTTGTTACAGCTCCTATACATTGAGAACAGACAGGCCTTGACAAAATCAAGACGCCAAAAATGTCTGTAAAACCAAAAGAACTCAGAAGATGTGAAAAATAGTTTAATATTCTTACGTTAAAATAGAATTAAATATATTAATCTGAGTAAAACTTTGAGTAAGCATTTTAATTGCTGTAAATAAAATTCTTTTTTAGCACGTCTTTTGTAAAAAAAGATCGTGCTTATGTTTACCAGTTTGTCCGTCTGTACCCACGCTATCTCTGCAACTATTAGTCCGCTTTGAAAAATTCTTTTTTGCATTCGGAAGCTTGAAATATGCGAATGATGATCCTTTATTTCGTTTTTTTTTACGATGCACAATTTTGCCACTAGAGGGCGTAAATGCAGATGATGTCGAATTCAAAAATACGTTTTATTCCACATATTTGCTTCTAAACATCCGATTGAAAAAATTCTTGTATCTTTCGATTCCATTTATGTCGAAGAGTATTTTAGATATAGTTACTTTTTCAAATTACGCATAGATTTTCCGCTAGGGGGCGTAAAAGCAAATTACATTTTTCCTGATACCTCTTCTTCTAAAACTCCGATTTGAAAAATTCTTGCTTCAGCGGATGCACCTCGTGATGGAAAATCTTTTGCATATAATTTCAAATTTTTGGTAAAGAATACTTTTGGCCACCAGGAGGCGTAAGTGTTAATTTCTGTTTCTGATGTATTGGCCATAAAATCTGAGCTTCTAAAATATCAATTGAAAAAATTCTTTCGTGGACTGATGCCACTCATCGATAAACCTTTTTGGAATATTTTTTTCTTAAAATATTCCACAGTTTTTCCACCAGGGCGTAGATGTATATTTTATTTTTGTCAATATCTCTACTTCTAGGAGTCCGATTTGAAAATTTCCTTCTTTGTTGAATAGTGTTTTCAGTGTGACACGTTTTTGATATAATTTCAAAATTTTCTAGTAATTCATAGACTTTTCGCTAGGAGGTATAAAGGTAAATTGAGTTTCCCCCTATATCTCTGCTTCTAAACCTCCGATTTGAAAAATTCTTTCTGCACCGGATACAACTCCTGATGGGAAATCGTTTGCACATAATTTCTAATTTTTGTAAAAAAAAATAGTTTGGCCGCCAGGGGTCGTAAAAATTAATTTCCGCTTCTGATGTATTTGCAGCAAAATATGAGCTTCAATTGAAAAAATCGTCGTTTGTAGACCGATGGTACTCATGTCGACAAACCTTTTGGAAACATTTTCTTCTTAAAATAGTGCATGGTTTCTCCACCAGGGCGTAGATGCATATCTTATTTTTGTCAATATCTCTACTTCTAGGAGTCCGATTTGAAAAATTCCTTCTTTGTTGGATAGTGTTTCCAGTGTGACATGTTTTTCATAAAATTTCAAAATTTTCAAGTAATTCGTAGACTTTCCGCTAGGGGCGTAACTAGGTAAATTGCTTTCCCCCTACATCTCTGCTTCGAAATCTCCTATTTGAAAAATTCTTTCTGCACCGGATGCAACTCCTGATGGGAAATCCTTTGCACATGATTTATAATTTTTGTAAAAAATGGTTTTGCCACCAGGTGGCGTAAGTCTTAATTTCCGCTTCTGATGTATTTGCAGCAAAATATGAGCTTCCAAAATCTCCATTGAAAAAAACGTCATTTGTAGACTGATACTACTCATGTCAACAAACGTTTCAGAAACATTTTCTTCTTGAAATAATGCATGGTTTCTACACCAGGGGCGTAGATGTATATCTTATTTTTGTCAATATCTCTACTTCTAGGAGATCGATTCGAAAAATTCCTTCTTTGTTGGATGATGTTTCGAATGTGAAATGTTTTTCCTATAAATTCAAAAATTTCAAGTAAATCATAGACTTTCTGCTAGGCCGCCCCGGTGGCGCAGTGGTCTAAGGCGTTGGCCTCTGATCATTCGTCCGTAAGGGGTCCGGGTTCGAATCCCGGTCAGGCATGGATGTTGTGTTTGTCTTACGGCACTGGCTCTCTCCCTTCCCTGGAACCAGTGACCCTAAATTAGAGACGGGCGACTGCTTATAGCCCATTGAGTTGCTCACAGTAGTCGTTAAACCTCCAATCAAAAAAAAAAAAAAAACTTTCTGCTAGGGGGCACAAAGGTAAATTGCGTTTTCTGCGTTATTTCTGCTTCTAAAACTCCGATTTGAAACATTCTTCCTGTATCGCATACAAGACCTGATGGAAAATATTTTTCACATAATTTCTAATGTTTGGTAAAGCATGGTTTGGCCACCAGGGGGCATAAGTGTTAATTTCTGCTTCTGATGTATTTGTAGCAAAATCTGGGCTCCTGAAAACTCGAATAAATTTTTTTTTTTTCTTGGACTGATACCGCTCATATGGAAAAACCTTTTGGAATACTTTCTTCCTAAAATAATGCATGGTTTTCCCACCAGGGGACGTAAAGTCACATCATATTTTTGTCGATATCTCTGTTTCTAAGAGTCCGATTTGAAAAATTATTTCTATGTTAAAGAGCGTTTCCGGTGTGAAATTTTTCTCATATAAATTCATGTTTTTCTTAACGCACAAGTCTGCAACCATAGGGCGTAAGCTCACGGTTCCGTTTACAGCAATATCTGAAGAATTAAAAACCCGATTGAAAAACTTCTTCCTTCCGTCAGATACTATTGTTTTCCATACCGGTTCCATTGAATTTGAATAGCTTTGATAAATTTAATTTGCGTCAGAACGGATTCAAAAGATGTGCTTATTAGACCCGAAAATTGAGTGTCATCTTTCTTGTTTAATCCACAAGCAAAAACTCCCTGCAAAAGGTGTTAATAATTTGGAAACTAACTGCATGTGCACGTTCATCTAAATTCTGCTACTCTGAATGCAACTTCATTTTGTGTCCATGAATATACACTGCTGGCCACCCAAAATGCAACACCAAGAAGGACACGAGATAGCAAAGCCAGATTTCCTGGACACATAACAACACATACAAAGATGAAACGATTGAGCTTACAGGCGCGTGCGACTTGAGGAACACGAGGACATCAATAGTTCGTGTGGTCCCCATGGCTGGCAATAACGGCCACTACACGCCGCTGCATTGAACGAAAGAGGCTTTGCATGTGGGCTTGGGGTATGTCGGTCCAGGCTGCTTCCACACGTTGCCACAGTTCATCAGGTGTAGCCGTGGGTTGTGCTTGCCGCTACATATCAGGAGAACAGGCGGGCCACGGCAGCAGTGACGCCTGATGGAACGTGAAGAATTGTTGCACGATGCGTGCCACATGCGGGCACGCATTGTCCTGTTGAAACGCGGCCGCTGGCAGGTCCTGCAGGTAAAGGATGACTACAGGCTCCAAAACGTCTGACATGTAGCAGTGGCTGTTGAGTGTACCGGCGATGCGTACCAGAGGGGTGCGGGTGTCATATTCAATTGCGCCCCAAACCATAACGCCAGGCGACGGACCGGTATGGCAATGCATAATGCAGGCGTCATACAGTCTCTCGCGGCGGTGCCGCCACACACGGATCCGACCATCGTGGTATTGCAGGCAGAAGCGGGATTCGTCGGAGAAGAGAATGCCGTGCCATTCCATAGTCCAGGTGCGTTGTTCAACAGCCCACTGCCGCCGCAATAGCTGGTGGTGTAACGTCAATGGTAATCAGAGCAATGGGTGCCGTGCGACAAGTCCCCACTCCTGCAGACGACGTCGAACGATACATGCTGACACAGGTTGTTGCGCAACACACCCTAATTTCTGTGCTAACGTTCGTGATGTGGCGGTGTGAGCCGTCAATGCCCGCTGCACAACATGCCGGTCCTCTCGTCCGGTGGTGTGCCGCAGCTGCGGCAATCGCTCACGTCGCTCCGTCCGTCCCTCCTACACCCACCAAATCGCCGCCCCGGTGGCGCAGTGGTCTAAGCGATGGCCTCTGATCATTCGTCCAGAAGGGGTCCGGGTTCGAATCCCGGTGAGGCATGGATGTTGTGTTTGTCTTACGGCACTGGCTCTCTCCCTTCCCTGGAACCAGTGACCCTAAATTAGGGGCGGGCGACTGCTTATAGCCCATTGAGTTGCTCACGGCGGTCGTTAAACCTCCAATCAAAAAAAAAAAAAACCACCCACCAAATCCATACTCGCCTCACTGTGGCTGGATGTTGTCCCACACAGGTGCCGATGTGTGTCGGTACGATAAACCGCTGTCGCGATAAGCCACTGTTCATCCTCTGTCGAACTCCGAAAAGTGCTGGGATGACTGCCGTATTTTGCGATGAGGCATCAGGAAGCTTCCCACGCACAGGTCCAGCAGCACAACACACTTCCACTACTTACAACCCGCCTTCTGTGCACCCTTCTTATAGTGCTTCTCGGCGGCGTGTCGGGCGCACATGATTTGCATATGCCCTGCAATGCTAATCGTTTGCATGTACTCTCGCGGGCGGCGCATGCTGCGAATTTTAGGCCAATCGAATGCTTCCTTCTTGGTGTTGCATTTTGGTTGGCCAGCAGTGTATGTTGTTACTGCCGCAAAAATATGTGTCTTATATTTTCCTATTTCCACTAGTCATTACAGTAACCATGAAATCCAGTCATACATGGCCTTTGGCATAATTGAGGATGCCTTTTGCACATTATCCTGTATCATGCTAAATTTTACCCACTTTCTTTTAGTATGATAGTGTTTTAGTCATGACCATTATGTAATTTATTTACATAAGACTTCTTAAAATACAAACTGTATTTGTGTGACCAGAAGATTTCGTAAAATTTGCTAAGTGAAAACATCTCGTTACTCACTGTTTTTACTATGAATTTATTTTACTGCTGTAGTACCCCCTCCCCTCTCCCCTCAGTGCTGGTCACCCTACAATGGCACTTATAGGTACTTCTTTTAGATGTCACTTTCACAGATTTTGAATCACTTTTCTAACCTACTTTGATGTTTTGCCTTGCAGTAAGTCAGATTTACATTACATATTTGTACTGAAAGTAAAATTAACTGTCCTCTGGGGAAAAAGAAAACTAATACTTCAGCATCATATTACCAATCATTTGCAGTTTTATTGAGACTTTAAGGCAATATTGCAAATTCCGAGTCACATGCTAGTGCAGCAAAGAATTTGTTGATTTACTGTGAAAGTTAATTAAAGAAGTCCCATAAATTTTTGTGCATATTTGTTGTCTTCGTGCACAAAACATCCTATCCTATTTAAATATCTGCAAGTATGTTTGCCAGTTTCTTTCTTACTAGAGTAGATTTGAATCACATACATTGTGTATGAATTGCCTTAGTAAAGCTTAATAATGAAAGTTAGAGAAGATGAATGTGTGTGTGTATGTGTATAAATCACTCGAAATATTTTGCACATATTTTTCTGTATTTCTGCTCTTCATATTAATATATATTTCTGCACTGCTGTGTATATTTTGTGTATATTGCTGTTTTACTATTTTCTGTTTAAAACAGTATGATGAAGTTTGGTGCAAAGTAAATTACATGGTACTGTTAAATTTGCTTCTGTTTTGACCATCAGAATGAGCCCCCTAATCTTAATTGTCAATTTTATATTTCTTTCAGAAAAAACAGCGTGTTGAGCCTATTTTGTATATGACAGAATGGTTTATGTGTGTTTTCTCCAGAACTCTCCCATGGGCTTCTGTACTCCGAGTATGGGACATATTTCTGTGTGAAGGTCTGTGCTTGCTCTTAATTTAGAAGTACTCGTATTTGTGTAAAAGTTTATATTTGGAATTTTATGTAAGAGTGGGATACACTGTGTAATGCACACACAAACTTTTACATGCAAAATGAAAAGCATTAAAATAGAAATACATGTGATATAGGACACTCACATGCACAAAGCCATTTGTTTTGCATCTCCTCATATCATCATCATCATCATCATTGTCAACCATTATCAATCCACTGCTGGACGGAGGTCTCCCCAAGTTTCCTCCACAACGGTCTGTCTTGTGCCAGTCTCCTCCATGTCACCCCTGCATACTTTCGAATTTCATCCACCCATCTCCCATGTGGTCTTCTTCTGGGTCTTTTCCTGTCCCTTGGAATCCAATCTAAAATTTCGGCTGTCCATCGATGATCTGTCCTTCTGGCAGTATGTCCAGCCCATTGCCATTTCAGGGATTTAACTCTGATCATGATGTCTTCCACTCTTGTCATTTTTCGGATCCACGAGTTCCTCTTCTTATCTCTCCTGGTTACACGAAGCATGCACCTCTCCATGCTGCTTTGAGTTGTCTGCAGCCTTTGTATGTCTCTTTTAGTTAAGGTCCACGTCTCTGCACCATACGTAAGCACTGGAAGGATGCATTGATCAAACACTTTTCTTTTAAGACATAATGGCATATTGCTCTTGAAAATTATGCTGTTTCTTCCAAAAGCTCTCCAGGCAAGTTTTGTACGCCGATTAATTTCTTCATCAATGTGACCCTCACTTGATATCTGCTGTCCAAGATAAACGTACGTGTCTGTTATCTCCAGCTTTTCTCCATCAATCGATAAATCTTCATTTCTTGTAAAAGCCATACGTGAGATTCTTCCGCGAATTCGCGGAATTCCGCTTTTTCGGCATCATTTTTGTCATTCTCGAGGTCATTGCAAAAATGAAGAGAAATTTTTCAGGATTTTTTAGGGGGGGGGGGGGGGTCGTCGTTCAATAGAAAAAAAAAGCGGAATTCCGCGATTCCGCTTTTTAATGGAGTAAAAGAACTAAGCGCTTTCTAGCTGAAAGCGTTGTTTTTGGAACAGATGCGGGGGGCAAGAAGAAATGTTGGAATGTGGAGCAGGAGCTCAATTCGTTTACTGCTGTCAACAATGGATGGGATGTCAGTCACTTGAGCATCGCAGCGCAAAGGGTGGAAGCTCCGCCTACTTCGTGCGTTAGGGAAACTCCCGCAGCCCTTTCCGTGTCTTGCGGGAAATCGCCACTCTGCATTCTATCAGGGCCAAACTATCCGCTTGATTCTATCCGTGACGTCATCGCTAGAAACTCTCTTGTAATTTGCAAATGTACCCGAATGCGTTCCCGCTTTTCTGAGATCGTTCGAGAATCGAAGCTCTTGTGAATCCTCTTCCTACGGAGGATGCTGAAAAATACGGAATCTCCGTAATTATTACGGATTTCCCCCGGGATTACGGGTGACTAACAAAAAAATTATGGATATTCAGATTTTCGCTGTTATTAAGAAAGTTTTACCGATTTTGTAAATAATCGACGTAAAAGCCTCTGAACAAAGTTCGTAACACAGCCCTTTGTCTATTTTTTTTTTCTTCTCAGGTGGTGGAATTTGTTTTGCTTGTTTCAAAGTGTGAACCAAAAAAAAAAATGCCCGTCGTGCTTCTTTCGCCGTGGCCCGGGATTACGTCGACCTGAAGCATCTAAATAAAGTTCGTGACGCAGCTTTCTTTTCTTACATTCGTTCTACCCCCCCCCCCCCTTCGAAGAGAAGGAATTTGTTTTGCTTGTTTGAAAGCTAAGTGGAAAGGAAGCATGGGGCCGCGCCGTGATTATGTAGGCCTGGTGGGCTTCTTTTGCCGTGATCCGGAATTACGTTGGTTCGGACGTGCTTTCGCTGTTACCCGAATTGCGTCTGCCCGATGCCTCTGAACCATGTTCGTGACGAACCTTTTTGTTTTTTTTTTCTAAGGAGGAGAAATGTGTTCTGCTTGTTTGAAAACTTAGTGGAAAGAAAGCACGGCGCCCGGCTAGGATAAAGTCGGCCCGAAGCCGCTGAACAAAGTTCGTGACGCAACTCTGTTTCTTTCCTTTCTTTTTTTCTAAGGAAGAATGTGTTTTGCATGTTTGAAAGCTAAGTTGGGGGGGGGGGAGCACGGCTTCGGGCCAGTATTATGTTGGGCCGAAGCCTCTAAAATGTTCGTGACGCAGCTTTCCGTTTTTTTTTTTTTTCATTCTTTCTTTCTAAGAAGGAATTTGTTTTGCTTGTTTGAAAGCTAAGTGGAAAGAATGTGTCATGAGAGGCTCAAAAACAGGGTTAAAAACAAGAATTCGGTAGAGAAAATCTCCCCACTTGCTTGACATTGATGGAGATTCATGTCACCATATTCACAATGCAAGCAAAAAATTTTGCAAGTCATTTTATAAGGTTACATTGAGAAATACTTTATTGACTTCTTCAATGACTAAAAACTAATCTGTGGATATATGTTTCTAATTCTTGCAAGTTTCTAATTGCTTGACTAAATTCACAAACTTTCCTAGACAAATACTTTTCACCTCAGGATTTAGCTAGTAAAGATTCACATGTAAGTTTTAAATCTGATTTTTTAAAATATTTCATTTTATTTTGTTCTTAAATCCCTACTTTTCTATTGTGAATATAATGTGCCTCACTTTAATATTTACTTACATAATTTATAGAAAGTAATTCCATATGGCTAGCGTACTCTTAAATATTGTATATATATGATGTATTTGAATTTGCTCACCGCGTGTTTGCGTGTCCCAATTTTCCACCCAGTTAAAAAGTTCAGCTTTTTTTGTCATCGGCCGGTCTCATGTATGAAAAGCATTGAACATCACTTTTGTCTTCCGAAAGTTCATTTTTAATCCCACTTCTTTACTCTTGTCAGCAAGTTCCTGGATCATACTCTGCAGCTCTGATGAGCTAGTTGCAAAAATGACTACGTCATCAGCAAAACGAAGGTGGGTTAGATAATCTCCATTAATCTTTATCCCCTTGTTTTCCCAGCTCAGTGACTGAAAAACACCCTCCAATGTGGCATTAAAGAGCTTCGGAGATATGGTGTCACCTTGTCTCACTCCCTTTCCAATTTTTGGGTGTTGTATTTTCAAACAGCCTAATCTTTGCACTTGCATTTTCATAGATGTTATTAATAATATTAATGTATGCATCTTCAATACCACAGGTTTTCAGAGCCATTGTAACTGCTGATGGTTGGTATTTAATTCTTGATGTACAGAATATATTGTAAGCCATGTAATATTTTATCCTTCATTGAAACTGCAGTTATATAGGAGCATGAAATAGGTATTAGATGTCAATAATAAATTAGAATTCTGTTTCATTTTTATTTGTATACCAATGACCTGGCCAATACATACGGAGATGCAGATGACCCCGTTTTCTCACATTTATCTACTTCTTAGCAAAAAGTATTTCTAATCACATTTTACAACAAATACGTTGTTGTTTTTACTCTTTGTGCAGCATTTTTTTAAAGTAATGGCAGGTTGCATAAAATAAGACTTAAAATTTATGGCCACAAGAGCAACTGCTTGGTTAATACCATATATGTGGATAACAGTGTAGTTGGACATATCATAAACAAGAAATAAAAGCCTGCTGAAGTGTATGCAGAACTAGCTGCAATAGTGGTAATAATACCTTATACACTGGCGTGCAAAAATTAAGGACGAGATAGTTGTTCGAGTGAAACGTCCTGCAGAAGTGGTCCACGTCGACTCAAATCATACCATAAGATCCCCAAGATGTAAGAATATGGGACAAGTGAGCAAAACCGTCCAAACAAGGAATCCAAAGGATATATAGGCACTTTATTGAAAAGGTAGCTTCAAGCACAGCTGGACAGAAGACAGAAACGTCCATGTGAATGGCAGCTGCCAAGAAAAATCCAGTCTTTAGTAGGGGATATGATCACCCCTGACTGCGTTGCAGGATTTACAATGTCTGTCCATGCTGAGGATGAGGTTGTCAAGGAGCTGTTTAGGCATCATGGCCCATTCCTCTTGTAGCGCCAATTGCAGCTGCGGAATCGTTGCTGGCGGCTGGTGAGAAAAATCCAGTCTTTAGTAGGGGATATGATCACCCCTGGCTGCGTTGCAGGATTTACAATGTCTGTCCATGCTGACAATGAGGTTGTCAAGGAGCTGTTGTGGCATCACGGCCCATTCCTCTTGTAGCGCCAATCGCAGCTGCGGAATCGTTGCTGGCGGCTGGTGACGTGCTGCCAAGCGTCTTCCGAGAAGGTCCCGCCCGTGCTCAATTGGATTTAGGTACGGGGACCTTGCAGGCCAATCCATGCGTTGAATATCTTCACTCTCCAACAGCTCTGCCACAGCCACTGTACGATGAGATGTAGCGTTGTCGTCCATGAAGAGGAACTCAGGACCTACAGCACCTCTAAACAGACGCACGTGAGGCAGGAGAACCTCGGTACAATAGCGGACACCAGTGACTGAACCTCCTTTGAAGATGTGGAGGTCAGTACGGCTACCAAGCACGATACTGCCCCAAACGAGAACTCTGCCACCTACAAACCGGTCCCTTTCGATGATGTTGGAGGTGTGGTTGCGTGTTCCCTGCTCTCTCCAGATGTGTATATGTCCAGAATCGCTCATCAGACTATATTGGCTCTCATCCGTAAAGAGAACTCGACCCCATTGCTGATGTGTTCAGTTCTTGTGTTCCTGACACCACAGAAACCTCCGTCTCCGATGAGCAGGCGTTAATGGCACACACTGTACTGGTCGTCGTGCAAATAGACCACCTTTGTGCAGCCTTCTGGCCACGGTAAAACGCGATAACGGCCGTTCAGCTGTCTGTTGCATGTGCCTTGTGATTTCTGCCGCTGTCTGCTGTCTGTCTCTTCTCGCCTGTAGGACAATATACCGGTCGTCCGCCGCCTTGGTTGCTTGTGGACGACCACTGGTAAACTCTCAGACAGCTGTTCCTGTCGTTTGAAATGCTCTCCAAGCTTGTGAAACGATGCTGTGAGCGATCCCGAACTCCTCGGGCACACTAGTCGTACTTCAACCTTCTTCCAACTTCCCAATGACACGACCTCGGGTAAAGTCATCCAGATGTCATCTACTGGATTGCCTGTTGGCCATATCACACGGTGGCAGCAACTCGACGTTGTTCAAACCGATGTTCACCGTGCAATAGCTTTCACCGAATTGCTGAGCGTACACCACCCCTGTGTTTTATACCCTTCCGACACTCCTCGCCCCCCACGTCATGCTGCATATATGCGCATGCCCTACAGTATTGTATTTTGCATCCTTAATTTTTGTACACCAGTGTAGTATCAGCCACTCATTGATTTATTATGAATGTCATACATGTATGTAAGAATAGGGTATCCACTCATTCTTAATGGTATAAAAAAAGGTGGAAGAGGAATACAAAAGTGAGAATATTAATCAAAAGTTTTGGATATAATAAAGTTGTGTCATGGTGACTGTCAGTTTGGGATTTTTAAGAAAATAAAACGTTAAGCAATTGGCACTTTGTTACACATTTACTGTCTAATTGAAATTTTTAGAAGTTTTAATAGGGTGAAATGATAGATTCATCATCTTCTAAACTGTGCAGTCAACACTTGTCATCTTGTAAATATTTGCACATTCTTCTAGATAAAACCTACTTTAAAAGGAGGTACATGTACAGAAAATGGGGGGGGGGGTGTAATAAAAAATACTGGGGAAATTTGAAAATAAAGAATTTCACCTGCTTATTGTGTGTATGTTTCAATTACATTGTTTTCTTCTCAGCTGTAACTGCATTGTGTCATCATAAGTATTAAGTGATTTTTTTTTACTCAGAAGTTAGAATTCTTTAACAACCAATTCATTACTAAGTGCTTTAGTCTCTCATGTCTACACAGGTGATCTGCTGTATGTTGAGAAAGATGCCTGTAATTTCTGTTGCATAATAGGTGTACTAATGCCATCTAGAAATATGCTAATATAGTGTTTTAAATCTAGAGATTGCATCGTGCATAGCCAGGTTTATGTGTTGGTACCATGTAGAGTATGGTAGTGTAGGTTGTTTGCTACCATTCAATGTCTAGATCTAAAACACTATCATGTCAAAATCTAAAACAGTATCTCCTTTTACTAATTCAAAGTAAAAGGAGATACTTAGGATGTATAATTAGGTTAATTCCATCAGTATGGGAGTGAAGATCACGGTAAAAGGAACCACCATGCAACCTGTTTTTCAGTTAGAATAGTAAAAGTTTTGACCATGCTGTAGTGTTAGCAGTAAAACTAGTATAGCATACATTAAACACTTTTGAAAAAATAGCATGTAGTGACTTTTTTGTCTTTGTTTAGCTTCATGGAAAAGAAAAAGTTTGTGATTACCATTTTTTCACCCATTCTCTTTAGGTGTGAAGGTAATCTTCCGAGTAGCTCTTGTCATTCTGAGAACTCTGTTAGGAAGGCCAGGGGTGTTAAAAAAATGTCCTACAATGTATGAAACTCTTGAACAGTTGCGACATATCCCTCAAGAGTATCTTCAGGAAGATTTCCTTGTGTATCAGGTAAGCTCAGCAATTAATATATATATATATATATATATATATCACACGCACATTCTTAGTATTTGGAAGTACATTGTTTCTTCACCTTGTGTAAGTAGTGTAGCTGGTTCCAATTTGACCTCTATGTAAGAATGTCTAGTGGCCCAATTGTTTTTTGTCTTTTTCCTTAATCCAGAAAAATAATTACTATGTGCTCATTTGAATCTTTCTGTTTTTGATTTGAGAGTTTCCTTAAATAGGAGTTGTATGGAATACACTAAGAAGTGTTATTGTTGAAGAAGGTTTATTATTTTGCAGTGCTTTATGTTTATTATTCATGTTTCTTTTACAAAGTTGCTACACTAAATGGTTTGCTCAGTTTTGATATTTCACATATAGCTTAGATTTTTTTGAAGAGATAGCAGCTTATAATTTTGTTGAAAATACTTGCTATTATAGTTAGGAGTAGTTTGGTGGGTCGTGTGATGAATGAAGAGAAAGACTGCAATGCAATACCTTTTTAATCAAAAGGTTGCGAAAGGCTGAATTCAAAATCATATCAGCAGATTCTGGGTTGATAATTTTTTCCTCATATTAGAAACAAAAGAAAAATGGTCATTGCTGTTGGCTGAGAAATTAACCTTGAGTTTCCTAATCTGTTACTCTATTTCAATAAACAAATGAGGAAATTGAAGAGAAGTGGTGACATTCAAATTTTTCTCTGCTTCACTACTGAAGAAGATGGCTGCCATCAAGAAGAATTTAGAAACATGCATGCATGGTCTGCAGTTCCTAGACTGGGCTCCAAATCCAGGAGCTACAAGTCATACCTCCTTCTGGAGTGGTGTTTTCTTAAATGGAAAGTCTTAATTACAGCTTGACAGTTAAAATTGCTGATATAGGCAGTCAAATAAGGCATTAAAAATGTACAAACTGGTCAATAATAAAAAGTAATTTATTTAATAAATGGTGTTTACAAATTGCACATGGTGAATTATTTAAGGGGTTAAATCTTTGTGAATTTTCTGGGTTTTACATCAGTGTTAAATTATTTTAGAATTGTCAGAAGTCATTCTTCTTCTGTGACTAAAAATGTTTTCCAATGGTGAGGAAAATCTTTGGACCTAAATAGTGATAATGATATGCTAATAGTGTATAAATTTAGAAGAGTCCATAATAGTAAAGATAGAGCTGTGACACCCTTCAGCATTTTATAGTTCTCACCTCACCCATATCACTATTGGTCAAAACCTGATGTTTACATTTAAACCTCACTGTGTATCCCTTAGGTCCAGACAGCACTCAGTGTGTGTGTGTGTGTGTGTGTTACTGCATCACTGGATATTTGAGGATTTAAATGTGATGACTAAAACTAGTCATTGCTCCATGGTGGTCATTATCCCCTGAAACAAAAGATGAGAAAGAAAAACAATAAAGATAATGAAAAAGTGATCATTTAAGAAAATTTGTGAAGAATAAATCTTCGGAAATGAGTCTTCAGAGAAGGCAGATGGGCAATATAATTTCCAGGTTTTCTGAGAACCTTGAGAAAGAAAAGTTATCAGAATAGGTAGGTAGGCAGTGCAGTTTGTAAGTTTTCTGAGGAAACAGCTACATGGATTGGGATACAGTCAAACATGGTACTTCCAAGCTGAAAAAATAATTTACTTACTTTGAAAGGTATTTCTTTGAGGATATTGTTTATATTTGGGCAGTGAACTGATAACTTCTAACATTATTTCTAATGTTAGTATGTAAGTTCGATTTTGTGGGAAGAGCCTCAAAACAGAAAGGTAAACTAATTATGTCACACTGTGCAAAAGACTTTGAAGAATGTAACTAAGGACACTAGAGTTCTCTGAGGTTTAGAAATTGATGGTGATTACTTTTGAATGGCTTCTGCTGGTAGAGTCAGTTGCTGGGTAGGGCTAAAAAGCCATCAAAGGTATTACTATGCATTGTAGTTGTTCGTAAACCAAGTAGTAATGATGTGAAACAGAATTTTGATAGGAGATTTTCCAGAGGTTGTGTTTAAATTGAAATAAACTTGACCTTGCAAAAATCTAAAAGTTTAGTGGAGCAAGTGTCAAAACTGTGCAGCTTAGGCTTCCAGGAGGACATGTTTTGTGGTAGTAGATAAAAGATGGAAACTATAAAAGCTCTTGATAAACAAAAGCAGGTAGAACTTCAAAGAAAAGAAAAAGTTTACAGGAAATTTTTAAGTCATAGATCTCAGACTAATTTGGAAATAAGGGACTTTTGAAAGAAATTGTTTGTTGGGAATATTACAAGTGCTGTTCAATAAAAAAATAAATAAATAACAAGGTATTCAGCATCAAAATTCTCAATGCACGAATGAGAAGTTAGTGAGCATGTACAGGCCTAAAGAACCAGGAACATCATTTCATTACAAGTGAGTCCTGCACCTATTCACTTTAGTAGAAACAGCTGTTGAAAGATGGTTGCATTGTTATCAACCTGATCACACTAGGAAGTGTGAAGCAGGATTGGATTTTCTATATGCAAAGGGTGTTGCTCCAGTGGAAATCCATTGCCAGTTGGTTGAAGTTTATGGCAAAGGTGTTATTTCATGTAAAAAGGTGTGGAAATGGTGCAAGGACTTTGTGAAGAGCAGGACAGACATTGAAGACAAACCTCAACACAGGAGCCCAACAACTACCATTCACGAAAACGATGTGCTACTGGCAGATGCTCTCATTTGTGACAAGAGATGCATTATAAGGAGAGAACTCTTCTGCAAACTGCAAATCTCAGTGGGTCATACACACTTTGTTGTGAATGACCAGCTGCATTAAGGGAACGTCAGTGTGTGGTGGGTGTCTAAGAATCTCACAGAATGTAAGGCGAGACAAATGGGTTACTCCCTCACACATTTGATATGTCATCAGCAAGGTACAAATATCTCCCAGCACACTGTCATTGGAGATAAAATTTGAGTGCATCATTCGTCAACAGAAAAAAGATAAGCATCCATGGCATGAGAACACCTGTCATCTCCACCTGCCAAAAAAAGTTAAGACATCACCATCCAGCCAAAAAATCAAGTCTTTTGGGACAATCAGGGTATGCTTCTAATTGATTCCCTGGACTGCAGTGCAAGTGTAATGGCTGAATGGTATTGTCAGATACTTGACATGTTGTTCCATACTATTCACTTCAGAAAAAAAAACTGGCCTGCTGGGCAGAGCTGTTGCATGATAACACTAGACCACATGTGGCCCCAACATGTGACTGAGTGGTTTCTGCGATATCGTTGGGAAGTTTTGCGATTTTAATTTGTTTGACCCTCTGAAGAAACACTTGGTGTGTAAGCATTTTGCTACAAATGCAAGACAGGCCCTAACAACGTGGTTGCACTGACATCACCTTGGCCTTTCTGCTGGCATACAAGTCTTATCATCATGATGAGACACTTGTTTAAATCTTTATTATGACTTTGTGGAAAATTAAAGAGTACAAGGAAATTACCCTTGCTTGCTGTGTATTCTGTTCATCTGATAAATGCTTCTGAATGAAGGCCTGTTACCTAATTTTTGAACAATCTTTGTAAAGTTGAGGTTGGAAAATCTTTAAGCTTTTATGTCCTGAAAAAATTCAGTAATGAAAAAATATATTATGGAGTTGTATTAAATGCTTGAGAAAGAACACAAAGTCTTAGGCTGGTTTTTTTTTTTTTTTTTTTTTGGATAAGATGGTCAGCTTCCGATTTTATAGATGGATGTAGATGATTTACCTGTGTTCTGGATTATCATAGGTGTTCATGAAGTGAGAGATGCAATGTTTTTGTATCTGGAAAATTCAAAAACTACAGATGTTGATGAAATTAGTGCAGAATTAATGAAATGTAGTGAGATGGTAGCTATATGTAGGATCAGTCAGTTCACATGAGGAACAAGCTTGGTTGCTGATGGGTGGCAAAGGTCATTTGTAATTCTAGTTTACGAGTGGAAAAACAAAAAGGATTCTTAACATGAATAACCACTGTGGCATCTTGTTTATTAGAATGTCTTTATAGTCATCTTGTTCATTAGAATGTCTTTTATAGTTCACTCAGGAATTTGTAGTTTGGAAACAAGACACAAAAGTAGCTGAGTGGAGAGCAGTGTAGCTTTTGGAGAGGGTGCCAAGAAAACACATTTTTTTAACCACTTTCCTGAAAACTTTCATGGGATGAAGCACAAATTGTATTTGGTGTTCTATTGACATTGAAAAGTCTTTTAACCAGTCTCCTAGAAATAGTTCTTTGGTGTCTAAAAATTCTCTGGAGTGTAAGTAAAAAAAAACTGAACTCAGATCAGTCTTGACTCCAGAAGTCTCTCAGTAGTCAGAATCCAGGAGAATGTTGCTAAATGGTTTAATATTAACTCTCTTGATGCAAGTTGGGGCCATTTTCATCTTTAATTTATGTAGATTAGGTGGTTAAAAGAAAATCAGTTGAATATTGAACCCTGAAGTAGGTGGCTGTAATTTCAGCAGTTTGTTGCACACTTGTGTGTCACTGGCATGAAATATAATCTTAATAATCAACAGTATATGACTTATGAAGAACCTGGAGTGAGATATACCAATAATGTTGAGTCAATCCCCCAAAAGATATTAACTGTATAATTCTGAGAATTTCAGAGCATTTATTTTTCAAGACCAAAATTACATTTCTTTACAACAGCTATTTACAAATGATGGTGCCAACTACAGGAACAAAACAAAAGCACCACAAACAAGATTTATTTACATCACTAGAAACAAACACCTACACCAAGCTCCTGCAGATGAATCTGATCAAAATTCAAATGAAGTAAATCTATTCTCTTTAAAGAACAATTTCCAGATATGATAACAGTGCCCACCAAGAGGTGGCAGACAAGAAACATCATAATTCACACAATGATGCAGAAGCTGCACAAACACAGGCTACCTGAGACTCATATTTCAATACTATGAATCATATTTCTTCCCCAATAGGGAAAGAAATATGAACTACTAAAAAAACCCATGGAAACCAGTGCAAACTTAATGCACAGAAATAAGTAAACACAGATAACAGACATGTGGCAAGCACTACAAAAAATGCAGTGTTTCATGTACATATGTAATGAAATACAGGGCAGTGTGCAGAACTGGACATGAGAATAACAAGGCCAAACACTGATGGCCAAAAGAGTAAAGAAACAACACAGCAGAAAAAGGAAAACACCTTTACCAAGCTGCTGCAGGTGAATCTGATAGAGCTGCCTTAGATGAAATTCTACACTTTTCGAACACTAGTTTCTGTACATGAAAACAGGCCACTATTAGTGGTTGGTGAAAAAGAAAAGACATAATGTGTATACTATGCCTCTAATACAGCATAAAAACAGGCAAACTGAGATGCATTTTCTCAAAAGGAGAAACATTAAGAACTACTGAGTAAGTCAACCTACTCTTACCTCACAATAAGGAAGATAGAGCAAACTTAAAGCACAGAAAAATAAACACAGTAGTAGTACAATTAACAAATATTTTGCAAACACTATTAAAAACCTGTATTTTTTTTATGTACATACATAATGAAATACAAAGCTGTGTGCAAAATTGCACATGAGAAAACTGAGCCAATCACTGATGGCTTAAAGAAGTAAACACAGCATATAAATAATACTTGCACTAAGTTACTGCAAGTAGAACTGATCAAAAAATGCATAGTGACTTTCAACTCACTTAAAACAACAAATTCCAACCATAAATACCTCACCTGTCATCTGGGGATGTAAAAGAGAAGCATAAAGAGCATAACAGCACTAATGCAGTACAAGAACAGTCAAGTTAAGATGCTACCCAAAGGGAATAACCTATATAAACTACTGAGCAATGACAGGAGAACACAGCACACACTTAGAGCACAGTGCAACTAAATTTACACAACTCGACATTTATCAAACAAGATGCAAGCACAAAATGGGATTCTAGAACAAAAAGGGAGAAACAAACTAAGCAACAAGAAACATACCCCTGAGCGCCAACCTCACAATTCCCGAAGCGGCCAACAGGAAAATAAATGTTCTCTCCCACCGCACCCCACCCCACCCAACATACAATCAAAAGAACAGCACTAAAGCAAACAAAGAAAGAGCACAAGCAAATAATTACACATTAGAGTAAATAAAAAAAATCTCAAGCAAAACTTTCATTGCGCAAATGATCGGCAAGGAACAAAAGAAAAAAAAATCTTGTGAGGTGGATAAACGTGTGACATGCTGATTGTACATAAATAAAATAATGTTAACCAGCCAACATAGTTAGGTGCAATGCAAAAAATTGTTGCACAGATACAAAATCAATGATCTCAGAGTTTGGGTGCGACAATGTTAAACATAGTAAAAATTAAAATTGTGGAACAACAATAATATTGACACCTACCCATACACTAAGCAGCACCTACCCCATTGCCAAAAAAACAACAGAAAAGAACAGCACAATGCAAGAGAAGGGGAGGGGGGGTCCATAAAACTGTGCAAGATTATTTTTACAGAATTCAGGTACACTTCACCATGCTCAGCAAGGCCTGCTTGCTGAGCATGGTGAAGTGTACCTGAATTCCATTGTCACAGCTGATGAAACATGGGTTGACCATTACGATCCCGAAGGAAAAGAAGCAAGCAGCATCTAGAAATCACCATCTTCTCCAACACCAAAGAAGGTCAAAGTTGTTCCTTCTGCAGGGAAGGCTATGGTGATTTGTTTCTTTGATAGCCATGGAATGATTTATTAGCTTCCCTGCGCATACCACTGTTATGGGACAATATTATGTGGAAGACCCCCTCCCCCCACACTTTTCGTTGTGTGCTTGGTGCCTACATCTTGATAATGCAAGACGACATGTTTCTAACACGGTTTCGCAATATTTGGCCAAGAAAAATGTCGAATGTATGCCACGCCCGCCGTATAGTCTGGACTTGATTTCACCCTATGATTTCACCCCTCTCTTCCTGAGGTTGAAAGCAGAATTATGGGGGAAGTGTTTTTTGTCATCCACAGTTGTCATAAAGAAGTCATAGGCTGTCAGCAGATGGATTCCAACACATTTTCCAGGACTGGCAACGACATCGGACAAAATGTATTGCAATGGATGGTGACTACTTTGAGAAAGACCATACCTCAAAGGATCCTGCATTACACGGCTGGTGAGTAATACACCCATTCTCACTCTTTATTGACTAGCCCTCATAATAAAAATGCCCATTTGAGACTTCCTAATTAGTTACTGAACTTACCATACAAAGTATTTTGTCACTTTTTATAATTTCCTTAAAATCTGTGACCTAAAGCTGACATATCATTTCTCTTCTTTAGTGCCTCAAACTGAATATTACAGAACATGATATGGAGAAAGAACACCAGAAACAGATTGCAAGGAGGCGAACCATACGTGAACAAGCAGCCATGCAAGATAAAGCCAATGGGTCCGCGAAGAAGAGTGGGAAAAAATCATCTTGATACAGTAAGCGTGCAAGAAGTGCATTATTGTGCATGGACAGTATTAAAATATTGGGCACATACACATTTTTAATTAAAGAGCAAATGCTTAAACACTAAGCACAGGTGATTTGCATTATTCTCTTGAGATTTAAAATTCATTAAGTTCTGCCCAGCTTGTTCCTATTTTATATGCTTCTTGGTCTTGAAAATTTTTTTAATATATGGTCCAAAATTTTCTACATATATGCATGTTTGCTTCATGTGTTATTATTCCTGTTTGCTGTCATGTGTTATGAAGTGTAAATCCCTTAATTCATCATATTGTTTAGTTTTCTAAAGTGGAGGCCAATTGCAAACAAATGGCATACCTGGATTTTGTTGTTGTTGTTTTTCTTTCAACACACTCACTTGAATTTAATACTTTAAGGATAAGTCAGTGTAGTCAGATACCTTGATGAAGTAATGTTTGAATTTTTTTTTTTTTTGCACCATCTGATGAGATATGCATTACAAAACTTTTTAAATTTTAATGATATAGTTCTTTAAGAGTTACAAGTATAATCATGGCAGTTTTAAAACGTGGGCTTGCTTTGCAACCTGATATCAAGACAAATGTGTCGCAGTAATAACGTATTTTCGTGCGCATAGTCTGCCCCGTAGATAATCTGCAAGGAAAAAAGTATGTATTGAAAATGACAAAATTTTCCAGATAGTCCGCACTTCCAAACTTTAAACAAAATAAGTAACTTAAATTTGGGACTTACCAGTTTTCCTCTTCCATTTCACCAATCTTTAATCCATAAATGCTGCGTACTGGCAAAGAATTTGGCAAGACATACAGTACAGTATCTGTCTTTAGAATTTAGCCAATAAAAGCAGCATACAGTTCCAAATTACAAATTTAATATGTACAATATATGAACAAAACGATAGATAGATATTTTTTTTCAATTAATGAATTGTCTGACAGCAAAAAAAAAAAAAAAAAAAGGGAGAGAGATTCTTAATCGTTGATTTCTGTATCGCTGTCACAGTGAAAAAGATTGGAATACTCAGCCAAGGGTTCACCGCCATCAATTTCATCATGAGACTGCTCTTCGGCTTGGAATGAATTTTCATTGTCGCTTTGAACGACGCTTTCTTAAAACTGCGGTTCACACTGATGTCCAATGGTTGCAAAAGTTTTGCGAGTCCTCCGGGGATAACTGCAATTTCAGTGCCTATCTTCTTTAAAGAGGTTTTGATGCTATCCTTTAAATGGGCCTAAATATCAAAAGGGATTTTGGACGGAAAAAAACTCCTTGTCGAGCTCTCCAGCAGTGCTCTATGTAATTTTTCATCTCTTCGTTCATCCTCCCTTTCTCTTTGTGCCTAACATAAATACCTGAATCAAGCTTTTCCTTTATAGCCGATTTTCTTTTAAAGATGACCATCAGCTTTATATTCCCACCCTTTTTCGTGCAACCAAGAACTACAGTTTTTCATTTCCTGAAAAACTGTAGCACAGTTTTTCATTTCCTGTAGCGAACACATTCACAGTCTTGTCGCCAATTTCATTCACAGTTCTACACTGTGGCACATTGAAAGTCAGCGGAACTTCATCTATATTTGCAACATCATCGTCAGTTAGATTCATTGTAGCAATTTTATTCGCCACAAATTTTCTGAAAGAAATAATTTTTTCCTTCCAGTGGGCAGGTAGTTGTTGCCCCCATTGTGGTTGCAGCTCGAATTGAGAGTTGGTGCCTTCACATAAACTTAAAACACCAATTGGGCCCTCCTTTGAAATCATTGATGCCAAGTTCTCTGCACATTGTTTACTCTTTCAGTCTTGTTAACGTCGTTGAAACTGCACGTTCAGCGTCACATTGTGCAGTAATCCACTTTTTCAAATTTTCTTCCATCTCTGGATGCATTACTTTACCCTTATGATCGGCACATTTATTGCACTGCATTTTCTTGAGCAAATCCATCTGTTTTCTCCAGTTTCGTATAGATTTCTCATCAACTGAAAACATGTGATGCTGCTCTATTTCCGTTTTTCAAAGTGTACTCGCACACTTTAAGCTTGAATTCCGCAGTAAAACTTTTTCTGCTGGGAGCCATAGTAAAAGACCTGTGAACCGAGAGATTTACAGTAGCTAGCTGAACACAGGTGAATAACAGAATAAGGTCGGCCTTGGTGCTGACGGTATCTCTCCCTGTTTCACAAAGAGAGAATAAGCCCAATGTAGGAAATATGCCCATTTTCTTTTATTTTAGTTCCTTTAATCCTTTGACAAATTGGCTGGAAATCTTGCATTTGAACAAAAGACTTAGCTCACACTCATCATGAATGCCAGGGACATAGGGGGCAAAACTCCTAATCTTAATTCCTTGAAGCAGGGTGTCAAACATGTACCGGTATGCTGAGGAGGAAAATGTTAGTGGGGGGGGCATACTAAGCTGTTACATTACAAATGGCAGTCCTTTGAGGAGGGCAGGCAGCTCAGGGCACTTTTTTTCTTAATGAAACATTATTTCTAAAAAAAAAAAAAAAACAGATAGTCTGCAGTCTCGTATAGTCTGCACCTGCCTCTCATGCTGGGAAAATTCACAGTTAGTCCGCAGACTAAACGCACAAAAATACGGTATATTGTTGTCCCCGCCTAACTGTGTGAAGGTATGTATACATTTTTCTTCATAAAGTCAGATATTACTGTTGAGGCTTTTGATATCATGAATTTCATCCTAATTACAATACATTGGAAACAGGTAAAAGCAAAATAATCCAACAACATAAACCATGCTTACTTGTAAATCATTAGTTAGTGGCTGATAATTGTTCTGCACAAAATGATGAATCATTAATTTTAAGGTCGCATCTCTAGTGTAATAAAAACATTCATTCTGCTTAGTGAACACATGATCGGTGATTTTAGTGTGCCTTGGTAGGTCCAAAGAACATTTGTCAAAAATTTCATGTTCTTCGAACTTCTCAATTTTTAAGTTAAAGCTCACCTTTTTCAGTCAGTGAATGAACAGTAGAATAGATTTTATTTCTTTAAGATTTTAATTTGATTTAATGTATGTCGCTCATAATTTTTATTTATTTATTGAAGTTTTTATTATAAATCTTTATAATTTCTTGGGAAAATGTCTCCCCTGTAAATATTTTTCAGATTATGGTTTTTGCTTCATGTAAGATTATTGTGAGAGGAATTGAAATGCACTTTATTAAATAAAGTCCCATATTCATAGTTCCTGTCTCGTCAATCATCAAACAGACAAAGAATGTTTCTGGTTATCATTATTAGAAATCATTGAAAGTTAGATAACATTTTGAAATTAAACTGCTAAGGATTTTCAATTTTCTCCCCCCCCCTTTTGTTTTTTTCTTCATTAGCATCAAAGTTTCGATTAAGGTGAAAAGAAATTATTAACATTTTTAGAAATTTCTATTTTACTTTTTCTGTCAACAGAACAGATAAACTATCAGCAAAATAATAGGTGTAAAAGACAAGGATTTGATATATTTTTAAAAAGGTATGATGTGCTTTTAGAGCCACTGGTTCAAGAGAGAGGGGTGGATGGTCCAGTATTGTAGCCCAAGCGCAGCATCAGTGTGTCACTTACGTTCCTAAAAAAAATCACAGATGTCATTCTTGGTACCTCAATGCATCACTCAGAAAAAATCGAAGAAGATACTGGGAAACCGATAGAAGAGCTGTCTGTCTTTGTATTATAGTTCAGAAGGATCAAATTAAAAAGTAATTACAGTACTTAGTTTGTTCTTTGATTACCACTGCAATTCAGTTCTTACTTAATACATGAAAAATATTTCAAGAAATTCTGTTATGTGCTGTGTTCCTCTGGACACAAATTTTCATAAGAAATAATATAAGACCATGGATGCACAACTGGACTACTAGAGTTACAATACTAGACTTGATACCAAAAGGCAGGAAAAGACCCAAACCACCATCACATGAGTGATGGGTAGATGAGATTCAAAAGCTTGCCAGATGAACATGAAATAGAATTGCTTAAGACAGAGTTGTGGAAGACTTGGGGGAAGACATTTATCCAACAATTGATTGAGAATGATTGGTGATGGTGATGATATCTGAAGATTTAGAGGTTGATGGGGCATTCAACAACACAAAAATGCATGCTGCATAGAAAAAGAACTGTGGATGTTTTTCATTTTCATCTGCCAGCAATATAGCAGTAGAAGAACAGTCTACCTAACAAAGTTATCTTCTCAGAATTGAAGAAATATTTTTCTCATAATATGTGGTAAATCTGTCATAATAATTAACACAGCAATCGGACATCGCCGAATTGACTGTAATTACTGTTTCACACGTGAATTAAATCACATCAGAAAACTTGAAAAAAAAAATGTTTTTTTTTTTTTTTTTTTTTTGTTTCCCGCTCCACGGCAACGGAAATTTTCATGTTTTCTGATGTGATTTAATTCATGTGTGAAACAGTAATTACAGTCAATTCGGCAGTGTCCGATTGCTGTGTTAATTATCATGAAAGTTATCTTCTGTTGCACCAGTTTCGAGCAACAAGCCAAAATAATTATTTTGATCTGTTGAGTATCGCTAGATTTTGTGGCATTATGAAAATTTGTTTGGATCAACATTTTTAACTAATTTAGAACTTGGAGTGGACAACAGTTTTTAAGCATACACAGAAATAACTGCTTCTTACTAATGGCAGTTTTATTCAGTTTCATAACAGTTTGTGTAGCAAAAATTTGCCCTTCAAACTCCATTACAAAGGGTTGATGTTAGGATGAGTATCTAGTCCAGGGCTATCGTACAAGTAGAAAGAAACATAGACTGCTATAAATAATAGTATAACTGTAAAAATGTACAGAATGGAAACTAAATTCAAATATTGTTTCATTATTTTTTGTGCATCATTTGCAGAGATGCCAACTTTTATGGATTTTCCGTAGTTTGTACGTAGTTTCTACCGTAAAACCGTAAGATGGTTCACTCCATCTTACGGTTTTACGGTAGTCACCCAAAAACTACAGAAAAGTCCATGCACGCAATTTTTGTTTTTTGCCGTCTTTTGGTCGAAAAAACGCACATTACAGGTGGTCCTTATACGCCTTCGATGTTCTGATTTCCCCCACCAACAGAGGTGGAGCTTCTCATACGCTGTTTGTCACATGATTCCTGTACAGCCATTTGAGAGTGCCATGCGCAAAACCGAGAGGGAGCATAGCTCAGCACCTTTTGAGAATTCTTTACATTGATTCCATGTGGCTTTGTGCTTGTGAAAATTCCAGTGCAAACGTTTTAACCCTTTTCGCTCGACTGTCGGGTAATACCCGACATTACGAAATCACCCAATAGGTCAGGTGTCATCCACCATGCCTATGACGCCTCTATAGCTCGTATGTCGGGGCTCATGAGACTTTTTGTTTCACCGAATAGATGAAAAGAAATGTCATCGGCGTATCAGGTGTGACCCACCATGCCGATGACGCCTCTATAGTTCACATGTCGGCGCTCGCGAGGAATTTCCTTTTTGCCGAATAGCTTGTGTGTCAGGTGCCATCCACCATGCCTATGAGGCCTGTATAGCTCACGTGTCGGGTGTTTGACATGCCTCTATAGCTCAGGTGTCATCCGCCACACCTATAACGCCTCTATAGCTCGTATGTCGGAGCTTGCGAGACATTTCTTTTCACTGAATATCTTGCGTGTCGGGTGTCGTCCTCTATGCCGATGACGTGTCTATAGCTTGCATGTAAACGCACGCATTACGTTTCTTTTTCACCGAATAGGTTGGGTGTCACCCGCCACCACCATGCGAGCTATATATATATATATATATATATATTTGGAAAAGAAACTTCCTGCGAGCATCGACATGTGAGCTATATATATATACATAGCTCGCATGGCGGGTGACATCCAACACGCAAGCTATTCGGCAAAAAAGAAACTTCCCGCGAGCGTCTCTCTCTCTCTATATATATACACACACACTTTTTAAAATAAAACTACATTCTGTGATTTTAAAATAAATATTTTTGATATACTTTGAAAGTCTTATTGAAGTTCGAAGCGGTTTTACTGTGAAAACTTCTGAAAACTTCAGATTTTTTTACTGATGACCCCTTTTTCAGGTTGGCATCTCTGCATTTGCAATATTGTTTGTGTATTTTTAAATAAACTTGATAAGAGCTAAATCAAAGCAGCATTCCACCCTACTTTCTTCTTCAATAATTCCAATTTCCTCACACATTTGTCAGGATGGTAGTTGTGAAACTAAGCACAGGTAGAAGATTGTACTGTGTCAAAAAAAAAAAAAAAATAAATAAATAAAAAAAAATGATGGAAGATCAGTACATTCTTACTTCACATTTAGTGCCTTGTTTTTGTATGCTAGAGCAAGTGTGACTTTTCAAAGCTTTTTCTAAACAACAGTGATATAATGTATATTTATAGCATGGTAATTTTGATAGCGTCTATCTCTGTAGCAAAAATTCAGAAGTTTGCAAACATTACCATGCAGGAAAATGTGGCAAATTAAATATGTCAGCAGGTTTAACAAGTACTGCCTTTTAGCAGTGTGAGTGCATCAAAAATTCCTGTAAATGAAAGGCATTTACTTGTAATGTATGTATAATAAACAATCAATTTGCATCCTAAAAAGATAATCAAACCCTACTTTTTACTTTTCCTGTAGTTCTACTTTTAATATGACATTCAGGTGCTGCAAGTGAACAGAACAGTAATTCCATACATTCTGTTATCATTAAGAAGCTGTGTTTATCCTCATGTACTCACTTTGTTTTGAACAGCTGCAGAGTGCTTCCATTTTTTCAGCTGTTTGTCCAATACAATGGATTTTACATGTCTGTAAAATTTTGTGAGTGATGGGAGTTTTCACGTAAAGTAGAATTTGCTCTTTTTGACTTCCTTAATTTTAAACTCATTGTTGAGATCTTCAAAACTTGACATGCGGAAATGTGTTTCAGTTGTTGGCTTCTTTGTCAGTTTGTTTTCCATCTGTTTTGTTTGTCTGTGTTCTATATTTGTTTACATGTTGCTAGCAGAACTTAAGTCAGTTGTTCATCTTTTTTTTTTTTTTTTAAGTTTTGTTTAGTTGAAGAATTCACTTCTCCTGAGTTTTTTATTTTATTGTTGAGGTTTCTGGCCTTTAAGTGACTATCAAGACCTGTTCTCAAGACTCCATATATGTAGAGTGGAATAAAACATCCACATTTTGTTATAGTGGAGTGAAGCATCTGAATGTGTGGAGTAGAGATGGTCAAATCAATTCTTTAGATTCGACTCACTAAAACAATTTATTCACATTGATTCGTTCATTTCATTTGTTGGCACTTCCGATTTAGTGAACAATCTCTCAGGAATCGATTCTGAGTCGGACTACTTTATTTGTTAAAACTTCTAGTTTCGTACACAATTTTTAAGTTTAAATTTTTTAACTTTTATGGGAAAAAATTTCTTTGGTTTTCATATACGTTTGTTTCAAAACGTTCACATAATTTTTAAATGATAAGCGATAATCCAAATGAATTGGATTTTCATCGCTGATAACGTACATCATTACATTATTTGGGACTTAGAAAACAATAGGTTTGAACTTATCTACCTTAAAACATATTTTCTGCATTTGAGCTCAGAAGTTGACCTCTCCCTCATTAATCTTTACCTTTGAACTTATGATTAAAAACAATGATATTTACAAACTAAAGTTAAATAAAAATACTATCATATCAAATTTTAATATCTTAAACAAGAAGGGATAAAAAAACTTTGAATGATTAAGAACACAAATGCTACTCAGTTTGAACAATAAAAACGAGTTTAAAGCCAAAGGAAAGGCCAACCTCAAAGCTGGTTACAATCTCGTGTCTGAAAGTGCTTGTAGGTTGTAATCAGGTTTAACATTGGCCTTTCCCTTGCTTTAAACTTATTTTTATTGTTCAAAATTAGCAGTATTTGTGTTTTTAATATTTCAAAGTTTTTCAGCTTTTCTTAAGATATTAAAAGTTGATTTGAAAGTATTTTTACTTCATTTTAACTTGTAAATATTGTCACTTTTAGACAGAAGTCCAAAGGTAAAGATTTACTGAGGGAGGGGTCAAATGTACAAAATTTGTTTTTAAGATAGGTAAGCTCAACCCATCCTTTAAAGTCCGAAATAAAGTTCACATAATTTGTTGCATTTTGTACACTTCTGAATAAGGTAATAAAGTTTTCTTAGATCAGAACATGAACCTCACTGAGGCACTATGTTGAACTTTTGATGAAAGATTTATTCGTCAGTGACTCACTTTTCCAGTTTATTATTTTCAAACGAATTGTTTGCAAACGATCCATCTCTAATGTGGAGTGGAGTGGAGTGAAGCATTGAGTAAAGACTTTGATAGTCTCCTAAAGGCTAAAAATATCAGAAATAAAATAAAAAAAAACCTGAGAACAGAGAGAGAGAGATAAAAAGAAGGAAATTCTTCAATCACAATGAAAACATGAATATGTAGACATCTGAGTAAAGCCAATAAATAAATCCTCATTTTGTTCTTTTGTTTATTGATATTTTATATTTATTTACATTTTCTTTGTCTCATGGTTCCATTTGGGGCCAACAGGAATTTTAGAATACATTTGTCTCTACATATAAAGCCAAAACAAGTGATTGTTATTGAAATATAACAGCTGTTAATTGTTGTATTGCAGAAATACAGAAGAGAATGTGATAAATGAGAAGTTAGGTTAGTTTTCTGATGTAAGATCATTGATCAAAATCTTGTAAAAGAGCAAATAAACAGCTTACAGCAATCATTATGCTTCAAAATATTAGTAATTTTTCTATTTCATACCACTGTAATGAACTTTATCTTGAAAATGTTATTTTTTTTTTCAAGTGTTGATCCCCAAAGTTATGAAAAAATATCAGAAAGATTTACAAATCCTGTGTAATTAGTAAAACATTTTTTAGTAACCTACTGTACATACTCACATGTAGTTTAACAGCTAAATATTGGGGGGTAGGGGGCATATATATATTATGTTGATCTTAAATTTCAAGAGTTTAGGTAACATTTCCAAATTATGCCTGTTAAATCAGTTTCTATTAAAGTTCTGTCACCAATATAAACATTAAAGTTGTTGTGGCTATTTTTTCCGTCTGAATCATAAACCAAATTATCTGTTTTTTGTTTGTTTGTGTGTTTGTTTAGGAGTTTAATGACAATTGTCAGTAACTCGGATTAATTTAGGGCCATTGGTTCCAGGGAAGGGAGAGAGACAGTGCTGTAAGACAAACATAGCACCCATGCCTCACTAAGATTTGAACTCGAACCCATCTCTGTCAAGAGCTGGTGCTCAGACCACTGTGCCACCGGGGTAGCATCATCTTCTGTACCATCCAAGCACCAACTTATTCGGCTTTTTTTTAAACCACGATGTTGTGCTTCTGCAACAACACTGTGGGAAATTACAAGAGAAGACACTTGTTGTGAAAATGCAGAAGACTAGTGATTCATTGCACCCATTCCTGACATGCTCAAAAGTCCAGCAGGGAAGTAATGAGGGGATTACTTCCTTTTGAGGGAAGAAAAAGTTGTGTGGCCTCACTTTGAAACAGGATTAGGTTTTGCTCCTACCACTGATTCCCATAGGACTGGAGCAAATGGTTTAATTCTTGATATTGTAAGGTGTATTTGAAAATTTTCCATTATTTATTTATTTATTTATTTATTTATTTATTTATTTATTTATTTAACTGACTCATGTACAAGCCGGTCCCTTCACTTCAAAACTAAAATTCTTTAAAAAACTTTCGGCTTATACGCAAGTATAAATGGTACTATATTTTTCAGTATGACTGTTCAGCAGTCAAAATAACTGTCACTAGAGTTGTGTCAATGCTCATTGTAAATTGCAGAAATCAAAACAAGGGTTTTTTTTTTTTTTGGTGGTGTGTTGTATATATATTCATTTGTTTGCTAGTATGAAAAGGAAACTGCATGAAGTTCATTGTTAAAGGGTTCAGGAGAAAACTGCACAAAAGTGAAAAGTCTGGAGCATTTTAAAGTTTGGAAAATGTTGCTTTAAAGTGATTTTATTTAAGTTTGCTACTATATATATAGTCAGACCCATATGTAACAAAGTTGAATGAAGAGTTAAAAATATTTGATATATGCTGACTTCTTTATAACTGGACAAATAAAAAAAGGGCTATTTTTGGCAAATTACATATTATGTTAGGTTTAAACTAGTCAATCATAAACTATTTATCAGTTAATCAAAAGTAACTGATAAACAGTTAATTAAAAAAAATAGCTAGCAAAAAAATAGGAGTGAGATGTACAATAAGTGAAATATTCAACAATTGTAAAAACTGAAGTAACTACCAAAAATATGAAATTTTGTCTGTTTCGTTTGATTTTATGTTTGCATGTTAAACATGATTTAATTGTTGCTTGTTGTAGCTATTTTAAATGTTTTCAAACTTCCTCTGACATGGTGGTTAACATGTTTCTAGATGTAAAATAAACTCCAAGATTTTCTAAACAGAGATTAAGTGGTTGGAGGGCAGCAAGGTAGGGAATAAAAGACAGCTTTTGTCCAGGGAATGTATGTGTGGCAAGCATAGGGGAGTGGGAGGTAAAAAAAAAAAGCAACTCAAACATTTTTGTCTTCATGCAAACTGACCTATCTGTAAGGGGAACCATGGGGTGTTGTCAACAACAGGTAATTAATTCCTAACTTTACTTTTCCAGTGAAAGAGAAAGGGTAAGAACTGGATGAGTGGCATGTATTTGTATTTTGTTTGCTGATGATAGCCATGATGCCAACAATATTCTTTAGAAAGAATATTGTTCCCAATATGTGGTTAAAATAATAGGGAAGAATATTACAAAGTTCAAGAGGTCTATAAAAGCTTTGGTTTATGCAGGACTTTGTATTATGCTTGCGTATTATATGTGAGTTCGACTGTGTGTATAATATATAAAAAGTAGCAAAGGATCTTTTAATTGTGAAATTGTGGTTTTCATATGTGCTGTTAGTACATTGTGGTTTCTAACAAAATTCCAGTAAATTGTTTTTTGTGTAAGAACTTTTATTTTAGAAATTATAAAATTATAATAAATTTATCATGGTTACAGTGTTAAAAATCAGATAATTCTTCTTTGTTCATATGCTTAAAACAGTACTAAATGTACAATGAAACTTCCATTTGGAAGTTGTGAAAATGTCTACAACTGCTGCAGTATTAGTCATACATATTTTTTGTTCCACAAAAATTATTTTTTCCATTTTAATTTTCTAGAACAGTTATTTATGGCATTTGTTTTCCTGTGTGAAGCAGAATTTTTTTATGTACCTTATGGAAAGTTATTAGGGCATTTTTTGCCTATATAAAGCAGGTAATCTTTTTATATACCTTTGGTAGCTGTAAAAATATCTAATGATGTCCAGTGGTTTTAGTTATCATTATGTATTTTGACCTTTTTCTTCCTCTCACTTTTGTTTTCTTTCATGTTTCCTAAAATACCAGTAAGTCATGCTACTGATTTATGTTGTGTTTCCATTTTTGTATTTCCTTATACAGATAGAAAGGTTACATAGGAAATATTTTTCTGTTATGTTCATCATTTTAATGAAGTGTTTCAAAATAACTTTGGACATGCTAGTTGCAGTCAAATGTATAGATACACTGTCCTATTTATTTCAGATTAAGTTTCATAATAAATTTATTTTTAAATAAATGTTTTTAGTGCATTGTGTCCAACTGAAGGAAATACAGAATTGTAAGAATGAATCTTAAACTTCACATTCAGCACTTCCTCATTTGCTCTCATGTACTGTTTTCTTGTACAAAACAAACTGGGTTTTCAAGACCAAGAGCATTTTAGTCAAGAGTTGATGTGTTTGCATTTTTTGTAATTTGTGTTTTGTTGATAACTAAATGTTGAAAACACATGCAGAAATGCAGAAGTTAGAAAATGCTGGCTTTGCTTCTTTTGCCACTAATGTATAAAACTTGACTCATGGAGTGCCTCTGTAGCTGCATATACATTTAATAAATGTAGGTGGTAACTGATAGTATTTTCAAAAACACTTTTTTATTAGCCATTTAGATTACTATGCTAGCCTGAACATGATTTTGTGATGTGTTCTGGTAGGTTATCTGTCAGATCCGGACATGGCACTTCTGTACAGTGAAATTTTAGCATCACTTCCATACATATGTAATGTTAATTACACATCGTATTTGAGATCTCCTACAGCCCTACCGTTTTTGTGTCAGTTGCATGCAACAAGGAATTTAACTCTCTTGTACCCAGAAGATGCCTATGGACCCTCTTTGACTTTGCTCCCTTTATATGAACTTAAAACTCAGGCTCTGTTTCAATTAAAAAATGCTGAACAATCTGAATTATTTAAAATATCATTAACCCCTATGGGACTTAATCAATTTTGGCTCAAACATAGTATATTTATCAACATTAGGCATCACTCAACTTTGGTTTTGGCTACATCTGGTTTGCATGTATGTTTTGTAACATTCAGAATAGTCTGGTTGATTCTCTTCGTTGAGCCTCTGCAGTTTTCTATTCTTTCTTTTATGCATATCCAGCTCACCACATTGGTACTGTCATTTTTATGATGTTGGTGGCATTGGAAATATTTGAAAAAAGCACAAGGCTTGCCTTTTGAAGTTACAGACAATACTATAAGATTCATTTTCTTTAAATAAAATCTCCAGATGCAACTAGAGCATTGTGTGACAGAATTTTAAAAGAACAAAGTAGTGACTCCCCCTTTTGTATGGAAGTGACACATGATCAATTTGCCTCCCTCTCCCCTTTTGAAAGAATGGGGGGGGGGGGCAGTTGAGGATTGCTTACTTGTATGGATCTGACACAAATTTTTCATTGTACAGAAGTGTCCTGTCCAGATGTGCCATAACACCATTCTGGTATACCAGTATCACACCATTGGCAAAATGTCACTATGTGTTATACTTTCCATCTAGTTTCTAGCCAATTTTTTTATTTTTGTCAAGCTTTTAATTTTCATAGTAAATATCTGAAGAACTGTAAGTTTAGTTCTTGTTCATCTTTTGATTTAGGAAGTTATCAAAATGATTTAATAACACTAGCCAACATCATTTTTGCCTCCATCGTTATTTTAGCTGTTTTCAGTCAATTTTTGTGTGTAGATTTCAGAAATGTTAATAAAAATTTCACATCACTTCACAATTTCTGAATATATAGCATAGCTGCCAAGTTTTACGGTTTACCCGTAAAATTTATGGCGATTCTACCTGTTTTACGGAAGACATTTCTTACAGATCAAACTTGTTGTTTTTCTTTTATTTTGTTTAGTTTTTCAGGTTAGTACTTTTGAGGATAGAAAAAGATTTCCTAAGCACCACCACGTTTATATACTCTGATTTACCTGATCATGTTTTCACCCACTTCCCCATCCCAAACCCTCTCTGCTTGCAGCCTAGCAATAAAAACTCAGTAAAAATGCTGTCAGATTAATATTAGCAATAACCACTAAAATAGAAAGATATCAGCATCACATAAGACTAAAATTTTCCAAAATTATTCTAACATGCTGGTATAAAAATTTAAAGTCCAGATTTCAGTTAAATTAAAGGAAAAAGTTACTGCAATATAATGTCGTGATAATTATGCCGTTAAATATGAAATTTTTGTCTGTGTATGTAGCCTAATGTGGCATGCTAAGGAGATTATTATTAATCAATTACATTTTAATCACTGTAAGCATTTTAAAAGCACCAAATATCTTAATTATGGCATATGAAATCAACAAAAATCGTCTTATCATTTGATTTGCTGAAGTCAGCATTTTAATTAATATGTTCGATACATTTAATCACTACATCAAGTATTGAGCATATCAATGCAGCGTTCACTGGAAATTTTTTACAGATTCCATTTCTTCAAAGTTGGCAGGCAGGTCTGCAATTTAGATTTTTGTATTTATGCATAATGCGTATGTCTTACTCTGATTTAGTTTAAGAAATGAGGCACTGATCTGTTGTGTGACTTGCCGCATAATTGTTGTATGCAAACATAATAAGTAATGTGATTGTGTGACACTTATCTGCTACATAACCAAATAGTGTTTGTATTTGCTCATAGATAGCAATGACATCTTGGAAAGCATCGTTGTTTAACTGTGCTCATGCTCATACAACAACTAGTTCAGTTTTGATGAGGCAGCTGACTTTTGATGAGGCAGCTGTAGTCAGGGTTCGCACAGGATCTGGAAAATACTTGAAACTGAAAATTTTAATTTCCAGGCCTGGAAATTGTTGAAGACTGTAGATTCACTCTCGTGGAGTCCTGGATAATTGTATTTTTTTGCGTAAAGTCTGAAATCAGGAGACTTTATTTTTTGAAATGTGGATTTTTTTTTATTTTATTTATTTTTTTATTTTAAGCATTTGTTGTTTAACTGTGTACATGCTGATACAACAGCTAGCTCAGTTTTGGCGAGGCAGCTATAGTGAGGGTTTGCACAAAACAGAAATTGTGGAAAGTCCTGGAAACTAAAAATTTTAATTTCCAGGCCTGAAAATCATTGGAAACAGAGTAGATTCACTCTTATGGAGTCCTGGAAAATTATATTTTTTTGCATAAAGTCCTTGTTAGGTACTTCCGTTATTATTGTTTGTTGTTGTTCACCTGTTTTATGTTTTCTATTCCATCGCTCGTATTTGTTACTTCATTCATTTAACAACGAGGTTGTGGTTTGTTGTTCAATCACTGGTTACAGATTATTTTATTCCTTCTCTCGGAGTATGGATGCAAAGGTGTATTCCAAAAAGTTTGGTTAGAGAACAGTTTATTTTCAGGTTGGCTGTTACGTGATACCAGTAATAAATCTAGAGCTAATTGCAAATTGTGCATGAAAAACTTTGGCACACACATTTGCAACATGGGTGTATTTAGATTGAAAAGCCACATTGATGCGACATAATAAATCTAAAGTGTTTACTAACATAACTATAATGTTTTTTTTGTGTAATAAGAATGCAACAAGAATAAACTCACTGTGCATCCAAAAAACAAAAAGAACAAAAATGAATAGGTGATTAAATTAAATTTAGCTGTTTCTCTGTTATTGAGGTAATTTTTTTCTTTCTATATTTATTATTTTAATAAACCAATGTATTTATATTACATATGGTGATAAAAAATATAGTCTAAACACATGTGTGGTTGAACTGTGGGTCTCTGAAATCTCAGGCAACTCTGAAATCTACCAGCAGATGCTGCAAAGTCTCCCTGCATAGATCACGACTTCGTCAGCAGCTTTCGTTTTTTTTTTTTTTTTTTTTTTTTGAAAACTGTCAATTGTGGCACCCTTAAGGAATCCGTCTGCAAATTGCATTTGTAACAGTAACCTCGCAAACACAGCCAGAATTTTCAAGGGGCGCGTTACAAATTGTGCTGACTTACAAAATTGACAGAAAAGCATCTGTATTCTATTATAGTGTGAAGAAGTAATTTGTTCATGCCCTGGTACCAAGCAGTTGTGCAGCAGGAAAATAAGTGAGAGCCCAAATGAGAAAACCAAGGGGTCAGTGTATGCAATGTATGCAAATTACCATACACCAAGAGCTCTTATCTCCGGAACTAAATAAGATATGGAAATCTAATACTACTTGTTTTAAAGCTTAGAACAAGCGCTATCTGTAGTACATTGTCGGATTAGACCCTGGGCCAAAAATGTTATTAAACATTATTAGCCAGACAGCAGGTAAAACAGTGAGACAACTAGTGAAAATAAATCTTCAGTTTTTAGTTTTTGCAATGTAATAACAGCACTTAGAGGGAAGCTCAGAACATATAGTACACAGGCAAGACTAGTTGGAAGTACCAGGGATTATTTTAGAAATTTGCATAAAATCCATTGTCCTGATTTGCGTAATTATACGGATCTGTACTCTTAAGGATCATAATTATGGGAGCATGTTACTTATGACTCCAGTGGAAGGGTTGACAAAGAAATATAAGTGTATGTAAGGTATTAGCTCTTCTATATAGCATAGGAGACAGTAACAGGGCACCAGCCCAAGACAATACCAAAGAGGAAAACCAGAGAAAGAAGTAAAGGTGACACACCCAATTCTAAGTAAAAACACCAGATCTTGTTAAGAGGGCAACATGTTAGTATGAGAAAAGAGAAGTACGTGTACAAGTGTATGGACAAAACATGTCATTGCACTACAACAGAGTGCAGATGCTTTTTGACAATTTAGTAAGTCAGGTTTCAATTTGTATGCTGTCCCTTGACAATTCTGGCTGTATTTTTGAGGTTACTGTTACAAATGTAATTTGTAGGCTGTCCCAGCATCGACAGTCGTCAGCCAAGAAGGCTCTGGACTCAGCCCATGATTCTATGCCGAGAGAGCAGAGTGTAGCAAAGAATATAATACATCCATCAAAAAAGTAGTCTGACCTTTTTATGTATCCATTTATCCATTATTTTTATACTGTAATAATTTTCACAATTTGACCAAGTAGTGTAACAGGCTTCTTTTTTTTTTTTTTTTTTTTAATTCAGATTTTCACAGTGATACTTTTCCTGTCCAGGCTAGTACAGTAACACGATAGATACACGAGCCTGATAAGTTTTTACTCTTTATTTATATTTTCTGTTCAATAGTGTTTTTGACCAATACTGAACTGGACCATTTTTCAAGTAGAATGTTTCTTGTTTTTCTATGGGTAATACTGTTGATTCTCAGGTTAAACCTTTTTGCTTTACTGTAATATTTGTTTTCTCTTTTTTTAATATCATGTAAACATGAATTATTTGTGTAATAATATTGACACTGATTTTTCATCTTTTGAATTATGTGGTAAGATAATGTGACTCTCATAATAAAAAAAGCATGAGTAAATATTTTTGCTGGAGTTGAGAAGATTATCTTTGGTCAAAAAAATTACTTTACAAAGAATATGATTATCATCACAAAACATTCATATTTTAATGCTATTTATAGCTCCAGGTACCTTTTCCCTGTTCAGTTAACATGTTCATGAGTGTAATTCAACATCGCAGTGCATGAAAGCAAGATCTAGAATTTTCATAAAATTGATTACAAATTTGAGTATTTGTTATTGGCAGAATGACACCATCAGTAAAATAGGTGACTTTGCCACACATTAAACTATTTTCCACTTATCCTAGATAATTTATTTGTCTTCCAAATAACCTTTTTATCTGTGTGTTACTTAAGTTTTTATGGGTACAGGAGAACTTCTGGTTTTGCTTTTCCAAGCAGGAAGAGAAGACATCATTGGCCAATGAAAGGAGTTTCAATGGAGGGGAAGGGAAGGTGGCATAAATTCTACCTGTTTATTTCAGTGCTGTTATTTTTTTTTTTTTTTTTTTTTTTTGCTGTCACTGTTTTTATTTTGGGTATAAATTCCACTAAAAATTTAAAAAATGGAGGAGATATGCATATTTTTGTATTTATTTGAGGATTTTGGAAAATATGCATTTACATACAAAATTTTCAGAAATGTGTGTTTTTTGTGAGAGAATATTTATTTACATAAAAATCTGTTCCCTAGTTATCATGTATTTGAGTGCAGTCAGCTTCTAATGTTCCCTAATGAAAATTGCAGCAATAGTGTAGCTGTTTAAACAATATGTCAATCATTTTTGTCCTCCATTCACACTGTTTTCTTTTTAATATTAGTTGTGAAATTATATTTAGCTGACACTGTGTGGGAAATTTGTTAGATGCCAGTTTCATTTTTGTTTACTTATTGATTTTTTAATGTCAAGTGACAAAAGACATCAAGTTTTTACACCCGTCATGAATGTTTGATTTCATGCATAAAAATGTGTGAATTATCTGAAAACTTTCAACCATGGTTTTTTTGTCACATCTAAAATATAATGTTGAACAAAAAAAAAAAATCAAGCATTTATTCTGTTGTGAATTATTTTCTTGAGAATTTAAAGCTACAAAGGAAAGATGTATTTAAACTCAGGTATGTGTTATGCATTTAGTTTCTAAGTTTAAGAAAAAAAAAATTCTGTGGTCAAGATTTAAGGTTTAGCAATTCAGTTTGAAGCAAACTTAAATAGATAATGTTTTTTTTTTTTTTTTTTTTTTGAAACTGAAGAAAAAATCTATTTAAAAATCTATTTATTTAATGCTCAGTCCTTTTTTTTTTTATTATTATTTGGTTTATTTTATGATGTGTTGTGAATGAGGCATTAAAAATCCTTTTTAAGCAATCACACACACTCCAGCAGAAATATTTATGGTAAAAAAAAAAAAAAATGGCAATTCTTCATTCTGTCAGCCAGAAGACTGTGCTTTACCGTCCTGTACAAACATTTCATTCTGCCAGTTTTCAAAACTATTCTCATATGTGGGTGTGATGAGTGTTGAAATTTCATTTATTATGTGAGGTATATGCAGAACCAAAGATAAAAGCATGATGATGTTCAGTTTGTGGGGAGACTGGTTTGTTAAACACTCAAAACAATTATTATGACGATTGAGGTTAGGATTAATTTCGTTGTATTTATGGTGCAAGTGTTTGATATTAAAACGTTTCTTAGTATTACCATTGTTCGAGACTCGCCCCTTCTGGTTAGTGTTGAATGCAAAACACAACATTGCAATCAAGAGAACTTAAAGAATGGTAGTAAGAAACCTTTTGTTATCAAACTCAATGTACTGTAAAAATAGTATTGTGAATATGCAATGACCTAAATATGGCAGGAATGTTTTACATTGATGAAAGATTTGTTAAGTAATTTATATGAAGCAGCTTTGTAAAGATTACATGTATAATAGAGAAACTTATAGTCAAATTTAAAATCTTGGATAGAAATTTAGTTTCATTTAAGTTATATTATATTTGTATATATGGCAAAAAGTAAAATTGACAACTCAAATACAAAATATATTAATGCTTATTTTTATGTGTATATTATTCACACGAGTGTCAACATTTATGTATATAAGACATAAATATTCATAAATTATGTAATTTCCAGTGATGCTGTTTTTTAATAAAATGTTTTGTTCATAAAATTGTTTTTTTTTTCTTGTTTCTGTATTTAAAACTTGTGCAAGTTTTTGGTTCTATTATTTCAGTATTTTCTTTTCTCAGAAGGAAAATTCCGCTGGTGTCATTAAACTAAATGTGTCGAGCTCAATGCTGACATTAAATGGTGGGCAGTTTTTGCTGCTTGTTCTTCAATGAATTTTGAAGACTTTTTTCATAGACAGAGGAGCTGTCATCTAAATATGGTTCCTGTATTAAAGTACAAAAATTGTACAGAGGTAGCCAATCCACTGGTGTTGGACTATTTACAAAATATTTGTTACAATGAATGACTTTTCACCATGAATGGTTTGTTCTTGCCACTGTGAATGATCACCCAATCATCCATTACTGTGACACCCACACACACAGAAGTTGCAGACTTTTAACTTTCTTTTGCCCAGTGAATTTGGAAATGTATTCCCAATGAGAAAAGTAATGTTGAGAATTAATAAGTGTTAACCATTATGGTGAAACTTAAGAATGTGGATGATACATAAATGCAATTCATTTGATTGGTGATCCCAATTCAGTCATCATAAGCTGGTCATCATGAATGCTGTATGATTGAGAGCTCATGCTCTTTTATGCTGTTTACCAAAAAGAGCTGTGGCCATTTCGAAGATGCAACAAATGATTTTACTCGGCATATTTACAACCTGGAAATTGGATCATTTGTTACAGAGATTTTATATTAGGTTTTAGGATTTCGTGTAAAACCTCAAAATTCAACTTTTATTCCATCTCGTGTTCCCCTTCCTTTGTTTCCACAAAGTGCAAGAGAATTTTTGCAAAGTCAGTTTCCCATTAGACACCAGATACACAGTTCTTTATTAAGTCGACAGTTTGTCTGAGCTTTGTATTTGCACATTGTATGTTGAATGGAGATTAGCTCTATCGCACCTCTTTTGATGCTTTACAGGTTTCTATTTCAATGCTGCCGACTAATGGACCTAGCCCCCTCACATTTTACTTTGAGGCTTGAGATTAACCAAGGGTGGTGTGTTTGTTTCTCACAAGGAACTTTCGGATATGCTTAAGGGCGGTTTTGGAGTTAGGGGAGGAGGAGGCAAGAAGACAGTTGTCTCTGGTCTTTGAGAGCAAGTGGTTGCACATAGCAGGGCGAAGGAATTGACCCAGGCGAGGCTGGGAGGTTTTAGGTGGGCCGGCAGGTTAGGAGATTCCTCGACAGCACAAGAGATGAGGGAAAGCAGTACATAAGAAAACGAATTGGAGATTTTAAGTGGAACAGGGAGGAAAATTAGTTTTTCTTTAAATTGCAGGACATATTTTGTCAGAGCTGGGAGGTAAATGAAATATTGGTAATAATGCTGAAAGTGTTCTTCTTTCACCAAAAAACTACCTAAATTATGGCCGGATTGTTAGCAGGAAATTGTTTTCACGACAGCTTTCTTTTTTTCAACATGGGAAACGGCTCCCGCTCTCATTGAAACTTTGTCCCAACAATGAGCCTTATTTCTATAAAATCATAGAGTGCTCCACTAAAATAAAAATTTTTGATACTTACAACTTAGAAAACTTTATTAACAGTTGGAAATTTTGCCTTCAAGTTCTACTATTGATTTGTGTATTTCTTTCAATTTGTTGGTTGTTTTTTCTAGTTCTATATTTCCTGTTGATAACATCATTTGGGCAACTTTTATGTTGCTCATGCTGTTTTCTTTTATTGCACTATCCAATTTTTTTAAGCTTCAGCCAAGAGCTTATGAGCAGTTTTCTGGTCATTCATTAAGGAATTTTCTTCTGTCTTAAGTTTGGACAGCTGATCAAGCCTCACACGCTTATTTTGCTTTTCCAAAGTCTACATAATTTGTTCTTCAGCCTTTCTTTTAGCATTTCTTTGCATCCTTTCCTCTTCTTTCTGCTGTTCCAAGTAGGAGGCATATTGTGTATAAGCCTGCTTTGCACTATTTACGAGGCCTTTAGCTATGGGTATTGAAAGTACAGAGTTATTGTGCATTCGAATTGCTTCTTTGCAGATACGTAATGATCTGATAGATAACTCAGAAAGTGACACTCTTTCTTTTGTGACAATGTTGTTCTGGGAAAAGCCCCTTTCAGGAGGTGCATTTCCATGTGACAATGTCAAACATGTCTTCACCAGGGCTGATAATGAACTGTATTTTAGTAAACTTGCAGAATCTTTAATGCTAGCCACTGCTACCCAATACTTACAAATATCATTATCTTCCTCGTAACTTTTACGATTAGCTGCCATGTCCTCATACATGTACAATGACCACTCTGTATTTATCTTATCACACACACTGTCAGTTTTGGCAATTTTAAACATATGATGATTCAGGCATTTCACAGCATCTTTTGCACTTTCCTTCTTCTGAAACAAAGGATGAATAGATTGCATGTCTTGTAGAAGAAAGTTATTCAGTGGTAGTTTTTTTAACAAATGTTCTGTTGCAGCAATGAAACAGCTTCTTATCCCCAGTAACACTTTCTTCTCATTTATGTTTTTGTTCTGTGCTAGAATATGGCTGGCCCTACTACCAACATCAATTTTATCCAAAGGCAACCAATAGTCACTTTTCTGAAAGTTAATTTTTAAAAGTTTAGATCCTTCTTTTGTGCCAACTGCATCCAGTTTTAAAAATTTTAACATTATACTGTGCACCAGTTCATTTAGTTTGCTGTATAACACGTGAATCATGGGTTCTTCATTCTGTAAAACCTTGAGGTATGGCAGAGGTATGGCATGAATATTTCTGTAAAAAAAAAGCACAAAATGCAAGTAAATAATTGTATGGGGATGTTTCAATTGGGAAAGTATCTGATCGTACCTAGAACCAAGTTTCACATTTTCCTGCTTTGGAAGATATGTACAAAAATACTCAATGAATGCAGAATACTGTTCAATAATTCTCACACGAACAGGACCTAGGGTTAACCACCTGCTCTCAACATGATGAAGGAAAACATTTTTAGCTGCACAATGTGATAATTTTCCCTTCAACAAGCAGACATTTTGAACCACTGATAAATATCAGTAGCAAGAGTATCAATATCAATGTGAAGTTTATCTAGTCCTTTCTTCAGAGCACCATGCATCACATGCAAACAGCAGGTCCCAAAATCAACCAAGTCAGGAACTGACTGCAAGTTCAATTCAGCATTCAATTTCTTGAGAACAGACAGGTTTACATTCGGACCATCCATAGAGCATTGCAACATCTTTTCTAAACTTAGCCCATGTGAAGATATGAAATGTAGAACTAATTTAACAATTTTATCTGCTTCTGCAAGTCCCAAGAATTTAGAGTCACAGTATGAAGTTACAATTTTGTGCGACTTTCTGACCAATATGATATGTAAATGTCAAATTGCTTCTTTACATGTACTGTAGTTGTTTCATCAAAATAAATGGTATCAAAGGAAGTCTCAATACCACGAAAAAGATTGGCTTTGAAGTATGGTGCAAAGCCAAAGTTCACCACATAAAGAATTTTTTATCGGACAACTTCAGACATTTTGCAATGGTGGAAACATCAAAAATAAAAGAATATATTTCGGCTAAGTCACCAAACAACTGAAATGAATAATTGCTTTTAACAGTAGTAGTATTAGTAGAGCTTCTGCTTTCAAAACTTTATCACTTATTGCAGTTGGTTGCCGGTGTTGGACACTTTTACTGATTACCTGTAAAACATTATTTGATGATTGGGCACTTTTACTGGTTAACTGCAAAACATTATTTGATGTTTTGAAAACGAGCTGTCTAGACATACTTCTGGCAGCTGCTTTATGTTTCTTATCATCTGCATGTGAAAGCACTTGCAAAAATCCCATATTGGCAATGCTAAAGTCCTTGTTGCAGAGAACGCACAGTCAAGGATTGGACAGTCGATAATTGGAAACAAATTATGTGGTCCGATGAATAACGTTTTCAGTTGCACCATGCCAATGGCCGAGTGAGAATTTGTCCCCATTTTGGTCTTTCTTGTTATTTTCAAACCAAGCTGATGAAAACTTCGTTTTCCGCTGCATTTCAATAAGAACTTAAACAGGATGGATAATGGAATATGCTGTTTGTTATCAAATTTGACACGGTACCGCAAAAACAGCAGAAAAAATTTGGTACAAAAAAGACAACACTTGTATACATCAACCAAGAAAAACATCCTTGTGGTGTGGTACGTCCTCTGTTTACAGGGTTCCCACGGTACTTATAAATCCTTAAAAGTCCCTAAAAAGTGCGTATATTTTTTTTGGGTGCTTAAAAGTCCTTATATTTTTCCAAAAAGAGCAAAAAGTACTTAAAAGTGCTTTTTTATGTTGTTGTTGTTCGGAGTGCTTAAAGGTGCTTATTTTTTATTTTGTTTGAACTTTTTTTTTTTTCAATTTTTCCACATTTGTCCATAAACTCTTGATTGGTTGTTTTCGTGGAGCACGTGAGTTCATATGAAATGCTATACCTAATTAATATTTGGAGCCTAGACACAAAAAAAAAAAAAAGTTGGTGTCTTTATACACTAAGTGGCAGCTTTATTATGACCACCCCCTCAGTACTTCGTTGGGCCACCTTTTGCCTTTAATACTGCGTCGATTCTTTGTGGCATGGACTCCACGAGATGTTGATAGGTGATTTGTGGAATCTGAGACCGTGCTTGATGAATAGCACTTTCCAGGAGTGTGAGATTGCAATTTTGTGGATCCAGTTGTCTGATGGCTCGTTCAACTTCATCCCACAAATTCTCAATGGGGTTGAGATCTGGAGATTGTGGGGGGCCACCTAAGCAAACTAAACTCACCGGCATGTTCCTGAAACCAATCCTGTACAATACGAGCACTATGGCAAGATGCATTATTTTGTTGAAAGTAGCCATCGCCATTGGGATAAACCATCCACAGGACAGGATGCACTTGGTCCGCAACAATGTTTAGATATGATGTGCCAGTCAGACGTTGATCAACACGAATTAAAGGGCCCAAAGCATGCCAGGAAAACATTTCCCAAACCATAACGTTGCCTCCACCAGCTTGAAGGGTTGTAGCAATGCATTTGGGGTCTATGCTTTCGTGCTGTTTCTGCCAAATTTTCACTCTGCCATCGGCATGGTGCAACTGAAAACGTTATTCATCGGACCACATAATTTGTTTCCAATTATCGACTGTCCAATCCTTGTGCAAACTGGAGACGTGTTTTCCCATGCCAAATCAACCAAAAAATTTCAATATTCAACCTGACCATCTCAGATTTCAATGAAACCTTCAGGGATCATTCTCCCAAACGATATAAATGAGAATATATTTAAAAAAATCTTATATCTCATTGGGTTTTCGTGTAATTAATTTTTAAAATTTTGAAAAACCGTCGTTTTTTGGCTTGCATAAACTTTTTGAATCTTGAATTTCTCAAGTTCTATAATGCCTGGAGAGTTGTTTGACCCCTCATTTTAAAGAGAATTTCATAAGTTTTAATTTGATATGCAACTTGGCTATGCTTTGTGAAAAAAAATTAAGATAGTGTTTTTTTTTAATTTTGAAAAAAATATGTTTTTTGTAATATAAGCTTTAAATCCTGAAACTTAGAGTGGGATCGGAAGCTATGGCAAAAAACTGTACAAGTAATGATGGATTATAATTCTCGTTTAGTGTTTACATGATAACAGACACTGAGTTTTAAAATCTACTTAATACATCATACTAATACATAGTCAAACATAAAACAAGGGAAAGACAGTCCCAACAGGCAAAAAGTTTTTTACCTGGTAAAATGAATAAACATTTTTTTAGTTAGCACTCAGAGTTGTAGTTACGCCAAAATAGCGACCTCTTAGTTCTTTAATTTAACAAATAAGTTCTTGTTTGCCTTTTTGTTTCAGAGTCTATAAACTGTTCCTGTAGCTGTTGTGGGATCAACTTTTGTTGAAACCTCACTTTTATGCACAACTAGTATGTTAGTAAATTGTGGGTATTTGAAAGATGGAGAAGGGCCATGTGGTTCCAAAAAAAAAAACTTATTTTTACTTCATCTCCTCCTATTTTTAACACATAATCTAACCACCACTTGTCTGAGTATTGGCATGTAACAAAGTCAACAATGTCATTAATGTCCAGATCATCATCAGCTGAAACTACACTGCTGGCCACCCAAAATGCAGCACCTAGAAGGACACGAGATAGCAAAACCAGATTTACTGGACACAACAACAGATACAAAGATGAAACAATTGAGCTTACAGGCCCGTACGACTTGCGGAACACGCAGACATCAATAGTTCGTGTGGCCCCCATGGCTGGCAATAACGGCCGCTACACGCCACGGCAACGAACGAAAGAGACTTTGGACGTTGGTTTGGGGCATGTCGGTCCAAGCTGCTTCCACACGTTGCCACAGTTCATCAGGCGTAGCCTCGGGTGGTGCTTGCCGGGCCACTCGGTTGCCGATCAGCGACTAGACGTGTTCGATGGGCGCCATATCGGGAGAACAGGCGGCCACGGCAGCAGGGACACCTGGTAGGCCGAAAATAATCGTTGCACGATGCGTGCCACGTGCGGGCACGCATTGTCCTGGTGAAACGCGGCCGCTGGCAGGTCCTGCAGGTAAGGGAGGACTACAGGCTCCAAAACGTTGGAGATGTAGTGGTGGCTGTTAAGTGTACCGGTGATGCGTACCAGAGGGGTGCGGGTGTCATATCCAATTGCGCCCCAAACCATAACGCCAAGCGACGGACCGTTGGCGTCATACATTCTCTCGCCGCGGATCCGACCAATGTGATGTTGCAGGCAGAAGCGGGATTCCTCGGAGAAGACAATGTGCCATTCCGTAGTCCAGGTGCGCCGTTGAACGGCGCACTCGCCGGTGGTGTAACGTCAATGGTAATCGGAGCAATTGGTGACGTGCGACAAGTCCCCGCTCCTGCAGACGACGAACGGTACGTGCTGACACAGGTTGTTGCGCAACACGCCCTAATTCCTGCACTAACGTTCGTGATGTGGCGGTGCGAGCCGTCAGTGCCAGCCGCACAACATGCCGGTCTTCTCGTTCGGTGGTGTGCCGCGGCTGCGGCAATCGCTCACGTCGGTCCGTTCATCCCTCCTGCATCCACCGAATCCATACTCGCCTCACTGTGGCTGGATGTCGTCCCACACAGGGGGCGCCGATGTCTCGGTACGATAAACCGCTGTTGCGATAAGTCACTATTCGTCCTTTGTCAAACTCCGAAACTTGCTGAATAACTGCCGTATTCTGCGACGAGGCACCAGGAAACTTCCCACGCACAGGTCCGGCAGCCCAACACACTTCCACTACTAGCACCCTGCCTTCTGTACACCCTTATAGTGCTTCTCGGTGGCGTGCCGGGCAAACATGATTTGCGTATGCCCTGCAATGCTAATCGTTTGCATGTCCTCTCGCGGGCGACGCATGCTGCGAATTTCAGGCCAATCGGATGCTTCCTTCTTGGTGTTGCATTTTGGGTGGCTAGCAGTGTATTTCTACACTTGATTCCTCTGAAAATGAGTAGCTTTTCACTAAAACTCGTCTTTTGCACAGTGTGACATAATTAGTTTACCTTTCTGTTTTGAGGCTCTTCCCACAAAAACGAACTTACATACTAACATTAGAAATAATGTTAGAAGTTATCAGTTCACTGCCCAAATATAAACAATATCCTCAAAGAAATACCTTTCAAAGTAAGTAAATTATTTTTCGAAAAATAAGAAGCACACACTTTTCTACATTAACTAAAGAACCCAGTCAACGCAAATATGTTGGGTCAGTGGATTATATTCCAAAAGTTATGAATATACTTAAATCTTCCTGTAAAAAATGCAACTTGAATTTTGGAATTAAAACAAGCAACCTAATGTCAACTATTAAAAAAGATCGGGACCCAATTCCGAGTAATAGCTGATTCGGAGTTTACAAAACACCTTTACAGGCCCTGGATACTGTTGACATAGATCGAATTTATATTGGATCCACCATGAGGAATTTGAACTTTCGTATTGCGGAACACAAGTACAGTGTCAAAACACATTCAAACTCTACAGCACTTCCAAGATTAGTTAACCAGGGAGCTCACATCCCTCTGTGGAATGAGGCAAGAGTTATTTCTTCTCACAAAAACAAAAATGCGACTTTGCTAGCGGAGAGTTTACACATCGTCAATAACGCTGATAAATGTTGTAACGATGAAATACCCAGATTCATACCTCCAACTTGGATGCAGTTAATTTCGAACAAGAAGAAGCAAATGAACCAATAACTCGAACTTTATTTCGGAACTCACCCAATAACATAAAGACAGAACAATCATAAGTCAGAGTATGGTGACGTTGTTTGATGTCATTCGGGAGCTGAACGCGATGTATATAAACAAAATTCAAATTTTTACAATACCTGTTTTAGAATTCACCTGAGGATGTGCTGGGAGCCAGCACGAAAGATCTAGTGATGTGATTTTGACTTTCAGCTTTTGATTCAGTGTAAATAAAAGTAATTTTTCATCGTTAAATTTGAATTTCATCTTATATCGTGCAACGACGGCATTCTAGTAAATAGTGTTATAGGCACGAATTTCGTCAACGACTTCAGGATGTATTGTTGCTTGAGCATTGTTCCAATGAAAGCCTTGTGCAAAATCTTGAAGCACAAATGCATAATTTTCAGCAAAATTGAGGTAGATTTTCTTTCAAGTGTCGCAAATAGGAAGACTTGCGTACCAATGAAAGAGTGTTAAAAGTTTTGGCAAACTCTGAAACAAATAATCCAAAAACTCTTCTGTCGGTTTTATAATACACTGGCGGAAAGTGAAAAAAGAACACCAAGAAGGAGACGTCTGATATACCAACGAAATTTATACAGCATAATAACGGAATACAGAGGATAACGTGATCAAAACATTATGGCAAAATACAGCTGTATTTGCTGGTAAACTGAAAAATAACATTTCCATGTAACATGGTTAGTACGAGGTTGAACCGCCATGAACTGCGTCACACTGTGCAATTCTGGCATGGAGTCTGTCGTACAGATGTTGGATGTAAGTTTGGGGTATTGAGTTCCAAGCATCCTCAACCTGGACGCGTAAATCGGGGATGGTCGTGGCTGGCCGTGGAGACCGGATAAGTCGTTGTCCCATAAAATCCCACACGTGCTCAATGGGGGACAAATCCGGTGAACGTGCAGGCCATGTAAGTTGTCTCACACCCTGAAGTGCATGTTGTGTTGCACGTGCCGTGTGTGTGTGGGCGTGCGTTATCTTGCTGGAAAACACCACGATGGACCGACCTTACAAATGGCACAACAACGGGCTGAATGATGTAGGAGGTGCTGTTTAACGTACCCGGTACAAACACTAGTTGTGTGCGGGAGTGATAGCTGATCGCTTCCCACACCAGGAGAGCAGGTGTAGGCCCTGTGTGTCGCTGGAGGATGCAAGAAGGGTGGAGAACACGACAGATTGCCACTGCGTTCTCCAGTGCAGACGTTGCCGATACCACTGCAGCCGTTCCTGACGGTGGGCTGGAGTCAGAGGTACACGTGCCAGAGGCACACGTGAACGTAGTCTTGCATCCAGTAGACGGTTGCGGATTGTTCGCACAGTCGCCTCAGGTGCGACGGCAGCTCGGATTTGCGTCGCAGTGGATGTTCTGCTTGACAACGCCGCTCTTCTTATGCGTCTATCGGTCCGCTCATCAATCCGTCTGGGACTCCCGGTTCCACGTCTTCTCGTGTGGGAATGTTCCTCGGACCATCTACGCCACCATCGTTCCACCACCGATACTTCCTGTTCAATTCACTCCGCAATACGATGATACGACCACCCGGCCTCGCGGAGTCCGACTAGACGACCTCGCTCAAAGTCCGATAACGGCTGAAATCGTACACGCCTTCCATGTCCAGGCATTGCAGCTTCTTCAGGGTCTTCGCACGTGTCCGTACGCCGACGACTGATTACATTCACTTCGCCGTACTCCTTAAATACCACCGACGATAATTTGCATATTATGCCGTGCTGTGGCGTAAGCTCTCACCGGTTGGTCCCGAAATTAACATCACACCTACGTAAACTCGACCCCATTAACATATGTAAATTTCATGATTGTCCGCCAATTCCTTCTTGGTGTTCTTTTTTCACTTTCCGCCAGTGTAGTTTCCAGGACACACTTGTTATCAATCTGCATCCATTGTTTGAAACTCACATTTTCAATGCTATTAAGCTCAAAAGCTTCAAACCGAGCCTTCAAATCATCACTTCCTGGGCAATTAACACAAATTGCGAAGTAACATTTAGGTGTTGGCGTTTTGCAAATTATATTGCTTGTTACATTTATGTATGTTTTAATCGGGAGTTCACCATTTGTAAATTCAGGTATTTTACACTGAGCCATCATTAATTTGGCATTCTGATGTATTGTGCAAACGCACACAGAATGTGTCCCACTGGACCCAGGAAGAACACAATGCTTGGGACGAAGCTCACAGAATTTAGAAATTCCAATTCTCTGATCAGGGCAACGCTTATTAAACAGTACATATGATTTTTTTTAATGTACTTAGAATTAAATACTTTTGAATATGTATACGTTTGCCATCATTTTTGACTGAAACAAAGTCTTTTGTACCAGGCATTTGACGACTAACCACATCATTTTGATAGAATTCTTTGACTAGGGCTGCCGTTGCAGGGTTTAGTAAATCATTATCTGTAATAGACCCCAATGTAAATTGGTTACCTTATAGCTAATGTATTTTTTTATTTTTTTACCTTACAAACGTTAAGGGTAGTAATGTAGCCCTAACTGGTATTTAAAACAATATACCATTGATACCATAACTCCTGATCCAATTGAGATCCCACTCTAAAAGTTTCAGGATTTAAAGCTTATAAATTACAAAAAACATATATTTTTTTTCAAATTAAAAAAAAAGCACTATGTTAATTCTTTTTTTTTTAAATTAAAGAATTTTTTTCACCAAGCATAGTCAAGTTGCATATCAAATTAAAACTTATGAAATTCTCTTTAAAATGAGGAGTCAAACAACTCTCTAGGCCTTATAGAACTTGAGAAATTCAAGATTGAAAAAGTTTGTGCAAGCCAAAAAAACGACGATCTTTCAAAATTTTAAAAATTAATTACATGAAAGCTCAATGAGATAAAAAAATTAAAAAAATATATTCCCATTTATATCACTAGGTAGAATGACCTCTGAAGGTTTCATTGAAATCTGAAATGGTCAGGTTGAGTGACTGGTTGATGGCATGGAATCACCCACAGACCTTCGGCTGCCATATCCCATCCGATGCAGTGTCCGGCGAACAGTGTGTGCAGAGGTAATTTGAGGGGATCCTTGACTAAGATGGTCTGTAATTTGCTGAACTGTTGCCCTTCTGTTGTCTGTTACCAGTCTGGACGCTCTCCGTTCCGCCCGAGCAGTCACTAGTCGATGACGACCACACGTTGCACGTAGAGACCCAATTTTTTGGCTGACAGTCCAGTCTTTAAACACTTTAACAACAGCTGCTCTGGAACATTTCACGAATGCGGCGGTTTCGGTGATACTCGCTCCATGGCTCCGAGCTCCTACAATCATCCCACGTTGAAAGTCCGTCAAATCGCATTTTTTTACCCATCTCGTCACCCAAAAATCACTTTTACTACTGTCGCAAGCACTAAGCTTTCCTACTAGCCTCGCCCTCTGGCGGCAACAGCGTGCAGCCATAGCTCATTTGCTTAAAACTGTCAGGTGGTCACAATGAAGTGGCCACTCATTGTATACATATAGAAGAAAATGTATTTACATAGATTTTCTTCTATATATATATATATAATGTTAGTGCGCGTGTAATTGCCGAGGTTCTTAAAAAATTTCAATAGGTGCTTTAAAGTTCTTAAAAAGTGCTAATTTTTGATGGGAGAAAAAGAGTGGGAACCCTGGTTTAGAACTCTATCGTTTCAATTATGGTTTTGATTTCAGGGCGCAGGAACAAGCAAAAGTCACAGCTACACATAAATCAAAGTGATCAGCACTTTAAACCCCTCATCTTCCTATGGAGGGTGCTGGTCAACAAGTGTCTTGGCGCAACAAGTTAGGGGGGAAATCCAAGCAAAATTACAGAATTTTTTTACGGCAAAATGCCGAGAACAATCGAATTTTGCTAGGGCAGAGATGCCAAAATCTGAAGGAAGTTATCAGTAGTCCATATGCGTGGCGCGCGTAGTTTTTCCGTAGTGAAGTCAAGTCAAGTTTCCACATTAAAATTTGCAGGGTAGCATGCGTATTTCCCTGAGTGCACTGCTACATTTTAATCTGGATTGAGGACAATACTTGGATAAATTTTGCAACATACCTAAGTACCGTTAAAATGGAAAAACACTTAGTAAATACACAAAAAATATATACCATTTCAACTCTGCCTTTTAATATGTTATATTAATAAATATGTTATGGCATAAGTGCGTGATGCCGCACACTTATGGTTATCCCTCCCGTTTTTTAGAGTGAAAATGCCGACCGCAATCGTCTTTTCGTCCGTGTGCGATTGTAAAATCAAATGCACACAGGGAACAAAACCCATGGTTTTCGGATACCCGAGAAGATTTTAGACACAGAAATTCTTGCGAGTAACTCTCCTTGAATTTTTGACAACTTTTTTTGCTTTTTGGATTCGAGAATGTTAGCAGAGGAAAGTTGCCATTTACCCGACGCCATCGCAAGTAAATTTGCATACGACAAACACGATATGAGCAAAGACTAACGACGCACAGAACAATTAACTTTGATAGGTTTCATAGCTTTATTATGCGGATAAATAGAAAATCAGCATTAAATGCTTATGATGTGAAAAAACTAATCAAAAAGGTATTTTAAATTGCATAAATAAATCAATTCTGAAAAAAAGGATAAAATAAAAAGGCAATGCAAATAGAATAAATTACAATAAAAATCCATGCAACGTTTGATTAACACAATAGAAGTTTTCTGCTAAGATGCGAGGAAATAAAATGTCACAACTTAATACTCAAGTGAGTAATGAAAATAAAATCATCAAATAAAAAGCAAAAGGATTAAAACTGAAATTAAAAGATTCCCAACAAAGAATGATCTGGGGAAAACAATCTTTAAAACAAGCTGTTAAGGAAGAAAGTTCTTGTGAATCTGACAAGATAAAATAAAACACCCCTCTGTTTAGATGAACATTTTTACAAGAGAGAAAAAAAAGTGCTCTTCGCAAATCTGTCGTAGTAACATAAACAAAAGCTCGCTGATGACAGCGAAGGAGGAGCGTGAGAAAATATGTCACATCTGGCACGCACGCACAGTAGTAACACTCAGGAGGAAGAAAGAGAAACGCAAGCAGGTGTTTCGCAACGAACATCGCTTCGCTTCGAAGCGTCAAAAAAAAACCATTACGTTAAACATTTGACAAATAGAAATATATACATCGAAAGCAAGATAAGGCTGTTTAGAACAATTGCATGATTAAGGCGCAAACATAAAACACATTTTTTAAAGGTTCATGACATAAAAGTTGAAGGAATACACAACACTTTTACAACGTTAAATAAAATACAATTTAGAAAGAATCAATATTAATTAATTACAATATTTAATTTTGAAGACGAATATGATAAGGATGAAGAAGGGAATGCATGCAGCTGCCGCTGCATGCATTCCTTTTCAATGCTGCCGTTAGTCGGCAGTATTGAAATAGAAACCTGTAAAGCATCAAAACAGGCGCGATAGAGCTAATCTCCAACATACAATGTGCAAATACAAAGCTCAGACAAATTGTCGTCTTAATAAAGAACCGTATATCCGGTGTCTAATGGGGAACTGACTACGAAAATTTTCTCATGCTTTGTGGAAACAAAGGAAGGGTAGCATGAGATGGAATAAAAGTTGCATTTTGAGATTTTATATGAAATCCTAAAACCCAGTATAAAATCTCTGTAACACATTTGTGAGAGGCTCTGGCATAGTGATGATTGCCGCTCCTATGGTGCAGTGGTATAAATGGTGGTTTCTGACCATTCGTCTGGATTCAAATCCTGGTGATGCACGGACGTTCTGTTTGTCTTATGTCACTGGTTTTCTCCCTTGCCTGGAGCCAGTGACCTTAATTAGGAATCATAGAAGAATTGGCAGGGAAACACGTAACACACAAAACATTAGAAGAATTCTTGATATCGTCATATCACGCATAAGTTACGTTGAAAATTATATGCGGGATGTTTCGGTAGTGACTTCTCCCTTCATCAGCCATGGAATGAGACACGTGGTAAAAGCATCAGTTGTTGTCAGAATTCAAAACCGCTTTCTAAATGATAGGAATGTTAAAAGGTTCGTCTGTATTGCAAAATGTTAAGCGCATCGCCCCATTCAGCAATCGGAAAGCCCTTAGGTACCGCGAAAGCATTGAAATCTACCTTACCCCTAACACCTGCAATACAGACGAACCTTTTAACATTCCTATCATTTAGAAAGCGGTTTTGAATTCTGACAACTGATGCTTTTACCACGTGTCTCATTCCATGGCTGATGAAAGTAGAGGTCGCTACCGAAACGTCCCGCTTATAATTTTCAACGTAACTTATACGTGACGTGACGATATCAAGAATTCTTCTAATGACCTTAATTAGGGACGGGCGACTGTTTATACTCCATCAAGTTGCTTATGGTGGTCATTAAATCTTTAAACAAACCGAATGAACTCCTAATAAGGAATGATTATATAGCATAACTACAATCCAACTATTTTATATGTGTGTGTTAAACTTGAGAAAGCCGTGTTAAACTTGAGGTGGCGCAGTGGTCTAAGCGATGGCCTCTGATCATTCGTCCGAAAGGGGTCCGGGTTCGAATCCCGGTTAGGCATGGATTTTGTGTTTGTCTTACTGCACTGGCTCTCTCCCTTCCCTGGAACCAGTGACCCTAAATTAATTAGGGACAGGCGACTGCTTATAGCCCATTGAGTTGCTCACGGTGGTCGTTAAACCTCCAATAAAAAAAAAACTTGAGAAATTACAAACTAGGTAAACAATGAAGAATGGGTTGCAGTAACTCACTAAATTTCTTCAATAGAAAGTACAAAGTAAATAAACATAAAAGCGTATTTTACAGTAACTCAAAAACAGAAAGTTCAAAGTTAATACATGGAATGGGGTTGCGTTAAAGAAAATCCTTAATGTAACTCCCCTGAAAGAAGTCCAGTGGGTATAATGTTGGATAATTGTGATTGGTGGCTATGGTGATGATGTGTAGCTCACGGCCCACTGTATCGATTCAATTTCTTAATGCGGCCAGCACAAATGATAAGGCCAAACTGGTCGTGTTCGTATTTTGGATCAGAGAGCAATTAAGAAGACAGTGGCAAATACTGGAGAGCATCAAATCTGAAAAAAAAAAAACTTAAAAACAATTTCGTTAAACTTAACTAGTGCAAGTATATATGAATTCCGTTTATTAATGCTTCAGAGATCTCAAAGGGCCGCCCCAGTGGCGCAGTGGTCTAAGCGATGGCCTCTGATCATTCGTCCGAACGGGGTCCGGGTTCGAATTCCGGTGAGGCATGGATGTTGTGTTTGTCTTACGGCACTGGCTCTCTCCCTTCCCTAAAACCAGTGACCCTAAATTAGGGACGGGCGACTGCTTATAGCCCATTGAGTTGCTCACGGTGGTCGTTAAACCTCCAAAAAAAAAAATCTCAAAGGAGTTCAGGTTTTCCTTCCACCGTGGGCGTCTAAAGTCAAAACGGAAACTCAAATACCCGGTGGGCGTCTAAAGCCAAAACGGAAACTCAAATACCCGGTAACAGCTTATAGGTCCACCATCAACACCAAGGAGGTTAGAATAAGATATCTGGAGATGTTCTCGTCAATGAACAGGGTTCGCACAGGACTGCAAAGTCCTGGAAAAGAAAATTTTAATTTCAAGGCCTGGAAATCCTTGAAAGTGGTAGATTTGCTCTTATGGAGTCCTGGAAAATTGTATTTTTTTGCATAAAGTCCTTGAAATCGCGAGACTTTATTTTGAAATGCGGATATTTTGGGAGGTTTTCTTCGGTAAAACTCGATAAGTAATTCCTGCCACCGTGGCTACCTTCTCTTTATGTCGTAAATGAGCGATGAAAAGTCCGATAGCCGGGGCCCGGGTTGTTACGCCAGAATTCCCACATGTGCAGCGATTCAAAGTGGCTTTGAAGGGAGGATCATGTAACAGGCAACAGTCATGCACTCACTGATTGGCTAAAAGAGAATTTGGAGGCGAAAGCAGTGATCCGGGAGGGGGGGGGGGCGCTCTCCGTTAAAACTCACATCCCCATCGCTGAAGCCGAAGCATGGAGTAGAAGCATCTGGGCTCAATCTTCGCCCAGCGCACACTGTGTCACGTGCCCTGAAAAACGCATGCTGCACTAGACGTTAGGTAACCCCGTCTTTGCTTGAGCTCCGTTTTTGTTTGTTCATATTCACCTGTTTGTGTTTTTCATTCCATCACTCGCATTTGTTCATTTAACAACGAGGTTGATATTTGTTGTTCGACCACTGGTTACGGATTAGTTTATTCCTTCTTTCGGAGTATGGCTGGAAAATGTGTATTCCAAGAAGTTTCGTCAGAGAATAGTATATTTTTACGTGGGCTGTCACCCGATACCAGTAATAAATCTGGAGCTCGTTTCAAATTTTTCATGAAAAACTTCGCCCGCCCCGATGGCGCAGTGGTCCAAGCGATGGTTTCTTATCATTCTTCCGGGTTCGAATCCCGTGAGGCCTGGACGTCGTATGTTTGACTTACGGCGGTGGCTCTCTCCCTTCCCTGGAACCAGTGGCACTAAATTAGGACGAGCGATTGCATATAGCCCACAGGGTTGCTCACAATGGTCGTTAAACCTCCAATAAAAAAAAACCCTCCAATAAAAAAAACTTTGATATGTGACATTTTTAACGTGGGATATATCTTGATTAAAAAAGCCACATGATGGGACATAATAAGTCTAAAGTGTTAACTAAAAGTCATTTGACATAACTATATACACTGACGGAAAAAAATTCCAACACCAAGAAGGGGTTGTGTTAGATAAACGACAGCTGGTAGGCGGTGAGAGTACATCTGTAAGATGACGTCTATGCAAATTTCGCGCTCGGCGCATACGTGTGGCGCTAGTAGCGCCCCTCGGAACATGCAAAGCAGGTTTGCTGTAAATACGCGCTGTAACGTTCGTGAGCGTTAGTTATCGTTGAGATTCGACGTAGGGTGTTGATGCTAGTCAAGAATGCCTTTAAGAAGACGAGGAAGCCATTATCAGCAGCTCACGGAGTTTGAGCGAGGTCGTGTAATAGGGCTACGAGAAGGTGGATTTTCTTTCCGCAATATTGCAGAACGACTTGGCAGGAATGTAGCCACTGTGCATGATTGTTGGCAGCGGTGGTCAAGGGAAGGTACTGCCTCAAGAAGACCGGGTTCCGGCCGGCCACGTGGCACTACTGAGAGGGAGGACCACCGTGTACGGCGTATGGCCGTGGCGCATCGTACCGCATCTGCGGCAGCAATTCGAGCTGCAGTTGCCACCACAGTGACACAACGAACTGTTACAAATCGGTTACTTGAAGGACAGCTCCGAGCCAGACGCCCTGTAGCGTGCATTTCACTTACTCCAAACCACTGCCGTTTGCGACGTCAGTGGTGTCAAGCTAGAGCCATTGGACGACGGAGTGGAGATCTGTTGTGTTTTCTGATGAAAGTCGGTTCTGCCTGGGTGCCAGTGATGGCCGTGTGTTGGTTAGAAGGAGGCCAGGTGAGCGCCTGCAACCAACCTGTCTGCGGCCGAGACACACTGGACCTACAGTTATGATCTGGGGAGCAATTTCCTATGACAGCAGGAGCACTCTTGTGGTTAACCCACGCACCCTGACGGCACAGTTGTACGTCGGTCTGGTGATTCAACCTGTTGTGCTGCCATTCATGAACAGCATTCCAGCGGGTGTTTTCCAACAGGATAACGCTCGCCCGCATATCGCTGTTGTAACCCAACATGCTCTACAGAGTGTCGACATGTTGCTGTGGCCTTCTAGATCACCAGATCTTTCACCAATCGAGCACGTATGGGACATCATTGGACGACAACTCCAGCATCACCCCCAACCAGCATTAACCGTCCCGGTATTGACCGACCAAGTGCAACAGGCATGGAACTCCATCCCACAAACTGACATCCAGCACCTGTACGACACAATGCATGAACGTTTGCGTGCTTGCATTCAACTTTCTGGCGGTTACACCGGTTATTGATGTACCAGCATTTCACATTTAAAATGGCTCTTCTCGCGCTTACATTAAGCTGTGATCTTGAAACCTTAATCGATTAACTATGTTACCTATACAAATGTATTGCCACCATTTCATTCCTCTGCAACTATTTTTTCGTGGTGTTGGGATTTTTTTCCCCGTTAGTGTAGTACTATAGTATCGCCTACTTGTAATCAGCAGTGGCAGCTCGTGGTTCGAAAAATAGGTGAAGATGTACAAGAGCAGTATGAAAAGATATATACTGTCTACAATGAAAATCCCTTAATGAGGACTTACTTATTTTTTGTATATTAAATCGATTTTTCTACCTTTTAAAGCTGCAAATTTGTCGATTATGTCGTCATAAGATGGTTAGATGGTTGTTTCTTCGTGAGTATCAATAAAATATCTTCCTGAATAGAAATATTTGCCAGAGAAGCAAGTCTATCTTGGGAACTAGTGTTTCTTGAGCAAGTTTGTATTCTTTTAAGAAAACTTCTTTCCACTGTCACACTTGTAGATGGAATTGTTAAACTGAGGAAAACCAATTTATAATCTTCTGTAAAAATGTCTTTGTCTCCGTGAAACACTCGAAGGAGTTCTTGAGTCAATATATTCCTTAAGTTTTCATCGGCATATACAAGACTCAGTTCATTTTTAAGGCACTGGTGTTTAGTAAATATGTTTCCATAAAAATGTAGATTTTCAAGATCGCGAGTGGGAAAGCATGCATTCAATTATTCGAATTTGGTTGTGTCAGCAAGTCAGACAAATTGAAGTTTCTTACAGTCTTGAAATCTTATATCCATTTCCATAAGAATGTAGTCCAAAATTTCAAAATACAATTGTTTATAATTTTGAAAAATTGTTTCCTGTGTAAGAGCAGCATATTCACGTGCTCATTTCTGTAATTTTGCTAGCTTTTTCAAACTGTGTTTCAAATAACTCATCGTTCCTTTTATGGCTCAAAATTTGACGAGGGTTTTTTTTTAATTTGAGTTACACAGTAGTTTATGTTTAGTTATTTTTTCTTCAAAAGTTCGAATAATAGATCGGTGGAGCCAAAAATGCAAATTCCAAAGTGTTCACATCATTCAAAAACCACTTGGCAAGATGAATTGATTTTTTGTCTGATTATTCGCTATTCGTCAGAAATCCGAACACTTCCTTCAATTTATATCAATCTTCAACAACTACACTTCGTAATTTCGAAGTGGAGGACCATCGAGTTTCTGTTATGGTTGGTCTGCATCTTGCGGCTGTTGATATAAGTGTATAAGACCGCTTCGCAGAATGATGAACAAACGAAGCAATTCCACTGAGGCTTGCAAAAAGTATTCGACACTTAGAAATTTTAGAAAAACTCTGGTGTAATACAAGATTCAAACGATGAACTAAGCATTGAACAAAAACAGCTTGAGAAGCTTTATCCTTGACTTTTTTTCTGTAGCCTATTTAAGTGTCCAGACATTATACCAGTGGCGGCTTTTCAGGTGAAGTGCCTCTTCACCTATTTCATTTTAAATAAGGTTTTATTTAATAGTTTCGTATAATATATTATTTTCTTTTTTTTATTGAGTGCCAAAATATCCAACAGTTTGATTAGATATCAATTCACAATGCGCGTTCAATACGGAAAACAAGTCCTTATACGCAAACCAGTTCAAGTGAAGAGCTGAAATGAGAATGCTTGGAAGTCTGCAATTTTCGTCCGAGTTGCCATGGTAACTGTGACGTCACTCTCCCCTTTGCCCCTATCTGCCGGGCAAGTGAAGTGTTTTAGGTTGAGACGCCAAGGCTCTGCACCTGCAGTCGTGACCTTCCGAAATGATCGCAGTGGAACGGGACGGATCGCCATTGCGGTGTTTTGGAACATACTTTTCGAAAGAGATTTGTTTGTTTTTTCGTGTTTTGTGATTTTTAAAAAAAACTTCATTAGTTACTTTAGTTTCGTGTACAGTTTACCTGATATTGATAATTTTAGTTTTCAGTATGTATCTGTGAACGACATTGGCTGTAATTTATTGCAAACTCCGTTCAATCGGTGGAAAGATGAAAATAAAAGAGACATTTTACTTCAATGACGACCGATGGATTCACTGACAATTGTCGCAAAGAAAGAAATCAAGAAGAGCAGTAAATCTTACAATATTAATTTTAAAAATTGTTGGTTTACTGAATATAAATGGCTTTGTAGCCCTTCTGTGTTACAAAATTTTTTTTTGTTGGCCCTGCTTATTTGTTAGTAATAAAATTCGGCGTGGAATAAAGACAATTTTCAGATTTCTTAAATATAAAACGGTCACTTCACAAACGTGGTGATTCTAACGAACACCTGAAATGCGAATTAATGCTAAATAATTTTGAAAAGAATCAGAACACCATTGCCGATGCCCTGAGGGAGAATGCTAGGCTTTTGAAACGCATTTCAACGAAAGTGTTTGTATAAATAGACTTTTCCTGCAGACATTGATTGATGCAGTACTGTTTTTTGGGTAAACAAGAACTAGCATTCCGTGACCATGACGAAGCACTGACTCGATAAATCGTAGAAATTCAAGGAATTACTTTCACTGTTGATATCAAGAAGTTCTTTAAAAATTCAAAATCAATACGAAACGATAAAAAATGTCTTCACAGGTGACTCAAAAGCTATTCAAAACGAATTAATTGAATGCATTTCTGAATATATAAACGATCACGTCAAAAATGAAATAAATGAAGTTCAATGCTTTTCTATTCAAGTAGATGGGAAGACATAACCAGACTTCCGAGTGCTCTTTAATAATAAGATCTGTTGATTCGGAAGGTAAATTGGTTGAGCGATTTTTGGGTTTTCATGATGTGAGTGAAGATAGAATGTCAGAAGCTTTATACGAATGCTAGACAAAAATATGGAGCAGTTTGATTATCAACACAAGTCAATAGGGCCGCCCCGGTGGCGCATTGCACTAAGCGATGGCCTCTGATCATTCGTCCAAAAGGGGTCCGGGTTCGAATCCCGGTGAGGCATGGATGTTGTGATTGTCTTACGGCACTGGCTCTCTCCCTTCCCTGGAACCAGTTACCCTAAATTAGGGACGGGCGACTGCTTATAGCCCATTGAGTTGCTCACGGTGGTCGTTAAACCTTCAATCACAAAAAAAAAGTCAATAGGACAATGTTACGATGGGGCAAGCGTAATGTCTGGACACTTGACTGGGCTCCATAAAAAAATGAAGCATAAAACTTCTCAAGCTGTTTTTCTTATTGCTTAGTACATCATTTGAACCTTGTATTACAGCAGAGTTTTTCTAAAATTTCTAAGTGTCGAATATTTTTTGCAACCCTCAGTGTAATTCCTTTGTATTTTCACCACTCAGCAAAGCGATCGCTTTGCTGAGTGGTGAAAAACAATACACTCACATCAACAACCGCAAGATGCATGCCAACCATAATAGAAACTCGATGGTCCTCCACTTCCAAGTTAGTAAGTGTAATAGTTGACGATTGGGATAAATTGAAGGAAGTATTCAAATTTCTCACAAATAGTGACCAATCAGACAAAACAATTCAACTTGCCCAAGGGTTTTTAAATGATATGAGCACTTTTGAATTTACATTTTTGGCAATAGTATTTAATGAAATATTTGGCTTCACCGATCTACACAGCTGGCCACACAATATGCAACACCAAGAAGGAATCATCCGATTGGCCTGAATTTCGCAGCATGCGTCGCCCGCGAGAGGACATACAAACGATTAGCATGCAAGTCATGTGCAAATCATGTGCGCCCGGCACGCCACTGAGAAGTACTATAAGAAGGGTGCACAGAAGGCGGGGTGTAAGTAGTAGAAGTGTGCTGTGCTGCCGGACCTGTGCGTGGGAAGCTTCCTGATGACTCGTCGCAGAATACGGCAGTCATTCCAGTACGTTTCGGAGTTCGACAGAGGACGAATAGTGGCTTATCGCGACAGCGGTTTATTGCACCGAGACATCGGAGCCCGTGTGGGACGACATCCAGCCACAGTGTGGCGAGTATGGATTTGGTTGGTGCAGGAGGGACGGACGGACTGAAGTTAGCGATTACCGCAGCCGCGGCACACCACCGAACGAGAGGACCGGCATGTTGTGCGGCGGGATTGACGGCTCGCGCCGCCACATCACGAACGTTAGCGCAGGAATTAGGGTGCAATTGCGCAAAAAACCGGTGTCAGCACGTACCGTTCGACGTCGTCTGCAGGAGCGGGGACTTGTCGCACGGCGACCATTGCTCCGATTATCATTGACGTTACACCACCGGCGAGTGCGGAGGCAGTGGGCCATTGAACGCCGCACCTGGTCTACGGAATGACATGACATTGTCTTCTCGGACGAATCCCGCTTCTGCCTGCAACACCACGATGGTCAGATCCACGTGTGGCGGCACCGCGGTGAGAGACTGTATGATGTCTGCATCATGCATCGCCATACCGGTCCGTCACCTAGCGTTATGGTTTGGGGCGCAATTGGATATGACACCCGTACCCCTCTGGTACGCATCGCCGGTACACTCAACAGCAACCGCTACATCTCCGACGTTTTGGAGCCTGTAGTCCTCCCTTACTTGCAGGACCTGCCAGCGGCCACGTTTCAACAGGACAATGCGCACCCGCTCGTGGCACGCATCGTGCAACAATTCTTCACGGCCCACCAGGTGTCACTGCTGCCGTGGTCCGCCTGTTCTCCCGATATGTTGCCCATCGAACACGTCTGGTCGCTGATCGGCAACCGAGTGGCCCGGCAAGCACCACCCGCGGCTACGCTTGATGAACTGTGGCAACGTGTGGAAGCAGCTTGGACCGACATGCCCCAAACGCACATCCAAAGTCTCTTTCGTTCGATGCCGTGGCGTGTAGCGGCCGTTATTGCCAGCCATGGGGGCCACACGAACTATTGATGTCTGCGTGTTCCGCAAGTCGTACGGGCCTGTAAGCTCAATCGTTTTCATCTTTGTATCTGTTGTTATGTGTCTAGTAAATCTGGCTTTGCTATCTCGTGTCCTTCTTGGTGTTGCATTTTGGGTGGCCAGCAGTGTATTATTCGAAATTTTGCAGAACAAATCACTAGACATAAACTACTGTGTTACTCAAAATTAAAAAAAAAAAAAAAAACTTGTGAAATTTTGAGCCATAAAAGGAACGATGAGGTATTTGAAACACTGTTTGGAAAATCTAGGAAAATCACAGAAATAAGCAGATCTAAACGGGAATATGCTGCTCTTGCAGAAGAAACAATTTTTCAAAATTATAGACAATTGTATTTTGAAATTTTGTACCACATTCTTATGAAAATGGATATAAGATTTCAAGACTGTGAGAAACTTGAACTTCAATTTGCCTGTCTTGCTGACAGAACCAAATTCGACCAATTTAATCCATGCTTTCGCTCTCACGCTTTTGAAAATCTCCAACATTTTTACGGAAAAATATTTACTAAACACCAGCGCTTTAAAAATGAACTAAGTCTTGTATATGCTGATGAAAAATTAAGGAATATATCGACTCATGAACTTCTTCGAGTGCTTCATGGAGATAAAGACATTTTTACAGAATCTTATATACTGTATTGGTTTCCCTGATTTTTACAGTTGCATCTGCAAGTGTTTCAGTGGAAAGAATTTTTCTTGCCTTAAAAGAATACGAACTTACTCAAGAAACACTATTTCTCCAGATAAACTTGCTTCTTTGGCAAAGATTTCTATTCAGAAAGACATTTTCTTGATGTCACGAAGAAACAGCCATTTTATGATGACATAATCGACAAATTTCCAGCTTTAAAGGGAAGAAGAATTGATCTAATATACTATAAAAAAATAGGTAAGTTCTCATTAACTGATTTTTATTGAAGACAGTAGATATCTTTTCATATTTCTCTTGTAGCTCTTCACCTATTTTTCCTACCACGAGCCGCCACTGCATTATACTTGCCCCATTGCAGCATTGTCCTATTTATTTGTGTTGGTAATCAGACTGTTCCAAAATTTTGTCTAGCATTTTGTATAAAACTCCTGACGTTCTATCTTCATTCACATCATGGAAACCCAAAAATCCCTCAACCAATACACCTTCCGAATCAACAATCAAAAATTATTTAATTTTTGACGTGATCGTTTATATATTCAGAAATACATTCAGTTAAATCATTTTGAATAGTTTTTTATCCTTTCGTATTGATTTTCAATTTCTAAAGTTCTTCTTCATATCAACAATGAAAGTAAATCAATGAAATTTCCACGATTTATCGAGCCCATGCTTTCGTCATGGCCATGGAATGCTGGTTCTTGTTTGCTCAAATACAGTATAGACTAATACTGCATCAATCACTGTCTGCAGGAAAAGTCTATTTAAACGAACGTTTTCGTTAAAATGCGTTTTCAAAAGCCTAGCATTCTTCCTCAGGGCATCGGCAATGGTGTTTGAATTTTTTCAAAATTCCTTAACATTAATCCGCATTTCAGGTGTTCGCTAGAATCACGATGTTTATGAAGTGACCGTGTTACGGTTAATAAACCTGAGAATCCGTCTTCATTCCACGCCGAATGTTTATTACTAAAAAGTAAGCAGGGCCAAAAAAAAATTAACACAGAAGTGCTGCAAATCCATTTATATTCAGTAAACCAACAATTTTTAAAATTAATATTGTTAGATTTACCGTGAATCCGTTGGTCGTTCTTGAAGCAAAATGTCTCTTTTATCTTCATCTTTCCACAGAGTAAATGGAGTTTGCAATAAATTACAAACAATGTCGTCCACAGGATGCATACTAAAAACTATCACTATCAGTTAAATTGTACACAAACCTAAAATATCAGTTAAAGCTTTCAACAAATAATCACAAAGCACGAAAGAACAAATTCCTTTCGGAAAATAATGTACCACAGCACCACAAGGAAAAAAAAAGCCCTAGCAGATTGCATGGTACCCTGGTAGTCCGCCCACTCCACCGCGATCTCTCACGACTTTACGCTCAAAAACTGAAAGATGCAGAGGTAAGGCGCGTGAAGCTGATACACTTCACTTGAGCGAGCAGATTGGGGAGGGTGACGTCACGGTTACCATGGCAACTCGGTGGAAAGCTGCAGACTTCCAAGCATTCTCATTTCGGCTCTTCACTTGCACTGTTTTGCGTATAAGGATTTGTTTTCCGTATTGAGCGCGCCATGTGAATTAATATCTATTCAAAATTTTGAGTATTTTGAAACTCAATAAAGGCAAAAAAGAATATATTATAAAAAAAAATACTAAATAAAACTTTGTTTTGAGTAAAATAGGTGAAGAGGCACTTCACCTACTTCACCTGAAAAGCCGCCACTGGTAATCAGTAGTACCGCCTACTCATAATCTGCAAAGTAGCTCTGAACCAATCGCGTGGCGGAAATGCCCTTAATCGCAATTCCGTGCATTCACTTGTGAAATACACAACCGGGCCAACATACTCTGCAACTTTCTTTTGCTCTCTGCTAACAGAACTGTGTCATCAACATAAGCAATTTGCACACACGGATATTACCAAGACATAAACTAGTATTTTCCATCTTGGCATCACGCATGCATGCATTCGTGAATATATTAAACAGCCATGGGGACATTACACAACCTTGCCGGACTCCTGCACCAATAGAAAACCACTTCGATAAAACATCATTCACTCGTACACAAGCTCTACTGCCAACATACATTGCTTTTACACTATTAAGTAGATTACCAGTAACACCATATTTATTCAATACCTTCCACAGAAGTATCCTATTTACTCAGTCGTAAGCTTTCTCTAAATCTAAGAAGGCAGCAAAACCTTTCTTCCCAACAGCCAGATACTTTTCGATCATCAAGCGTAATGCAAAAATTTGATTAGTGCAGCCTTTACCAGGCATAAAGCCACTCTGAACATCTCACACTTTCTCTGATGTAAGACCTCATACCTTTTCAATATTGTTCTTACCAAACACTTTCCCTGGCACACTCAGTAGGCTAATACCACGACAGCTCTTGCATTCAGTCTGATCACCTTTTCCCTTGCTCAAGGGGACAATGATAGGATCCCTTCAATCCTGAGGGAACATTCCTAACTCCCAACATGACTGTCAAATTTCAGTTAATGAATCAATCACAGAGTCACCACCAGGGGCGGATTGGGACGACCAAACCAGGCCGGGAATTTCAGTCTTGCGGTCCATTACAAAAACACACATACCTGCAGGGGAATACCTCATAAATTTCCTCATGTATAAAAAAATTCTGTTAGATCCTGGATGAAAGAGAACTGTCGAAAAATGTATTTTAAAACGAATTCAGTGGTAAACGAATTTTAACAACAATTTAACGGTAAAATTTTTTTCTAAATCCGCTCATGGTTGAATGTAGCATCATACCCTGCTCAAAACGTGGTGTTTTGCTGCACCACTTTTTCCTTTGAAAAATTCGGTTTTGACAAGATCGTGAATCTCTCGAAACCCCCAGTTCAGACTTAATCATCATGAAGGTTGGTTATTCTGAGAGCTGATATGTGTGCATATGCCACATAACAATTTTCCTACGCAAATAATTTTTAGATTTATTTGGTCACTGCGATCACCTGCTGCGTGGTCAGTAACCAAATAAATACGTATTGGTACCTATTTACAATATTGATACCTCCTCCTTCAATAGACCCATAGTTTGATCAATATGAACCAGTTCTGTGATAAATAATTGTTGCTTTTAAGATAAATGCGGAAAGGACACGAATTTCTGAATATCTCTGCCCCCAAATCACTTTTTCTGTATGTAAATAAGGGTGTGGGGATGATGGGCCATCAAAATAGGTGCTAGTACCGCCTTCAAAATTAAAAAAAGGATGATAGGGCCTACCAATTACACTGAGCTGCAAGTCCAACGACCATACGACTAAATGTAGTTAGCTTTTTCTTAATTAATGTATAACAATGTACTTGGTCCGGCTGCACTTTTCTCGTATAAGTGCAGAGAATTTTGCTATGTCTCTTTAGAGCAAGCACCCAAATTATAGATAAAAAGAAACGCTTTTCTTAGGGAAATAACTTTTCAAATAGATATAAAGCACAAATGAAGTTACCGATTTTTATTCACAAGTTGTAAAATAATTATTCGTTCGTTAAAAAAAATGAGATTAAAAGATTACGAGAAAAATGGGCCATTTCTCGAGTGGTCCACCGGGCAATGTCCCGGTATCCCGGTGGGCCCACCGCCCCTGGTCGCCACCATATTTTTGCATCTCAGCAGTTATGCCATCAACTCCTGCAGCCTTACCATTCTGAAGAGATGTTTAGAGCCTCTTCCCTTGAGATCCCTCCTGTGCTTCCATCTTCCACTGTGACATCATCATTTCTGCCTCAGAATCACCTCTGCTTTTTTGATCTAATAGCTCACAGAAGTATTCACACAATCTTTCACTTAACTCATTGGGCTCCTATATAATTTCCCCGATCATGTTATTGCGTCTGGTGAAAAAAAAATTCAAACCTGGAAATCGATGTATACAGTGGCGTATATTGAAGGCTAGCTGCGAAGCCCAGAGAATGCACAAATAAAAGTTAATTAAATGTACACAAATAAAAGTCAATTATCAACGGTATTAAGATATGTCGATGCTTTCGGTGCGAAAAACACACGAGCTGATTCGCTTCTTTCGATTATGAGAATCAGTCTGGAGAGCGATGATCAACGGCATAACGCAGTAGGTCTGCGAGAGCATTCGCTGTTCTGATGCGAAGAGCTTCCATACTATCTCCTGCTATCGTTTCTATGACAACATGAATGAGCTACGGAGGTGATTGGACCATTGCTTAGCACAAAGGGTTCACTCAAAGAAACGAAGACTTCGGACAACCTCAGTCCCTCCATGCTTCCAGCGCGTGTTTCACGAAAGTTGTTTCAGTTTGTGTGAAGTGTCAATGAATTAAAATCAGTGATATTATGTCTTAAATTCGTGGCTTTGTTGGATTCGAGCTGTTTTGATGAATTTTGTGAAAGCTTCCTTGAATATCTACTATCAGAGCTTAAAGAACTCTATGCTTCAAATTTTGATACAGCTCGATTAAAAAATGAACTGAATGTGGTTTTATTCCCTTGATGAATACAAAACAAATCAGTAGGAGACATTACTTGTTACATAAAGTTGAGTAATTGGACATAGTGTTTATTGAGGTGTACAAATTAGCAGATCAATATTAAACTGTTCATCAACAACTGCAACTGCCGAAAGAAGTTTTTCCGTATTAAAAACAATCAAGATATATTTTAGAGCCACACAAGGATATGCACATTCGAGCAACTTGACTGGTTTGTTAATAAAGAAAAACATTATTTTTAAATATGAAAAAGTACTCGGAAGAAACATTTTTGTGAAAACGTAACACTCAAGTTCACACAAAAGGAAAAAAGAATAGAGTTCATGTAAAAATAAGTCTTCAAATTCTACTCCTCATAATTATTTGGTATCATGTTAACAATAGCATGTACTTAATTTTTTTTCTTATTGGAGGTTTAACGTCCACCGTGAGCAGCTGAATGGGCTATAAGCAGTCGCCCGTCCTTAATTTTGGGTCACTGGTTCCAGGGAAGGGAGAGAGCCAGTGCCGAAAGCAAAGACAGCATCCATGCCTCACCGGGATTCGAACCCATACCCCTTTCGGATTAATGATCAGATGCTATCGCTTATACCACTGCGCCACCGGGGCGCGTATTTCACAAGTGAATGTACGGAATTGCGATTAAGGCCATTTCTGCCACGCGATTGGTTCAGAGCTACTTTGGAGATTGCGAGTAGGCGGGGCCTATGAGGAGAGTCGCGTAACAGGAACACTGTCTTTTATTGGGGGAAGTTCTGCTTGCTAAAAAATTCATTGTGAGGTTAAATAACGTATGTGACAAATGATCATATTGAATTGTACCGTGGGAAGTTCTGCTTCCTAAGAAATACACTATGAGGTTACTTTACATATGTGACAAATGATCATATTGAATAATAAGGTAAAGTAATTTTGTGCACGATATCATAAGCATAAGGAATATCTTTTTTCTATTAAAATTGAGGACGACTTTAATAAATAGCTAGTTGGTACCATACTCCGTATCAGCCAATAGATGGCAACACGTCAACCCATCACGATTTGTGTTGTTATGAAAGTTTTTTTTATTGAAGGTTTAACGACCACCGTGAGCAACTCAATCGGCTATAAGAAATCGCTCGGCCGCCCCGGTGGCGCAGTGGTCTAAGTGATGGCCTCTGATCATTCGTCCGAATGGGGTCCGGGTTCGAATCCCGGTGAGGCATGGATGTTGTGTTTGTCTTACGGCACTGGCTCTCTCCCTTCCCTGGAACCAGTGGCCCTAAGTTAGGGGCGGGTGACTGCTTATAGCCCATTGAGTTGCTCACGGTGGTCGTTAAACTTCCAACAAAAAAAAAATCGCCCGTCCCTAATTTAGGGCCACTGATTCCAGGGAAGGGAGAGAGCCAGTACCGTTGACAAACACGACATCCATGCCTCACCGGGATTCGAACCCGGGCGCTTTCTGGGGCGAATGGTCATAAGCCAGCGCTTTGACCACTGTTATGAAAGTGCGTATATAATAAGGGTACTAAAAAGTACCTATTTAAAGGTCCTTTCTATTACCCTTAAAAGGACCTTTAACGAAGAAAAGGCCGCCCCGGTGGCGCAGTGGTCTAAGCGATGGCCTATGATCGTTCGTCCGAACGGGGTCCGGGTTCGAATCCCGGTGAAACATGGATGTTGTGTTTGCCTTACGGCACTGGCTCTCTCCGTTCCCTGGAACCAGTGACCCTAAATTAGGGACGGGCGATTGCTTATAGCCCATTGAGTTGCTCACGGTGGTCGTTAAACCTCCAATCAAAAAAAAAAAAAACTGTGAAAAGTATGTCTCCACACCGAAATATTTATTTTGACGATCAAGTTTTTCCCTCATGAATGTGAAAAGATCTAGCTAGAAAAAAAATATCAAATAGAGTGATTTTGTATTAGCAAAGAACTACCTAATGACACGAAGTAAGACCTCAGAACAGTGTTCTGTTGAAATAAAACATTTCCGTTGGAATAAATACTCCAGAATGTTGTTTGCCATATATTGTGTCTGGTAAAATACACTGACGGAAAAAAAATCCCAACACCACGAAAAAAAAGTTGTAGAGGAATGAAATGGCGGCAATACATTTGTATAGGTAACATATTTAATCGATTAAGGTTTCAAGATCACAGCTTAATATAAGCGCGAGAAGAGCCATTTTAAATGTGAAATGCTGGTACATCAATAACCGGTGTAACCGCCAGAAAGTTGAATGCAAGCACGTAAACGTTCATGCATTGTGTCGTACAGGTGCTGGATGTCAGTTTGTGGGATAGAGTTCCATGCCTGTTGCACTCGGTCGGTCAATACAGGAACGGTTAATGCTGGTTGGGGGTGACGCTGGAGTTGTCGTCCAATGATGTCTCATACGTGCTCGATTAGTGAAAGATCTGGTAATTTAGCAGGTATGCGAGCGAGCGTTATCCTGTTGGAAAACACCCCCTGGAATGCTGTTCATGAATGGCAGCACAACAGGTTGAATCACAAGACCGACAAATAACTGTGCCGTCAGGGTGCGTGGGATAACCACGAGAGCGCTCCGGCTGTCATAGGAAATTGCTCCCCAGATCATAACTCCAAATGTAGGTCCAGTGTGTCTCGGCCGCAGACAGGTTGTTTGCAGGTGCTCACCTGGCCTCCTTCTAACCAACACATGGCCATCACTGGCACCCAGGCAGAACCGGCTTTCATCAGAAAACACAACAGGTCTCCACTCCGTCCTCCAATGAACTCTAGCTTGACACCACTGACGTCGCAAACGGCAGTGGTTTGGAGTAAGTGGAATGCACGCTACAGGGCGTCTGGCTCGGAGCTGTCCTTCAAGTAACCGATTTGTAACAGTTCCTTGTGTCACTGTGGTGGCAACTGCAGCTCGAATTGCTGCCGCAGACGCGGTACGATGCGCCACGGCCATACGCCGTACACGGCGGTCTTCCCTCTGAGTAGTGCCACGTGGCCGGCCGGAACCCGGTCTTCTTGAGGCAGTACCTTCCCTTGACCACCGCTGCCAACAATCATGCACAGTGGCTACATTTCTGCCAAGCCGGTCTGCAATATTGCGGAACGAAAATCCACCTTCTCGTAGCCCTATTACACGACCTCGTTCAAACTCCGTGAGCTGTTGGTAATGGCTTCTTCGTCTTCTTAAAGGCATTCTTGACTAGCATCAACACACTACGTCGAATCTCAACGATAACTAACGCTCACGAACGTTACAGCGCGTATTTACAGCAAACCTGCTTTGCATGTTCCGAGGGGCGCTACTAGCGCCACACGTATGCGCCGAGTGCGAAATTTGCATAGACGTCATCTTACAGATGTACTCTCACCGCCTACCAACTGTCGTTTATCTAATACAACCCCTTCTTGGTGTTGGGATTTTTTCCGTCAGTGTAGTAAGTGGCCGCCCCGGTGGCGCAGTTCTATGATCATTCGTCCGTAAGGGGTCCGGGTTCGAATCCCGGTCAGGCATGGATGTTGTGTTTGTCTTACGGTACTGGCTCTCTCCCTTCCCTGGAACCAGTGACCCTAAATTAGGGACGGGCGACTGTTTATAGCCCATTGAGTTGCTCACGGTGGTCGTTAAACCTCCAATAAAAAAAATAGTAAGTGATCTGTGATATAAATTTTTTTGTAATATTTAGGAAATTTTTCATATTTTTGTCCCTCCAAACTTCATCAAGAATGCCTATAATTTCACACTTCAACCCCACTTCATGGGTTCTCCATGCAAAACACATCAGTACTAATCTTGATCTAAAGAACGAGTGAGCGCTGACGTGCTGACATCTCTCGTCCATGAAGTCATGTTGATATAAAAACTCAAAAGTTCCCCTGCCAATAAAGTACACTCTCTATTTACCTCCTGTCGCATTCCGACTGTACACGTAAAACAACTGAAGGTAACCATTGTCGCAAAGAAAACACCCGAACATTAAAATGGCTTACGGCGAGTGCAACCAAGGCTTTCGGCGATTAATTGCAGAAAGCCATGGTGCAACAAAGCCTACATGTCTCCGTCACATGACTCTCCTCATAGGCCTCGCCTACTCGCAATCTCCAAAGTAGTTCTGAACCAATCGCGTGGTGGAAATGCCCTTAATCGCAATTCCGTACATTCACTTGTGAAATACGCCACCGGGGCGGCCCTAGAATTTAGGAAAAATGTTACTTCTGTTACTTAACAATTAAAAAAAAACTTCGCAATTTTTAAAAAACAGTATTGGGGGAGATAGCCCATTTCTCGGACCCAAGCTACGCTACTGGTGTATATTAGTCCAGAAAAGTCCTTAAATAGTCCTGGAAATTTATTTTGGCCTTGCTGTACGAGCTTTGAATGCATTGGTGCACCCACGGAGGGTGCTTTAGGGGTTTACGCCCCTCCAAGAAAAATAAGAGCGACGTACGTCACAAATTAAACATTCAAAAATATAATTTTACATGTTCAAAAAATTACATAGCGTCTGACATAATGTCTTCTTCCCAAAGAGATGAAGAGTGACGTATGAGATTAACAGCAACGTATATATATATATATACCAAGTGATCACAATTAAAGTATCCCTATTTAATGTTCTCTGGAGAGATATCTAGCAGTCCAAACGCAACCAAATTAGGTATGCTGACGATTCAGGACATGCGAAAGAGATTTCCGAAAAAAAAAAGTTCCCAAAGTCACCACCAGGGGATTTCAGCCGCTGTAAGCTGCGATAATATAGACAATTTTCGGCTCTACGAGGAAAAGGGCGACTCCAGGGTATAAAACTGTCCTAGGCATGGTGAATGCCAGTCGTGGGCCGCGGCTGGCCTAATGGGCAACTTTCGTGACTACCACGGAAAGGACCTCAGGTTTGATCCCAGGCAGGTACGAATGCTGGATCCACTAAATATCCGCCGTGGGTCGGATGGGCACGTTACGCCGTCGGACCACGGGTACTGGCCCACCGGTAATAAATAAGGGCGTCTTCCTCCCCCTTTCTACTTCGCTTCCGTGTCCCTTTCCTAACGGGCACTCTAGCCCAAATCTCCTAGCTTCCTATTTCTAAGGGTTGTTTAAGACCTGGGGTCAGATACTCCCTTCCTAAAATCCTCTACATATGATTACATGAATGCCAGTCGTATTCCATCAACCGCAATGGGTATCACCTTGCCAGAACGCGCTCTTCTTGCAAAGCTGTTTTATGAAAACGCGAGCAATGCTGCCGATGCGCTTCGAGAATTCCGACGTCGTAAAAATTTGCGCCGAGGTCCATTGACTCCATGTGCTCTCAAAAGAATGATTGCTCGTTTCGAGGAAACTGGATGTCTACGTGTTCAATCAGGGCGAGGGCGCAAACCTACAGCTTCAGAAGTGGTTGAAGATATTACCACGGCACTTGTGGATTGCTCCATGGATAATGTGCACCAGGTTTCAGTGATGGACGTGCAGTGTCACGGAAGCTGGATGTGCCCTACACCACCGTGTGGAAGGTACTGAGAAAGGTGTTGCATTTTTTTCCATATAAGATCAGCCACACCCAACAGTTGATTGACGGTGACAAGGACACCCGACTGACCTTTGCATTGACCTTCCTTGATAAAATGGAAGTGGACGATGCATGGCCATGCGAGATCTTGTGGAGTGACGAGGGACATTTTCACCTCAATGGAACAGTCAACACGCATAACTGTCACATTTGGGCATTGCAAAATCCTCATGCATTTCAACAGATTCCACTGTTGAAATGAAAGACAATAATCAGTTACGTTCGGCCGTTGAACTCACTGCTCATCTACTTCAGGTTTCTCAATTTAACAATGGCGCCCACATTGAGAAGTATCGGCTGCACCGCTAAGGTGTCTCCGGTATTTAATTGTACAATATCTCCCTTGTGCAATTAAATACCGGAGGCAATAAAACTTCTGGACCGCAACACGTGCGTTGATTTCCTTTTAGATTTTTGTGTCGTTTCCCACGTAGAGCCGAAAATTGTCTATATTCTCGCAGCTTGCAGCCCCAGAAGTCTCCTAGTGGTGACTTTTGGAACTTTTTTCAGAAATATCTTCCGCATGTCCTCAATTGTCAGCATACCAAATTTGATTGCGTTTGGACAGCTAGATATCTCTCCACAGAGTGTTGACTAGGGATACTTTAATTATGATCACCCTGTATATAAGTTCTTTCACACCACTTGAAGGTAAAACTAGACATGGTTCAACCGACTTACATTTACCTTGGACAGTAGATATCAAGTGAGGGTCACATTGATGAAGAAATTAACCGGCGTATAAAACTTGCCTGGAGAGCTTTCGGAAAACAGTATAATTTTCAAGAGCAATATGCCATTATGTCTTAAAAGAAAAGTGTTTGATCAATGCATCCTTCCAGTGATTACATATGGTGAAGAGACGTGGACCTTAATTAAAAGAGACATACAAAGACTGCAGACAACTCGAAAAAGCATGGAGAGATGCATGCTTGGTGTAACCAGGAGAGATAAGAGGAACTCGTGGATCAGAAAACTGACAAGAGTGGAAGACATCATGATCAGAGTAAAATCCCTGAAATTACAATGGGCTGGACATACTGTCAGAAGGACAGACCATCGATGGACAGCCGAAATTTTAGACTGAATTCCAAGGGACAGGAAAAAACCCAGAAGAAGACCACATGTGAGATGGGTGGATGAAATTCGAAAGTATGCCGGAGTAACATGGAGGAGACTGGCACAAGTCAGACTGTTGTGGAAGAAATTTAGGCAGACCTCCGTCCAGCAGTGGATTGATAATGGTTGACAATGATGATGATATATACACTCATTACAAGAAGAAGCAATTTCAACAGGAGCAAATATATATATACATTGTGTAAGTATAATGTACATACATAGCCCCCTCCAACAAGAATTCCTGAGTGCGCCACTGTCTGAATGAAGCAGTATCACTTTGCGTGAAGCATATAACAGCGAGCGGCCACTGGCATTATAGTGTGAGAAACCTAGGAGCTATTGGAATGTATTTTATATTGGCAAAATCGCGTTATTTCGCCGTAAATGTTTCTAATTTTGCTTTCAACTTTGCTGATGATGAGTGAGAAAATGCTGAATTTATAAAACACTCCATTATTTTGAGGCACCTTCCCATTTATATTTTGAAGTAAAATACGTGAAACATTAGTGAAAGTTCAAAACAAAACGTTAAAACTGAAAATTTTACTCCTCTGTAGAGCGTAGTGCTCTCCAGTTCGGCATGGTTTATGCAACCAGAAACCACGGAATTCAAAAATATCACACAGCTGAAATGCATGAAATTCCTTAGGTATCATGTAAACACAACAAAATTTCCACACTTTGCAGCTTCACGGTTAAGAAACCCACATTTCCAGAAGACCTTTTTCTAATCTCCTTGATCAAAACGCCAGGTTACCTTTCATTCTTATGTCGTGTATCCTTTTGCTTCTCTCTCTTTTTTCCTAACGCACACGGGGTGTAATCCGTACACCCACTTTGCAGCTCAATCTCGGAATACAACTGTTCTTTCCAAGCATCGCAAGAACTGTGCTTTGTCGTCAACGACATACTGCTTTTCTGTCGTAGAATCACTTACGGTCATCCCAAGGAGGTTAAAATAAGATATCTGGAGATGCCCTTGTTAATGGATTAGTACCACTTTGCCTGAAGCCTATAACCGCAAGCGACGGCCGTGAAAGTGTGGGAAAGCTGGCGATTTTCAAGGCTTTGTGCATTTTTTATTGGCCGAGTCGCATTTTTTTCGTAGCAAATGTCTTTAATTTTGCATTGTGACTTGCTGCCGATGTGTGAGAAAATGCTGGATTTGTAAAATTCTTACTTATTTTTAGGCTCCTACCCATTTTCATTTTAAATTGAAATACACGAACGTTAGTGCCAATTCAAAACAAAGCATAACGTTAAAATTGAAAACTTCATTCGTGTATGAAGTATAATTAATTCCGGTGCGATATTAACACGATTTCTGCAACACAAAACCACGCAATTCCAAAATACACGTAGTTCAAACTGCATGGGTATCATGTAAACAACCTCAAATTCACACACTTTGCAGCTTCGTAGTTAAGAGACGCAGGACATATCCAGATGTACTATTCTAACCTCCTTAGGTCAGCCGTTGACCACCTGAATTGTTCCAAGCTCGCCAACTTCAGCAACGCCAATGGACTTTTATGCAAACAAAAACAAACGGCGGTGAATCCTTCTTCGCGCCTATTCAGTATGTGAGATGGCAACATAGAAAATGTTCTAATCAGAGCAGCGAAACCGACATCTTATAACACTGAACAACAATGGATTTGCTACAAAGAAAACGAACTGTTTTGTATGTATTTACTGGTGCTAAAACCAAATATGAAGTCACAGTTTCTCCACTCGGCTCCAATTTCGCGTAATGGAACTCTCTGTTGGGGTGAATGTTGGGTTACTTAAAGGAATTTCCCTATCTTTCGTAACGGAGACATCTGTCTGCAGTCAGGATAGCTGTGTCTCTGAGAGTAGACATACTGGCGCCATTACTTCCTGTTGGCAATTCCTTCTGGGAAGGGGAAACAAAGCAGATATTTTGTCATTCGAATGCATTTAATCGGTATTGAAGTACGTGCATTTTCTCGTGGTTTCAAAAAGCTGTGTGGATTGTGCAAAGTGTACGTTAAATAATGCCGCGTACTTGTGTGAACCATCAAAACAGTTTCTGCTATATTTGTGGACAATTTACTTTAAAGTCTCAAAGGCGACATTTCACACCGTTGATTATAAAATCGTATGAACTTTATTTCCAGTGCAAAATGGGTGATGAAGATAAATCTTGGGCGCCTCACATTTGTTGTAATTCATGTGTAACATTGTTGACTGGCTGGTTGAAGGAATCACGTCAAATGCCATTTGCGGTACCAATGGTTTGGAGAGAACCGAAAGATTACTCAACAGACTGTTACTTCTGCATCACTAAGATATCTGGAATTACAGCTAAGACCAAAGACACGATTCAGTATCACAGTGTTCCTTCGGCAATAAGACCTGTTCCTCATGGTACAAATCTTCCTGTTCCTGTACCTCCGCAGTCATGGAGTTTAGATGATAGTGATACTGATAAAATAAATCCTCACAGCGAAGAAGATATTGAAGTACAACAAGACCCTGATTTCTCGGAAGATTATGTGCCTCACCTTATAAGTCAGGAAGAATTAAATGATCTGGTAGTGACAAAACATCATTATATGTGTACGTAGGTGGGTGTGTATCTTTGATTGTTACACCCTCCCAAATGAGACGGTGTCGATATTTTTTATGGAGGGGAAGGGGTGTTGAAGAAATTTGGGGGGCTGTTGGGGGAGTTTTTTGGGGAGGGGTGTATAAATCCCTGCTTTTCCGAATCGTGATCGAAAATGCCGTTGCACAACAGCTACAGATTCCGTTTTGCTCAATTCAAGAACACAAAACGCCTTCTCCTCTGCAGATGCTGCCATTTTGACTGACTAGTCACGTGACACGTGCACTATCACCTACGTCACTTCCCTCAGTAGCGGGACATAAACTTTATAAGTACATCTACCTAACGGTTCGCAGTTGTGGTCCGTGTCTTCAACTGTTACTGTTTTACAGCATCTGGAACCTGTATACTTCTTTATATGATTCAGGGTGTATAGAATTTAAAAATCTCAGTAATTGAAAGCAAGTAAATTTTCGCAAAAGGGTCTCAAAATATTTTTTGCGGGGATGGGGTTCTCAGGTACGCCCCTGTGTACAGGGTATTTCAAAAGGGGTTTACAACTTTGCAAGACAATAGGAAGTAAATTATTGCAGATGAACAATTAGTCTTACTATGCAAATGTAGAGTAACACTTGAAGTTTCAACACAGAGTCGAGTCAAATTCCGATGTGACTGCCTCCAGTAATTCTGCAGACTTCCCACCTGTAGTCAGTTTCCTGCCACACGTGGCATAGCATATCAGGTTTAATAGCAACAATGTCGGCAGTAATTCTTGTACACAGCTCATCGGTATTGGTTGGTAGTGGTGGTACATAGACATGATCTTTAGCAAAGCCCCACAAGGAAAAGCTAGGGGTGTAAGGTCGGGGGAATGAGGTGGCCATACTACAGGCGCACTTCTACCAATCCACATGCCTAGAAACTGTGTGTTTAGGTAAGACCTTACATCGTTTAGGTAAGCAAAAGTGCTGCATCTTGCTGAAAGAGTAAGCGTCCGTCATTGTCACCGTCGTCTAACTGCGGAGTGAGGTACTGTTGTAGCATGTCGAGATACATAATACCAGTAACATTGGACTCAGGAAAAAGAAGGGTTCGTATACTTTTTTCATGCTCATTGCGCAAAAACAATTAACTTTTGGGCTATCACGAACATATTCTATGGAAGCATGTGGACGTTCGCTTCCCCAAATTCTGCAGTTATTGGTCTTGGCTTGACCACGTACATGAAAAATGCTCTCGTCACTGAAAATAATCATCTCAAGAAAGTCCTCATTTTCGTTTATCCGACTGATCATTTCTATACATAAATCTTTGCGTATGTTACAATCGTGTCTTCAACTGGTGCACGATGGTAAATTTGTACTGCTTGAAATGCAGATGATGTCGTAAAATGGCCCACACAGTAATATGCACATGCGGAATGCCAGTTTCCTGACACGCACGTCTCGTTGAATTTCGAGGACTTCTAACGAAGCTCTCACGCATTTTGTCCGCAATCGCATCGGAGGCACGCGGCCAACCGCTTGACATCGGATAACGAATAGAACATCTTGTTCCTACAAAATTATTGGGCCACGCGCACATCGTACGCCTACGTGGAGGTTCTTTGCCATATTACGTGCGAAAATTCCTCTGAACTTGTGTTGCAGACGGACTTCGTTTCCTCGAACCAATGCACACAACGTGCTCGCTCTGTGCACCTTCGAGAGTCGATATTTCGAATGTGTTTGACTTGGAATGCCCTCCTGTGGCGGAATTCTGTAATCCAGTGACGTGGAAGAAACTTGCTGTGTTCCACTACATTATGCGATTTACTCACCTTCTGTGCGTGTTCCGAGTAAATCTCTGTATACCTGCAAACTTGTATACCTCCTTTCGAAACTCCCTATGTATTAGGTGAACAAATAAGTTTTAAAGCGTATACCTTTACGAATCAAAATATAAGTTTTTAAACAATACCTTTACGAATCAAAATATGCGCCGTCATTATCTATCATCGTCCGCCATCGGCCGGGCAGCTGACGGATTCCAGCCATGAAGAATACTTCGTCGTGTGACAAGATGAAATCGTTAACCCATTTTTTCACTTCCTCACATGTCCGGAACTGTACAACAGACAAACCATGCCGCATCGATCGGAACAAATGATAGTCTGAAGGGGCTATGTCGGGACTATTCGCCGGGCGTTCCAAAACTTCCCAGCCAAGCGTCAATAACGTTTCATTGACCGATTTCGCGACGTGCGGCCTAACGTTGTCATGCAGTTATATCACGGGACGCAATCATTTGCCTGTGAATGGACGTTTCCGACGGGATTTCATGGTTCAATCTCAGCAATTGTTGCTTGCAGTGATCAGCAGTAACAGGTTTACCCTGTTTCAATAGTTCCTAATAGAACACACCCATCAAATCTTACTAGATACACAGCAGAACTTCCTTGGAGTGAATATTGTGTTTCTGCAGTTGGGATTGTCGTACCATATCCACTTTTCCTCACCCGTAACCATTTTCCACAGTAAAGACTTTCTGTGTTGTTTAGTCAACAGATTCAAACACTTCATGACACGTCTATCCTTTTTCCTCTGGCTCAGGTCATACGGCACCCATATTCCTTCCTTCTGAATCTTTCCCATTTGTTCGTAAACGATTGGAAATGGTTTATTACGTTACCCCAGTTGTTCAGCTAGTTCTTTTTTGCGTTTGAGACGAATCTTTATCCAGCAATGCATGCAGTTCATCATGTGCAACGTTCTGTGGGGCGCCGCTATACGTTCTCGATCGCTAACATCAAAATCACCTGCTTTAAACCGTCTAAACTAAAACTCACACGTGTGCTTTTCGATACAATATATTCTCCTCCAGAACAGAACAGATCGATGCACATGCTTTTGCAGCACTTTTTCCTTGATGAAATTCGTAACGAATGCAGTATCGAATAAATGCAGAATCGCTTGCCATCTTTCACTTACCGATGTGCAAGTGCGTTTGACTGTTGGGCAAACTTCTGTGCCACATTTTATAATCTGGACCACTTACGGTCACATGACAAGAACGCAGGGAATTGTCGGATATGTAAATTAGTGTTATACGTCAAACAAAAAACACTTTAAAGCTTATTTGTACACCAAACATATGTATGTTTTTACACTGAACGGCAAGACGAAAATTCCCGACCCAGTTTAGTTGTCCCAATCCGTCCCTGTTTACAACCCCCTGCAGAGCGATCGTATTACAACCCTGAGCCAGAGGGCCGAATATCATCTGTAGGATATCCAGTGATCCAGTGTTTTAAAAGTGAAACTTGACATTTATTTAGGTAAATTTAAATGTATTCTTAAAACAAACTATGAATTTTGGGGTTAATTATTTATTTGTTATTTTTTTGTGCGTGTTCGGATTTCTTCATAAAACCATAAATAGGAGCTACGGGGCTGTGGGAGTAGCAGTTCAGGGCCGACTAGATTTCTGGTCAAGTCGGGCAGGTAGTTTAGAGCCGGCCCTGGTCTGTACGAACCTGGATAGTCTGCGTCACTGGCGAGAGAGGACGGCAAGTGGTGTGGCTGGAAGATTCAAGGACAATGTGTTATTATCGCATTTATTTGTAAGATGAGAAAGGTCACTTAAGATTACATATGTAAGAGGCTCGTCTATAACTATATTTGAGAATAAATCAGGTTTTTATGTAGCTGCATTGTTCTATATTTATACCTTCTGGATGTTCCATGATCATATTATAAAGTAGTTGTGCTCTGCATTGTTTCTTTCAGGCGTACATCCGGGATGACCAAGTCCCCCTTCCCCCGATACATTTTATGTTACCGAGCCAAATGTCAATCAATTCAGGCTATAATGAAAAAGAAAGTTTCGTATCTTTTGATGATACAGATATTTTTTCAAATTATAATTTGCTTTAAAATATTTGTTCAAGTATTACAGTTTATTTTGGCTAAAAAGGTATCAAGACACATGCCGTTCTTCAAAATATAATAAGTAGACTAATCATACCTCATAGTCAGGGAATTGCGATTCAGGAAAAAACAAAACGAAAAAACAACAGTGTAACTGAGTTAAAGTGATTAAAAACAAACTGCCCATTATGAACTTCATGGATTTTTTGCTATGCAGAATTTTTTTTATGTAAGTACTAAATCAGTTTTAAACTACTCATCCCAACTGGGATTTTCATTCTACAGTTTTAATTTCACATGTGCATTTTAAAATGTAATCATTAGATCATATGTAAAAAAGCTATTTTATAATTCTGCTCTATTCTGAAAGTTCTATTGGTAAAAACAAAATAATGTTTATAGAAAATTGGCAAGTTAAACTTCACATTTTAACCTACACTGAAGTACCAGAAAAATTGGTACACCAGTCTAATACTTGGAAGGTCTCCCACGGTAGCGCAGGACTGCAGAAATACGACGGGGTATGGACTCCACTATAGCTTCTGGAAATATGCTGTAGGCAATGCACACAATACTTCCTGCAGAGCGTTCCACAATTCGGGTGTATTCCGAGGTCTCGGACTACTGTGTTCGATAGCGAGTTGCATGGCATCCCAAATGTGTTCTATCACGTTCAGATCTGGGGACTTGAGTGGGATGGCAACACTCCAAACTAACATGAATGCTCCCCTAATCATTATGTGTAGTCCCGACACTTGTGTGGAGGTGCATTGTCCTGTTGGAACAGGCCCAACCCATAAGCATGAATGCAGGACATGAACTGGTGTACTTCGCCAGAAAGGATGCGAACATAGCGTTGGCCGGTCACAGACGTTTGTAGACATACCAGGGGTCCCAGTGAAGTCCAGCTAAACACACCCCATACCATTACGGACCTCCCACCAGCCGGTACAGTTCCCTGTTGACAGGGAAGAACCATGGCTTCATGGGGTTTGCGCCGCACACGAATCCTTCCATCTGCCCGATACAGTTGGAAACGCGACTCGTCAGACCAGGCTATTTGTTTCCAGTCATCAAGTGTCCAGTGGCGGTGTTGCCGTGTCCAAGCGAGGCGCATAGCTCTGCGTCGTGCACCCATCAAGGGGACTCGAGTTGGGCGTCGGCTCCCAAAGCCCATATCGTGCAGGGTACGTTGCACAGTCCGGACGCTGAAGCTTGTTGAGGCTCTAGCATTGAATTCCAATGATACCTGCGAGAGTGTTGCACGTCTATCGCGTGAAACGATTCTTGCTTGACAACCGACGATGGTCACGTTCACCCAATGTCTTTTTGCGGCCACACTGGTATTGTAGGTTGGAGGTTTTGCCGGAATTCTTGTAGTCACGGTACATCCTTGCAATGGTCGTCCGTGAAAATCCGAACTTCGTTTCTACCTCCAAAATAATATGGCCCATCTCACGAGCGCCAACTATGACACCGCGTTGAAAATCGCTTAAATCGTTATTACTTGTCATTCTCATGCCGAAAACAGCTCTGACAGCTGGCAAGGATATCTATCACTTTATATACGCACTGGCGAACGCAACCGAGTACGCGCATAGGTGACATTGCTATGTATTTTGCATAAGCTCGTCTGTACCAGTTTTTCTGGCACTTCAGTGTAGTTTCCACTTATGTGGCAGCATTTTGATGATTATATACTGTATTTTTATTTGGCGATTGACTATTTTCAGAATGAGATTTTGTGGCTGTAGTCTAATTCGCATTTTTTTGACACCCCCCTCTCGTGTAGCTGGAGAAAGTTTGTTCTTGAAACGATTGAAGAACTAATTGCTATATGTACATTAATGAGTTCTATATATGTAAATATAATTATTAAAATTATATATTATACACTGAGTGGCCACTTTATTATGACAACCTGACAGCTTTAAGCAACTGAGCTGTGGCTGCACGTATAAAAAGGGAAAGCGACAGTAGTAAAAGTGATATTTGGGTGACGAGATGGGTAAAAAATACGATTTGAAGGACTTTCAACGTGGGATGATTGTAGGAGCTCGGAGCCATGGAGCGAGTATCACCGAAACCGCCGAATTCGTGAAATGTTCCAGAGCAGCTGTTGTTAAAGTGTTTAAAGACTGGCCTGTCAGCCAAAAAACTGGATCTCTACGTGCAACGTGTGGTCGTCATCGACTAGTGACTGCTCGGGCGGAACGAAGTGTGTCCAGACTGGTAACAGACAACAGAAGGGCAACAGTGCAGCAAATTACAGACCATCTTAATCGAGGATCGCCTCAAATGATCTCTGCACGCACTGTTCGCCGTACACTGCATCGGATGGAATATGGCAGCCGAAGGCCTGTTCGAACACCATTGCTGTCCGCAATTAACAAGAGAAAACGCCTCCAGTTCGCACAGGAGCACAAGAATTGGACAGTCGATAATTGGAAACAAATTATGTGGTCCGATGAATCACGTTTTCAGTTGCACCATGCCGATGGCCGAGTGAGAATTTGGCGGAAACAGCACGAAAGCATGGACCCGAAATGCATTGCTACAACCCTTCAAGCTGGTGGAGGCAACGTTATGGTTTGGGAAATGTTTTCCTGGCATGCTTTGGGCCCTTTAATTCGTGTTGATCAACGTCTGACTGGCACATCATATCTAAACATCGTTGCAGACCAAGTGCATCCTGTCATGTGGATGGTTTATCCCAATGGCGATGGCTACGTTCAACAAGATAACGCGTCCTGCCATAGTGCTCGTATTGTACAGGATTGGTTTCAGGAACATGCCTGTGAGTTTACTTTGCTTAAGAGGCCCCCACAATCTCCAGATCTCAACCCCATTGAGAATTTGTGGGATGAAGTTGAACGAGCCATCAGACAGCTGGATCCACAACCCTGCAATCTCACACTCCTGGAAAGTGCTATTCATCAAGCATGATCTCAGATTGCACAAACTACCTATCAACATCTCGTGGAGTCCATGCCATGAAGAATCGACGCAGTATTAAAGGCGAAAGATGGCCCAACAAAGTACTGAGGGGTGGTCATAATAAAGTGGCCACTCAGTGTATATATAGCAAATGGAAAACTCGCTCTCTGTAAGTCTGCATTAGCCCCTTCCTCCGGCAGAAAAGTCCTGAAGAAAAAACCCCACTGGTGTTCTGTATTATAAATCAAGTACTTCGATGAGTTGGGGGGGGGAGTGTTAATGTATTTTTTATGAATAAAAAATTTGGTGGGGTGCGAGTAAGTATTTATTCCGAAAGTGCGGCCCAGAGAAAAAAGTTTGGAAACCACTAGTCTACATCGACTCCGGTCATCAATGGTGTCTGGTCGGCCGCCGCTTGCTAGCACGTCTGTCGAGGGTATACTAGCGGTGCACCCTTGGTACCGTTGTCCTCAGGAACTCTATAGAGTTCTTACCACTTGGACGATAAAATGACTTATCTGTCTTGCGCCGACAATACGTCCACGATCAAAATCACTCAGATCACTACGTTTACCCATATTCGTCGATTGCAATACAATATTGGGAAGCCTTGCTGTCCATCTATTTATCGTTTGAGTTCAGTTTCGGTCTGATCCACTCTGTGCGGCACATGTCAACTCCTCGTGACCTCTCTCTCTCTAATGTTTTGTCTACTGAGTGTACAGTCACATTGAATTTCCCCACCCACTATTTTTTCCTGGCATGGACTACTGAAGTTTTGTTGTACATGCAAATAAATATCTGTAGCTACGTAGATCCATATTACATTCTTACTGTGTAAAACACTGAATTATCTGTGAAAATACTCCAAATACGTGGCGTCAGTGAATAAACAAAGACATTGCTCTTTCCACGTTTTAGCAACACACAGCAACCAAAAAATTGTTATTCGGTCACCGCCGGGGAATTGAATCCCGGATCTCTCGATATCTAGCCGAGCACGTTAGCCTTTCACCACGGTAGCTGAGCCCATCTTACGGGTACGTCTCAGTAGCTGAGCCCATCTTACGGATTTATGATGTCAGAAGCTGACAAAGAAAAACACACATAGCGCCGTGGTCTGTTGGCTACCGTGGTGTAAGGCTAGCGCGCTCAACTAGATATTGAGAGATCGGGATTCAATTCACCGAATAACAATTTTTCGGTTGCTGTGTGTCGTTAAAACGTGGAAAGAGCGATGTCTTTGTTTATTCACTGAATATCTGTTTGGTTTGTTTTCAACCAGTGGCGCAGCCAGAAATTTTTTAAGGGGTATATGAATATATATATATATATATATATATATATATATATATATATATATATATATATATATATATATCGCTTTAAATACTACTGAAGTTTTGTTACCTCAAGGGGGTGGACTAGAACCCCATATGTTCCGTAGCCGAGGACCCCCTGCTGCGCCAATGTATTCAACCATATCACTATCGCGAAAGACTTATTGTTATTAACCTCAACCATTTAAAATTATTTCACCAAATTCGTTTCTTGCAATAAAATGTATATTCATGTTCATGCATCGGGTCTTGCACCGTGTAAAACCTGATTGGCTGATTGATAACCTTGCATTATGTACTTCTGTTTCAAAAAATTACTTAAAATTTTAAAACTATAGGGCTCCAGGTATTTATTTTCTTTTCCAGACACTCTCTCTGACTTTCTAACTCCTACCCCCACACACATTGCGACAAACACATCCTCATTCGTGCTCGAAATCCAGGGAAAATTACTGTGCTAAGGGATTCTGAAGTAAATCTTGCAGAAGAAGCACGTTGTGCTAGTTACTCTATTGCTGACCATTCGCCCATCGGGGTTAGGCGAATTCAAAGTATTAATTTTTTTCGTGTCCTGTAAGCTCCAAAAGCAAGAAAACGTTTGCGGATGAACAGGTAAATCATTATTACTTCTTTTCATAATACACGGTAAAAACGAATTACCAGTTTAATTGGCCATAACTGAAACCCAATTTTTTTCAGGGCCGGCCTTACCTACTTTGGCGACTCCTAGGCAAAGATTTACTTCTGCGGCTCCTAATACTATGTACAATATGTACCACATATTTAAATAAAACATCAGAAAAAAAGGACTTACAAAAAGTATCCGGCCAGTATGAAATATGGCAGAAATATATAATAAACTACAATAATTAATATATTGTCACGTATCCTTTAAATTTTATAATTTCTTTCAATCTATTAGGCATAGATTTTACTAGTTTTTTAGTTAAATCGGCGCTTATTTTGAGATGTGCACATTGTTCCCTTCATTTAGTCCTTCATGATGATACAGAAGTGTATGTTTAGCTGAAACTTGAATAATGTCTATTTGCACATCATTGTGTTCTGGAGCATCGCTTTTTGCCTGAAGATCAGTAATGTCTCTTTCTTCTTTTCGTAGAATACGTTGCTTCATATGTATGTAGATTCTTCTTGAAAAGCTTCAATAAAGAACCTTTCTGCCTCTCTATTAATTGTTCAGCTTTTTTCTTTTTCGTTTTTCTGCACCACTGTCGAACTTAGACGCTTTAATTCCAGACATATTTAGATACAAATGAAACTAGAGGGAAAAATATGCCATCGAGGTATCATCGATACCAATGCGTTTGGGAGTAATAAACAAATCACTAAAAATATTCAGGCCCCGTAACGTTCCTACTGAATGAATGAATAGAAGTTTTTTTCACGTTTCGAAACAAGTGACACAACACCGACAATTAGCAATGTTTATCTACTTCACGCTCACTCCGACCCTCTCCCGTAAAATAAATAAACAAACAGGACAAAAAAATGTCCGCTTAGACGCAGACGAGCCGAAATGCCTCCTATAGTTCGGCTAATGGGTATTTTAATTTATGGTTCTTCCCTGTGAATCCCTCAGTGGTGCTAAAATAAGGTGACCAGATATTGGAACACTGATTTGTGGACAAAATGGCGTGGCGTCCCCAAATCGGCAGTTCATTTGGGGACATATACGTACTCAAAATAAATATGCAAATCTTTTTGTCACAAAACTGCATTGCTTCAATAAGTATGATATTACATATGAAAATTTATGTCTTAAAAGGATACATTTTGTAGAATAGAATGTTGGCAATTTGTATTGACAAAGTAGAATTATGATGGCCAGAACGTATTAGCAAAAGTGAAATGTTTTACCTTGTATATGTGCCGAATTAAAATCAAGCTGCACACCAAACTAATTGCATGGCGAATTTTTCATTTTGCCAAAGTTTTTAGAGAAACTTAAATCAAGCACAGTCGAAATTTGACCGCGCCAAAAGTTCAGTGTCCTAGTGCTGGTCACTGACCACTTATACAAGTGAGTACGGGTTCCACTCCTGCCTGAGACATGGATGGAGGGTTTGTCTTACAGCACTTGGTCTATCCCTTCCCTAGAACGAATGTCTCCAAATTAGAGAAATTGACTTCTTATAGTCCATAGAGTTGCTCGTGGTGGTCGTTAAATTCGGAAAGAAGAAAAAAAAGTCAAACTTTCTTTTCACAAGAAGCATGTCGAAAAATTAGTACGTTTTCATTAGAAATCTAACGAGCTAATGAGGAAGTTGTGACGTATATACTAGATTAACTTTCCTTTTTTAGTTTCTTTCCCTATGTAAATCTTGAGTTTATTCTCAGTATTCTTCACGCTTAACGAAATATCTTTTCTCTCAAACGAATACGTTTGGCAACACTATTGAGGTTGAATACACGTGACATATGCCTGATCTTGATAAGAACAAGAAATAAAAACGACGACCGATCTATTGCTTGAGAGCTTTGTAAGGAAGCGTTGTAAGAGAGCGATTATTACGAGCGTTGTAAGAGAGCGATTATTACGAGCGTTGGATTGTAAACTGATTATTGATAGGAGTGTTGTGATAATGTGTGGTGTGTGGAGCGTTTACTGCAGTATGCCCTATTACGATGTGTTTTCTACAGCCTGAATAAAGCTTTTCCGTAAGTTGACTTCTGTTGTTTCGTCTGGCCGTTAAGGTTTTCTTTCATTTAGGAACTATTTCTTAGTATATTGATGTGTTAAAACAGCGTAGAAGTCGAAAAGATTTTTTCGCTACTAAGTATAAATTCGAGGACATTTGAGGACAAACATCAAAATTTGAGGACAATTTGAGTCCCCAAAGGTATCAGATGTTTTTGGGGACAGTAAACTAAATTCGAGGACTGTCCTCAAGAATTGGGGATTTCTGCTCAGCTTATGCTACAACCTTTTAATAGCCAGAGGGTAATTGAACTCCCACGAATGGAACACGGTCCGCACCGACGTTTGCTGGAAATTTGTATCAGCAGCTTGACAGGACAAAAGAACTCGCTATCTCTCCATGCCATTTAACAAATCAATTAGTGTCATTTCCAAAGAGGTTTGAAGAAGATGAGGTGAAAGGACCCGTTTTGAGTGAAGCCGAAACAGATCAGCTGTTTTGATCCTCTCACTGAAGTGGTGGGTGTCTGCGCCGGCCTGCAGGAGTTCGGAAACGTGACGTCACTTCCTGTGTCTGAAGCAGTTTCGCTTAGCGCATGCAAACTCTGCAAACCAAGGATGCAAACAAGGAATATTTCGGACTTCGTATTTCTCAACATTAGGGTTTTGATTATATTTTATACATGGTTACTTGCACGTGCGTAGTATGCAAGTAACCATGCGCAGTATGCACTTCCGGTCAAAAAAATCATTGTTTTGTTCAATTTTGTTAAAGAAATAGCAAACGCATTTTTCCCTATATTTTCTGGATTTTTTTTAATTATGGGAATGAATATTTCAGACTCAATTGCTTTCATGACTGTATGAGTAGAGTAAGGGTCCGAAAAACCAGTTTAAAATCGCGATTTCCCCATAGAAATATACAGAAAATTCTCGGATTGGGCGCATTGGCGTAGTCAGCTGATAAAAAGTGGCGTCACACAAGAAGCACAGGGAGATGGGCTGGGACCATCTTCTCCTTCTCCTAACCTCCTTGGTCATTTTCCACTACCAGAAACTTCTCTCTCCTGCCCTGAGGCCGGCCAGCGTATTTCACAAGTGAATGTACAGAATTGCGATTGCCGCCCCGGTGGCGCAGTGGTCTAAGGCAATGGCCTCTGATCATTCGTCCGAAAGGGGTCCCGGTTCGAATCCCGGTGAGGCATGGATGTTGTGTTTGTCTTACGGCACTGGCTCTCTCCCTTCCCTGGAACCAGTGACCCTAAATTAGGGACGGGCGACTGCTTATAGCCCATTGAGTTGCTCACGGTGGTCGTTAAACCTCCAATCAAAAAAAAAAAAAGAATTGCGATTAAGGTCATTTCCGCCACGCGATTGGTTCAGAGCTACTTTAGAGAGTGCGAGTAGTCGGGGCCTACGAGGAGAGTCACGTAACAGGAACAGTGTCTCTTATCGGGGGACGTTCTGCTTGCTAAGAAATTCATTGTGCGGTTAATTAAATTTTTTTTTTTTTTTGATTGGAGGTTTTTTTTTTGAGATTTAACGACCACCGTGAGCAACTCAATGGGCTATAAGCAGTCGCCCGTCCCTAATTTAGAGTCACTGGTTCCAGGGAAGGGAGAGAGCCAGTGCCGTAAGACAAACACAACATCCATGCCTCACCGGGATTCGAACCCGGACCCCTTCCGACGAATGATCAGAGGCCAACGCCTTAGACCACTGCGCCACCGGGGCGGCGGAGGCTTAACGACCACCGTGAGCAACTCAATGGGCTATAAGCAGTCGCCCGTCCCTAATTTAGGGTCACTGGTTCCAGGGAATGGAGAGAACCAGTGCCGTAAGAGAAACACAACATCCATGCCTGACCGGGATTCAAACCCGGACCCCTTACGGACGAATGATCAGAGGCCAGCGCCTTAGACCACTGCGCTACCGGGGCGGCGGTTACTTAACATCATGCTTAACATACACTGCACCCAAAATGCAATACCAAGAAGGAAGCATCCGATTTGCCTGAAATTCGCAGTACGCGTCGCCCGCGAGAGGACATGCAAACGATTAGCATTGCAGGGCATATGCAAATCATGTGCGCCCGGCACGCCACCGAGAAGCACTATAAGAAGGGTGCACAAAAGGCGGGGTGTAAATAGTGGAAGTGTGTTGTGCTGCCGGACCTGTGCGTGGGAAGCTTCCTGAGGCCTCGTCGCAGAATACGACAGTTATCCCAGCACATTTCGGAGTTCGACAGAGGACGAATAGTGGCTTATTGCGACAACGGTTTATCGTACCGAGACATCGGCAACGATGTGGGGCGACATAAAGCCACAGGGAGGCGAGTATGGATTCGGTGGGTGCAGGAAGGACAAACGGACCGACGTGATCGATTGCCGCAGCCGCGGCACACCACGGAACGAGAAGACCGGCATGTTGTGCGGCGGGCATTGACGGCTTGCACCGCCACATCACGAACGTTAGCGCAGGAATTAGGGTGTGTTGCGCAACAACCTGTGTCAGCACGTACCGTTCGACGTCGCCTTCAGGAGTGAGAACTTGTCGCACGGCACCCATTGCTCCGATTACCATTGATGTTACACCACCGGCGAGTGCGGAGGCAGTGGGCCGTTGAACGCTGCACCTGGAGTACGGAATGGCACGACATTGTCTTCTCCGACGAATCCCGCTTCTGCCTGCAACACCACGATGGTCGGATCCGCAGCGAGAGACTGTATGACGCCTGCACTATGAATCGCCATACCGGTCCGTTGCCTGGCGTTATGGTTTAGAGCGCAGTTGGATATGACACCCGCACCCTTCTGGTACGCATCTCCGGTACACTCAACAACCACCGCTACATCTCCGACGTTTTAGAGCCTGTAGTCCTCCCTTACCTGCAGGACCTGCCAGCGGCCACGTTTCAACAGGACAATTCACACCCGCACGTTGCACGCATCGTGCAACAATTCTGCATGGCCCACTAGGTGTCACTGCTGCCGTGGCTCACCTGTTCTCCCGATATGTCGTCCATCGAAAACGTCTGGTCGCTGATCGGCAACCGAGTGACCCGGCAAGCACCACCCACGGCTACGCCTGATGAATTGTGGCAACGTGTGGAAGCAGCATGGACTGACATACCCTAAGCCCACATACAAAGCCTCTTTCGTTCGACGCCGCGGCGTGTAGCGGTCGTTATTACCAGCCATGGGGGCCACATGAACTATTGATGTCTGCGTAGTCCGCAACTCGCAAGGGCCTGTAAGCTCAATCGTTTCATCTTTGTATGTGTTGTTACGTGTCCAGTAAATCTGGCTTTGCTATCTCGTGTCCTTCTTGGTGTTGCATTTTGGGTGGCCAGCAGTGTATGTGACAAATGATCATATTGAATTATATCGTGGAAAGTTTTATCGTGGGAAGTTCTGCTTCCTAAGAAATTCACTGCGAGGTTACTTAACATATATGACAAATGATCATATTGAATTATATCGTGGAAAGTTTTATCGTGGGAAGTTCTGCTTCCTAAGAAATTCACTGCGAGGTTACTTAAAATATGTGACAAATGATCATATTGAATAATACGGTAAAGTAATTTTGTGCACGATATCATAAGGAATATCTGCAGTTTCTTAGATGAATACAAGTCGAATATTAAAATTGAAGACGACTTCAATAACTAATTAGTTGAATACCATACTCCGTATTGGCCAATAGATGACAGCACATCAACGTAGTACTCATCATGATTCGTACTGTTGTGAAAGTGCGTATATAAGGATACTAAAAAGAACCCTTTTAAAGGTATTTTCTAATACCCTTAAAATGACCTTTAACAATGAAAAGTATGTCCCCACACTGAAATATTTATTCTGACGATCAAGTTTTTTCCTTCATGAATTGTGAAGAGATCTAGCTAGAAAAAATATCAAATAGAGTGATTTTCTATTAGCAAAGAATTACCTAATGACACGAAGACCTCAAAGCAATGTTCTGTTGAAATAAGACAGTTCCGTTGAAATAAATACTCCAGAATATTGTTTGCCCTATATTGTGTCTGATAAAATAGTAAGTGATTTGTAATATATATATTTTTGTAATATTTAGGAAATTCCTCATATTTTCGTCCCTGCAAACTTCATCAATCAAAAATGCCTTCAATTCCACAATTCAACCCCCCTTCTCCCCGAAAAAAAAAACAAAAACAAAAAAAAACGTTGAACAGCTAATGGGTTCTCCATACAAAACATATCAGTTCTAATCCTGAGTTAAAGGAGGAGTGGCGCTGACATCTCTTTGCTTTGTGAGAACTACATACGTAGAATGAAGGTACTTCAAAAGTTCCCCTACCAATAAATAAAGTACACTCTATTTACGTCTTGTCGCATTCCGACTGTACGGGTAAAACAATTAAAGCGAAGGTATCCATTGTCGCAAAGAAAACACCCGAAAATTAAAATGGCTTATGGCTAGTGCAGCAAAGCCCACATGTCTCCGTCACATGACTCTCCTCATACTCAAATCTCCAAAGTAGCTCCGAACCAATCGCGTGGCGGAAATTGTCTTAATCGCAATTCCATACATTCACTTGTGAAATACGCGGCCGTCCTGGCCTTTTAAAGGTTTCCTTTATATAACGAGAAACATTATAAATGATACTTCCAAAGGAAATTATAATGGGATACCCATTGTAACTTCCCTGATTCTGTAACGCTTATCCTCTCATAAGGAACAGAACTCATTTAGATTTACATTAGTCAAACGATCTACTGTAGTCAAATGTGTGGGAATTGTAATCCGGTTAAATTAGCTAATCTCAGACGTTTTGCTTTTCACTCAACCCCGGAACCTTTTGTCTGTTTTTTTGTTTACTGCCTATACATTCAATCTTTGTTATTACCGTTTTATATGTAAAGCCGGCGGAAAAGAAACTAAGCTTCACTGCATAGCAAATAAGTTGTTTTACATAGATTTATACAGCTCTTTTATATTTTTTTATACAGCTGTTCTTATAAATTATATATTCACTTAGCGGAATCCCCCAGAAAGGCAGAAACTAGTGGACAAGAGAAAAGGAGTACTTCGACTGCTTATCTATTTAGTGATTTTTTATATTTTTTTTAAAGATAATACATATTAAAAATTGAATGATGACAGAAAATCGATATATGATTAAAATCTGCGGCAACGAGATAGAAATACATAGAGTGCTTCTGTGATTTGTTCTCTGCTGAGGCAGCTGAAGCCAACGTGGGGAGAGCCCGCCATCTTTGATGAGGTACAAATTCTGCGTGTGTCAAGGAGTCAACACGATCGCCAAGCAGCTGACAAACTTTAGGCTACAGTTTTGTGAATATTCACAATTATCAGCACCCTTTGGATAATTAAATCAACTATAAAATGCCATTTACTCCACTTATTGGAAGGTTAGTCCTACATTTCACAAGTAAGCATTTTTAAATAAGGTTGAGCTGTAAATGCTCAGTTAATCAAACACGGAAAATAAGACATCTAATCCGTATATCTGGTGATTAAACCAGCAGATGAACCATTTCAATATCTTTGTTATCTTAAGGCTTTTTATTCCTTATCTTTTGTAAACAGTCGTACTCAATGTGAACACTGAATCATGTTTATGGGAAGATGAGGTTAATTGTGAGTTACCAACTTTGAGGCTTTTGGGAACAAGTTTTACTTATGCAAGTGTCTTTTTTTTTTACATATACTGAGGATGTTTTGCAAATGGCATTTGCATATACTAGAATCTGTACAGTGTACATGCAACTTGTCAGGCAAGACAACAAATATTTCAAAATCTTAGGAAGCAGCAATTTCTTTTTATGTGATAAAGATCATGTACCCATGGCTAATGCCCATTAGATAGCAATACTAGTAAAGCAGTCAATTTATAGTTACTTAAATTGCAGAAGTAATAATTGTGATTGGTAATATAAATTTATAGCTTGCTGACACCTGTCAGGAAACAATCTAGTATTTTATCTGAAAGCACAGGGTCACCCAGCTTGTGTTCTAGGCATTTGTCTCTGATTAGTGATTAATCTGTAGTATTACTTCAACAAAGTGAGAGTGGGGAGCCTGAAAATTTCTGGACAGAATACTCTTTATTTGTGAATGTGTTAGTACAATGTGTGTGGTTTTTGGGTAGCAAAAATACAGGCAATATTGATTTAAAACTGAAAATAGGAAACAGGGAGTACAATGGTACCTCAAAAATGCAAATAACATAAAATATTTATGAAAACTGGCACAAACGATTATGAAATGACAATTGAAAAAAAAATTATGGAATAATACAAAAGAAAGGGACTAGCAGCATTTTGTAATAACTACTTGCATTTGATTTTTGCGTGATAGGTGGAGTTTTTTTTTGTTTTTTTTTAAGAATGTGACCTCTGATTCATGATGAATGTACTGTCAGTATGTCCATGTGTAAATTGCCAGTTATTCCTTTTGCATTAACCATATATATGAGAGGTTAGTATTGAACAAATATCACTCACGTAAATAAATCTTTCTTTGAATTGAACAAGTTGCGCCTGTATTTCTCTAAAATACAAATCAGACACACTTGTTGTATTTCCAGCAAGACTGCTGAAGGAACCCACAAAATAACAACACAAAGCATAAACATTTGCTCGCCAAACGTTTTGCACATCATGAATGCAAATCAGTAGTTGTTAATTTCTCACTTCATATTAATAAGAGGCTGTGCTCTTAAAATTGAAACAAAAAAAAAACTATTTGTAGTACATCTTAACAATTGCCAAAATGTGTACAAATATCAGGTGAAAACTACAAAATTTCAGCTTTGGGACAAACAAAAACTTGGCTTCTTAAAAAAAAGTAAAATATGAAAGTGCAAATAAAAAATATTAAATACTTAATACTGAAACAAAAAAGAAAGACAATTTTTTGTCCCATAAAAAAATTAAAGTCCATAATCTGAATTTTTTGGTCACTCAGCCCAGGGCTTGAAAAATATCTAAAATAATACATGCCCAGAGAAAATGTACTTGCCCAGATATTAAAAGCAGGATGTTTTGATACCAAAATTATAAGTCTTTTTACGTTGAAAAAGTACATAAAACTATTTTTAGCTACTCGGTACTGGTGTTGCTAACTGTAAATACCATTTGGAGCATCATATTGCCCCAATGTCTGTCTATACCTAGGTCACAGGGTAGTTACAGAAGTGATATATACATATATATCTCTGACTACAACATATATTAGATCACCAAGTTTATTTAAACTGCACTTAAGAATAATTATTTTCAATTCTTTTTCTTACGGATAAGCCTTGGAAGATAGTTAAATAATACATAGCAAATAAACATATGTCAATACATAAATAAAATAATTTTCATCAAAAAAAAGGGTTAACCTATTCCTGCTGTTAAAATTCATCAAAAAGTAAACTGACAGAATAAAAAATACAGGAAAAAGGTAAGTAATGTTTATACGTAATGTTTTATATATATATAGAGAGAAAGAGAGGGTGGGCGACATCATAACCAGGTGTATATATATATACTGTATGTATGACCTTAACTAAAAAAGAAAAGCAGGATATATAGAAAGATTTTTCTTTTGATACCAAAAAAAGACATGCAAAGAATGCAGACAACTCAAAGAATATATATACAGAGAGAGAGAGAGTGAAATGGCAATGGGCTGGACATGTTGCCAGAAGAACAGACCACCGATGGACGACTGAAAATTTGAACTGGATTTCGAGGGACAGAAGACTTATGGGAGATGGGTGGATGGAATTCGAAAGCATGCCGGAGTAATATGGAGGAGACAGGCTCAAGACACACAATTGTGGAAGAAACTTGGGGAGACCTTCATTCAGCAGTGGATTGATAATGGTATATATATCATCATTGTCAACCATATATATCATCATTAAACCATATATATATATATATATATATATATGGTTGACAATGATTATGCTATATATATATGGTTGACAATGATATATATATATATATATATATATCATCATCATTGACAACTATTATCATTACAATATATGTATACTGTATATAATCAATATATATATATCATTGTCAACCATTATCAATCCACTACTGGAAGAAGGTCTCCCCAAGTTTCTTCCGCAATTGTAGGCCTTGAGCCTATCTCCTCCATGTTACTCCGACATGCTTTCGAATTTCATCCACCCATCTCTCATGGGGTCTTCTGGGGTTTTTTCGGTAACACCTAAGCTATGGTTTAACTTCGGGGCTCCAGATGTCTTTCCCTGAAGAGTGGTTTAGGGTTGCTAAGTTGTTTTATTCTATGTCATTTTTGTTTAGAAGCATGAAAGTGGGTTACTTCTGGTTGATTCTATGTTTATTTCTACTACGTCTGATTCCTGCAGCAAGGTGCAGTGTTGACGTGGTCTAATTACTACATGAGTGTGCTTTACTTCTTTTTACTGATATATGTATAACATCAACCATTATCAATCCACTGCTGGATGAAGGCCTCCCCAAGTTTCTTCCACATTTGTCTGTCTTGAGCCTGTCTCCTTCGTGTCACTCCTGAATGATTTCGAATTTCATCCATTCATCTCCCATGGGGTCTTCTTCTGGGTCGTATACATATATATACATAGAGAGAGAGAGAGAATTATATTGTGTGAAGTATTTAGTGTATGTGCTGGGAGATACCTTTATTATAGTCAAGTTACCACAATTGCCTTGCCTACCCACGAATAAGGCTTACAGATCTGTGTTGTCGAATGTCAAGGCTAACAAACAGATTAGAAACATGCCCAGTGCTAAGGACTTTTAATTTTTATTAAATAAAAACCAGGTAAGTAGTAGTTTTCTTCTGATTATATAAGATAGGAGCAGTTGGTAAAAGTATTTTAATATTGGTACCTCTTGGCTGTGTAAACTCATTATTTGTTTTCCGTTTTTCTTCGAACATTTTTTTTTTATTTTTCATTTAAAACTCTCATAAAATATTTGGCGTCTATATATTTGGAGTGATAAGCTGTGGGATGATTCAGCATTCTCATGGTGATGACCCACGAATATCTAAGATTTTTACCGAAATTGCGGATTGACTGCAACTGTAGTTTTTCTTTTTTCTTTCTCTTTTTTTCATTTACTCTATTACCGCTGACTTATATTTCACTGAAAATTTGTTCCAAAAAAATTGTGAAATGTCAAAAAATTACGGCATGAGATTTTATTCAACGAGAGCAAGCTGCATCCAATAAAATATCATTTTCTTTTTAAAACACTGTTGCCGCCAACTAACAATGAAAAGCGTTATTTGATACGTTAAAGTTTTAGTCTCACCCCTAGGTGTTTATAACAACATTTCTGAGTTATATCCTCATTTAACATCAAACTATATATTACGAAAACTCCCTTTCTTAACACTAAACGGAAATCGTTCTGTACCTCATCAAACATGGCTGCCACTTGTTTCCGGTGGCTTCACCCGTTCCCCGACGTAAGCGCTCTACGTACTTCTATCTCGTTGATCTGCAGCCCCTGGAATTGGCGGCCCTAGGCAGCCGCCTTGCTCGCCTATTCCAAAGGACGGCCCTGATTTTATTTATGTACTTAAGACAACAAAGTAAATAAATAAATAAAAAATAAAAAACGTCCGTGGTTGTTTGCAATGTTTAAACCCGAGTTTCTGATGTTTACTGATGTCCGATTTTTGAGAGATTTCATATTTTTTTTCATTATTTAATTACGGGAAAGCAGAAATGGAAAAGTATTTTATTGTTAATTGTGATATTTATTGGGAGTTTGTTTGCTTGTAAAGCAACAAAGTAAATACATAAATAAATACAAAAAATGCGAAAATTTCGTCTCTAGTTTTATTTAAAAAATTGAATCACGTGAAAAAACGGACGCCCCCTCCCCATTTCTTTTCAGAGGTGTCAGAACTTTTGTATAATCGAATTACTGGAAAGTTGGAACGAGAGAAATTTTAAATTTAGCATATCCCAGAGAAGATAAATTATCTAGGGGGGGGGACTGCGACGTACCATACCTGATGAAAATCAATAAAGCAGAACAACAGTTTTGGAACGAGCAGAAAAATATAATCATAACGTATCAGTTTTCTTTTTTTTTTTCAATTTGGATATTTTTCATGGTGTAAACTTATTTTCCGGCAATATGAATTATTCGGAATGAAAATTCTTCACTTGGTTTTTCGTTTTTTTTTATTTACTTGATTTTTTCTAACTAAACAACAGTGTGTAAAAATACTTATTTTTGCGTCTCCAGTTGTTAAGGATTCGTGATTGGTGAATGACAAGGAAATTTTATTTAATTTTCCCCCGTCATATTTCAAGCTTTTTTTTTTTTTTTAATTCGGAGAGTGGCAACTTACAAAGAATTGAAATTATCTTGTTGATTGGAATTATATCTGCTATTAATTTGCAATTATTAGCTAGTTTACTTTTTGCTTGCGAAATTTTCTTTGTAGTCAGAGAATTACAAAATTGCAGGAGAACATTCATAATAAAATTATATACAGTGTCTCTGACCGAAAGCGTTATTTCTCCGATCATAGTGACTTATTAAAACCTATACAATGGTTCCTAGTGTTGTTTGGGTTTTAGCGATTTGTTAGTCAATAACTCTTTCACTAAGGTCTGCCGCATTTACTCTGGTGGCGAAGAAGTTTACAGAATCAACAAGTGATGGAGGATTTTTTTTTTTTATTGAAATGAAAAATTCCAAACACTGGCAAGGAGAATTATTTCGTCCGGATTGGCAATGCAGTGCACTAATAACTTTTTTTTTATTTATTATTTTTGTTCGTAGTACGTTAAGAGTGCTGATTAAATTATTCTTTTCTTCTGAATTTATTATTCCATGCTGTTCAGTAATTTATTTTGAGATATGGAATATGTAGCCATCCATTCGAGAAGGTTGTTCAGTTAACTGTTACTCAGGACGCTGGGGATCATCACAAGAAATGGTCATTCTTCACATTCCTTCGCCCCGTTGCTTCATTTGCTGTTCTACCTGTTGCGTTTCCCCCTTGATCAGCGTTCAGCCGTACAGGTATTCAGTAGCAGCGGTGTGACATGGTGACCGTAAGATTCAAGTATGAATGTACGAAGTTGGGCTATTTGCTCATGGCAAAGAATTTTTGATCTTTATCTGTTGTACAGTTGTAAACATTCTCGTTTTGTGCAGCTTATGGAATGGAAATCAAAATCACTCTAAATACCGTAAAAGCAAAATTCTATTTATTTATAAATCCTTGCTTCAAGTGATTTCCCAATTGCTCTCATCATTCTTAACATGTTTTATGCTTGACATTTGAATAATTGAAGAGATGAAACGACAGACCACATGGAATAAATCCAGCAATGGAAGTTTTATCACCAAGAGATACAGAAGATGTGAGTGTGTTTTTTCATGTATGGGTGGTAGTCATTTTAATAGATTAGCTCTAATTTAGTTTAATGCCTCCGTCATTAATGCTTTAGTCTTTTTTTTTTTTTTCTCTCTTTTATTGTAGCAGTTTTTGCCGCTATTGGTATTTTAGTTATGCATTTGATAATTAGAGAATATGTCAGAAATTATTACTGGAAACTTCAGTACCAACTTATATGCGTGCGAACTGATTGGCATTATAGCAGAAGTATCTTCACTCCTTTGATGTATCAACAAGAAATTTGTTTCGCTTAGAGTAATTTTGCTGCCACAATCTTTATTTGATTGTCTGTTCAGTAGTGTAGCATACTTGGTTACTTTAAGATTGATATTACCAGATTTTGTGTATTAGTTTAAGATTTGTATATTAGGTGTGAGTTGCTCCATCAAATCAGCTTTTTACATTTTATACAGTGCTTTTACATAAAAAAAAATGAAAAACAAGTTTTTATGGGCAGCACATGTTTCATGTGTATACAACTCAAATCTTTAGTCAGAGCTATACTGCAGAAAAGTAATAACTTAAAGAAAAATTAATTTTCCCCAGTATCCATTAAACTCGTAACATTCCAAAGAGCAAAATGGTCTACTATAATTCATGAAATCTTGAATTTATGATAAATTATGGGATAATTTAATTTGATAGCCTTTAAAAATTCATTAAATCCAAAGACTTCTGATTGAGATATACTGGAGCAGCAAGTATTTCAGACCTTGTGTACAGATCCAAAACAAACAGTGTTATACATCAGAAAAACATATTCACGATAAGAAGCAGATGTGAAAGTAGATTTTTCTGGAACATGCAACATTTTTGAATTCCTATGTCTGAAAAAAACAAAAACTAACTGCTTTTCAATCATCATAAATTTATGAAAATAAATGTTATATGTTTGTAAGTTGGATGTACTTGTATTATTGCTGGCCCATATTTAAGTGGTAGATAAGACATTGACTTTGGATCATTTGTTCAAGATGATCCTATGTGAGGCCATGGGGCAGATCCAGAAGTTTACTCTAGGAGGGGGGGCAGAAGCCATTATGAAATGGGGTTTTTTATATAACATTATGTATACATATATCATCATAATCATTGTCAACCATTATCAATCCACTGCTGGACGAAGGTCTCTCCAAGCCTCTTCTACAACGGTCTGTCTTATGCCAGTCTCCTCCATGTTACTCCCGCGTACTTTCGAATTTCATCCACTCATCTCCCATGTGGTCTTCTTCTGGGCCTTTTCCTGTCCCTTGAAATCCAATCTAAAATTTCGGCTGTCCATCTATGGTCTGTCCTTCTGGCAGTATGTCCAGCTCATTGCCATTTCAGGGATTTAACTCTGATCATGATGTCTTCCCTCTTGTCATTTTTCTGATCCACGAGTTCCTCTTATCTCTCCTGGTTACACCAAGTATGCACCTATCCATGCTTCTTTGAGTTGTCTGCAGCCTTTGTATATCTCTTTGTCATTTTTCTGATCCACGAGTTCCTCTTATCTCTCCTGGTTACACCAAGTATGCACCTATCCATGCTTCTTTGAGTTGTCTGCAGCCTTTGTATATCTCTTTTAGTTAAGGTCCACGTCTCTGCACCATACGTAAGCACTGGAAGGATGCATTGATCAAACACTTTTCTTTTAAGACATAATGGCATATTGCTCTTGAAAATTATGCTGTTTCTTCCAAAAGCTCTCCAAGCAAGTTATATACGTCGATTAATTTCTTCATCACTGTGACCCTCACTTGATATCTGCTGTCGAAGATAAACGTATGTATCTGTTATCTCCAGCTTTTCTCCATCAATCGATAAATCTTCATTTCGTGTAAAAACAATGTACATCACATATGTCTTCTGAAAGTTCATTTTTAATCCCACTTCTTCACTCTTGTCAGCAAGTTCCTGAATCATACTCTGCAGCTCTGATGGGGTAGTTGCAGAAATGACTACGTCATCAGCAAAACGAAGGTGGGTTAGATAATCTCCATTAATCTTTATCCCTTTGTTTTCCCAGTTCAGTGATTGAAAGACATTTTCCAATGTGGCATTAAAGAGCTTCGGAGATGTATTGTCACCTTGTCTCACTCCCATTCCAATTTTTATGTGTGCTGTATTCTCAAACGGCCTAATCTTTGCACTTGCATTTTCATAGATGTTATTAATAATATTAATGTATGTATCTTCAATACCGCAGGATTTCAAAGCCATTGTAACTGTTGATGGTTTCACCAAATCAAAGGCCTTTTCATAATCGATAAAAGCCATGCACAATGGAAGTTCATATTCCCTAGCTCTTTCAATTAGTTCCCTCAGTACATGGATATGATCTATAGTGCTGTAGCCACTCCTGAATCCAGCTTGTTCTCTCGGTTGAGTCATCATGTCCAGTGTTACTTTCAAGCGGTGTGAAAGAACTTTAGTGAAGATTTTATAAACCACTGGATAAGAGGCTGTTAGGTCTGTAGTTCCTGAGATCCTCAATACCACCTTTTTTATGTAGCAGGATAATTGTAGTGTTGTTCCAATCCTCAAGAATTTTCCCTTCATTAAGGCATAGAGTGAAAACTTGGGCAAGTACTGTTTCAATTTCTCCACTTGCTTCTTGTATGATGTCTGCAGTAATTCCATCTTCTCCTAGAGTTTTTCCCTGCTTCATGTTCTTGATTGCATGTGCAACTTCTGCTGGGAGGACCAGAAGAACTCTGGTACTGGTACCTTTCACGATGTCTGGAGTACATGTATCATCCCTTTCATATAATTTGGAGTAGAAATCTTTCACTCTTGTCAAAATTTTGCCTCTATTTCTTGTTACAGAACCATCTTCTTTTCTCAGAGCCATAATCTGTTTTCTTCCCTTACTGAGATGTCCCTTTGCTATCTTTAGGCTTTGGTTGCTTTCAATTGCTTTCCTCACTAGTTCACAGTTGAATTTCCTTACGTCTTCAGTGATACTTTTTCGTACTGTCTTGCATAGCTCTATATATTCCACTTTGGAAGTCGCATCTTGTTTAGTTGTCCTCATCTCTCTTCTTTTTGCATCAACATTTTGTTTTTTCCTGATAATTTGTTCACATGCAACTTGTTCTTAGACCCAGCTAATTTTGTTGCTGTTTCCATAAGAGCTTTGGTTTCTGTTCTGTTATCTTCAGAGATGTCCTTAGTAGTACTTATAGTACTGTTCTTGTAGTTTAAATTCTTTTTCAGACGGCTTGGTTGCTCAGCAACGTGCTTTAACTGAATAATTCTGTTGATTTGTTCAGACCCTCTCACAACTTGTGATTTTTGTAATCGTTTTTCTGGTTTTTGTGGCAGATGACGAGTGTGGGTTGAGCCAGTAAAGTTATAGATGCATGCAAAAACTTTGACTAAATTATTGTTCATGCAACTCTGAGGAGATTTTGCTATTTAAAAAAAAATTTGGTGGTAATTAAACTTGCATCTATGGCTTTGCAGAAACCCATTTCCAACTAGGTCTTTGTGGAAGTGAGAAAATGCAGAGTTTTGCTGGTCCTTGATAAAGCCAAGGCTCGGCATCCTAGACACTTTCTACATTCAGGTTTGCTTTAGTTTTGTTTTATTGTTTACTCATGCCTTTTGGGCTTTGAAGTTTTCTATATTGTTTTAGTTCTTGTTAAATATTTTTTTTTTTACTGTCTCTACTTTGTAGTGTGTGAGTTCTGAATATTCATAACTGCTGTGTTGCGCGTCATGATCTTCAGGTTGTTTTTTTAAGCAAATTTAGTTTAAAATTTTTTTATGTAAAATTTAGTCTTTGACTCTGCTTTTGGGTATATTATATATATTTCATCATTGTCAACCATTATCAATCCACTGCTGGATGAAGGTCTCCCCAAGTTTTCCCCCACAACTGTCTGTCTTGTGCCAGTTACTCCTGCATATATATATATATATATATATATATATTGGGATGTAAGGTCAGGTGATGCATAACATCACAGCCTCTCCTTGACAAATGTCAACCCCGCCTTCTCGTGGTGCATCCTGTTCCCACTAAAGGGGCTCTGACGACCGCCAATAGCGGTATAACTATACCATCGGGATCAGAGGAAATGCTATCCCACACTCACCAACCCGCTTGGCCAGCGTGGTGAGTTATGGCCAAACACCTCCAAAATGACTCTACAACTTAAATCTTGGCCCTCAGTCTCCGGCAGCTGGAATGTACCTGGCCAAGGCAGCGGCCAGTGCGACATGAAGGCAGAGGGTGCTAAGAATCCCCGGAGGACCGGACTAGGCTGCCATTTGATGCTGACCTTGGCTACCTATAACGGACGCTCCCTATCTTCTGATTCAAGGCTTCTTGAATTGGAAGAGGAACTACAAAGGATCAAGTGGGACATTGTTGGGCTAAGTGAGGTAAGGAGAAAAGGAGAAGATCTCATTGAACTGAAAAGTGGACATCTCTTCTATTATCGAGGGACAGATACTGGCAGAACTAGTGGTGTTGGATTTATAATAAACAAGAAACTGAAGGATAAAGTGATAGAAGTTGAAAGTTCCTCTGACAGAGCTGCACGACTCGTTATCCAACTATCGAGAAGATACCAGGCTCAGATTATTCAAACTTATGCACCCACCACAAGTCATCCTGAAGAAGAAATTGAAGAATTTTATGAGGAAATTCGTCATCTAAATAATAAAGGTAAGCAGCACTTGAAGATAATTATGGGAGATTTCAATGCAAAAATAGGGCAACGACAACAGAATGAAACTTCAGTAGGTAAATTCGGTCACGGCAACAGAAACCAGCGTGGAAATACTCTCGTTGAGTTTGCAGAGGCAGAAGGATTTTTCATCTTGAACTCCTTTTTCAAGAAAAAGCCACACAGGAAATGGACATGGAGACATCCAATTGGGACGACAAGTGAAATTGATTTTATTATGTGTAACAAAAAATCCGTCATCGAAGAGTGCAGTGTGCTGAACAAGTTCAACACAGGTAGTGACCATAGATTGGTGAGATGTAAGATGCACCTCAACACTAAACTGGAACGTGGCAAGCTCATAAGACAAACAAAATGTATTGACATAACCAACCTTAAAAAACACCATAATACTTTCAAGTTGGAACTGAAGAACAGATTCTCTGCTTTAGAAGGCCTAACATCGGAAGAAGTGGATATTTCGGAAGTTAACAGAAAAGTAACCAAAGCTCTTATGGAAACAGCAACAAAATTAGCTGGGTCTAAGAACAAGTTGCATGTGAACAAATTATCAGGAAAAACCAAAATGTTGATGCAAAAAAGAAGAGAGATGAGGACAACTAAAGAAGATGTGACTTCCAAAGTGGAATATATAGAGATATGCAAGACAACACGAAAAAGTATCACTGAAGACGTAAGGAAATTCAACTGTGAGCTAGTGAGGAAAGCAATTGAAAACAACCAAAGCCTTAAGATAGCAAAGGGACATCTCAGTAAGGGAAGAAAACAGATTATGGCTCTGAGAAAAGAAGATGGTTCTATAACAAGAAATAGAGGCGAAATTTTGACAAGAGTGAAAGATTTCTACTCCAAATTATATGAAAGGGATGATACATGTACTCCAGACATCGTGAAAGGTACCAGAATTCTTCCAGTCCTCCCAGCAGAAGTTGCTCATGCAATCAAGAACATGAAGCGGGGGAAAGCTCCAGGAGAAGATGGAATTACTATAGACATCATACAAGAAGCAAGTGGAGAAATTGAAACAGTACTCGCCCAAATTTTCACTCGATGCCTTAATGAAGGGAAGATTCCTGAGGATTGGAACAATGCTACAATGATCCTGCTACATAAAAAAGGTGACATTGAGGATCTCAGGAACTACAGACCTAACAGCCTCCTATCAGTGGTTTATAAAATCTTCACTAAAGTTCTTTCACACCGCTTGAAGGTAACACTGGACATGGCTCAACCGAGAGAACAAGCTGGATTCAGGAGTGGCTACAGCACAATAGATCATATCCACGTACTGAGAGAACTAATTGAAAGAGCGAGGGAATATGAACTTCCATTGTGCATGGCTTTTATCGATTATGAAAAAGCCTTTGATTCGGTGAAACCATCAGCAGTTACCACGGCTCTGAAATCCTGCGGTATTGAAGATGCATACATTAATATTATTAATAACATCTATGAAAATGCAAGTGCAAAGATTTGGCTGTTTGAAAATACAACACACATAAGAATTGGAAAGGGAGTGAGACAAGGTGACACCATATCTCCGAAGCTCTTTAATGCCACATTGGAAAATGTCTTTCAATCACTGAACTGGGAAAACAAAGGGATAAAGATTAATGGAGATTATCTAACCCACCTTCGTTTTGCTGATGACATAGTCATTTTTGCAACTACCCCATCAGAGCTGCAGAGTATGATCCAGGAACTTGCTGACAAGAGTAAAGAAGTGGGATTAAAAATGAACTTTCAGAAGACAAAAGTGATGTTCAATGCTTTTACAAGAAATGAAGATTTATCGATTGATGGAGAAAAACTGGAGATAACAGATACGTACGTTTATCTTGGACAGCAGATATCAAGTGAGGGTCACATTGATGAAGAAATTAATCGGCGTACAAAACTTGCCTGGAGAGCTTTTGGAAGAAACAGCATAATTTTCAAGAGCAATATGCCATTATGTCTTAAAAGAAAAGTGTTTGATCAATGCATCCTTCCAGTGCTTACGTATGGTGCAGAGACGTGGACCTTAACTAAAAGAGACATACAAAGGCTGCAGACAACTCAAAGAAGTATGGAGAGGTGCATGCTTGGTATAACCAAGAGAGATAAGAAGAGGAACTCGTGGATCCGAAAAATGACGAGAGTGGAAGACATCATGATCAGGGTTAAATCCCTGAAATGGCAATGGGCTGGACATACTGCCAGAAGGACAGACCATAGATGGACAGCCGAAATTTTAGATTGGATTCCAAGGGACAGGAAAAGACCCAGAAAAAGACCACATGGGAGATGGGTGGATGAAATTCGTAAATATGCGGGAGTGACATGGAGGAGACTGGCACAAGACAGACCGTTGTGGAGGAAACTTGGGGAGACCTTCATCCAGCAGTGGATTGATAATGGTGGACAATGATGATGATGATGATATTATCGATTATGAAAAAGCCTTTGATTCGGTGAAACCATCAGCAGTTGCAATGGCTCTGAAATCCTGCGGTATTGAAGATGCATACATTAATATTATTAGTAACATCTATGAAAATGCAAGTGCAAAGATTCGGCTGTTTGAAAATACAACACACATAAAAATTGGAAAAGGAATGAGACAAGGTGACACCATATCTCCGAAGCTCTTTAATGCCACATTGGAAAATGTCTTTCAATCACTGAACTGGGAAAACAAAGGGATAAAGATTAATGGAGATTATCTAACCCACCTTCGTTTTGCTGATGACATAGTCATTTTTACAAATACCCCATCAGAGCTACAGCGTATGATCCAGGAACTTGCTGACAAGAGTAAAGAAGTGGGATTAAAATGAACTTTCAGAAGACAAAAGTAATGTACAATGCTTTTACAAGAAATGAAGATTTATCGATTGATGGAGAAAAGCTGGAGATAACAGACACGTACGTTTATCTTGGACAGCAGATATCAAGTGAGGGTTACATTGGTGAAGAAATTAATCGGCGTACAAAACTTGCCTGGAGAGCTTTTGGAAGAAACAGCATAATTTTCAAGAGCAATATGCCATTATGTCTTAAAAGAAAAGTGTTTGATCAATGCATCCTTCCAGTGCTTACGTATGGTGCAGAGACGTGGACCTTAGCTAAAAGAGACATACAAAGGCTGCAGACAACTCAAAGAAGCATGGAGAGGTGCATGCTTGGTGTAACCAGGAGAGATAAGAAGAGGAACACGTGGATCCGAAAAATGACAAGAGTGGAAGACATCATGATCAGAGTTAAATCCCTGAAATGGCAATGGGGTGGACATACTGCCAGAAGAACAGACCATCGATGGACAGCAGAAATTTTAGATTGGATTCCAAGGGACAGGAAAAGACCCAGAAGAAGACCACATGGAAGATGGGTGGATGAAATTCGAAAGTATGCGGGAGTGACATGGAGGAGACTGGCACAAGACAGACCGTTGTGGAGGAAACTTGGGGAGACCTTTGTCCAGCAGTGGATTGATAATGGTTGACAATGATGATTATGATGATATATATATATTGTTAGTAGCAGGAGATGGCAAAAATTACCCCACATTAGCCATGCTGTCTCCCTCGCAGCCCACCCCACTCAAGTGGGGATTGACTTCGGAGTGGGTGGAACAGTGCTCGTGATTCATGAGGGAGCAGGAAAAATAAGAAAAAAGAAAGAAGTCCTAAAATGACCATCTGGGAGGAAGTGGTTGGGACATTTTTACAAATTTTCTTTATGACCCAATTAAGATGCATATGTAAATCAGATTGTTATTCATAGTTTCTCTCACCTACTCTGATTTCAGTACCAAGCTCTGCCTTACCCTGTTTCTAGACGTTACAGATGCTAGACAATATGACAGTACCAAAGAACTAACAAAGAATATTCCCAAGTTTTTTAGCCCCGCTGTCACTTTTTACCCTTTATCTTTTGCTCTCTCTCTCTCTCTCTCTCTCTCTCTCTCTCTCTCTCTTTTTCTCTCTCTCTCTCTCTCTTTTTATTCAATTCCGTTTGCTGTTTTTTTTTACTAAACCTAAATCAATGTAATAAGTATTTTAAATCCTCCGTACTAAGTTTAATTGTTAATTTTTTTTAGAAAAACTGAAAACAAAATATGCAAAGTTAATCATTTACGATCTTCGCTACTTTAAACGTAGAAACTTCGTGCGTGCGTGCGTGCGTGTGTGTGTGTGTGTGTGTGTGGGGGGGGTGTTGACCTAGTCCCCCCAGCTGGATCCGCCACTGTGTGAGGCATGGGTGATTGTGCTTGTCCAGAGTTCAACCTAGCTGTTTTTAGAATGATGCTGCCCCTTGCCTGCCCTTTAATTAAAAAAAAAAAAATCCCATCCTAAGCTGCCCTCAAAACTAAAATGACTGCCCTATTCCTAATGGTCCATTTGAAAGAGATTCACATACATACATTTATTGACCATTTGCATGAAACCATTTCTAGATGGTTAGAAAACCAGTTTATTATTGCAAATCTTAATATCTTAGAAAAGAAAGGTCAGAAATCACTCTTAAGCCTTCATGGCATTGCTGAAGTAATGGAGCTGGCTGAGTGAAGATGATTTACTGTTAGAGTGGGATAAGTACAAATCAATGTTTCTATCTCAAACTGATACTGAGAGTAGTAATTTGTTAATTCCAAAAATATGTTAAATTCTGTCAAAATCAAAAGGAACTGTGGGTAGAAGACTCCTACCAATACAGAAACTTCTAAACATATTATGTACCTTAGCATTCTCAAATGCTGAAGTAGAAATAATATTTTCTGAAATTAATTTATTACTGACTGATAACAATACAGTGTTAGAATTAGAAATAAATTTTCTACAGGCCCAGTGGACCACTCAAATTTGTAAATCAGTGGTCCACCAAAATTCCCACAGGTCCGTGAAAGAAAAAACTTACACATTTACAGAATATGCAAACAAATAATGTATAATTTCATAGGAGCTGTGTATCACAAATTTAGAGCAACAGAATCTTCACATGTATGCATACAAATAACACATAAATAAAACACAAAGCTCAGTAAAGAAGTTGAAGAAATTAGAAAACAACAACAGCAAAATAAATAAATAAATAAATAAATAAAAATCACTTTTCAGCAGAGCCAGTTCATACCAAAATGTGGTGGTCCACTCATTTTTACTGGTCCAGAAATGGCACAAATACTAATGCATTTAATATGCATATTGTATTTGTATCAAAAACAGTACACTGTAGAATAATATATAGTTAATTTCAAATTAAAGTTTGTAGTACAAATATTACGAAATATTTTGATTCGGACCTTGGTTTGCTATACAACCTAAAATTTTCGTAAAACTGAAGCATAGTCTGCAAATCTGAAATTCAGTTTTTGAGAAGTAAATATCTGAATTTCAAAAACCTGACCCAGACCTGGATATTCTCAAATATGATTCAGTTCTATATAAACATGTAAATTCCAAAAAAAAAAAAAATTTAAATTACTGGCCACTCGGGCCAGTAACATAAATATTTCACTGGCCCGATGGAATCTTTACTAGCCAATGGCCAGCAGACCACCAGGTAATTCGAACGCTGGAATATATATAATAATATTTTAATATACATGCAGTGAATTACTGTTGAACTTTTCCTGCAAATTTACACTGCTTATACGGTCTTGTTTTTGTAAGATTGATGTATACTCTAATGCTCTTTCAGAACAAGCATTCTGACCCCTGTCCTTCTTTTTAGTTCTAGGATGAACCCTGCTTTTCATATGGTGCTGACTCTGACCCTTCTTTAGAACCAGTGGCCCTAAATATGGGCAGGTGTTTGGAGTTGCTCACGGTGGTTGTTAAGCCCCCAAACACAAGAAGAACCATTTGTATTACATAATTGTTTTGCATGAGAATGTTATGACCCTGGGAGCAAAAACAACGCAGCATGGCGATGCCCATCGCAAGTTCTCGGAAGGTTGTGCAGACTGTTTTTCTGTTTCCCTAATTATTTTTAAGACTTACTTAAATTTTAAAACAAAGGAAGGGAGATTTTCATGTGTTTTTAACATTGGCTCCCATTCCAGACATAAAGCTGTAATCGATAGATCCTCCATTTTATTTTAGCTTTTATTCTTCTTTATGTTTCAAACAGATAATTTCAACTTGATGAGATATAATTGCTTACTTTCAGCTTTGAATCTAGGAAATGATATTTTTATGCACTTTTAATGCACCGTATCTGTTTTCTATGGCATTTCAGAAGCTGATGGTTGCAATTTTTTTTTTTTGCTAGATAACTTTATCTTAATTAGATTGATAAGGTTTTTTTTTTTTTTTTTTTCAAAAGCTTTATAAAGCTATATTTTGACACATTTTTATCGGCCCTCTTCTGTTTCCACTGGCATTCCGAAGCTGATGTTTGCAATTTTGGCTGCCCAATAGCTTCGTTTCAATTAACTTAATGCTGATTTGTATTTTCTACAAAATCCGTATTTGTTAAGTGTTTGCAACATTCCTTTCCATTACTGCAGCCATGCAGCATTTTGGAAGATGACATTCCCATTTTTTTTCTTCCAGATAGCTTTATCTCAGACTTTTTTGTTTTACTAACTTATTTAAAACCATATTTCTACACAATTTTTAAAGACCCCTGCTCCATTTCCACGACTGGATTATTATACGGTATTCTGGGAGCTGACGGTTGCATTTTTTTTTAATTATTATTTTCTTCCAGATAATTTAATCTGAGATTGAGGTAAAAAGTTTTTTTGCTTTATAAGAACCATTGTCATTTTTCTCACTTTAATTTAATGGGGTTTAATTATATCAATAAAAATGCTCCCATCATATTTTCACAAATTCACTAAATTTTTCTTGAAATTAAAGTCAATTCACAAAATGGGTTTTGAACAAAAAACTTATATGGACTACTGTTTTACAAATCAAGTTAAATGTGGTAAAATTACTATTGTTTCCAAAGTTGACACCATCACTACCCCCTAACACAGTCACTTAAATCATCACCTGTTAAGGCCCCTAGTACAACAGAATTGCTGCAGGAAAGAGTAAGAGCAAGATGTCTGTCAGGCAAAACATTCTTCGAAGAAGGGAATTAAAGTTTAATTAATTAACTAAATGTCAATACCTTGTACTTTCTGACCATTATTTTTAAAAATGCAAAAGTATTTTAAAGAGTGATGTATAGGTTATGAACGAAATAAAGTAGTTCTAATTTCTTCTGCATTCCTTATCAAGGAAAAGCTAGTTTGACTATTGCAACTAAATGCTAATGCACACTATTATCAAAATTTCAGATTTTTTTTTTCAGATTGACTCATTTCTTAAAACTCTGCTTTGTCGCAGTGCAGAACGATAAATTTTATGTCAAAATTAACATTTAGGCATCCCTTTACCTTGCATTCAGTTTTTAGGTTTCCTTTCTATGTTGCAGACTTCTGAAAAAGTATATGCTCCTGGGGGTTATGACTTAAGTAAATGCTTTTTCCATTGTCATATACTCATCTGGCAGAAGTGCCATTTATTTTTGCCGTTGTTTTTCATTCATGTGTGTTCATTATATATGTGTTGATGAGTCCATGAGATGCCCAGCAGAAAAGCTGACATTTTAATTTATGTTTGTGTGACTGTTGAAACCTCTGACTCATACACCACAGTTATCCATCGCTGCACCCCCACCCCTTCATTAGGTGCGCACTGTGATGTAGCTGGCAAAAGATCACATAACTATTACATAGTTTGCAAGGCAAAGCCTGGAAACTAGTTGCTTTTTCTACAAAATGCTTCAATTATGTAATAGAACAAGTCTGAATCAAACTATGTGATGAATTTGTGATCTCTTGCTAGTTTAAATCACAGTTACTGTGGTGCATCTGGCTGGTGGTTTTGATTGGCTAACAACCCAAGTAGACTGGTTGTTTGCTCTCCCATGTAGCATGCCATATACTTCTGAACATATTTATTACAGTCATGTGAATAAACAAGAAAGATGACACTGAATTTTTGGTTGTAACGAGCACGTCTTTTGAATCTGTTCTGTTTTGAATTAAATTCAATGTCAATGGAATTGGTTAGGAAAACAATCAATCAGTTTTTCTACAATCGATAAAGCATCCAGAAATAAAAACATCTACTTAGTGTCATCAGTGGCTGAAAAGCATGTTACAAAAATTAACAAATAGTGCACAAAAGTTTCTCATAGCACAAGAAAGGCGTCAGCGACAAAGAGATTTTGAAATTGAACTGTTAAAAGAGGAAACATAATATAGGGTCATTTCATGTGAAATCAACAGCAAAAATAGCATTTTCAACCTGACCATTTTTGATTTTTATGAAACTTGGTATATTTGTAGAATTCATCAGTATAAACATACATGAATTTTTTCAGAATTTTTAATGCATGTGTTTTTGAGTTATTGATTTTTGAAATTTCAAAAACCTCTGAAGTTTCATAATCTGAGCAAACTTTAACTGCCAATTACTCGGGCTAGCAGAAGAATTTTGCATAATGGAAAAGTTGAAAATAAGCGAAAAATATATTTCATGGAAAAAGCTATGCTAAGGAAAAAGAACTTTTCAAATATCTCTCGGAAGCAGAGACAACAACAACAACAACAACAAAAAAAAGGTTTAATAATCTAAAGCAACTTATGGGAATTTACTAGGAAATTTTTTCATTAATAGCAAATTTTCGGAGAAAACTCTTCTCCTTCTTCAGGCTGTCTTGTTGTCACTTTTTGCTTGTCACTATCATGGTTACGGTTAACCTTGACGGTTTAGGTTATTTTTCAACAAATCCTGCCAGATGTTAGGCAGGGAAAATCCTTTGCAGTCATTGATGATGGAATTTTGATTTTTCTCAATCTCTATTCCTTCTTTCAGTTTTCTTTTTGGAAATTGCTTTGGAAACTGATTACTTTAAGGGAATTCCAATCCATGCTGTGCCCAGTTTCTCTAACATGCCTATCTAATCCAGTCTTGTTGGAGCAATTTTTTATAGCTGCTTTATGCTCAGCTATACGAGTTTCTAGTCTGCGACATGTTTCACCTATGTAAGATAGTCCACAACTACAATTTACTTCATAAACTACTCCTTGCATTTTTAAAATATCTTCTTCTCTTTGAACTATTTTAGGGAAAAATTTTTTAACTTTGTTCTCTAAACTTGGAGCTAGCCTAATATTGTATTTTTTACTAATTCTCTTTAAAGCCTCAAATAAACCTTTGTGATAAGAAATTTTTCTAGTGAATTTTACTTCTTGCTTTTGTGGGTTCTTCGTACCATTAAAATTCAGAAGCTTCTCAATTTCTTCTTTAGGATAGTTATTTTCTGCAAGTATGACTTTAAGCTCTTCTTTATGGGCTTCTTTTTTATCTGCAGTAGAAACTATTTTATAAATTTTTCTAAAAACTGACTTGCTACATTTTTCTTAATAGAAACTGGATGATACGAATTGAAATCCAGTAGTCTTTTAGTATTCATTGGTTTTTTATACCAACTAGTGAGGAATTTTTCATCTTCATAATAGATAGTAATATCTAAGAAGTTTATTCTTCTTTCTTCTTGAAGTTCAATGAATTAGATGATTCCCTTAAGTTCACTATTGAACTTCAAAAAGAAAGAAGGAATTTTAAACTTCTTAGATATTACTATCTATTATGAAGATGAAAAATTCCTCACTGTAGCATTGTTCCAATCCTCAGGAATCTTCCCTTCATTAAGGCATCGAGTGAAAATTTGGGCGAGTACTGTTTCAATTTCTCCACTTGCTTCTTGTATGATGTCTATAGTAATTCCATCTTCTCCTGGAGCTTTCCCCCGCTTCATGTTCTTGATTGCATGAGCAACTTCTGCTGGGAGGACTGGAAGAACTCTGGTACCTTTCATGATGTCTGGAGTACATGTATCATCCCTTTCATATAATTTGGAGTAGAAATCTTTCACTCTTGTCAAAATTTCGCCTCTATTTCTTGTTATAGAACCATCTTCTTTTCTCAGAGCCATAATCTGTTTTCTTCCCTTACTGAGATGTCCCTTTGCTATCTTTAGGCTTTGGTTGTTTTCAATTGCTTTCCTCACTAGCTCACAGTTGAATTTCCTTACGTCTTCAGTGATACTTTTTCGTGCTGTCTTGCATAGCTCTATATATTCCACTTTGGAAGTCACATCTTCTTTAGTTGTCCTCATCTCTCTTCTTTTTTGCATCAACATTTTGGTTTTTCCTGATAATTTGTTTACATGCAACTTGTTCTTAGACCCAGCTAATTTTGTTGCTGTTTCCATAAGAGCTTTGGTTACTTTTCTGTTAACTTCCGAAATATCCACTTCTTCCGATGTTAGGCCTTCTAAAGCAGAGAATCTGTTCTTCAGTTCCAACTTGAAAGTATTATGGTGTTTTTTAAGGTTGGTTATGTCAATACATTTTGTTTGTCTTATGAGCTTGCCACGTTCCAGTTTAGTGTTGAGGTGCATCTTACATCTCACCAATCTATGGTCACTACCTGTGTTGAACTTGTTCAGCACACTGCAGTCTTCGATGACGAATTTTTTGTTACACATAATAAAATCAATTTCACTTGTCGTCCCAATTGGATGTCTCCATGTCCATTTCCTGTGTGGCTTTTTCTTGAAAAAGGAATTCAAGATGAAAAATCCTTCTGCCTCTGCAAACTCAACGAGAGTATTTCCACGCTGGTTTCTGTTGCCGTGACCGAATTTACCTACTGAAGTTTCATTCTGTTGCCGGTGCCCTATTTTTGCATTGAAATCTCCCATAATTATCCTCAAGTGCTGCTTACCTTTATTATTTAGATCACGAATTTCCTCATAAAATTCTTCAATTTCTTCTTCAGGATGACTTGTGGTGGGTGCATAAGTTTGAATAATCTGAGCCTGGTATCTTCTCGATAGTTGGATAACGAGTCGTGCAGCTCTGTCAGAGGAACTTTCAACTTCTACCACTTTATCCTTCAGTTTCTTGTTTATTATAAATCCAACACCACTAGTTCTGCCAGTATCTGTCCCACGATAATAGAAGAGATGTCCACTTTTCAGTTCAATGAGATCTTCTCCTTTTCTCCTTACCTCACTTAGCCCGACGATGTCCCACTTGATCCTTTGTAGTTCCTCTTCCAATTCAAGAAGCCTTGAATCAGAAGATAGGGAGCGTCCGTTGTAGGTAGCCAAGGTCAGCATCAAATGGCAGCCTAGTCCGGTCCTCCGGGATTCTTAGCACCCTCTGCCTTCATGTCGCACTGGCCGCTGCCTTGGCCAGGTACATTCCAGCTGCCGGAGACTGAGGGCCAAGATTTAAGTTGTAGAGTCATTTTGGAGGTGTTTGGCTACAAATTTGTGCATAGCCACCACCATGGGGAAAAAAAAAAAAAGACAAGAGAGTAGAAGAAGAAAAAGGAAAAAAACTTCGTTAAGATTTTAAGATTATTTGTGCTAAAAAAATGATTTTTATGAGTGACAATTGAATAAATAAATTTCAAAAAGTCTGATTCAGTTAGGTAAAAAATAGCCTGGTGCAGCCAGGCATTGAAAAGAAGTGGCCTGGGGGCACCAAGCCTAGACTGCACCTGTGGGTGCAGTCTTTTAAATGCACCAGCCAATTTTCTGGGCAAGGTACACATCAAATCTGTATTTTAAAGGTTAACAATCATTTAGCCAGTGGTAGCTGTCCTCTTTCCTGCGGCTTTCAGTATTTCAGTTACTCCTTAGGGCTTTGTAATAGGCTTCAGTTGGAGTTCCTTTTCTTCCATTGTATATTACCAAGAATGTAAAGGCCAAAGGTATTTGCCAGAAATTTAACAATTTTATTTCTGATTCAAGTTTTGGCTTAAATTGCAACAGAAAAACTGATGAATAGTTGACAGTGGCCGTGCATTGTGATATTTGGCTTTTCTTTGCAGGCTTAACTGCCATTGTTGTAAGTGCATGATACATATATGAATGAGTTACACCGACTTACTCAGACAATTATTCACCATTTTTTTTTTAAGCTAAAAACTTGAGTAATCAGGTGTAATCTCTTGTCACTGAGTTGTTTTTATGAGTAAAGAAGAGGGGAGGGGATTTTTGTGTGTGATTTGTAGTCAATTTGAAGTCTTCAGAAGGGTTCACTGTAAACTGCCATATATCCTTCAGTAACTTGGAAAACTGCCACAGAGGAATACTGCCCCATGTTTTTCACTAAGGGGTGTGGCAGTTTTTTAAGGTTCCCAATGATGGGAAGGAGTTCTTTTGTTTGCCTGAATTTTCAGGCTGTTAATATTGCACTTTTACTTAGGCACTCAATTTTAATTTCAGGCTGGTTCCTACAAACTACCAAGGCCTCAGGCCTTTTTAATAAACTTCAGGTTATGATTTTAATATTTGGTGTACATGAAAAGCTAATGAAGAGAATACAGTACTTTAGTACTTCAGTATTTGCAAGGCACTTAGGCTGGCAGCCACTTTGACAAATTTTATGTTGAAGTTCTAATACATGTACAAGGTTCGAGGTGGGGGGGGGTTAGACACGAACCTATCTTTCATGATCGACTATTGAGTAGGGATGACCAGACCCCACCGCAACAGGGTTCAGACAACTAGTCACATGGACAGTTGGGCACAGAAAATGTTCTATGTAAGTTGAGTGACAATTGCACTTTAATTTTGGGAAATAAATTGCTGCGGCTTAGTACATTTTTTTAATACTACAGTGTTCTACGAAACAATGAAATCACAGTATGGCTCATGCTATGTTTGGAAAAAGACAATAGGTGGATTGTTTAATCATCATTTAATTACATGAGTATTTGAGATCGGAAATGGAGAAACATTTTCCGAAAATGGAAGTAGGATGGAGAGATTTCTCCTGTAATCATAATTTTTGTCCTTTATTGCTGTTAAATGTAATTTTATTCCATAAATCTTTGTATTTCATCTTGAAAATGGTGGGAGAATTGTAGGTACGGAAGACCAGAGTGTTCTTGATCCCAGTTATTATTGCAATTGCTGTAGTACCTAGGTTAGATTTTTTTTTAGTTTTTTTTCTTAATTTCTGCTGGTGCAAATTTGTATTGTTTTTCTCATCTAGTAGGTGTTTTGCTTAGTGACCACCCGCAGAATATTTTGTGGCACCATATTATCTGTCACAGACTGACCAAGAACTTTCAGCTACAAATTATCTATTCACAGCTACATGTATGGCATGTAGAACAGAATTATAATAGTGTATACACTATATTTAAAAGTGATTCCATGATATTGGGAGAGAGATTTGTCACTAGCATTATGTCTACTACTGCTCCCACAACAGCTGACACAAATCCACAGGGTGGAGTTTAAGTTACATGTTATGAGGCTCTGTCAGAGGGGTGATGCATTCATGATAATTAAACAAAGCAGTCTAATAGTCCACACAACAAAATTAACTCCCTGGAGGGAGCAGTTTAGGAAATAGTTAAAATCACTGAAAGGAACAAAATGTAACAGTATATTTTTTCAAGATCTACAGCATCTGACTTTTAGAAGATCTAATGTCGATTGAAAGTAATACTCAATATGTTTTCTTTACAAATATTAAAGAATCTTTATCCATGGAAATCTAGTTTCACAGGAATTTTATTTTAATAGGTTCACTTTTATCACTGACTGCTTCTTTGTTTCCCTAATGCCATCCCAGTTTTTTTCCCTTGAGCAGTTGCAAAACAACAACAACAACAAAAAAGAAATGCCAATCAGGAGGCATAAAAAAATCAGCGATATTGTAGCAGCGCAGATCAATCAAGATCTTGTGATTTTTTTATTGTCCTATAAATCCATTAGGAAAGTAGTAAATGCCTTGTATGTTTACAAAGCACCCTTTTGAATGCCAAGTATGTCCTTGAAAGGTATAAAATGATGATTTCTGGGGAATCACGAATTGCATAGCAGCTTACAGAAACTGCTGGTGTGTGTAGTTACAGAAAACTCTTGGACACTTTTCATAGTTTAAATTGTATTTTTTTATCAAGTGCATTTGTTATTTGGAGTATACAGCTTACAATCTAACTAAACCACGTGAAATAATTGCAGTCCACTGTGTTTTATTTCCTCAGTAACTTTTGAGCCATCTTTTCTGCAGAAATAATTCTAATGCTGAAGACAATCAATAGAGACACTTGACGTGGACCAGGAACATCAGAGGTCATCGCTCTTTCCACGTTTATAAGTGAGTCACAGAAAAATTCTCATTGGCCACCACCGAGAATCGAACCCAGGGTCTTCCAGTTACGCGCCAGATATGCTTCCACTATACCACAGCGGTCTCGAAGTCCTCCAAATTGGCTCTAAGAAGCAACCTGCCAAATTGGCTTGCCAGTTAGTGTATGTGAGTCTGGAGGAATTCGAGACCGCTGTGGTGTAGTGGAAGCATATCCGGCGCGTAACTGGAAGACCCTGGGTTCGATTCCCGGTGGTGGCCAATGAGAATTTTTCCATGACTCACTTATAAACGTGGAAAGAGCGATGACCTCTGTTTGATGTTGCTGGTCCATGTCAAGTGCCTGTATTGTTTATTCATTCGCCTTCTAATTATTTGTTCTGTTGCTGCTTGCCATCTTTGGTGAATCCCCAGCATTGTGCAGGGCTCCAAGAAGCAACCTGCCAAATTGGCTTGGCAGTTAGTGTATGTGAGTCTGGAGGAATTGGAGACCGCTGTGGTGTAGTGGAAGCACATCTGGCGCGTAACTGGAAGACCCTGGGTTTGATTCCCGATGGCGGCCAATGATAATTTTTCCATGACTCACTTATAAACTTGGAAAGAGCGATGATCTCTATTTGATGCTGAAGACACTTTTGGGAACTTTTCATAGTCATCTAACATGAAAATCATATTCTTCGTGTGGTACAACTTTAACCCAGGACTTACTCACTTTGAATAATGGGAGATAATGATAGATGGTGCCACCACTATTCTCGTGGTTTGGGAGAAGCCACTTCACATGCCATTGTTATGCTCATTGCGTTTTGTGTTAGCTGCATTGTGTTATGCCAGCTGCTATGGATTTTGTTTACCTCATTCTCCTTTTCATTCATCATTAGTATTTTGTTTGCTCTGTGCAAATTTATGCTGGAGATATAGATGCAAACTGGAATTTTAGCTAAGTGGCCAGTGGCCGGTAAGTCCAAAAAAGTTAGTGGCCAAAACAAAAAATAAAACGGTTGATAAGTTAGCAAATCTTAGTGGCCAAAAAAAAAAAAAACTGTCTGGTAAGTTAGCAAATCTTAGTTGCCAAAAAGAAGTCTCCAGCATAAAAACAAGAGGTGAAGGGGGATTAATGGGAACTTAAATGAAACTGCTGTTGTTTACATGGATGACATTATCTGAACATAAAAGAAGTCACCCACTGCCCAAAATAAAAACCATTTTGTACATCTTTTTTTCCCCCTGGGATTACTCATTCCCAAAATATCCATAGTATCGGAGTGAAATTTTTGATGTATCAGTGAAAACCTCGATGTTTCAATATTTTTGATAATAAGCCAAATAATTCATACTTTTCCATCTGCGGCAGTAAATGGGCACATCGGTGTGTAAAATCTCTGCTCAATATAACAGTAATTACTCACCAATCTAAATCGAGTAACCAATAATATTTGTTAAAATGCTCAATGGATCGGTGGAAACCTCGATGTTTTTTCAATGTGTTGTTTCCTGTAGTACCGAGGAAAAGAACTCAATTTTGAAGATGACAATCCGTTTTTTTGGTGCAAATATGACAAGGATGGTAAGTCAGATAATATCCGAAAAATTGAAAATTTCATCATCCTGGAGCAGAAATCGAACCCGCATCTCCCAGATAGTGCTCGGGTATGCTAACTACTACACCACCCAGAACGACCAAGTTTCAAGTTTCCGATTAATTTGAATATAAGCCTCACAGGATTCGCTAGTCGAAGCAACCGGCATTCATTCATGCGGCCAAACATCCAATTCACGACATAAAAAGATTATATTACCTTCCTCTATACAAGAATGCAACAAAAGGAAATTCATTTACTTTACGTAGAAAATATTCTTTACCAGTTTCAAATATCGGCTTCTGCAACATTGAGGTTTAAACACCAATTACTGGTGGCACAACTTCGATGTTCAAAAACAGAGGATTTTTGCCCATCCTTTAGTTAGGACTAGTTTCACGTCCTTTTACTTCTGAATTACAGGGTGTCCAAGAATTATTGGACACATTACAAAATTATATAAAACAAAACATTAAACAGATAGAAAGAAACTGACTGTACTAACTTACAATGTAACTACACAAGTTAATAAATTTCGATGTGAGATCCCTTGGTTGCTCGTAGTGCGCTCAAGCGATACTCCATTTCGTGCCATGTATTGGCAAGCATCTGAGGAGTTATGGAATTAATAGCAGAGCGTGATACGTTGCTTCAGTTCCTGCAAATCAGTACAAGGCGTCTGATAGACACGATCCTTCACATAACCCCACATGAAATAATTCAATGGAGTTAGATCTGGAGAGCGAGAAGGCCACAGAATGGGACCGCCATGCCCAATCCATCTGTTGGGGAAATTCTCATTTAGGCACTTGCGTACTCACATTGACCAATGCGGAGGCCCATCTTGTTGGAAAACGACGTCATATCTTATGATCTGGGGTATAGCAAAATTTTCTAGCATATCCAAGTAAATGTCACCATTTATGTTTTTTGCAGAAGAAGAAAGGGCCAATCACTTCTCTTTTTGATAGGGCGCACCACACATTAACTTTTGGAGAATCCCGTTCCAGTTCAATAGCAGCATGAGGCGGTTCACTGCCCCATATCCTACAGTTGTGACGATTCACAATACCTGATACATGAAATGATGGATTCATCACTAAAAATTACAGTACTGAGAAAGTTTTTGTCGTTTTCCACTCGATTCAGCATATCCACATCGAAATCGTATTGCAGAGTTTGAGCATTTGCATGCATCTTTTGCACTATTTGAATTTTATAAGCATGAAACTTTAATTTCTTGTGCAAGATATTGTGAACTGTCGATTTCGGAATGCACAGTTCTCTATTTGCTTTACGAACGGATTTCTTGGGGCTTTGTCAGAAACTTTCATTAACTTAGTCAACCGTCTCACCGCTGACGCTAGGCCTACCGGCTTCTCCACAATGTTCCTCATTGCCAGTTTCTTTAAACTGTTTCATCCACTGCTTAATTGAATTCGTTGACGGAGGATTACAACCATACTGTAAACGGTACTGTCTTTTAACTTTAATGACATACTTTAATTTCGCAAGCCATAACACACACATCGCCTTCTGCTGTACGGATGGCATGACTACTGATTGCACATTCCCATACATTCCTCATCAGGCCACACCTAGTGCCATCTATCGGATTCTGGGAACAACGATTTTGCAAAACAAAAATATAGAAACAGTGTTAGTAATATGTGACATAGAAAAACAGACAATGCTCATAGTTTGTTTTTTTTGTACATAATTATGTAACGTGTCCAATAATTCTTGGACACCCTGTATTATAATTTGTAAATTGGCACTAAAAATGACAAATGGCCAAACTGTGGAGACCACTGAAATAAATTTAATTGCCAAAGTTGTCAGGTAATCGCCATCTGGCTAGTGGTGAGTGCGAATTTGCACCTATAGCTAGAGAGTGATCTATGCACCGAATAGTAAAGTAATAGGTAATTATGTACTAATAATAACCTTGGTTGACAAAGGCTAAAGCAATTGAAAGAATACCAGACAGCCAGTTCAAGTGTCACTGGTGATGTGTGAGCTTCCTTCCACACAAGAGACTTGTGTTGGCTCCATCTGCTGTTTCTGAAAGTGAACATGTACCAGATGAAGTTATACTCTTCATGTCTGAAACCATCATGCTAAATATTGCCACATTTTTGAGGGGTACAAGGTTCCACAACTTAGGCTTAAGTTGTGGAAATTTGGAAAAGGAAACCTGCACACTTGTCTCACCACATATGAGATGGTTCTCTTATTTTTCGGTCATCATTTGGGTCATTCTCAAGGTCGATGCAAAACTGAAAATTTTTTTTGGGGGGATTGTTGGTGGTGGCGGGGGGAGGGGTGTGTGTGTGTGGTTTTTCCATATGGGGACAACATTTCGTCTTTCAAAACTTTCAAAAACGCAAGTTAAATGGAGTGAAGATTTTCCCCATAATTGTAATTTCTTTTTCTCACAATGTTGCCTCTGCCTAGTATTGTTGTTAAATATAATTTTATTGCATAATGTTTGTATTTCTGCTTGAAATTGTAGGCAATAATTTCCGAAAACGGAAGTTAGACAGTGCGAAAATTTCTTCGTAATCTTCAGACATGAGATTCTTCCACAGATTCGCTGATTTTTTGTCATCCTTTGGGTCATTCTGTAGAACAATGTGCATCCAAACAGAAATTTTTGGGAGATTGGTGGTGGGAGTTACGTATTAAACTTCAGATTTGTAAGATCTTTCGGCTGCAGCATCAGCCATGTTCACACAACAAGCAAGTACTCACATGGTTGGTGTCCTTTCTTTAGCTGTTGCCAGTAGAGTTTTCCAAATTATCGGAATACTGAAGGGTGCGTCCGAATTGCAAGAGTTTTTATTATAGATTTCCTTCAATAAAAACTCTTGCAATTCGGATGCACCCTTCAGTATTCCGATAATTTGGAAAACTCTACTGGCAACAGCTAAAGAAAGGACACCAACCATGTGAGTACTTGCTTGTTGTGTGAACATGGCTGATGCTGCAGCCGAAAGATCTTACAAATCTGAAGTTTAATACGTAATAAAACACGTGAAATTTTCTGCATTATTAGTTTTGTCATATTACGTGAAATGGCCTTCCTACCGGTGGGAAGGCCATTTCACATGTTTTATTACGATGATTTCCCCTGTGTTCGTAATTTTTTTTTTCTTGTGATGTTCCTCATGCTGAGTGTTGTTAAATATAATTTCATTCCATAAATATTTGTATTTCAGCATAATTGAGGAAAAATGTCCGAAAACAGAAGCTGAACTGAATGAAGCTTTCCCCCATAATACACCCCCGCCCCGCGGCGGCACGATGGTCCTTCTGTGCTGTGTTGTTAAATGTTATTTCCCCCAATAAATGTTGCATTTCAGCTTGAAATGGGAAGGGAATTTCTGGAAACGGAAGTTAGGAAGTTCGAAATTTTGTAAGAATTGATGCATGCTGCTCAAAAGCATTCATATTCTCAAAGTTACACCATTTATCTACAATAGTTGAAAGCTTTGATATCATGCATGCACGGTCCTCAGGCTGAAAGTTCTTTCAGCCTGATGATGAAATTATTGTCATTTGAGGACATAAACAAGAAAGCAACAATAAAGAAATGGGAGGGGAAGGATATCAACTGGTAGTAATAGATGCTGTATATAAAATTAAAAAAAACACTGTATTCACAATATAAAAATTTAGTAATAGATGCTGTACAGCTACAGAGTCAACAAAAGACAAATACTGCTCTAGGACTTGCTGGGTAAAAGGCAAGAGTTGCTCACAAGAGGAAACTGAGCTGCTGATCTCTCAACTAAAAAAAAAAAAAAAAAAAACTGTTTGAAGCAATGTCTTCTAAAACCCTTTTATTTTGTTTTGAATTGTAATTTTATATTGTGAATACAGTGTTTTGCTCCAGTATAATAATTACATAAAGAAGTATACTAAGCAATTCCATCTTGCACATGCTGCATTATATTCACATTTTCTCGCAGCACATTGTGATTTTTCACCTGTTTAAAAAGTTCAGCTTTTTTTTCTGTTCATTAGTCTCATGTATGAAAGCAGCAGTGGGAAATAATGGGTTAGGTTCTAGGATCACCCATGAATTATGTCTATTAAAATTTAAGTTACTCAGAGTTGATAAGCATTTTGATTCACTTAAACTTAATGGCCATATATGAACAGGATATCATTTTCCTTCTAGCTAACTTCCCATGTGATCATCAATAACAAACTCATTTTTTAGTTCTTTTTTTTTTATGATGTGTTGCTGACTGCGAAAAACAAACAAACAGAATTTGAATCAAAAATACAAGAATACTGCTGAGATAAATTATGCCGGATGTGTAAGCTTTTTTTCAGCTGTGAATATGAAACTAAAAATTTATTTTGTTGTATTACAAAGTGAAAAGTGTTTCCTAGATCTATTCATTTTTCTCTGTAAATTATGTTTTTGTTTTTTTAAAGAGCTGTACAATTTTGTTTTCTTTATAGTTGGAAATAAACTTTGATTCAGAGCCATCAAACAAATCACTATTTTTGGAGAAAGTTCGACAGTCAAATGTTGCTTGTCAAAATGGAGATTTCACAGCTGCAATTCGGCTTTATACTGAGGCTGTTGTGTTGGATCCTGGTAATCATGTATTGTATAGCAATCGTTCAGCGGCATACATTAAAATCGGAAAATATAACAAGGCTCTTCAGGATGCTATTAAAGCCAGAGAGTTACATTCCAAATGGCCAAAGGTAGGTGATACCGTATTTTCTAAATTTTGTTTTTATCGGCTATACCATAAATAATATTCATGCTGGTTCAGAGGTATCAGGTATCCTTTGCACTTGTTTCATAGGAGTACATGGAGTAATACAATATTAGCATAATTCAGTGGCAGAGCTGTTCACAGCCACCAATGTAGTTCCATTAAGAGAGCAGAAAAGAACATCAATATTAAAAGATAAAAATTGATAAAACCCATAATATTCTGCATGTTATGCTGTACAAGTTTAAGCAAGTGACAAATGCTGTGTAGGCTTGGGGAAATGTCGGCAGTGTCCATGGGGAAGCCTGTTTCATACCTGTTGGAACTAAATGAATTCATTACAGCTAAGATCTGTTGTCATCAGCTTAACTATTTGTAGGTTGCTTTTAGAGTATAATCGTCTCATCAGGTCAGGCAAAGAGGATTCTTGCGTCACCGAGATAATGCTCACCCCTTCATGTTGGGAAGGATTATTCAAGGTAAACTGGCTGGGAATTAATGTTACATGGTCCATGTTAAAATGAATGTTTTGCTTCTCCATTTTGAATTTCGATGATATTTGGTACATGATAAATATATCCACCTTTTAATCTAAAACTACTTGTACATTTGTAAAAAAAAAAAAATTGTCCTGAGGTTTAGGCAATTGCTAACTGTGTAGACAAAAAATACAACAATAACAACAAAAAAGATAGAAAACCTTTTTCCTATGAATTCTAGTATTTTATAGTAATTGATGCAGAGGTCAGGTAACTCAGTGGAACGCTTAAAGAGTGAACTTTATTTGATTCACTCTAGATTTGATTTGAACCAAATGTCTTATTTCATGTTCGAAGGTAGTCTTATGGATTGCTAGTTTTTGTGACTTTGGGCTTATTAAATACCTAATGAAATTCTTTGAGTAACAAGCCAGTATTTTCCCTACAACACTTGTTTGTGAGTAGTATGTGAAGAAAATAATTGAACTATTACTGGTGATCCATTATCACGAAAAAATTCCTTAAAGTTAAGAAATTTTGAAGAAGTTGTATTACTTTTACTATCAATTCATTGTAGTGTTCTCCTTAGATTTTTTTACAGGTGGATGGCAAGAAATTTTAGTTGGATTGTACTTTTAACAACCCCTTCCCTAATCAAGAGAGGAAAAAAAAAGATGTTGTTTTGCTTAACATTTTTATATTTAGTAAGCATCTGTAGTGGTGTGGTAGGCATTAATATAACACAACATGATAAACAACATTAGAAAATTGTACATAATTGATAAAAGAGTGAATACTTAATTAATAAATCATATTCGATACAGATTCCAGCTAGTTTTCATAAATATTTATGGTGTATGTGGGAATAAGTTTTCCATTCTTGTTGGAAATGGCTGTTTATCTGCTAAAGGTATTATAGAGTTATTAATGCAGTTTCCTATTAAAAAACAACTTCCACACTGTAGACAGATCAACAGATTTGTCTATTTGCAGATATTTAGACCTCACAGATTGCAAGAATTTCATGAAAACTGTTTCTTGATGTAGTCACATGAATTATTATAGAAGCAGGCTCTACTTTACTTATTACAGGTCATCTAATTTGAAGTCTTGTGTAGTAGATTCCATTAGCAGAAAATAATATGATAAATGTGAGAGATACAGAGACCGCATGTCAACTTTGAGCTGCCTGCAAGACACATTTTTTTTTATGTGTCACAAAATAGGTTCACCGATATCAAGGATCCAGGCCTCAATTTTTTTTTTTAGCAGTAGCAACACTTGCTAGGGCCTGATTTTTTACTAGCAAATTGCATTATCTACCAGCGAAACTTTAATAACATTATACAAAAGAAACTTTAACACATCTCCCTCCATTAGTCAATCAGGACAGATTTTGATTTCACCCTTGTAACTGTCACATTGTAATGCTGAAAAGATTACAAATATTTAGATATAACTCACCTTTTCATAACCTAATTGATTAATTCTAACAATTCGAATGCAAATATTTTAAGAAACATTTTTTTTATTTAACTTTATTCACAAAATTCAAGAACACTATTCAAAATCTTAAGTTATTTTCCATATGGTTTATGATCTAGGTTTCTGGTCTTTTCATCATACCACTTTAAAACAGCAGGCCAGGGGTCAAACTTGTCTTTGGATGGACCTTCAACCTCAATATTCATGACAGCATTCATTGTTTGTAAGTTTAAACTGCCTCTCCAATCACCCTGGATTCTCTTCATGAAACTGAACCCAACCTTGCATGCAGAAGTAGATAAGGAAAATATACTGGATATTTCTACTAGTGCCAAAATGTTTTTATAATGTTTGTACTTTTCAAGAAACATTCTTTTCCAGAAAGCAGTTGTTCCTTTTAACGTGTCTAAAATATTCCACATGCTCAAAGTGCAGTGGCACTTTACAGTTTTTTGCTAGAACCACTTTTTATCACTAGCAAAACCCATTTGCTTACTAGCAATTTGCTACTAACTACAGGTCGAAATCGAGCCCTGCAAGGATCATCACCAGATATTTACTGTTATGTAACATTTTGTGTGTGGTGTTGGTCTAGTGATTTCTTACAGAATATGCTGTTTTGATTTTTTTCTTTGAGAGGTAAAATTGACATGATAAATTAATGGCGTGCTGTCTGCGTACGATTTCATCAAACCACCATCCCTAATTGTACAATAAAGAACTTTATTTACAATAAAAGATATGATTTAAAAATATTTAAAGGGCAAGATCTTTCGGGGCTACAATAGCACCCGTCCTCAGGCCACCCAACAGTGCCACCGAGCGCTCGGAAGCACCGCAATATATAACCAGTCCCCCAAGAAGACCCACAGTGCATTTGTTCAAAACACAGGTGATGCCAATTGAGGAAAACAGCAAAACAGAAAGTAATACAAATTAGATAAAATTGACATTTTAGATTTCCCCATGAAGTTCCATTTTGTGAGTTTGCACCTCATTAGAGATTGCGTGAAGCCAGAAATTCTACATCATGGTAACCCTCAGATTCATCACTAGAATTTAGTTCTGGGTTAAAATTGCTATCACTGTTAGAATCTTCTAATTCAAAATGTTCATCAAATATCCAATTTTAATTTCTGCCAATTCCTGCAAATAACAGAAAGCTTTCTTGGGGGAAATGCAGTATCCAGGTATGTCTGCAGTGGTAACTAAGCTGTTCCACCAAAACTCTCTGAGTGAAGTACCTCACCGTTAAATGGAGTGTTAATATAATTCCTCTTCCACACCTTTGCATAAAAATTATTTATCTCCATATACAAAATATACAAACAAAAGCTTCCAAATTTCTCAATGCCTGTTGCTATATGTGTAAACACAACATGCCAGAAGCTTGGTTGTTCTCTTTGGTGAAGTTTTAAAATCTGTTTTAAAAGCATTTCTGGAAAACTGAAATGGTCATATGTTATAGTTACAAACTTATTTTATCTAAACATTTTTTCAGAAAGGAAAAAGTACGTGTTGTATGGTGTGCAAAGGCAGCATCTGTTACGAAATCCCCAGCTGTTGCATGAAATCTTTGTTGCATGAAATCTTTGTTGTAGGACAAATGCTCACTGCCATAATTATCGGTATAAATAAGTGATCATAATTCAACTTCTTATGAAAATACACTATCTACCAACAAGTAATTGGACACCCCTGCAATCGACGATATCTGCGGTCTTGATACACGTCACGGCCGCCGCCGTTAAATATCGTGTGGGAAACAACAACACAACCAGTCACATGCAAGATGCCACGCAGTTCGGAGCTCTCTGATTTCGAGAAAGGTGTAATCGTCGGGTATCACAGAAATGGCCGATCCATACGTGACATATCCAGCGAGTTGCGGTACCCAAAATCGACAGTGGCCTATGTGATTGGCAAGTGAAAGATGAGAGGTGACTGTCGGAATGTGCCCCGACCCGGCAGACCCACAAAACTGGGAGTTAGAGACAGACAGGTGCTGGCCAGAGAAATTCGGAAGAACCGCACCAAATCGATGGGCCACATCCGCGAGGAGTTTCAACAGGCATCCGGGAGTGTTCTTTCGATGAATACCATCCGTAAGAAAGCCCATCTACTCGGTTATCATGGACGTGCTGCCGCCCACAAGCCTTTGATCACCAAGTCCAATAGCGCTGCTCGGCTAACGTGGTGCAAAGAACATCAACAGTGGATGATTGAACAGTGGAAACAGGTTCTCTGGAGCGACAAATCAAGGTTCACCCTCTACCGTTCGGATGGCAGGGTCTGAGTTTGGCGTCTGCCTGGAGAACGCCTCCTGCCGGAATGTTATTGTGCGAACTGTGGAGTTCGGCGGCGGTGGAATTATACTATGGGGGTTTTTCTCCTGGTATGGCACGTGACCCTTAGTCGCAATTCCTGGTAGACTCAACGCCGAGACCTACTGCACCATTTTGGATGACCATGCGCTTCCTACGTTGTGGCAGTTTTACGGGGTGGACCCATGTTACTTTCAGGATGACAATGCCACCTGTCATGTTGCGAGGTCCACCATGGCTTGGTATGGTGACAATGGGGATAATCGAATGGACTGGCCTACGCAGAGCCCGGACCTTAACCCTATTGAGCACCTCTGGGATGAGTTGGAGTGTCGACTTAAGGGATGCCCCCACCGTCCGAAATCGGTGAAGGAACTGCCGAGTGGAAGAAAATACTGCTAGCCGTCGTACAACGCCTGGTTGAGAGTATGCCCCGGAGAGTCGCAGCTGTAATCGCCGCGCGTGGAGGCTCCACCAACTATTGAAGGTGAATAAACTTTGTTTTCCTTTGCTATCACAGGTGCCCAATTACTTGTTGGTAGATAGTGTATAAATTCAGAAAATTCCACATATTTATTATTGGAATTTAGGAAGGGTCATGGGTAAGAGCATTTCCATCTTAAAAATATGCATAAAGTGGTTAGTCAAATCATGATAGGGGTTAGATTGACTGCTGCTGTGGTATTCTGTTAAAATAATTCATATCAGTCAGTGCTTTTATTCAAGTCAGAATTTCATTCAAACATATAGGGTTAACATTCAGAAAGTAATTTTCAAAAATAATCATTCTAATAATTAATGACTTCATGGCTTCCTCTTATTACTTTCAGTATCGTAAATATTTAACGGGAATTATCGAGGATACATTTATAATTTTTTTTATATCTATACACTAGATCTTCGTCAGGAGTTCTTGCGTATTACTACTTCCACAAGTCTGGCGACCAAGCCTGATGGATTTTCCATCCAGCATGGTCATTGATGTTGCCACCTTGTGTCTTGTAAATTTCCAGGGATTCCTCTAATTTCTGGATAATTGCGTGGGATTGATGTTTGATCACTTTTAAGGAGTCCCAGTCCATTTTGTGGCCAGTTTGTTGTATGTGCCTGTCTAATCCTGTTTTATTTGAGATGTTCCTTATTGCTGCTTTGTGTTCTTTAATTCTGGTGGTTAACCTTCGTCCTGTTTCTCCTATATATGGTAATCCACATGAACACTCGATTTTATAAATGACTCCTTCCTGGAGTAAAGTATTTTCTTCTTTTTGTTTTAGGGATGGTAAGTATTTTTTAATTTTGTTATTTGAACCTGGAGCTAACCTAATTTTATATTTAATGCTGATTTTCTTCAGTTTTTCAAACAGTCCCTTGTGGTAAGTTACTTTTTTTGTGAATAAATATCCAATTTTCTCTTTATTTTTGTCTGTAGTGCCTGTTCTGTTCCTAGTAGGATTTCTTCCAGTATTTCACAAATTTCTTTTGAAGGGTAATCATTTTGTAATAAGATTGATTTTAACTTATGTTTTTTCTTAGCTTCTGAGGATGAATTTAGCTTTTCAACTTTTTCTTTAAGTTGTAAAGCTACATTTTTCTTTATATAATTAGCGTGATCTGATTTATAATCAAAAATTTTTCCTGTATTTGTAGGTTTCTTGTATAATTCTGCGGTAATATATTTTCCTTCCCACTTCAAAGTAATATCTAAGTAATTTAGCTTATTTTCGTTTTGCTCTTCTAAAGTGAATTTTAGGGATTCATCTTGGGAATTAAAACCTTCTAGAAATTTTGATGAGTATCCACTCGAATTTTGATCTATGATGAAAAGGATATCATCCATGTATCTAGTATACATGCAGAAGATTGAAGGTTTCAATAGGAAGGCCTCTTCTATTTTACTTACATAATGATTTGCTAGGAGAGGTGCTAATGAAGAATCCATTGCAAACCCACATCTTTGCTTATAGAAGCAGCCTTGGAATTAAAAAAAAAATGTTGTTTAGAGTAAACACTGTAAGTTCATGAAGGCCTATTGCTTCTTCTTTATTATATTCATGAAACACTACTAGGTCAGATAGGTCATCTGCTATGTAATCTATGAGTTTGTCCAGGTTAATATTCGTATACATGGACACACCATTCAAACTTGCCATGGAAGGGTTTTCTAATTCTGAAAGTTCTATTTTCTTCAATAACTCTTCAGTGTTCTTTATCAGTGCCTTAGGTTTAGGAAGCAACTTTGATAGATGACACAGTAAATAATAATGCAAATTGAACAGAGGAGAATATTTTGAGTCAATAATAGGCCTGATAGGTTGTCCTTCTTTATAAAGTTTTAGGGAGGGACGACAGGAGTTATTTTGTCTTTGTATTGTTGGGAAAGACAAAACGTTGCCTGTGCTTGTGCCCTCTCTTTGTCAATCGGCAAATAAAAAATGTACGCACAGCGCTCGCTGCACGAACCTGTACATGCATGCCTCATTTCAAAGTTCCATGTTCTGGATTTTGTGTGTGCTGTGCCTTGTGTTTTAGTTGGTCCTTCGCCATTTTGACCAAAGTCTTTGATGATGACATCTTCCTTCATTGCTACTTATGATGTCTTCAAAAATGAAACGTTTCAGTTACACTGCCGAATTTAAACTTAAAGGTGGGGCACAGCTGAGGATATGATCGTGTCACTATGCGATAGTTTTTAAAAGATCAGAAAACTAGGGCGCAGTGGCATGCGAAAAGTTGTGGTCTAAAATGTAAACAAAGCCGTCAGTAAACTCCGCGGGAGAGTTCACAGAAGTCCATCCCCCTCCTTTTTAACCTGTGTGTAAGCCGACTCCCCTACTTTAAAAGCAGGATTTCTTCCAAAAAATTTAGACTTGCACACGAGTATATACAGTATTTCTATGAATTGTTCTGTATCAGCGTTTCATCATTGGCAATGTGTAATGCAATTGGAGCTGCTGTGTCGGCGTGATTAAATTTTGTGCTCTATGGATGCCACAACACTAGGCTTTTGTGTTCGAAGATAAAAATATTAAAAAAGTTTCCTTTAAAAATTAATTTCATTATTTAATAAGATAATTTTTTTTATTTCTTCGGACTCCGGGGTCTTTATGTGACCGACTTTTCTGTCGAAAATTCCGCTTTTGGATCAGCATTTGTGATATGCGAATCATACGGCGATTTTTTTTTTCTGTATGTCACAATCTGCGAATTATACGCTGGCGAAGATTATACGAAGGTAAAAAAAAAAAAAAATTGTGCGAATTCCAGGGTCTGGGGATAAACGACGAAAATTACGGTAATTCAAGAATTAGTGAGCCCCATACAAAAAGAGAGTGAGTACCATTTTTTTATTATTATTTGCCAGGGACAGATAAGCTGAGGGTAGAAAATTTTTTTGGACAGAAATGCACATGACTTTGATATATACCCCCCCCCCTGCGGATGCAGTGTCTGGCCACTAAAAAATTTAGCTGGCCACCAGATTTCAGAATATTTTTTACCCCTGGTAAAAGAGGTTGTCATTGCTGCCAAGTTTTACTGAAATTCTACTTGTTTTCCATTTATTTTACAGATTTCCTTTCTTTCCAGGTTAGTGCAATTTCAAGGGGAGAATAAATGGCCATAACTGCCTGTATATTCTGATTTACCTGATCACAATTTCATCCACTTCTGCATCTTCAATCCTCTGTGCTCTTAGTCTAGCAAAAAAAAAAAAAAAAAAAAAAAAAAGAAACTCTAAAAACACTATAGGACCAGGATTAATGATAACATCTACAAAAGAGAGAGAGAGAGAGAGAGTGAAAAATAGCCTTATATGTAGAATTAAAATTGTTTCTGAAAGGTTTTATAACAGGTTGGCTCAAATATTTAAAGTCAAAACCTCAGTTAAAGTAAAAAGTTACTGCAATCACAATAATCTGATAGTTACAAATGAAATTTTTATCTGTATATTCAGCCTAAATGGTAGTGTACTAATGTGATAATTATGTATTGATCGCATTTTAATTGCTGTAAGCATGAAATAGCACCAAATTTCTTAATTATTTTATAGCATGTATGAAATTGTTTAAAATCAGCAAATCATTTGTATAATAAATCTGCTTTTAATTGATACAAGGGGAAGTCAGAAAGTAGCTTTCCCTATTGAAGAACTTTAACAGTACTGCATGTATTGAAAATGTTTTTTGCTGATATGTAACTTGGCATATTCTGTTTTAGGTGGCTGCAGTTTGAAGCCACCTAAAACAGAAGACATTTATGTTCCTGAACTACAGATTCAAAATGGCTGCTGTACTGATTGAATGGACAAAGGAAGAAGTCAGAGGAGTCATTCGCTTCTTGTGGGCAAAAGGATGCCGCCTATTGAAATTCACAGTGAACTTCAAGTTGAGTGTGGCCTAAACATGATGAACAGTGCAGCTTGAAGTTCACGGTGAATTTCAATAGGCGGTATCCTTTTGCCCACAAGAAGCAAATGACTCCTCAGACTCTCAGACTTCTGCCTTTCTCCATTCAACCAGTACAGTAGCCATTTTGAATCTGTATAGTTCAGGAATGTGATGTCTCTTGAGCTTCAAACTGCAGCCATCTAAAACAGAAAATGTCAAGCTGCACGTCAGCAAAAAAGGTTTCAATACATACAGTACTGTTAAAGTTCTTCAATAGGGAAAGTTACTTTCTGACTTCCCCTCGTATGTTCGCTACATTTAATCAATGCATTCAGTATTTCAATCAATCGAAAATATTGATAAACATGAATATTTTTTTTTATTTTTTTACAGATTTCAATTCTTGAAAGTTGGCAGGTCTGTCCTGTAATCAAATGAAGTTTTTCTTGGCAGTTGTCAACTATGGGAAGAATGTTGCTATGAATTCATTATTTCTACTTAATTCAAATTAATAAAATAGTTGTACTCAGTCTAATGAATGCAGTCAAAATATTCAGTAAAGATTTAATGAGAAATTCAGCCTCATCAAGTATGTTGTGCCGCATATAAATATAAAACTAAAATTTGTACAATCGGTATTGTGGAAAAATCTTCAGTTTGCTTCTATTCATGGAAAAATCTTTGTCATGTGTTGACAGTCTTAACAAGTAAATGTATAGACACAGTAAATACCATCTGTTGTGATCATGCGGGGAAATCATGTACTGATTATTTTAAATGGAAGTAAAAAATAAGGTTTCATGCAGAGGTAGGTTATGCTACAGTTGCAATTTCCATGAAATGCAATGAGTCAATCCAAAATGCAAGAGAAAAATTAGTGTCCATCACAAAATGGAGCCAGTCGTTTAAATATGAACCCATTAGCAGATTCCGCCGTGCTTTTCTATTTCAGTGAAAACTACAATTTCAAAAATTCTGGCCGCGATATGTACTCCACTGTTATTTTCTTAATCCTTAAGGTATGTTCCTACAACACCTGTTGACTCAGTCAACTACCCCCCCCCCCCCATTACACTCTAGAGCACTCCATAAAGGGTGGTGAGTAAAGATTATAGAGGCTAGAGGGACTAGACTCCTTTGCCCCATTCAAAGTTCAAGTTTAAACCAGAGTCAGCTGTGATGCCTACAGCATTCTCCCCCCCCAGGCCATAAACCAACCCCTTATCATCAGTGCATCAATGACCAGAGTGACCTTTCAAACTCTCGCAGATCGCACCAAGACGGGACACGGATTCGGAAAGAAAAGTGCATGCTGGAGGCTGCTCTTCACCCCCGGTGCCATCTATCATACATGCACCACCGTTGCTATGGATAAATTCATTGTTAAGAAACACAAAGATTACAAAGACAGTGCTGATAAAGCAACTGAAAAAAATTGTGAGTTAAAAAAAAAAAAAGAAGTAAAACTGCTACTGAATCTATATACCTTCTTAGCAACTTGTGCGAAAATGGTGCTCCCTTTTCAAATGCATGCAAATTAATTGGATGGATAAAATGCCATATCTGAATTGTAAATTGTGTGTTGTAGCAAGAAAAAGCAATGTCCTGGCAAGTGATAAAGATTTGGATTTTAAGCTTATTTAATCATGATTTTAGAAATAAGTCATCTGTTATTTACATGTTAGCTGTATATCAAGCTTTGCTGCTCAATGCAGTTTTCTTTTAAATGTGTTAGTACCTTCCAAAATAATTAGTTTTTCCACTGATGTGTGTGTGTCCAAAGTGCTGTTGGTGAGAACGATTAAATTAATGTTATGATTTACCGAGCAACAAAAGCAGCTAACTTTCTTTAGCATTTTGCTTCAAATTTTGTCCCCACTTTCGCATTTTTGCTACAGCATTTTTTGAGCCAGTTTAATTTCTAGGTTCATGTGTCACTTTAACTAGGCCAATGCCACTACTCTCTTTGGAATTTCATGAAATTTTGGCATGGAGACAGCACTTATGGAGGAACAAAATTCTGTAAAGTTTAGCTTTGTTCATTTTATATATCCTGCTATTTAAAGTCTGAGTGAAACTCTTTAGCTGTAGCAGAATGCAACCACTGCACTTCTTGAATATCATATTGTAGGGAAAACAATACAATTTATAGTTTATACCAGCTACACTGGATACTATATATATTTTCAAAAGACTTCTCTGTTTTGCTTTGAGTACCTTAAAGCCAGTGAAACAAATTGAAATATGTTATAATAGAACTTCAAAAACCACAGATTTTCTTAAAGTGGATATGTCAAACCTGACAGAAACAGACATTACTTAAAATGTGGTTAAATATGATTTACCAAGAAAGAAAAAAGTTTTGGACTTCTTTCTGGATTACAAATAAGGCTTTCCTATATTTACACACTGAAGATACACAGTAGTTTTTCCAGTGTGCAATGTTGTTTGACTTAATAAGGTTTCTCATTAACATAATAATTCAGCAGATGTGTTACTGAACTAATTAAAAAGGATAATAATAACAATCTAGATTTATTTGCACTTTTTTTTTCAAAAATGGTCTCTTTGAAACATCGAGCATATGTAAGTTAGCAGATAGAAGAGTGCATCTGTAATTTAATGAGCCTAACCATTACAATGAGGTAATGAATAATATCTGGAAATATGTGTCCCATCTAAAAGCTTTTAAAACATTTTCATCAACAGGTATATATTTACAACAGAACATTTTGATTTAAGATCAGGTAATTTCTGTAGCATTCAAGAATGTTTTCCTTTAAGTGTCCTCAGCACACCAAAGGGAAATTGTTTCAGTATCTGCAGGCATTCCCAAAATATTCCAAATAAGAACATTGAAAAACAGTTTAGAAGTTTCAGTAGTACTGTATTTCAGAATGATGTCTTTTGTGTCTCCTCAATGTAGAAAACAAAGAATCATTTCAATATCTACAGGTATTTGTAAGATATTACAAATAGAACATTTAAGAGCGTTCTAAAAATGTCAGTAACATTTCACAACATTGTAGAATGACTCATTCAAATGCATATAAGAGGACCAATCATGAACCTCTTTCAATTTGTTTTTGTTCATTACAGGGCCAGCAGAGTGCAACTGTTTTAGTCAACTAAATCAGTATACCACAAGCAAAGTTACTCTTAAAAATGTAACAAGAATCATTGAAGTGTTAGTCTGGCGTTGGTAGGGAGTTTCATGTATAATTGTATTGAGGTGCAGTGTTTGTTTTTCTTTTTTTATTAGCTTTGTACCTGCATCCTAAGATGCATTATCTACAGAAATTTCAGTGATAGCAAATAATGTTTCATGATCTTTAGAAAATTTTTGTATCATGCTTAAATTTTACTTTCTAAATTGCATATAAACACTATAAGAGCATGCTGTAAATGATAGCATTGGTTGCTGGTTGGGGATTGCAATATTTGTATGCCCATTCCAAGTCGCCTTAAAGATGGATTCAAATTCAATGAGTTTAAGCTAAAACAGGACATGAAAAGCACTGCAATGCTCTCTTCCATATCCTGGGCACTTGAGGCATGGTGGCGAGTTATAAATGATTCACACATAATGACATAGGAAAAGATAAGGAATAATTAGAATAAGAAACATGAGATAAGAAATAATTATGCTAATACAAGCATAATTATTTCTTATCTCTGGGTTGTTTAAATGATCTGCAGACGTTTGGTGTCCCTTGATGTCCATCATAATTATGCTTGTGTTATTTCAATGTGAGTTATTTATTGCCTACTCTGGGTAAGGTAACCTTTTAATTTCAGTTATTGCTGTGAGCATTGTTTTGTGTTGGAACATATCGTCTCTGGCTAGAAACATGATGTACAGAAATGGGTGCAAATGAATCCCATTCATGCTGCAATAAAACTCACCATCTGATGACTTTTGATTTATGACAGATGGCGTTAAGAGCATTAGTAAAGGATTTGCCACACCATGATGTTACCACTACATGCTTCAAAAATCCATACGGTATCTATATACAGCCTTGTAGATTTTCATAAATGTTGAACCTATCGATGTTAGTAATCAGAGGAGCCTATCGATGTTAGTAATCAGACGAGCCTATCAATGTTAGTAATCTTGGAGTAATCAGATCAACAAACCTACTGCTATTCATGAATGTCCCAGTATCGTTATCTTGATTGAAATCCAACCACAGCTGTTTGTCTCTTGTGTTGAACACTGGAGGATGAATGAATCATCAAGCCTTTTATTCCAACCATTGCAGAGTACATTGCAGTGTCTTGAAGAAAATTGGTGTACTGGGTCCTGCAGGTCTACCTATTGGTGTGCACTAAATGTTTCACTTAACTCTTACTTCGTGTGGTCATGCCTGTTTCTGTTCTTTATTTCAGTGTTGTTTTTCTTTTGTTTTTTCACTTGGCAATTCTTCACCATAATGTTGTGTGCACAACCCACCAGATATGCGACATCAGCAATGAACAAACTGAAGCCCAGGCCGTCAAAGGTCATACATTTATGTGAAATTCCATCAAATTATACTTCTTGTGATCATTTTGTGCCACAGATTTGCTGCATTGCCAAAGTCAGTGGACATTATCAACTGCATGGCCATTTCCCTCACATAGTTTATTCTAATTGGAGTGTGGTGGTGGTCATATATATATATTTTTATGCTTATTGTGTGTGTTCAGGTTTTGTCAAATGCATTATTGTGTTTAATTTTCATATTGGACTAACATTTTTTGTCTTCTTTTTTAGGCATATTATCGACAAGGTGTTGCTTTGCAGTGTTTGGGGCGTCATGCAGATGCATTGGCAGCTTTTGCCTCCGGGTTAGCTCAAGATTCTAAAAGTGTGCAACTGTTAGCTGGACTAGTTGAAGCAGCAATGAAGTCCCCATTACGAGGTACCTGATATTTTAGTATTACCTATTGTGGGTGTATGTAAGGGTAGTTCAGAACTGTATTTCAGCACCAACATGGAGTATTAAAAGTAAAAATGGATCTTTGCAAAGTTATCTTGTGCTGAAACTGTCCCTTCACTAAGTCTCATTTCATTTAAAAACCCACCTCCATCAAGTTATTCTGCAGTAATGGCACTTAAGGAGCTCATGGACTCATTTTGTCTTTCTTTTTTTATTTATTACTCCCCAGGATATGTTAGTTCTGCAATTTTTGTGCAATTTTAAAACATAGAAGTAAAATTTCATTAATTTTCAATGCTATTCTTCCCCTTATTTTTAATATCCATTATGAAAAACTATTAGAGCTCATGTATACAATTCTTTCCTCAGAGTTTCATCACAATTAGTTATGACACTTTCAAATCAGCTTTATGTTAAAACAATTCAATAAGCACTCGACCTTGATATCTCCAATTTTAATTAAAATTGTTGAGAAAGTACATCTTATGTAGCAGATCAAAAATCTATTTTTTTTAAATTATTACCCTCCTGACTGTTTTGCTAATAAAAGAATCAAAAATTTAAATTTCTTCCCTTTTTTCAATTATTCAAAAACAACTCAATTTTTAATTTCTTAAGATCTAACATGCTGTCAAGCTGATCTTGGTATCAGTTGAAAGTTCATTAAACAAAGTTTAATATGATATGCAACTCATCAGGTAACTTCCTTCAAAAATGTAAATAAAAAAAAAAGTGGTATTTCAAAAATTTTCAAAAAATCACGTTTTAACTTATTTGATTTCCTTAATACCTGATAAAAATTTGGAAGTGGCCTCATTGCTGAAGGAAGAGGAAGGGGGATTATTAAAAATTTTATGTGAACTGCAGAAATGCTGCCATTATTCCAGAAAACTCAAACTAACTTCAGCATTTTTCAAATTAACTCATCCAAAAGAATACAAAAATTGGAGTAGTTTTAAAATAAGAAGAGAAGATTTTGACCAATTTTTAAGGATTTTGATTTTCATTTAAGTATTTTGTCTCAGGTTAGAAGTTTTAAATCTTTGAAAAGTCTTACAGTAATGGTTACTTAAAACAAATGTTTCATACATCTTTTCCCTTTTGTATAGACACTCACATGCTGCAATCATAGGAATGCACTGCTGAACAAAATTGAGTTTTCATGAATATAAATGCTTCAAAACATATGATTTTCTAATTCTGCATTTCCATCACAGTAATTTATCCTTCCTAGATTCTAATTTAATAAATCGTGTTGCATGGATAAAAGATTAATTATTATTGGACAATTTGGAAGCCATCTGAAATCCATTTTTACCAGTTAGATACATTTTTAAGATACTTATCATCAGTAGTAGACAAATTCAAGGCAACCAGTTGCAGTGGTGCTTGAAAATTTTTACTTGGCACCTGAGTTTTCAAATTCTATTTTGAAAATTTTTTTTCAAAATTTGGATTTCTGTTATCTCATTACAACTCAGCAAATGCAGTAAAAATTTTTTTTTTCTGTTTGTGTCTTTTTTTGTAGATTACATAAAGTATGATCACATTAATGAAGATACCTGTATCAGTTTTTGGCAATATCACCAACAGAGTTATGTATTCTGCAGTGATATTTTCAGTTATAATTCTGATTGAAGTTCAGTGGTGCAACCCAAGAGAGTATGCAGACTGAGCATCAGAGATGTTTGTAGCCTTGGCATTGATTTTGCATGGGGAACTTTATGTATATTTATTCATTAGTGTTTTTATTGAAAGCCGTGTACTGGTAGACAGAGCTGGACTTTCCGAAATGAAAAAATGTATTTTGAAATGCAGCTATTAATAAAAATGTACAATGTTCCCTAGTTTTGACTGTGCATATTGCACTGAATTATTGAACAATATCTAAGGAATAATGCATTAATTTTAACTGTTGAAGGTCACAATTCTGTATGCATAGCTTTTGCTTAGATCGATCATAGTTTTCTCCTCATATCTCTTGAAAAAACATGCTGGTGCCTGAAAATTTTAAGTTTTGTCTACCCCTGCTTGTCATTATAAACAACTATTCTCAATCCACTGTTGAATAAAGGTCTCCCCAAAGACATTTAAAAAAATATAAATGTTGAATTCAGCAAGAGGAATATTCCTTAAAAAAACTGTTTGCCTTTTGTATGTGATAATGCAAACACAATGTTAGGCCATATTAAAGGTGTTGCTGCTTTTTTAAAAGAAGTTCAACGCACAAGAGTTATTCAGCCATTTGATTCATTTGGCTGCAAAAAAGCCACAGCTACTCTTCAGGAAATAAATGTGGAACAGTTTTTAGTACAGCTGTACTATTTATTATCTTGATAAGAGTTTAAAAAGAAAAAAAATAGTCTCAGCTTGTGTCAGGCAGTCTGTGATGTTAAAGGACATAACATTTTAAAGCATGCCAGCACTCATTGGCTGTCACTTCTTGATGCTGTGAACAGGGTCCTGGAGCAGTGGGAAGCTTTGCAGCAGTTTTTTGGGAAAAATGAAGAAAATGTGCAACTTACTGCCCAAATTAAAGATCCAGTGTTGAAACTGTATTGTTTATTCCGTAGCAATGCACTTGCAGTGTTCACTTTTTTCAATGTATCTTTTCCAGTGTGAAGAACCTGCCATACATCTCTTGCACAGAAAACTAATAAGCCTTTTCACAGATCTATTGGTAAGGTTTGTCAAACCGTCGGCTTTATGTGAAACATCAACATCAATCATAGATGTCAATTTTGCAAGAATGAAATATCAAAAAGAAGATTGTGACCTGGTAATTGGTGGGGCAGCCAGCGCTTGTATATGAAATCAAGTAGTTTTTCTAGTACACAGTTAAGCAAGTTCTATTCTATTGTCCAAAACTTCTACAAAGTGGCCTGTGCATGTATACTGAAGAAGGTTTCCATGTAAAGTGAGCTTCTGAAGCATGCTGTAGTAGCGGATATTTCAATGCAAAAGAAGGCTTCTTATGCTTCTATAGAATAAATGGTCTCATTTCCAAATGTGCTGAATTCTGAAGAAGTAAGCAAACTGAATGCAGAGTTTGTAATAAAATATTAGGCACCTATACCTATGAATAAATTACTTCCGTATTTAGGTGTAACTAATTATTTATTTTCCCATTAGCCGAGCTTTCGCACCTCAACTGAGGGCTTTAATGTAACTTATTCTTAGCAGTTGTATGAAGCCTTGAAAAAGCCCTCCGTTGAGGTGCGAAAGCTCGGCTATTGGAAAAATAAATAATTCGTTACACCTAAATACAGAAGTAATTTATTCATAGATGCAGAGTTTGCTGCTTATTGGTTTGACTCTATCGATGAAGCTGCATATCCTAGAAATATCTAAGATGAAGGATTCATCTGGCCTTCCCAATTATTCTGCATTGCCTAAACTAATGTTGGCAATATTGACTATCCCTCACAGCAATTCCTCTACAGAGAGAATATTTAGTATAGTGAGGAAAAACCACACAGATGTCCGCCCAACAATGAGCACCAAAACATTAGGTGCCCTTCTTGTACAGAAAAGTAAAGCAATTCACTGTTAGAACATCCATAGCACAAGCCACAACTGTTCGTAATTTACGTGCATACAATTATAATCATAATAGGTTGCTTACCTTTTGTACACATTTCCCTGCACATTTTATTCTTTGGTTGTCTAGCTTGGTTGAAGCCTCTGGTGCTGTGGTCCGTTTTAGTCTCCAGGTTCGTTCAGTGCCTGATGAATGCATAAGTCCATGAAGTGTACTGCATTAATGACTCTAGGTCCCAACTGCATCTACCTCCCCTCCAACCCCTCTTATCAGCGTGTAAAACCCAACTTTCGTTGGTTGATTGACATTTATAAAAACCAAAATTCGTAAACTCAAAACTTACTGACATAACCAACGAACATAAACTTCCTATTTAACAAAATTCCAAACAGAAAGCATATATACAACTATTTACACCCAACTTATCTTATTCCCTGCTATGTCATTCTTTGAATTCCCTTTCCCAACACCTCACGACAACCAGAGCATTCAGTCACCACACCCAAGCCATTCCCACGCAGTCTGCCTCAGGTACTTTCTACCGCCACCGGGGTCATCTTCAAGTGGCGTTCCAGATGTTGTCTTTCCTGCTACCTCAGTGAGAGTGAGCGACACTTTGGTCTTCCTTGCCTCCGCTCCAACGTCACCTCCGAAAAACTTCCACCGTGTCTCCATCTTTTATAAACTTTAGTAAAAATTTCATTTTCTTCTGTGTTTTAGGTTTTTTTGTTCAGTTTTTATTAATTCTTTCCATTTTTCATTAAGGATACCTGGATCATTATTATTACAAATTAGATCTCTTTTTCTCAATCAGCACAGACTCTGCAGTGCGTAGGTGTTTCTCATTGCAACATGATTTTATTATTTTAATTTCTTCAAAATTTGGGTATGTGTGGTTATCCAGGCAGTATTGTATCAGTGCTGTTCTTGCTTCTTTTTTTTTTGCCAATTTTTAATTTGTTGTAGGCCATGTTTTAACTGGTTTTTGGTACTTCCAATATATGATATTGGTGAGATACCACTTATAGGTATTTCGTATACACCAGCCTTTTCCAAGATACTACAATTTTCATTATTATTTATTATCATATCTCTAATTGTTATTACTTTGTTTCCCATCTGAATTCCATATTTATGGCATAATTTATTGATTTCTGTAGATATTTCTGGAAGGTAAGGTATTGCTCCAACATATTGTAATTGAATTAATAATCTAAAGTAACTTATGGGATTTTACTAGGAAATTTTTTCTTTAATAGCAAATTTTCGGAGAAAACTCTTCTCCTTCTTCAGGCTGTCTTGTTGTTTTTTTTTTCTTTTTTCTTTTAGAGGAAGATGTATCTTGCATCTTTACTTGTACCTCATGTATCCACTTACTTATTTTCTGTGGAGGGTATCCATAGCTATATGATATTTCTTTAATGTAATTAATTTCTTCAGTAAGAAATTCTTCTTTAGAGGAATATGTGATTGCTCTTTTGATTAATGTTTTTATGCCATTACATTTCTGTGTGTAAGGATGTGTTGAGTTATATGGTATTAGAACAGGAACATATGTCTGTTTTCTATGTACTTTGTACTGCAGTTGGTTATTTTGCTTGAAAATTTTAACATCTAAGTAGGGTAAGATATATTACTTCATGTTCAACTGTCAATTTAATAGTGGGATAGATATTACCAAGTTGTTGAGTTAAAGATTCCAGCTCATCAGTGTTCATTCTGGTCAAGATGAAGATATCATCTACGTATCTACAGTAAACTAAAGGTGGATCATCCATTGTACTGATAATTTGTTCTTCTATGCTGTTCATAATTACTTCAGCAAACAGATTTGACAGATGGGAGCCCATTGGGCCTCCGTAATTTTGTTTGTATATTTTCTCATCATATTTGAAGATATTATTTTCATAGATGTATAATAAAATTGCCTTTAACTCTTGTAGTTGTGTGCTATTAAGAGATTGATCTTGTAATTTTTTAATAATAATCTCAATTGCTTCTGGCACAGTGGTACTTGGAAAAAGAGTTTTGACATCCATACTAGCCATTCTGTAATCTTTTAGATCCTGGTTTACATTTTTCACTATTTCAATAAATTCATATGTATTCTTTACAGTGTATTGTGTTTTCATAAACTCTGGTGCCAAGAAAATGTAAATATTATTTTCAAGTTTAATCAATGGAGAGTTCTTTTTAGACACTATAAGTCTCATGGGGGTTACCATCTTTGTGTGTTTTAATTTTAGCATACATTTGTGGGACCCTTGTACCCATTGGTGGTTTTGCATTTTTGATCTCACTAGGCAAGGTGCTATGGTTTCTGATGTTAGCCAAATATCTAACTTGATTATCAGTTGGGTTCTTTTTCACCTCAGAACATTTCAATTCTTCTATTGCCAATTTCATTTTTAGGTAATATTCTACAGTATTCAAGATCACAATTTGGCCTGTTTTATCAGCCTCACAAAATTTGATATTCTTATCTTCTTTTAATTTCAACAGTTGATTTTTTTCATATTTTAACTTCTTTAAATATAATAATTTTTATTATTTTTTTCATTATATTCCTTTAATATTATTTGGAATAGTTTACCACTAAACTCCTCCTTATCCTCATTAGGGATATTTCTGATGATATCTTCAAAATTTGGTATTAATTCTTCGGTTTTTGTTATCTTCTGTGGAAATGCATACTTTCCCCCCGTTGTAACACAGCTCTTTGTGAATAAGTTAGTTCGTGTGATGACATATTCTGGTAAACTTCATAGGTATTTTCCTTTTGCTCATGTCCTGTATGTTGGTCCAGTAGTAGATGTAATTTAGCCGTAACACTATGTTTGGCTGACTTTTTTTTTCAACAATTTCTGTAATTTATCTCAAAGTAATGTCTAAAATTTCATTCTTTCATGATCCACTGAAATTTCTATATGTAGTATTACTTATATTTTTTCCATAGTTTTAAACAGGTGGTTTGTAAACCAAAAATTATTCTTCTTTTATTCACAATCTCTGTACTTAATCTTTTCTTTTGGCAAATTTTTAATATTATCTCATCTTTCTTATTCATTGGGGATTTTTAATTCTTATATATACTGCTGGCCACCCAAAATGCAACACCAAGAAGGACACGAGATAGCAAAGCCAGGTTTACTTGACACATAACAACAGATACAAAGATAAAACGATTGAGCTTACAGGCCAGTACAACTTGCAGAACACGCAGACATCATTAGTTCGTTTGGCCCCCATGGTTGGCAATAACGGCCGCTACTCGCCGCAGCATCGAACGAAAGAGGCTTTGGATGTGGGCTTGGGGTATGTCGGTCCAGGCTGCTTCCACACGTTGCCACAGTTCATCAGGCGTAGCCGCGGGTGGTACTTGCCGGGCCAGACGTGTTCGATGGGCGACATATCGGGAAAACAGGCGGGCCACGGCAGCAGTGACACCTGGTGGGCCGCGAAGAATTGTTGCACAATGCGTGCCATGTGCGGGCGCGCATTGTCCTGTTGAAACGTGGCTGCTGGCAGGTCCTGCAGGTAAGGGTGGACTACAGGCTCCAAAACGTCGGAGATGTAGCAGTGGCTGTTGAGTGTACCGGTGATGCGTACCAGAGGAGTGCAGGTGTCATATCCAATTGCGCTCCAAACCATAACGCCAGGCGACGGACCAATATGGCGTTGCATAATGCAGGCGTCATACAGTCTCTCGCCACGGTGCTGCCACACGCGGATCCGACCATCGTGGTGTTGCAGGCAGAAGCGGGATTCGTCGGAGAAGACAATGTCGTGCCATTCCGTAATCCAGGTGCGGCGATCAACGGCCCACTGCCGCCGCACTCGCAGGTGGTGTAACGTCAATGGTAATTGGAGCAATGGACCCTGTGCGACCCCGCTCCTGCAGATGACATCGAACGGTACGTGCTGAACCAGGTTGTTGCGCAACACACCCTAATTCCTGCGCTAACGTTCGTGATGTGGCGGTGTGAGCCGTCAATGCCCTCCGCACAACATGCCAATCCTCTCGTTCGGTGGTGTGCCGCGGCTGCGACGATCGCTCACATCGGTCCGTCCGTCCCTCCTGCACCCACTGAATCCATACTCGCCTCATTGTGGCTGGATGTCGTCCCACACGGCTGCCGATGTCTCAGTACGATAAACCGTAGTTACGATAAGCCACTATTCGTCCTCTGTTGAATTCCGAAACGTGCTGGAATGACTGCCGTATTCTGCGAAGAGGCATCAGGAAGCTTCCCACGTACAGGTCCGGCAGCACAACACACTTCCACTACTTACACCCCGCCTTTTGTGCGCCCTTCTTATAGTGCTTCTTGGTGGCATGACGGGCACACATGCTTTGCATATGCCCTGCAATGCTAATCGTTTGCATGTCCTCTCCCTGGCGACGCATGCTGCGAATTTCAGGCGAATCGGATGCTTCCTTCTTTGTGTTGCATTTTGGGTGGCCAGCAGTGTATTTCGGGGTCAGGTCAAGCTCTCTACACGCAATCAAAAATTCAACTTGTATTTCCGATTTTGTTAATTTGATTTTCTTTTTTTTTTTTAATTCTTTCAACATATTCAATTCCTGTTTCTGAAAAAAAAAAAAAATTGGACACTAACTTTGAGAGAAATTACAGAAATTGTTGAAAAAGAAAATCAGCCAAACTTAGTGTTATGGCTAAATTACATTGACTACTAGACCAACATACAGGACATGAGCAAAAGGAAAATAACTATGAAGTTTACCAGAATATGTCATCACACGAACTAACCTATTCACAAAGAGCTGTGTTACAACGGGGGAAAAGTATGCATTTCCACAGAAGATAATAAAAACCGAAGAATTAATACCAAATTTTGAAGATATCATCAGAAATATCCCTAATGAGGATAAGAAGGAGTTTAGTGGTAAACTATTCCGAATAATATTAAAGGAATATAATGAAAAAAATAATAAAAATTATTATTTAAAGAAGTTAAAATATGAAAAAAAATCAACTGTTGAAATTAAAAGAAGATAAGAATATCAAATTTTGTGAGGCTGATAAAACAGGCCAAATTGTGATCTTGAATACTGTAGAATATTACCTAAAAATGAAATTGGCAATAGAAGAATTGAAATATTCTGAGGTGAAAAAGAACCCAACTGATAATCAAGTTAGATATTTGGCTAACATCAGGAACCATAGCACCTTGCCTAGTGAGATCAAAAATGCAAAACCACCAATGGGTACAAGGGTACCACAAATGTATGCTAAAATTAAAACACACAAAGATGGTAACCCCATGAGACTTATAGTGTCTAAAAAGAACTCTCCATTGATTAACCTTGAAAAGAATATTTACAGTTTCTTGGCACCAGTGTTTATGAAAACACAATACACTGTAAATAATACATATGAATTTATTGAAATAGTGAAAAATGTAAACCAGGATCTAAAAGATTACAGAATGGCTAGTATGGATGTCAAAACTCTTTTTCCAAGTACCACTGTGCCAGAAGCAATTGAGATTATTATTAAAAAATTACAACAAGATCAAGCTCTTAATAACACACAACTACAAGAGTTAAAGGCAATTTTATTATACATCTATGAAAATAATATCTTCAAATTTGATGAGAAATATACAAACAAAATTACGGAGGCCCAATGGGCTCCCATCTGTCAAATCTGTTTGCTGAAGTAATTATGAATAGCATAGAAGAACAAATTATCAGTACAATGGAAGATCCACCTTTAGTTTACTGTAGATACGTAGATGATATCTTCATCTTGACCAGAATGGACACTGATGAGCTGGAATCTTTAACTCAACAACTTGGTAATATCTATCCCACTATTAAATTGACAGTTGAACATGAAGAAGATAATATCTTACCCTACTTAGATGTTAAAATTATCAAGCAAAATAACCAACTGCAGTACAAAGTACATAGAAAACAGACATATGTTCCTGTTCTAATACCATTTAACTCAACACATCCTTACACACAGAAATGTAATGGCATAAAAACATTAATCAAAAGCGCAATCACACATTCCTCTAAAGAAGAATTTCTTACTGAAGAAATTAATTACATTTAAGAAATATCATATAGCTATGGATACCCTCCACAGAAAATAAGTAAGTGGATACATGAGGTACAAGTAAAGATGCAAGATACATCTTCCTCTAAAAGAAAAAAACAAAACAATTACAATATGTTGGAGCAATACCTTACCTTCCAGAAATATCTACAGAAATCAATAAATTATGCCATAAATATGGAATTCAGATGGGAAACAAAGAAATAACAATTAGAGATATGATAATAAATAATAATGAAAATTGTAGTATCTTGGAAAAGGCTGGTGTATACGAAATACCTATAAGTGGTATCTCACCAATATCATACACTGACGGAAAAAAATCCCAACACCACGAAAAAATAGTTGTAGAGGAATGAAATAGCGGCAATACATTTGTATAGGTAACATATTTAATCGATTAAGGTTTCAAGATCACAGCTTATTGTAAGCGCGAGGAGAGCCATTTTAAATGTGAAATGCTGGTACATTAATAACCGGTGTAACCGCCAGAATGTTGAATGCAAGCACACAAACGTTCATGCATTGTGTCGTACAGGTGCTGGATGTCAGTTTGTGGGATGGAGTTCCATGCTTGTTGCACTTAGTCGGTCAATACAGGGATGGTTAATGCTGGTTGGGGGTGACGCTGGAGTTGTTGTCCAATGATGTCCCACACGTGCTCGATTGGTGAAAGATCTGGTGATCTAGCAGGCCACGGCAACATGTCGACACTCTGTAGAGCATGTTGGGTTACAACAGCGGTATGCGGGGGAGCGTTATCCTGTTGGAAAACACCCCCTGGAATGCTGTTCATGAATGGCAGCACAACAGGTTGAATCACCAGGCCGACGTACAACTGTGCCGTCAGGGTGCGTGGGACAACCACTAGAGTGCTCCTGCTGTCATAGGAAATTGCTCCCCATACCATAACTCCAGGTGTAGGTCCAGTGTGTCTCGGCCGCAGACAGGTTGGTTGCAGGCGCTCACCTGGCTTCCTTCTAACCAACACACGGCCATCACTGGCACCCAGGCAGAACCGGCTTTCATCAGAAAACACAACGGATCTCCACTCCATTCTCCAATGAGCTCTAGCTTGACACCACTGACGTCGCAAACGGCAGTGGTTTGGAGTAAGTGGAATGCTCGCTACAGAGCGTCTGGCTCTGAGCTGTCCTTCAAGTAACCGATTTGTAACAGTTCGTTGTATCACTGTCATGGCAACTGCAGCTCGAATTGCTGCCGCAGATGCGGTATGATTCACCACGGCCATACGCCGTACATGGCGGTCTTCCCTCTCAGTAGTGCCACGTGGCCGGTCGGAACCCGGTCTTCTTGAGGCAGTACCTTCCCTTGACCACCGCTGCCAACAATGATGCACAGTGGCTACATTCCTGCCAAGTCGTTCTGCAATATTGCGGAACGAAAATCCACCTTCTCGTAGCCCTATTACACGACCTCGTTCAAATTCCGTGAGCTGTTGATAATGGCTTATTTGTCTTCTTAAAGGCATTCTTGACTAACATCAGCACACTACGTCGAATCTCAACGATAACTAACGCTCACGAACGTTACAGCGCGTATTTACAGCAAACCTGCTTTGCATGTTCCGATGGGCACTACTAGCACCACACGTATGTGCCGAGCGCGAAATTTGCATAGACGTCATCTTATAGATGTACTCTCACCGCCTACCAACTGTCGTTTATTTAACACAACCCCTTCTTGGTGTTGGGATTTTTTTTCCGTCAGTGTATATTGGAAGTACCAGAAATCAATTAAAACATGGCCTACAACAACATATTAAAAATTGGCAAAAAAAAAAAAAAAAGAAGCAAGTACAGCACTGATACAATACTGCATGCATAACCACACATACCCAAATTTTGAAGAAATTAAAATAATAAAATCATGTTGCAATGAGAGACACCTACGCACTGCAGAGTCTGTGTTGATTGAGAAAAAGAGAGATTAAATTTGTAATAATAATGATCCAGGTATCCTTAATGAAAAATGGAAAGAATAAATTAAAATTTAACAAAAAAAACTAAAACACAGAAGAAGAAAACAAAGTTTTTACTAAAGTTTATAAAAGATGGAGACATGGTGGAAGTTTTTTGGAAATGACGTTGGAGCGGGGGCAAGGAAGACCAAAGTGTCGCTCACTCTCACTGCGGTAGCAGGAGAGACAACATCTGGAACGCCTCCTGAAGATGACCCCGGAGGGGGTAGAAAGTAGAAAATACTTGAGGCAGTTTGCGTGGGAATGGCTTGGGTGTGGTGACTGAATGCTCTGGTTGTCGTGAGGTGTTGGGAAAGGGAGTTGAAAGAATGACATAGCAGGGAATAAGATAAGTTGGGTGTAAATAATTGTATATATGCTTTTAATATTTCTGTTTGGAATTTTGTATGTATGTAAATAGGAAGTTTATGTTCATTGGTAGTTTTGAGTTTACGAATTTTGGTTTTTTAAAAATATCAATCAACCAACAAAATTTGGGTTTTACACGCTGGTAAGAGGGGTTGGAGGGGAGGTAGATGCAGTTGGGACCTAGAGTCATTAATGCAGTACACTTCATGGACTTGCATTCATCAGGCACTGAACGAATCTGGAGACTAAAAAGGACCGCAGCACCAGAGGCTTGAACCAAGCTAGACGGCCAAAGAATAAAACGTGCAGGGAAATGTGCACAAAAGGTAAGCAACCTATTATGAAAAGTAACGCGTTTGCCTCTGGTGAGCTGTGTTATGAAAAGTTTTCTGAAAAAGAATATACCACTGCAAAACAAACAACAAGGGAGTCTTTATGTCAGCAATGACATGAGGTAAGTGCAATATTGCTAAACATCTAAAACGAGCAAAACACACAGTGTCACATACGGTAAAAGGTTTGTTTAGCGGTAGCTTTCGGTCATCCTACGACCTTGATCACCCGCAATCAAATGGATGGGCTGGTTGCCAGAACTACAATTTGAAGTTGTGGTGTTGGAAATGTTTGCCAGATTTTAGAAGAGAGATCCAAATAAATGGGATTTGGTGAGGGGTCTCTGAATTGCAGTTTTTGGTGAACAAAACTATGGGCTACACTCTCACAGTGAAACCAAACCCTTCTGCAATAATGTGCCTGCTTAAAGACAGGGATCCTGTCTCACCCTCTGGAGTTTATGCTATTCCCATTTCAACTTCCTCTGGTCTCTCAGTGTATATTGGAAGCACATACTGAAGCATCAAAACAAGACTTGGTGATCAGAAAAAAGATGTTTCCAATGGTCTTCCAAAGACAGCTTTATCTGCACTAACCCTTGAAGACACCTCTGCAGTTCCCATTTGGAAAGAAACCAAAAAAGTTGCCCCTTTCATCAACAAGGCATCTTTGCGTTTTCAAGAGAGCATTGAAATTTTGTTCACCAAAAACTGCAATTCAGAGACCCCTCACTAAATCCCATTTATTTGGATCTCTCTTCTAAAATCTGGCAACATTTCCAACACCCCAACTTCAAATTGTTGTTCTGGCAACCAGCCCATCCAGTTGATCGCGAGTGATCAAGGTCGTAGGATGACCAAAAGCTACCGCTAAACGAACCTTTTACCGCACATGTCTTTGTGTGTTTTGCTTGTTTTAGATGTTTATGTGTTATTGTCCCGTGTAGCCTGAGTTTTAAACCATGTTAAAAGCAATATTGCTAATTTAATTTCATAAATTTTTGTCAGGATAATGTAAACTTATAAGGTTATTGCACATTTCATGCGTTAATTTCTCACAAAATACCCTTTCTGTGTTTTAACGATGAGGCTTTGTATGGTGATTACTGATGGGCACCTCTGTAATGGCATCGGAGAAAAAGCGTTGTAGTCAAGATGCATGGAAAGTTAAGGATGGCAGTTATCACCACTGCTTCATTGTTGTGGCATAATTTCTGTTGTTTAATCCACGGATTATCCACTAAAAGTATTGCAAATTTAAGCTCTGTGGATGACATATCGCTTTAAAAAAAAGAGAGAGAGAGAGAAAACATTTTTGCAGCAGTTTGATTTTAAATAAATCTGTGTTGTAACTGCCAGGGAGAAGTATACTTGGAAAATTACCAAAAAATGCATTAACAACAGAAAAATGTAAAGCAATACAAAAGTAAAGGTCCACAAACAGTTTGAAAGTTGTTTTTTGTTTTTTAACTTAAACTATTTTGACAGAAAATACAATGCAGCAAAGCAATATTATTTGACCATAAGTGTTTCACAGTGTATGTTTGGCCGCCCCGGTGGCACAGTGGTCTAAGCGATGGCCTCTGATCATTCGTCCGAACGGGGTCCAGGTTCGAATCCCGGTGAGGCATGGATGTTGTGTTTGTCTTACGGCACTGGCTCTCTCCCTTCCCTGGAACCAGTGACCCTAAATTAGGGACGGGCGACTGCTTATAGCCCATTGAGTTGCTCACGGTGGTCGTTAAACCTCCAATCAAAAAAAAAAAAAAAAAAAAGTGTGTGTTTGTTATCAATCCCTGGCAGCAGGAGTGAATGTGTTTAGCCTATGGTTGATCCCTACAATGGTTTGTTTGTTTAGAAAAGGAGAGAGTCACCACTTTGAAATCATATGTGTGAGGAAGTGTGCGACAGTTGAAGCCCATACAATTTTGTGGTTTTCTTTGTTGCAGGCTCAAAGACTATCTGAAAAGAAATCCATGCTTTACCCTCCCTAGCACAAGGTAAGAAAAAACTGACTTAAAAAGAAAGGCACTAAAGCATAATTTCTTAGTCCTAAACAAAGATTTTCAAACAGTAAATTGTAAACTGCTTGAGTGTAAAGTGAAAGACCAGATTGAATCCATAGTGTTCTCCTAATCACCTATTCACATGTGATCACATAGATTTCAAGACTTCATTAGTGTGGATAGGCTCTCATAGTAATAATCAATGAAGAGTCAGCACTTCGAATTCTTCATAGTTCTGTGTCTTCCACAAATGGTTCATGAAATGCTTTGTTTTGATATCGTGAATGACGGTTGAAATTTATAATGTTACTGAAAAAGATTAAGTCACATCTAGTTAAACGACACACTTCAGAGCTGCACTTTCATAAAATCGAGTTCAGTGTCACAGCGTTATAATTGAAAAATATGATATCTTTAAGTTATGTAAAATTGTAATTAAAATATGGGAGCTTTCAAACTATCTTCAGTCTTTTTCTTCCATAGTTTAGTTAGGAAACATACATGTTAACAAATATGTATCCTTTTTGTTCCTTCAAATTGTTGGTAGAACCAATATCATCATGTTATATTGAAACATATTTGCAGATCATTGTAATGATATGAGGGGAGTGAGAATTACAATTCTTTGAGGAAAGACAAAATTCTAAACTTTCATGATAATGAGGTTAAATTTGTTTTGAGTTTTTTCAACAGGGTTATGTTGACGTATTTTTCAGAGTTAGGAAAGTGAGAACAGTGTTGGAATTCCTGTTTTTTTATTTATTTTGTAATTTTGATGTTCAGTCAGTGTACTTCTGATTTGCTAGTGCTTCTTCCAATGTGGAAAGTCTGCCCACAAGTTTTTATCGGCATAGAATAGGTTCTTGGTTAATCAAGGGGCCCACTTAATTTCTGTCATTAAGCTATCACTTCACTTCAACAAAATAGAAGAGTTAGAGTTGATTGCAAGCTATGGTAACCAAAATTTTTGAAGATTTTCTTTAACTTGTAGGAAAAGTGTGTGTGTGTGTGTGTGTGTGTGTGTGTGTGTGTGTGTGTGTGTGTGTGTGTGTGTGTGTGTAGAGTGGTGGCTGGAAAGGGATGAAGGTCCAGAATTTCTTTGCTTGATTGGAAATGTTTTAGTTTCAGTAAGAAATAGCCATTTCTTAAGTTTTTCTCAATCAAAAATTAACTCTTTTCTGACGTTATAAACTTAAAAAAATCTCCAATCAAGCTATCTCAAAGATAAAGTGGACCCCCTTGTGTGTTTCCAAGAATTGTACTCTATACCAATAAAAACATCTTTTGGATTGACTTTATTTGGAGCTGTAAAATCATTGGAAGCAGTGGCTACTTTGATTTTTTTAAAGCCAACCCATTCACCAAATTCAATTTCTTTTTGCCAAATGTAAGCTGAAGTCACCAATTTTTTTCACTCTCTGCTGGGATTATAAAAGACAGTGGTCTAAGTCGGCAATTGCGTCACTCTTCTCACGTAATCGCTTTCCGTCTCGTGTGCAATGTAAGCAATGAATATTAGTTCAAAGTACACCAGACTGTGCACAATCGAAAAGTCCTTATGGCATAGTAAAATCCGTTTATTTACTGGTGTAAGATGTATATAAATTCGCTAAGCTTCCTCCCTCCACTGGGAGATTTTTCAGGCAATAGGTCGACATTTTAGGCTTTTTCAAGGCAATAGGTAGACATAAAATGTCTACCTATCGCCTTGAGAAAGCCTTCCAGTGGAGAGCGAAAGCTTGGCGAATCTATACACATCTTACGCCAGTTACCATGCTATAAGTGATTTTTGATTGTGAACAATGAAAAAAGTAACACTCGAATTTCATTTTTCAAATATCAAATCGAATAAAAATGAAAGATTGTTTTTGCTTGGACATCATTAAAAAAGCTAATGGCCAATATTTTCGCCAAAACCTCTTATCAATCCCAAAACGATTTTTTTTTTTTTTGCAAATTGCAAAGAATGCAATCGGCAGCGTGACCACTGATTGGAATCACTTACCAAAGCACCAGAAGTATTTTGAGTGAACCCTAAAAGTGACAGGAAAAATTGGGAACTCTTACACTACCTTAGTTTTCCTACTAAGGAAAATACGTTAGCAGAGTCCTGTTGGAAAGATGAAATGAATTGCACCATTCTTAAATTGTTATGCATTTCATTACCATGAAAGTCGGGAAATTTATCTTTTCTGGAAAAATTGTAATTCTGACTTTTCTCGTATGATATGTCAAGAACAGATATCCAGTAATTTGGAAATCTGTTCTTGATATAACAAACCATGAGATTCTTGTTCTTGCAATGATCTAAAGGAGCATGGGGGTATAGATCTGGCAACAACTTAAATGTTTTTTTACTAAACTTTGGTTTAAAAAGACTGGAATTACTGTTCAAAAGCTCCACTACTTTGATTTTACTCAATTTAAGCTTGAATGTAGTTTTTTTACTGTAATGTAACACTACCTACTGTGTACATCAGTAACTTTTATTTTGACTTGAAGTATCAAAATTCTTAAAATGCACTCAGAAATAGGACCATGTAGGAAGTAATAATAGCCATCATTTACATTTCAGTTTTGGAATGATATGCATCTTGGTACAGTATCTTTTGTTTTGAATTACCAGGAAAGGGAGGAAGGGGTTACTTTGTCAGCAAAATTTGATGTATTTTATTTCTTTCCTGCGTGCAAATAAATTCTGAAAATGTATGCTTCGTAAGGTATATTTGATATTGCAATAACTGAAAACATTTTTGTAATTTTGTGATTATTTTCTGACAGCTACTCTTGAACCAACATATCGTCAGCTTCAAACGATGAAACTGGATAAATCTCCATTTGTGATTACCTCTGTTGTTGGTCAAGAGCTGCTTGCTTCTGGACATCATGCTGCCGCTGTTGTAGTCTTGGAATCTGCCCTGCGAATTGGAACTTGCAGTCTCAAACTACGTGGATCTGTTTTTTCAGCTCTTAGTTCAGCTTACTGGGCATTAAATACTTTAGACCGAGCCATTGCATATATGCAGCAAGACCTTGCAGTTGCTAAATCTTTAGGTAATTCAAAAGGCATGTTTACTCCTTTTTTAATACCTTGATTCTTATGTGTGCATACACACACATATAATTGTTATGTTGCTTATTTTCAAGAGTGTATTATGATCTATGCACACACAAACTTGTAGTTTTGTCTAGTTGCATGCGAGTACTCATGCATCTGTTCTTGATATAACAAAACAAAAATTGAAAGTTCATTTCATTTTTTGCATATTAATACTATTTTAGTTCTTGATTTGCAAGATGAGCTAATATAAAGCAAGTTATCTACATAAAAAAACGTATGAAGCATCTTTAATGGAATATTCAGGCATGGCATTCTTCTCTGAATTTGCAGAATTCTGATTTTTTTTTTCTTATCACTTCAATTCAGTTCATTTATTTTGCTCAGCAGAAAACTAGTGTTACAAAAATTTTCAAGATTGGTGCAAAACTGAAGAGAATTTTTTTGGATATTGGTGTGTGCATATGTGTGATGGGACATCATTTTCCATCTGGGACAGTATACCATCTTTCAAAACTTTCATAAACAAAAATTAAAGGGAGTGAAGATTTTTTCTGTAATCATATTTTTTTCTCATGATGTTCCCGTTGTCCAGCATTATTGTTAAATGTTGTTTGATTGCATAAATGTTTTTTGCAGCACATTCTGATTTTTCCCCTGGTTAAAAAGTTCAGCTTCTTTATTTTTGCTTGAAAATGGAGTTAACAATTTCTGAAAATAGAAGTTAGATGGAACAAAAATTTCACTGTAATCTTAAGTTCTCTTTCTTGTGATGTTTCTTCTGCCCTGCGTTGCTGTTAAATGTAATTTTATTCAATAAATATTCATTTTTCAGCTTGAAAAAGTAAAAAAGGAGAAAAAGTTTATGAAAACTGAAGATAGATGGAGCAAAAATTTCTCTCATAATCGTCTTAACTTTTTATTTCCCCCTGTAGTGTTCCCACTATCGTGTGTTGTTAAATGTCACCCCCTCCCCATAAATGTATGCTTGCAAGAGGAAACTTTAGTTGGTGTACAAGCAAGTATACAACAATGAAACAAAACAAGAAAAAAAACCCTCAGTGTTTGAAACTAATGTCTTTTAAAAGCATTTTATTTTGTTTTGAATTCAGTAATCTTATATTGTGAATACAGTTATGTTCTCCAGTTTAATATTTATGTAAATAAATCATAGTGAATAATACCATCTCACTCATGCTATGTTGTATTTACACTTTTCGCAGCGCATTCCAATTTTTCACCTGGTTAAAAAGTTCATCTTTTTTTTTTTTTTTTTTCTTTGTCAGTCTAATGTATGAATCACATTGCTGGCTAATACCAGCACATTAAAGCAAAATAAAGGGCTGGGCAGTACTAGATCACCACATTAAAATCAACAGTGGATGAATGCATGAAAAATACCTTCTGAAAATTTATTAAAATAACAGAAGCACAAAACATATTTGATGTTAATCAAATATGTTCAAATATTGCAGCATGGAAATAATTTCCATTTTCAAACACGTGTTTTTGTATAGCAACATTTTCTTGACACGCAACAGTAAAATCAAAGCAACATAAGCACACTGGACAAAAAATTAGTCACCCCTAACAGAAGTGACAGTAGGAAGTTACCGGTTGCACAGAGGGCACCGTGATAGCATTGTTGGGAGATGAATAGCAATAATGTGGTCTACAGAATCATTTCTGTCTCATGTAGTGGTGAAAAGCAATGTGTGTGTTGAATTTAGTCTGCAATATGGGTCGTGAGACAGACATTACTGAGTGGAAAAAAGGAGCCATTGTCTTTGGCTGTGCCTATGGACACAAAATGAATGATGTCACCCAATAACTTGTTTTCACAATAATTGTCACTTCAACGCATTTTGGCATTAGGAATATTTTCATATTAATTTTTCTACGTAGACATTACTAAGCTGTTCTATGAGATTCTCTTTTTCAGAAGTTAACTCTTCAAATAAAAGAAAAATAATCACGTATCTGCTTACATGTTAAAGTACAGTAAGCTTTATGTATCAATAGAGCATTGCATCAAAAAAGTTTTTTTCGTTTACACCTCCTCCCTTCCCCCAATGTTGAAATGATGACTAACCTTCTTTTCATGTTTTTGAAGTGCCAAGCATTTCAGTTGTGGAAATGGATGTGAAGTACCGGTTAAGTCATAATTTTAAGCTATTCTGTTGAAGGTTTTTTTTCAAAAAGCTTTCTTTGTATGCAGGTTTCTATTGCTGTAGCTTGTATTGTAGATATAGTCACTAAAGGAATTTTATACCTGGATTTGGGGGCATTTATCTGTATCATTGGAAGCACCACTTTGGCCAATCAGAATTCTAAGAGCAATTTTCAAACTTATATATCAGGAGTTGCCAAATCCTTGTTCTGTTCTGAAGCACAACTGCAGATATATCTACACAAATTAGAAATTGTTTTTCATTTTATTTATGTTCTGTATTCTGTTTATTTTACTTCAAGATTCCAGCTATGAATCATTGAGATACTTGACATTCATTAGCTTAGGTGGTTACCAGGGATCCTGATGCTTATGTCTGCAAAATTTATTTTGCTTGGTGTGTGTGTATGTATGTATGTATAGCACATTGTGGGGGAATTTTGATGGCATGATTGTTGTTTCATAGCATATGATGTTGTTTTCCTTTAAAAAAAAGGTAATATGCTTATTGTTTGTAGCTGTAGTTCATAATGGAAATTCAATGCTGGAACTAGAGGTACGCTTAACAGTGATTTTTCTGTGACAGTGATGAGAGTGGCAGTTCCATGGAAGTAACAGTGACTTTAAACCATGACAAAATCACTGTTTATGATAGGGGTGATGGAGCTTTAAACAAGTTGGAATGGCAAGTCACTATCTTACAACAGTGATAGAATCACCATTTGTGATGGATACAATACAAAGCAGGAACAGAGCAGAGATTCACCATGACAGAAGCTGAGCACTAAATGGCAGAAAAAAATAAATAAAAAGGTATTGTTTCACAATTTGGCAAAACTAAATTATCACTTTCACCCCTCCAGGTCTCCACCATTTACCTTGATGGGATTAGTGTGAAGATGATAATCTCACCCAGCTCATCTTGAACAGTTGACAGTCTGAAGGGCAAAATTCTCATGCAGAGGGCAGATATATCTTAAAACGTAGTAAGTCACCAAAGGCTGAAACTGTGACGTGGTAACAGTGATTTTGGACATGGTTATTCCCAAGCATTGCCTGATTGTGACACGGCTAACACAGTTATGACCAGTGACTAAAAGTAACAGTTCCAAAAACACCTTAACAGTGATTTTGGAACTGTTACTTTTAGTCACTGGTCATAACTGTGGCAGTGAGTTTTCAGTAATGGTGATGGGATTTCCAATCCATCTGTATCTAGAACCCTTCTGTCTGTTCATAAATGACATCACCTGTTCTGAAAATACTGATTCATATGAATTAAGTAGCCAGGAAAGGGTGTTGTGACAATGCACAGCTGGCAGTCAAGGAAAATATAATGTATCTCAAATGCATTAAATATTTTTCACATTTTTTTCATTAAATAGTTGAAATTTGTTTGATTTAGTTAAAATGTTTTATAAAGATGATTCTTATTTTAATATTCATCAAAATTTTTCTGTCAATGTAATTGCAGGTGATCAAGCTGGAGAGTGCCGTGCTCATGGCAATCTTGGCTCAGCATATTTTTCAAAAGGCAACTATAAAGAAGCCTTAACCAGTCATCGCTATCAGCTGGTACTTGCTATGAAGTGTAAGGACACTTATGCTGCTGCTACAGCACTTACTAGTCTGGGTTAGTACCCGTTCAGTTTGGAGAAAAACATTTAAAAATAAATGATAATTTTATCTGGAAGTTTGATTTCTTTTTTTTTTTTTTTTTGGAAGGAATATTGTATGTACATTTCTTAGCATGCTAGGAGAATGAATGCTTTATATATGTGGTAACAAAGATAGGCAGAACATGAAATTTCATACTCCAGGCTTTTAGACATTACTTGTTGATGAAAAAATTAATAGTTCTGGTCAGTGATAATTCTATGAATTAATCAGAATACTTTTATAGTCATTTCTTCATGAATTTCATGTAATTTTCTGATTCTAAATGTAACCCAGACATAGTTTTCATCTTGCTTAGTGTTGCACTCTTTCTTACTTTCTTTCTGCTGCATAGTTATTGAAATGACAAGTTCTGCTGCGGTTTCCCCTAATGCAAGATTAGTTTTGTCACTCACTTCAAATTTTTAGTATGGCAGTGGCTTCCTTTCCATTGTAACTGATCCATTTCACAACTCAGCTGATGACTGTACTATATCCATACATCTTATACAGTAAGGTGTTCACATTATGTAATGAACACCACTAGTGTTGTCACTTTCTCAAACCGTGATGTGAAGCCACTTGTCATTAGTTCAAGAGCAGCCTTGTGAAGGTTTTACAAAATCTAATAGTTTATTATAAACAGCAAATATCTTTCTCAGAATACATTTTGTGCCATCACATCATGCAAATCCTTAACAAAAAGCATTTCTTTGTTTTTTTATCTGAATGCATGTCTTCTTTACTAGGCTTGGCATGGGTACTGCTCTATGATAGCTAGAGTGTCATTGAAATTTGCTTCATCCGCTGTGCGTGCTACTGTTTCTGTGCCATTGTGACTTCACTTCCCATTGACGTCACAAGAGTGCCATCTGTTGCTTCTTGACAAAAGTCACTGTTTTTTCGTCTGATGTTGCTGACAATTTTTTTTTTTCTTTTAAGAAACTCATTTTCGTTCTTCATTTATTAACAACTTCCCTTGTAATGGTAACTCCAAATCATTATTCTTATTACAGTTATCTTTTTTAGTTTTCTCAGTAATAATAACCTCAGCTAGTCTTAAATTCCTCTGTTTGTTATTGATTAATTAACTGCATATATACAATTATAAGTGTATACATGCAGTTAATTAACTGTATACGAAGGTGAATAAAAAAATTAACACACACTATTTTTTTTTTTTTTGCGACAGTTTAATAGAGAGGCGAAACAAAACATATACACAGTGAAACTACGTTTCTTAACTATTTTTCAACATAAGAACCAAGATGCTAGAGACATTCCAGCATGGTACCAGTTTTACAGAGGGTGTCGATAGTTTTACAATATTTGGATCTCTTTATGTCTTCGTATGTACCTTTACTATGAAAGCTGACTACCATTCAAGTATAGGCCATCGTGCTGCACCATCTTTAGCCATCTGTCTGCCAGTTCTTCGATTCCGCGGCGGTACCAGTTCTTGTCCTTCGAGGTGATGAACTCCTTCACCCCAAACTGCCACCTCTTCCTGGTTGTTGAAGTGCTGCCCATGAAGAAAGTGGGCCATGAGCAAGAACAGGTAATAATTTGACGCGGCAAGGTCTAGACAATATGCTGGTTGTGGCATCAGTTCGATGCCCTCAAGCCCTGGTTGTTTGTCTGGTATGAGGCCGAGAGTTGTCCTGCTGTAGGAGAGTATGCTTTCTGTTCACCAGTGCCGGGTACTTCTCCTCCAAAATGGCATACACCCGCTCCAGCTGTTCAGTGTAGAGGTTGGCGTTGATGGTCCGACCATCTGGAACAAATTCGTAATGGATTATGCCCTCGAAATTCCACCAGACGCAGAGCACCCACGTTTGGCAACAGGTTCAAAAAGCTGGCCTGGGTTCAACCCCTGCCATTGTGTGTGTAGGATTACGGCAACAGACCCATTTTTCATCGCATGTAACAATTATCTTGATGAAACGTACATTGCACTGGTTCTCTAGGAATTTCGTGCACACTTCCACTCGGCAGTTTGCTTCAGCTAGTGTCAGTTTGTGAGGGACAATGCGGCAGCTCCTGTAGACCTTGCTGAGGTCCTAAAGGTCACAAACCATGGTGGTCTGTGATATTCCCAGCTCGCCCGATAATCTCCGAGTACTAGCTGTCGGATTTGCCTCTACGGCCTCTGAATCGACGGTTCGGGGCCTACCTGACCTTGGCTGATCATCAAGGTTTCTGTCACCTGAGTGGAATTTCTTGAACCATCTGGTTGTGGTGCTGTGGTCCACAGAACCTTCCCATTTCACATGACAAATGTTTCGTGTTGCTTGAGTAGCGTTATGGCCAAGTTTAAACTCATAAAGGAAAAGTTCCCTAATTAGCTGGTTGTGGCTGTTCATCTTTTAGGTATTCCAACCACAGACAGAACAATGACATGCAATGCTGTTCACAGCAACGACTACCACTTTATATTTTTTTTGACTGACTGCAGTGCATAACTTGAACTAGTTTAAACACGTGACATACCTGCTGCAGCACATGCGTTTATGCAAATATTGCAAAACTTTCAACTCTCCCTCTGTAGTATACTTTGTTCATAAAAGTCCGTTTTCTGGGTGTATAGCCACCTTCGGACAACTGATTTGACTTTGTCAGCCAAATCGAAGTGGTGGCCATCCAGGAATCTTTTCAAGGGGCCAAATAAAGTCTGAAGGAGCCAGGTCTGGACTGTATGGTGGGTGCTGAAGCACCTCCCAACCAAATTGCTCAATTTTGTCACAAAGGTGTTGTGCGGCGTGTGGGCAAGCATTGTCATGAAGCAGTCTGACATTTGCAGCATCTCTGTTGGGTCTTTTGTCACGAAGGGCGCAACTCAACTTTGTCAATTTGTTATCATAGGTTTTGGCATTCACAGTGGTACCCGTTGGATGAAACTCCACCAGGAGAATGCCATGCACTTCCCAGAATACCATCATGAGGACTTTTTCTGCCAATTGGGTTACTTTGAATTTTTTGGTGGCGGGGAGTCGGAATGCTTCCACATCATACTGGCCTTTGTTTCAGAAGTGTAGTGGTATACCCAGGACTAATCGCCTGTCACTACATCTGCCAGAAATTCATGTCCTTCTGTGTAATGCATCAAGTGGTCCAAGGATGACATCATTCTCTGTCCCGTCTGGTTGTCTGTCAAGTTCTTGGACACCCATCGCGCACTGACCTTGCGAAATCGCATTTTGTCATGCACAATATCGTACGCTATATCTTATGAAATGTTGAACTTCTGTGCCAATGTGTGCAGATGGATCCGCTGGTCACTTAGAATTGCCTGTTCAATGCCTCTCACAGTGGCAGGTGATTATGCGGTTACAGGGCGAATGGAACGTCGCAAATCGAAAAGGTTGCAATGGCCCTCTGCAAAGAAACTGCACCATCTGGAGATGTTGCTGTAGTCCAGGCAATCACCAGCATACACTTCGACCATTTCTTTGTGAATTTCCTTCGGAGTTTTCCCATTTAGCCCACAAAAATAGGACTGCACAGCGTTGTTCTTCATTTGTAGATGATTCTAACAAATGTGACATCTTTGGACTGTTGTTCACACTGTCATCCACCGTGGTGACACCTGATTCAGCCAAACCGGTCCATAGTGTGACATTCAAACTCATTGTCTGCCAAACTGCAATCTGCTGCTTGCAACCTGCAAAGAAAAAAAAATTGCTGTGCATTACTTTTTAATCCTCCTCATATACAGTTAATAATATATTAACTATTTGAAGAAAAAAGGTTGTTCTTTGCATACAGGTGATTAAGGTGAAAATTTAAATGCAAGTCGTCAGATTTCCTACTTTTCAGCAACATCAGGTTTAACAGCTTCCCCATCATGTGCAGTCCCAATGAGCTTGCATAATCATCTGTGTGAAGTAGTGCTCATGAGCTACATTTTAAACCCTATCATTAATCTTAAAGAAGAATTTTTAAGAGCAGAAGTTTGACTTTAACTATGGGACTTCAATTCATATGACTTAAAAACTAGAGGGAAATAACTCAAACGGACCAGCATGGGAGATTATAAATGTTAATGCATTAATTGAACTCCAGTATACAGCAGAATTTCAGTTGAACTTGGCACAGTATTTTTAAACATGCAGGTTTGAATTGAACTAAAAAGATCTGAACTGTGTGTAACTGCTGTAAAATCTGAATCATTTGTAATGAGACTGCTAAAAGAGAGTATTTTTGACTTGCATGTGTTGGATTTTACTGTACCTCACTTTTGATAGATATTTGTGCCCTTAATTGTTGCATGTAATTTTTCATTTCATTTCGTTTATTACATTTTATTTGTTACATTAAAAATATACAATAGCATGGTACATATACAAAAGGATATAATGTGGTAACAACATGGAATGAGGAGGGAAAAGGCCAAATTGGCCTGACTTAGCCCTCTTCTCCCAAAATTACAAAAGTACTCTTAAGAGAACAAAACGTCAAGCTAGCATGCTACTGAAGGGCGGATGAAAGTGTAACAACAATTTTCCACAATATTATTACACTATGTGGCATTAACTAATAAATAACACTTTAATTTTTTCTTGAATAACTTAATATTGTTAAGGTATGTAAGATCACTAGGCAGAAAATTCCACAATGTAGGACCAGCATAATTAATATGAGATCTAAAACTCTGTTACTAGAAACATAGGAATTAAAAAGCTTTTATTTCTTGTATAATGAGAATGACTGTGTGTTAAGTATGATTAAGTCCTGACATAAATTATTTTTATTTTTCAGGTCATGTATATACAGCTGTTGGCGACTATCCCAATGCATTAGCAAGTCACAAGCAATGTGTGCAGTTGGTTCGACAGATAGGCGATAGATTGCAGGAAGCTCGTGAAATTGGTAATGTTGGTGCAGTATACCTTGCCATGGGTGATTTCGATCAGGCTGTGGAGTGTCACATGGAACACCTTCGACTTGCCAAACAGCTTGGAAATAAGGTAGAAGAAGCAAGGGCCTACAGTAACCTAGGTTCATCACACCACTACAGAAGAAATTTTGAGCAAGCTATAACATTTCATAATCATGTGTTATGCATTGCACAAGATCTTGGAGATAAGACTATAGAAGCTAGGGCATATGCTGGTCTTGGTCATGCAGCTAGATGCATGGGTGATTACACACAAGCTAAGAAGTGGCATGAAAAACAATTAGATATGGCTTTAAGCACAAAGGTAAGGAATGTTTGTTTGTAATTATGCTTTTTTATTTAAAAAAATTGATTTACATGTATTAGGTGTACAAATAAGTTTTAAAGCATTTTTGGTGTGATGTATACTGCTAATTTACATATCCGACATTCTCCCGCATTGTTGTCATGTGACTGTAACTAGTGCAGAGTATATATAATATGTGACACAGAAGTTTGCCGAACAGCCAAACGCAGTTGCACGTCGGTAAGTGAAAGAGGGCAAGCGATATTGCATTTATTCGACCCTGCATTTGTTACAAATTTCATCAAGGAAAAAGTGCTGCAAAAGCATATGCATCGACCTGTTCTGTTCTGGTGGAAAATATTGTATCGAAAAGCACGTGTGAGTTATGGTTTAGACGGTTTATAAAGCAGGTGATTTTGATGTTAGCGATCGAGAACGTAGCTGCACTTCGCAAAAGGTTGTACATGAGCAACTGCAAGCATTACTGGATGAAGATTCGTCTCAAATGCAAAAAAGAACTAGCTGAACAACTGGGGGTAACTCAACAAACCATTTCCAATCATTTATGCGCAATGGGAAAGATTCAGAACGAAGGAAAATGGGTGCCACGTGACCTGAGACAGAGGAACAAGGATGAGCGTATCATGAAGTGTTTGAATCTGTTGAATAAACCACACAAAAAGTCTTTCCTGTGGGAAATCGTAATGAAAAATGGGTAATGAAAAGTGGATATGGTACGACAATCCCAAATGCAGAAAACACTGGGTAGACCCCGGTAAAGCAATGACTTCGACACTGAAATGCAATATTCACTCCAAGAAAGTTCTGCTGTGCATCTGGTAGGATATTAAGGGTGTGCTCCATTATGAACTATTTGAACAAGATCAAACTGTTAGTGCTGATTGTTACAAGCAACAATTGCTGTGATTGAACCAGGAAATCTGTCAGAAACGTCCATTCACAGGCAAAGGATTGCATCCCGTGAAATTACTGCATACAACACTAGGCCGCATGTCATGAAATCGGTCAAGGAAACATTGCTGATGCTCGGGTGCAAAGTTTTGGATCACCCAGCGTATAGTCCCGACATAGCCCCTTCAGACTATCATTTGTTCCGATTGATGCAGCATGGTTTGTCTGCTGTACGGTCCCGGACATGTGATGAAGTGGAAAAATGGGTTGACGACTTCATCGCATCACATGACGAAGTATTCTTCATGGCTGGAATCCGTCAGCTGCCCGACCAATGGCGGAAGGTGATAGATAGTGACTGTGAATATTTTGATTCATAAAGGTATTGTTATTTTCTCTCAAATTACATGTTACGTTGTCTTAAAACTCTTGAAAACTTATTTGTACACCTAATACTATATTTTTCAAAATTTTGATGTTTCTCATGTGAATGAGAACAACAAACATTTTTGCAAGTTAACCATCTGATACAACACTAATCGTCCATCAAATTTTAATTGCATATCATCCAGCTTGCTGGAGTGTAGAAGTGGAGTTATCGCATGTGTATCTGATATGTGTATGGTATTTGTCAGTTGCCGCAGTATTGTGGTTGCACTCACCCTAAATAGATAGCTGCCATCTTGAAGTACTCAATGTTACTGCTCTTATCTGGCCATTATCTCCTACAGATGATATTGTTCCACTGTAAGGAAATGGGTTTAAGTACCAGGAAAGTCATACCACATTTTGCAGATTCGCATGAGGTGATGTAAATGGCTAATCAAAATTCACATTGACATCCAAGAGCACACATTTAATGGGTCCTCAAGCCCTTCCAAAATATTGATATAAGTTCAACTCCATAATGCTGCAGTGACTCTCAAAAATCATACACTAGCAGTAATGTGGTACAGTTGCACTAAATGCAAGGCTTCACATGACATGCATTCATAATTCATATTGCTAACGTCTCTGACTTTTCCAGCTAGAAAGATGGTGTTGCTTTTTTAGACTAAGTTATATATACTTGCATGCTGTGCAACTTCTAAATAAATATTGTTTCGGGGGAGGGGGCTGTATAAAAATTAATGTTTTGTTTCCTATTTTTATGCAAATACCAGCCGTAGTAGTGAAACTGCCATGACAGAATTCTGTGCTTCAATCTGATACTTTTTCCAATTGGAAACATATCTCTATGACTAACTGCTGAGAAAATAAACACTGCTTACAGTGTTTGTGAAACATCTGGTATATCCTCTGTTTGTAGCTCGTTGAAGATGAATTATTGTTGTCTTCTCTGGGCACTGGGTGTTTTCAGCCGCGAAGTCAGCCCTTGCCAGGAAGGAAGAGAATTCCTCTTAGTCCAAGAGCCAGACCAGGATTTATTTACCCAAAGAGTGCAAAAGCTTCGTAAATATTTTTTGTTTATATATGACATAAGAGTCTCAGAAAAGTGAGTCTTGCGAAATTCCAGTGGTGGGTTGCTGCGTGATGACATCATCAATATGACTGCCGGCTATTACGTAGTTGCCACATTTAAATATGCATAACTTCTCACACATTTATGCTACAGAGATGATATTTTTTAACGAAATGTTTCAGATTTAATGACAAATGCTTTCTGTAATTACACATTTCTGTTTACTCCATTAGTTTTTGAGATAATTGCATTTGAACATGTAAAATCAGTGTTCACATTGGCTATGTGTGATATTTAACCATGATTTACTCAAAAGCTACCTGACTTTCGAAAAAATACTCCGGAACAAAAGGGTTGCATTTTTTAATGAGGATTCCGAAAATGTATAAAAACATGGGGTTTATCCCAACGCTTAGAAAATTATGAGTGATAACTCGTTATAAGTCCACTTTTTCATCAATACGGCTCTCGCACTATTATGTAGTTGCCCCATTTAAATATGCAAATCTTCTCACCCATTTATGCTACAGAGATGATATTTTTTAATGAAATGTTTCAGATTTAATGACACATATTTTTTTGTAATTACACATTTTTTTTAACTCCATTAGTTTTTGAGACTTTTTATCAGGTTTTCTGCAATGGGCTTGTTTCCACAACCATGCCACTGAATTGCTTCTTTTAATCTTTTGTATCAGAGCAGGTTTAGGATGGTGGCAGCACTGTTGGATCAATCCTTTTAACTTTGGAGAATGTCTTACACTGGGTCTTAGGTGTTGTTTTCTTCACAAATAGACGGTATCTTACTTCACTCACAAAGGAGTATCAAGGGTGTCTGTACATGGCACAGACAAGAGAGAATGGCATGGATGTTAGAGGATACTCCGTGACTTTTTTCACATCATATTTTTGGACAGCAGCCATATGAATTACTTTACCAAAAGCATCTAAAGTGCATTTGGCAACCTCTAATTTGTTTTGTTCTGTTTTCAGGTTACTTGGTACAACAGAAGATACACAGTTAGCTACCAAATTTCGGGGTATAGGCTTTTCAACATTCTTTGGATCTAGCAAGTACATTTTTTTTTTAACTTTTCAGCAGCTTCATGCCCTTTAGAAGAAAATGAAAGAAGGTCCAGTGTGACCTTCTCATTGATTGTCTGTCCAGTTGAAATGTTCCTTTGAGGTACCTGAGGATTCAAGTCTTGAAATGGGTTTGGAAAACCATTTAAGGTTGAAATTATTATTTTTTAATATCTCTGTGATCTTTTTCAATGCATCCTTTTTGCAAATCATGCTTCGTATCTGGAGCTTTTGTAATTCTACTGCTTTCAAGTAAGATGCTTATTATCTCATTTTCAATAACCTTGTGATCATCCATCGAGCTCTAGCAGATTCTGAGTTTGAAAATGCCGTGATGCCTGTGAACCTTGAAGAAGCATCAGCATTTACAGTAAGCTCAAGTGCCATGTCAACTGATACCCTAGAGAATGAGTTACTAGAGTGTTTTATACCTAGACCACCTTGTGTTTGTGCATACATGACTTCAGGGCATTCGGTTCCTAGGTTCAAAAGTTTTAGGAGCTGCACAATCATCCATCACGCATAGTTGTAGAAAAAAAGCTGGAATAATTTTCTCTAGGGCATCAGTATATAATTCAAGGTTACTTGTCCTATTGGCTCTGCTTAAGAATTTGTAGAAGTTAACGAGATCAATGTACTGTTGATAGAACTGAGCTTTGTTCTTCCATGAAATTCTGTTCTTGTTTTTGCTTTGAATTCGTTGAACTCATCATACACTTGCTTTATATTTGAGCTCTCAGTAAACTTGTCCGAAGTATCTTGAGAAAAATCATCATTCAGTTTTTTCACCTGATGTTGAAGCTTTTCTGTACTGTTTTGTAGTTGTTCTGTAAACTTCTGGAAAAGGCAGCTTTCGAGAGACAGAGAAAGCAAGATGTGTACTCGCTTACATCTGCTGAAATCCTTTCCTCCGAGAAATCCATGAATTGGGCCAGATGCTAGAACTTCACTCTCTGAAAGAATATGTTCAATCCCTGAACTATCGAGATAGTATCCAAGAGCTTCAAAGTAAGCTAACTATGTGGAATGATCCAAAGAAAATGAAGAGATTGTCAAAGCGAGGGCTTTCTTGATTTTAGATCATGATTGCAGGTTTAGCCAGAGCAAGACGATAATGAACCAAAATTGAAGACTCTCCACACTCAGCAGCTAGTTACTCTGATACCTTCATAGTTTCCAGCACCACATCATTCTGTGTAGGGGGCAAAGTGATATTTCTCAAGTAACCAATCTTCTGTTTCACAGATGTATCTTCTACAACTCTGGGATTCCACTCAGCCCACATTGTTATTTTTCTAGCCCATTTTACAAAAACCATTAAAGTAAAATCTGTCAGCATGAAGTCTTCAAAATGTTTTGTAATAGGACAATTACTCTCCAAAGAACACAATGGCTTGATTAATTTTGGTTTCTTTGGATGTGGCTCAAGATCCTTTGAATCAATCGGAAGAGATCTTCATCTTTCTAAGTGGCTTACAAAATCCCGTGGGATTATCTATGAGAATACCTGATTCTTCTCAGCTATCGGCAAATTTTATCTCACTTTCTGCTTCCATAGTTCGATTTCCAGGCTGTTCAGTTTCCAAGTTTTGGTAGCAAATGCTGAGCGTGTTATGTGACCTCCCTTTTCCTCTTTTCCTGACAATGTCTCCAAGTTGGAGTCGAAGTTGTCCCAGGCTACCCCAGTGAAAAGCCTAGGTCTTCTACATATGTTATCTGGTTTGACTCTAGCTTGCTTCATTAGAGACATAGCCAAATTTGTCTCAAGCTCCTCAATAGTGTGGTAACCAATACAATGACCCAAGTGGTTGAGAATTTCTAGTACCTTTCTGCTTCCTGTCATACTTTTCATGCCTAAACTCAACAGAAGATGTTTTCTTGGTTTCAATCTTCCGTTGCTTGCAGCAAATATTGCATCTTGCGAAGATGAAGAAACTCGAAGCTCCAGTTTTTCACTTGTTGGTTTAGAAGGGCCACTGTATAAAGTTCTAAAAAATACTTCAAGAAGGTTCGGGATTTTATTTGCTCCTGAAATAATATTGTTAGCATTAAGAAAGTGGTCAAATTTCAGACACACTGAATGTTTTAAAATCTGTCTGGCAAATACAAAGCCACTTCTTCAATATGTGCCTCAATTTGAGATGCATAATTATTGGCTATTGCTTCAGCTTCAATTGATGAAATACGGTTCGAATATAGTATTATTCCTTGTTTGTTGCTCGATTTCGTTGTTTTTAAGGTAGGACCAAAGTGACTCATCAGTTTGTCGATTAACTTTTGAGTTGAATACATAGGACCCTCAATTTCTTCTTCAGAAAGGTAAACACAATGTCGGGAATGAACCGAAGTTAGTTTTTGGACCTTATTTGATATAATTATGTATTCATTGACATAGTCCATTATTTTACTAAATGCTCTGTCATGTTTTACTTGATAAATTTTTCTAGATGCTTCAGTAGTTGTTTCTCTTTTATTCTCTGTCTCTCAAGACAATGTAGTCTTAAGGTACTGCTTGCGGCATGAGTGGTGGTACCATGCCTCCTTTGCCATGAAATTTTCGTCATCAAGTTTTAAAAATAAATTCTGATCTTGAAGAAATTTTGCTGCATCTTTGGTACCCTTCTAGGCGTCCATGGTTTGACATTTGCCCAGCACTTCTTCTTTCCCTTTAACTTTTTTTTCCTTTTAATTCCACAAAAAATACAAATTTTTTCAACAACACCTGTGTTTGCTGCTATTTTCACAGAAACGTCAGCTGGATCGTTTGATTGCAAAGGGTATCCTGAAGTTTTTGCTTTGGGAGTTTCAGTATCTCCTGGTTTCTAGACTGTGGTGAAATTTTTGAGCAAGCTCGGTGATAGCCATGTTTGCTTACATCAAACTATTTTGGGAGGAATTTACAAATAATATTGTACTTGGAGTACTTATAAGTTCTTAATCTTGCAGAAGATGCATCTAATATTTTCTTCCATGTCGGAGCAGTTAATCCGAAGATGGGTGCTTGAATATTTCCTGTGTGGATGATACAAGACTTTTCCTCGCAGTCATTTGGAATTTCAAGTACAAATACGCTAACTTGAAACAAAACAGAAAAAAATGTGTAATTGCAGAAAGTATTTGTTATTAAATCTGAAATATTTCATTAAAACATATCATCTCTGTAGCATAAATGGGTGAGATGATTTGCATATTTAAATGGGGCAACTACATAATAGCGCGAGAGCCGTACTGATGAAAAAGTGGACTTATAACAAGTTATTACTCATAATTCTCTAAGCGTTAAGGTAAACCCCATGTTTTTATACATTTTCGGAATCCTCATTAAAAAATCAAATTTTTTGTTCTGGAGTATTTTTTCGAAAATCGTATAGTTTTTGAGTAAATCACGGTTAAATGTCACACACAGCCAATGTGAACACCGATTTTACACGTTCAAATGCAATTATCTCAAAAACTAATGGAGAATACTTGTTTATGTCTTGGTAATGTCCGTGTGTGTAGATTGCTATATGCTGATGACACAGTTCTGTCGACAGAGAGCGAAAGCGAGTTATAGAGTATGAGCATGCTTGCCCGGATGTACGAAGTTTGCATGAAATTCAAACTGAGTATAAATAAGGCAAAAACCAAAGTTATGGTTTTTGAGTGAGAAACTGTTAATACTGAATGCAGAATAAGTCTAAATGGCACCATTATTTAATAACAAGGAACAATTTACCAACTGTACTTAAATAGTATAACTATACTAGTTATCCGAAATATCGTGGCATAGAATAGAAATAAAAGTTTCCAAGCTTTCGCCCATCAACCAGATGGCTTTCTCGAGGAAGGTAGACAGCTAACTGCAAACTTAATAATAGAGCGGTTCAACAATTCGAATGTGGTGACTTGACTTGACAATAATAAATAGATGCGAACATAATCAGGTATTCAAAGACACGAGGCGTTACGCTCGTTTAGCACACGAAATCATGGAAGGAAAACCAAGAGGCAATCACTATTTGAAGAACTGGTTTGAAACCCGTGGCAACTCCAGTGAGATGCTATCATTGCACGACTCGCTGTTGGTTATGATCTCCAAAGTTTCGCGAGTGGCATTAGAATTTGGGGTGGAGTAGGAAGCTAATTTCTTTACATCATCCCACATAGGAGTAGAGGACTTGAACTTTACTTTTCCGGATAGTTTGGCATTCTTTATGTCCCTTTTATGTTCGTTAACTCTAATTCTAAATGAACGTTAAGTCATTCCAATGTAGTACCTCGCGGATCCGTCTGGGTATAGTAGAGGAATGGCATAAACACCTGCTTCATTGGAAGGTGGGGACATCTCAGTGTTTCCCTTAAGGATAGTATATAACGATGTCAGAGATCTGATGCCGACACCGAGGTTTATCTTCTTGAGCGCGTTCTTGAGCTGATAGGGAGCATTTGGTATATAGGGAATTGATCCCAGGTAGCGTAGCTGCGGCTTTGAAAGATTAGTACGACTGGTCTGGGTTTTCTCGATGTAACGAGGTTCGGGACATATCCTGCCTCAGTGGCCAGCTCAATAATGTTTCGCAATTTGCATTATATAGAAGGAACATCTGAGGAGACTGCAAAGGCTCTTCGAATTCGAGAACGGAATAAAGCTGTCTTGTAGTCAACGGGGCAGAACGAGTTGCTGAGCGTCAGGTTAGGTATGGATGTGGGTTTCTAATAGACTTGTGTGCAAAGGCGATTTTCAGGTAATTTACTCAGTAAAACATCCAGATAAGGCAATACACCATTGTGTTTGAGCTCCATAGTGAAATTGATAGTAGGGTGAATATCATTGATTTTTTCTAGAAAAATTGGGACGGTATCCTTTCCGTGAGGCCATGTGAAGAATATATCGTCCGCATATCTTAGCCAAGTGGTAGGTCTCGGGGTGATGTTGGTGAATATATATTGCTCAATTGGATGAAGTATTGCTTCTGCGAGGATGGCTGAAAGGGATGAAGGGATGATTCCATCGTAGCGCCATTTATCTTTTTGTAAATTTGTCCTTGGAAACTGAAGTAGTTTAAATTTGAGACCAAGTCCATTAATTTGAAGATGCTGTGGCAGGACTCTTGGGAATAAAGTGACGAATTATTTATGGCTTCTTTTAACGTTCCGATGGCTTCCGGCATTGGTACCGAAGGGTAAAGAGAAACTACGTCAAAACTGCCGATAATGTCGCTTTGTTGGACAGAAATTTGCTTAACTTTCATGATAAAGTCTACAGTGCAAGATATTATAAAGTCCGATTCGGGAAGATGATTAGCCAGAAATTTGGATAGTGCCTTCTCTAAACAGTACGTCAGTGTGGACCCCGAACCTGATACAAATCCGAACCGGATTTGTATCAGGTTCAGCGTATCCTGCCTCAGTGGCTGATATGTATGTTCATGATTAAGTTCTCAAATCTCACTTTTTTGGCAGGTATGTTTTGCCTTTAATACATTTCCATATTTAAGCTCTAAAGGTTCAGTAATGATTTATTTCATTTATTAAATTAAATCAGTAGCAATAAGAAAAATGGAAAGCAGTTGTGTGAAATGCACATGCAAAAATAATTGCAAAATGTTCCTTTCTTTTTTCTGACTTCATAAATTCACCAAACTATAATTTATTGATTATCATACATTATTGTTCACAAATGTTTGCGAGAATTCTGTTGAATATTCTATGAATACTATCCTATAGCTGCCAACTCTTCTGTTTTCTCCAGGAGGCTCTCAGATTTTAGTGGTGCCTCCCAATTTTCCGATTTATTGCTGAAGTCGTCAAATTTTTATGAAATTTTTAAGAGCATTGAAAAATGACATTTTTTGCAATTTGATAATTTTTTAATTTTCATATTGCCAAAACAAAAATAGCTGGTTTTGGCCATTTCATGGTCATGTTGGGCCAGCCAAACAAATGTTTTTGCTATGTTAGCAGGATGTGGGAATGCAATGAGGGTGGGGTGTAGGAGCAATAGCAAGTAATGCTCAAGGGAATGCATAGCAGCACAGGGATCAATAGAAAGGAATAAAGCAGCCAATCCTTCCTCTTTATTAGGACACCCCTTCCCCCACAAAGTGCCTGCTCAGTTTGCCTTGGATAGATGGTTGATCCTCAAAAGTTGCAGAAGTAATTGGTCATTGAGAAGGCTAATTACAGCCAGTTGTATTTTCTGTTGCAGGAAATTGTGGTAGTAGTTGCAGGTGTTGACAGGCATGTTCTGTATGTGCTCCCACTATTAACGAAGAAGCTTAATGCACAGTGTGCTGCATATGTGCGTTGGACCTCATTAAACCACCACAATTTATTTTGCATCCTTAATTGGTGAGGGTGTCAGTTTTAAGAAAATTACACAAACTTAATGTTGGTTGGAGGAAAAGGAATAGGAAGAGACCCAGGATAGAAAAGAATAAAGGTTGATAGGCTCCTTGAAGATCATCAGTGGTACTCTGACTTACTCAGAGAACAACTGAAGGATCTGAAATCTTGTGAGAGGGATGTAGAAAAGAAGTGGGAATGTTTTAATAACTGTGTTGTCACTGCTGGTAAAGAGGTCTGTGGCACCACAATAGTGGGTAACAATAGAGGTGATGCTTGGTGGAATAGTGAGATTGATGAGGCAGTAAAGAAAAAGAAGGAAGCCTATTTAGGGATGTTGCAAGGAAGAGTCTCTGTGGATGAATATCGCTGTAAGAAGCGTGAAGCTGCTAAGCTGGTTCGCCACAGTAAGGCAAAAAATAGAAAGGAGAAAGTGGAAAGGCATGAACTGGCTTTTGGGAAAGATAGAAAGTCCTTCTGGAAGTACAAGAGACTCAGGAAAAATAGGGGAAACAAAGTTGTAAGTTGTGTGAAGAATGAGATTGGGGAAATGATATGGGAGCCCAATGAGTTAAGTGAAAGATGAGGTGAATACTTCTGTGAGTTATTAGATCAGGAGAGCAAAAATGATTCTGAGACAGATGCAGATGATGTCACAATGAGGGATGAAAGCACAAGAGGGATCTCAAGAGAAGAAGTGTGTAAAGCTCTAAAATCTCTTCAGAATGGTAAGGCTCCAGGAGTTGATGGCATAACTGCAGAGATGTTGAAGTATGGTGGTGACTCTATAATTGACTGGTTAACTGAAATTTGCCAGTTGTGCTGGGAGTTAGGAATGGTCCCTCGGGATTGGAAGGATGCTATTATTGTTCCTTTGTATAAGGGAAAAGGTGATCAGACTGAATGCAAGAACTATCGTGGTATTAGCCTACTGAGTGTGCCAGGGAAAGTGTTTGGTAAGGTTGTTATTGAAAAAGTACGGGGTCTTACATCATTGAAAGTGTGGGATGTTCAGAGTGGTTTTATGCCTGGTAAAGGCTGCACTAACCAGATTTTTGCATTACGCATGATGATTGAAAAGTATCTGGCTGTTGGGAAGAAAGTTTTTACTGCCTTCATAGATTTAGAGAAAGCTTATGACCGAGTGAATAGGACACTTTTGTGGAAGGTATTGAATGAATATGGTGTTACTGGGAATCTACTTAATAGTGTAAAAGCCATGTATGCTGGTAGTAGAGCTTGTGTACGAGTGAATGGTGTTTTATCAAAATGGTTTTCCATTGGTGCAGGAGTTAGACAAGGTTGTGTAATGTCACCATGGCTGTTTAATATATTTATGGACGCATGCATGCGCGAGGTCAATATAGATAATGGTGGTTTATGTCTTGGTAATATCCGTGTGTGCAGATTGCTGTATGCTGATGACACTGTCCCGTTGGCAGAGAGCAAAAATGAGTTGCAGAGTATGTTGACTCGGATGCACGAAGTTTGCATGAAATTCAAACTGAGTATAAATAAGGGAAAAACCAAAGTTATGGTGTTTGAGAGAGGAATGGGTAGCACTGAATGTAATGTAAGTATAAATGGCACTGTGATTGACCAAGTGAGTGAGTTTGTGTATTTAGGAAGCATGTTTGACAGAGAGAACAAGTTGGATGGTGAAATCAGTAGGCAAGTGAATTCTTCTTTGAAAGTCATTGCTGCTCTGGGAGGTTTTCACAGGAATGATGGGTTCTCTAGAGAGTCCCGCATGGCTGTGTATGAAACAGTAATTGTTCCTACTCTGATGTATGGCAGTGAAACCTGGGTACTGCAGATGAAGCATAGGAGTCGTTTGTGTGCTGGAGAAATGCGTTACTTACATGGGGTTTGTGGCAAGACACGATCTGATTGTGTGAGGAATGAAGATGTATTGCAGTTGTGTGATGTAAAGCAAAATGTTGTTAGCAAGGTGGAGACCAATATGCTTTGGTGGTTTGGCCATGTTGAAAGAGTAAGTGATGAAATGCTTACTAAGAAAATATTTTCAACCCAAGTGGCAGGAAGGAAAGGCAGAGGAAGGCCAAGGAAGACATGGGTGGATCAGATTCAGGAGTGTCTGCATGAGAAAATGATTATGAGTATCAAGTGTAAAAGATCTTGTGTAAGGCGTGTAATGGATATCAGTGAAGCACGAGTTGTATGTCAAGATCGCTGTAAATGGCGAAGTTTGATACGACAACAATAAGTAAAAATATCTGGAAGTTTGTATTTCTTTTTGGAGCTAACCTCTGAATCTCAGAGAACAGCTTAGTGATATGTATGTATGTATGTATGTACATAGGTTATGTATAAAGCATAATTAACTGAAATTCAGTGGATAAGGAAGAAATAATAAACATATGCAGGGTTCTCACCAGGGTTCCAGAATCAGGGGTGAAAATGTCCCCCAGGCTTTTTTTTCTGGGGGTGATTTTGAAAAAATCAGGGGTGAATTTTAAACAATCGTAAACTTAGAGAAAAACACTACATTTATGGGGAAAAAAACGAACAAACACAAAAATAATATAAATATTTTATACATATCTTCTAATTTTGTTATTAAATATTTCAGCAGCTTTGTGAAATGGAAAGCTTTCTAGTGTTACATTTGCTGCTGATATTCGAATCAAATTTTTTAAAGTTTATTTTTTCAGTCCGTTGAGAAGTTTATCTTTTATTCGATTTTGTGTGCTAAAAGAACGCTCTACTGATGCAGAACTTATTGGCACAACCAAAGCAATTTCATATAACAACACTGTGCTTGGATACACATCTTTATACCTGAAGATGAAAAGTTCTGCAACATCTGCAAATTTAAAACTAGCATAGCTATTTTTTAGCAGAATAAATATATATGGATATTCACTCAACAGGCATTTCAAATCTTCAAAATCTTTGAAGTGGTCTAACAACTTCAAAACAAATTTGCATGACACTGATGAGGATATTTACTTTCCATCCTAAAAGCGTTTGAGCGAATTGGCTCCTTTCACAACAATGAATAATAAAATAAACATAGGGACCTTTACAACGTCGAAAACAAAAAATCACTTTAACACTGTATGAGCCGTTGCTTTTAGCCCAAAAATTAAGACAGGATAAAAAAAAAAAAATTCTCAGTGTCAATACAAGCATGAGCCAAATTTTAGAAAAAAGTTCTTCAGATGAGAAAAAACAGACCATTTATATATTGATAAAATAATGAATGGCATTAACTTACCTTTTGCAAATGACGCTGGTTTTGATGACACCTTGCAAAATGAACAAAACATCAAAATTGTTTTATTTTAGTCGGTTTCGACTTCAAGCCAGTCGTACATTTTGCGCCATTTCTCTTGAAAGTTAAGATTTTTTTAAATTTAGTTGAAGGTACAGCAGGAACCAGCCTCACTACATTTCTCAGGCAATATTTCACTGTTTAAAATCGTAGCATTCGATGCCGAACTTGCAGAATCGTCAGTAGAATGCTTCCTCTTTCTAATGAGGAACTTTTCCATTGTGTTATAGTAAGAACAAATATCAGAGCTGCCAACATTTCAAAATAAAAAACCGGGACATCAAAGTGCGTTCAGCGGCGCATATTTACACTTTATAAATAATAAAATGATATATTATAGGTTTCTCTATTTTTTTTATTACAGTTAATTATTTAATACAAATAAAGAAATATTTACAAAAAAATTCATTAATATTTAAGTATAAAAGATTGACAAACCTTGTTAATGAGTTTCATTTTTAGAGAGAGAGAGACACTATTTTTTTCAGAGAGTCACCAATTTTTCTCCCCACCACAACAGGAGTCTTATCACTTAAGGCAAGACAGTTCATCCACAGAATACCAAGATACTGAAATTCTTCAGACACAAGTTTGGCAATATTTTCACCTGTTGAACTGGTTTCTAGGCATGGCAAAGGGAGCAGCATGCATCTCACTTGCTGGCAATGATTATTATCAAAGTATGTTACCACAATTGCCCCCCCTCCCCCCAAAAAAATTCCTAAATCAAGAAGATTGTTTGCAAAAATCAAGATTTACTATAAAATCAAGAAGATTTGAGACAGTACCAGAACTGTTAATTTATTATTATCTATTATTAGGGGAGAGCGGTAATGTATGGGATGTGCTAGCAGTATGTTTGATGATACTTCTATTCAATTATTTTTCTTTATCAGTCACTCATAGATGGAGTTCAGAAATTGTGATGCTCTTCAAGGTTTTGAATTTTTTTTTTTTAAATTGAATGATGCAATTTTAGAAATAACTTGATTTCGTTTGAGCAATGACAAGACAGTGACTTTTTTTTTAATGCCCTTGGATGACAATTTTATCCATCACGAATGTACGATAGCGCTATTTTAGATAAAGGATGAATAGTGTAACTTTGAGAATATGAATACTTTTGAACACCATGCATCAATTCTTACAAATTTTCAGCTTCTTCACTTTCGTTTTCAGGAAAAAGAATTACGATTACAGGAAAAATCTTTATCCCCCCTCTCTTTGTCAAGCTGAAATACAAACCTTATTTTGGGGGGTGGGGGAATATTTAAGAATACAGGATATACATGTTCAGAACATCGTTGGGGGAAAAAATACAATTACGGGAGAAATCTTTGCTACGTCCAATTTTCGTTTTTGGACAGTTTCCCTCCCTTTTCAAGTTGAAATACAAATATTTATAAAATAAAATGATATTTAACAACAATACTAGGCAGAGGAAACATCGCGTGAAAAATAAAATTACGATTATGAGAGAAATCTTTACTCCGTCTAACTTCCGTTTTCGAAAGTTTCCAGCGAAAAACATTCTCCTTCGCTACCAATTGCCCCGAAATTTCTGTTCAGTTATGCATCGATCTCGAGGAAAACTCCAATTATGACGGAAAAGGAGAAATTTCTCGAAGCTGTTGCACGCCCATGCCTGAAGATTACAGGGAAATGTTTGCGCCGTCGAATTTCCGTTTTCGGAAATTTTCCCTCCATTTTCCAACTCAAATGCAAATGTTTTTGGAATAAAGGATAGAGGCAACATCGCAGGAAAAAGAAATTACGATTATGGAAATCTTTATTTTGTTTACTTCCGTTTCTGAAAGACGAAATACCGTCCCGATGCGTATTTTTACGCATTGGTAAAATTTCGATGCGTAAACACACTTTTTGATGCGTACTAGACGCGTAATTACGCATTTTGGCGAACTCTGCGTGGCGCAGAATTAAATTTTTTTCCGCACTTTGGCGCAATTAGCGCATCTATTGCAACACCGAGGGAGAGCAAGTTTGGAAGGATTGGCGGGAGGGTGTGTGTGCGATCGCTCCCAGCTAGAAACATGAGATAACATAAGGTTCAATCGCTATGAGATCGTAATAAAACAAAAGCAGGAGTTTACACTAAGTGACAATAACAACAATATCAATTTCCATCAGTAAAAAAAAAAAAAATTCCCAAGCCATTTTAGCTTCCGACCGTAAAACTACCCAAAACTCCGTAAAACTTTCGGGAAATCCGGAATACTTGGCAGGTATGTGGACGTCATTGAACCGATATCGGCTTTTCCGACATATTATGTAACATCACTTTGCCGTTCTTCACCCGATATCGGCTTTGCCAATGCATCCAATATCCTCTGGCTGTTCTTCACCCCATATCCGTCCGATATTGACTTTGCCGATGTATCCAATATCTGAATTTCAAAGGCGCTTACTTAGAAATGGGACCAATCAATAGTTTTCGCATTTGTGCGAAAAAAACTATAAGTATATTCGCAAAATGCGATCGCAGTTTAAACCGTGATTTTAACAAACAAGTTAGTAAAATCATGCAATGCATTGATTATGATACGCTTTCCAACATACCAGAAATTATTACTCAAGTTATGAGGATAATGGCTGTGGAATAAATCTTGCTCCTGTGTCCTGACCTTTGACCCCATTTCAATGATATTTCACAGAACCGGTTCAGTACACTGCAAGAATAACATACTAAAGTTTTGTCGCAATAGAAGCAGTTTTACGCAAGTTATGAGAATAATGGCTGTGGAATAAATCTTGCTTTTGTGCAATGACCTTTGACCCCATTTCGTTGATATTCAACAGAACTGGTTCACTATACCTCCGGAACAACATGATAACGTTTTGTAGCAATCAAAACATTTTTTGGTAAGTTATGATGCACAAGCGCAATGGAATGGATCCCACTCCAGTGTCCTGACCTTTGACCCCATTTCGCCCATTTTCAATAGGGTTCGTCCCCAGTGGTTCCCTACCACATACTAAAATTTCATCGAAATCGAACCATTTTTCGCAAGTTATGACGCATAAGGGCAATGGAACAAATCCCGCTCTTATGTCCTGCCTGACCTTTGACCCCATTTCCCCATTTTCAATAGGGTTCGTGCCCAGGGGTTCCCTACCACATACTAAAATTTCATCGAAATCGAGCCATATTTACGCATGTTATGATGCATAAAGGCAATGGAATGGATTCCACCTTTATGCCCTGACCTTTGACCCCATTTCGCCCATTCTCAATAGGGTTCGTCCCCAGGTGGTTCCTTACCAAATACTAAAATTTCATCGAAATCGAACCATTTTTACGCAAGTTATGACGCATAAGGGCAATGGAACGAATCCCGCTCTTATGTCCTGCCTGACCTTTGACCCCATTTCGCCCATCCTCAATAGGGTTCGTCCCCAGGTGGTTCCTTACCAAATACTAAAATTTCATCGAAATCGAACCATATTTACGCATGTTATGACGCATAAAGGCAATGAAATGGATCCCGCTTTTATGTCCTGACTTTTGACCCCATTCCACCCATTTTCAATAGGTTTCGTTCCCAGGTGGTTCTTTACCACATACCAAAATTTCATTGAAATCGAACCATTTTTACGCAAGTTATGACGCATATGGGTAATGGAATAAATCCCACTCTTATGCCCTGCCTGACCTTTGACCCCAAATTGCCAATTTTCAATAGGGTTCGTGCCCAGGTAGTTTCCTACCACATACTGAAATTTCATCAAAATCGAACCATATTTACGCATGTTATGACGCATAAAGGCAATGAAATGGATCCCGCTCTTATGGCGTGACCTTTGACCCCTTTTCACCCATTTTCAATAGGGTTCGTCCCCTGGTGGTCCCCTACCACATACTAAAATTTCATCGAAATCGAACCATTTTTACGTGAGTTATCGTGCCGACAGACAGACGGACGGACAAAGCTGGAGCATATACGCTTCTTCAACCTACGGTTGGAAAGCGTAAAAAAGGACACAAAATTCAGAATTTTTACGAAATACATCGAAATTCGCAATTCTTTCAACCTGTCCGTAATTCGGCAATCATGTGGCCGAAACCGTAATGGTTGGCACTCTTAGCAGCGCGTGGGCTTTCGTCTCGTTGCACTCTACACGGATGACCATGACCATATGTAGAGGATTTTAGGAAGGGAGTGTCTGACCCCAGGTCTTAAACAGCCCTTAGAAATAGGAAACTAGGAGATTTCGGCTAGAGTGCCCGATAGGAAAGTGACACGGAAGCGAATTAGAAAGGGGAGGAAGACTCCCTTATTTATTACCGGGGGCCAGTACCCAGGGTCCGACGGCTTAATGTGCCCATCCGATGCACGGCGGATATTTAGTGGATCGAGTGTTCGTACCTGTCTGGGATCGAACCTGAGGTCCTTTCCGTGGCAGTCACGAACGTTGCCCACTAGGCCACCCGCAGCCCACTCTACGCGGATTATCCCGTAATCCGTTTATATACACAACCGGAAGGGAAATACTGGGATTGTACCGTGAGGTCATGAAATCAGCACATGTGATTGTACCGTGACGTCGTGAAATCGGCACACGTGATCTGAAACGGCATCGCCTTCGTAGATTTTTCATGCTAATAGCTCACGATTGAAATCTTTCTGCGCACGCCCATTTTGCGCGTCACTTTATTTTTCTTGCACGAATTAAAATTTCTTTGCGCGAAACGCGCATCTGCGCACGCTATCGGGAACCCTGATATGTATTTATGTACCAGATTTCAATGTTTTGTAATGAAAGAATAAATTCTGTTTGTGGTAAGTATGATAAAGTGATAAAGTTCACAATGGTTTAAAAAGTTGTCTCCTTTTGTTTTTTTAGTTACTAATTTCTTAATTTTGTAAATTATTGTGTTAGTGTTTATCACTGCTTTATCAGTTGCACTTATTTTTTAAGAACAAATACTGAAACTTTGATGGAATTCTTCTAGGTTATTTATATGCTTTTGCTCGTTTATGGATATATTTATTGTCATTTTCATTGTCAGCAACAGATTAATGGATATTATTAGCATCAGTGAACTAAAGAAATGGAAAACAAAATGACATAATTCAAACATGCTAAATTATGTCAACTTTTTCCATTTCTTTAAACATCTGTTAAAATTTGGATGCCATACCGGAAGCGTAATGCATTTTATGTAATGCCAAAACTCTGCTAAAAAATGAAATGAAATGAAATGAAAGCTTTCATGTGCTGCAGATGAGGGTGATGTTAATAAAGTTTTCTTTACCAGTGTCATACATTTTCAGCACTTTTAATGAAATAAATTGCAGCATTAACAAAATTTTAATGTTAATTTTTTCTCAGAAATATCTTGTGATTTGGTTTTCCTAAAAAAATTTGTAGCCTGCGTTAAAAGCATTAAATAATCCAGTATCAGTTTTAATTGTTCCAATATCAATGGGCTGCAGTTTTAACTGATCCAGTATCAGTTTTAATTGATCCAGTATCAATGGGCTGCAGTTTTTGTGTAACATTAGGTGGTCAAAATGTGAATATCATATTACTTAGTTAAGCTATTGTAATAGAATAAATAATGGTATAGAATATATATTTTTATATTGAAGCATTTATTCTTCATTTCATGCCAAAGTAGAATTTTCCCATGCTGTCCTAGAACTTCTTGCTTGTCTCCCATGCATTTTTTATTTGATTAATAGTTCATGTAGATTTTCGAATGAAAAATCTTAAAAGAATGTTTTTTTCTTAATATATCATAACAATCAGGATTAACACAGTGAACATTTGTCTTAGTGTTGTTTATCTTTTTGCAACCTATCTCAATTTTATTTAGAATTAATTTATGGGGTATAATTCCCATGAAACATACCAGATTTTCCCATGTTTTGCACATCATTTAATTCATATTTGGACATGATGGTTGTCTTTGTGTTGTTTATTTTTTCACAACTTATATCAATTTTGTTTAGAATGAATTTATGAGGTATAATACCCATGAAACATTCCATATTTTTCCATGTTTTGCACATCATTTAAATTCATAGTTGGGCTTGATTTCTGAGTTTTTTGCTTCATCCACTGAATTTCAGCTGTTTCACCAGGAGTTGAATTCTCAATAACAATCTATTAAAATGTTTTCATCTTTGTAGCCAACACTTACTGTAGATAAAATCCTTAATTTGGTATTCTTCTCCAAACTGTTTCACCATGTTATGAAGAACTTTGTCAATAATAATTGCATGCTTGTTCTGTATTTGGTCGATCTGTAAAACAAGAGCATCCTCTAGATTTTTGCACTTGCCACTTTTCAGCTTTTTAATGGAGTGCATTTGTCTTTCATATCTCATCAATTTACATTTTATTTGCTGAGTACATCTCCTGCTCAGCTTACTGACTAATAATTATAATATTTCTCAATTGGAAAGTTAAACATTAGTATGGCAGATATACTTTCTTTGAGGAGCTAACCTCTGAATCTCAGAGAACAGCTTAGTGATATGTACTGTATATATGGAAAGTTACCTTTGTTGCAAAAATGCATGTTTACTATGTATATTGTACATCTGTTTCCAAAATGTATTTAATTGCTTCTATTTCAGGACAAAGTTTCCGAAGGTAGAGCATGCTCTAATTTGGGTATTGTTTACCAGTTACTTGGTGATTTCGATGCGGCTCATAAACTCCACCAAGCCCACCTCAATATAGCCAGGACTCTTGGAGACAAAGCTGGAATGGGAAGAGCCTATGGAAACATTGGCAATGCTTACAGTGCTATGGGGCGATATGAACAAGCTATTAAGTTTCACAAGCAGGAACTCACTATCTCTAAAGAAGTTAATGATAGGAGTGCTGAAGCATCAACTCATGGGAACTTGGCTGTTGCATATCAGGCTCTTGGTATGCATGAAATGGCACTATTGCACTATCATAGTCATTTAAATATAGCTCAAGAATTAAAAGATACAGCCGGTGAAGCATGTGCATTGTGTAACCTAGGCAACTGCCACAGTTCCAGAGGAGAATTTGCCCAAGCTGTTCCATATTATGAGAGTTTCTTACGATTGTCACAAGAAATAAGTGATGTCGAAGGTGAAGCCAAGGCTTGTCACTTCCTTGGTTATGCTCATTATTGCCTTGGAAATTACAAAGTAAGTGTGTTTCTGTTTTAACCAAGATTTATTCATTCCATATAAAGTTTGACTTGCTTCGTGGGTAAATAAAAAGAGTAGTATTAAATTTATATACTCCAGTTTTGCCACTGACTCTTTGACATTTACCACCCACCCTTTCCCTTCTATTTTTTGGCCGGCCTAGTACCTTATAGTAATTTGTTAATCTATAAAATTTTGAAAAACATTTCTGCTATTTTTGTATGCCTTAAAAGTTAGTAATTGAGAACCATCAGCATTGCACACTCCATTAATCACAAATCATGCATATGCATGATTACATATGAACAGTGTTTATAATCCCTTGATATATGCTGGTCTTACAACTTGTTTCATTCATATGCCCTGCAACATAATTTTGCACAGTGTTTACCAATCTATTAAGTAAAGGATTCATCAAAATAATTATATGTGGTCCTGTGATTTACCCCCAAGGCTTGTTTTGAGCATATATTCTTATTGTGCCATAATATGAATTGTTTCTTCTTTTTGTACCACACAGTAATAAAAGATAAACAACCCTCTTCATAAGAAACAGATGCAGAGTGATGCAGAAGTGAAGAGAAGGAGTTGAGTTTTGGAATATGTTGTTAGATACATTTTAATATGTCTAACAACATTGTTTTAATCAAAACTAAACCCAAAGTTGTTAGACATATTGAGGTAACAAATAGCTTTTAATAAAATTTGATTTTAATATAATTTGATAATTTTAAAACAGGGTAATTCAAAATGATTGTCCCGATTACAAATTACGATACCTGGTTTATGACCATAGATACAGAGATCACATTGTTGCACAATAAAGAAGGAAGTTTATAATTTTGTTTCCATACCTTACAAATGTTCTGTGTGACTCCCCTGCATCACGCGGACAGTATCTAAATGGTAATCCATTTCACACCATACATTATGAAGCATGTCTGTAGTCACTGATTGAAGCATGTCTGTAGTCACTGATGCAAGCTGAATGTGCATCTTTAGTTCTTGCAGTGTTCTCAGCAAAGGTGGCACATACACATGGTCTTTGACATACCCTCACAAAAAGAAGTCACATGGAGTAAGGTCCAAAGACCTGGGTGGCCACTTGCAGAAAACCCTGTCCTCCTGTCCACAACGACCAATCCAACAGTTCGGAAGGATTTCGTTCAGCTTACTATCCTATGTCAACATAGCAACACAGCAGTAAGTTCCAATTAAATTCTAAACTTCCTTCTTTCTTGTGTGGGGATATCAGCTGTCTATTTATCTTCATAAACATGTTATTGTCATTTGTAATCGGGGCAATCATTTTGAATTACTCTGTATAACTTGGGTGTTTCTAGACCGCTGAATTTTTTTTTTCCAGAAATCATTTAACTGCATGCAAGAAATAAATATTACTTAAAATTATTGTTTTTCCCATACCACATTAGTAAAAGATTTTGCGTTGTGGAATTTTAGTATTTATTCCCTAAGTAAAGAAAATAATATCCGTTTATTGGCATAAGACAGCAAACAACTGATTGTAAGCTTTCAGCACCTACGGGTGCCTTTTTCAGGCTAGACGGGGTTTTGGAACAACGTTAGTAATCTAAATTAATGAACAAAATGTAAATATGCATGTGAAATGTATAAAAACGAGACAGCACTGCACGTGCGGAAAAAGTTGAAAATGAGAAGAATCAGGTACTTTCACGAGAGGCACGCAGGAACACGCGCCATATCAAAGGCAGCTCCATTGACACGTCGTCATTGCAGACATCATTGCTAAAGAAGATCTCCAGAGATTCCCTAATGGCTGTACCTCTGGCGGTAGTGTATGGTACAACCTGTTGCAATTCGGCCCATTGTGGAGCGGCAGAAGATGTCATGACCTCCCTAGATAGGGCAGTGGACGATTTATTCTTCAAGACTTCTCTTTTGCATTCGGACAAACGAGTTGCAAAGGACCTCTTTGTCATGCTAATATAAAACTTGGTATTTCCATCCTGGTATCGAAGGGGTATTGAATATACCCCTGTGTTAGCAAGTAAAGTAGCTTCCGAATGAAAGAAGGAATTGTGAAATTGACCGAGGGTGACAAATTCCAACTTCAAGTATACCACTCAGGTTCACGAAAGATCATTGGCAGTATACCACTCAGGTTCACGAAAGATTATTGGCAGTATACCACTCAGGTTTAGGAGAGATCATTGGCATTATACCACTCAGGTTCATGAAAAATCATTGGCGGTATACCACTCAGGTTCATGAAAAATCATTGGCGGTATACCACTCAGGTTCACAAAAGATCGTTGGCAGTATACCACTCAGATGCACAAAGGATAAAAAATAATGTGCCTCGTACATTTAGTTATTGTTAATGAAAATCAGGTATTTATATAAAGATCAGTTATTTAAAGAATTTAAAAATGCATGCTTTGATGAGAAAATTCAAGAATGGAAGGAAATGTAATGTTTCATCACAACATGATTTGGGTTGCCACCCTGGAAAAACTTTCAAAACCACATGGAAAATTCAGAGAATTTTTTTTAAATGTGTGGGTGTTAACCATGAAATTCTACATGATTAGTATACCACGCAAGTTCAGAAAAAATCACGGAATTACAATACGAAAAAATATGTGCATTATTATAATGTACATTTAGTTGTTATTAATAAAAAGCGGTTAATCGTATAAAGAACAGTTATTTCAAGAATTAGCAAATGTATGGTTTGGAGAGAAATGCAAGAATGTAAGGAAATGTGACAATCACAATGTGGTTTGGTTTGCCACTCTGATAAAACTTTCAGAACTACCTGGAAAAGTCAGGAAATTTCTATTTACTCTTGAGTGGGAACCCTGAAAAAACAGCAGTTCGCTGGAGCAATGTACACTGGAGGCATCTAAAGAGTGACTTGGTGAAAGAGATGGGAGAGCACAGTGCATTTGAGGTGATTTTATTAAGTGATGTGGGCAGTTTTATGATATAAAAAAAAAAAAAAGTAAATATTACCTACAAACTTTAAACAGACTATTGTTACTGAGCACAAGATCAGTCTAAATGTTACATATTTAGACACAGTGAATAGTGATGGACCATTTGTGAATGGTTCTTTCACAACAAATGACTCTTTACTGTGAATAACGAATAGTTTGCTCTCACTACTGTGAAAGTTCATTCAATCCACCATTACTGTGACACTACTGAATTCACATCATGTTTAATTTTATTACTCCTCCATGAGCTTGGAAACAAATTCCCAATGAGAAAAGTAATGTTGAAAATTAATCAGTGTCAACAGTTACAGTTATGTGGGTGAGCAGTTAGCTGTCAGCTAGGAAATAATGGTAAAACTTAAGAATGGGAATGAAATCTAGATGGCATTAATTTGAATGGTGTGCCCAAATCATTCACCACTACAGCTTGTGGCAAATAATTCATTGTGAATGATGAAAAGCTCACACTCTTTTGGGCAGTTTGGCAAAAATTTGTGACCTTGAGAAAGTGCTTTAGTCTTAAACACGGTATGCCTGTAACAAATGGTTTACTTAGTGAGTGTAGTAACAACCTGGCTATTCATTTACATGATCATTCATGAATGACTTGCATGAATGATGATATTGATCTCTAAGAAGAGGAATGATTTATGCCATCACTGCAGGTGAATGCATTTGTGTACTTAGGAAGCATTCTCGACAGGGAAAACAGATCTGGTGGTGAAATTAGCAGGCGAGTGAATTTTTCTTTGAAAGTCATAGTTACTTTTGTAGGATTTTACTGAACTGATGGGTTGTCAAAGGGACCTGAGTGGCTATGTGAAAGTGTAATTGTTCCTACTTTGCTATATTGTAGTGAAACCTGGATACTACAGAAAATATATGTTGGAGTTCTGGAGAGTTGCATTACTTATGTGGCTTGTATGGCAAGACTCTTTCTGATCATTTGCAGTGAAGATGAATTGCAGATATGTAGTGTAAAGAAAAAAGTTGTTAGTAGAGTGATGACAAATATTCTGAGGTGATTTAGCCATGTTGAAAGAATGAGTAATGATATGCTAACTGAACTTCTTGTGTTGTGATAAGTCAGACATTTACTTCCTACTTATAGGTGCAGATTTTGGTTTAATCATGACTTCGATCTAATGCTGCTGCATGGGCCAGACACAGCAACGGTGTTGTCACCATTGGTAGGAACCTCAGAAAATGTTACATTATCATCAGGAGAGGCACCATAATTAAAGTTAATGCAATCAGAAAAACAGTACTGAAACACATCCCAGTAAATTTTCTTACAGTTGAAACTTGCAAAATCTGATAAATCATTTCTTATATATCTATTTACTATTCTCATTTTTGAATCCTATGATGTATTGTTTAGTCTAGTTCACTGCATATCACATGCAATGCAAAAGGCATGTCGATTAGTGAATGTCAAACTGAAAAGAAATCCTTCATGAAAGTGAATTTCAACTGCTTCAGTTGAACATGGTAATGTAGCTCCAATTTTCTTACTACCCCACTTGCCCATCAGCTGACTTGTGGACATTGCATTATCCAGAAGAAAACTTCAGTTTTTGTTGCATTGTTTTGCAGATGTACTTCAACGTTGGTTGAAATTTTGAAGTCTTTAGAACTATCTATTTTGATTAACCTTCTGTTACTTTCCTCAAAAGAATGAACTTTGTATTTCATAGATACAGTCAAAGCTTGGGGGTGGCTGGCTGGCTGGCACTTTATGGTTTTGAAACTGTGAAAGCAAAATTTTAAGCATTGGTATAAAAGGGATAGTCTACAAAATGCAAGAAATTTCAGCTTACTCTGTTTTGCCATTTTATTAACTATAAATTAAATCCAGTACGCAGATGTGGACGGATGTCTGAAAGTTACAAATTTGGTATTTGCCAGAATTCTGGAAGGAACTTTTGCCATTGAAAAGATTACAGACAACAACCAATTTGTACAACGCTTCAAACAATGATAAAGCTAGAGATTGATTTTGTATCCCTTGGCAGAGCAATAGAGCAAACAAGTATAAATGTGATATACATGTGCTTTGAGTAGCAAAACTACAAACATAACTTGAAGTTGAATTACATACCATGATGGAAAGTCTCCTTAGCATTTCTCTCACTAGATAACAAATGACATCAAACTTTTCATATTTCTATGACAAAAAGATCACCTAAGTGTAAATCGGATTTTTAAATCTACAGGCATTTTTAACCATTGGGGATTATTCATTATTTTGTATAAAACCGTACAACCAAGGAAAATTTACAGTTGGGGGATGTCAGAGAAATCAGATGTAAGTGAAATGCCAATAATATAAGGCAGGCAAGTGCAATGTTTGGCCTGCGGCTGCATCCGGCCCCCTGCCCCAATTTTATCCGGCACATAAGGACTTTTCCAAATTTCACTGAATCTGACGTGCCAGCCACGTACGGAATGTTAAGTTTTTCTGTAATCAAAGAAAGAATGCACTTTAGATGTCATCTCGTAGAAGAATCTCGCTGATAGATGACAGCACGTTGATATCAGCATCTGCCTTTGATTGACCGGAAGAGAAGTATGTGGTCTGGATGCCTGAAGTGCCAATGGATGGCAGAGCCTTTCGACAGGTGTGATTCTGTTTAATTGATGGGAGGAGGAGGAAGTTGTTGGCGGGAGGACCTTCTGCAGCAAACCGACTGAAGGGAGTAGGCGGGAAATTGCCATTGTGACATTGTTGTTCATAGTGTGTTGTACATGCGAGCAGCACCATCGCCCAAAACTGTCAGTTTTGAATTAAGGGTTTTATTAAGTTGTAATGTTCTAGTTTATTATATTTAAATATATTGATATCTTGTGAAATATTGTAATTTTTTATATTAGTTTTATTTTGTTATAATTGTGTCTGTGTCCAAATTGTGAAGATGACATCATTGAAGAAGAGGAAAGTGAACAGTGAGTGTCTTGTATTTCAAGCAAAGTGGACTGATTACTTTTTTCGGCATGCAGAAGCAAAACCCTGTTTGTTTAATTTGTTTTGAAACTATTTCCATTGTGAAAGAATACAACCTGAAGAGGTATTATAATACCAAGCACGCTAATTACAGCAACTTCAAAGGTCAGCTGAGAAAAGATAAGATACAAAATTTGAAGAATAGTATATATCTGCTCAACAAATGCTTTTCCACAAATGGAATAATGAAACCGACAAAATTGTTCAGGCAAGCTTTATTTTTAGTGAAAAAATTGCAAAACACTCAAAGCCTTATTCTGAAGGAGCCTGTCAAGGAATGTCTCAGTGCTGCCATTTAAGTTCTGTGTCCTGAAAAAAAGCAAGGACATTGAGCAAATAAGCCTATCTAATTGGACTGTGATGAGATGTATTGATGGAATGGCTGATGACATAAAATTAAGCCTCAGGGAATTGTCACAATTTGAAGTGTTTTCAATTGCTTTAGAGAGCATAGAAGCCACCAATACCACCACTTAGTTGGCTAAATTTGTTTGCAGAGTTGATGCTAGGAAGTAAAAAATATTTTTTAAAAATTCAACCTTAAGTGGGAGAAGCTGAACAGAAAATCAACTGATGGAGTTCCAGCAATGATTGGGTCAAACTTAGATTATGTTGCTAAATCAGATCAGAATTATCTGATGTGAACATTGATACAGAAGATTTGTGTGTGCTTCACTGCATTTTACACCAACAAAACTTATGTGCAACAGCAATCAAATTTGCCCGTGTTATGACCCCGGTAATTTTCTGTATAAATTTCATTAAATCAAGAGCACTGAACCACCATCAGTTTCAAGAATTTGTAGAAGGCGTTCAATTCGAGCATGAGGACATCACTTTTAGCTGTGAAGTGCTTTGGCTAAGTAAGCAGAAGGTGCTGATGTGCTTTTATAATTTGAAAGATGAGGTATCTGTTTCCATGGACATGAAAGGAAAACCTGTGTAGAGCTAGGAAACAAAAGCTGGCTGTGTGATCTAGCATTTCTTGTAGACATTACAATTCATCTTAATTAACTAAATGCTAAGTTACAAATTCAAGGACAGTTGGTTCATGAGCTGTATGGACACATTGTCACTTCAGAATAAACTTCGACTCTGGGAAAGTCAACTTTGGATAGGCAATACTTGTCATTTTCCCACACTTGCGAACCACAACAGTGATTTTTATTATGAGTAATTTACAGACAAGTTAAAGTCTTTGAATGAAGAGAATTAAACACCACGTTTTGTGATTTTCGAGCACAAGAAGCAAATTTAAAAATCTTTTCTCCATTTGATGTTGATGTGGAACAATCTCCACCTTCTTTGGAAATGGAACTAATTGAACTGCAAGAGAAGGATCTGAAGACAAAGTCGAGGATGTTTCACTGACAGACTTATAAGAAATATTTCCCAGAGGACAAATATCCGAAACTTAAAGCTTTAGCTCGGAAGAGAATAATGCTATTTGGAAGCACTCACAACTGCGAGTATTTTTTTTTTCTTTCTAGAATGAAGTTCATTAAATCTAGAATAACAGATTTACATCAAGAAAACACTTTGTGTGTTGCAACTTCAGTTATTTCCCCAAACATTGACTGTCTTGTGAAAGACATGAAGTCCCAAACATCCCATTGGATGCTTCTGATTTGTCTTAAGCTTAACTTCATTTCGTTCATAAAGTGAACTTTAAAAAATGAAGTTCATTAAAATGAACATTAAATAATGAATAACTCAATAAAGCTCTCATGAAATGTATGTTCTATTGTTAATCTACTCATGCATTTTTTGTACAAATTACATAACTTAAATCAAATAAAAAAATTAACAAAAACTAAAAATTTTTTTGTCAAATAAATATCAATATCATTAAATTTTAAAATAACATCATATGGTATGGCCCACAGAAAATTTAAAATTCTCTATCTGGCCCACTCTCTTGATGAAGTTGCGCATACCTGATATAGGGTGAATGAAGTAACCTTAAGGTAATTTACTGAAATACAGCTTAGTAAAATGGTTGGGGGAATGAAAAAAAAAAAGATCTGTTAGAATGAAAGTTAACTGTAGTAGCACACCTATCAGTAATTTTATGTATGTATTTTCAAGTTTCTTGATAGGCTTTAACAATTAAGTAGCTTTACAGATATGGTTAAATCAGTGTTTGATTTTCCAAATGAAAATGTGTTTATTTCCTTATATTTAACACAAATATTTTTTGTTTCATTATCTTTTTTTTTTTTGCATTTATTTATTTGTTTACTTATCTTTTGTATATATCACATATGTAACAGCTAATTTACAAGGTATGAGATTACAAAATAATTACAATCTTTGCACTATATTCCATAATAGCTCTTTCTTACCCTCTCCTTTTTTTCTCAAATAGGATGCCATTCATTACTATGAACAAGATTTGGAACTAGCGAAAGATCTTCAGGACCGATTAAGTATGGGGAGAGCATATTGTAATTTAGGGCTCTCACACTTTGCACTAAGCAATTATCAAGCTGCACTGGAATGTCAAAAATATTTCCTTGCTGTCGCTCAAATGATGAAGCATGTTCAGGTAATCTTCTGTTCTTAGAAAGTAACTACAGAATCATGCAGCTGAAGTTATTTATATGTGATGCAGAATGTTTCAGTATGCAAAATGTATTGTGAGTACACTTCAGTTTTAATTTGACATCTTTCTTTCTAGTACACTGTATGCCACTTATAGCTATCATGGGTTATTTGTTATCAGAAATATTTCATCCTAATGAGTGTATAAAAATGTGCATTAAATATATCATTCATTGTAATCACTGCTTCAGATATTGTTATCACTTGTTTGGTTGTGTCACTTAAATGTGCTGGCCAAATGCATGATGTATAGAGTTTAACAAACTCAGAGTTAATCCTTTTATATCTGTGCTCACGCAGATTTCAGTAGAGGTCTGTGCAACAAACCCATATCTGTACACAAATGGTTGACTGGACGAACAATTGAAATCTATGTAACTGGGCTTCGTCTGAGACCTTCATTGCCATCTTTTTTTTTTTTTTTTTGCCTATGTTATTTTAATTGAATTTAATTTCCCTTTTTTCTAGGCCTAGAAAGTCCTTGATTTTTCATATTTTTGTGAAAGGTCCTGGAATAGTCCTACAATTTTTCTTGGAAAAAAAAAAAAAAAAAAAAAAAAAAAAGAAAGAAAAGAAAAGAAAAAAAAATGGTCGAAATTTTAGATTGATTGCGTCACTTTGTTCTAGCTCCCTGTGACGTGTGCTCATGATGACATCACTTCCTTCCATGGAGTGTGGAGATGTGATGTCATCTTGTGATGCTGTAGTGCAAGATGTTTGAGTGCCATATCTCCAGTGACCTTGGTTTCTGGTATACCAGTTGTGTGCAGTTAGACTCACAACAGTGTGTGGAAACCTTCCCAACAGTCCAAGATGACCATTCTTTCTAGCAAGTGCTTTCCCCACTGAAGGAGATTGATACCTGGCCTACCTGCTGCCAGTGTGTGTGTGGGAATAGACGACTATGGAATAGGGAAGCTTCAATGCCATGGCAAAATTGTGTATTATTATTACCATTGTGCCAAGTTCTAGATTACTTCATACAAGTTCTATACAAAGCAATTTTTATAGGGGAAAATATTGCCACTTCATAAAAGGTGTAACACACACTGAAGAAAACTTTGTAACAGCAAAACTTGTAGGATTTCATAAAAAAATCTAAATGCATAGTAAATTTCTTCCCAATTTGCAAAATATAAAACAAAGCACTATAATTCTAGCAAAAATTTAAGCTCCTGGAATTTTTTGATGAACTTCTGGAAAAATCCTGGAATTTATTTTGTATAAATGTGTACAAACCCTGTAAATAACATTCCATCTTCCTATTTTAGAAGAAACATTTTTTTTTGTTCCTTGGAGTATTCAAGATTTATGTTCATGCACAGTCATTCAGAGTTGTATCTAGCATCTCTTCTGTCCAGTGAGATGTGCACACACACACTCTACTTGTGACAGGAAAAAAAAAAAAAAAAATAGCAGCGAGTTTTTTTTATCAAGGGGACAGTGAGTCATGAAACCACATAAAGGCTTCCCTGAGAGTGTGTCATGTGACTTATCTCAAGTCTTTTGCTTCATCATGCCCAAGTGAACGGGAAGGATTCTTTGTGTAAATCTGTTCCTTTGTTACTTGCTCACAATTTGCTCATGAAAAATAGTTCAGACTTTTATTAAACTTTAGCAGTGGAAGGAGAGGAAAGTAATTACGAAGATCTTAACTTTAAAACTTTAAATTAAAAGATTTCTATTTTAAAATGGTACGTTAAGTTGCAAAAAAAAAAAAAAAAAAGAAAAGGAAAAAAAAAAAAGAGAACAGCATAAATAGAGCAGTCATCATCATCATCATCGTTGTCAACCATTATCAATCCACTGCTTGACGAAGGTCTCCCCAAGTTTCTTCCACAACGGTCTGTCTTGTGCCAGTCTCCTCCATGTCACTCCTGCATACTTTCAAATTTCATCCACCCATCTTCCATGTGGTCTTCTTTTGGGTCTTTTCCTGTCCCTTGGAATCCAATCTAAAATTTCGACTGTCCATCGATGGTCTGTCCTTCTGGTAGTATGTCCAGCCCATTGCCATTTCAGGGATTTAACTCTGATCATGATGTCTTCCACTCTTGTCATTTTTCGGATCCACGAGTTCCTCTTCTTATTTCTCCTGGTTACACCAAGCATGCACCTCTCCATGCTGCTTTGAGTTGTCTGCAGCCTTTGTATGTCTCTTTTAGTTAAGGTCCACGTCTCTGCACCATACGTAAGCACTGGAAGGATGCATTGATCACTTTTCTTTTAAGACATAATGGCATATTGCTCTTGAAAATTATGCTGTTTCTTCCAAAAGCTCTCCAGGCAAGTTTTGTACGTCGATTAATTTCTTCATCAATGTGACCCTCACTTGATATCTGCTGTCCAAGATAAACATACGTGTCTGTTATCTCCAGCTTTTCTCCATCAATCGATAAATCTTCATTTCTTGTAAAAGCATTGAACATCACTTTGGTCTTCTGAAAGTTCATTTTTAATCCCACTTCTTTACTCTTGTTAGCAAGTTCCTGGATCATACTCTGCAGCTCTGATGGGGTAGTTACAAAAACGACTACGTCATCAGCAAAACGAAGGTGGGTTAGATAATCTCCATTAATCTTTATCCCTTTGTTTTCCCAGTTCAGTGATTGAAAGACATTTTCCATTGTAGCATTAAAGAGCTTCGGAGATATGGTGTCACCTTGTCTCTCAATTCTTTTCCAATTTTTATGTGTGTTGTATTTTCAAACAGCTGAATCTTTGCACTTGCATTTTCATAGATGTTATTAATAATATTAATGTACGCATCTTCAATACCGCAGGATTTCAGAGCCATTGTAACTGCTGATGTTTTCACCAAATCAAAGGCTTTTTCATAATCGATAAAAGCCATGTACAATGGAAGTTCATATTCCCTCGCTCTTTCAATTAGTTCTCTCAGTACGTGGATATGATCTATTGTGCTGTAGCCACTCCTGAATCCAGCTTGTTCTCTCGGTTGAGCCATGTCCAGTGTCACCTTCAAGCGGTGTAAAAAAACTTTAGTGAAGATTTTATAAACCACTGATAGGAGGCTGATAGGTCTGTAGTTCCTGAGATCCTTTATGTCCCCTTTTTTTATGTAGCAGGATCATTGTAGCGTTGTTCCGATCCTCAGGAATCTTCCCTTCATTAAGGCATCGAGCGAAAATTTGGGCGAGTACTGTTTCGATTTCTCCACTTGCTTCTTGTATGATGTCTACAGTAATTCCATCTTCACCTGGAGCTTTTCCCCGCTTCATGCTTTTGATTGCATGTGCAACTTCTGCTGGGAGGACTGGAAGAACTGTGGTAGTGGTACCTTTCATGATGTCTGGAGTACATGTATCATCCCTTTCATATAATTTAGAATAGAAATCTTTCACTCTTGTCAAAATTTCGCCTCTATTTCTTGTTACAGAACCATCTTCTTTTCTCAGTGCCATAATCTGTTTTTTTCCCTTACTGAGATGTCCCTTTGCTATCTTTAGGCTTTGGTTGTTTTCAATTGCTTTCCTCACTAGTTCACAGTTGAATTTTGTTACGTCTTCAGTGATACTTTTTCATACTGTCTTGCATAGCTCTATATATTCCACTTTGGAAGTCACATCTTCTTTAGTTGTCCTCATCTCTCTTCATTTTTGCATCAACATTTTCGTTTTTCCTGATAATTTGTTCACATGCAACTTGTTCTTAGACCCAGCTAATTTTGTTGCTGTTTCCATAAGAGCTTTGGTTATTTTTCAGTTAACTTCAGAAATATCCACTTCTTCCGATGTTAGACCTTATAAAGCAGAGAATCTGTTTTTCAGTTCCAACTTGAAGGTATTATGTTGTTTTTTAAGGTTGGTTATGTCAATACATTTTGTTTGTCTTATGAGCTTGCCATGTTCGAGTTAAGTGTTGAGGTGCATTTTACATCTCACCAATCTATGGTCACTACCTGTGTTGAACTTGTTTAGCACACTGCAGTCTTCTATGACGAATTTTTTGTTACACATAATAAAATCAATTTCACTTGTCGTCCCATTTGGTAGTCTCCATGTCCATTTCCTGTGTGGCTTTTTCTTGAAAAAGGAGTTCAAGATGGAAAAACCCTTCTGCTTCTGCAAACTCTACGAGAGTATTTCACCGCTGGTTTCTGTTGCCGTGACCGAATTTACCTACTGAAGTTTCATTCTGTTGCCGTTGCCCTATTTTTGCATTGAAATCTCCCATAATTATCTTCAAGTGCTGCTTACCTTTATTATTTAGATGGAGAATTTCCTCATAAAATTCTTCAATTTCTTCTTCAGGATGACTTGTGGTGGGTGCATAAGTTTGAATAATCTGAGCCTTGTATCATCTCAAGAGTTGGATAACGAGTCGTGCAGCTCTGTCAGAAGAACTTTCAGCTTCTACAACTTTATCCTTCAGTTTCTTGTTCATTATAAATCCAGCATTACTAGTTCTGCCAGTATCAGTCCCACGATAGTAGAAGAGATGTCCACTTTTCAGTTCAATGAGATCTTCTCCTTTTCTCCTTACCTCACTTAGCCCGACGATGTCCCACTTGATCCTTTGTAGTTCCTCTTCCAATTCAAGAAGCCTTGAATCAGAAGATAGGGAGTGTCTGTTATACATTGCCAAGGTCAGCATCAGATGGCAGCCTAGTCCGGTCCTCCGGTTATTCTTAGCACCTTCTGCCTTCATGTCGCACTGGCCGCTGCCTTGGCCAGGCACATTCCAGCTGCCGGAGACTGAGGGCCAAGATTTAAGTTGTGGAATCATTTTGGAGGGGTTTGGCCATAACTCAGCACGCTGGCCAAGCGTGTTGGTGAGTGTGGGATAGCATTTCCTCTAATCCCGTTGGTATAGTTATACCGCTATTGGCGGTCGTCAGAACCTCTTTAGTGGGAACAGGATGTACCACGAGAAGGCGGGGTTGACATTTGTCAAGGAGAGGCTGTGATGTTATGTAGTACAGTGAGAAATATTCTAATGCCTTTTAGGCAGAGTTTTAAGTAATCTATCTGACAGAAAAATGGAATGAAAATCTGAACTGTTAAAGAAAGTTCAGAAGATATGAAGATTGGGTCAAATCAGTATTAATGAACGTTAATTAGGATTTGTGTTAATGTTCATGAGCAAGATGCGTGAGTAAAAAATCTGACCCATTAAAAAAAAAAAAAAAGAGTAGAATGGCGAACTACGGATATTTTTTATTACTGCAGGTTTAATTACTGGAGAACAGTGAGAAAACATTTCATTCAAATGCACTCATGGTTAATAAAAATATGCTGTACAACCTGTATTATTGAGGAACAGCCAAAATTCATCACAAAATGTTGTGTGATTATGTGTACAATGCAGGTGAAACTGGGCTGTATTATTGTGCTTTGCCTTTGCATACTGATTTGTTCGAAAATGAGAGCGCAGAAGGTTTAGAAACTTTCCAGAAGTGTACACCAGTCTCCTGTTGCGTAAATATGAGACATGTCCAGAAAGTAAGTTCCGAATGGCTGGAAATGAAAGAATTTTTGTGTTAGTAATATTACTTTATTGAGCCAAGTTTATACGGTTACATGTCAAATTAACCCGGAAAGAATAACCTGCGTCAAAATAATCCAGTGTCAAAATAACCCTGCATCAAAGTAACCCCGCATCAAAATAACCCGTCAATAACCCATTAGCAAAATAACCCGTAGTTAAAATCTGGAAAAACTCGTTGTTTTTTGTTTCTCCTAATAGAACGAAAAGCAAAATGAATTTTTTTCCCACTTGAGATGTTTGTTTTCCACTTTAATATTCGACTTAATTCCAAATCCTCAGGAAAAAATGTCTTACCAACCCAAGAAGAGAATACCGGTTAAAATAGTTACTTAAGGAACATGGCAAAGTGAGTGAAGAAAGCATTTCTTTTGCATTAAATAAGGTCCCAATTTTTAAAGTTCTCAAAATTTAGCAATTAAAATATGACGAAAGGAAAGGAAAACAATTTGAAAATATATACTTTTAACTTTTCTATTAAGTGATTAATTACAAATAATAAAGGAACATTTAATAGAATTAATTTCCAGCTTTTTAATTAAGTGAGTTCGTTGAATGTTGCTGAAGTTTTGATTTGTTCCGCATAAAGGTATTTCTTTACGGGGTGCTACTAACATAATATTATGGTGTTTTTTCTTTCTCTCGAATTTATTTAAAGAAGACAATGCTACAGTTGCATATAATTGAATTTAAAAGCTATGATCGCTATCCTTGCACTTTTTAATAATGCCAGTCAATATCCTGTTTAGATTAAATAGATTTGAAAAAAAAATTATACTTATTTTCTTTAAAATTTTGGTTTACAATAAATAAAATATTCAGATGGATGTCAGTTTTTCCTGCATGTATTGTTGACTCTGTTTTTTTTATTTTTGCTTTCCATCTTGGCTGTAAGTTTTTAAATTCAAAGCATATTTAAATTTAAAATTATTCACAACACTTCTCCCGCAAGTGCTTCAGTTGTATCGACCAAGTATCGACGGTCTATCCGTCCTTTACAGTGACGTCACTACATAAGGGACCGATACTTACGCTGTGAGGTAGGTGGGATGAGCAAACATTTCTGTCTATTAACCTTGCTTGTGCATGTCTGAATGTCCGGGCGCATAGGGCGTTGTTGCGAAAGTGTTAACAGAAAAGAGTTGGATTCATCGCTGTCGCACATTTTCCGAAACCTTGTAATCATTTCGAATTCTGAAATAATGGCGAGGAGAGCATGAGCTTCATACAAATTAATAATCAATATCTAAAATATATATGTTTGTATCAGTCTTTTTTTCCTAATTAGTGCAACTAGAATATGCCAATTAACGCCACGTTTACCCAAAGAACAGCTATATTGTTAGGTGTACAAATACATTTCAAAGTGTTTTAAAACAACTCAACATGTAATATGCGAGAAAACAACAGTACCTTTACGAATCAAAATATGTGCCGTCATTATCTATCACCTTCCGCCATTGGTTGGGCAGCTGACGGATTCCAGCCATGAAGAATACTTCGTCGTGTGACGCAATGAAGTCTTCAACACATTTTTGCGCTTCGTCACATGTCCGGGACCGTACAGCAGACAAACCATGTTGCATCAATCGGAACAAATAATAGTCTGAAGGGGCTATGTCGGAACTATACGCCGGGTGCTCCAAAACTTCCCAGCCAAGCGTCAATAACATTAGTAATAATGCAGTAATTTCATGGAGACGCAATTCTTTGCCTGTGAATGAACATTTCCGACAGATTTCCGGTTCATTCGCAGCAATTATTGCTTGTAGCAATCAGCAGTAACAGTTTTACCCTGTTTCAATAGTTCGTAATAGAGCACACCTTTCATATCCCACCAGATGCACAGCAGAACTTTCGTGGAGTGAATATTGGGTTTCGGTATCGAAGTTGTTGCTTCACAGGGGTCTACCCAGTGTTTTTTTTATTTTTATTTGCTTTTGGGATTATCATACCATATCCACTTCTCATCACCTGCAATGATTTTCCACAGAAAAGACTTTGTGTTGTTTATTCAACAGATTCAAACACTTCACGACACACTCATCCTTGTTCCTCTGTCTCAGGTCATGTGGCACTCATTTTCCTTCCTTCTGAATCTTTCTCATTGCACGTAAATGATTGGAAATGGTTTGTTGAGTGACTCCCAGTTGTTCAGCTAGTTCTTTTTGCGTTTGAGATGAATCTTCGTCCAGCAATGCTGGCAGTCCTCATGTGCAATCTTCTACGGGGCGCCGCTACGTTCTCGATCGCTGACATCAAGACCACCTGCTTTAAACCGTCTTAACCAAGACCCACACATGCTTTTTGATACAACATTCTCCCCCAGAACAGAACAGATCGTTGCACATGCTTTTGCAGCACTTTTTACTTTATGAAATTCGTAACGAATGCAGTATCGATTGCCATCTTCCACCTACCAATGTGCAAGTGCGTTTGACTGTTGGGCAAACATTTCTCTGTGCCACATTTTATATTCTGGACCAGTTACGGTCACATGACAACAATGCAGGGGAATGTTGGATATGTAAATTAGAGGTATATGTTACATAAACGCTTAAAAACTTATTTGTAATACTTCACGCATGAAAACAGGTTCGTGCATCCACACTTGCTGATAGCAATATAAATACAAATTTTACGATACCATAATTATATGATGACCCAGCCAGGTCCTCATGCTCACTGTACATCATCGCCAACAATGCATGAAATAGGACCAAGATCATCGAGATTGGACGCTTGGATGATTGGAAGAAAGTAGCCTGGTCTGACGAAGCAAGATTCCCGGTGCATTACATAGACAGCCGAGCACGGATACTCCGATTTCTAATGGAGTCTTTGGCACCTGGCTGCACTGTTGAGTGGAAATAGGCCGGCGGTGGCGGTGGCGGTGTTATGCTGTGGGCGATGTTTCCTTGCGACGGCACTTTAGTCCCCATTATCCTAACAGCACAATCTCTTACGGCTGTCAGGTACCTTAATATCGTTGCGGACCAAGTTCACTCATTGAGGGCAACTGTGTTTCCTGCTTGTGATGTCCATTACCAACAGGATAATGCTCCATGCCACACTGCCTGAATCGTCAAGGAGTGGTTCAAGAAACATGCTGGTGACTTTCTGTTAATGCCCTGGCTTCCAAATTCAGCTGACATGAACCCATTCAAACATTTGTGGTTCGACTTAAAGAAGCAGGTTCGCACGAAATCCCCGCTCCCCCACCAAATGTATGGGAACTGGAGGACTTGCTGTTGACATTATGGTACCCGATACTCCAGGTTAAATATCGCCATCTCGTGGAGTCGATGCTGTTTTGCGGGCTAAAGGGGGTCCTACAGCTTATTAGGTAGGTGGGCATAATGTAATGGCTCTCATTGCTGCATACCGATCATTTTCCAGAATTTTTTTGGTTTGCTTCTTTCAAACAAAATTTTTTCCAGAAAATGGTGATTCAATAAGTGGCACTATTCTTGCTTTTCCTAACTGATTGTTGACTTTTCCTTTGCAAATTCCATAATTTAGGATTTTACTTGTCTTTGTTGTTAATTTCATTAACGCATATTTCATCATTGTTTTCTTCACAAAATAAGCTGTGACTGGGCTTTACTTTCAGTTCTGATTTGTATTCCATTGTCATCTGTTTCAATATCTATGTTTTTGGCTTCAATATCTATATTACGTTATTGTCATCTTTCCGATATCTAGCTTGGCTGACATTGGGACAGGAGTTGAGGACAAAGTTCCAACTCCTGTCACAATGGTTATCTGAGTCATATAAAGTTTCCGTAATTTTGTCTTTTCTTAATTGCGATAATTAATGTTATTTTTTATAAAAAATGTTTATTATCTACAACTCAAATTCGACAGGCATGTGCCCCTATGGGGGGGGACTGAAATATAAAATATAAAGCATTTATGGTCCGATAGTGAGATTTTCAACCTTTACAAGAAGCTACAACTCAACAAATTATCTGAGGGCATGTGCTGCCTCAGGAAACCTGTTGGGGGAGGGCAGGGGGTTTATACCAGAAGTGTAAAATATAAAGAATTTATAGTTCAATCGGGAGATTTTGAGCATTTACAAACTACAACACCTCAACAAGAAATTCATTATATTTACAATTTTGGAATTAGCCACCTCCCCCCCCCCCCACCCCCCGACCGAGACAGGTTTTCTGCGTTAGCACATGTCCGCATACAGCTTGTTGAGATGTTGTTTGTAAGTGCTGAAAATCTCCCAGTCTGACCAGAAATTCTTTACATTTTACACTTTTGGTATCACCATATCACCCCACCCCCTTCCCCAACAGGTTTCGTGAGGCAGCATAGCCCTCAGATAATTTGTTGACTTGTAGATTATAAATGCTGAAAATCTCCTGATCGGTCCAAAAATTCTTAATATTTCATATTTTAAGCACCCCCCTCCCCCGCGACGAGTTTCCTGGGTTTGCACATACAGGCAGAGAATTTGTTTACCAGTAGTTCATAAACCTTGAAATATATTGTGAATAAGAAAATACGAAATTACGGAAATTTTATGTGTGTCAGATGACCAATCTCAGGAAACATAGCCATAGAGCAGTCCAGAACGCAATTTTTTTACGGCCCCTTAAAGTTTTTGTGGCCAGTTCTTCGCTTTGTCTTAGGCCCGAAAATCATGGAAATGTCTAAATTTCTTGCTGAAAATGAAATATTAAAAAAAATATATATTTTATGAACAATAGCTGCTCAAGTAGTGGAGAATAATAGCCACACGGAATTTGTTTATGCAGCTCCGGTGGCCACTTGTCCGTACCCGAACATTTCTTATTTCAACATGCTGTGGGCAACAAGTAATTGGTCTTATGCTCATAAATTTAAACTCGATGAAGGAGCTAGATTTTCAATGCTCTGTCGATAGTCACAAATATATTCAACAGAATGTACAAATTTAAATTTGTTATTGTTAACAGCGTACTGAAAATGGTTCCTGGGAAACTTAAGTGAACCGAATATCAGCCTTTAATAAAGAACATTTAAAAGTCTTATCACAAATGAAGCACTTATTTTTCATATCTTTAAGTTTCCAAATTATAAAGCACAGCACAAACTACTAAACGTTCATTCACAAAAACAACACGGATATGGAGGTAAACAAATATTATTGAGCACTTATGCCAACTAAACTTGAGCATGCGCACGACGGCCCTCATACAAAAATTTCGTATGGGGCCCCCTTGACCCCGACTCGTTCCAAAAACCATCTAAGCTAGAGTACCATGAGATAGTATACCAAATTTGGTAGTTCTAAATTGAAAACTGTAGATTTTATGAAAATTTTGTATGGGGCCCCATACCCGTTCCAAAATCCATCTACCATCTAAGTTAGAGTACCATGAGATAGTATACCAAATTTGGTGGTTCTAAATTGAAAACTGTAGATTTAATGAAATTTTTTTATGGGAGGCACCTTGACCCTGGGCCCCTACCCGTTCCAAAATCCATCTACCATCTAAGTTAGAGTACCATGAAGATAGTATACCAAATTTGGTGGTTCTAAATTGAAAACTGTAGATTTTACAAATTTTTTTTATGGGATCAACGTCAAGATTGTGGAACAGGAGGGGCCCTACCTGTTCCAAAATCTTGACGCTGACATGTTCCAAAAACCATCTACCGTCTAAATTAGAATACCATGAGGTAGTTTACCAAATTTGGTGGTTCTAAATTGAAAACTGTAGATTTTACGAAAATTTTGTAGGGGGGGGCTACCTGTTCCCAAATCCATCTACCGTCTAAGTTAGAGTACCATGAAATAGTATTTGACGCTGGTTATTAAGTCGTGGGTTCTTATGACGCGGGTTATTCTGACATACAATAATTCTGACCTGGGGTTTATTATGACGCTGCATTATTTGTAACCTTTTATTTTCACGCTGGGTTATTTTGTAACATTTTTTTTCATGCTGGGTTATTGTGACACTGGGTTATTTAGACGCTGAGTTGTTTCGACTGGGTTATTACGACTCAGGTTATTTTTTCCATGTTATTTTGACGGTACACCAGTTTATACATACCTTTAGCTAGTTCTCAACATAATCGCCCCCTATATTGAGACTTTTGTCATGTCGTTGAACTAATTTTTGTATTCCCTCTTTGAGGAAGCATGCCAGCAATGTGTTGACCCAATTCCTGCCCTGCTGTCTTCACTTCAGTCTTTGTCATGAACATTTATCCTTCCTTCATTGAACTGCCTACACCACCATTATTTTACTATTCTCCCACTCGCTGCCCTGGTGGCGCAGTGGTCTGGGCGCTGGCTTATGACCATTGGTCCGCGAAGGGTCCGGGTTTAAATCCCGGTGAGGCATGAATGTTGTGTTTGTCTTGCGGCACTGGCTCTCTCCCTTCCCTGGAACCAGTGACCCTAAATTAGGGACGAGTGACTGCTCTTATAGCCCATTGAGTTGCTCATGGTGGTCGTCAAACCTTCAATCAAAAAAAAAAAAAAAAAAAAAATTCTCGCACTCACCACATTTTCTCCATAAACTTCACAAACTTGCTGATAAATTTCAGCAAAGGGAATGTTTTTGGCATCAAAAAATTCGAACCAACCATATCTCGCAGCTTAACTACCAACATGTCCCATGCTCCCTTCTTGACTTGTGAGACATCATCACTGCTCCATTGTATTCCCACTCCTAGCACTTGCATGGCTAGTAGCATGATTGGATAACACAATGGCGGCAGACTTCTTCGACGAAGAAATACAAAAACTTGTGCCCCAATACGACAAATGCCTCAGTGTATGAAGCAATTTTCTTGAGAAGTAGTATAAGGTATGCATAAACTTGTGCTAATAAAGTAATATTACCACCGCAGAAATTCTTTCATTTACAGCCAATCATGACTTACTATATGGACGTGCCTGGTAACACATATGGAAAAAAGTCTTTTGATGATTGCAAGTAAAATTAAATGCATAATAAATTATATGCGGTGCTCTAATTCAAAGGCTGGGATAGCAGTTCTGATCATTAATGTTTGATTAACAGCCATTCTGCTTATTGGCAGTTGGGCTTTGAACAACACATTAACGATACTTTCCTACCTTCAAATATGGTTTTAATTTTCAATCCATGTGTCAAGGATTTGTCTGAGCATTAAAGGCTTATTTCATTTAAGAAATGCATACTACAATCTTAGAGAATATGGAAGGCATGCAACATCTAAGTTCAAATGATTGAGCCTAACTAAGCTTCAAGAGGCCCTGGAATTGTGCAATCAGTGGCAAAAGTAAAATGATAGTATAAGTGAACTAGAGTGCAGTCTAGGTTATATCTGCTATGAAATTCTCTGTGTGTGTGTGTGTGTGTGTGTGTGTGTGTGTGTGTGTGTGTGTGTGTGTGTGTGTGTGTATTATTTACCGAAGCTTGTAGATGTCTAGCCGTAACCCCCCCCCCTTTTTTTTTTGGAGAGTGGCCAGAACAGAAGTGGTCCAGTTTGTGATTCAAGTATTAACTATCTGTCTAGTGTGAAAAACAAATGTTCACCAACTTCCCCTTGCCTCAAGACTAAAAAAAGTTCTAGTTATAACACAGACATGTGACTCCTTCTAAAGCCATACAACTATCACATACTCCTACTATACTGAGATTATAGTTAATCTTGATTAAGGTGGATTTTTAAAGGATGCAGCAGAATTGGCCATTCTTTACCAGCAAGGTGTTTCAGGGTACAGCCCATTTTTGCACCAGCTGTAAGTTAAAATCCTTCAGCTGTTCTCTTGGTGGAAACATCTTGTGCTAAACATGGTAAACTATGTGATGTACTGCAGAGGTGAAGCACATGTCAAGACAGCAAAGTTGCAGCGATAAATTCTGTCGATGTAGCTTGGTTGGAAAAGCAATGAGCTCCAGAGCAGAAGGATGTGGGTTTGATCTTCGTCACCGGCAAATTTATGCTTTCACAACTTCTCAAAACTATTGCAAATACTTGAAATTATCTCTGTCATGGCATTTTGTCAAAACAATTTACTCTCCTCCATGGGGAGGAGGAAATGAATATCTCTGAATGATTTTTAATTAAATGTTCTAAGCATTAGATTTTACAAGAGCTTTATCAGTAAGGAGAGAGATAAAGAGAGAGTGAGAGATCAGTAAAATGTACTTGTTTAAGGCAATAGGGAATCAGATTCTAACTTTTAATACCCTCAGATTCCTGCCAAGATAAAGGCAGGTTATCTGAACTGTGCGGTATGGCCTTAAATTCCTAATCTAGTTTAATGCTTGTCTCTTTTTAACAATTTTTCATGCTCCTTGCCTGGATGTGGTCAACACAAGCACAGTTATTTCTGTGCTGTTACATCTTGCTTTATGTACCCCAAGAGGAGCTATGTTATCTCCCTCTGTAACTGCTTAAATTGAATATATGGTATGTACAGTATTTTTTGGTTACAAAAGATAAGTGGACAGAATCAGATGTCCAAATGAGGTCTTGCACTTCCTACCATGATCAGATTGGCCTTACTAGAAGCATTGCTTTTCATTCTCACTTGAAAGTTATTTTCAAAAAGGTCTATTTTCAATATTTTTTTAAATGTCATGCAAATGATCCGAGTTGTTCTAAATTGTTTTACACAGCCTCTTTGATTTTAAGTTACTTCCATATCTATCTTTTGCATTCATGTAGAGATGACAACAGTGCCAGAACCTAGTGTGCTGGTATAAGTTTTGAGAAGTAAAGGATTATAATGTTCCATTAATACTTCTGCCCTCATCGTGTATAAGTATTTTTTGACTGCATCGTATATTAATTTCAAAAGTGATAAATGCTTTATTTAGAATGAATAAACATGCTTTTTTATAGAGCTGAAGGCTTTGGACAATAACCTGTACTTTTTGTAAATTTATTTCCTCATTTGTTTTAAGTTTGCATTTTTCTTTTTTGTTTGATGATGTGGCATGTATCGTACTTTATAGTGAGTAAACATGCTCTTACTTCTGTAATGACAGGGAAAGTTCCGTGCTCTTGGAAATCTTGGCGATGTATTAATGAAAATGAAAAATCCCAGTGAAGCAGTTAAAGTGTACCAGAAGCAGCTTATATTGGCAAAGCAAAGCAGAGACAGAGCTTTAGAAGCTTCTGCATATGGTGCATTAGGCCTTTGCCATAGACAGATGCAGTGCTATGATAAGGCTCTTGGCTACCATACTCAGGTATTTTCACTTATTATGTAATTTGTACAATTTTCTGTGTGCTTATTGTTTTATTTAACTTATGTGCTTTTTAAGTGTTCTAGATTCCGAGGAATCTTTTCTTCCTTTCTCATGAAAAAAGAAGGATTGATGGTTCATCTTGCTGGCTCTCCCTTCATGTATGCTTTTGAATTCTAAAATTGTCATCATATTCTGCATAATGCAAAATCATTCTTGTGATTTTGGTAATGACATTCTAGCTTTTATATGTTGTTGTTTTTTTAACCCTGATACTATGATTTTTTTCTTTTTTTTAACCTTGATGTAAATACAAAACCTTGCCTTTGAAATTCATGTAGTAAATCCAAATACATTTTTTGTTTTGTATTCAACATCCTTCCTCTTACACATCCTTTACTTATGAACATCACTCTTTTCAAAGCAGTTTGTCCACTAGTTGATTTAGCATAAGTGCTGAGTAAAATGTTCACTAACTTTTCTTGTTTCAAAATTTCGTAAATTCAGAGAAAAGGGAGAACTGTGAACAATATTTAGTAAATATTTAGTTGTGTCATCTATTTCATGGCTACAAAACAACACTGTCTCAATTCTTTCAAAGTTGTAACATATTGAGTTATGTACAAAAGAATACAAGAACTGTGTTTTTTTGGTAATCGGATATTCAGAATTTAATGTATAATTGCAAAAGGCATATAAATAAATTTTGTTTAATTTAATGGAGAAAGCAATAAAAATTACAGCATAACATCAGAACTAGTGCAGAATTCTATACAAAAGTGAAAAGTGTTTAACTGAGGTTCCACTATACTTAGTGTATTTGCTTCTCTTTCTTTCCCCATACACAATGTTATTGGTGCAGATCTTCTTTTCGGATTCTCAAAATAGTATAACTATACTAATGATCCGAATTTCTTGATGTAGAATAGAAATAAAACTTTCCAAGCTTTCACAGCATCAACCAGATGAATTTTTTAAGGTGAAGGTAGACGGCTACTTTCCTTGAAAAAGCCATCTGGTTGATGTGCAAAAGCTTGGAAAGTTTGATTTCTATTCTATGCCAAGAAATTCAGATCATTATTATAGTTATACTATTTTGAGTATAATTGGTGTACAGTTCCTACTTATTAATATGTTTTTGGATGACTGATATCTAGATAAAGGTGCTATTAAAATAATTTTTCTAGGGGAAATAAGTAAAAAAGCTAGAATTTTCCATTTATATTGTGATGTTACTATGAAGATGCGTTCAGTTGTGCAATATTAAATATGTATTAGAAAAAAGATGGTTTACTAACAAATAACATTAAAATTTTCTCAATGTAAACCAATTTAATTTAAAATTCTCCGAGTTTGCCTGTATACTGCATTTCTGTTGGCAAATAGGGATTGCAACTGTGATGCACATTTGATCATGTCTAGCAACATGGCTTCCTCATTCTTTATTGGTTGTCTTCAGTGGTTAGTTGAATTTCAAAATTATCTCTTAGAGGCTCTATCCTCTTTCCCTCCTATTTGTCTGTATAGGTCATGTGCATCTTGGTTTACACTCTTTCCACTGAGGTAGGTAGCATCTGTTGGTGTTAGTTTGACTTTTAAACCGCCCTTTCTCCCAGGAGAAAAATTGACGCAGAGCAGAAGATAGGAGTTTATTCCATCCCACCCAAATACCCTGATGTAATGCAGAGGTGGTACATAGGAATGACTAACAAGTTCAGTTAGCACTCTGTATAGTGGAACACAAAAGAAATGTAAAAAAGAAATCTTCAACACAGCCCTTGTGACACCTGAATGGAGGGGATGTAAATGTTTATCCTCATACACTTCCCAAACTGAGACTACTATCAGAGAGTCAGTCAAAATACTCACAGCACAATATGCATGCAATGACTTTGGGCGTAATCCTGTTGTGAATCAATGAGGCAACTTGTAATTTTCCATTTATTATTATTTTTAGCACATCTTTTGTAAAAAGATTGTGCTTATGTTATCGGTTTGTTGGTCGGTCCGTCCGTCCGTCCGTCCGTCCATCTGTAGACACCATATCTATGCAACTATTAGTCCAATTTGAAAAATCCTTTTTGCATTGAGAAGCTAGAAATATGCGAATGATGATCCTTCATTTCGTTTTTTTATTTTTTTTTACGATGTACAATTTCGCCGCTAGAGGAGGGCATATAAATGCAGATGATGTCGAATTCAAAACACATTTTATTCCATATATTTGCTTCTAAACATCCGATTAAAAAAATTATTTTATCTTTCGATTCCATTTATGTGGAAGAGTATTTTAGGGATAGTTACTTTTTCAAGTTATGCATAGAGTTTCCGCTAGGGGGCGTAAAAGTAAATTACGTTTTCCCTGATATCTCTTCTCCTAAAATGCCGATTTGAAATATTTAGGATAGAGCTCCTGATGCAAAACCTTTTGCATATAATTTCTTACTTTTGGTAAAGAATACTTTGGCCACCAGGGGCGTACGTGTTAATTTTTGGCTTCTGATGTATTTGCCATAAAATCTGAACTTCTAAAATCAATCATTGAAAAAATTCTTTCGTGGACTGATGGCACTCACATGGATAAACCTTTTGGGAATAATTTCTTCTTAAAATATTGCGTGGTTTCTCCACCAGGGTGCATAGATGTATATCTTATTTTTGTCAGCATCTCTGCTTCTAATGGTCCGATTTGAAAAATTCTTTCTTTATTTGTTAGTGTTTCTGGTGCGACATGTTTTTCATATTATTTCAAAATTTTCAAGTAATTCATAGATCTTCCGCTAGGAGACATAAAGGTAAATTGTGTTTCCCTGATATTTTCTCCTATAACTGCAATTTGAAAAATTTTTCAGCACCGGATACAGCTCCTAATGGGAAATCCTTTGTATATAATTTCTAAGTTTGGTAAAAAATGGGTTTAGCCACCAGGGGGTGCAAGTCTTAATTTCCGTTTCTGATGCATTTGCAACAACAAAATCTTGGCTTCAAAAAAGCTTGATTGAATTTTTTTTTTTTTTTTTTTTTTTTTTTTGTGGGCCGATACAACTCACATCAACAAACATTTGAGGAATATTTTCTTCTTAAGATAATGCATGGTTTCTACGTGAGGGCGTAGATGTATATCTTATTTTTGTCAATATCTCTACTTCTAGGAGTCCGATTTGAAAAATTCCTTCTTTGTTGGATAGTGTTTCTGACGTGAATTTTTTTTTTTATATATAAATTCAAAATTTTCAAGTAAATCATAGACTTTCCGCTAGGAATTGCAAAAGTAAATTGCGTTTTCTGCATTATTTGTGCTTCTGAAACTCTGATTTGAAAAATTCTTCCTGTATCACATACAGCTCCTGATGGAAAATGTTTTTCATATAATTTGTAATATTTGGCAAAGAATAGTTTGGCCACCAGGGGGCATAAGTGTTCATTTCTGCTTCTGATGGGTTTGCAGCAAAATCTGAGCTCCTGAAAACTCGACTAAATTTTTTTACTTGGACCGATACTGCTCACACCAAAAAACCTTTTGAGAATACTTTCTTCCTAAAACAATGCATGGTTTTTGCGCCAGGGGGCATAGATGCATATCTTATATTTGTCCATATCTCTGCTTCTAAGAGTCCGATTTGAAAAAATATTTTTTTGTTGGAGAGTGTTTCCGCTGCGAAATGTTTCTCATATAAATTCAAAGTGTTCTTAATGCACAAGTCTGTAACCAAAAAGCGTAAGCTCATGATTCCATTTACAGCAATATCTGCAGGTTTAAAAACCTGATTGAAAAACTTCTTTCTTCTCTGATATTCTATTGTTTTCCATATCAGTTCCATTGACTTTGAATAGCTTTGTTAAATTTAATTTGCATCAAACTGATTCAAAAGACGTGCTCATTACGCCCGAAAATTAGGTGTCATCTTTCTTGTTTTTTCTGTGGTGGGAGTGGTGAATGTTATATTCCATAAGTTGTTCAGTAATTCAAGGCACCATAATTTCTGTTCACTTCAAGCTGTTGGAACTCCACCGTGTTTGTGCTGAGGTGACTTTCTAAAAAGTTTGATGAGTTGATGCAGAATTTGTGTATGATTTTTGTTTGCTTTATACAGGTTTTTGGCCAGGTGCCTTTGGACAGTTGTCTGGTATGCTAAGAAGCTGTGAAATGAAAGCTGGCTGGTTTTCATTCAGAATGTGTGAAGGAAATGATGGTAATGACAATTATTTCCAAATAAAGGGTAAAGAAAAAAATGCAAAATCTTGAAATGTTATAGCCTAATACGTCAAATAAAATCAAATGCACGTCATGGAATATGATGTACAATATGTGTCTGATATTTTGCTATAGCTTCCATGGTTAAAGCAATTTTTGTTGCTACTTTGATAGTGTATTTGTTATCAGTCATTTAGAAATTGAATTGAGGATTTTATTTTATGATAAGTAAATATAAATTGCAATGCATAAAAAAGATGGTTTGGTGGACAAGTACAACTTGTACAATTAGTGTGAAACTTTTTAAGTCAGTGAAGCATTAAAATTTTTTGTGTTCTGTATTTATGCTGTTATTACTTATGTTATTACTGTTTGTAAAGCACATGTATGTTTTATGTGTGTAGGAATTGACTTTGCGCCAAGAACTGAGTGATGTTCGTGGAGAATGCAAATCACATGGGCATTTGGGTGCTGTACATATGACCTTAGGAAATTACACGCATGCTATGAAGTGTTATGAGGAACAATTAGAACGTGCCAAAGAACTCCGTGACTGTACTCTGGAGACCCAAGCTCTTGGAAATCTAGGCATATCTCGTCTTAACATGGGCCACTTTGAAGATGCTATTGGGTATTTTGAACAACAGCTGGCATTATTAGAACAGGTAATTTATTCAATTGTTAAAACTTTTTATCTTAATGAGGGATCAAGTGTTTTGTGAAGTATTTTGATTAATCATAAACAGCCTGTAAAACACATAATTTCTGGTAATATGTTAAGAGGCAAGGATGGAAAATCTCATCTTTTTTTTTTTTTTTTTTTTTTTTTTGCTCCTGATTTATACTCTGTGCTGCTGAAATTGCACCACTCAGGAATAATTCTTTTCAGATGAAATCATAGATAAGTTACTTTGGCATGTGAGTAAGACTGGACAACAGTTACAAAATAGCAGCACAAATTTATTACACACACACATATACAAATTACATGGCAGGCTTTTATGTTATTAAATACATTGTATTATGTAAATGCAAATTAAATGTATTAGTTAAATATATTATTAAATGCAGAAAATGCATTTATTAACCTCACAGGAAATGCGTGGAAAGTTTTGATCCTATCATCATCCATCAAATGCAAAAAAGATTTTTCTAATGTGACTTTTAGAATGGTAGGTATTAAATTTAAAAGTGTGCAAGTCATCTTTCTCAGGGTTTATACAAATTTAAAAGTGTGCAAGTCATCATTCTCAGGGTTAATACTGCTCAGTGCGGAAAGACTTTTCCAAATCACACTGGTAAGTGAGGAAATAACATGTCTACAGACTGACTGACAAAGTGATGATATGAACACATTACGAAAGACTTGCTAAAAATAACAAATAGAAATAAACAGCAGGTATGCAATTTTAGTTAAAAATAAAAAAAAGATCGTTATGTGTGTAGAATTTTTTTACGTCTTTCAGTGAGGTTCAGAATTTAGCTATGTTTTTTACCGTAATTTTCATCGTATTATCCGCACCAGCATATAATTTTCAGACTGCGAAATTCACATAATTTTTTTCATTCGTATAATCTTCACCCGTGTATAATCTGCAGACTGTGACATTCAGAAGAAAAAGAAAATCGCCATATAATCCACACATCATAGATGTTGAACCGGTAGTGGAATTTCCGACAGAAAAGTTGGTCACATAATGACCCAGGATTCTGAAGAAGTAAGGAAAAACCGATTTTATTAAAGGAAGAAATTCAGTTTTAAAGGTTACTTATTTTATATGGACAGATGAAACTCAGTAGTGTTACATCCATAGATCATGCCGATGCAGCTCCGGAGTATTGCATTATGCCTTACCAATGGCAAAACTTTGATACAGAACAAGTAATAGAAATACCATATGTACTCACATATAAGTCGAAAGTTCTTGGAGGAAATCCTGCTTTCAGAGTTGGGGGATCGGCTTATACAACGAAATATGAGGGCAAATAAAAATAATAACGCTAGACCTGTTGTACGCGCTTTGGGCTAGACTTCCGTGAATTCTCCCATGGAATTTATCGATGGATTTGTTTACTTTTCAGACTGCGGCACAGCGGCTTTCAGCATGTTACTACACGATTGTTTTCTGACCTTCTCAAAACTATCGCTCAGTGACACAATCATATCCCCAACTGTGCCCACCACTTTAAGTTTAAATTTGGCAGCATAACTGAAACGTTGCCTTTTCAAAGACATCATGAATAGCAATGAAAGAAAATATCAGCGGCAAAGACTTGGTCAAAATGGCAAAGAATGAACTAAAAGCACAAGGCACAGCGCACAAGAGATCCGAAAGGAGGAACACATAGGTGGTTTGTGCAGCAAGCACTGTGCATACGTTTTCATTTGCTGGTCGACAAAAACAGAGATGGCACAATGTTGTCCTTCTCAACAATACAAAATGACCTCTGCCTTCCCTCCTCACAGCTTACCCAATCTTTCATTACGACATCTTTCTCCCCTCTTTTCCGCTCTGTACAAACTCCTGAACCAAGGAAAATTTTTCCAAGGGAGTTCCTTTTCTAAATATACCCCCTCTCCTGCATAATTACCCTGCGGATTTTTTTAAAACAAAGGGCTGTAATTTTTTTTTTTTAAATCGGCATATTATTCGCTTTAGCATGTAATTCACAGAAACCATATTTCAAACTGTTTTTAGCAAATTATTTGCGGATTATATATCGAAAATTATGGTACTTTAAAAAAAAAGGGTTTTTTTTTGTTCTTTTTAATAGCTTTGTAAACATATACCACTGTATTGTCATATTTGTATCATTTGTGCAAGAATAAAATGTCTTTTTTATTTCTGTAAATATCTTCCATGTTTAGCTGGGAAGCAGCAGTGCACTAATAGATAAGGGTAGAGCATATGGTAACTTGGGTGACTGCTATGATGCTCTCGGAGATTTTGAGGAAGCAGTGAAGTGCCATGAACAATATTTAGCAATAGCTTTGAAGAGCCAGTCGCAAAGAGACCAAGATAGGTCATACAGAGGTCTTGGAAATTCCCATCGCTGTATTGGAAACCTACAACAAGCATTGGTATGTAGCAGCACCATTTACTTCTTTTTTGTAAATCGAGATTTTAAAAATGCTTTCAAGTTTACAAGTTTATAAAGTTTTGTTTAATTGAAAGTTTCAACACAGATTTTGTTTACAGCAGTTTTTCTTCTTTTTATTTTTCAAGACAGAAATTAATGTCTTTGATCAAATATGACAACTGTGAACAACTCAATGGGCTGTGAGTAAAGTTACCATATATTTCGAGTTCAAAACAGGGACAGAATCTAATATGACTGGGACAAAGTTCTGGACTGTCATTCTAAATGATATAATCAAATTATCATGAAAATATAATAAATATCAGGGTAAATTCTGTTATTTCTGTATTCCCTGTTTTCATGCAACCACACTGAGACATACAGTATCTGGTGTGGGAATGTTTTAAAAATGATGAAAATATTGTAGCTGTTGTAATTTATTTACCTGAAAAATTGAAATCAACTGATTGAAAGGACTATACTTCATTTTCATGGAGACAAAAGCATGCACATAAATGTGAAGCCATAAAATATAACTTGCTGTAGTAGTAACAAACTCACTGCTAAAAACACTAATTTGGTTGAAACCATTTGTGTTAGTAAGAAGCCTGAACCTTTTCTAAAAGTGATTTGTTGTTCTTAATTTTTTCATAAATTTCAGTTCAGTGTAATTCAATTTTTACTTTGCAGTACATTAGACCTTTTTCTATTAATTTGGCCATTCTGCCTCTCTTCAGTCTATACATTGTTTGTCACAGAGAAAAAACCTTTCAACATAAGCTGAAATGCCTGGTATGCAGGAACTGTGCTCCACAAATCAGTTGAATTTTGAAGAACTGGCAGCAGCAGCCAAACCAGCCTTATGTCTTTCAGATTTCAGATTATCATTTATATTGGAATGCCTGTCACAAGACACTAAAAATTCAGATTAATGCTGTTTATATTTAACTCTATCAAGATAGCCACATAGCCTTTTCACAAAAGGATATTCTGTTAATGAATCAGTAGATAGGCCTACACATTTCCTTTCCAGTATTTTTTAAATCATAAATATTAATGGCTTATTAAAAAAAGCTCCAAAGTGTATAATATCTTTTACAGATGTGACAGAATGATCTCTCATAGCTTTCCTATTAACTCATTTAGTAGAATTCATGAAACAGTATTTACTTAAAATCTTCAGTAATATGTTTATTTTTCAGTAAATCTGTTGGCTCTTCAACAAATAACCAGCCCAATGTGACTGGCTGCTTTATGGATTAGGAGGGTTTCCTGTGTGATACATTTGTTGTTTTGTTCTGACTGGGATAACACAGCTAACTGGATGGGATAAGACCCGAAAATCGAGATACATGGTAAACCTAGCTATAAGAGTCACCCATTCCTAAGTTAGGGCTCTGGTTTCAGGGGAATGCTAGTACTATAAGACAAACACACCGTCCATACCTCACCCATGATTTAAACTTGGGCCCATCTTGGACAAGTCAAAAGCCAGCACTTATTTTGGTCAAAGCCAGATGCATTTTGCAAAGCCTCTGTGATTTGGTTCGGTTCATAAAATCACCTGAAAAAAATAGTAATAGTAAACAGATCTTTAACATTGAAAATTGACATGATGACATACAAAAATGCATGCTACCAGCAGAAAAATACTGCTTATTCATATTCACCAGAAGTAGACTAGAACACAAACTTTTTAAATGCCCCATTGCATTCATTACAGCTAGCCCACTGATGTTGCATATCATGCAGCACTTTGCGTGTGCTTGTGTGATGATTTTAGTAAATCTATTAGGGGTTTGATTTTATACATATTTTTGCAAACTTACATGGCATTTGAGAACATGTTAGATATCATTGGTAATTTTACGGAAATAACTTGAAATCAGCTGGTGAAAGCATGTTGATGTGTGTATTGATGACCCCAGAGCAATGGTAGGAGCAGTCACTGATGTAATCAAAATAAAAAATTAAGCAGTGTCATGACCATACACTGTATTCATCACAAACACTCTTTCTCTGAGCTAAATTAATCGTACTTCAAGTGTGGTCTCTGTATTAGATCAGCCTATTCATGAGGTTTCCTTTGTGCACACATGCTTTGACAGGACTTTAAAAATGCATATAGTTGCTGAGACCTTTCTCATCTGGGATTTGACTGGCAGTGTCCAAGTATACTACAGGAGATCACAGCTGCAACTGTCAGAAATGGCTTGATACATCCAGGGCCAGTTTTAGGGATCCATCAATGTATTCACGTTATGTTTGTAGTAACCCTGGAAAACTGTGAACTGGATGGTCAGCAGTGGGATTTGAAACCCCAATATGCTGCCTGCCACACAGCCATGGGCCACGCTGATGGTTATGTTCTTCACAAACACATTCTAATTAAAAATATTTCATTATGTAAATATGTACTTGGTGAAGCTGTGGTAGTTGTATAAATAGCCAGTCATTACAAATAAGATTATTCGCAATTATGTGTGAAAGTATGGGTAGTCAGCAGAAATCTTTGCTTTTTCATTTGAAAGTCAAGCAGCTATTGAGAGTCAAAGTCCTTGTTACATTATTTTATTTAAAGATATCTCAGCACATTTGCTTTATCATAAATTTTGGTTATCTGATTGCTTAAGAAATTTTCTGTGGTTGTCAATAATTGTGTATTTTTGCCAATACATTAACAAATTTAAATTATGTAGGTCTGTCACTTCAGGGAGAGAGAACTTGCATATTTTCAATATCAAAGGTGAAATTTTGTCATTGTCGAACAAACTTCAGTTTTGGACCTCTGCAATGCAACATGATAGTTTGGATTGTTCCTCAACTCTCAATGTTTTTTTTGGTGAGAGAACAAGGTGAATTTGAAGTATGCATTAATATTGCAGACCATTTGCAATCTATACAACCCTTGTGACTTGTTTTTAATCTGTAAATGATAACAGTATAACTGGATTCAAAATCTGTTGCTTGCAACAGAAAAGTCAGCTGAGTTTTCTTCGCTGGGTACAAAAACCTTACCAGAATTATTTCAATAAAAAGCAGTTTCTTTAATTATTGCATTCTGGAGTGCTCTACGTGAAAAATATTCTGAATTATGAAGACGAGGAATTTGAGAGTTGTTGCCCATTGCCATTACATATTTGTACAATACCAGATTTTAAACTGCACAGCAACAAAAACTAACTGACTAAATGTTGCTGTAGAAATGTAAATTTTTCTACCAACTGGTAAACCAAACTTAAAAATAATATGCCAAGGAAAGAAGAAATCACATTTTAGTGTTTGAGTTTTATTTTATTTTTATGTGAATAAAATAAGGTTTCCCTTTATAACATGCATTTAATTAGAGTTTTTGTCTCTTGAACCTGTCTTGCTTTGTGTGTGTGTGTGTGTGTGTGTGTGCGGCGGGGGTGGAGATGTTATTTTCCTTATTCATACTTATTTATGATTTATTGTTTCAACTCTATTTATATCAATAACTATAAGGGTTCCATAGTTGTTCCTTTTTTTAATTCAAGCTTCAAGGAGTTAAATGATATAATTAAGATGGGGAACTTCTGTTGAAGGGAATGAACACCAGAGCAAGCAGAGCACTCTGCTTTAGTTACCATTGAATAAAAAGAAAACATGTTAATTTCATTTAGTGGAATAAAAAAAAATACATTTATTTTATTTCAGTCACAGAAAAAAGTTTTTATTTCATATTTAACATTTCAATTTTAAAATGCTAAAATGCTGTGAAATAATTTTTTCCTTCATCTTTAACTGCTTGTTAGAAATAAATAAAATCATTGTGTTATACTTGGTATTAAAATTTCTGTTTGTTGTGCATGTAACATAAACTTGTCTTAATTGTTTTTAAGGTACACGTTTATTGATTTTGCTCCCTATGCTTCCAGTGGTAACATTTTTTGACCTTATTTCATGTTAAATAACAACCAGATTAATCAATCTAAATGGATTATATTTTGAAGAATGTTATAACGTGTACAATCCACAACTTTTAATATCAGTAAGAAAATAAATAATTTAAAATACTTAAAGTGCCACTAGATCATACACTGCCGGAATGTGAAAAAAGAACACCATTAAATATTGCAGCTGAATTTATGAGATATACAGTATGTCGTAGCAACAACTTGTTAAGAAACGAAAGTGATCACACATGTGAAGTGACTCAATGTTTATTTTACCTTTTAATGAATATTCTTTATGTACAGAAAACACATTTTAATAAGGTGTTGCACCTCCTTCAGCAGCAATACAAGCTTCCAATATGGCATGCAATTAGTTGTACAGGTGCTGGATATCACGGGGGATAGCATTCCATGCGCTTTCAACTTGGATGCGTAATTCAGAGATCATCACAACCTGCGGGGGTCCGCCGTGGAAAAGTCTTTGTCCAATCCAGTCCCAGACGTACTCGATTGGAGAAAAATCAAGGGAGTTGATGCACAGCCTGAAAAGCATGTTGAGTTGCTGGGCAGAGTGTGGGTGGGCATTATCCTGCTGGAATATTACATCAGGGATTGCACTAAAAAATGGCAAGATGACCAGTTGCACGATGTCGCTGACATACGTACTGCTATTCAGTGTGCCCCATACTAACACCAGACTCGTACGACAGCAATAACTAATTGCTCCTCACACGATGATGCTTGGTGTGGGGCCTGTGCGTCATTGGCGGAATCATGATGGTTGAAACTGCTCACCTTGTTGGCTTCGGACGTGTATACGATTGTCAGATGCTCCCAAGCAGAATCAGCTTTCATCACTGAAGACCACTGACCGCCATTCTTCCCTCCAATGAGCTTATTCTTAACACCACCGCAGACGTGCTCGACGGTGACCAGGGACCAGTGGTAACTGTGCCAGTGGCACGCGTGCCTGTAATCCTGCTTGAAGCAAATGATTCCGTATTGTTCTGGTAGACACCCTTGGTATGACAGAGGATCAAATTTGTGATGCTGTAGCCGTCCGCTCTGCCAATGCCACTCTCCTGATACGCAGATCTCACGCGTCCGTAACTCTGTGTTGCCCGGAACCACATCTGCGAGTGTGCAAATGCTCCTCTGACTACCATCTTACCATGCCCGATACCTCTTGTCCCACTCGGTCCCCAATTTGACAGAAAGACCAACCTCCTTCCCGCAGACCCACTATACAGCCTCGCTCGAACTCCGATAACTGAACAAATATTGTGCACCTGTTATACATAAATGTCAACTATTCAGTTGTTGCATTATTTGCTGTTTCTCACGTTGTTGAAATGTGATGATGATGGGCAAAACACGTCATGAGGAGCATGTAGGAATCAAAATATGGTAAAGAGGGAAACAAAGATTCTACATCAAGAGTATACAGATTATCACTAGGAGAAAAGGAATTAGGAAGTTTGTGGATGAAGTTTGAAGTAGAGACAACAGTATGAGGATGGTTGGCTACCAGGGATTTGCATTTGAGGACCAATCTCTTTTCAAGGTTTACTGCTGGAGAAAAAGAATATTCCACTAAAGGTCTGATGGGGTTACCAGCTTTATGCAGTTTCACTTGCAGGAAAAGCCTGGGAGTTCTAAAGTAAGGAGGGGGTGATATATCACCAAGGAAGGATTGAAGAGTTTCTTTCTTAGCTAATCTGTCAACTGATCATCAACTCCATTACGGAAAAATTTCCTTCCATTAATCTCACTATATCTAAGGAAGTAAATCACAAAACTGATTTCCTGGATGTATCTATCTGCAGAAACGCTGATCTCTCCATTACTCGTTCCGTCTATCGTAAACCTTCTGCGGCCACTAACATCATTCCCTACAAATCTTTCACCCTGCATCTCTACAAGCTTCCAGCATTGAAGTCCTACATCCACAGGGCTCATATCATTTGCAACAACCAACTCTCTCTTCAAGAAGAACTCTCCAAAATTTCTACAATAGCCCTCCCCATGGTTTCCCTGCTGTTACAGTCAACTCCCTCATAAAGAAATATGAAAACCTTTCGAAAATCGAATGCCTCCTTCCTCATAAGAAAGAAGACCTGAAATTCTGTGGTTCTGTTCCTTACCATCCTTCCTATGCTTATAAGTTACAGATTCTTTTTAGAAGTTTTGGTTACCATCTTGCCATTAAATCTACCCCAAACATCTTGAAACTTCTACAAAGGGATAGGGACAAAGTTGAAAGCCTGAACCTCCCAGGAGTTTACTGCATTCCTATCTCTTCTTCTACTGGGGATAACTTATACATTGGAAGCACATACAGGAGCATTAGCCATAGAATTTTAGAACATAGAAAAGATGTTTCGAAAGCCAATCCTAATACTGCCTTGTCTATTTTGACAATGGAAGACACTTCTGCAGTCCCCCACTGGAACGAAGCAAAACGAATTGCTTCTTTTGACAATCGTTTTGCCCTCCGTTACCGTGAAAGCCTGGAAATTATTTTCAACTCAATGACTTGCAATTCCAAATCTCCTCTCTACATTCCGATGATCTGGAGATCAATTCTAAGTTTTGGCAACAAAAATTGGAAAAATTCAAATGTAGAATCTGGCAACAATTTTAGTCCTCCATTGGCGTGATGAAGACCTAAGATAAGGTCGAAAGCTTCCAACTTACGAACTTTTTTGTAAAAGTTTTCATTTAACGTAACTAGCATGATCAAGTTACCTTTATTTGTTGTTGAAATGCTTTCGGGAAACATCTTTGTTTGACGAATGGTTATAATTATATAATATGCCCTAAAGTTTATAATATAGAAATAAATAGATAATAAGAGTTTAAGAATGTTACTCACATTTGGTCATGGAGCATTCCGGGATATTACAGGGTCCTTTGTAGTCCTATTGTGACGAAATCCTGTTCATTATGTTTCAAATGGTAGACATCTCTTTTTTTCTTCACATGGACATTGATTCAGTCAAATCTTCGTATTAAAGGGTTAAGTTCAGGCTTGTTATTCAGTTAAATCGTTGTATTGAAGGGTTGAGTTCAGGCTTGTTATTCAGTTAAATCATTGTATTGAAGGGTTGAGTTCAGGCTTGATGTTTAACCTTGTTATTATTCTATATTTATCCTGGAATGCTCCATGACCAAATGTGAGTTACATTCTTAAACTCTTATTATCTATTTATTTCCATATTATAAATTTTAGGGCATATTATATAATTATAACCCTTTGTCAAACAAAGACATTTCCCCGAAAGCATTTCAACAACGTGAGAAACAGTAAATAATGCAGCAACTGAAAAGCTGACATTTATGTATAATATGAATTATAACCACGTAAAATTCAACGCATTGAGATGTTTGAAGAATTGATAGAATTGTGCACCTGTGTCGTCCAGGCATGGTAGCTTCTTCAACGAGACTGAACAACACAACACCAGATGAATGACTTCATTCTGCACGCCCTAGTCCTTAAATACGCGCTGCATACATTTGCATGTTGTTGTCTGCAGTGACGTCGTTATTTCACCAATGACATTCCAACTGTTTCTGCTGCCCTTAACAGTTAACATATTATAATATGACATTCCTACCGGCATTCTTTCTGGGAGTTCTTTATTTACTTTCTGGCAGTGTATTTAGCCAGTGGTAAGGAAGAGTGGCCTCACCTGTAAGCAAGTAACATCACTACATCGAAGTAAAGTTATTGTTTTTTAATATAGTTCAGGAAAGCTTTTTGTAAAAAACACAGATTATACAATATAAGTTATATATTTTTTTCAGTGGGCCAGTTTTGATGTATGGGGAATTTTTCTTCACTGAGGAAACTGGGTCTAAAATGTTTATCATTAGAAGTATAGGGAGCAAAATCAAAAGATGTCCACCTTAACTGCTAATTTGATAACCAAGCTTACCTTTGTTTCATTGCATTTATACATGTTCACTATTAATCATGCGGAGCTATGTTGCCTTTTATATTTTGTTCTGAAACAACAAAATGTATTTTGTGACTTACATGTTGTTACTTAATAATGGTGCTGGCAGTGGATTATAAAGAACATAAATTAGTAAGAATGTAAGGAGAATGTTTAGTATAATTTAAATAGTCATTCATGATGAAAAGAAAATTTTACAGAATAAATGTGTGCAGGTTTTAGGAAAGTGTATAGACAGGTGTCAGTTTTATGCATGCAAAATTCATCTTATGCTTCTTTGTATTGATAATTATTTTCTATGAAATGTCTGAATATGATGTCTACACAGGTTAAAGGGGGAAATGTTTTAATCATCTTTTCTTTTATAGGTATGTTTTGAAAAGCGTTTGGTGGTATCTCACGAACTAGGGAATATAGGTGCTAAAGCAGCAGCTTATGGAGAATTAGGTGGTATTCACAGCCAGCTGGGGAACTTTGAACAAGCAATTGCATGCCTTGAACACCAGCTATCGCTAGCGCGAGAACTTGGTGAAAGAACAGCTGAAGCTGATGCCACGTGTGGTTTAGGAACTGTCTACCAACAAATGGGAGATCATCAGCGAGCCTTAAGATATCATCAGATGGATCTTGATATTGCCGAAGAGACTAATAACATGGCAGCTCAGGGTCGAGCTTATGGAAATTTGGGTGTTGCCCATGAATCGCTTGGAAATTTTGAACAAGCTATCATGTATCAAGAACAGCACCTCAGCATTGCTGCTCAGATAAATGATAAAGTTGCCAAAACCTTGGCATATAGTAGTTTAGGTGAGTTTTATTTTTTCTGTCTTTCTTCAATGTACAAAATATATCAATCTTAATTATCCACTATTGGATTAACCAGAGTGTTGAAAAAAATGTATACACTGAAAATAACATGGGGTACAAGAATGCACTCACTGAAATGCTGTGAAATAGTAAAAGATTTTAGATGGAGAAATGGCCGCTGCTAAATGGTGCTCTCGTGATACAGACTGATTATAAATGGTGAAAGAGGTGAGGTGCAACAATCCAGTTGACCTTGATTCCTAACAGAACGGGATTTTTGCTTAAGTATTCCCTGTTTTTGTAGTGGTAGTGGGTTCATGTATTGTTTAGTTGTTGCATTATTTTGACCATATATAGCAAAAGCTTGATATACCAAAAAAAAAAAAAAAAAAAAAAAAAGAAACTCTGAATAATTCTAGTTTTAAAACCTATGATTTTGTGTCCTTAATGAAATTTTAAAAACAATTTTTAGAATTTATATTTAATGTTTTATACTAAATTATGGTCCTTATTTTATGGACAAATTTTCAAGAATAAGCCACCTTTTTTATGAGATTTTGATCATTACAACTTACTGTAATAGGTACTGTTAACTCTATTCCTCTGATAACTTAGCCTGTATGATGAGTTGACTATGGTTTTCTTTATATCATCTACTGCTGGAGTCCAAACTATTTGAAGATGAATTTCAGTTCATTTTGTGACTGGTTTCTATTTCTAATGTAGTTTTCATTTGGCATATATTTAATTGCTGATTTATGTTTTTCTAGAAGAGAAGTTTTTAGTTGACCTTCTCTCCCATGTACGAAAGCCCACAGCTACATTCTATGTTTGAAGTAACTTTTAATGTATGCAAGATATCCTTTTTGTTTATGAAATATGTATGAGACAAATCCCTAAGGGTTGTCTTATGTTAAAACGTGCTGTAGATTAAACAAATATAATATCAAAGGTATTGTTTACCTAATATTGAAAAGTATTTCACACATCGCTCCGTAAGGCACGTGCTCCTTCCCCGAGAGGTCTAATTATGTTACAGGTTTTTGTTAGTTAAAATTAAAAAAAAAAAATGATTTAGTTAAATATTTTTAGTTAAACACTCACTCAATAGCACAATCAAAACTTTAAAATTTTTCTATTAAGACAATTGCATTAGAAAAGGTTATACTCATCGGGTCGGGAGATACAGCTCACATAAAAGCTTTGTCAGGAGCTTTTCATCAGGCCATCGACTATCTACATGAGGGTTGCTCGCATGTGTGTAGCCGCAGGAATTGCATGTCGGGAAACGGAGGGAGGGGTGCGACCTATACAACGTCTCAGGTGAATCTCCTCAAGTGCCGCCATCTATTGGATGAGTTGTTAGGTATATCTATCATAAGTACAATTATTTTTTTCCATTTATAATATAGATATATTGAACTATTACTATCTATTTATATAAGCAGATGTATTATTTATTGTTAGTCCTTCATTAAATGGTGTGATTTTTGTAATGTTCTTTTTGTTTTGTCTTTTTTATGCACTTTTTCTCTTTTTATAAATGACTTCCAAAGTTGTATATAGAGTAGTGGGGTCCTGTAAATTGCATATTTTATCTTTTTTTTTTTTTTTTTTTTTTGATTATAACGCTTTCTGAAATCCTTAATTCTTTTTCGTATGTGTGAGTAGTTAATAATTTAATATTTTAAAAATCAGGATATTGTTTATGATTAATGCCTTTAATGATCCCATGTCAATCGACCACCCAAAAACTCATAAAATAAATGGTATTAGAAATTGGGTAAAACATGCCTTCACACATTCCTCAAATAGAAAATACAGAGAAGAAGAAATCCAATGGATTATTAACACAACTAAATAGTATGGATACAACACAAAAACTGTTAAAAAGTTGATTTTTGAATACAAAAAGAAATTAAATGAAGTCCAATCAAAACATACCAAAAAAGAAATATAAATTTTGAGGTTTCTTTCCTTTTATTAGACAAATAAGTGGGAAATTTTTAAGATTAATAAAGAAACACAGCATTATTTTTGGTCATTCGGTTCAGAATATTGGTGACTTGGTTATAAAGAAAAAACCTAACATAAATAACTACAATCAGCAGGTGTATATGAAATTCCTATTGTTTCACAAAGTTCTGGGAACTGCATCTCTTACATTGGTAGCACAAAAATATATTAATAAAAAGATTACATCAACATATAAAAAATTGGAACAAAAAAGAAGAAAAAACTGCATTTATTCAATACTGCATTAATCATAAACAATATCCAGATTTTGAAAATATTAAATTATTAACTACTCACACAAATGAAAAATAATTAAGAATTTTCAGAAAGCATTATAATCGAACAAAAAAAAAAAAAAAAGATAAAATATGCAAGGACCCCACTGCTCTAGATACAGCTTTGGAAGTCACTTATAAAAAGAGAAAAAGTGCATAAAAAAAGAAAAAAAAAAAGAAAAAAAGAACATTACAAAAATCACACCATTTAATAAAGGATTAACAATAATACATCTGCTTATATAAATATATAGTAATAGTTCAAATATATCTATATTATAAATGGAAAACAAGAATTGTACTTACGATAGATATACCTACCAACTCATCCAATAGATGGTGTCACTTGAGGTGATTCACCTGACACTTTGTATAGGCCGCAACCCTCCATCCGTTTCCTGACATGCAACTCCTGTGGCTACACACATGCGAGGAACCCTCGTGTAGATAGTCGAATGCCTGCGCTCGCCGTGATATCGTAGACGAAAAGCTTTTATGTGAGCTGTATCTCCCGACCCAATGAGTATAACCTTTTCTAATGCAAATTGTCTTAATTAATAGAAAAATTTAAAAGTTTTGATTGTTCTATTGAGTGAGTGTTTAACTAAAAATATTTAACTAACTCATTTTATTTGTAAAAAAAATTTTAACCAACAAAAACCTGTAAAATAATATATTGACCCCTTGGGGAAGGAGCACGTGCCTCGCGGAGCGACAACGTGCAAAATACTTTTCAATATTAGGTAAACAATACCTTTGATATTATATTTGTTTTCTTTTTTGTTTATGTGCAGGAATTTTTTTAATTTTATTACTGAGACTTGTACAAATTTTACATCAAACATTTTGCAAGTAGTTTTTCTAGATTCAAGTATATATAAAAGTAGGTAGTGTTTCAGGTGAGTTTTGTTTCTCATTTTATAAGATTGGCTTTCATTTTCTTATTTGAAATTTTTAATAATTATAGCTGGATAATTGCTTTCAGAAATAATTTTTCTAGTTGTATTTTTTGTTCTTTCTTTCATCCTTCAGTTCACTTGAATTTATTGTTTCAAAGAACTATGCTATGCCATAATTTGCTTCAACAGAAAAAGAATAGTTTTAGTTGTGTTGTTTGTATAACTGATTAAGAATTTCATCTTCTATATTAGTAGCAAAATCAGTCAGATTCACTCTTTCTTCAAACTGAATTTCCAAGATTCTTCTAAACAGTTGAAACTGCAATTTTTTGGGGCAATCATGTTGAAAATATATGGATGATTAAGTTTTTTTTCATTAGCTGTCAAGAACAAAGAAAATGTCATCCATATATCTTGAACATGAGCAAAATTTTGAGGGAATAGTTAAGATCCCTACAGTTTGTCCTATATAATATACAACCTAAGATAAACATTTATGTATAAACAAGTCTGTTTTGAAATAACTGAAAAAAAAAATATCAGGAAACAAACTAGAATTCTATAAATCCTAATTTATGTGCTATTTTATATATAAAATCCATATACGTAATAGGATTTTAAATTTTACACTCTGATTTTGGGCTTGTAAAAAAATATATGTAATTTTTGTTTGGATAACTTGCTGGATTTGAAAATGACGACAAAGAGAATGGTTAATATTGAAAAAAAAAAGGTGTAAATTTTAATGTAGCTGAAAAGAAAAATTTGAGTGTGGATGCTTGCTGAATGCTTCATAGGAATGGTGTGAGACATCAAGGACTTTTAAAGACTTAGCATTCTTGAAGAATTAGAAAATACATATTGAAAAACAGGATATGAATTGCAAAAAAAAAAAGAAAAAAGAAAATGCTTTAATCCAATTTTTTATTTTTTTTTTTAAGCCAGGAATTGCTGACTGATTTAATTAAATAATGAGCAGTAAGTATGTGCGTTTTAAAATTCAGGCTTAACATATTTAATTTTTATGCATATGTTTTGAATGTGAAATATGTGCATTGTAAGTCTGTGTTTTAAAATGAAAATACTGTACATGTACTGTTATATATATGCAAATATATTGTACTGTTTCTCCCTGTTAAACAATAACAAAAAATGCAACACCTAATCAAGTACATAATTTTAATTATATATTGTACATATGTATTTAGTATGTAATTTTTTTCTTCTGTAGATTGAATTTTAATTTTTGAAGTTTCAGTGAAAAATGAAGGTGCTGGCATGGTGTTGGTGCAGATCTTCCTTTTCAGGGGTTGCGCTGACAATTGCATTTTTTGCAGTTTGCTAAAAAAAATTGTCTTGGCGAAAATATTGGCGATTACCTTTTTTAATTATGTCCAAGCAAAAACAATCTTAAATTTTTATTCGATTTGGTATTTGAAAAATGAAATTTAAATGTTAGTTACTTTTTCATTGTTTACATTGCATATGAGGCAGAAAGCGATAACGTGAAAAGAGTGAAACAGTTGCTGATGTGAGACATGTTATAACACTTTGTTTTCATGGATTTTATATTTTTAATGGAAAGTGAAAAAAATTGCGACTTCAGATTACATTTGGCGAAGAAAAAAAATTAATTTGGCGAATGGGTTGGCGAAAACTTTAAAAAGCCACAGCAACCACTGTTTGTGGATGACTGAGTCTGAATAAAGGGGCTATTAAAATCCTTTTTCTAGGAGAAATAAAAAAAGCTGGGATTTTTTATGCATAATGTACAAGTGTGTTGATATTTGTCTTAATGGTATGTTGTATTACATATCAAGGGAAAGAAACAGTTTTAGAAAAGCTTTTCAGGACATTAAACAAAAACAATTTGTGTATCTTCAGGCAAAATGCTGTACATCCTGTCTTAGTGGATCGTGATGTTGGCTTTTCCTGTCTAGTCCTCATTTGTGAATGTTACTTGCTGGCTGAGTGATTAAGACAATTCTACCTCATGCTGGGAACTCGAATTTCAATCCTGAGTTTAACATTGCTATCATGTTTTTCTCATCCGTAATGGTTTTTTCCCATATGTGCAGCCAGTAACTCTAAATTGAACATATGCTACTCCTCCTGGAATCTGATGCTCTTAGAAGTCTTTAAGGTACAAAATAAATAAATAAAAATGGAGACATGTTTCTTAGGTTGAAAGCACGTAAGTAATGCTTTTATATTCCTAATTTAATTTCTTATTAATTTTTTAAATTACTACATATCTGGACTGAAAATCGGTAATTATTTATGAACATGCTAATTTATATATTACTTCATATAAATATTATAACCTGTACTTTTTTTATTAGGGCGAGTTCATCATGCTCTTGGAAATACGCCTCAAGCCGTGGCCTACCTGCAGCAAGGTCTACTGATTGCTGAACAATTAGGGAGACGGGAAGATGAGGCTCGAATCAGACATCGTCTTGGACTTGCCCTTTGGGGAAATGATGATCTTGAAGGGGCTCAACAGCAGCTGTATAGAGCAACTGATCTCTTTGAGACCATTAGGAGGGAGGCCAGAGGAACCAGTGATTATAAACTCTCTTTATTTGACCTTCAGACAGCATCATATCAGGCTTTACAGGTGTGTATTCTTGCTAATTGGATTGCATGATCCACCTAACTTTCATCTCATGTTGTTGCATTGTTTCATGTACAATCAATTGAATATGATATTTTGTGTGAAACTAATGATCCATGTATGATGTAATAATATCATACATACATATCACTAAGCTGTTCTCTGAGATTCAGAGGTTAGCTCCACAAAGGAATACAAACTACCAGATAATATTTACTTACTGTTGCCATATCAAACCTCCATTTACAGCGATCTTGACATACAGCTCGGGCTTCACTCACATCCATCACACGCCATACACAAGATCTTCTATGCTTCATACTCATAATCTTTTTCTCATGCAGACATGCCTGAATCTAATCCTCCAATGACTTCCTTGGCCTTCCTCTGCCTTTCTTTCCTGCCACTTGCGCTAAAAAGATTTTCTTAGTAAGCATCTCATCACTCATTTTTTCAACGTAGCCAAACCACCGAAGCATATTAGCCTTCACCTTGCTAACAACATTTTGCTTCACATTACACAACTGCAACACATCTTCATTCCTCACACAAACAGAACATGTCTTGCCACAATGTGAGGAATGAAGATGTGTTGCAGTTGTGTAATGTGAAGCAAAATGTTGTTAGCAAGGTGAAGGCTAATATGCTTCCGTGGTTTGGCTACGTTGAAAAAATGAGTGATGAGGTGCTTACTAAGAAAATCTTTTTAGCCCAAGTGGCAGGAAGGAAATGCAGAGGAAGACCAAGGAAGTCATGGGAGGATCAGATTCAGGAGTGTCTGCATGAGGAAAAGATTATGAGTATGAAGTATAGATCTTGTGTACGGCGCGTGGTGGATGTCAGTGAAGCCCGAGTTGTATGTCAAGATCGCTGTAAATGGAGAAGTTTGATACAGTTACAGGAAATAAATATTATCTGGTAGTTTGTATTCCTTTGTGGAGCTAACCTCTGAATCTCAGAGAACAGCTTAGTGATATGTATGTATGAATATATGAACGAATGAATGATATTTTTACATCATACATGGATCATTATTTCACACTTGCATAACAAACTTGTGTCCAGGCTTTAGTGATATGCAATGCAGTTACATAAGGGGGAGCTAACAATTCTGGTGCACTTCAAACTTCCAACACTATGTTTAGTTTCTCTGAAAAATTTTGGCCTTATAGAAATTACTGCCTGATATATTGAAATGTAATTCTGTAATTCTTTATATCCTTTCATGTAATAGATTTGGCTAAAACAGCGTTATTTCTATTGGCTTTGTCTTCCATAGGTGAAGTATGAAGTTAATATCCATTGTCATTGTTAATTTTGTCTTTCCAGTTCATTCGTTTTTCTTCCTGATATTGTCCTCATGTCAACTACTACTAAATTCAAAAAATAAAACAAACAAACAGGAAAACCAATACTTGACATCTTTATATTCAGTACTCATTTCCATAAAAAGAGAACTGGTGTGAATACTGCACTGTATTCAGCAAGCTTTGATTATTTGTCTAACCAGTTTTTGCATTGGAGGTAATCACACACAGCTGATTAGACCACCTACTGTGCTGATTTTGTTGTGTAACTTGCCATAAAATTTTCCTGCCTCATATAACTGCACATTTCACTCATTTGTTTATTATCATGTCACAACTGCATACCTCAGGGTTGGTGAGGCACAGCACATAATTACTGATTATGTCAATTGCATACAAGTGAGTAAAAACTGTTACCTATCACAGTTTCTTTCCCTGAACTGTAACTGTTATTTAGAGTTTATCTGTGAATTACTGATTTTGATTCTCATAATTATCCTAATCCTGATAGAAGAAAATATTTAAAATTTGAATAAATAATATTTTGTTTATGCTGCAGCATTTAAGATGTAAAAGTACAGTAGAGCGTTAAAAATCTGAACGTCAAAAATATGAACAAGTTCCCACCCACTTTTTTTTTTTTTTTTTTGTGGTGGTGGAAAGTTTAAGTATAGTCCGTTCATTTTAACTTTGCACTTGATAATAATGGAGTCTTTTAATTTTGGGGGTGCAAGCATTTTAGGGGCAAAGTGTTGAAGGCGAAGGTGACTTCTGATACTCGTAGACGAAAGGCGGAAACTTCCCCAGTCACTTGTATCATGTGGGGCTAAGATTTTATGACCCATTACCATGGCAGTATTACCCCTTGTTTCAACCCCTTGGCAATCGGAAGCAGCTTGTAATGATTGGTAAGTTTGGGAATTTGTACTTTGTTAAAAATTTTTGCAGCAGTAGTAAAAATGGCAGACTTGCTTCGTATTGCATAGTAACAAAAAAAAAAAAAAATCTTTGTCTTATGTAATTTTTTTTTGTATACAGTTGTCTATTTTTGATACATATTCTTGGATAATATAATGTAGAAATGCTAGTGTATTTGTATTTTTTACATGTTCGATAATCTGATTGCTGAACAATTGGGGAGACAGGAAGATGAGGAAGTGCCCCAAATTCTCACGTTATGCCTGTTCATCTTTCCTGAAATGTAGAATGTTGCTTCGTCACTAAAAACTAATTTATCAGAGAAACAGAGAAATCGTCATCCTCCATTGGAGTGAGAAATCTTTCACAGAAAGATGCTCGCAGGTGGCAGTCATTCCTCTTCAGCTTTTGAATCAACTGCATGCGATATGGTTGCATGTGCAAACGTTTTCTCAGAACTCGCCATACAGTTTTCTGTGGAACACCAAGTTCTCGACCTGCTCGATAAGTGAATTTCTGAGGGTTCCTTAGATAACTTACCCGAACACACTCCACTATGTCATTTCCTATCCTTCTTCTGCCGGACTTATCATGCCATCTACCGACCACCTGTGGAATCGGTAGCTGGGCATCGGAACTTAGAGAGATTACCTTTTAAAGTACACATCTCACAATTAAAAATATTCATTACATGACGTGTGATAAAGCATTGAAATTGGGAACAACACCATTTTGATTTACCCTGTAAATAATAAGTGAAATTTTTATAAGAAACCTAAGCTTTTTATGTACAGCTGTTTTATAATAACATATGTAATTTAAAATTTTTGAAATAAAAATCCTGATTTTTTTTTTCAGCGTGTTCTGGTGAGCTTAAAAAGGTATCAAGAAGCCTTGGTTGTTGCTGAAAGAGGAAGGACTAGAGCTTTTGTTGACTTACTACTTGAAAGACAGACAAGTTCCACACACAATATTTTAAGCTTTAGTCCCACAAATATTGAACAGATAGTTGAAATAGTTAACCGTCAGAAAGCCAGTGTGTTGTATTACAGCATTGCTGCTGGATACCTTTATACATGGTTGCTGGTACCTAATAGAGGTATTTTCTTTCCTTTTTCTTTAAATTTATGTATTCAGTCTGAATTTTGTACTTTAAAAACTTTTGCAAGTTTTATTTATCTGTGCTTTATTGTGTAACATATGTTTAATTTATTGAGCTTCATCAAATTTGATGAAGATTCAAGCACATTCATGTTCACTTTGATAAAGTGTCAGCAGAACCAGTGCTGTTTCAATGAAATTGTGTAGTATGCATAAGATCTCAAACTGGTTTATTTTAGGTTGTCGAACTTGATAGAAATTGTTGCACTGGCAACTTATGAGAAGAAAAGGCAGCTACTTGAGAAGTATTGTGAACTGAAAATATTATTGTCACTCAACAAACTGATCTATGCATTTTGGTGTCATGGGATTCTTTTAGTGAATGCTTGTAGCTAAGCAAAGTTTCCTGCTGTATTAATTTTTTTTTTTATTAGGCAGGTTAGATTCAAGTTTTTAAGAGTAAGTTAAACATTTGTAGTATGAGCTGTGAGCTTCCCTGAAACTAATTTGTCAGAAACATATGTAGTTATCTTCATAAAGCTCTCATAAGTGACTAATAATGCATTAACATTATTTTAGCTATGTATATGCTATACACTGTAGAAGCAAATCATTATACCTTCCCCCCACCCCTCTAAAGTGTGGATCATTTTCTATACAGTGGTGTACACACATGTGAAGGTCAAGAAGGTCAAGGGCGTATGCAGAGCTATCTGTGGATCTGTGACATGTTCAGTATCAGTCACAGCTGAAATAGTGGTTGTAGTGGGTAAGGGATCACATTTGTGACCCCCTTTTCCAAGGGAGTGAAATCTCATCCCTATCGTCTGTCATCTGATATAGAGCAAAGATTGACAGTATCTGGGAAATGGCAAACTTTGTCGGCTGTTCATAAGCTGCCATAGTTAGAGTGTACTGAGAGTGGATGGGAAAAGATGCACTGTATAACTTTGCAGGTAAAGCAAACATCTACATAGAATATACACTGCTGGCCACCCAAAATGCAACACCAAGAAGGACACCAGATAGCAAAGCCAGATTTACTGAACACATAACAACAGATACAAAGATGAAACGATTGAGCTTACAGGCCCGTGCGACTTGCGGAACACGCAGACATCAATAGTTCGTGTGGCCCCCATGGCTGGCAATAACGGTCGCTACACGCCGCGGCATCAAACGAAAGAGGCTTTGGATGTGGGCTTGGGGTATGTCGGTCCAGGCAATTTCCACACGTTGCCACAGTTCATCAGGCGTATCCGCGGGTGGTGCTTGCCGGGCCACTCGGTTGCCGATCAGCGACCAGACGTGTTCGATTGGCGACATATCGAGAGAACAGGCAGGCCACGGCAGCAGTGACACCTGGTGGGCCGTGAAGAATTGTTGCACAATGCGTGCCACGTGTGGGCGTGCGTTGTCCTGTTGAAACGTGGCCACTGGCAGGTAAGGGAGGAATACAGGCTCCAAAACTTCGGAGATGTAGCGGTGGCTGTTGAGTGTACCTGCGATGCATACCAGAGGGGTGCGGGTATCATATCCACTTGCACCCCAAACCATAACGTCAGGCGACAGACCGGTATGGCGATGCATAATGCAGGCGTCATACAGTCTCTCACTGCGGTGCCGCCACACGCGGATCCGACCATCGTGGTGTTGCAGGCAGAAGCGGGATTTGTCAGAGAAGACAATGTTTTGCCATTCCATAGTCCAGTTGTGGCGTTCAATGGCCCACTGCTGCTGCACTCGCCGGTGGTGTAACGTCAATAGTAATCGGAGCAATGGGCACCGTGTGACAAGTCCCCGCTCCTGCAGACGACATCGAATGGTACGTGCTGACACAGGTTGTTGCGCAACACACCCTATTTCCTGCGCTAACATTCGTGATGTCGCGGTGCGAGCCGTCAATGCTCGCCGCACAACATGCCGGTCCTCTCGTTTGGTGGTGTGCCGAGGCTCTGGCAATCGCTCACGTCGGTCCGCCCGTCCATCCCTCCTGCACCCACCGAATCCATACTCGCCTCACTGTGGCTGGATGTTGTCCCACACAGGTGCCGATGTCTCAGTATGATAAACAGCTGTCGCGATAAGCCACTATTCGTCCTCTGTCGAACTCTGAAACGTGCTGGAATGACTGCTGTATTCTGCGACGAGGCATGAGGAAGCTTCCCACGCACAGTTCCGGCAGCACAACACACTTCCACTACTTACACCCCGCCTTCTGTGCACCCTTCTTATAGTGCTTCTCGATGGCGTGCCGGGAGCACTTGATTTGCATATGACCTGCAATGCTAATCGTTTGCATGTCCCCTTTCGGGCGGTGCATGCTGCGAATTTCAGGCCAATCGGATGCTTCCTGCTTGATGTTGCATTTTGGGTGGCCAGCAGTGTATATCGATTATCTTCAACCAGTGAAAGATTTGCACTTGCTTTTTAAAAAACCATGTTATGTTGTGGACGTCGGATGCAAAAATCTCTTCTATTTAAAAATGATACTATTGTAAATTATAAAAAAGACTGTACTCACAAAGTTTTTGATGGTCCTCTTCCTTTATTGCTTTCATTTTGTAGTTATTGTAACATGTCATTTTCAGTCATAAAAATTGTTGACATATTCTTGACTGCGGGTACCTTGAAGACGTTTTTTGTTTCCTAAGGTGAGTATGTGCGGTTTAAACGAATTCTTGGTTAAAAACCTGATGAAAAAACGAAAAAGTTTAAAACTATGAAACAAACAATACTAACTTTAAAACCTTTTAGTTAAAAACATCGAGAAAACTTCTTGCATTCCTCCAGGTTTTCGTAGAAGACCACAAGGTGAGTATGCAAGGCTTAAGAAGGAAGTCTTTGGTTAAAATCCCAAAGAATCGAATAAGACCTGAAAAACCAGGAATTCGCGAACTTTAAAACATCCAGAAACTTCCGGCCATCCTCCGTGCTCTCCGTGTTGTGTCGAAGGACACTCCCACTAAGGCAGAACTTACACATGTTGCGGGCTCACGCCCATCTTCAGAGTTAGGAATGACTGCAAAATAGCTGTCACCTGCAGTTCTTTGGAGTTTTCTTCAGTCGGCTCCTCCTCCCTCTCGGTGTTGATTCGTTGTCGTTGTTACGTAATTTAGTTCATTATGTCTTTGGTGGTGTCATTATTGGGGATTACGCTTTGTTCCTCCCCCCCCCCTTTGTTTCGTCAATAATAAATTTTTTCCATTGCACAGGTATTTTGTTAGGTTGGTTAATGTCGCAGTTGGTATGTTCAGTTTTTTCAATAATTACAGACTCGGCAATTCTGATCTCTTTCTCTCCGTTCGATGTGATTTTAGATGTTTGATGTTTTTGAAATCGGGTTCTGTATTATTTTGTATGCAATATTGCACTAATGCTGTTTTTTTCCTTCCTTTTATTCCAGTTCGTTATATGTTGGTTTAACCTGGTTTTTAACTGATTTTTGGTACTTCCTATATAGGTTATTTTTTTTTATCATTGCTATTAGTAATTTTTGCTGGAATGCAGTATACTCCTGATTTTTCCATTAACTGTACTTGGTCTTTATTTTTTATTACCATATCTCTTTGTGTCTGTAGTGATATTTTGATGTTTTTTTGGTGATTTTTACAAATTCGGTCTATGGTGTGAGATAGTCTTTTAATATATGGAAAACTTCCGCAGTATTTATTTTCTTCCTTTTTTGGTCTTTGTACCTTGTGTTTAATGTCATATATAATTTTTTGGGGATAATTTTTTATCATTCTATTTATCCATGTTAGTTCTTCTTCTTTGTGTTTATTGCTGCTGGAATGGGTCAACGCTCTTTTTATTAAATTTCAAATTGCTGCTGTTTTATGTGCCCATGGATGGTTAGAGTTCTTAGGAATTATTGACAGCACGTATGTAGGTTTCCTGTAAACGTGGTAATCGATTCTACTCTTATTCTTGATTAGGTTGATATCATGCCATTTTTTCTTTACAATCAATTAGTTCTGTTTGTTCATTTTCCCAAAATACCAACACATCATCCACATATCTGCAATACATCAGTGGTCTCGGGGTATGTTCCTTAAGTATCTTTTCTTCCAAGTGTTGCATTATGACTTCTGCGAATATTGTCAATAATGGCGAGCCCATAGGTGATCTGGACTTCTGTCTTATATTTTCCCATTGAATTGAAAGTAGTTGTTGTTATATGTAGAGTTAGAATCTCATTCAATTCATCTAATTCCACCTGGTTTAATAAATTTTTCAATCTTAACTATTCAATTATTAGCTCAATGGCAATGGGTACTGGTGTGTTAGGGTATAGTGATGCAACATCTAAGCTTGCCATTGTAACTGTATTTCCTTTGAGATTCAGTTGTCTAATTTTCTGTATAACTTCCTCAGTGTTCTTGACATTGTACTTTCCTCTCATAAATATGGGTGATAAATATTTAAATAAGTTCTTTTCTAAATTAATCAGCAAAGAACATTGTTTTGACACTATAACTGTCATTGGTGTATCATTTTTATGAGTTTTAATTTTTCCAAAAGCTCTTGGTATCCTGGCACCAATGGGTGGACATGCATTAGTAATAATTCGAGGTAGACCACAATGATTTCGCATTTCTGCTAACTTTCGTATAAGTTTATCAGTTGGATCTTTTTGACATATTTCTGTGTCCAGATTCAGAATTTGCCTGTTCCATTTTATTTTTGTAATACATGTGTTTATTATTATTAAGTTGTTTAGTTTTATCCACTTCTATTATATTGATATTGGGATTTCTTCTTAAATCTAATAGTTTTTTTGGTCATTAAACTATAGTAAGGTATATATATACAAATGACAATGATGAACAACAGTAGGAATGAAGAGCACAATACATTATTTCAGAAAAAAAAGACTTAAACTAAAAAGAGAAGAATGTCAATTGGAATTTTTGATAAATTGTCGAAATTGTGGAATAATTCCCAAATACGTGCCGTTAATAATTCCGAAGAACTCTAACCATCCATGGGCACATAGAACAGCAGCAATTAGAAATTTAATAAAAAGAGCATTTATTCATTCCCGCAGCAATAAATACAAAGAAGAAGAACTAACATGGATAAGTAGAACGATAAAAATTTTTGGATATAGTAAAAAATTATCCCAGAAAATTATATATGACATTAAACACAAGGTACAAAGACCAAAAAAGGAAGAAAATAAATACTGCAGAAGTTTTCCATATACTAAAAGACTATCTCACACCACAGAACAAATTTGTAAAAATCACCAAAAAAAAAAAAACAAAACAAAAAACAACGACATCGGAATTTCTGTAAAGACACAAAGAGATATGGTAATAAAAAATAAAGATCAAGTACTGTTAATGGAAAAATCAGGAGCATACTGCATTCCAGCAAAAATGACTAATAGCAATGATAAAAAAATAACCTATATAGGAAGTACCAAAAATCAGTTAAAAACCAGGTTAAACCAACACATAATGAACTGAAATAAAAGGGAGGAAAAAACAGCACTAGTGCAATATTGCATACAAAATAATACAGAACCCGATTTCAAAAACATCAAACATCTAAAATCACATCGAACGAAGAGAAAAAGATCAGAATCGCAGAGTCTGTAATTATTGAAAAAACTGAAAATACAAACTGCAACATTAATCAACCTAACAAAATACCTGTGCAATGGAAAAAAATTATTATCCACCAAAAAAAAAAAAAAAAAAGAAACAAAGTGTAATCCCCAATAATGACGCGAAATGACACCGCCAGAGGCATAATGAACTAAATTACATAACAATAACAACAACGAATCAACACCGAGAGGGGAGGAGGAGCCGACTGAAGAAAACTCCAAAGAACTGCAGGTGACAGCCATTTTGCAGTCATACATAACTCTGAACATGGGCGTGAGCCCAAAACACCTGTAAGTTCCGCCTTAGTGGGAGTGTCCTTCAACACAACACGGAGAGCACAGAGGATGGCCGGAAGTTTCTGGATGTTTTAAAGTTCGCATATTCCTGGTTTTTCAGGTCTTATTCGATTCTTTGGGATTTTAACCAAAGACTTCCTTCGTAAGCCTTGCATACTCATCTTGTGGTCTTCTACAAAAGCCTGGAGGAATGCAAGAAGTTTTCTCGATGTTTTTAACTAAAAGGTTTTAAAGTTAGCATTGTTTCATAGTTTTAAACTTTTTCGTTTTTTCATCAGGTTTTTAACCAAGACTTTGTTTAAACCGCACATACTCACCTTAGGAAACAAAAAACGTCTTCAAGGTACCTGCAGTCGAGAATATGTCAACAATATGTCAACAATTTTTATGACTGAAAATGACATGTTACATTAACTACAAAATGAAAGCAATAAAGGAAGAGAACGATCAAAAATTTTGTGAGTACAGTCTTTTTATATTTTACAATAGTATCATTTCTAAATACAAGATTATTTTACTTCCGATGTCCAGAACATAATGTTTTAAAACGTGAGTTCAAGTCTTTCCCTGGTTGAAGATAATCAATATATGTTATGAGCAACACGTTGAATTTAAATTATTCCCATAATAAGGAATAAAATATATGAAATCTACAGAGAAGATGGTACAAGTTGACCTGACAGCAGGTGGTACAGGCAAGTGGCAGGGGTGCAGTATCTAGGAGAGGTTTGTGTGGAACACCATTGTTTGCTTGATTGTAGTGGATCCCCACCCCCGAGTGCCACTGTGTACCTGTCCATTGTTACTAATCAGGTTAATCTATTTATGCTGTCTGTTTCCAGACCGAGATGGGATGTTTCAGCTGGACAGCGTGCTGTGTCACAAGGCCCACATTGTCCAGAACTGTTTCAAGGAACATGAGCATGACTTCCATGCAATCCTCATGGCTGCCATTGTTGCAGAACCTAATTGAACATATTTGGGGCCATATGGATTGGCAGGTAGGGCATATAGACCCTCCACCATGAGCTCTGGATGAGCTACAAACAGTTCTTACATTGATGTGGTATGCTATACCAGTGGGCACCTTCTAGGGACTTGTGGAATCCATGCCTCATTGTGTGGCTGCAGTAGTGGCAGCTCACAAAGGACCTACAGAATACTAGGTAGGCAGTCATAATGTTTTGATTTTACAATGTACATGTAACCCAAAACTGTTCCATAAAAAAACTACGAAGAAGGTTCTATCATTTCTGATTAAAAAAAAAAAAAAAAGTGTTTCCCATATTACAAGAATAAATAGTTAAACATGTATCATATGCTGCAGTCTAAATTTGACATACTACCATTTTCAAGAGAGTCTGCATGTAAGCGTGCATATGAATTATATTTATTTTGGTTATATTATGCATATACACTGAAGAGCAATTGAATTAGAGATACCTGTCTAGTAGTGTGTAGCACCACCTTTGGCCCTGATGACAGCGGCGATTCGTCTCGGCGGGGACTCGACAAGACACCGGAAGCGTTGGGAAGCCATACGGATCCACGATCCACGACTCCTGAACAAGCTCCCACAGTTCGCGAAGGTTTGATGGAGGGGGATCAGAACCTCGAACATCTCTCTCAATGGGATTGAGGTCAGGTGACCTAGCTGGCCAAGGAAGCGAGGTCACATCGGTGGAGTGTTCATCCAACCCTGCTGGCAAGAAGGATCCATCGCTTCATGTGATTTGCGCCGTACTCGTATCCTGCCATCTGCATGTACCAATGTGAATCTCGACTCATCAGTCCAGGCAACATTTTCCCACATGTCTAGGGTCCAGTGGCGATGTTCTCGCACACATGCTAATCTTTGCACCCTGTGATGTGCGGTCATCTGCGGTACCCTCGTGGGACAATGGCTTCTGTACCCCATAGCGAGGAGATGGTTCTGGATGGTGTGGCTGCTTACACGTTTTTGTGCACCAGCGTTAAATTGCAGAGTGATTTTTTGCACTGTGGCCCGTCTATCCGCTGTTACAATGTGAGCTAGCCAACGATGACCCCGCACATCCACATGCTGTTGTCCACAGCAGTTGGCCCTTGCAGGGATGGTTTTACCAGATTCGATGTACTCACGGTGCACCTGTGACACAGTAGCTCGTGAAAATCCCAGTGCCTGCATGACTTCTGAGATGGATTGACCCATTCTTCGAGCCCCGACAATTTGCCCACTATCAAATGCGCTTAGATCCTTTGGCTTACCTATACTGCGTCCGACTCTTACTGATTCCCGTCACTCACTCCTTATATTGTCGGATTGCTGCATACGTCGTGTTGTTTCCATTTACAGGGCCGCCCACAGCACCACATTTGCATAACGCCAGCTGTCTCTAATTCAATTGCTCTTTAGTGTACATCATGTAGTGATTTATCCAAAATTCAATGGTTAGCTCCTCAAAAATAGAAAATATGAAAAGTTTTAATGTTCATTTTTTTATTACAACTGTCAGAAACTTGCTTAATTCTGGGACCATTATTATTTAAAGTCTCTTTAACATCATTTTGTCAACTCAAGATTAACTTTTTGAATATAGGTGAAAAATATTATCTCTTGTTTCCGTGCTCTGTGGCTACTTTATCCCAACCTCTTGCTTATAGTTCTTCAAGTGTTTGACAGAGAATGGCCATTGTGACTGCGGAAAAACCTTTGCTGTAATCATCAATACAAATTCACTGACATTTATTGAAACCTCTTTTACTTTGTATGTAAAATTTATGTACATATATACACACACTCAGTTTTTATTATGTTTGAACTTTCACATCCCTAATCAGTTGTAATTTGGTATTCAATGCTCTTAAACTTTTATTTTGTATTTCTCTAAAAATAAGATCATTTCTCTCTTGCACTGTTATTCTGTTTCTGACCCACTGCTTTTGGAAAGATTTTGTTTTTGTAAGAATTCAACCTTTGTTTGCAGTATCATTTTGTGAGATGAGAGCAATCTTGCTTCATATGATTTGTTACCTTATATATCCTCCAGAACTTTGTTCTGTTGATTGCCGATAATTCATGTGTAGTGGTTCCCTTTCCCCCATTGAAAGTAAGAACATGTAAAAGTTATCTTGTTGTTTTCTCCTTATGAATGCTATTATTTACAACACATGAAGAACAATATTACAAAGTATTTTACACAAAGTATCTACTGCTATATATGTGATAAAAATGGTACCTAAAAAAAAAAAAAAGGGAGTACTACAAGTTAAAATGTGATGTATTAGAAATACTTCTCAAGGATTTCAGCACCATTTTTATTAATTGGTTAGCATTTTAGTTGGAAATTGCAAGATTGCTATGCAATTCACATAGTTGTTCTAACAATTCTGTTCATCATTGAGTGAAAGGAAGCATCTTACAGTAGTATATCACAATGAGTGCAGATGATTTGATGGTGTCTTTCTGCAGGTAATTTTAAAGAGGTTGTATATACATAATATAAGTTGCTGATGTGTTCACTCTCTGATTTGTATGATGTGGTGATCTCTCTTAGAGCCAAAGAATTCATGAACCAGTGACTGTTATGGGTATTTTATAGTTTCCTCCTTATACAGACCTCTCTTCTTACTATGTGAATTTATAGGTGCTTTTATGCTAAAGATATTGTTGGTACCATAATTTTTGTCTTATAGTTCATGGATTATCTGTTAAAAAATTTTATAAATTGAAGTTCTGTTTATTATACACTAATACAGATAATATACCGCATGGAAAAAAAAGTTGTGGCACTTTGATTTTAAAAAAAAATCCTTGTCGTACTAGAGGTTGTATATTTGGAAAATTACCAAAAATACATTAGTAACTGGAGCACATAATGCAATATGAAAATAGATGTCCACAAACCGTTGGAAATAATTTTTTTTTTTTTTTTTTTTACTTACGAGCTTTTTGAAAGAAAATATGGTGCAATAAGGATGGTATTATTTGCTCAGCATCATACACAGGCATGGTTGACACAGGTCTAATTACAGAACTGCACACTATGGAATTTAACTACAGAATTGTGGTAATGCTGAAAAAACTTGTGATTTTTGCTCTTCGTTCACTTGAAAGTAACACAAAAGCACTTTCAAATGACAGTTTTTTAAATAAGATATTTTCTTTATTTTCTTTCTTTGGACTACTGGGCCATCCTGTGAAGATCAACTTTTCTGTAGAAAATTAAGCTTCTTGATCAACATCACGAGTGCAGATCGTACAGCGATTTTTTTCTTCTGAATTGCAGAGTCTGCTGATTATGCACCACTGTCGATTATACGAATTTGTGATTTTAAAAATATTGTTATCCATATGTATTGGATTCATGAGGGAAAAGTAAACACCATCATCCATTCTTTTTCCTAGTGGGTGGAAAGCTTGTTACAATAGGTTTTTATTGGGTTCCTCAGCAAGACCATTCATTACTTTGTTTGGCCTTGAGTCCCAGTCAGCTCTTGGTGGAAAGCTAGAAACCTAAGCTTGGGCACAGATCTGCACAGTGGGAACTACTTACCTTAATCCCGGGGCAGTCAACCAGTTGGTTGGTAGGCCTCTTACTTTAGCTTCTGTGCACATAACAGGGAGCTCCCACTCTTCATAATGACAAGGTGGGGTAGAACACTGGTTGGTAGATAAACCTAGTCAGTTCTTTGCATCTCTCCCAAATTTCGTCATATGAGTCTCTTTTCTGTTTGAATACCTATCACCCTTCTTCAGAGCATAAATGTATGTATGTACCTCTATTCCTCCCCTCATCTTCCTCTCTTACACAAACACAGCATATATTAACTTTTAGAATGGAATTTTTTATGTGTGTGCATCGTCATGTAGAAAAATTGTATCTAATAAACAATGTAGGTGTTCTACATAACTGTGCATGATGTTTACTGAAGATCAGCCAATGTCATTTCGTTACAAGTGCCTTAGCTATGAGAGAGAGAGAGAGAGAGAGAGAGAGAGAGAGAGAGAGAGAGAGAGAGAGAGAGAGAGAGAGAGAGAGAGAGAGAGAGAGAGAGAGAGAGAGAGAGAGAGAGAGAGAGAGAGAGAGAGAGAGAGAGAGAGAGAGAGAGAGAGAGAGAGAGAGAGAGAGAGAGAGAGAGATGCTGACTTGCAGAATATGCATGGGGAAGGGAGCATCAAAATTTACCTTTGCAACATAAATACAATATCTGTGTTTAGTTTTAGAAGTGGTGGTAGAAATTGACAGATGTATTATTTTAATTGTGTGACACATTTGCTGAACTCTTTGTGCATGTTTGAGTGGATTTGATTCCTTAAAAAGCTGGCTACAGAGTGCTGGTGGTTTCTCCTGGATTTTTCATAAACAGTAATGTGAGAAATGCTTGGATTAGTTCCATTGTATCATTTACCCCAGAAATTTAATCCATATTTGCCTTCTTTTCTTTAGTGTGATTCAATGATTGAATTCAGGAACAGTCTGCCATGTGTTGTTAACTGTTATGCTGAAGAGCTCTGAGCAAACACAAAAGGCTGTAGAACTCTTACGTTTCAACTTAATTAAAACATTTTAGCTTGAAATTATATCTGCAGCATGGTGTAAGTTACTATGGTGATATACTTCAGATGAAGTTGCTATGTTGAAAGTACTCATTGAATAAGAAAATATTGGTAACATATTTTTTGGTAGGAAAAAAAAAAGATGCAATGCATAAAATGTAAAAGTTTAGTTTTTGTTGTACATATGTCTAACATTGCTGTTCTTAAACTCTGTTGTTCAGTTTTCACAGTGATCATATTGCACCCAGGAGAATATTAAATAATGTGCTAAATAATGTAAACTTTTTATGGCCGTGCTGTATGAAATTTCAGGTCTTTTAAATTAATGTATTTGCATTGCAGGTGTTGTAAAATTCCATGAAAGCAATATTAGTGATGTTGGAAGTGATTCCAGCTCTGAACAACACGGAACCATGCCTACTACAAGCTCATTACTGGAACAGTACATTTCTCATGTGAGGGAGGCATTAGGTGTGGATTTGTCATGTTCCAACGTAAATGGTGGACTTAGTGAAACTGAAAGTGAAGCTGGTGACTTGTGGAATCAGCATTTGGAAGAGCTTGGAGATCGCCTTAATCAGGTAATTTAAGGATGTTAATTTCTTCCTGTGTAAGTCAGTTAGCAAGGATTTGCCAAATGTTTATGTCCTTACTCTGATGCATATCTATGACATACATACATTTTTTCAGTGTTTATTGCACTATGCTCTCCAGTTTTGCTGTGCAGATTATAAAGTTGCTTCCCATTCATTATGGATCACAAATCTATGTAAAACATTTCAAGCGGAATGTAAGGTTTTTCATTGCGGAAGTGCTACTTGTAAGGAACAGCTAGTACAGTGCCATAACTAGACAGGTGCACAAGGCCCAGGACAAAGGTGGCGCTAAAATGGAACTGACAAAAAAATTATATGGTGAAAATGCGTAAGTGACAAGATAAATGAAATTTCATCAACAGTAGGTGAAATAATACGTGCCGCCCCGGTGGCGCAGTGGTCTAAGGCGCAGGCCTCTGATCATTCGTCCGTCTGGGGTCTGGGTTCGAATCCCGGTGAGGCATGGATGTTGTGTTTGTCTTACGGCACTGGCTCTCTCCCTTCCCTGGAACCAGTGACCCTAAATTAGGGACGGGCGACTGCTTATAGCCCATTGAGTTGCTCACGGTGGTCGTTAAACCTCCAATCAAAAAAATAATAATAATAATAATAATAATACGTTTTTTTCATTGCATCCAGTTAAAAATGTTTGCTGTTAAGTAGTCTTGTATCATTCAGTCGTGATTAAAAAGAGCATCTTTTTAAAATGATGCTTAAACCTTTTTTTAAAGATATGCATCCGGTCTCGTGAGGAAGGGAAGACTCGTACAAAGATCAAGCTTCTCCCTTCCTCACGTGACCAGAGCTACCATCAAGGTTAGAAAGAAGTGATCTTTGGGTTCACCTGCACCTCTTGGCTTTGTCGGCTGTTTTATGTGGTTTTATAGTTCAGCATCCATACCTGTGATGTCGCTGAGCAGGTAAGGCACAAGGATTACATCAAGGAACTAGCCCTGCATACACAATCATCGAGCAGTTGGTGCCACAGAGTTAAAGTTATTTATACTAAAGTTGTTAATACTCTGTTTGGACCAGCAAACTCTGTTCAAGTTTTGTATCCTTTAGAAAGCAAAATTCCGGATTTTCATCCAATACATTAAAATGCATGTGCGCATATTTTGTTTTTTCTAGTCCAAAATTGCCCAAAGCAACTGTCAGGTGCACAAAGGAGAAAAATAAACAAGAAAAAAATTAGAAGAATGCAAATCAATTTTGCACCAATTTATTAAATGGCCGAGAACAGAAATAACAGAAGGCAAAAGGGCCTATGCAAGAGGCCAAATCTAGTACTGCTTCCAAGGTGATCACACCATACTACAATTACACTTTGCCTTTTCAAAGGATGATGATACACCAGAAGGCAAGAATCCTGTGGAAGAGGACAAATCTACTACTGCTTCACAAGATGATTATTCCATACTGCAAATGACATCTACCTTTGCAGCAAATGATAATATATGGGAAAACAAGGGGCCTGCACAAGAGGCCAAATCTAGTACCACTTCCAAGGTGATCATACCATACTACAATTGCACTTTGCTATTTCAAATCATGATGATACACCAGAAGGCAAGGAGCTTGTGGAAGAGGACAAATCTACTACTGCTTCACAAGATAATTATTCTGTACTACAATTGAAATCTACCTTTGCAGCAGATGATAATGTATGAGAAAACAAGGGGCCTGCACAAGAGGAGAAATCTACTGCTTCACAAAATATTGTAAAAAAATTTCACCCAAATATTTTAAGGGACGATTATTCGTTGGAGGAGAAGCCTGCACAGAGTACTGCTACACATGTCCATAATGTTGTACTAAATTTGCCATAATATTGTACTAAATTAATATAATATTGTACTAAATATGGGAAAACAAAGGGTCTGTGCAAGAGGAGAAGCCTGCACAGAGTACTGCTGCACATGCCCATAATCTTATATATAAAACACCAAACGTCTGTTTGTCTGAAGCAGCAAAAATTCTCAAATGCTGAACTGTAGCATCGTGAAATTTGCATAGCTTATTAATACTGGAATTTCTAGGTCAACACAACTATTTTAAGATCTCTACGTCATTCCATTCGCGAGTTATGAATGAATTAATAAGCTAATCAATAAAGTCAGCGTCATTTGCTACGTCATCGTTATCTTGTTCCAAATCTGAAAGCATGTGACTGCATTCATCGCCGCTGCACATCCCCAGGTGTTTCTATTCTTTGAGAACTGAGCATAAAAAAAAATGCAAAAACGAACTTTGCAAAATCTTAACGAAACAGGCTGAAATTTTCATCAACACCATGAATTGGTAATAAGAGGAGTCCCTCAAAATTTCACCGGAATTCGGTCAAAACTCTTTAAAATAGGCATGGAATTTTTAATTCATCGGTCAACAGAAATATATGTGCAGAAACGGTTAATAAAATTTTGATGGCTAATTTAAAAAGTTATTTACCGATTCAAGCGGAATTTGGAGGCCATGTTTTTATTAACGATTTATGGTGTTCATTAAAATTTCAGTCAGTTTCATAAAATATTCACAAAGATACGTTTTTAACTTTTTTATCCCAGAGATTCGCCCCTCAAAGAAGTCAAAAACTTAAAGCACGTTATTCGATAACAAATTGTTAACAAATTTTGTTCAGTCAGTGTTCTAATGCTGTGTCTCCTGGACGCGTGTGAAATAATTCATAAAGCTTTTGGTCCATTTGATTCCATACATTCTGCACGTTTCGTTGCTTTAATTCTCGACAAAATATTTGTGACAGCAATGCCCAAAAGGAAGAGACCAATTTTAAATCTAACATGAATCAACACAAAATGCCAAAAATATCATGAACCAAGCAATCGGAAGAGGAAAGATCACAAACACATGAAGCGGACAAAACTCAACAAAGTGTTCAATGAAGCAACAAAACTGTTGACGAAACAGAGGCGCGACTTGCTGAACAACGATTTCGAACTGCTACAAGATGAAGCAATGAGACTGCTGAAGAGACGAATGAGCTTCAATCTCGAAAGCAGGGATTCCGTTAATTCCAACTGATTTGCCATTTTCATTCAAACGATTACAATTTCCTGTTCTGCTTGTATTTGCAATCAACATTAATAAATCGCAGGGACAATCGCTTAAAGTTTACGGGCTTGGATTTGACAGATGAATGCTTCTCACATAGACAGCTGTATGTTGGAATGTCAAGAGCAAAGGATCCAACAAAATTATATATTGTCGCCGATGATGGAGAAACCAAAAATGTTGTGTACGGCCAAGTGCTGAAATAATCACACTATGAATAAATAATTTGTAATGACTGAATTTGTGAAATCAGCTTTTCAGCTTTTTTCTTTCTTCCAAGCATCAATCCCCCCCCCCCCCGATTTTTTTCAGTGACATATTAGGGAATATGAAATTAATAAGCCTATATCCCGGGCGAAGCCGGGTAGTGAAGTTAGTAATGTACTAAGTTTGCGCTCTGCTGTTTCAAACGATGATTATGTTCCAAAAGAAATACTGCTAAATTACAACGATCCTCATTCTTGGCCTGCTATTGCAAATAAATTAATATATTTCCGTGTCAAACATGGTCCAGATCAAGGCAACAGCATTAATTTTAATACCTTGGTATCAGACAATTCAGGACGAAAATTTACGAAGGGCTGGTTTTATGTTAAACAAATCAATGGAGAAACAGCTTAAAGAAAATGTGTTATATTCTAATAATCAAAATGCGATATTTTGTTTTCTTTGTTTGCTTTTTGTATACAAATTGCATAATCTTTCAGACCTACAAAAAGGATTCCATGATTGGAGGCATCTTCCTCCCATTATTTCCCAACATGAAAATTCTTCTGAGCACTTAAACAATTATGTGAAGTGGAAAGTGATGGAAAAAGATATAAGATTAGAAAATGCCCTTGATTTAAATTTAGTTAATTCAATTAACAAGGGAAAATGATATGTTGTGCAATATTGAAAATAATAGTAGATGCTATTTTATTCTGTGCTAAAAACAATATTGCTCTTTTTAGAGGTTCAAATGAAATAACTGGAGATCCAAATTGTGGAATTTTTAAAAATTTAATTGAATTTGCTAGCCATTATAATGCTACTTTAAAAGAATGTATTGAAAAACATAAAAAGGTTCTGTTTTATATTTTTCACACATTATTCAAAATGAAATAATAAAATTGATTAGCAATAAAACTAGAAATGAAATATGCAGAATTAAGAAAGCAGAGTACTTCATAATTTTGTTCGACTACACTCCTGATGTCTCAAGAAAAAGACAAATGAGTCAAAGTATAAGTTATGTCTGTGTTGACTTTAATGGTAAAATGATGATCGAAGAAAGCTTCATCAACTTCATTCAATCACATGAAAAGACAGGAGAATGTCTAATGATTGAAATTTTAAACTAGAAGCTGATAAATTGGATGTTCATGATGCCAGAGGACAAGGATATGACAACAGTGCTAATATGGCTGGAAAGTACAAGGGAGTAAGAACATATATTTTGGAAATTAATAGTTCTGCTCTATTTGTACCTTACACAGTTCAGTTCATAATCTAAATTTAGCTGATGTCCACGCTGCATCTACAATGGCAGAAATGATCTCATTTTAGTATTGTGCAGAGGTTATTTAATTTTTCCTCATCCTCAAGAACACAATTGGGAATTTTAATGAAGTCTTTAAAATTGTCATGTAAGTTTTGGTACAAGGTAATCATTGAATGCCAATGCAATGAAGTTGCCATTTTTATAATTATCTGAAGTAAAGAAAGGATTAGAAATGATTGCAAGTGATTTATCAAATCCAGAAGCTGTACCAAATGCAAAAAAGTTTGCTGTTACAAATTAATTATAGATTTATCTGTACTCTTTCTGTGATGAATAAAATTCTACAATGCATCGAATGAATAAATAAAGCATTACAGTGAAAAGATGTATCGATAGACCATACAACAAAATTAATTGATGGACTTTGTGGTCCGTTACAAGGACTAGGAGAAACAGGTTTCAAATAAAATTTCCTGGGAACAAAAAATTTGGCTTAAACAATAGATATAAAGATTGGATTTCCTAATAAATGGAAGAAAACCTTGCATAGGGCACATGAAAAGCTAGTTGTGGCACTGGCTACTAACATGATTTATGAACCTCCCAAAAGTGGAAGGAAAGGTTTCAATGGCTAAAAAAAGCAAGACTTGTGATGTATTTTTTTTTAACGTGCTTCATGCATATTGTTCTTTTTCACCCTCTATCTTTCATTTTCTTGTGCTTTTGTCCTGGATTATGGCACATGTAAGTGAAAATGGCTGCTTCTTTTTAAACAAGAATACTAAGAAGCATGTCTTTCCATATTGAGTAATTTTTCAGTGGTTGTCATACTCAAAATCCTGCATTATTTTTCATTATTTCTGTGTGATGTATAATTGTAGTTCGACAGTCTATTTGGTGTGTCCATCTTGCTGGTCAGAGGGACAGATAGATGCAGCAGTATGATATTTGTTTTCCTAAATGATAACTTTTTTTATGAAACATGAGTAAAAAAACTGTTCTGTAATGTTCAGAATGATCTATCTTCCTGTGCATTCTGTCAGTACAATACTTTGTGGTGGCATTTCAAATTAATTCATTATCATCTCATATCTGCAGAGCAAAATTGTGTTAGGTGAGAGGCAGTGTATATTACTAGTCTGTCACAAGCTTTCTTCACCGTGTGCATTTCATGGAAATATCTGCTACAACCTCTAATTCTGATGGCTAATTTTATAACATCACTGCTATGTAATTAAATAAAAAGGAACTGTACACCAATTATGCTTAAAATAGTATAACTATACTAGTAACCTGAATTTCTTGGTGTGGAATAGAAATAACAGTTTCTAAGCTTTTGCACATCATCCAGATAGCTTTTTCAAGGAAGACAGACTACAAATTGAGTAATAGAGCGCTTCAACAATTTGAACACAGTGACTTGACAATAAATGAACAGATGCAAATGTAAATATACATTCAAAGACATGAGACGTTATGTTCGTTTAGCACGCAGGTTCTTATTTGAAGTTCTTATCTTGTTCTAATGTGAAGCGTTCTATTATTCAGTTTGTGGTTTGCTGTCTACCTTCCTTGGAAAAGCCATCTGGTTGATGTGCGGAAACTTGGAAACTTTGATTTCATTTCTACACCAAGAAATTCAGATTACTAGTATAGTTATACTATTTTAAATCACTGCTATGTATATTGTGCTCATCCTTAAGGACTGTGTTATATGTGTCAGAGCGTAAAACCTTCCCAGGAAGTCTTTCATTTGTAATGCAGCCCACATGATTGATATGCATGTGTGTGCATGTTATAGAGTACGCTGTTCACGACATATCCCCATGTAATGGCAAGCAGAGGGAACAATGTTTCATGGTTATCTTTTCGACTCATTGAATTAAAGTATGAAGAAAAAAAATCCCATCATTAAATTAATAAATTAGGATTTTATTTTTATTTTTATAGATTTTTCAAAAAGTTTATTTTTGAACAAATTCTCTTGAAAATAACTTAATTTTTTTTTTTATCGTCAGACCTTTGTGATGGTTCCAGGTTAACCATTTGAAACCACTGTTTGGGCACACTACCCGTTACACGGGAAGTTGAAATTGGGAGATGTCTGTTTGATTCCTGCTCCAGGGCAATGTAATTTCCAAGTTTTCTGATGTGATTGATGTTTGGTGAACAGTAAATACGGGCAATTCAGAGATGTCTGATTGCTGTATTAATAATTTTGACATTATTTTCATGTATTATGAAAAGCATATTTCTTCCATAGAATTTGTTTTCAATTGTTGATCATCATTTTGTCCTATGTGTGAAACTCTAGGGGGGGGGGGATAACCTTTAGTTCGTATATGTAAATAAACTCGAATTTGCGTATGTGATAAATATGATGGAGATGCAATTACAAAATTTAGAAGAAGCCAATGTGTAATTGGAGATAATTATTGATCTCTGTTGGGTTTTGTTTTCAGACAGCTTCCAATAATCTTTATGTATCTGTATTTTTCTGGTCTGACCCAGAAATCATGCGCAGCAGCAGGAAGTTGTGTCATGAAGTTTGCTAGTCTGATATGTGGAGCAGTTTGTTGTCTTCTCAGCGTTAGACTGTAAATTCATTAAATTTTAGTTAAAAAAATTGAAAACAAATTTTTGTTGTAAAAAGACTGAGTTTAACTTCTTAGGCTTTTTATTTTATTTATTTTATTATTAAATAAAATTTCCTGGAATATTAATGATTTATTTTTATTAAATAAAATTTCCTGGAATATTAATGATTTATTCTTATTAAACATTATTTCCAAATTTTGTCAAAACTTGGCCATACTTACTAAACTAATTGGCATTTTTGTTTCCATTTCCCTTAATGTGGATGAGTATTATTTAGGCATGTCTGTTATGATAGTTCACAAACCTTCTATTGAAGCATATGATTTAGACATTAGGTAAGAAGGTTTAAAACCCCAAAAGTATATATATATATATATATATATATATATATATATATCATCATCATCATCATCATTGTCAACCATTATCAATCCACTGCTGGACGAAGGTCTCCCCAAGTTTCCTCCACAACGGTCTGTCTTGTGCCAGTCTCCTCCATGTCACTCCCGCATATTTACGAATTTCATCCACCCATCTCCCATGTGGTCTTTTTCTGGGTCTTTTCCTGTCCCTTGGAATCCAATCTAAAATTTCGGCTGTCCATCTATGGTCTGTCCTTCTGGCAGTATGTCCAGCCCATTGCCATTTCAGGATTTAACTCTGATCATGATGTCTTCCACTCTCGTCATTTTTCGGATCCACGAGTTCCTCTTCTTATCTCTCCTGGTTATACCAAGCATGCACCTCTCCATGCTTCTTTGAGTTGTCTGCAGCCTTTGTATGTCTCTTTTAGTTAAGGTCCACGTCTCTGCACCATACGTAAGCACTGGAAGGATGCATTGATCAAACACTTTTCTTTTAAGACATAATGGCATATTGCTCTTGAAAATTATGCTGTTTCTTCCAAAAACTCTCCAGGCAAGTTTTGTACGCCGATTAATTTCTTCATCAATGTGACCCTCACTTGATATCTGCTGTCCAAGATAAACGTACGTATCTGTTATCTCCAGTTTTCTCCATCAATCGATAAATCTTCATTTTCTTGTAAAAGCATTGAACATCACTTTTGTTTTCTGAAAGTTCATTTTTAATCCCACTTCTTTACTGTTGTCAGCAAGTTCCTGGATCATACTCTGCAGCTCTGATGGGGTAGTTGCAAAAATGACTACGTCATCAGCAAAACGAAGGTGGGTTAGATAATCTCCATTAATCTTTATCCCTTTGTTTTCCCAGTTCAGTGATTGAAAGACATTTTCCAATGTGGCATTAAAGAGCTTCGGAGATATGGTGTCACCTTGTCTCACTCCTTTCCAATTTTTATGTGTGTTGTATTTTCAAACAGCCGAATCTTTGCACTTGCATTTTCATAGATGTTATTAATAATATTAATGTATGCATCTTCAATACCGCAGGATTTCAGAGCCGTGGTAACTGCTGATGGTTTCACCGAATCGAAGGCTTTTCATAATCGATAAAAGCCATGCACAATGGAAGTTCATATTCCCTCGCTCTTTCAATTAGTTCTCTCAGTACGTGGATATGATCTATTGTGCTGTAGCCACTCCTGAATCCAGCTTGTTCTCTCGGTTGAGCCATGTCCAGTGTTACCTTCCAAGCGGTGTGAAAGAACTTTAGTGAAGATTTTATAAACCACTGATAGGAGGCTGATAGGTCTGTAGTTCCTGAGATCCTCAATGTCACCTTTTTTATGTAGCAGGATCATTGTAGCATTGTTCCAATCCTCAGGAATCTTCCCTTCATTAAGGCATCGAGTGAAAATTTGGGCGAGTACTGTTTCAATTTCTCCACTTGCTTCTTGTATGATGTCTATAGTAATTCCATCTTCTCCTGGAGCTTTCCCCCGCTTCATGTTCTTGATTGCATGAGCAACTTCTGCAGGAAGGACTGGAGGAACTCTGGTACTGGTATCTTTCATGATATCTAGAGTGCATGTATCATCCCTTTCATATAATTTGGAGTAGAAATCTTTCACTCTTGTCAAAATTTCGCCTCTATTTCTTGTTACAGAACCATCTTCTTTTCTCAGTGCCATAATCTGTTTTCTTCCCTTACTGAGATGTCCCTTTGCTATCTTTAGGCTTTGGTTGTTTTCAATTGCTTTCCTCACTAGTTCACAGTTGAATTTTCTTACGTCTTCAGTGATACTTTTTCGTACTGTCTTGCATAGCTCTATATATTCCACTTTGGAAGTCACATCTTCTTTAGTTGTCCTCATCTCTCTTCTTTTTTGCATCAACATTTTGGTTTTTCCTGATAATTTGTTTACATGCAACTTGTTCTTAGACCCAGCTAATTTTGTTGCTGTTTCCATAAGAGCTTTGGTTACTTTTCTGTTAACTTCAGAGATGTCCACTTCTTCCGATGTTAGGCCTTCTAAAGCAGAGAACCTGTTCTTCAGTTCCAACTTGAAGGTATTATGGTGTTTTTTAAGGTTGGTTATGTCAATAGATTTTGTTTGTCTTATGAGCTTGCCACGTTCAAGTTTAGTGTTGAGGTGCATCTTACATCTCACCAATCTATGGTCACTACCTGTGTTGAACTTGTTTAGCACACTGCATATATATATATATATATATATATAATATATGTAAGGTCAGGTGATGCGTAACATCACAGCCTCTCCTTGACAAATGTCAACCCCGCCTTCTCGTGGTGCATCCTGTTCCCACTAAAGGGGCTCTGACGACCGCCCATAGCGGTATAACTATACCATCGGGATTAGAGGAAATTCTATCCCACACTCACCAACCCGCTTGGCCAGCGTGGTGAGTTATGGCCAAACCCCTCCAAAATGATTCCACAACTTAAATCTTGGCCCTCAGTCTCCGGCAGCTGGAATGTACCTGGCCAAGGCAGCGGCCAGTGCGACATGAAGGCAGAGGGTGCTAAGAATCCCCGGAGGACCAGACTAGGCTGCCATCTGATGCTGACCTTGGCTACTTACAATGGACGCTCCCTATCTTCTGATTCAAGGCTTCTTGAATTGGAAGAGGAACTACAAAGGATCAAGTGGGACATCGTGGGGCTAAGTGAGGTAAGGAGAAAAGGAGAAGATCTCATCGAACTGAAAAGTGGACATCTCTTCTACTATCGTGGGACAGATACTGGCAGAACTAGTGGTGTTGGATTTATAATAAACAAGAAACTGAAGGATAAAGTTGTAGAAGTTGAAAGTTCCTCTGACAGAGCTGCACGACTTGTTATCCAACTCTCGAAAAGATACCAGGCTCAGATTATTCAAACTTATGCACCCACCACAAGTCATCCTGAAGAAGAAATTGAAGAATTTTATGAGGAAATTTGTCATCTAAATAATAAAGGTAAGCAGCACTTGAAAATAATTATGGGAGATTTCAATGCAAAAATAGGGCAACGGCAACAGAATGAAACTTCAGTAGGTAAATTCGGTCATGGCAACAGAAACCAGCGTGGAAATACTCTCGTTGAGTTTGCAGAGGCAGAAGGGTTTTTCATCTTGAACTCCTTCTTCAAGAAAAAGCCACACAGGAAATGGACATGGAGACATCCAAATGGGACGACAAGTGAAATTGATTTTATTATGTGTAACAAAAAATTCGTCATAGAAGACTGCAGTGTGCTAAACAAGTTCAACACAGGTAGTGACCATAGATTGGTGAGATGTAAGATGCACCTCAACACTAAACTTGAACGTGGCAAGCTCATAAGACAAACAAAATCTATTGACATAACCAACCTTAAAAAACACCATAATACCTTCAAGTTAGAACTGAAGAACAGGTTCTCTGCTTTAGAAGGCCTAACATCGGAAGAAGTGGACATCTCTGAAGTTAACAGAAAAGTAACCAAAGCTCTTATGGAAACAGCAACAAAATTAGCTGGGTCTAAGAACAAGTTGCATGTGAACAAATTATCAGGAAAAACCAAAATGTTGATGCAAAAAAGAAGAGAGATGAGGACAACTAAAGAAGATGTGACTTCCAAAGTGGAATATATAGAGCTATGCAAGACAGTAAGAAAAAGTATCACTGAAGACGTAAGGAAATTCAACTGTGAACTAGTGAGGAAAGCAATTGAAAACAACCAAAGCCTAAAGATAGCAAAGGGACATCTCAGTAAGGGAAGAAAACAGATTATGGCACTGAGAAAAGAAGATGGTTCTGTAACAAGAAATAGAGGCGAAATTTTGACAAGAGTGAAAGATTTCTACTCCAAATTATATGAAAGGGATGATATATGCACTCCAGACATCATGAAAGATACCAGTACCAGAGTTCCTCCAGTCCTTCCAGCAGAAGTTGCACATGCAATCAAGAACATGAAGCGAGGAAAAGCTCCAGGAGAAGATGGAATTACTGTAGACATCATACAAGAAGCAAGTGGAGAAATCGAAACAGTACTCGCCCAAATTTTCACTCGATGCCTTAATGAAGGAAAGATTCCTGAGGATTGGAACACCGCTACAATGATCCTGCTACATAAGAAAGGTGACATTGAGGATCTCGGAAACTACAGACCTATCAGCCTCCTATCAGTAGTTTATAAAATCTTCACTAAAGTTCTTTCACACCGCTTGAAGGTAACACTGGACATGGCTCAACCGAGAGAACAAGCTGGATTCAGGAGTGGCTACAGCACAATAGACCATATATCCACGTGCTGAGAGAACTAATTGAAAGAGCGAGGGAATATGAACTTCCATTGTGCATGGCTTTTATCGATTATGAAAAAGCCTTTGATTCGGTGAAACCATCAGCAGTTACAAAGGCTCTGAAAACCTGCAGTATTGAAGATGCATACATTAATATTATTAATAACATCTATGAAAATGCAAGTGCAAAGATTAGGCTGTTTGAAAATACAACACATGTAAAAATTGGAAAGGGAGTGAGACAAGGTGACACCATATCTCCGAAGCTCTTTAATGCCACATTGGAGGGTGTTTTTCAGTCGCTGAGCTGGGAAAACAAGGGGATAAAGATTAATGGAGATTATCTAACCCACCTTCGTTTTGCTGATGACGTAGTCATTTTTGCAACTACCCCATCAGAGCTGCAGAGTATGATCCAGGAACTTGCTGACAAGAGTAAAGAAGTGGGATTAAAAATGAACTTTCAGAAGACAAAAGTGATGTTCAATGCTTTTACAAGAAATGAAGATTTATCGATTGATGGAGAAAAGCTGGAGATAACAGACACGTACGTTTATCTTGGACAGCAGATATCAAGTGAGGGTCACATTGATGAAGAAATTAATCGGCGTACAAAACTTGCCTGGAGAGCTTTTGGAAGAAACAGCATAATTTTCAAGAGCAATATGCCATTATGTCTTAAAAGAAAAGTGTTTGATCAATGCATCCTTCCAGTGCTTACGTATGGTGCAGAGACGTGGACCTTAACTAAAAGAGACATACAAAGGCTGCAGACAACTCAAAGAAGCATGGAGAGGTGCATGCTTGGTGTAACCAGGAGAGATAAGAAGAGGAACTCGTGGATCCGAAAAATGACAAGAGTGGAAGACATCATGATCAGAGTTAAATCCCTGAAATGGCAATGGGCTGGACATACTGCCAGAAGGACAGATCATCGATGGACAGCCGAAATTTTAGATTGGATTCCAAGGGACAGGAAAAGACCCAGAAGAAGACCACATGGGAGATGGGTGGATGAAATTCGAAAGTATGCAGGGGTGACATGGAGGAGACTGGCACAAGACAGACCGTTGTGGAGGAAACTTGGGGAGACCTTCGTCCAGCAGTGGATTGATAATGGTTGACAATGATGATGATGATATATATATAGTGCCATTGTGAACATCATGCCTCGTTCAAAATCAGCAGCTAGTGATGTAATCAAGAAGTAGAAATCTGACAATATTACCGTCATCCAACAATGCACAAGATGACCAAAAAAGTTTTCCTTTCACATCAGACTGTACTGTATTCAAAAATACATCATTGAAGCTTTTGAAGTCTGTACAAATGTGCTTTTGCTTGTCAGTAGCAGTGTGAGAAAGAGTATGCATTGAAGGTCCCACCAGTGTGCATTCATATATAACATCACCATAAGGGAAGGAAGGATTTATCCTTATCAATGACAAAATAAAATTAATGGATTTATGAAGGAAATATATCATTGATTGTCAACAAATAGGCAGTTTGTTTCTTAGGAATTTCATATTAGTAAAAGCTAAAAAATAATTACGAGGGCTTGAAAAAATGGGGTCATCTGCTCGTCTGTGACAAGTGAAAACTTTTAGTTGATGAGTAAAAAATTCAGTAGAGTAATTGAAATTCAGGTGGCTATTATATACACGTTATTATTATGCCTATCGTCGGATACGCAAAACTATCAGTTTCTTAATAAAGCTTATTTTAATTCACAGAAGTAATGCATGATTGTGCACCGACATGGGAAACTGGTTTCTCTGCGACAGAAATTATTGTGGTTTACAAGGAACATGAGGCGAGAAACCGCAAGCCTGGGAAAAACTCAGTTTTCTCTCATGTGACTGCCTATCTTTCCCCAAACACTGTATGAAAAGATAGGTAGTGTAAGAGTCATGTGTGCCTCATGAGCTGCCGCTTAGCCCATTGATGTTGTAGGTCATAGGGCAAACACAGAAACCTGTGTTTCTGGGGAGCTGTTAGGAAAGTTTTAAAACATTAAAGATTTCTTGCATCATCTACTGTAGAGGGAGAAAATTGTGTTTGGTTATTATACTGTGGTTAATCTTTTAAATTAACTTAGCAATAAAATATTATTCAAGAGATGTGCATTTAAATTTTTAACAAATCAAACTTTAAGAAATTGGCAGCCCTTCGGGGCTGTCGATTTTCAGCTGGTGAACGAGATATTTGCCTGACTGGTGAACCTGCATGAAATTTCTCAAGCCCTGGTAATTACAATATTTTTTTCACAATTTGGCAGTTCAGCCTTTTTTTATATTGCACAACATTTGTAACTTCATAAGCTTTGTGTGACATTGCTGTTTTTTTTTTTTGTTTTGTTTTAAGTAGATAAAAACATATATTGTACCACTGGATTCCTCAGGAAATATTACACAAAAAGGATGACTTTTAGATTTCTGTTGTTACAAATAACAGGTATTGCATTTCTAAGCAAAATTTTTTTTCGCGTACTGGAATTTTTACAACCGCATTAAACAAGCTGTACCTTCAGTACAGTGCTTAAGAATACATTGTCGTATAAAAGCGAGCACATATTTTTTATAAACGTAAACTGCAGAGAATTCAATGTCTGTTCCGTAATTTATGTAAATTGATTTTATTGATGAGGCCATGAGTCTTTTAGCTTCATTCATTCTTGTTTTTGTGATTGGCAACTGGCCAAGCTTTTCAGTATTTAGCAATTTTTGTTTTTATTGAGACATCACTGATTATTATTAGTTTTATTTAAAGTATTGATATTTGAAATACTATTAAGTAAACAATAATCTTCTGTCCTCCAAATGCCGCAAGAACTGATTCTGCGCTAATGTGCCAGATACACACAAACACTGGTATTTCTATCTGCCATCCACCCAAAGGGCCATGACTTTCTCTTGCTATCACTTCCACAGAGTGCATTTTACTTTCACAGTAGCAATGTGCAGGCAAAACCATGCATTTTTTTCATTTGTTAGATCAAACCTTTATTTATACAAAATAACTGCTATAGTTTTCTGAGTGCTGCACAACATAGCATGCAACTCAGCTACTAAAGTAGGTAGAGATCAGCACACTGGACAAAAAGTTAGTCACCCTTAACAGAAATTGCGTAATAATGGGTGATGGTGCCTCTTGCCTTGATAACAGCATGAATCTGGTGTGTTAGAGACTTCATGAGGTTGTTGGATGTATTGAAAATCGATTTGCAGCCACTCGTGCGTCAATAGGTCCCGAAGTTCCACCAGAGTACATGGGTGCGTGTTCTGGCATTTCACGTTCTGTTCCAAATGATTCCAGAGATTTTCAAAAGGATTTAAATCTGGGGATTTGACAGGCCAATTGAGGTGAGACAGTGTTGCAGATTGTCCGTCGTGCCACTCAGCCCTGTGCACACGGCAGTCGTCGTCTTGGAAGACAGGAGTGGCAATGTGATGCTGTTCCTGGAGATGCAGGGCAAAGGGCAACACTTCGTCATTCAGAGTGCGGAGGTATGTATGCTGGTTTAAATTCATCATCACTGCAACGAAAGGGCCATGGTGCAAAAAATATCATAGAACCCCTCCAGCTTGAACAACACCTTCTACAATCAAGATCAAATGCTTCATTGGGCCTGCGATGCACTTGTCGCCTCTCATCAATAGAGTACAAACAAAAGCGAGATTCATCCGACCAAATTACTCGTTTCCAATCCTCCACAGTAAAGTTTAGGTTCATTTGAGCCCATCGATAACGTGCGACTTTGTGACTTGCTGTTAAAAGAGGACTCTTCCGTGGTACTTTGCTCCAGATGTCCATCGCATGTGGTTCTCGTCGCAATGTCCTTTCAGAAATTGGTTGGAGTGGACTTTTATTGACTGTTTGGAGCAATTGTTGCCTGGTTTGAAACCGGTTTGCAGTTACTAGGTGTGAAACATGGCGACGATCCCTGTTTGTGAGAATTGTTTTCCGCCCACAGTTATGTTGCCGATTTTCAGTTGACTGCAAACTACACCACTGTTAATAGACCCGCTGGGCAGTGTACTTCGACACACCAACAAATTGGGCGACTTCATTCATTTTGTCTCCATGCAAACGGCCAAACAAGAAGACTCCTTTTTGCCACTCAGTAACTAACGGCAGTCTTACGACCCATATTGCAGACTAAATTCAACACACACATTGCTCTTACCACTGCACGAGACAGAAATGATCCTGTAGACTACGTCAGTGCAATTTTTCTCCCAACAATGCTATCACGGTGCCCTCTGTAGAACCAAAAACTTCCTACTGTCATTTCTGTTAGGGGTGAACTAATTTTTTGTCCGGCGTGCTTCATGCATTATACAATACAAAAGTGCTAAAGAGAATTGCGATTTTTGTGTTTCTGTTGTTTTAAATAATAAAGATATTTGCATTTTAAAAGCTTTCAACCATCCATAGAATTTCTGTAATTTCAAAAAATTAGTATCTGTTGATCGATCAGGAATAAAAATGTTAAATGTTGGGAATTTTCATATGATGGCAATATCTACATGTATAAAAAAAAAACCAAAAAAAAAAAAAAAAAACCAGTTGTTAAGAATCAGTGATAGGGTGGTGGATAGCACCAATCAATTTGAAATGAAATGATCATATAGTTTCAGTTTTTGTGCATAATATGTAAATATTTATCATTAACTAAATCCGTGTTTGTCATAAGTTGTTGTTGATAATGATGATGATATATGTTATGGGAAGAAACCAAAATCAGACAGATTGCGATGTACCTATAAGTTTCAGACAATCTGAGCAAATCGTGATGTGACTATTTATCAGTAGGCAAATCTCTAATCACTTATCTCTGCAGACTGTTCTATCTTTTTTTAAATATATATTTCATCACCAGACTGGCATGAAGTCAAAATCCAAACACCACTCCCTTCGACCAATCGGTCTCAAGGACACATGCTGTGCACGGCATTGTTCATCCAGTTGTCAACACCACTCCCTTCAACCAAGCTGTCTCAAGGCCACCTGCCACGTTACTCTCCAAATATAAACATAGGAGGGTCCCTTGAATTGGTTGAATCATGATTTGCCAAAGATGATCGGTTGGATCTCGATTTGCCTCGGCACATCCCGAAATACCAAGATACATCGCGATTTGTCCGGGCAAATAGTGATCTCTCCGTAAGTCCACATTTGCCCTTAACATATATATCTAAGTGTATTTTAAGAAACTATGTTGTTAAATACCATTTCCCTCAAATTTATGCTCTTTGAGATTTCCAAAATGTAGTATATGCACTCAAGGGGTTTCAACTGTATATGATATTTATGTACAAAGACTTCATGTGTTCTTTACCATTAGTTTATTGTGCATAGTGGCAGCTTTTTTTTTTTTCAGGTATGAACTTGAATATTTCTGTGTGAGAAAAATACATGCAAAAAGATTTTAATGTACTGTTCTTTTTCTCCCCATTTCATAGGAGAATGATCGCTCAGGATTCCTAAGAATGGTGAATCGCAACCATTTGTTTAATAGTAGCAATTATAGTTTAAGCAGCCTGTTCAGTGTTGGTAGTATTGCCAGTGGTCTAACTAGCAGACCTGGAAGTATGCGATCCCGCAGATCTCAATGGCAAGGACCTGCACCTCTGCACGCTTTGTATGATTTGCTGATTGCACCAATTGAAGACTTCTTACCTAAGGACCCTGACCCTCAGGAAATTCTTTTGGTCCTGGATGGTGATCTCTATTTAGCTCCATTTGCGATTTTAAAGAATGGAAGCTGTGATGAATATCTGTGTGAACGTTTCAGTTTAACTGTTCTTCCTTCAGTAAGTGCTTTGAAAGCTAGCCAAAAATCAAAAGTTGGCCGTCAACAAAACAACAAGGACCACATTTCTTCCCTGATCATTGGTAATCCAAAGATTCCAACTGTTGTATCTGAGCAGTGGGGATGGAATGACATACCTCAAGCAGAACAAGAAGCAAACCTTGTTGCTGACATATTGTCAGCCAAGCCAATTATTGGTGGCAGTGCCACAAAAGAAAATATTCTAAGTCAGATTTCACAAGCCGAATGCATACATTTTGCTGCACATGTCTCTTGGAAGCTTTCTGCTGTTGTTTTGTCACCTGGCGAGTTTGTAGAATCCTCACGTAATTTTACTCATAGTTCTCAGTCAGAAACTGCCCATGATAGTATGGATTGTTGTGAAGAGCCCACATCAGAACTCTCATCAGATTTACCTCCACTATCTGAATTTTTACTTACTGCTGCAGACATTTTAAATTTGAGACTGTCTGCTCGTTTAGTGGTGATTAGTTCCTGCCATACAAGAAATCACCATGGACGAGCACATTCAGATGGTGTTGTTGGGCTCACTAGAGCATTACTGGCAGCTGGAGCCCAGTGTGTCCTTGTTTCTCTGTGGCCTGTTCCTGATGCTGCTGTGAAGATCCTCTTACGTACCTTTTATTCAGGTTTATTGCAGGTATTTATTCAGTTGTATCTCTTGTTATGTGCTGAACTTAAATGTGAAATGCAATGAAAATCTTAAATGTTACAGTTTTAAGAAAAAATATATAAACTTGTTCCTAAATTGTTTGTATCATGACATAGAAATAATGGAACCAGGAGCTCATACATATCCTGATAGATTTTTCTGTATTTTTGTCAGATCAACAGTGGGCATTTGTTATTATTGGTTGGCATCAAACAAGGAGCTTTAAGAAGAAGGTGAAGAGGCAGCCCTTGTCCATCTTTAATATAACACCATCCATATGTTCATTTGTGTCCCTGATCATTTGTTGTCAAATTAGTTGACTCCTTGAAATCAGACATCATTGATCTGGATGATTTTTATTTAAATTGTTTTTAATAAACTTTTCCTGAGTTAGATAGACCTATATGAAAATATTGGGAAAGAGTGGAATCTGTTGCAAAGTGCAATTTTAAAATGGTAGTAACTTAAGATCTATAGTAGGCTGCCCCGGTGGGGCAGTGGTCTGAGCACTGGCTTATGACCATTCTTCTGAGAAGGGTCCGGGTTTGAATCGTGGTGAGGCATGGATGTTGTGTTTGTTTTACTGCACTGGTTCTCTCCCTTCCCTATAGTCAGTGCCCCTAAATTAGGGACAGGCGACTGCTTATAGCCCAGTGAGTTGCCCACAGTGGTCGTTAAACTTCCAATTAAAAAAAAAAAAAAAAAAGATCTATAAGAGACAGATCTGTGAAATAGGGCTCATTCAAAGGTCTACAAAGCAGCATAAGTATAGTTTTTAGAAGAATTAAAAGTCATTTTAAATTTGAATTACTCAAAAACCTTATTTTCTAAGTTTTTCAAATGTTTCATGCTTTATCTTGGAACTAACATTCGGCCAAGTTCCAGGAAGGAGAAATAATCCCCCCTTTTTTTTAAAGCAAGTGTTAAATTTGATTAGCATAGGGGTTTCTACAGGCTTTGCATGGCTTCTAGAATTATATTTATGTTATTTTAGCTGTTGGAAAGTGCTTGAATTTATTTTTTTTAACCTTTTTTTTTTTTTTTTAAAGGTCCCAAAGGGTTTGGAATAGTTGTGGATTTTTTTCTGTTTAGATGGGAAAAATATCACTTCTACTGTTCGTCAGATCATGCACTACTTGCAGAGGCTTCTGTGACTACTGCTTGGTTAGTCAGTAGTTCTAAGAGAGTGAGAGAGATTGTGTAACTTGTTTCCATTATTGTAGTTCTGAATGGGCTGCTTTTGATGACATCCCCCATAGCAGAAAGTTCCTGGCCAGTCTGCGACAGATATCATTGTGCCACAAAATAATCTGCGGGTGGTCACTGTGCAAGATAACTACTAAATGTGAAAAACAATAAAAATTGCGCAGACATATTTTTCTACCTAAAAAAATGTCTAACCTAGGTACTACAGCAATGGCAATGTTAATTAGAATCAAGAACATTCTGGTCCTCTGTATCTAGAATTTTACCAGTATTTTCAAGCTGAAACACAAATATTTAGGGAATAAAATTATATTTAACAACAATAAAGCACTAGGAAAAAAATGTTATAAGAGGAGAAATCTTCACTCCATTCTACTTCTGTTTTCGGAACATTTTTCTCCATTTCCCATCTCAAGTGCAAACATTTATGTAATTAAATGATGATTAAACAGTAATGCAGAAGCACAGTGGGTGGAGGGTTATTAGAGGGAGAAATTTTTGCTTTGTGCAACTTTGGTTATCAGAAAATTTTCCTCCATTTTCTTTGATTAGAGGGAGAAATTTTTGCTCCGTACAACTTTGGTTTTCAGAAATTTTTTCTCCATTTTCAATTTTAAATACAAACATTTATTTAACAAAATGATATTTAATGACCATACAGGGCTGAGGGAAATATCGCAAGAAAAAGAATTCAAAATTACTGGATTCCGTCAAACTTTCGTTTTCGGAAATTTTTGGCCTCCATTTTCAAAATAAACCACAAATATTTATGCAATAAAATGATATTTAACAACAGTATCAGATAATTCTTTCTTCAAGCATCGAGGGAATGTTGGGAGAAAAAAAATGACGATTACGCGAGAAATCGTAATTTTAAAAGGGGTGAAATGGAAATTTTGAAAGGTGGAAAACTTGCATCTGTGATAGAGTCTGCAAGGTGGTTTAATGGGGTTCTGGGGATATCGTTTCTGTCTGCAGGACCAAAATAAATCTGCAACGTGAGGCGGCCGTCGCCGCGATTCTGCTTCGAGGATGATTAGAAAATGAATCTGCATGCGATGTACGTCGGCCGTCGCCGCGATTCTGCTACAGGACCGAATACAAAATAAACCTGCGACGTACGTCGTCCATCGCCGCGATTCTTCTACGGGGATGAGTACAAACAAAATAAATCTGCGATGTATGTTGCTGCGATTCTTCTAAGGGGCTGAGTACAAAATAAATCTGCTATGCCTGTCACCACAATTCTTCTACGGGGATGAGTACAAAATAAATCTGTGATGTACGTCGCCGTGATTCTTCTACGGGGATGAGTACAAAATAGATCTGCTATGCCTGTCACCACAATTCTTCTACGGGGATGAGTACAAAATAAATCTGTGATGTACGTCGCCGTGATTCTTCTACGGGGATGAGTACAAAATAGATCTGCGATATCCGTTGCCTGTTGCCGCGATTCTTCTACGGGGACGTGTACAAAATAAATCTGTGATGTACGTCGGCCGTTGCCGTGATTCTTCTACGCGGATGAGTACAAAATAAATCTACGACGTATGTTGGCTGTTGCCACGATTCTGCCATGGGGATGAGTACAAAATAATTGTGCGACCTAAGTTGTCCTTCGCGAGAGTTCAAAATAAATCTGTGATGTACGTCGCCGTGATTCTTCTATGGGGACGAGTACAAAATAATTCTTTGATGTACGTCGGCCGTCGTCGCTATTTTGCTACGGTGACGAGTACAAAATAATTCTGCGACCTACGTCGTCCTTCCGGAGAAAAACAAAAATTACGATTACGGTAGAAATCCTCACTATGCCTAACTTCCGAAAATTTTGGAATGCGAAAAACTTGCATCTATGATAGGGAGTCTGCAAGATGGTTTTAATAGGGTTCTGGGGATATCGTTTTTGTGTGCAGGACCAAAATAAATCTGCGACATATGTCGCCCATCGCCATGATTCTGCTTTGGGGACGACATCTAAAAGATGTGGAGCGAAAAGCAATGTTGGATGTTTCAAGAATATTCTCCTCTAAATTCACAGATACACAATCCAAAGAAAATGGACAGGTCTGCCATTTTATTTATAGGTATTTTCAAAGGCTGTACATCTTCCTTATAATCAACCGAATATGCTCTGAGTGCTGAACAAAGTAGTTGCAAGTGAAAAAGAGAGTGCAGCAGAGGTGGATCCCATCCCATCTTCAGGAAAAGTAGTGGGACAGTGTTCCACATCACCCTGCCTCGACTGCAGCTCTGCATATATGATATCATCTCTCCCATTACATGTTGTTCTACAGAGCAAGACAGAGAGGTATTGTTTGAATGATAGCCGTCGTGTGCAGTTGGTGTCACAACACTGTGTGTTTATCTTCACAACAGTCCAGTGTGGGTTTTCCGTCTTCCATGCATTCTTGACCCTGGTCTCATTTCTCTAGTGGCATGTAGATGCCACCAGCCTCGTGGGTAGAGTTTGTTGAGTGCTTCATATTATTGGCAGCAATTGTATGAATTTATGGCAGAGGTGATGAGGGAATAGGGTTCGTAAATACACCAAGATACAACATTAGTAAAATCCGCAAATTTTATTGTCGTAAAAGTGGTGTACAAATGACAAGCGAGCTTTCACCACATACCACGTGGCTTCATCAGGCTAGATGTGCATCTAAAAAACAGTATCAAAACAGTAGCACTTAAAAATGCAACGTACAAATTTAGAAAGGATAATATAAATATCATATATGATGCACAGCACACGATCAGAATCTTACATTGTCAGTGAAGAGCACTAGATGCTCACACAGAATGTCTAACAGTTCGAGCCAAATGGAGGGAACCGTAGTGATAATTTCTGTGTGGCATATGTTCTGTTTCGTTAAGATATCAATTGACTCTCTTAGTGCAGTCTTTCTTGGGTTTCTGTAACTTGCAAGTTTCTTTACCTCATCCCAAATAGGGGTAGCTACTTGTGATATGACGTTCCTGGCCAGTGCTGTCGAGAGTCTTCTGATTTTTACGTCTCTCTTGTGTTCAGAGATCCAGATACGGAACGACCTCTTTGTCATGCTGATGTAGAGCTTTCGAGAGTCATCGGGGCATTTTAGGAGTATTACATATACTCACGCATGCGATGAGGGCGTGGGGTCCCGTTGGCTAGAGGTGAGATGGGAAGTTAAGTACCTCGCTGTCTTTATTTAAAAATAGAGTCCAAACTTCCTGAGGTTGTTTCGAGCTGTACTTCATATATGATATTTATACATTGAGTGGCCACTTTATTCTGACCAACTGACGGTTTTAAGCAAATGAGCTATGGCTGCACGCTGTTGCCGCAAGAGGGCGAGGCTAGCATAAAAAGGGAAAGCTTAATGCTTGCAACAGTAGTAGAAGTGATTTTTGGGTGACGAGATGGGTAAAAAATGCGATTTGGCGGACTTTCAACGTGGGATAATTGTAGGAGCTCGGAGCCATGGAGCCAGTATCACCGAAACTGCCGCATTCGTGAAATGTTCCAGAGCAACTGTTGTTAAAGTGTATAAAGACTAGACTGTCAGCCAAAAAACTGGGTCTCTACGTGCAACGTGTGGTTGTCATCGACTAGTGACTGCTTGGGCGGAACGGAGAGTGTCCGAACTAGTAACAGACAACAGAAGGGCAACAGTGCAGCAAATTACAGACCATCTTAATCAAGGATCCCCTCAAATGATCTCTGCACGAACTGTTCGCCGTATACTGCATTGGATGGGATATGGCAGCCGAAGGCCTGTTCGAACACCTTTGCTGTCTGCAGTTAACAAGAGAAAATGTCTCCAGTTCACACAGAAGCACAAGGATTGGACAGTCGAAAATTGGAAACAAATTATGTGGTCCGATGGATCACGTTTTCAGTTGCACCATGGCGATGGCCGAGTGAGAATTTGGCGGAAACAGCATGAAAGCATGGACCCCAAATGCATTGCTACAACCCTTCAAGCTGGTGGAGGCAACACTATGGTTTGGGGAATGTTTTCCTGGCATGCTTTGGGCCCTTTAATTCATATTGATCAACGTCTGACTGGCCCTACATATCTAAACATCGTTGCGGACCAAGTGCATCCTGTCATGTGGATGGTTTATCCCAATGGCGATGGCTACTTTCAACAAGATAATGCGTCCTGCCATAGTGCTCGTATTGTACAGGATTGGTTTCAGGAACATGCCGGTGAGTTTACTTTGCTTAGGTGGCCCCCACAATCTCCAGATCTCAACCCCATTGAGAATTTGTGGGATGAAGTTAAACGAGCCATCATACAGCTGGATCCACAACCTGCAATCTCACACTCCTGGAAAGTGCTATTCATCAAGCATGGTCTCAGATTCCACAAACCACCTATCGACATCTCGTGGAGTCCATGCCACGAAGACTTGATGCAGTATTAAAGGCAAAAGGTGGCCCAACGAAGTACTGAGGGGATGGTCATAATAAAGTGGCCACTCAGTGTATTATCTTTTCTAAATTTGTACGTTGCAGTTTTAAGTGCTACTGTTTTGATTCTGTTTTTTAGATGCACATCTAGCCTGACGAAGCCACATGGTATGTGGTGAAAGCTCGCTTTTCATTTGTACTGTACACCACTTTTACATACATACATACATACATACATACATACATACATACATACATACATACATACATACATACATATCACTAAGCTATTCTCTGAGATTCAGAGATTAGCTCCAAAAAGAAATACAAACTTCCAGATATTTTTACTTATTGTCGTATCAAACTTCGCCATTTACAGCGATCTTGACATACAACTCGTGCTTCACTGATATCCATTACACGCCTTACACAAGATCTTTTATACTTCATACTCATAATCTTTTTCTCATGCATACACTCCTGAATCTGATCCACCCATGTCTTCCTTGGCCTTCCTCTGCCTTTCCTTCCTGCCACTTGGGTTGAAAATATTTTCTTAGTAAGCATTTCATCACTCATTCTTTCAACATGGCCAAACCACCGAAGCATATTGGTCTCCACCTTGCCAACAACATTTTGCTTTACATCACACAACTGCAATACATCTTCATTCCTCACACAATCAGATCGTGTCTTGCCACAAACCCCATGTAAGTAACGCATTTCTCCAGCACACAAACGACTTCTATGCTTCTTCTGCAGTACCCAGGTTTCACTGCCATACATCAGAGTAGGAACAATTATTGTTTCAAACACAGCCATGTGGGACTCTCTAGAGAACCCATCATTCCTGTGAAAACCTCCCAGAGCAGCTATGACTTTCAAAGAAGAATTCACTCGCCTACTGATTTCACCATCCAACTTGTTCTCTCTGTCAAACATGCTTCCTAAATACACAAACTCACTCACCTGGTCAATCACAGTGCCATTTATACTTACATTACATTCAGTGCTACCCATTCCTCTCTCAAACACCATAACTTTGGTTTTTCCCTTATTTATACTCAGTTTGAATTTCATGCAAACTTCGTGCATCCGAGTCAACATACTCTGCAACTCACTTTTGCTCTCTGCCAACAGGACAGTGTCATCAGCATACAGCAATCTGCACACATGGATATCACCAAGACATAAACCACTATTATCTATTTTGGCCTCACGCATGCATGTGTCCATAAATATATTAAACAGCCATGGCGACATTACACAACCTTGTCTAACTCCTGCACCAATGGAAAACCATTTTGATAAAACACCATTCACTCGTACACAAGCTCTACTACTAGCATACATGGCTTTTACACTATTAAGTAGATTCCCAGTAACACCATATTTATTCAATACCTTCCACAAAAGTGTCCTATTGACTCGGTCATAAGCTTTCTCTAAATCTATGAAGGCAGTAAAAACTTTCTTCCCAACAGCCAGATACTTTTCAATCATCATGCGTAATGCAAAAATCTAGTTAGTGCAGCCTTTACCAGGCATAAAACCACTCTGAACATCCCACGCTTTCAATGATGTAAGACCCCGTACTTTTTCAATAACAACCGTACCAAACACTTTCCCTGGCACACTCAGTAGGCTAATACCACGATAGTTCTTGCATTCAGTCTGATCACCTTTTCCCTTATACAAAGGAACAATAATAGCATCCTTCCAATCCCAAGGGACCATTCCTAACTCCCAGCACAACTGGCAAATTTCAGTTAACCAGTCAATTATAGAGTCACCACCATTCCTCAACATCTCTGCAGTTATGCCATCAACTCCTGGAGCCTTACTATTCTGAAGAGATTTTAGAGCTTTACACACTTCTTCTCTTGAGATCCCTCCTGTGCTTTCATCCCTCATTGTGACATCATCTGCATCTGTCTCAGAATCATTTTTGCTCTCCTGATCTAATAACTCACAGAAGTATTCACCCCATCTTTCACTTAACTCATTGGGCTCCCATATCATTTCTCCAATCTCATTCTTCACACAACTTACAACTTTGTTTCCCCTATTTTTCCTGAGTCTCATGTACTTCCAGAAGGACTTTCTATCTTTCCAAAAAGCCAGTTCATGCCTTTCTACTTTCTCCTTCCTATCTTTTGCCTTACTGTGGCGAACCAACTTAGCAGCTTCACGCTTTTTACAGCGATATTCATCCACAGAGACTCTACCTTGCAACATCCCCAAATAGGCTTCCTTCTTTTTCTTTACTGCCTCATCAATCTCACTATTCCACCAAGCATCACCTCTATTGTTACCCACTATTGTGGTGCCACAGACCTCTTCAGCAGCAGTGACAACACAGTTCTTAAAACTTTCCCACTTCTTTTCTACATCCCTCTCACAAGATTTTAGATCCTTCAGTCGTTCTTTGAGTAAGTCAGAGTACCGCTGATGAACTTCAAGGAGCCTATTAACCTTTATTCTTTCTATCCTGGGTCTCTTCCTATTCCTTTTCCTCCAACCAACATTAAGTTTCACTCGTGACACTACCAAGTAATGATCAGAACCAACATCCGCACCTCTCATCACACGGGTGTCAACAACTAAGTATTTCAAACGCTGATCGTAAACAACAAAATCTATCGCACTCTTTTGACCAAGAATACGATTTTCCCAAGTATATGTGTGTATATACTTGTGGTTGAAAAATGTATTAGATACACACAAACCATTCTCAATGCAGAGTTCAATTAATCTTTCACCATTATCATTCACACAAGGATCATTAAACTTACCCAGAACATTGTCAGAAATTGCATTCTGCACACCTACTCTGGCATTGAAATCCCCTGCTATTATAACTTTTTCTTTAGCACGAAACTGGCTCAAAACAGCTTTTAGCTCATTCCAGAAATCTTCTTTCTTATCAGAAGGTTCCGAGTCACAAGGAGCATACACTACAACAATTACAATTCTCTGAAGTTTCACTTTCAAACGAATCCAGAGAATTCTCTCACTTATGCAACTATAATGAATCAAGTTGTTCTTCATCTTTTCACTTAAAATCACACCTACACAAGCCTGTCCTCTCATATTATCCAATACTCCAGACCACACACTCACCGTGCCATTCACTTCTTCTACCCCAATTTCCTTCTTTTTGGTTTCACTTACACACAGCACATCCAGTCTATACTTATTCATCTCCTCAAACACCTCACTCATCTTGCAATTTATACCTCTAGTATTCCATACACCAATCTTACATTCACTCAGCCGAGATCTCTTTCTCATACGCCGTTTAGAAAGTCCAGGTCGATTCCGTGGTGGACCGTCCTTCTCAAATGTGGTAGGTCCACCATATCCCACACTTGAGTCCGGATATTGATTTCTTTTTGTCTTTTTAATCAGGTAAGTACATCAGTGTGGGGGATTAGCCCACAGCTGAGGGTTCCAGTTGGTCATTCAACCTAAGGAACACCACTTTTACACCAATAAAATTTGCAGATTTTACTAATGTAGTACCTACTGTATGGCAGAGAGTGACCAATAAATATCCTTATTGTTGCGTTAAATAAAAAAGGAAAAAAATTAAAGGAAAAGCTGATAATCAATTTGCATGTGTGGCCAGTGCCCTCTTAATACTTTTGGGGGCCCTTAATCTTGTATATACCGAATATATACAACATATGGTATTATTGCAGTATGTGATTATTTTTTTAATTCGCATATGGTATTATTACATTATATACAACATGTGGATATACATATACACAATGTATGAGAATTATATACACCACCATCACCATGTTTATTCCTGTATATACCTCCAGAGATTCCAATGATTATGATATTCAATATCCAGTAACTTTTTAAATACCACTTGGACGAAAAATGATACATTACAAAAATTGTAGAACTCCATCAACAAATGCACTCACATTTGTTGCTTAACAAATTACAAGAAAATGGGTGCTGAAAGATATAATTTTTCTTTCTCATTCTACAAATTATTCAATGAAAATTAAATTAAAACAGAAGAAAGAAATAAACCAACCAATGCCGCTTCCAGACAATACGACACACCGCACGAAAATGCCGATATGCAGCCGCTGTCATTATTATTTGTTTGAACAGATCAGATCATTTTGTAGAGGATTTTATAAAGGAAGTGTTTGACCCCAGGTCTTAAACAACCTTTAGAAATAGGAAGCTAGGAGATTTGGGCTAGAGTGCCTAATAGGAAAGTGGCATGGAAGCGCGGTAAAAAGGGGGAGGAAAACGCTCTTATTTATTACCGGGGACCAGTACACCGGGTCTGCCGACTTAATGTGCCCAATCCAATGTACGGCGGATATTTAATGGTTCGAGCGTTCATACCTTCCTGGCATTGAACCTGGTGTCTCCCATGTGGTAGACACGAACGTGGACCACTAGGCCACCTGTGGCTCATTTGTTTAAACAGCTATGATTGAAAAAATTATTAAGTAGCCCAGGCAGGAAAACCCCTGTGATAAACATACATGTGAACAACACAAATGTTGGCTTTCTTAGTTTCTTATTTTGTGATAAAAGATCTATCCCAGCACCTAACTTTCCTCCTGCCTCCTTGAGAAATTGAAACTATGAGCAAGGTTTAAAAAAACAACCAGTTAGTAAAATCATGCAATGCATTGATTATGATATGCTTTCCAACATACCAGAAATCATTATTCATGTTATGAGCAGAGTTGTATAAAAGTAAAATGTATCTGCGTACACAACCATTGAAACAGAAAACTTGCTGCAAACCCGCGAAGCACCGAACCACGATAACAATTGAATAAGATAATTTATAGAAAAATTAATAAAACAATAAGCAATTGTTAGAGCTTTACAGATTCCAATGATTAGTACATTACAACTGAATGTGCAGCAGTGTCTGTGAAACGGACCTTTATGGCAAAATATTGGACTACGAACCTCATAAAAACAAGACTAATTACAGAAAGTTTTTATATCCAGAAAAACAGTTCCATTAATGAACCTTCAAAATTTATAAATACCATTTTCAACAACTAAATTCAAAAATACAGTAGACTTACAAAATACTTAAGGAAAATATTTTAATTTAATAACTGGCAAGTGTAAAAGGAACCTGGCAATAAAATTTTAATTCTTTCTGTGTAAACAAAACTTTTGATACAGTTCCTATACATTGAGAAACAGCCTTGATAAAATCTAGAAACGTCTGTAAAAACAAAAGAATTGATATGTGAAAAATAACTGAAAGTTCAAGTTAAAATTGAATTAAGTATATTAATCTGAGAAAAACCATGTGTAAGTGTTATAATTGCTGTAAATAAAACTTTTTTTTTTAATTTACAAGCAAAAACTATCTGCAAAACCTGCTAATTTTAGAAACTATCCGCATACAGTATACGCGCGTATGTCCACATTCTGCTACTCTGGTTATAAGGATAATGGCTGTGGAATAAATCTCACTCCTGTGCCCTGACCTTTGACCCCATTTTGATGATATTAAATAGAATTGGTTCAGTATACCTCCGGAACAACATACTAAAGTTTTGTCGCAATAGAAGTATGTTTAGTCAAGTTATGAGGATATTGGCTGTGGAATAAATCTTGTTCCTGTGCCCTGACCTTTGACCCCATTTTGATTATATTAAACAGAATTGGTTCAGTATACCTCCGGAACAACATGAAGTTTTTGCGCAATCGAAGCATTTTTACATAAGTTATTACGCACAAGGGCAATAGAATGGACCCCACTCCTATGTCCTCACCTTTGACCCCATTTCACCCATTTTCAATAGGGTTTCTTCCCAGGTTGTCCGCTATTACATACTAAAATTTCATCGAAATCGAACCATTTTTATGCAAGTTATCGTGCAAACAGACGGACACAGCTGGAGCATGTACGCTTCTTCAACCTACAGTTGGAAAGAAAGGCAGAAGAACTTCCAAGTTTATGGATTGGTGTTTCTTCTTTTTTTTAAATTAAAAAAAAAAGCCTGCTGGTGAGTGGTCAAAGAGTTTGACTTATTGTAAACCCATAAGATTCTTGGTGTGTTGGGGGCCCTGGGCACCGGCCCCGTTGGCCCACCCCTTAAGACAGCCATGTGTGTGGCACGTGCATCTGTAACATTACGTTCTTCGTAATCCTTTACACATAGGTGGGAATTCACCACAAAGGAATGATGCCCACTTTTCTTTTCAAATGCGTTAATAAATTTGTGCAGAGTGGTGTGAGAATTTTAGTAATAAAGTTTGGGGAATTTTCATTGTGGAATCTGCTTGCTGTCACCATGGTTTATCACCGGATACCATCTCCCAAGCGGCAGAACAATGCTGTGTGGGAGGTGGCATCCAGTTGTTCATTGTGCATGGCACTTTCATGTTACTGCTGCGTGCATCACTTCAGTGTGCTAGAGAACTAAATAGCAATGGAAGAGGCAATTTTTTTCATGATTGTTTTGTTTTATGTAAAAATGCCATGAACGCTGTTGCTAGTTTAATAGCTGTATTGGCATGTCATTGAAACCACAAAGCTATTAAATACCAATGAAGTTTAACCCATGTTGGAGAAATGAAAGATCAACCAAAATTTGGACTGAACACTAGAAATTAATAAAAATGCAGTCATATTATAAAGTAGTCATCCATTGAGTACCCATACAGACACAGAGCAAAACTACCGAACCAGGAGCATTTAAAATTGCTGCTAGTGTGTGTTGTTTTTTATTGTAATGTGCCAGACCCAGGTTCGTGAGTTTTTTTATGTGAGTAGTGACTCTTAAGTGAAAATGTTAAGGTGGAAGAAATTAATATCTAAATTGTGAATTTCTAACAAATGTAAGTTCTATATTAGACGTACCATCATGTAATTGTTGTTCCTAATAATGTAAAGTTTACCCAGTAGAACATAGATAGAAATTAAACATTACCTTGGGGAAAAACAAAAAAACAAAAAACAAAAAAACACTTTATCCACTTCAGGACCAGATACTGTAATGAATGAACACTGTGTCATGATCGTTGGGACCAGTCCCTACTTCTCTAATACAAGAGAAAAAATCCCTATAATCGCATGTATGAACAATTAAAGCATTCCAAATCTCTCCAAATGTGGGGATTTACTTTTGCACATGAAGCTAAAAACAAGCCGAATACTTGTATCTGAATGGGAAAGATTTACAAGTTTTCACACAGTGCACCTTGTATCTGTAATCCAACTTCGGCCTCTCAGGATGCTTGATTTGCCTGCTTCTGGTCCCAAAGGCACACATTCAGAGCTGTGTGTGAATGCATGTGGAGGCTTTGAAATAGTCATAGAATGTGATTTCTATTAAGTGAAAATGTGGATGAAAAATAGGTTGCAATTGCTTGAACACATCTTTAGAATGAATGATATATGAAAAATATAGATGCTGCTGTTTGTCATGGTGGCAGTAGCACACAGAAGAGGAAGGCAGTTCATGGTTCAGTTCTAAAATTTAACTGCAAATCTTGTTGTAGATATGTATGTGATCAATAAAATAGATGACTGTTGATGTTATTAATCTGTATTGATTATTATTATTTATATCCGTGTAATATTCTGTATGAAGAATTATTCCAAGTACCTTGATTATCATTTAACACGCCATTGCTCTGCTTGGATTTTAATATGGGTGTTGATGAAATACTACATTTACATCTAATTAAAGTTTACTTGAAGTTGAATTCACCACACTTTTTTATATTATTTTGTGAAATACTTGAATCAGTGGGAGCTGACATCAGCTTCATTGTGATTATATCAGGACTTGCTTCTTATTTCCTTTTCTTTTTTTTTCACAGGGAACCAAAGTTAGTCTGGCTCTTGCCGAAGCAATGAGGACAATTCAAACAACAAAACATTTTGCACATCCTGCTAATTGGGCAAGCTTTCTGCTTGTGGGAAGTGATGTTCATCTAAGCGATCAGGTAGCTTTGATGGGACAAGCGCTGGCTGACCTCCTGAAAACACCAGAGAAGTGTCGAGATGCATTGAGAGTAGTTCTTCACTTGGTAAGATATTTTTCAGAGGTAGAAGTGTGTACATCTGCTGATCTACATATGTGTATTAAGATTTTCTTTGCAAATGCATGTGCTGTTACACTAAATCTTCCTCTGTTTCCCCCTTTTTATAGTTATACTCAGATGTAGAAATTACTAGCACAGTTTCAGTAAAAACAAAATGTCACATCCTCCAAAAAAAAAAAAAAAAAAAAAAAAGAAATTAAATGAGCTAGTAACAGATAAAAAGTACCACTTGGTTTGGTAGCAATTCATACGGATCATATGAGCTCCCATAAATACCTGGCATTTCCAAACCATGAACAGCAAAACATACATGCACACAGATTATATTTGGCCAATGTATGTACTACTGGAAGCAATAATGGCCAATGGGTAACTTAGTGGTTAGATCAACTGATTGTTAACTTGTTGGTTGCTTGTTTGAAACCAACTGCTGCTATAGTCGGCCCTGAACACTCACCACGTCTCTGAGAGCATGTTATGCCAACGGACCCAGGGCAAAAATTCCTTCCCTTTAAAAAATAAGGTTTCACCATGTCCCTCTCCCCCTATAGCTGCTGTGTTACACTATTAGGGTGCTCTAACCCACTTCTCTATCAGTCCTGCTTTAATACCTGGTACAAAGTTATCTTCAGACTGTGGGAGTTTGGTCTGGAGGGAATCCAATAAAGGAAACTGGAGTGTGCTATGCCTTTAGAAGCACTAACATTTTGTCACCTTACCAACAAGTTCTCAATTCATTCTAGAAAAAAAAAGTGCCACATCTGGAGGTGAAAAACTAGCACACGCTTTCCCGCAGGACTTCCATTTGCTGAAAAGTTTAGCTATCAAGACATAACTTCAATGTCAAGCAAAGCTTAATGAATACAGTGAATGAGGCATTGGCTCCTGGCCAAAGTTTGTGACTTTTTGGACATTTCCTTTGTGCTTCAGAGGGAAGATTGCTATCATAGTGAAATTTGACTTCTTCAAATTTCACTGCGGTCTACTTCCGGAGTGGACAGTGCTGATTGTGAAGCAGAGAGGCTGTGGAGTTATAGTATGGGGCTGTTTCAGATGGCACGGTATGGTTACACTGCTTGGTATTCATGGCAACTTGAACTCTGTGTTGTATAGAGATATCCTGGATAACTCAATGCTCCCAGCGTTGTGGTAGTTCCATGTACAGGACGACAGCGCCACTTGTTATGTTTCCAAGTCTGCAGTGGAGTGGTATGAGGAAAATCAGGTCTTGCCGTTGGACTGGCCTGCTCAGAGCCTGGACCTCAATCCCATGGACTTGAATGAGGGGTGAGGTGTAGACCAACAGGACCTTCTTCACTGACAGAGTTGGTCGATGTACTCAAGGTGGAATGGAGGAACATTCCGCTCTCCGTACTCCATGGACTTATGGACAGTTTACTTTGATGGGTGGCTGCTGTAATTTCTGCTAATAGAGGACCTACCCACTACTGATGTAAATACAATACTGTTTTTCTGTTTATTTACTGTATCCAATCACTTTTGTCCACATAGTGTATGATGACATAGGCTATTACAACATCAGTTGTTACTGAAATTGATCCACTCTGTTGAATTAAAGGGCTTTTCCTTTTCAAACCTATTGTTATCCAGCATTCAGACAGGCAGTTTGTGTGCAGTGTATAGAATTACTTTATAATTTTCAGCAAATTAACATGTCCTTGAGATCTTTTTGAAGACTAAGTGTATTAACAAAAATAAAATTAGATAACCCTGGGGAGCATTTTTTGCTCCCAAAGACATTAGAATTCATTTTTTCCCCAAATCTGATTATGCTTCTGATAGCATTAGGTACACTTATTCATCTTCTTCAATTTTTCATTCAAAATATTTTAACTGTTATGATGACAAAAAGCTTTTTGTTGTTGTTTTATGTATTTAACAGCATTTTTGATGTGTGTTTTTAGTAAGATTTAATTTGGCATTTTTAAAACATGTTCCCAGTGCAACCTGCCAAAGTCACAGTCTTGTAATCGTGTTCTCCAATCTTTATTGATTTATGTGTTAAATAATTGAAATCTCTGCCTTCCAGGTTGAGAAATCTCTTCAGCGCATCCATAGAGGAAATAAGAATGCTATGTATACCACACAAAAGAGCATTGAAAATAAAGTTGGACCAGTATGTGGTTGGAAAGAATTATTGATCTCAGTTGGTTTTCGTTTTGAGCCAGCTTCCAATGGTCTTCCTGCATCTGTGTTCTTTCCACAGTCTGACCCAGGTGAAAGGCTTACCCAGTGCAGTGCAAGCCTACAAGCCCTCTTAGGTAAGAACTGTCTTCTGTTCTGAAGTAATTATTAATCAAGAATATTTTATTTTAGATAGCATACTTACACGACAGAGGAGAGGAATAGTAAATTACAATGTATAAGTTAATGCATTTACTTACGCTTTAGATGAAAGACAGTTTGCAGTTTTTATTTTGTACACAGTGAAACCTCCAAATAAAAATGATCCTTCATTCAAAAGGGATCATTGTTTTTTGAAAGGACTCTTAATTTTTGGTTTTACTCAGTATATGTGCATGGAAAAGAGAGAGGAAGAGGGAGGGAGGGAGAGAGATAGGGAAGGGGAATAAAGAGAGGAAGAAAGTTAATGTATTCACACTCATACTTTAGAAGAAAGACAGTTTTTTCATTATGTGCATACTTTAAAACCTCTGAATAATAATTACCTTTTTTTCAGAGGTGACTTATTTGGGAAGTAAACTTCGTTTTTTCTGGATTTTCATGTTTATTTATTTATTTATTTGTTTTTTTGCTCAAAAGATTATTTAATTGGTTAGGTTATTTTATTGGTAGTTCGCACATTTACCTCAAACTAAGAGAAAAGTGAATAAATAGCCTTGTGTGACTGAAATTTTTTCATTGTGGCTATCGCATTACAGAAAAAAAAAAAAACTTACTTGACTGCTTTGTTTATTAGTAATTTGCATTCCACTAAAGAGGTTCATTTGTGACAATATAGGTTTTACATCAGTGTCATTTTATAACTACACTGAAGTTTTAATTCTGTTATTCACTTTTCAGAATGTAGCATATGACCTTCAGAATTTTTACTACACTCTATTTCACACTCAACACCATTTGCTTCATCAGCATTTTGTTTTTTTTTTCTTTTGTTTTTTCTCAGAGCTTAAATCAAGTTATTCTACTCAGGGGCAGTTCGTCATTAGGGGCCAGAGGGGCCGGGCCCCACCTAAAAATTTCTATTTCTAGAAATATATATATATATATATTTTTTTTCCTGCCTGATTCTTATTCTCTTTCTTAACTACATGGTGATAAACCTTTCCCTTCAAAAACCATTACCTAAGGGAAAAGTTTCCTTCAAAAACAAAAAACTATTCCCTGAGGAAAGAGATCACGTTCAGAGTGTGAGGTTATTGGGGCCAGCTCCAACAGGCCCCAGTAACATCACTACGCAAGCAAAGAGGAGACGATTTCCTCCCCGTCTCATTCAGTATGAAGACCTACATACAACACTGTCTTAACTGCGTGTAAAATCTTGCCCCGCGCTAATTTGATTGGCCAGGAGAGTATTCATTTCCTTAACGCCATGGGTTGACAGAGAAGCTTACTCAGACCAAGCTCAAGAGTGGCGGAAAATTTTCAAATGCCGTAGCAAAGTTCAGTTAGTTGTTTTTTTCTGTGTGTGTCTCTCTCGGTGATGTGTTGTTCCTTTGTGTGTGACTTTTTTTGCTTGTCGAGTACAATGAATGGAGTGGATATTTTGTTAATATCTCCGTTCTTTGCTTTAAATCTGGAAGAAAAGCTTCATTTAAAAAAAAACTCAGTGCTTATCACCCCAAGAATTTTTAGTTTTAGCTTCACTTAAAAAAAACTGTGCTCATCAGCCCAAGAATTTGAGTCGAAAAGCTTCACTTTAAAACTCGGTGCTTGTCAGCCCAAGAATTTGAGTTTCCAAGAGTATGAAGTTTACAAAGCGCTTTGCAGAACTAATTTCAGTTTTAACTAAGATGATTTTCTATGTTAAAAATAAATAAATAAATAAATGAGAAAACCTGTAAGTATAATTTGCACATGGGTACATATATGTTTTTAGGTTTCACAAGTTCTTTAAAAAAAAGGTTAAACCTTTCAAATAATGCAAATGGTAATATGGTACTCATTCTATATGGGGCGAAATTCATGAAACATTCCCTCCCTGCATATATTTGGAGTTATTTTTTCACTACATTTTTTTATCCTGTGAATCCTGTGATTATTATTCCTCAGTTGAGAAATCTGAAGAAACATAAAGCACAACTAATCAATTCTGAGGAAATTTTTGCTCAGAATAGATTAGTTGTGCTTAAATATCCTCGGAATAGAGCACAAATGCATTCTGTTCTGAGGAAATTTTTTCGTGTGCAATACAATAGTTGACACATTTCTACCTGATTTGGGCATTACTGTGAGTCAAGGGGGTAAACAGAGGCAAAGTAAAGGAATCTTGGAGGGGGGGGTCTGAATAGTTGGCCTAGTAATGACTGTTTTTTATTTCATTGTTGGAGTTCGGCTACTGGCCCCACCTGTTTCAGTTGCTACGAGCCGCCACTGATTCTACTGTCTCAAAAGTGATAGAAACAGTCTTATTGCCATGCCTTGTTACTTGTACAAAGCTTTAAAACAGATCATGAACTTCCATTCACATATATATATATATATATATATATTTTTTATTTATTTATTTTTTTTTTTCCAGAAATCAAGTATGTGTTTCACATTTTCATCGTATTTTTCAGTGCCAAGATTGTACCCCATAGTATGTGCACTTTCAAGAGCAGTTGTTAATGGGTTGTTATTAAGATAACATCCTTGACAGTGGATAATGATTTTGTGTTTTCTGGTGCTAAGATAATTTGCCTGCATGCAGGCATGATTTCCACCCAGATCATCATCTGTGGCTGGGTTTATCTAGTGTCCCATTTGTGGCAGAGACAAAGTTTTTTGGGCGCTTCGACTATGCACTCATCTTCTGATCTTCATGTTCATACTCTTAAGATGAAATACACAAAAGTTTAGTATCTTGAAGGTGCTCACTGTCACATACAGGATAACAGACAGGCGTGTTCACTTCTTATTTACTATTTTGTTTTTTGTACAGAGTGATTTATACTGTGATTTGCAGCTTGACTCAGAATTTTATTCTTAAAATATTGAATGTCATTCACCATCACACTTTACAGGACTTCTGTACTTTTTTAGTCCATAGTTTGTATGATGAGTGTCCATGAACCACCATTGTTTGCATATTGTAAGAAGTCATTTGTGTCGTCAGGTCTTTGTGTCGTTTGTACTGCATGAGTCAGTCCTTAGTTTCTATGTCTAGAAATCACCCTTCATCTGTACATTGTTCCACATACAAATGTTCACAATAGTGTAGAATGCTGATATTGGCTTCTCAGTCAGTGGTGAGGGGGTTTGATAAGCCATCTTGGCTGCCTGTACAGGTCACTTCTCACTCACTCACACACACTCTCTCTCTCTCACACACACTCTCTCTCTCTCACACACACATGCACTCTCTCTCTCTCTCTCTCTCTCTCTCTCACACACACACACACACACATGCACGCTCTCTCTCTCTCTCTCTCTCTCTCTCTCTCTCTCTCTCTCTCTCTCTCTCTCACACACACACACATGCTCTCTCTCCCTCTCTGTCTCTCTCTCTCTCTCTCACACACACATACACAAACACAGATGCATGCACACACAAATTAATATATAAGCAACTCTTAGTTGTTGAGAAGTGTGTCCTCAATCCCATATTTCATCCAGTCTTTAATAATGCTTTGAAATCTGATGAAATAGGATCCATGTTTATGTGCATTAGTGACATGTAAAATATGTCGTTGTTCAATTTTAACCAATTTGCGATGAACATACTTTTTACGTGGCTACGATATTTTAATTTGATTGACATTAAATGTCTGTAATTACTGTTTCACACGTTATGCAATTTCAGCAATCGGGAGATTGCTAAATGACGTTAACATAGTATTGGCAATTGAAATCAAGAATAATAATAATAAGTGTCTGTACTTACAATATTCATAGTGGCTGTTGGGGCTTCATATGTACGTCTTCAAAGAATGTGAATTTTTTTCAGTTGTGAAGTTTAGATTAAAATTCATGATATTGTAAAATCTGCACCAGATAAAATTAAACAAGATGAATTTTTACAATGCAAAAAAAAAAAAATTAACTTCAGTGAAATAAGAAACAATTAAAACCTTGTTGAATTTTTTAAAAAACGAACTATAATCTCGAAGAGGAAATAATCTTGACTGCGAAGCACCTTGATACACAACGAAATATGAAGACGAATTATAATTTTGCTGAGATTTCAAAAACGAACAGTCTTGAAAAAGAAAATAATCTAAAAAAATACAAATCTCCCGACTGCGAAGCACCAAACTAGTTTCTGCTAACACTCGTAGCCATCATAAGTGGTAGGTGCACGGACATTGGAATTACCGCACTCACTCGCTCAGGTATGCTGCTTAACCCTAATGTATGTTCAGCCCTGTCATGTAGATATTTGCGCATCATGAATTGGGTTCTACTGTGCACATCAGTGGGGTCGCCATCGGTAGTTAAACAAAAATACACAAGTAGCATTTATGTAGAAATATTCACCTGTATTTTTAAGTAATATTTGATGTCACTTGTTTTTTGTTAATGTTTTTCTTCTTGAAATGTTTTCTCTCCTGTTCAATAAGGTACCTCCATGCAAACTGAAGCTCTACTGGACTATTAACGTTACAGTTGTATCTTTTGGTTTTCTCAATGACTACAGCCTCGGAGGTTAGAATCTGGGCATGTGATCTATGCGATGTTAGAATTTTCGTGTTAGTCCAATCAGAAGTTACATGATTTTTGATACAATGTTGTATTAATGAAGTTTTTTCATCTTTTCTTGTCCAGTTCGTAATATGTTCATTTAATCTAGTCAAAAATCTTCTACGCGTACTTCCGATATATACTTTGTCTTTTTGGTTATCATCCTTAACTGTTGAAATGACATAAACGCCAGATTTATTTAGAATTGATCTACACTGACGGAGAAAAAAATCCCAACACCAAGAAGGGGTTGTGTTAGAAAAACGACAGTTGGCAGGCGGTGAGAGTACATCTGTAAGATGACGTCTATGCAAAATTCGCGCTCGGCGCATACGTGTGGCGCTAGTAGCGCACCTCGGAACATGCAAAGCAGGTTTGCTGTAAATACGCGCTGTAACGTTTGTGAGCGTTAGTTATCATTGAGATTCGACGTAGGGTGTTGATGTTAGTCAAGAATGCCTTTAAGAAGACGAAGAAGCCATTATCAACAGCTCACGGAGTTTGAATGAGGTCGTGTAATAGGGCTAAGAGAAGGTGGATTTTCTTTCCGCAATATTGCAGAACGACTTGGCAGGAATGTAGCCACTGTGCATTATTGTTGGCAGCGGTGGTCAAGGGAAGGTACTGCCCCAAGAAGACCGGGTTCCGGCCGGCCACGTGGCACTTTTGAGAGGGAAGACCGCCGTGTACGGCGTATGGCCGTGGCGCATCGTACCGCGTCTGTGGCAGCAATTAGAGCTGCAGTTGCCACCACAGTGACCCAACGAACTGTTACAAATCGGTTACTTGAAGGACAGCTCCGAGCCTGACGCCCTGTAGCGTGCATTCCACTCACTCCAAACCACTGCCGTTTGCGACGTCAGTGGTGTCAAGCTAGAGCTCATTGGAGGACGGAGTGGAGATCTGTTGTGTTTTCTGATGAAAGCCGGTTCTGCCTGGGTGCCAGTGATGGCCGTGTGTTGGTTAGAAGGAAGCCAGGTGAGCGCCTGCAACCAACCTGTCTGCGGCCGAGACACACTGTACCTACACCTGGAGTTATGGTCTGGGGAGCAATTTCCTATGACAGCAGGAGCACTCTCGTGGTTATCCCACGCACCCTGACGGCACAGTTATACGTCGGTCTGGTGATTCAACCTGTTGTGCTGCCATTCATGAACAGCATTCCCGGGGGTGTTTTCCAACAGAATAACCCTCGCCCGCATACCGCTGTTGTAACCCAACATGCTCTACAGAGTGTCGACATGTTGCCGTGGCCTGCTAGATCACCAGATCTTTCACCAATCAAGCACGCATGGGACATCATTGAACGACAACTCCAGCGTCACCCCCAACCAGCATTAACCGTCCCTGCATTGACAGACCAAGTGCAACAGGCATGGAACTCCATCCCACAAACTGACATCCAGCACCTGTACGACACAATGCATGAACCTTTGCGTGCTTGCATTCAACATTCTGGCAGTTACACCAGTTATTAATGTACCAGCATTTCACATTTAAAATGGCTCTTCTCGCACTTACAATAAGCTGTGATCTTGAAACCTTAATCGATTAAATATGTTACCTATACAAATGTATTGCCGCCATTTCATTCCTCTACAACTATTTTTTCCTGGTGTTGGGATTTTTTTTCTGTCAGTGTATTATTAGTAGTAGTAAGTATGCTTCCATTGTCAATAACTGTTTCTGCAGTGTTAATATTGTTGTTGTAACATTCTTTTTTTAAAATAGTACTAATAGGAGGTAAGTATGGAAATTTTCCATAATATTGCTGTATTTCTTTTTCAATATTATTTTCGGAACGATGTATACTGGCCGTAATGTTGTTATATAAAGATTTGACTAATCCTTTATTATATCCAAATTCTTCTGCAGTTTTTTCAATCCATTTTAGCTCTTTGATCTCTGATTCTTTATTGGATGAGTGTGTCATAGCTCTTTTAATATATATATGCTTCCGCCAGATATGCTTCCGCAACTGGAAGCCTGGGTTCGACTCCCGGTGGCAGCCAATGAGAATTTTTTGTGACTCACTTATAAACGTGGAAAGAGCGAAGATCTTTGTTTGACGTTCCTGGTCCACGTTAAATGTCTGTATTAATTATTCATTCGCCTTCTAATTATTTCTTCAGTTGCTGCTTGCCATCTTTGGTGAATCCCCAGCTTTGTGCGGGGCTCCAAGAAGCAACCTGCCAAATTGGCTTGGCAATTAGCGTGTGTGAGTCTGGAGGAATTCGAGGCCGCTGTGGTGTAGCGGAAGCATATCCGGCGTGTAACTGGAAGACCCTGGGTTCGACTCCCGGTGGCGGCCAATGAGAATTTTTCCATGACTCACTTATAAACCTGGAAAGAGCGAAGATCTTTGTTTGATGTTCCTGGTCCACGTTAAATGTCTGTATTAAATGTGTTGCATAATATCAAACACAAATTTGAAAAAAATCATATTGTATTCAGTAGCTAGAACTATGAGCAAAAGCTTTAAATATATCATTGCTTTGTGTGGTGTGCAATTTTCCCGCTGGGGAGCATTTTCGCCATTTTTAGCACTTTCACAACAAAAACTTTATTACAATCAATCATAATATTGCTGCTGTTGAGATTTTGATAAATGTAGATCTTGAAATTGATGTGAATTAACATTCTAAGAATTAGGAAAAGGTAAAAGCATTTGAAATTATTAAGCAAAGCATAGACTGTATTTCTCACATTTTTATTGTTGCTTGTAGAAATGCTCTGCTTGAAGTAATCTTAAAAAACAAATTTTTTCTTTTTTTCTTTTTAGGTTTATCATCTGTTTCCCTCAGTGCCATCACAAAATTGCTGTCTAGTCCAGAATATGCTGATGACATCATACAGTTGGTCAGTAATGAAGTGTTCTTTTATCTTTTTCAGTTTAGTAAAAGTGGGGAAATTGTCAATGGATTCTATTGACCACCACCAATATTATTTTGTTAGATTTTTCTATAACATTTGAAGATTTGTACAGAAAACTAGCGGATAATGCTTACCTTGGCATTCCTTTCTAGCGACGGGGACATTTCACGCACGTGTTTTCCGGTCTTTGTTGAGGTTATTGTCCTAAAGTCCGTTGTATGCGATGACTGGCTTTACTTCTCACACTTTTCGCTGGGTATACTCCTTGGATCTTTGCTTTAGGATTCCAAACATCAATTTTTACCGTTCTTTATACTCGAAATTTTCGCCCATACTCTGGGCATCTTCAGGAGCGTGGCGACTTTACCACCGATGTTCGTGGCTAACTTCGCGCTAATGGAGTCCGATACTCCTTGTTGCCATTCGTCGGAAAAACTTTCCTGGATATATTTCGTTAACAAGCCCGGCTGGCGCCATCTATGTTTAGTTAAGACCACTTTTTTTTTTCTCCGTAATTTTTTTTTTTTTTTTAATTTTTTTAATTTCTTCTCCTATCCTGGTTTTCTTGTCTTTTTGCCTGTTTTTCTTTTGTTGTTGTTTTTCTTGTCTTATTAGTTCTTTCCACAGGCCCGATAATGTGCTAGGGTCGTTCTGGTTACATACCCTTGCTTTATTTTTGTAGATTAATATTGCTTCTTTCCTCCTCATTTGCCTTTCCGATTTTTTATTCTTTTTTAGCATTTTAATTTCATCGAACTTTGGGAATGTCCGGTTTTCCAAGCAGAATTGCACTAAAGCCGTTTTGGCTTCTTTTTTTGCCAGTTAGATATGTGTTGTTTAAGTCTTTTTTTTAATCTGTTTTTCGTACTTCCAATGTACGATATTGGGGGTATGTGTGCTATTGGAATTTCGTAGGTTCCTGATTCTTCTAGCATTTTTTCCTCTGTTTTTTTGTTGACAGTCATACTTTTCACGGTGTGCACTGAGCTTCCTAGTTGTAAGTCATATTTAGCACAGTGCCTATTGATTTCTTTACTCACTCCTTCTAGGTATGGGAAAGCTCCAATGTATTTCAATTTTTTATTTCTCATCTTCTTTTGGTTGTGCACTTCTTGGCCTTCTTTCCTCTGAGTCATATGCTTTTTACTCTCATGTATCCATTTATTAATTAGCTTGCTCGGGTACCCATACTCTTGTGATATTTTCGAGATAAACTCTAGCTCTTGATTTTTTAGCCTGTTGTTAGATGTGTGTGTGTATGCTCGCCGTATCAAGTTTACTATGCTGTTTTTTATGTATCACTGGATGGTGCGACGAGTATGGTATCAGTACAGGTATGTAAGTTGCTTTTCTGAACACAGAGTATTCAAAACTATTTTTGTTTTTCTTTAGTTGAATGTCCAGGAAAGATAGGCAATTATCCTCTTCAAACTCAATAGTTAGCTCTATGGTGTTACATATTTTGCTAAACTGCTGTGCTAGATCTTGTAGCTCGGCTTTGTTAAGTTTAGACATTATAATAATGTCGTCTACATATCGAGCATAAAGTATTGGTTTTTCAGGTAAATTTTGAATAATTTCTTTTTCGAGGTATGCCATAATCACTTCTGCGTATAATGCCGATAATGGGGATCCCATAGGGCCACCTTGTGTTTGTTTATATATATTTCCTTCAAAATGGAAGATGTTGTTTTCCTTGATGAAATATAAGGTATTCTTTAGCTCTTTCAATTGTGACAAGTTTAGTTCTTTGTTGATGCTTAGTTGCTGCATAATCAATTCGATGGCTAGCTCGACAGGAGTGTTTGGGTATAACGCCTTAACATCCATGGAGGCCATAGTTATTTGCTCTAGGTCTTGATTAATTAATTTGATTTTTTCTATAAACTCATAGCTATTCTTTAATGTATATTGATTCCTCATGAATATTGGGGATAGATAGTTGTATATCTTTTTCTAGGTTGATGAGTGGTGAGATTTTTTCGATAGAATCAGTCTTAAAGGTGTGTTTTCTTTATGAGTTTTAATTTTCGAGAATATTTTTGGCATCCCTGCTCCCATTGGAGGGTTTGCATTTTTTATTTCTGTTGGTAACGTGCTGTGGTTCCTTATATTAGCCAGGAAGGTAAGTTGTTTGTCGGTGGGATCTTTGTTGATGCTATCGCACTGTAGCTCTGAGATGGCCGTCCGCATTTTATCATTATATTCCAAAGTGTCCATAATAACAATTTGCCCTGTTTTGTCCGCTTCGCAGAATTTGATCGTGGGGTCTTTGCAAAGATTTACTAGTTGTTTTCTGTCATACTTTAATTTATTAATCTTACAGTTTTTTTTGTGCTTAGCATTATACTCTTTAAGCATGATTCTGAATAGCTTAAACCTTAGATCGGTAGCATGTTCTGGATGCACTCGCTGCACAATATCTTCTAAGATAGGAATGTACTCTTCTGTTCTTGGGGTTTTAGGTGGAAATGCGTATTTTTTCCCACGTTGTAGCACTGCCTTTTCACTAAAAGTTAGCGCTCTCGATGATTGATTCACAAACACTGGGTATTCTGTGCTTTCATCACCCCTCATTTTGATTCCATCTAAAAGGGTATTAAAAGCTAGCCATCGAATTGATTATGCAGCAACTAAGCATCAACAAAGAACTAAACTTGTCACAATTGAAAGAGCTAAAGAATACCTTATATTTCATCAAGGAAAACAACATCTTCCATTTTGAAGGAAATATATATAAACAAACACAAGGTGGCCCTATGGGATCCCCATTATCGGCATTATACGCAGAAGTGATTATGGCATACCTCGAAAAAGAAATTATTCAAAATTTACCTGAAAAACCAATACTTTATGCTCGATATGTAGACGACATTATTATAATGTCTAAACTTAACAAAGCCGAGCTACAAGATCTAGCACAGCAGTTTAGCAAAATATGTAACACCATAGAGCTAACTATTGAGTTTGAAGAGGATAATTGCCTATCTTTCCTGGACATTCAACTAAAGAAAAACAAAAATAGTTTTGAATACTCTGTGTTCAGAAAAGCAACTTACATACCTGTACTGATACCATACTCGTCGCACCATCCAGTGATACATAAAAAAAACAGCATAGTAAACTTGATACGGCGAGCGTACACACACACATCTAACAACAGGCTAAAAAATCAAGAGCTAGAGTTTATCTCGAAAATATCACAAGAGTATGGGCACCCGAGCAAGCTAATTAATAAATGGATACATGAGAGTAAAAAGCATATGACTCAGAGGAAAGAAGGCCAAGAAGTGCACAACCAAAAGAAGATGAGAAATAAAAAATTGAAATACATTGGAGCTTTCCCATACCTGGAAGGAGTGAGTAAAGAAATCAATAGGCACTGTGCTAAATATGACTTACAACTAGGAAGCTCAGTGCACACCGTGAAAAGTATGACTGTCAACAAAAAAACAGAGGAAAAAATGCTAGAAGAATCAGGAACCTACGAAATTCCAATAGCACACATACCCCCAATATCGTACATTGGAAGTACGAAAAACAGATTAAAAAAAAGACTTAAACAACACATATCTAACTGGCAAAAAAAGAAGCCAAAACGGCTTTAGTGCAATTCTGCTTGGAAAACCGGACATTCCCAAAGTTCGATGAAATTAAAATGCTAAAAAGAATAAAAAATCGGAAAGGCAAATGAGGAGGGAAGAAGCAATATTAATCTACAAAAATAAAGCAAGGGTATGTAACCAGAACGACCCTAGCACATTATCGGGCCTGTGGAAAGAACTAATAAGACAAGAAAAACAACAACAAAGGAAAAACAGGCAAAAAAGACAAGAAAACCAGGATAGGAGAAGAAATTAAAAAAATTTAAAAAAAAAAAAAAAAAAAAAGTGGTCTTAACTAAACATAGATGGCGCCAGCCGGGCTTGTTAACGAAATATATCCAGGAAAGTTTTTCCGACGAATGGCAACAAGGAGTATCGGACTCCATTAGCGCGAAGTTAGCCACGAACATCGGTGGTAAAGTCGCCACGCTCCTGAAGATGCCCAGAGTATGGGCGAAAATTTCGAGTATAAAGAACGGTAAAAATTGATGTTTGGAATCCTAAAGCAAAGATCCAATGAGTATACCCAGCGAAAAGTGTGAGAAGTAAAGCCAGTCATCGCATACAACGGACTTTAGGACAATAACCTCAACAAAGACCGGAAAACACGTGCGTGAAATGTCCCCGTCGCTAGAAAGGAATGCCAAGGTAAGCATTATCCGCTAGTTTTCTGTACAAGTTACTTTGAAATATCGCACGTAAAAGAGAATAGTACAATAATTAGAGCTATATAATAGTCAGAATTAGAACTACTAAGTGGAATTGATTTGAAGATTTGTATTCATATAATTATTCACACACAAATCAGGTTATAACTCTGAATTGCTCTAGTTTACTGTTCAGCATGTGACATCATATTAGAAAACTTGAGAATTGCATTGCCCTGGAGCAGGAATCAAATCTGCATCTTCTAATTTCCATTCAAAATGCTTTGAACTTCATTGTCTTAGGGGATGTAACAGATATCATGCTTAAATGGAAATCGGGAGAGACTGGTTTGATTCCTGCTCCAGGGAATTGCAGTTCAAGTTTTCTGGTATGATGTCAAATGCTGAACAGTAAACTAGAGCAATTCAGAGTTATAATCTGATTTCTATGTGAATAATTATCTGAATAAAAATCTTCAAATTTTATGGAAAAATCTGACAAAGTTTAAAAAAAAATCCAACAAAAAAAGTCCACTTATAATTTTCCATCAGTAGTACCACAGGACTCTGGCCATGATCATGTAAGAAAGCCACCTTATATTCATTTATGAGAAAGCATTTACCTACTCCAGAAAAAAGGCAATACTGAGGAATTGAAATGAAGTACTTAAGAAAGGCACTGTTAGAATTTGGAGATAAAGAAAAAGCAATTTAGGGCCACTGCCATCTCTCTTCTCTGGGGCCAGTAGCCCTAAATTAGGGATGGGTGACTGCTTTATAGACCAATGAGTTGCTCACGGTTGTTGTTAAATCCCCAATCAAAAAAAAAAAAAAAAAAAAAAAAGGAATGGATTTATGTATAAAGTAAAAAGCAAAAAATTCATTTCCAGAATAAAATATTATGACTGTCCGATAAATAAAGGGAGACACTGGAATCATCTGAAACCATGACTTGGAATTGGCACAATCATACAGGAACAGAAAACTGAAATTATCAAGAATAATAGTCAAAAACAAACAAACAAAATGTTTGTAAAAATCAGGTGTTAAAAATTCTGTTGCTCACACCGTGCACTCCAAAAGTATCAAACAGATAAGATGGGAAAAAAATTGTCTGAAATCTCAGTTCGTTCAAAACAAAAATAAGTAAAATAAGTGAGAAAATAAATAAATAAAATAGACGTATTATGTGGTTATGCATTTAAATAAAAGAAGCCCATTTTTGGATAACATTGAACACTAGGTAAATCAGAGAATTGAAAGATCTGTGCAGGATGCTTAGACGTTTCTATAAAAAAGATGAAACATCAGTACTGTAAATAGTAATGATCACAACTGCCTAGTGGCTGCTGATAATAGGAAGTGTAAACCAAAACTGATTCTAAAAAACTGAATGCCAGAGTAACAAGCATCAAGTAATAAAAGGATGTCACCACTTCTGGCAACAAAAAAAAAAAAAAAAAAAGAAAGAGTTAAAGAAAGAGAGGAACTGAGGAAGAACTAGGCTGATCACAGTGTGAGACATGCTGCAAAAGTCTGCAAATCTCCATGTTGCTCTGGATGTGAAGTACCGTATATACTCGCGTATAAGTCGAGAAATTTTTGACAAAATGAGAGCTTCAAAGTAATGGGGCCGACTTATACGCGGGGTCTAAAAAATCGTAAGTCCAAAAGTTCTTCCCGTGAGGCAAAAGGCAATCCATCCCCCCAATGCCGATGCGGTATTAATTACAAAATCGCAACCCTCCGAAAGAAAAAAAAAAAAGAAAGAAAGAAAGAAAGAAAAAACGCCGATGTGGTAGAATTACGAAATCGCAAACCTAAGAATTTCTCAGCGCTTTGAGAAGTCTCCTCTCTCATGGCTTTGCGTATCCACAGCGCAGTCACAGCCATGCATAGAAAGCTCCGCCCTTCCGACTACCAGTTGATTGCACTGATCTTCGACATAACGGCAAAGAATATCACGCGAAGTGTTTTTCTTTGGTAACTGAGCCATGCGACAGCCAGTGTTAGGTGTTGCTTGTTCTTAATCGCACGTGTCTCGCTTCTCCTATTATGGGTGACACGGATTGTGTAAAGAAACAGATGTCCTATAATGCAGGATTCAAGTTGAAAGTGGTTTCTTTTGCAGAAAATACTAACAACTGTGCTGCTTCACGTCAATTTGGCATTAACAAAAAACTGATTCGAGATTGGCGTAAAAAAACCCCGGACTTGGTGAAAATCGCAAAAGGCGCTGCGCAGTGGAACGATATCTTTCCCAGAGCTGGAAAGTGTCTTGAATGATTGGATTGTGGGCTGCAGACAAAATGGTTACATTGTAACGAGAACTGGTATACGTTTGCGAGCAATGAAGCTCGCAAAAGATGAAAAGTTTGCAGCCGCAAATAACACTTTTCGTGCCTCACCAGGTTGGTGCACAAGGTCCATGAACCGCTATGGGTTGTGTCTACGCCAGCGCACCAAAATTGCACAAAAGTTACCTCATGACCTCGAAGCAAAGATAATGGAATTTCAAAAGTACGTAATTCAAAAGAGAAAAGAGACTGCTTTTGAACTTTCCCAAATAGGGAACATGGATGAAACCGCCATGTGTTTCGACCTTTCTGGAAATAAGACGGGGAACCAAAAGGGCGAAAAAATATCTTGATCAAAACGACTGGCCACGAAAAATCCAGTTTCACGGTTGTTCTTTCTTGTTTGGCCGACGGCAGTAAGCTACCTCCGGTAATTATTTTCAAATGCAAAACTCTGCCGAAAAGCGTTGTCTTTCCGTCTGGTGTGCTCGTTCGTGCCCATGAAAAAGGATGGATGAACGAATCCGGAGCAATTGACTGGTTACAGAATGTGCGGAACAAAAGGCCAGGTGCACTTTTGAGGAAACCTTCTCTTTTGGTGTGGGATATGTTTGTTGCACACCGTTGTGCAGAAGTGAAAGAAACTGCAGAAAATTCAAAAACAACTCTTGCTGTCATCCCAGGTGGGTTGACATCTGTTCTTCAACCACTAGATGTCTGCCTTAATAAGCCCTTCAAGGACAATGTGTGGAAGTATTGGGCAGATTGGATAAGTTCCGATTTGCCGACCGAAACCAAGGGCGCGGAAATCTAAAGAAGCCGGATATCGTTTTGAGTGCGCGATGGGTCAAGGATGCTTGGGATGCGATACCTGTGGAAATGGTCGTGAAATCATTCAAGAAATGTTGCATTAGTAACAAACTTGATGGTACAGAGGATGATGAGATTTTTATGAGTGATGATGACAGTGATTCTGATGACACAGGCATAGATGGGAATACTGATGATGACGTGCCGATGACGGAGAAAGACTTTTTGAACTGTTTGGCGAGTCTGACTCGGAATCGGATTTTGAAGGGTTCCGATGAAGTTTTTGGGTATGCAAATTAAATTTAGTATTATATATATAATTTTTTTCGTTTTTGAATAAATTCATTGAAATTTTTTTTTCTCATTCTGGGATGGACTTATACGCGAGTTTCCGATTTCTTACGATTTTTTCCTCTGAAAGTGGGGGGATGGACTTATACGCGAGTTTCCGATTTCTTGCGATTTTTTCCTCTGAAAGTAGAGGGGTCGACTTATACGCGAGTATATACGGTACTGAATATGTCATAGATTGCAGTTTTAATGGAACTGCATTTATCAAGTTGTGAAGATAAGATTTTTTAGCAATAGAAGCCTTCAGCACAACAGCTATTGGCAAAAACTCATTTTTGTTTTGTTTTGTTTGTTTTGCTAATGAAAACTTCTTTAACTCCACAACAGTTTCTGTGCAATAACTAAATGCTCATGCGTAATATAACAGCAGCTACAGTGAATTAACATCACTTGTGATGGAGAACCAGTAATAATTCTTTCATTAAAATGGGCAATCACTTTAATGAAAATTGGTCATTTTTCTTAGTTTACTTAATAAGTATTTAAAACTTTGCTGAGTATTTAATCTGTGAATACCTAAGATTTCAAGTTACCAACCTTTGTTTTGAAAACAATGTTTTCAAAACAAAAGGTTCTCTTTTGTTTTAGAGTGTGCTAATTATGTGCAGTACCATAAATTCTATGTTAACTTTGTTTTTAGAAACATTGCACCACTTTTATTATTATTATTATTCCATAGATGCGTCAAGTAATGTCCCAGTTCCTACATAAAGATCATGAAACGGACAACATTGAGTGTTCTGTTAGCGTGCGGTTATGGAGTATCCCTGGTTGCCATGAACTTCTAGCATCATTGGGTAACTTATTTTCGTGTTCAGTGAACTCCGATATAAATAATTCTAATGACAATTTTGCATGTTGCAATAAATTATTTTAAATGAATGTCCAACAGAACATTTGTTATGGACAAATTCTGTGTTAATTTGTGGTATTTAATGTTGATTGGATGATATTTACTTTAATGTGGATCACACCTCATCATTTTCTTAGAATCCAATTAAAGTTACTTGTTGTAAGCAGCAAACAAGTGATTAAAATTTACGTTGTGCCCTTCAACATGGGACAGTTCTATCTGAGTATTTCCTCCAGCTTGTCTTGACATGGCTGCATTTCTTACATAGTTAAATGTACTTTAAAAAATAAATAAATATAAATAATATAAAGAAGAAAAAATTAAAGATTTTTCATTTGAACCAGATTAGTGCTGTCCAATGGATGGCTTGCAAATGAAGAATAAACTAAATTTTATTTCTGAATGAAAAAGATGGAATCAAATCTGAAATGGTACATTGTGGTTTCCTAACTGATATCTTGCCTCACTTGAATGTGTTAATATATTAAATATTGCTCTGCAAGTGAAAAACCAAAATTTTTGTAATCTTTACAGTAATACAGCTGGTTTTTGTTTCAAGCTATCATGGTTAAAAACAAATCGAAAAATAATGGTTTGACTCACTTCAAATCTTGCAAAGAACTTGTTGATGAAATGACAATACTTGGTGTAACTATAAAATGTTTGTTCCTCAGCTAGACTTATTAAGAATTTTGATGACAAGTAAAACAGTTCGATGAACTCAAACCAAAATATGTCTGTTCAGCAATCCGCTGAATGTGTGCACTGAAAGCACAAATCCATTTGTCAAATGGAATAATGTGAACTTCAAATTGATGAATGAGCTCGATTCTAGAATGGAGCAAGAGGGCATTTTCTGACACGAAATACAAAAAGTCAAACCACAGCTACAGTATGAATGACTCTACTTTTGGACAAATACTTGGATTTTCAACAACAGCATCAAAGTGGACATACAACAAATTTTAGTGGAATTTAATCATCCAGAGTGAATTAAATGTAAGCTGTTGCTTTTTCAAATTTTAAAATGGAATTATACTAATATTGATCAAAAGAGTTTTAATATATAATATATATATTAAACAAGACATCTTTATATTTATATCATCTTATACATATTTTGAAAAAATGTGGCCCACCATCTAACTTTTTAGAAAAACAAGGACCTATCCTCTACAGAAGTTCAACAGCACTGAATTAGATGATACTTAACTGTGTTGAACTTTGATATGATATAAATCAACCCTTTCAGTAATATGATACATTGAAGGCAAGGGTTGTCAAATATCGTCCCACCTTTTGCAGTCATGTTACAAGATATGTGGCAACACAGCACCTGTTTCAGTTGTTTAATTATCACATATCACACCAAGCTTGTTCATCTCTCATACATCGAAAATTCGGGACTCCTTTCCTGAGAACATTTCAGAAAATTATAACCTTCGACTTTTAAATCAAAAACAGATAATAGATATACTTTTTCTTTGGCTTTAATTTGAGATGATTTATATCAAAGTAGTTGGGCAACCCTTGTACTTTGATACTCTCATTCAGAAGCATTGATGAGTTGAATGGAGTACACAGTGCACAAGGGTAACTGCTTGTACTCTTTAATCTTCCACAAAGTTACCATAGTGATTTTAACAAATGTGCTGTCATGATGGTAAGGCGTGAATGCTAGCAGATAAGAGATTGAGGTCCTGTTAATGCAGCCATACTCTTATGGCCATTATCACATTTACAGCTGTAGCAAAATGTTCATGAGCCAAGTGTTTTTTGAGAGGGCCAAACAACTGGAAATCGCAGGGTGTGAGGTCAGAACTTAGGCAGGATACTTCCAAACTTGCTTAGACAGGATGCTTCCAACACTCATCCATGCACTGGGTCACATGTGGTGTGGCATTATCATGCAGTAGCACAGCACTTCTACTCAGCAGCTCAAGTATTTTGCAGCAAATGTTGTAGTACAACATGTCAAGTGTCTGACAGTATCATTTGGCTGTTGCCCCTTGAGCTACAGTTCAGGAATTTGATCAGAAGCACACCCTAATAATCCCAGATGACAGCTGCCATGATATTTTGGATGGATAGGGATTGATGTTTTGAGTCTTGGCAGGTGGAGATGACTGGTGCTTCCACATAATCAATACTTGTCTGCTTTCTGGGGTTGAATGATGCTCCAAGTTTTGTCTCCCATGACAGTGCATTGCAAGAAGTCTTGCCCGTGCTGATGATAGCATATCAAATGTGTGAGGGGGAGAGCCATTGGTATTTCCTTATGGTCTTCTGTGTATTTCCTTATGCTCTTCTGTGACATTCTTAAGCAGTTATCTCATGCAAACTGTGCTTTAATGTAGTTGGTCATGTACAATACTATGGACACTACCCACTGGAATTTGAATTTGTGGGCAAGTTCTCTCAGTGTGTCTGTTGTTACGAATGAGAGCATCTGCCTGTTGCACATGTCTTCTGAAATGACAGTCATTGGGCTCCCGAGTTGAGGTTTACTTTCAATGCCTGTTTTGTCCTTTTGCAAAATCCTTGCACCATTTCCACACCTGCTTTCATCACATAACACTTGCTAAATATTTCCACCAACTGGTGATGTATTTCCAGTGGAGTAGTGCCCTTTGCATGGGAAAAACGAATTACACTTCGCATTTCTTTGTGTGACTGTGTTGCCAATAATGCAGTCATCTTTCAAGAGCTCTTCGTAGTAAATGAATACCAAGGGTGCAGAGCCCTTTGGTGGTGATGTGATGTTGCTGGCCCTTTGGGCATGTGCATAAACTTGAACTCTTTATTGGTACATTAAGGATTTTTATGCTGGATGCCTTGTTACTTTATTTATGTGTTGACCGTTGTATTATTCAGTTAAAGAATTCAGTTTTCCTTCCCTTAGTTTTTTTATTTTCTCACAAACATTTCTGGCTTTTTGGTAACAACCAAGGACTATTGTCAGTGTTCAAAGGCTTCGAGATGTAAACTTTTTAGTATTGAGAATAGGTCTTGATAGTCAGCAAAATATAAGAGGTGTGTAAGAAAATAAAAAAAACCAGAGAAGTAAGTGAATTAACACACTGTTTTGCAGCTCTAATGATTCCCTCCACACCATTGGAATCACGAAACACTTTGATCATTCTTTTCAGTGTAACCAGCAGTGCAGATTTGTTGCACAGGATTGACAACATATGTGTGGGCCCAATACCAGTCCAGGTCACCAATCTTACAACCAAAATAAAGACTGTAAGCTTTCTTTATCGTCGGTGTAATAGGCTGCCTTTGTGATAGCAAGATTTCTCCACAGATATAATACAAATTATTCGCACTGTTCACACATTTATGAGACATCTTGAACAACACGTCTGCCCTCACAGAATCCACAATGCAAATGATGACAAGAAGGAAATATGGTTGCAATGATGGCTACAGATTGTGAACTTCTAGTGCAAACCATCCATTACCATTGACCTACTTTGACTAACCTGACCTGACCTACTTTCACTTACTTTTGTCTCAGATACATTTTTGCTGCTGTCGAATGTAACAAATACGAGTAAACAGATTACAGAATGTACCTAATTGTAAAGTGATAAAGCATTTTGTAAAATTAAAAAAAAAGCTGCCTAGCTCAGAAAATTTGAGGGTATTTAACACAAAAGTGAAGTATTTCCTACTCGGTTAATCACCGTCAGTATAGTTATTTGAAGTTATCATTCATTTTATATGTTGCTATTATTTTTATAGGTTTGTTGGTTATAAGACATGACAAAAATACATCCTCATGCACTCCACAAATAATCATTTCTAATCACACACAGTATGTAATTATATTAACTCACTTTAGATTTTGCTAAGAGGATGAATGTAACTAAAATGTTGTAAAAGCTATAAAAAACGAGCCATCTGCTGCAGTATCATACATACCTTTTGGACATATATTCTAGATTGACAAAGAGAGAGAGAGAGAGAGAGAGAGAGAGAGAGAGAGAGAGAGAGAGAGAGAGAGATATTATGATTCCCTACACATTTCAAATTATTGAAAGAAAAGAAAAACTGGTTATTATTGAAAGTAGAGTTTGCTTCTATTCTTGCTATCACAATGCATGCTGACAACAAATTTAAACTTTTCTAGTAGCCAACATAACTTCAGTTATTAGTGCACAATTTCTTGTTATTTTTGCATCTCAGACAATATAACTTCTGCTAGAACTAAATCTAGATCATTGATTGACATTGATTTTTTTTTTTATGTGTGTGATTTTTAAATGAAAATTGTTTTAGGTGTTTTTTATTCCTTTTTTTTATTATGGGTTTAAAATCTTCAAAAGCATAGTCACAATTATTTTTGTTTCAATACTGCAATGAAGGCTGCTGTGTGTGTGTGTGTGTGTGTCAGTTGTAATGTGCTTTGTCAATGGTATTTTTTGCTTGTTTTGTGTATGATAATCTTTGTTTAGATGCTAAGTTTTTACTTGTATAAAATAAACACCTATATTATGTAAAATTTTGAGTGAAAGATACTTTTTCTTAGGAGAGGTCAAATTGACTGCTATTATGGTTCTAAGCATGTAAAAAATCCTGTGAGAAAATCCTGTGAGTCTGTTGTTAATATACACTGACAGAAAAAAAAATCCCAACACCACGGAAAAATAGTTGTAGAGGAATGAAATGGCGGCAATACATTTGTATAGGTAACATATTTAATCGATTAAGGTTTCAAGATCACAGCTTATTATAAACGCGAGAAGAGCCATTTTAAATGTGAAATGCTGGTACATTAATAACCGGTGTAACCGCCAGAATGTTGAATGCAAGCACGCAAACGTTCATGCATTGTGTTGTACAGGTGCTGGATGTCAGTTTGTGGGATGGAGTTCCATGCCTGTTGTACTTGGTCGGTCAATACAGGGACGGTTAATGCTGGTTGGGGTGACCTTGGAGTTGTCGTTCAATGATGTCCCATACGTGCTCGATTGGTGAAAGATATGGTGATCTAGCAGGCCACGGCAACATGTTGACACTCTGTAGAGCATGTTGGGTTACAACAGCAGTATGCGGGCGAGCGTTATCCTGTTGGAAAACACCCCCTGGAATGCTGTTCATGAATGGCAGCACAACAGGTTGAATCACCAGACCGACGTATAACTGTGCCGTCAGGGTGCGTGGGATAACCACGAGAGTGCTCCTGCTGTCATAGGAAATTGCTCCCCAGACCATAACTCCAGGTGTAGGTCCAGTGTGTCTAGGCCACAGACAGGTTGGTTGCAGGCGCTCACCTGGCCTCCTTCTAACCAACACACGGCCATCACTGGCACCCAGGCAGAACCGGCTTTCATCAGAAAACACAACAGATCTCCTCTCCGTCCTCCAATGAGCTCTAGCTTGACACCACTGACGTCGCAAACGGCAGTGGTTTGGAGTAAGTGGAATGCACGCTACAGAGCGTCTGGCTCGGAGCTGTCCTTCAAGTAACCGATTTGTAACAGTTCGTGTCACTGTCGTGGCAACTGCAGCTCGAATTACTGCCGCAGACGCGGTATGATGCACCACGGCCATACGCCGTACACGGCGGTCTTCCCTCTCAGTAGTGCCACGTGGCTGGCCGGAACCCGGTCTTCTTGAGGCAGTACCTTCCCTTGACCACCGCTGCCAACAATCGTGCACAGTGGCTACATTCCTGCCAAGTCGTTCTGCAATATTGCGGAAAGAAAATCCACCTTCTCGTAGCCCTATTACACGACCTTGTTCAAACTCCGTGAGCTGCTGATAATGGCTTCTTCGTCTTCTTAAAGGCATTCTTGACTAACATCAACACCCTACGTCGAATCTCAACGATAACTAATGCTCACGAATGTTACAGCGCGTATTTACAGCAAACCTGCTTTGCACGTATGCGCCGAGCGCGAAATTTGCATAGACGTCATCTTACAGATGTACTCTCACCGCCTACCAAATGTCGTTTATCTAACACAACCCTTCTTGGTGTTGGGATTTTTTATTCCCATCTTTTAAAGACAGTTCAGTTTAGCTCTGAGACTACTGAAATTTTCTTAAGTGCACACACAAGCCCCAAGAACTTCTGTTTTGCAGAATTTTCTACAGTTTTTGAAGTGAAACTTATGAAAGTGTTTATGTTATGCCTACTGTTTGGTAATTTTTTCAAAAATTAACTACTGAAGCCGGCATTCAGGCTCTACTTGTAAAGCACAAAACGTTTGGTGATTTTGAATGAAGCTGAGCAACCAAGTTGAATTATTTGTTTTATTGGGCAGAACATTCAGATATGTGTATTGTGCTGCATTGAAATGTTTTGAAAATGGTGCCTGGTTCATCATAAAGGCTGGTTGGTGATTTTACATAGTGAAGAAGAAAAGTGATAAAAAAAGTTCTGTGAACTGTCTATGTTTGATTTATTCATGCTGGATGCTTAGAGGTTATTCTGATAAGATTATTCACAGCAATCAGAATATGCCACTGAATTGCACTAGTTTACTGTTCATCATATAACACCATATCAGAAAATTTTAAAATTGCATTGCCCTGGAGTTGGTATTCAATCTACATCTCCTGTTTCCATTGGAGCATGCTACCATTACACCACCTAGGATAGTGAAGTTTCAAGTTACTGAAGCTAATCAGTTTTATGCTTAGAGGTCATTCTGATAAGATTATTCACAGCAATCAGACTATGACACTGAATTGCACTAGTTTACTGTTCATCATATAACACCATATCAGAAAATTTTAAAATTGCATTGCCCTGGAGTGGGTATTCAATCTACGTCTCCTGTTTTCATTGGAGCATGCTACCATTACACCACCTAGGATAGTGAAGTTCCAAGTTACTGAACAGGGCTTGAAAAATATCTGAAAAGTTACATGCCCAGCTGGGCTTGTGCAGAAAATATTTACTTGCCCAGAGGTAAATTCTACATGCCCAGAAAAACTTATCTTTCAAGATAACAAAACAGAAGCCTCATTTTTTAAAGTTAAAAATTGTGATAAACTTTTCATACATCTTTTGCATGGCCATTTTGAAGTGTCTGTATTAAATGCACAAAAGCATATATCTCAAGTTTTAAGAAAGGTAATCGATGGTATTTGAGAAATTTAGTGATGATGCTATGTTCAAGAATTTTTAATATATGTCCTGTGTTTTGCAAAAAAATTAAATAATCATAGTTAACTGTATAGCAGTTTAAGTAGTTTTTAACAACAATTTTGAATGTGAAAATTATTTACCTTTTTCTCTTGTGCAAGAAGTAATTTTGCATCGTAAAATATCCCAAGAATTGTTGTTTAGAAACAAAGGCAATCCCTATGTCTTTGACTACTGTTGTTAGTTTCTTATAGTTATTAAACGTATATCACCACCTGACACCCCACACCCTTGAAAAAATTGCTAGTGATATCAGCAATTTTAGGATGGTTTTAACAAACAGTGCACCACATAATAGTCTTGTCGTCATTTGATTTTAGCCAATTAAATGTTTTTATCCAAGATTCCTCAACTGTGCGACAGCGTGTTTTTTTTTTTTTTTTTTTTTTTCGTACGCTTTATCATAGCCCGCTTGTGCAAGTTTCCATTTTGCCAACGATGTAGAATCCTATTCTAAAATTAAGTCACTCAACCATGCAAAGACAAATTTGTAATTACCGCTGACAGATCGGGAATTTCACATAATTGCTTACTATGAGATATACTGTCATTGCCGGATTTTTTTCCAAAAAACATCTTATATCCATTACTAAATACAACTTATATCCACAGCTAATACAAACTACTGTTCTCTCAGATAAACTAAATTATCGGCGTCAGTAATTTTCGCTCTTCTCCCGGTTAAGTGGAACGCATTGCACAGGCTCATTCTTAAATGAAACTTAGCTTTTGTTTCAGTAGTACCGCTGTCAGTTCATATGTGTGTGTGAGGGTGGGCGCTGGCGGGAGATTGCGCTTACCCCTCCCTCACTCTCGCAAGTTATATCAGGGGCCCCACTCCACCTGTGGCTGTGCAATAAATATTCCATTGTCACTACCTCCCCATAAAGCATGGCTTTTTTGCCCATCAGTCTGCATCCTCCTCTTTCATGGCAGTTTACGCATTTGGCCACTAAACACTGTAGGCTAGTTTCATTAGAGGCATGCATTCTGTCGTTAACTGTAAACAACATCTGGAGCAAAACTACGTATGGCATAATATAATTGAAGCACTATTCTTCTGGCCTGGGCACTCATTCTGTAGCAATAATACAACTTCTGATGATTTGCAGTAAAATGAAAAACACGTGCCAACCGTCTTTTTTCTGGAGTAGAAAATTCGTCATTCCAAATTTTTTTTCTTTAAATCTAGTTGCCTGGTAAGGCAACTAGATTTCATTTGTACTTGCCCAGGCCAATAATTTACATACCCCGGGCATCTCGGGCATAGTATTTTTCAAGCCCTGCAGAAGCTAATCAGTTTTAGCTTAGGAGTTTGAACAACTCCAGATTTAGTTAGGTGAAGCAATCCTATGCTTCCTCATAGCATCATAGATTTATAGTATCTCAGATAGTGAAGCTGTTGCTTTTGTTATATAGTAGTTCCAAATGACCAATAAGAGCAACTTCTGCTGGTAGGGAATGTTCGTCCTCTTGTATGCAGGTGGCACTGTTTTTTAGAAATGAACTGACATTAAGTAGACAAGTATTGTGTGCCTACTAAGCATATATTTAGAACTATTTGTACCAGTTTGCAGTTATTTTCATAAATTGTTTGTAGGAAAAACAACTGCAGCACAACTTTTCATATAATTCCTAAATAGGTTGAGTTAGATTCTTGAAACTCAGGGTTTATTTGCATTTATTATCAAAATTAGTGACTGTTGTGACTTTGGTTACAGATGCTGAGCATCCTTTAAAAAATGTGTTTGATTGCATAATAATTTTTAATATTTTTATCCAATTTTTAAAAAGTTTGCAGTTATAAATTTCATGTGCTATATTAATGTACACATTGTGTTCAGTTGCAACCTGTAGTATGGGATTGGATGTAAAACTGGAAAATAGTGAGGGAATTCTTGAAATTAAAAGTATTCCAAAAAGGTCAAAAAAAAAAAAAAATGTGCGTAAGTTACTGACATTTGAAAGAAGTGTTCTGAGAAAGATGTACAGTACTCTATACAATATACAGATGGGAAGATGTGAGAGAAGACACAATGAGGAACTTCAACAGCTCCATATAAGGCCAGACATTCTCCTTTTGGTCTGATATAAGAGACTGGAACAGTTTGCACACGTGTGGAGAGCGGGTGGACAAATTGTGAAGGAGGTACTGGTATAAGCACTGCACCAGCACTGCCAAGGGGAAGAGACAGGATTAGGTGGGTGGATTTGCTGCTTGGGGATCTGAGAAGAATGAATTCAGACCTGGGGAGACATATGATCAAGAAAGATGGAGAGGCTTGGTGGTGGCAGTGCTGGTGGGCCTTAGTATCCCATTAAGCTGATATGATGAAATTCCCAAACTTCTGGTTATTATTGAATTTAAATATGTTATGCTTTTGACAGAAATTGGCTAACTGCACTTTGTGTGAAAGAAATCATTTAAACACTTATTCGCATATACTCATAATTTCCTAAGGTGGATTAGAAAATGTTTCATAAGTGGTCACTGGATGAGGATCTCATTTTTCTACTTCTACTTAATGGATTTTATTTTTTTATTTATTTCTGCTTGATAGATTGTCTTTTATTTCTGCTTAATAGGTTTTGATTTGATGGAAGTTGGTAGAGATGAAGTTACCCTGCGGATGGGCAAACAGGCCAACAAAAGAACCATTCAGTTTGCTCACCAGGCATTATTAGCTGTTTTTGGTAATGTATATGTGTTATGTTTGAACTTATTGTAGTATTCTGTGCATGTTATGGTTGTGGAACATATCATTAAGTCATTTGGTGGATGAATATTTGAAATGCTGATGTCTCACATGGAGAGCATGATCTTAGATCTTAAGTGTATGATGTTAGTTTTTTGACTGTGGTCTTCCTCCCAAAGTAAGAAACTCAAAACTTTATAAATGAAGGTTAGATGCCCCAGTCTGGAGTGTGCATTATATATATATATATATATATATATATATACTTAAGAGCAAAACTGAAGACTAAGGAAAAAATTTTAGAATTTAAAATGAAGGGTGCAAAATAACCTGAAAATCAAAACGCGCAACGCAGCAGTTTTGAAAATTCAGAATTCACATTCTATAAAGAAGATACCTAAGCAAAAAAATACATATATAATTTTGACTCACACCTAAAACAACATAGAAAAGGTTATGTATCTACCTGTGTGAGTAAAAGGAGAAAAGATAAAAAAATAAAATAAAACAACTGAATGTAGAAGGTGTCGAGAATACTGAGCCTTGGCTTTATCAAGGACCAGCAAAAACTCTGCATTTTCTCACTTCCACAAAGACCTAGTTGGAAATGGGTTTCTGCAAGGCCATAGATGCAAGTAACATTCCCACCTAAAATAGTTTAAAATATATATATATAAGTCATGTCCTCCGTAGAGTAGCATGACCTAGCACTAGTTAACAATTTCGCTTGCATCCATTAACCTTCATGGCCCGACCCATGCTCTTCATCTGTTACAATTAAACAGAGAGAAGAAGATTAAAGAGAACTCAAGCTGTGAGAGTGACATAATAAATAGAAATGATTTTCAGCTATAACGAAATTCCAAGTTCGTTTGAGAGAGAATTTAAACCTGAAAAACAATGCAAAAGAAATCCAAATTTTACATTGCAATTAAAAAAGGAAATGTTAATTTATAACGAACAGATTTTTGAAAGAAAACTTGAGTCTAAAACCCCCTACTCTACAACTTATGACAGCACGAAAACGAGAATAAGTTAAAGATAATAATTAACTAAAGAAAACTTTGTGAAAGTTATATACCTTAAACAGTTAGTTGCAATATGTACAAAGTATTTCAGCAGTGCTTTAAGTGCATAATTAATTAGTTATTAAGAACTTAACTACTTTGAAAAAACAGCGCATAGACAGCGCATAGAAAAGGAACAAGCTTAGCCCTCTTCTGTTCCTAGGTACCCCAAAAGACGCTCAAAGTTACAAAGAAAAGTAAGAGTTAAAACCCGCATAAATGTTAACAGACAAACCAATGCTTAAAAGCTGAAAAGCTAAAAAACGACAGAGAAAAGGTACATAAAGTACAAACATTGAACTTATAAAACCTAGAACCCAAAAACAAGGAAGAGAGCTTACCTCTTGTGTGACAAAAACTTTACTCCTCACAAGAGGAGAACATGGCTGACCCCTTCCGCCACTCCCTAGACGCTGGGGGGCAGTGAGGGTGGGGCTGATGGCCTCCTCATACAGCAAGAAACCAACGCGCGGAGATTTTAACCAGAGAAAAAAATATATAAACTTAAGACTGTGGATCTGTATGATCAGAATGAGCAGAATTAACTCTCCAGAATACATGAGAAATATTATAAAATACACGAGCAGTTTATTTAATAATCTTTGCATGTATTAAATCACCTTAGTGAGCTTCTATAGATTAATCAGAATCTTATTAATTATAATGTTGGTTTTACTATTTTTAGTATAGCTATCCTAGTGATGAATAACTAGTTTTCTTTTTTATTTGTTTTTATTTTCTTTTATAAACAGATTTTTAAGCTTTTTTTGTGATTTTGTTTATATTATTTAATTTTTTGTTTTAATAGGACCGTCATATCCATAGCACTAAGGTTCCTTTAGGTAGTTAATAGGCATCCTCTAGCCAACTTCCTTACGGCTTTGATTGGTCAGAATCATATTATTAACTGTGTAGAAAATTAAAGCAGATCTGCCAACCTTACTCTATTATTCAGAATAATTTTTCTTAAAGTTCTTTTGATGAAAGAAGAAGGAATTTCGTTCTCTAGAAAACTTTCTAATAGTATATTAATGTGGTAATTGAAATCCAAATTGTTGCTGCAAATTCTTGAAATTCTTAGGACCTGAGAAATTAGTACATTCTCAATTACTTTGGTTGAAATGTTATTATTCCAGTGTAGATATTTAATTACTTTGAAAGGAAAATTAACTCTTTTATCAAAGAGGCTAATAGATGGGTTACCTCTGTTGAGCTTAATGCTTAAGTCTAGGAACTCAAGTTCCTGATTACTGTGGTTGGTTTTACATAAGTTAAGAGAGCTAGGATAGATATTATCAAAATCACTCTCTATAACTTCTGAATTATTGATACACAGCAGATCATCAATATATCTAAAAGTGTAAAGGTAGTTATCTGAGCAGGTGGGGTGATTTTTAATGAATTTATATTCCTTAAAGAACAGGAATAGATTAGCGATATTTGTGGACGTTGATGTTCCCATTGGAATACCGTTCACTTGCTTATAGAGTGTATTATTATATAAGATATGGTTATTTTTTATGCAGCAATTGAGATAAGAGTTCCAAGTTCCTACATCAACAAATTGGTTAAGTTTAAATTCTGCATACAGCTCTTTAAAGGTAGTGATTATATCTGATAGAGGCAGATTAGTATATAGGTTTTCAAAATCATAACTATTAATATCTAGGGGACAAACTTTGAGTATAGTAGAAATTACTTCTGCATTATTATTAATTATCCAAAAATCTCTGTACATCAAGTTAGAACAGTTTCTAATGTGTTTCAAAACCTTCTTTAAGACATCTTCAAAAGCAAGATCTATTTTCTTTTTATGACTCCTTACTCCACTAGCTATGAACCTGAACTTCACAGGATCCTTATGAAACTTAACCGTTGCAAAAAGAAATGGAAATTCAGGCCCATATCTTCTAGTTTGTGGAATTTTAAGTTTCTTGAAGAATGCCTTAAACCGATTTTCTAACTGCTTGGTAGAATAACTTACGGGCTCGTATGTTACTCTATTATTGAGTTCCATAGTTAACAATTCAAAATAGAACTTCTTACAGATAATTGCAAAATTATTGCTAGCTTTATCCGTAGTGGTAAAAATAAATTGGTCTTGTAGTTTGGAGAGTGACCTTTTAGCTTCTCCAGAGAAAAAGAGATTTCTGTCGAAACAAAAGTCCAGACCTGCCAACTCACCGGTGAAGCTATTGATTATATTATATTTCCATTCTGCGAAGGCCTCAATAGGCTGATTGTACGTTAAACTGGTTTTTACGATGTACTTATTTACATCTTGAGTGAAGCTCTCAAGAATCCTTTCTTTGGAAATTGTGAAGGAAGGTCTGAATTTAGAGCCATACTCTAATAAATTCCTAAGCTTTTCATTTTCAACATAACTCAAGTTTCCGGTGATAATATGGTTGTAATTCTTATCATAGTGAACTGTTTCTTTATGTTCATCACAAGAACAAGTAGTAATTACAGGAATGTAGCTCGAAGAGTTAAGTTTGTAGTTTTTAACTATTGACCCTAAGGTCTTAACATATTTAAAACTTACAATAGACTGGTGCCTGTGGATGGGAAAAAAATTGCATTATTGTAGAACAGCTTCCTTACATTGAGATTATCGTAGGCTTTATTTAGGAACCTGATGGTAAACAAAATTACTGGAAAATTCTTTAAGAGAAATTTTATCTTTAAGAATATGTTTAAGAATGTCCAGAACCAAAGCAAAAACATGCTTATCAACATGGTCAGCAGTTTCATTCCAGAATTTGAAAAAACATTTAAGGACAGAGTGCTTGAAGGACTTGAGAATTTTGTAAGTATTTTTAACAAAATTAGTGCCAGTTTTAAAGCTTTCCAGAGTTTTTAGCAAGTTAGCAAAATCAACTTTGCTTGATGTGCGAAATAACCTCTGTCCTCTATTACCTCTAGAGCAGCTCTTATTATTAACAAGAAAGAAGAGTTCACGAATTGAAAATTTATGCTGATTATGCTTATTGTCAGATAGAGTGGAATTAAGGCCATAGGGATAAAGAGACTGATGCTGCAAAATTTCAAGGGATTCAGTTTCTAGCCGAGCATAGAGGTCAGGAATAATATGTAGTACCTCTATTTTCACTTTGTCAAAACCATGAGTATGGAAATGCTCTAATTCAAAGGTAGAGTACTGGTTGGCGTTTGTGGAGGGGTTCACTCCTGAATTAGAGAACTTGTTTACTAGAGACCTGTGACCATTAATCCTAAGATGAAGAGGATTTTTACTTTGGCCAATATAGCTAAGGTTGCAGACAGTACAGGTGAGCTTATAGATGGTATTGTAGGCTTTGCAAAACTTGTTGGAGCAATTATCCTCAACAGAAGAATACAGGTTAGGATCTGCAGATTTACATGTCAAACAACGTTTGTCATTTAATAACTTTAGATTACCTTTGCCAGCGAGTTCATACACTATGGGAAAGGGTGCTAGCCTAACCGAGCGGGAGGACTTAAAATATCTGAGCTGACCTCCAATCCTTTCATCGTCCTTAGAACTCCACTTGGGCCAAAACATACAAATTCTGAGCAAACCAACTAGGAAAAACTTTTTAGAAATAAGCAGTCCAAGAAAAGACCAAACTCGAGTATAAACTACACTCCAAAAGCTGCATCCAAAACATACTAAAAAGAAAAATTAGAAAATGAAAAAAAACCTGAAGTAAAAAAAATAGTAATAAAAAAAAAAAAAAAAAATAGTAATAATAATAAAACATTTCAACTAGAATTTGCGCATGAGCTGCTAAATAATAAATTGAAATTAGTTACTTAAGAGCAAAACTGAAGACTAAGGAAAAAATTTTAGAATTTAAAATGAAGGGTGCAAAATAACCTGAAAATCAAAACGCGCAACGCAGCAGTTTTGAAAATTCAGAATTCACATTCTATAAAGAAGATACCTAAGCAAAAAAATACATATATAATTTTGACTCACACCTAAGACAACATAGAAAAGGTTATGTATCTACCTGTGTGAGTAAAAGGAGAAAAGATAAAAAAATAAAATAAAACAACTGAATGTAGAAGGTGTCGAGAATACTGAGCCTTGGCTTTATCAAGGACCAGCAAAAACTCTGCATTTTCTCACTTCCACAAAGACCTAGTTGGAAATGGGTTTCTGCAAGGCCATAGATGCAAGTAACATTCCCACCTAAAATAGTTTAAAAAATATATATATAAGTCATGTCCTCCGTAGAGTAGCATGACCTAGCACTAGTTAACAATTTCGCTTGCATCCATTAACCTTCATGGCCCGACCCATGCTCTTCATCTGTTACAATTAAACAGAGAGAAGAAGATTAAAGAGAACTCAAGCTGTGAGAGTGACATAATAAATAGAAATGATTTTCAGCTATAACGAAATTCCAAGTTCGTTTGAGAGAGAATTTAAACCTGAAAAACAATGCAAAAGAAATCCAAATTTTACATTGCAATTAAAAAAGGAAATGTTAATTTATAACGAACAGATTTTTGAAAGAAAACTTGAGTCTAAAACCCCCTACTCTACAACTTATGACAGCACGAAAACGAGAATAAGTTAAAGATAATAATTAACTAAAGAAAACTTTGTGAAAGTTATATACCTTAAACAGTTAGTTGCAATATGTACAAAGTATTTCAGCAGTGCTTTAAGTGCATAATTAATTAGTTATTAAGAACTTAACTACTTTGAAAAAACAGCGCATAGACAGCGCATAGAAAAGGAACAAGCTTAGCCCTCTTCTGTTCCTAGGTACCCCAAAAGACGCTCAAAGTTACAAAGAAAAGTAAGAGTTAAAACCCGCATAAATGTTAACAGACAAACCAATGCTTAAAAGCTGAAAAGCTAAAAAACGACAGAGAAAAGGTACATAAAGTACAAACATTGAACTTATAAAACCTAGAACCCAAAAACAAGGAAGAGAGCTTACCTCTTGTGTGACAAAAACTTTACTCCTCACAAGAGGAGAACATGGCTGACCCCTTCCGCCACTCCCTAGACGCTGGGGGCAGTGAGGGTGGGGCTGATGGCCTCCTCATACAGCAAGAAACCAACGCGCGGAGATTTTAACCAGAGAAAAAAATATATAAACTTAAGACTGTGGATCTGTATGATCAGAATGAGCAGAATTAACTCTCCAGAATACATGAGAAATATTATAAAATACACGAGCAGTTTATTTAATAATCTTTGCATGTATTAAATCACCTTAGTGAGCTTCTATAGATTAATCAGAATCTTATTAATTATAATGTTGGTTTTACTATTTTTAGTATAGCTATCCTAGTGATGAATAACTAGTTTTCTTTTTTATTTGTTTTTATTTTCTTTTATAAACAGATTTTTAAGCTTTTTTTGTGATTTTGTTTATATTATTTAATTTTTTGTTTTAATAGGACCGTCATATCCATAGCACTAAGGTTCCTTTAGGTAGTTAATAGGCATCCTCTAGCCAACTTCCTTACGGCTTTGATTGGTCAGAATCATATTATTAACTGTGTAGAAAATTAAAGCAGATCTGCCAACCTTACTCTATTATTCAGAATAATTTTTCTTAAAGTTCTTTTGATGAAAGAAGAAGGAATTTCGTTCTCTAGAAAACTTTCTAATAGTATATTAATGTGGTAATTGAAATCCAAATTGTTGCTGCAAATTCTTGAAATTCTTAGGACCTGAGAAATTAGTACATTCTCAATTACTTTGGTTGAAATGTTATTATTCCAGTGTAGATATTTAATTACTTTGAAAGGAAAATTAACTCTTTTATCAAAGAGGCTAATAGATGGGTTACCTCTGTTGAGCTTAATGCTTAAGTCTAGGAACTCAAGTTCCTGATTACTGTGGTTGGTTTTACATAAGTTAAGAGAGCTAGGATAGATATTATCAAAATCACTCTCTATAACTTCTGAATTATTGATACACAGCAGATCATCAATATATCTAAAAGTGTAAAGGTAGTTATCTGAGCAGGTGGGGTGATTTTTAATGAATTTATATTCCTTAAAGAACAGGAATAGATTAGCGATATTTGTGGACGTTGATGTTCCCATTGGAATACCGTTCACTTGCTTATAGAGTGTATTATTATATAAGATATGGTTATTTTTTATGCAGCAATTGAGATAAGAGTTCCAAGTTCCTACATCAACAAATTGGTTAAGTTTAAATTCTGCATACAGCTCTTTAAAGGTAGTGATTATATCTGATAGAGGCAGATTAGTATATAGGTTTTCAAAATCATAACTATTAATATCTAGGGGACAAACTTTGAGTATAGTAGAAATTACTTCTGCATTATTATTAATTATCCAAAAATCTCTGTACATCAAGTTAGAACAGTTTCTAATGTGTTTCAAAACCTTCTTTAAGACATCTTCAAAAGCAAGATCTATTTTCTTTTTATGACTCCTTACTCCACTAGCTATGAACCTGAACTTCACAGGATCCTTATGAAACTTAACCGTTGCAAAAAGAAATGGAAATTCAGGCCCATATCTTCTAGTTTGTGGAATTTTAAGTTTCTTGAAGAATGCCTTAAACCGATTTTCTAACTGCTTGGTAGAATAACTTACGGGCTCGTATGTTACTCTATTATTGAGTTCCATAGTTAACAATTCAAAATAGAACTTCTTACAGATAATTGCAAAATTATTGCTAGCTTTATCCGTAGTGGTAAAAATAAATTGGTCTTGTAGTTTGGAGAGTGACCTTTTAGCTTCTCCAGAGAAAAAGAGATTTCTGTCGAAACAAAAGTCCAGACCTGCCAACTCACCGGTGAAGCTATTGATTATATTATATTTCCATTCTGCGAAGGCCTCAATAGGCTGATTGTACGTTAAACTGGTTTTTACGATGTACTTATTTACATCTTGAGTGAAGCTCTCAAGAATCCTTTCTTTGGAAATTGTGAAGGAAGGTCTGAATTTAGAGCCATACTCTAATAAATTCCTAAGCTTTTCATTTTCAACATAACTCAAGTTTCCGGTGATAATATGGTTGTAATTCTTATCATAGTGAACTGTTTCTTTATGTTCATCACAAGAACAAGTAGTAATTACAGGAATGTAGCTCGAAGAGTTAAGTTTGTAGTTTTTAACTATTGACCCTAAGGTCTTAACATATTTAAAACTTACAATAGACTGGTGCCTGTGGATGGGAAAAAAAATTGCATTATTGTAGAACAGCTTCCTTACATTGAGATTATCGTAGGCTTTATTTAGGAACCTGATGGTAACAAAATTACTGGAAAATTCTTTAAGAGAAATTTTATCTTTAAGAATATGTTTAAGAATGTCCAGAACCAAAGCAAAAACATGCTTATCAACATGGTCAGCAGTTTCATTCCAGAATTTGAAAAAACATTTAAGGACAGAGTGCTTGAAGGACTTGAGAATTTTGTAAGTATTTTTAACAAAATTAGTGCCAGTTTTAAAGCTTTCCAGAGTTTTTAGCAAGTTAGCAAAATCAACTTTGCTTGATGTGCGAAATAACCTCTGTCCTCTATTACCTCTAGAGCAGCTCTTATTATTAACAAGAAAGAAGAGTTCACGAATTGAAAATTTATGCTGATTATGCTTATTGTCAGATAGAGTGGAATTAAGGCCATAGGGATAAAGAGACTGATGCTGCAAAATTTCAAGGGATTCAGTTTCTAGCCGAGCATAGAGGTCAGGAATAATATGTAGTACCTCTATTTTCACTTTGTCAAAACCATGAGTATGGAAATGCTCTAATTCAAAGGTAGAGTACTGGTTGGCGTTTGTGGAGGGGTTCACTCCTGAATTAGAGAACTTGTTTACTAGAGACCTGTGACCATTAATCCTAAGATGAAGAGGATTTTTACTTTGGCCAATATAGCTAAGGTTGCAGACAGTACAGGTGAGCTTATAGATGGTATTGTAGGCTTTGCAAAACTTGTTGGAGCAATTATCCTCAACAGAAGAATACAGGTTAGGATCTGCAGATTTACATGTCAAACAACGTTTGTCATTTAATAACTTTAGATTACCTTTGCCAGCGAGTTCATACACTATGGGAAAGGGTGCTAGCCTAACCGAGCGGGAGGACTTAAAATATCTGAGCTGACCTCCAATCCTTTCATCGTCCTTAGAACTCCACTTGGGCCAAAACATACAAATTCTGAGCAAACCAACTAGGAAAAACTTTTTAGAAATAAGCAGTCCAAGAAAAGACCAAACTCGAGTATAAACTACACTCCAAAAAGCTGCACCCAAAACATACTAAAAAGAAAAATTAGAAAATGAAAAAAAACCTCAAGTGAAAAAAATAGTAATAAAAAAAAAAAAAAATAGTAATAATAATAAAACATTTCAACTAGAATTTGCGCATGAGCTGCTAAATAATAAATTGAAATTAGTTACTTAAGAGCAAAACTGAAGACTAAGGAAAAAATTTTAGAATTTAAAATGAAGGGTGCAAAATATATATATGTATTTTTTTGCTTAGGTATCTTCTTTATAGAATATATATATATATATATATATATCAAGTAAAGACCAGGATCGCCTCCAGCTATCCTTGAGCAACGGGTCATCATCTCATGGAATTGTTTCCAGGACTAATATATATATATATATATATATATATATATATCACACACCACTATGATGGTCACTGATCAAACCACGAGTCCATGGCCAAAATCGTTTTCTCCAATACGTAGTTTTACCATAAATACTGTTACAAAGTATTCAATGGAATAACAAAAAAAATTTAAAGATATTTTAATATACCTGTGATATGATATACGTACTACACTTGTGAATACATGGCACCAATCGCTTTTCAAAATGACATCCTTTTACCTTCACACAGTCCTTCAGTCTCTGTGTCCACTCATCAATAGTTTTTATGCAGGTTCTCCATAGGGAAAGCTGCTACTGCCCACACCAAAGAGCGTTTCAGATTGTCAATACTGGGGTGTCTCTTTCTGCAGGCTATGTCCTCCTTTGTAGCCCACAACTTGTAGTCCAATGAGTTGAGGCCTGGGCTGCTGGAAGGCCAATCAGCTGGAGAAATGTAGTCTGGCAAATTCGCCTGAAGCCACTCCTGTATTGACTTGGCCTTGTGGGCAGGTATGGAATCCTGCTGAAAGCTTCACTGTCAGTTTTAGAAGAAGGTGTGACTCAAATTTTTGACCACTGTCTCCAAAACCCTGTCCTGGTAGACTTTGACAGATGTTTTCACTCCTTTCTCACAGAAATGGAGTTCTGTGGTACCCTCATAGAAGACTCTCCAGCAAGCCATGACAGAAGCAGAATGATGGCTCCCTCATGATCCTTGGAGCTTTCTGCTGAGCTTCTCGTGAGGTTAACACATACACCCTGTCATTTTGGTGGTTTAAAGCCTCTTCAGTAGTGGAAATTTCTTCATCAGAGGAAGGGATCTGTATGTGGCGATTGTCTGCATAATGCTGCAGTAAACGTTTCGCTTCCAGCACCCTCTGCTGCTTCAGTTGGGGGCGAGGAAGTGCTATGTATGCCGCTGGTAAGCTCTCGCCCTTAGGTCACTCTGCAGCACCCGTGACATCGATATTCTTAAAATTTTCAGCTCATGAGCCATCACTGATAGTTTTCTGACAGGATTTCGTCAAATACGGGCTGCCACTGTTTTCACCAGACGAGCAGTTGTCACAGTACGTGGCTGACACTTTCTGGGGTGATCAGCGAGGGTCCCAGTCTCAGAGAATTTTTTTATGGTCTGATAGACAATAATTCGGCTGACGTTCAGCTTCTTCAGCATATTGAAAATCTCAAAAGCTGTTTTTCCAACTTTGTGCAGTGCTATTAAAGCAACACTATTCTCATAATCGCTTCACTCCATGGCAAGTACTTCACGAAACACATTATCTCCTCTGTGACTGAACGCACAATGATTCACTAGCTGCTTCATGTCCCCTGGCTGGTCGGTGACATTGCACACTGGTTCTGCACCATCTATCGAACATTTGTAACAGTAAGACCGTTTATGTTGGTTGGATGATGTTGTACTCGATGTTTTCTCCTTTTTAAGACTTACAGTTCAAGCTGTATCTTCATTCATTTGAGAACGTAACCTGATTCATCATATCCCAATTGAAACTTTTTCTGCTGCCTTGTGAGAAGGTTAGTCATTGGAATATAAATTGCTGATATCCTGGAATAAAGGCCTCCTTGTTTAGTTTTAATTTATGTAAGACTGTAGATCATAACATGTTATAACCTACAGCTTCTAAGAGTTCCTGTGTGTTGATGTGCTGACATTCTTTGATTCCACATTACCGTTAGAACTAAATATTGGTCTTTACTTGATATCATCTCAGGATCGCCTCCAGCTATCCTTGAGCAACGGGTCATCATCTCATGGAATTGTTTCCAGTACTAATAAAGTGCCTTGATGTTGTTACATTAGAATAGGAACTCAAACCTTTTTGAGAATGTTCCCAAATCAACAAAAATCTCCTAAAAAATTATCTTACATTCCCATGGAAAATTTCAGCAGCAGATTGTAATTTATTATGTATCTTCTGTTCACTCACAAACAACAGAAGAAAAATTTATGCAGAGTATAGCCAATGCCTACTGTTTACTTCTGTTATTACATAAATATTGATGTGTTCATTGGGTCTATGAGGATTTCAAAATGTGCCATACACCACATGTTCTCGCTACAGCCCAACTGGCGCCAAGTCAGTGTGAGATGTCTCCTGTGGACACTTAGCACTGCTTTCATTAGCACTTTCAAGGAGCTTGGGTAACATAGCACAAGTACCCCTTCTTTGTGGTCTGGAGAGAGAGATAGTTGGGCGTGCTACCAGGGTTGTTGAATTCTCAGTCTTCACTTGTTCACTAATGTTCCTTTGAATTACTTCCATGAAGAATTCTTCCATCTTCTTAGACGAACTGAACAAACTGTCATCTTGCTGTCTGACCTGGAGACACAGTACTTCCGTCCGAAGACGCATCAAGCTGAAACAAATCCCCTTCCTCAGCCTTTTTTGATATTCACTAAGCCATCCCCAACATTCAAAATTTAAAAATATCACTTAGTAACAGCTGTGTTGTTTGGCAGTAATGATAATCATTATACATTTATTTACTATGGATATGGTTTTAAAGAATCAAGGGGTGGCACTGCATGGTGTGTGCCAACAAAATTTTTCTCCATGCCACCTTGGGCATGTGTGCCATATTTTTACCACCCCTACCTTAGAACAACTTCATTTCAGTGGCATGCTTCCATCTTTTCAAACTGTGTTTAGAATTAAATAATTGTCACCTTCGATATGCCATAGAATGTCCTCCTCCTATGGTAACTTACTCCTCATTATTGAATTATGTTGTTGAAAGTATCTCTCTCTCTCATATTTATTGAGATATGGAAAGAAATTTTAGTTTCAAAAAATATATATGTATAATATCAGTGCCAACCATTATCAGTCCACTGCTGGTTGAAGATCTCCTTAAGTTTCTTCCACAACTGTCTGTCTTGAGCCAGCCACTTCCACATTCTTTCGAATTTCATCTACCCATCTCCTATGTGGTCTTCTTGGTCTTTTTCTGTCCCTTGGAATCCAGTTTGAAATTTCAGTTGTCCATCAGTGGTCTGTTTTTCTGGCAATATATATATATATATATCATCATCATCATCATTGTCAACCATTATCAATCCACTGCTGGACGAAGGTCTCCCCAAGTTTCCTCCACAACGGTCTGTCTTGTGCCAGTCTCCTCCATGTCACCCCTGCATACTTTCGAATTTCATCCACCCATCTCCCATGTGGTCGTCTTCTGGGTCTTTTCCTGTCCCTTGGAATCCAATCTAAAATTTCGGCTGTCCATCGATGATCTGTCCTTCTGGCAGTATGTCCAGCCCATTGCCATTTCAGGGATTTAACTCTGATCATGATGTCTTCCACTCTTGTCATTTTTCGGATCCACGAGTTCCTCTTCTTATCTCTCCTGGTTACACCAAGCATGCACCTCTCCATGCTTCTTTGAGTTGTCTGCAGCCTTTGTATGTCTCTATTAGTTAAGGTCCACGTCTCTGCACCATACGTAAGCACTGGAAGGATGCATTGATCGAACACTTTTCTTTTAAGACATAATGGCACATTGCTCTTGAAAATTATGCTGTTTCTTCCAAAAGCTCTCCAGGCAAGTTTTGTACGCCGATTAATTTCTTCACCAATGTGACCCTCACTTGATATCTGCTGTCCAAGATAAACATACGTGTCTGTTATCTCCAGCTTTTCTCCATCAATCGACAAATCTTCATTTCTTGTAAAAGCATTGAACATCACTTTTGTCTTCTGAAAGTTCATTTTTAATCCCACTTCTTTACTCTTGTCAGCAAGTTCCTGGATCATACTCTGCAGCTCTGATGGGGTAGTTGCAAAAATGACTACGTCATCAGCAAAACGAAGGTGGGTTAGATAATCTCCATTAATCTTTATCCCCTTGTTTTCCCAGCTCAGCGACTGAAAAACACCCTCCAATGTGGCATTAAAGAGCTTCGGAGATATGGTGTCACCTTGTCTTACTCCCTTTCCAATTTTTACGTGTGTTGTATTTTCAAACAGCCTAATCTTTGCACTTGCATTTTCATAGATGTTATTAATAATATTAATGTATGCATCTTCAATACCGCAGGTTTTCAGAGCCATTGTAACTGCTGATGGTTTCACCGAATCAAAGGCTTTTTCATAATCGATAAAAGCCATGCACAATGGAAGTTCATATTCCCTCGCTCTTTCAATTAGTTCTCTCAGCACGTGGATATGATCTATTGTGCTGTAGCCACTCCTGAATCCAGCTTGTTCTCTCGGTTGAGCCATGTCCAGTGTTACCTTCAAGCGGTGTGAAAGAACTTTAGTGAAGATTTTATAAACTACTGATAGGAGGCTGATAGGTCTGTAGTTTCCGAGATCCTCAATGTCACCTTTCTTATGTAGCAGGATCATTGTAGCGGTGTTCCAATCCTCAGGTATCTTTCCTTCATTAAGGCATCGAGTGAAAATTTGGGCGAGTACTGTTTCGATTTCTCCACTTGCTTCTTGTATGATGTCTACAGTAATTCCATCTTCTCCTGGAGCTTTTCCTCGCTTCATGTTCTTGATTGCATGTGCAACTTCTGCTGGAAGGACTGGAGGAACTCTGGTACTGGTATCTTTCATGATGTCTGGAGTGCATATATCATCCCTTTCATATAATTTGGAGTAGAAATCTTTCACTCTTGTCAAAATTTTGCCTCTATTTCTTGTTACAGAACCATCTTCTTTTCTCAGTGCCATAATCTGTTTTCTTCCCTTACTGAGATGTCCCTTTGCTATCTTTAGGCTTTGGTTGTTTTCAATTGCTTTCCTCACTAGTTCACAGTTGAATTTCCTTACGTCTTCAGTCATACTTTTTCTTACTGTCTTGCATAGCTCTATATATTCCACTTTAGAAGTCACATCTTCTTTAGTTGTCCTCATCTCTCTTCTTTTTTGCATCAACATTTTGGTTTTTCCTGATAATTTGTTCACATGCAACTTGTTCTTAGACCCAGCTAATTTTGTTGCTGTTTCCATAAGAGCTTTGGTTACTTTTCTGTTAACTTCGGAGATGTCCACTTCTTCCGATGTTAGGCCTTCTAAAGCAGAGAACCTGTTCTTCAGTTCTAACTTGAAGGTATTATGGTGTTTTTTAAGGTTGGTTATGTCAATAGATTTTGTTTGTCTTATGAGCTTGCCACGTTCAAGTTTAGTGTTGAGGTGCATCTTACATCTCACCAATCTATGGTCACTACCTGTGTTGAACTTGTTTAGCACACTGCAGTCTTCTATGACGAATTTTTTGTTACACATAATAAAATCAATTTCACTTGTCGTCCCATTTGGATGTCTCCATGTCCATTTCCTGTGTGGCTTTTTCTTGAAGAAGGAGTTCAAGATGAAAAACCCTTCTGCCTCTGCAAACTCAACGAGAGTATTTCCACGCTGGTTTCTGTTGCCATGACCGAATTTACCTACTGAAGTTTCATTCTGTTGCCGTTGCCCTATTTTTGCATTGAAATCTCCCATAATTATTTTCAAGTGCTGCTTACCTTTATTATTTAGATGACAAATTTCCTCATAAAATTCTTCAATTTCTTCTTCAGGATGACTTGTGGTGGGTGCATAAGTTTGAATAATCTGAGCCTGGTATCTTTTCGAGAGTTGGATAACAAGTCGTGCAGCTCTGTCAGAGGAACTTTCAACTTCTACAACTTTATCCTTCAGTTTCTTGTTTATTATAAATCCCACACCACTAGTTCTGCCAGTATCTGTCCCACGATGGTAGAAGAGATGTCCACTTTTCAGTTCGATGAGATCTTCTCCTTTTCTCCTTACCTCACTTAGCCCCACGATGTCCCACTTGATCCTTTGTAGTTCCTCTTCCAATTCAAGAAGCCTTGAATCAGAAGATAGGGAGCGTCCATTGTAAGTAGCCAAGGTCAGCATCAGATGGCAGCCTAGTCCGGTCCTCCGGGGATTCTTAGCACCCTCTGCCTTCATGTCGCACTGGCCGCTGCCTTGGCCAGGTACATTCCAGCTGCCGGAGACTGAGGGCCAAGATTTAAGTTGTGGAATCATTTTGGAGGGGTTTGGCCATAACTCACCACGCTGGCCAAGCGGGTTGGTGAGTGTGGGATAGAATTTCCTCTAATCCCGATGGTATAGTTATACCGCTATGGGCGGTCGTCAGAGCCCCTTTAGTGGGAACAGGATGCACCACGAGAAGGCGGGGTTGACATTTGTCAAGGAGAGGCTGTGATGTTACGCATCACCTGACCTTACATCCCTATATATATATATATATATATATATCATCATCATCATTGTCAACCATTATCAATCCACTGCTGGACGAAGGTCTCCCAAAGTTTCCTTCACAACGGTCTGTCTTGTGCCAGTCTCCTCCACGTCACTCCCGCATACTTTTGAATTTCATCCACCCATCTCCCATGTGGTCTTCTTCTGGGTCTTTTCCTGTCCCATGGAATCCAATCTAAAATTTCGGCTGTCCATTGATGGTCTGTCCTTCTGGCAGTATGCCCAGCCCATTGCCATTTCAGGGATTTAACTCTGATCATGATGTCTTCCACTCTTGTCATTTTTCGGATCCATGAGTTCCTCTTCTTATCTCTCCTGGTTACACCAAGCATGCACCTTTCCATGCTGCTTTGAGTTGTCTGCAGCCTTTGTATGTCTCTTTTAGTTAAGGTCCACGTCTCTGCACCATACGTAAGCACTGGAAGGATGCATTGATCAAACACTTTTCTTTTAAGACATAATAGCATATTGCTCTTGAAAATTATGCTGTTTCTTCCAAAAGCTCTTCAGGCAAGTTTTGTACGGCGATTAATTTCTTCATCAATGTGACCCTCACTTGATATCTGCTGTCCAAGATAAACGTACGTGTCTGTTATCTCCAGCTTTTCTCCATCAATCGATAAATCTTCATTTCTTGTAAAAGCATTGAACATCACTTTTGTCTTCTGAAAGTTTATTTTTAATCCCACTTCTTTACTCTTGTCAGCAAGTTCTTGGATCATACTGTACAGCTCTGATGGGGTAGTTGCAAAAATGACTATGTCATCAGCAAAACGAAGGTGGGTTAGATAATCTCCATTAATCTTTATCCCTTTGTTTTCCCAGTTCAGTGATTGAAAGACATTTTCCAATGTGGCATTAAAGAGCTTCAGAGATGTGGTGTCACCTTGTCTCACTCCCTTTCCAATTTTTATGTGTATTGTATTTTCAAACAGCCGAATCTTTGCACTTGCATTTTCATAGATGTTATTAATAATATTAATGTATGCATCTTCAATACCGCAGGATTTCAGAGCCATTGTAACTGCTGATGTTTTCACCGAATCAAAGGCTTTTTCATAATCGATAAAAGCCATGCACAATGGAAGTTCATATTCCCTCGCTCTTTCAATTAGTTCTCTCAGTACGTGTATATGATCTATTGTGCTGTAGCCACTCCTGAATCCAGCTTGTTCTCTCGGTTGAGCCATGTCCAGTGTTACCTTCAAACGGTGTGAAAAAACTTTAGTGAAGATTTTATAAACCACTGATAGGAGGCTGATAGGTCTGTAGTTCCTGAGATTCTCAATGTCACCTTTTTTATGTAGCAGGATCATTATAGTGTTGTTCCAATCCTCAGGAATCTTCCCTTCATTAAGGCATCGAGTGAAAATTTGGGCGAGTACTGTTTCGATTTCTCCACTTGCTTCTTGTATGATGTCTACAGTAATTCCATCTTCTCCTGGAGCTTTTCCCCGCTTCATGTTCTTGATTGCATGTGCAACTTCTGCTGGGAGGACTGGAAGAACTCTGGTACCTTTCATGATGTCTGGAGTACATGCATCATCCCTTTCATATAACTTGGAGTAGAAATCTTTCACTCTTGTCAAAATTTCGCCTCTATTTCTTGTTACAGAACCATCTTCTTTTCTCAGTGCCATATTCTGTTTTCTTCCCTTACTGAGATGTCCCTTTGCTATCTTTAGGCTTTGGTTGTTTTCAATTGCTTTCCTTACTAGTTCACAGTTGAATTTCCTTACGTCTTCAGTGATGCTTTTTCGTACTGTCTTGCATAGCTCTATGTATTCCACTTCGGAAGTCACATCTTCTTTAGTTGTCCTCATCTCTCTTCTTTTTTGCATCAACATTTTGGTTTTTCCTGATAATTTGTTCACATGCAACTTGTTCTTAGACCCAGCTAATTTTGTTGCTGTTTCCATAAGAGCTTTGGTTACTTTTCTGTTAACTTCAGAAATATCCACTTCGTCTGATATTAGGCCTTCTAAAGCAGAGAATCTATTCTTCAGTTCCAACTTGAAGGTATTATGGTGCTTTTTAAGGTTGGTTATGTCATTACATTTTGTTTGTCTTATTAGCTTGCCACGTTCGAGTTAAGTGTTGAGGTGCATCTTACATCTCACCAATCTATGGTCACTACCTGTGTTGAACTTGTTTAGCACACTGGTAGTCTTCTATGACGAATTTTTTGTTACACATAATAAAATAAATTTCACTTGTCGTCCCATTTGGATATCTCCATGTCCATTTCCTGTGTGGCTTTTTCTTGAAAAAGGAGTTCAAGATGAAAAACCCTTCTGCCTTTGCAAACTCAACAAGAGTATTTCCACGCTGGTTTCTGTTGCCGTGACCGAATTTACCAACTTAAGTTTCATTCTGTTGCCGTTGCCCTATTTTTGCATTGAAATCTCCCATAATTATCTTCAAGTGCTGCTTACCTTTATTATTTAGATGACGAATTTCCTCATAAAATTCTTCAATTTCTTCTTCAGGATGACTTGTGTTGGGTGCATAAGTTTGAATAATCTGAGCCTGGTATCTTTTCGAGAGTTGGATAACAAGTCGTGCAGCTCTGTCAGAGGAACTTTCAACTTCTACAACTTTATCCTTCAGTTTTTTGTTTATTTATAAATCCAGCACCACTAGTTCTGCCAGTATCTGTCCCACGATAGTAGAAGAGATGTCCACTTTTCAGTTCAATGAGATCTTCTCCTTTTCTCCTTACCTCATTTAGCCCGACGATGTCCCACTTGATCCTTTGTAGTTCCTCTTCCAATTCAAGAAGCCTTGAATCAGAAGATAGGGAGCGTCCATTGTACGTAGCCAAGGTCAGCATCAGATGGCAGCCCAGTCCAGTCCTCCGGGGATTCTTAGCACCCTCTGCCTTCATGTCGCACTGGCCGCTGCCTTGGCCAGGTACATTCCAGCTGCCGGAGACTGAGGGCCAAGATTTAAGTTGTGGAGTCATTTTGGAGGGGTTTGGCCATAACTCACCACGCTGGCCAAGCGGGTTGGTGAGTGTGGGATAGCATTTCCTCTAATCCCGATGGTATAGTTATATCGCTATTGGCGGTCGTCAGAGCCCCTTTAGTGGGAATAGGATGCACCACGAGAAGGCGGGGTTGACATTTGTCAAGGAGAGGCTGTGATGTTGCGCATCACCTGACCTTACATCCCATATATATATATATATATATATATATTATATGATATGCATAATGTGAGGCAAAAATGTCAGTAAGGTGGAAACTAATATTCTTAGGTGGTTCTGCCATGTTGAAAGAATGAGTTGATGAGGTGCTGACTAAGAGAATTTTTTCAATCCAAGTGGCAGGAAAGAAAGGCAGAGGAAGGCCAAGGAAATCATGGGAGGACCAGATTCAGGAATGTGTGTATGAGAAAAAGATTATGAGTATGAAATACAAAAGGTCTTGTGTGCGGCATGTGATGGATGTTAATGAAGCTCGAGCCGTGTGCAGAGATCGTTGTAAATGAAGACATTTGATACACCAACAGTAAGTAAAATCTAGTTCTATCAATTAAATGTGTAGTTGGCACATGGTCTTTCTTCAAGGAGCTAACCTTTGAATCTCATAGAACAGCTTAATGATATGTATGTGTGTATGTATGTGTGTATGTATGTATGTATGTATGTATGTATGTATGTAGGCATGCAGGCATGCATACATGCATGCATGCATATTATATTATATTATATTATATTATATTATAATGCAGTGCCATAACTAGATAGGTGCAACAGGCACAGTGCCCAGGATGAAGGGGGCCCTGAAATGTAACTGACAAAAACTTGTCTTGTGAAAAGGTTCAAGTGACAGGATAAATAAAATTTCATCGGTAGTAGATGAAATAAAACACTTTTTTCATTGCTTCTAGCTACAAATGTTGGCTATTAAGTAATCTTGTATCAGTCAGTCATGATTAGAAAAGCATCTTTTTAAAATGATGCTTAAAGCTCCTTTTTAAAGATTGGTGCCTGGTAACGTGAAGAACGGGAGGCTCGTCCAAAGATTAAGCTTCTCCCTTCCTCATGTGACCAGAGCACCCATCAAGGTTAGTAAAGAAGTGATCTTCAGGTGCGCATGAACCTCTTTGCTTTGTCGTCTGTTTTATGTGCTTTTATGGCTCAGCATTCATGCCTATGATGTCACTGAGCAGGGTCCACACAAGGATTACGTCGATGAACTAGCCCTGCATAATTTCAATTGAATATGATGTCATTGAAGATATTAATTATGATGATGTGATCAATGAATTTGCTGAAATGAAAGCCAGAAAAGTGCAATTCAAATAATTATTTTCATTTATAAATACATGTGAATAATCTTGTATATTTCTTGTGTACACAAAAATTATTTATAAATAATTGTTATATTGTATTTGTTTTATTATCCCCCCCCCCAATAAATAAATTAAGGGGCCCAAAAATAAAACCTTGCCCAGGGCACATGAAGAGCTAGTTACGGCACTGTATATATGTACACATGACATCTCCCAACTTAATGTGAAGATGGATTTGGTTGATCAACATATGAGAAGAACAAATGCAAGTAATATAACTAAAAAATAATTTATAACCCTTTGTTATTAACCTTAATAGTAGGATTCTGTATATGGGGTTTCCTCATCAGCTTTGTTGAATACTTGTTATTAATATCAATAAGATTTAAATTTGTTAAATCCCAGAGCTCTGTTAAATAATATTTAACTTCTCACAGTGTGCAAAATAAATGTAGAATGTTTCTCTTTGTTGGAAGAATTAGCTGTCAAATATGTGAATACTCTGCGTGGGTTTCAGTTACCTAATTGTAATAAAACAGTTTGACTTAATATAATTCACTTATTGTTTTTAATCACGAGTAAGTGCATTTCTATTATTTATCTATATCAAGAAAACTTTGCCTTTTTTTCTGTATTTGTCAACTCAAATAAGTACTGCACTCTAAATTCATTTAAACATTAATGCATCGGTAGTCAAAAAGTCTAAAGATGATAAAATTTTCAGTTTATTTCTGTATATGAAAAATTCCAAGTCTAATAATATGTGAATTTGCATGTTCATGAATAAATTATGGTTAGTAGTTTTTATCTTCTGTAGGAAAATAATGGCCAGTGCTATTAAGTAATATAGCTGTCTTTTTGAAATTGTTTGCTTTCCCTGTCAACCATCACCAAGCATTAGTATATGTGAACAGTTACATTGGCCTATGTACAACTGTTTAGTAAGAAAAAATAATTTTTAGTGTAGAAAAGTTTTCAGAAATAAACGCAATAACACCCTGAAAGGTAAATTTATGCCATGAGCAAGAAACCAAGATATGAACCTTGGCACTCAGTTCCAAATACGTTCAAATTCGTCATTACAAATGAAAGCATACTTGATATGAAGTTACCCATCAAACTCATTGGTATTCCTAAATTTATCATGGAATAGTCAAAAACCATCATCACTGCTATTGAACTTGAACCATAAAATCAGTAAAAAAAATGGGGGGGGGGGGGGGGAGAGAGATAAGTGAGTGATATGGTTAAACATCTTGCAGAAAAATACACGATTTGTACTTGCATTTGATGCAGCTATTCCCTATGGAAACTAATGTGTTCATGCATAGAAGGCCATAAAGCAGAGTTGTCCAAGCTTTTTTAATAGAGGGCCAAGTATCAGATAATGTTCAATACCAATGGCCATGTGAATGTTATATATATATTGTTATTTACTGTCATAAGTATCTGGCTGAGGTGGGGGGGGGGCACTGATCCCATTACCTCACTGCCATGTGAAAATGCCCATCATGAAAAATTTTCAGTACATTATTCTAGCGTTCAACAAAATGGATGTAAAAGATTTTGCAGAAATTCTTCCATTACCCTGAGTTGTTTATTGTGTCATAATGTAGTTTCTTTACAGTATGATTGAGCTTTATTCAAAATTCAAATACCATCATTAAATTAGATTCAAATGCAGTGTCAACTAATACACCTCGCTAAGAATGTTTCAACCTTTTGGTGACAGTTCTTGATGGTCATCGAAGGTGAGGAACTTCGAGCAAAAGCTCAGAGTAACAGTTTTTTTTTTTCTAAAAATTTCTTTTGTTTTCATCCACTTTGTTCAGTTGTTATTTCTGAACAAAAATTATGTGAGTTCTTTAATTATCCTAATGTGTTGCAGAGGTCTAATTTTTTGTCATGAATTTCATGGTCTTCTGTTCTCCAAGATATGCAGAACAGAAGAGGGGAAAAAGATAGTGAATGTTAAAGGGCACCTAGGTTTTTTTTTTTTTTTTTTTTTTTTTTTTTTGCTTTTTATTAATGTTAGGAAGCAATTTTGTGTTTCTTACATCAAAAAGAAGATTGTTTTTCAAATAATGCAGTGCCTAAGTACTGTCCTAGAAAAAATGTATCAATAAATTTGGCAGCTTTATTGTGCAGATGAGAGATGAAAACAAATAAGCAGAATTGTATAAAAATAAAATGTATCTGCGTACACAACCATTGTCTGAAACAGAAAACTTGCTGCAAACCCGTGAATCATGATAACAATAGAATAAGATAATTTAAAGAAAAATTAATATAACAATAAATAATAATTAGAACATTACAAATTCCAAAGAGGACAAAAGTACATTACGACTGAATGCGCAGAAATGTGTGTAAAATGGACCTTAAGGCCAAAATTTTAAAATATTGGACTCTGAACCTCATAAAAACAAGAGACTAATTAAAAAAGTTTTTATATCTAGAAAAACAGTTTCGTTAATGAACTTTCAAAAATTATAAATAGCATTTTTAACAACTTAATTAAAAAATAATAGACTTATAAAATACATAAGGAAAAAAATAATTTAATAACTGGCAACTGCAAGAGGAACCTGGCAATAAAATTTAAAGTCTTTCTGTGTAAACGAAACTTTTGATACAGTTCCTGTCTATGGAGAACAGGCCTTGATAAAATCAAGAGGCCAGAAACATCTGTAAAAACAAAACAATTCACTATTGGAAGATGTGAAAAATAGTTGAACATTCTCACATTAAGATAGAATTAAATATATTAATCTGAGTAAAGCCTTGAGTAAGTGTTTTAATTGCTGTAAATAACATTTTTATTTTTTTAACCTACAAGCAAAAACTATCCACAAAAGCTGCTAATAATTTGGAAACTATCCACATACAGCGTATGTGTGTACGTCTATATTCTGTGACTCTGCAAATAAGGTGAACCAGCTCAAACAGATCATTATCGCAGGCAGGCTTTTTGAAGTAGTGAACAAAATAAATTTCATGTGAGCTGATACATGTCTGAAGGGAAATTCAGAAGGACTATGTGTGTCTGTTCACATGTGCAATATTTGCTGAAGAACTGGCAATAATCAAAAGTTAAGGGGAAGGGCAATATTTTCTGAAGAACTTCATTCATTAGCAATATGGAATTTTATACTTCCTGCATGTTTTCTGAAGGAGAAATGTTTTGTATTTCCACTACCAACTTTCTGTCCGAAAGTAGTACCACAAATTTGTTTCAGCTTCTAAATTATCAAGATACATGCTGTATGTTTCTGAAATGTCATCAAAACATTTCCAGTTGTTATCCAATGGGGGGGGGGGGTGTCACTTGACCCTCCTCATTTCTCGTTGTGGGTGCCCATGCTTGATTGTTATTCATTCATTATTATCTCCCACCTGAATACTTGTATGGCATTAAGGCATGTTTGTGGTTCAAGAAATCACATAATGCTAACAATAATTAAAACAAATAATTTTTTTTTACACTGAACTGCCACCATTTCGTTCTTTCTATTGCAAGATTTTCTGCCTTTAACATATTGCATCCTCGATCACTGTTAAATGATTTCACACCTTTAATCCACTCTGTTTTATATTTATTTCTTAGTTTGAAGTCTAATACCAGAGAACTTAACACCTGTTTAGGCAATCTTTCATCCCCCATTTGACAGACATGTCCACACCATCTCAAAATATTTTCACCTATTTTATCTTCCGCAGAAGAAATACCCAGCTCTAATGTCTGCATTACTAATCCTGCTTTTCCACTACATTCACCTATTCTGCCCCGCCCCCAGATTTTTTATTACTATTCTTGTGTGTGCAGTTTCTAATCTTTTGTAGTGCCCTTTGCACTCAGCTTTTGCTGCCAAAATGAGAGCAGGTCTAAATACTTCACTGTTAGTAAAAGAATTAATATGCATATAATTCTTGATTAGAAAGTTTGAATTACACATGCATGCGAGAGTAACCTGTTCATTGAAATTTGGTTGTTAGCTCCTCAAAGGAAAATAAAATGCCATATTGCTAATGTATGAAGTATATTCACCTGCAATGATCTAGGCAGACAACTTGAATTTCACTTACATCCAATGCATATCTCGCACATAGTCTGGTGTACTTCATGTTGACTTTATCACAGTTCTTTTAATTAGTGATTACTTATGTTAATTTGCTTGAATAATTTTTACTAATCATTTTGGAAAACATATAGTAACCGTTATGTATGCAATCTTCTAATAATACATCTCTTTGTTACTATTTTTAACTTCAGACACACAAGAAGCACCCAAGAACTTGACATTTGAGGATTCTAGCTCCTTGGAAAGTCTGGAAAGTATGCCAAGTGATTCCCATACTGCATCTCCACCTCCTTCTACAACTTCTACTCTTTCATACCCAACATGGAGACCTGTGATTGGCAACCAAGTACTTGGACGAAGTAGCACTGGTGCTTTCAGCACGTATGCAAGGACTAGAGGAGAACCTGATGGCCGTACAGCTACCATGGGCAGTGATCAAAAAGGCAGAGACAGTGATACTTTTACACCAAGTCCTGTGGACACTATATCTAAACCCTATTCTGGGAGTCAGAGCCAGAAGCAGTCTCCTCAGCCTAGCCCTCGACTCGCAATAGCCCTGTCTCATCAAAATAAGATACGCACCATGTACAGCAATGATAGCCCTGTCAGTGATAACAATGCCTTGCGTCCAGACAGTTCATCCAGCGCAAGTTCCGCAACTGACTGGGATACAGGCCAATCTACTGTTAGGAGGCAAACATCCAGAGATTCTGAGTCTACTAATGTTAAAGATATTGGTGTTTTTCACAATTTCGTATCCAAAAAGTTTCTTCAAATTCACCCCATGTTCCTCCGTGTCGACAACTCCCCCTGGTTCTTTGAATTCATCAGTTGGGAGTTCCATGGCAAGCCATGGTAATGATTTTGTTTCACAAAGTGACGGTTTAGTGATCAACGACTTTGATATGCCGGTGTCAAGCTACAACATGCCTGTTCCGTCCATTAAAAATGACCTGAAGAAAGAATCGGTGTTTTCTGTCGCTTCGAATAAGCCTTTGAACTGTGACATGAATCGCAAAAATGCATCTCGGTCTGATGGGGAGAGGCATTACCACAAAGGTTGGTGTACATTAAGCAACATTGTTGAAACTAAGGCTCAAGTTCACCAAACTGATTCTTTAAAAGATTGCTCCAATGTTGAATCTGGAATATATGCACCTTGTTTGGATGGCAGAACTCAAGAGAATATAGATATTCTTGAGATTTGTATCCCACCCACTGGAACTGCAAACAGCCACAAGACAGTGCTTTATTCTTCTCAGACTCTGAATGATAACTTGATAGGCAAACGTGATCATGGAGGAGATCACATACTGAACACACAGTTGAGGCACCTGAGTCAGGAGCCTCCCATTTCTGATGTGTACCATGAGCGCAGCATGGGGCTCGGTCTTGCTCCCTCGCTCTCCAAAATATTAACTACCGATGACATCCATGGGCTGACAGAATATCAGGGTTCTGAAAGCTCCCATCATTCACGGGTAAAGCATCTTCCACCAAACATTGTTAACAAAAAGCAGCACGCTCCTACGCGTCCAAAGCCACCCATTCCTCCAAAACACTTAGGTTCTGTACTCTCTCGTGGCCATCCTCACAAAGACCATAGAAGTCTGTCCGAAGAAAACCTGCAACAGGACGATAAAGTTCAGAACTGCAATGTGGGTGATACATCTGAAGCTCTGATTTGCGGTGTGCGGGACCAAGGTGATGGAGGCTCTCTAACAGATTTAAGTTGCCAAAGTCAAGAACTTTTCCCTCCTTCCTTAAAAGTATTTTCATCTTATTTAAATAGTCTAGAAGACGTCCCAACTTTTCGCTCCAAGGATGATGTAAAAAAGCCAAAGTCTGATATTTCTTCAAAGACAGAAAATGTTATTCCATATTGCCCTGACTTCATACAGGAAACTAAGTCTTCATCATCAGAAAACCTTAGAGATGGGGACACTGCTCTAAAATACTCCCCATACGAACATGGTTTTGATATAAGGAGAGAGTCATCGGCATTCATTATTAATGAATCTCAACATTTGCAGAAAGATGGGTGGACAAAAGACACTAACCGTAATAACCTTTTCAAAAATAGCACTACAGCTTCCGACACTGATGGCAGTGACTTGGATAATTCACAAAAAAATATATCGACTGTGAAGCGGAACCCTAAACATAATTTGGTCAATTCGCCTAGGAACAAAACTGATAATTGTAAACCTTCCAAATGTTGATGAAAGTATTTTATATATTTTCAGAAATATTTAGGTTTGTAGTTTGCACTGTAAATTATGTTATATATCTTTCATTCCATTTATCTAAAGGAAATAAATGCATCTCTCTTAAGTTGCAATCAGGGATTGGGAAATGAAAAGTTTTGCCAAAATGTATACTACATATTGCCAATGGGGGGGGGGGGGTTAATTTATGGTCTTACACATGCCAAATTGCAATTTTGAACATAATCATTAGCAAATGTATACAGTTTGTAAAGAAATGACTTTGTGTTTTGCCTGGATGTTCTTAAGAATGACAGTTATGGGATATGATTACTGTTAACATTGCATGTTATTCAACAGTTAGGTCTAATGATTTGGACTTTTTATGCAGTGCCTATACATATAAGCAGTTCAGATTTTTTATTTATGAGGTCTTGACTAGATTATTTTCTATCACATTTGTTCAAATTTACCTCTATTCACAATCCATTATGGAAAGTTGGTATACCACAAATGGGAGGAAGGGAGAAAAAAGGAACTTTTGTTCTACTTTGAAAATATGTCAAAGGCATTTTTTAATTTTTGTTGTGTATCTGAAACAATTATTTTAATCTTGTCAGTGTTTATATATATATATATATATATATATATATATTACACACAATTTTTTTTCTCTGATTTTAAAGTATTTCATGGTACATAAAAACTTTTTTACTCTTATTAAAAGTTTTTTCAAGTAACATTCAAAATTTTTGTTAGTTTTCAAGAAAACTGCAGATTTTTGACATAAGTTTTTTATTAAAAAATGTAAGTCGTATTGTGCTAAAGTGCCATTAGAAATTGTTATGTATTACCTACAAACAATTCATTGATTAACCACATTTTTTTAATATTTTATTGCCCCCTCCCCTAGCAATTCATTCACAGCACTGTTGCTTTAAATGAAGTTCTCAGTGATTCAGTAATCTTTTTAAAATTTATTGGTACTCCTGAAACATAACATTTAGAAAGCAATTTTTAGGGCAAAACTTTTTGAAAAGTGAATGCTTTTTTTCCTGACAATTTTAAAAGTACATTTTAAAGGATAAAATTATGGACAAATACATTTTAAAGGATGAATCAGTGAATCATCATTGGAAGTCAAGGGCAACGAATGAAAAGCACTGTGAATCATTAGCTTTTCCATGTAATTGGAAAGACGGATTTTTAACAAATGCTTTTAAAAAAGCATTTGTCATTCACGTTGATTTATCATCCAACTAAGATTATATTTCTATAATCTAGTTCAGTTTCTTAGTAATGTATTTTTTCTTCTGCCTATTTTTGCCAAACATTTATTGTCATTGTAAGAAAGTTCTACTGTATATTGGTTTAATGCTGAGGAGAAAAGAAATGTGAAAAAATGGAAAGGTCATAACAGCTTTTTATGTTTATATTTTCTGTATAAAAGACAGTGCTCTTGGGAAGAGCTGGTTATGACTTTTCCATTATTACTGTTAAAAAGTGGAGAATAAAAGTAAAAAAAAAAAATCATTATTTTTTAATCATGTCTTCTGCCATTTGATTGAAGGATTGGTAGTGCACAGAACAGGAGTTTAACCCTTAATATATTCAACAAATTATATACTTAGCTTTTCATTCATATGCACATTCAGGGAGAAGCATTTTATAATTTTTCAGCAAGTACTAGTTTTGTTTAGCCAAATAGTGATGTAGTGCAATAAGAATATACTTTTTTTTTTTTTTTTTTTTTTTTTAAGATGTAATACATGACCTGTTCCTGAATTCAAATACCCTATTGTGCTGCTTTTTTTTTTTTTTTTTTTTTTTTTGTTTATCATTTGCTACAGAAGAACTTCTGGACCATTTCCTTTTTATAGCATGCTCATAAACTTGCCCCAACTTCATGACACAGCAAACTACTAACATGCATTTGAATGTATGTTAAACATATGATAAAATAATTTTTCTTGCTGCCATAGCCATCTGTACCAACAGAATTTCAAGTAACTGAGTTGCCCATTCATTTACAGTGTTCTACATGATGCCACATGAAAGTTGAAATTTCTGTTAAGTTGAGCTTATACAGGTTTTGCATGGCTCCTGGAAAAGTCCTGGAATTGTCCTGGAATTTGATTTCCCATTTTTCCAGGCCTGGAAAGTCCTTAATTTTTGATATTTTTGTGAAAGATCCTGGAATTTTTTCCTTGAAATGAAAAAAATCAACAACAATCAAAATGTAGAAATGTCTGGCTCCATATGGTGTCTGCTCGTGATGATATTACTTCCATCATGGAGTGTGGAGACATGATATCATCTCATGTGGTGCTGCAGTGCAAGATGTTTGAGGGCCATATTTCCAGCAACTTTGGTTTGCTGTACAGCAGTTGGAGTCACAACAATATGTGGAAACCCTCCTGTGAGTCTAATTAGGTGGACCATTTCTTCTAGCATATGCTTTCCTCACCGATGAAGATTGATATCTGACCTCGCTGCAAGCAATGTGCATGAGAATGGATGACTATGGAATTGGGAATCTTCAGTGCCATGGCAAAATTGTTTATTATTATTACCATTGTGCCAAGTTCCAGATTGCTTCATATAAGTTTATACAGAGCAGTTTTTTTTGTCTGGGGAAATTTTGCCACCTCATTGAAGATGTATGTAATACACAGTGAATAACACTGTGTAACAGGGGAACCCACAGGATTTCATAAGAACTCTAAATGCATAGTAAATTTAACCCTAATTTGCAAAATATAAAACAAAGCACTATGATTATAGCAAAAATTTAAGATCCTGGAATTTTTCGATGAACTCCTGGAAAAGTCCTGAAATTTTTTTTTGTAAATTTGTATGAACCTACTAACATGCATTAGAGTGGGTGTTTAGTATGTGAAAAGTTCTGACAAGTAATAGCTTCATTTGGTAAAGCGTTACTGCATGATTAATGTGGATCTGGGAGAAACACTTCACTAATCTAAGATGAACTAGATCCCAAATATTCTTCATTGTATCACTGACTCATCACCTTCTTTCAGGGTTCCAAAATTATATTGCCTGACATTTTCAAGAATTGTAAACAAAATTTCCAGGCATGTATTTTTCCCCCTACCTGCCCAATTGGGCATGTAAAAAATCTAGCTCTTTGCGGGATAAAAAGTTAAATTTTTTTTTTTTATTCCCTTGTCAATTTTCTTACTACTAAGAGTTCTCTTCCTTTGCTTTATTCAATAAAATTATTAATGGGGTGTCTTTTGAGAAATTAAAGGTCAAAAGCGATGACCTTGACCTCTAAATTGCCCATAATATGATTGTGTGATAACTCAAAAGAAAGCTTGTGTGATAAGCGTTTAAATGGGCTCAATACGGGTTTTATTGACCATTTAGCTGTACAGTTATTGCCTTGTGATAGGCATAATAGACACAAAAATGCCTGTTTTGCAAATTTCAAGGTCCTATAACTACAGAAGTATTGTGTATAGGAAGCTACAGTTTTGCACTGATTAGTTTCTTTATAAAGCCTGCTAGTTCACCAAGTTTCGTGAAAATCACAAGGGCTTAGGTCAAAAATGTTACTTTTTTGTGCTGATTTGACATGAAAATGGCCCATTGATTGGCAAGTTCATATTTTCATATTTCACTGCTGGGTGCAATTTATGAAATGCAGTAAAAACACTTTCTTATATTGTTTCTGAAGTTTTTTTTTTTTGAAAATATAGTGCAGTATGTGCATTATGGGTGTATTCAGGCATGTGTTTTTTTTGGGGGGGGGGGGGACATACTTATTTGAGCATGTTACATTATTGAAAAATTTCTGGCCTTTCTGAAACTCTTTTGATCTCTTTGACACTGTTGCAAGAGCTAAAGCAGTATATTCAAAATTTTTGCTGGTTCTGAGGTATTAACTAATATTTGACTTGCAGATAGACTGAAATGTCTGCAGTGCCCCATTCAATGAGTGGTTGAAGACACAAGTATTTTGCTACTTGTATGAGTTGGGCCTGGCTTGGAGTCCTGGATGAAGCATGGGCAGCATATTTTTACTTCAATGTTGGTTCTGTCCTCTCCGTGAATTGAGAATGAGTAACTCCTAACTAGAGGGGTTGTTATTAGCACAGACCCCAAAGAAAATATATTTAAGCTTGACTACATCCGTTGTATAAATAAATAAATAGTTTAATTATACCAAATGCATAGTAAGACCCTTCATGAATGGAATACGGGATTACACTATACAATACAAATTTTTAAGATGTGATACCGTTTTTGGTGTAAATATGACATGGATGGTAAGTCAGATAATATTTTCAAGTTTTCGGATATTATTTTTCAAGTTTTTGGGTGGTGTAGTGGTTAGCATACTCGGGTGCCATCCAGGGACGCGGGTTTGATTCCTGCTCTGGGACGATGGAATTTTCAAGTTTTCGGATATTATCTGATTTACCGTCCATGTCACATTTACATCAAAAAACGGATGTGAATCCGTTTTTCACATCTTCAAACTTTGTATAGTAAGACACTTCTTGTGACTTGTGTTAGTTGGTTCAAGCTTGGAGTTCCAAATAAAGCATGGGCACCATGTGTTGTCTTCTTTTTAAGTTCAGTCTTGTCCCCAGAACCAGTGGCTCTTAAATTAAGGATGACTGACTCCTTATAATGTAACCTTCGATTCTGGTGGGTTATTACTCCCCCCCCTCTCCCCAAAATTAAGAATAACTACATCCATTGTATAAATAAATAATATACTGCTAGCAGGTACATGGCAGGATAAAGACAACCTTTTGCTTTACTCCATTACTCAGCCACTGTAAAACAGAGACCAAGTTTAGAGATGTCTGTAGGAGAAACATGAATTAAATTTATCAAGCAATACATGCTTTGTCGGCATACTATTGGAAACTTACTCATGGCATTTTTCATGTGAACAAGTCCTATTTTTAATATAACATTTAATGCATGTGTAGGAAATGTTATATTAAGAATAAGACTTGTTGACATAAAGAATGCCAGAAATAAGTTTTCTATAGTATTGATATTAATATGATTTGTGATATTTATTTTATCCACTGAAAAGATATTAAACAGTGTTTTAGCTGTGGCTGGGCTATTATTTTGCTTTCACCAGCTATTGTTTTGTAAAGCACTTTTGAATGAGTCAGCATGACTTCTCACTTTGCACTAGAATTAATGCTTAGAATTAATGTTCACATATCTGTAAATCATAATTCTTTTTAAAAGACCTTTGTGGCACATTGGTTGCAAAGCTCTGCACTGAAGGTTTTTTTTTTTGGGGGGGGGGTTACTGATACCAGGAGCAACTTGGTGGTCTATAAGTAGTTGCTCGTCCCTAATTTAGGGCCACTGGTTCTGGGGAAAGGAGAGAGCTGGTGTCAGAAGACAAACACATCAATGCCTCACTGGGATTTGAACCCAGACACATTTCGGACGAATGATTAGATGTCAGTGCTTACACCACTGCGCCACCGGTGCTTCTGCACTGGAGTCACAAATTTTTTTTCAACTGTTTGAAAATTTCACGCATCACATGCAGAACTTTCGAAGGTAACAGCTTTAAAAGGAGTTTGTGGCAAAAGTTATTCAGCTTTTTTCATGGTGGTTCTGATGATGGCCTTAATCTCTAACTATCCAGTTCAACTGGAATTGTTCCTTCATGCGATTCAGAAAATTACAACCAATACTACACTTCTTTAAGAGAAAGATGATACAAATGGTCTTTTATTATACACTGATGTTCAAAATTAAGAGAATTTGCACATTTTGTCGAATTTCTAAAAAACTAATGGGCACATTTTAATGAAATTTGGTATAGATACACAGTTATATAAGAGAAAAAATTATACAACAGTCATGGTACGCACTCATGATCGTCAGTAAGGCTCATGAGCGCAGGAATGTCCAAAATCCGCGTTGCGAGATCGAACATAAAATGACTCTAATATGGGGTATGGTCCCCTCTCACAGTCATACAGCTCTCACAGCACAACGTCATACTGGAAACAAGGCAGTTGACAAGTCCCTTTGGCAGTCGGTCCCACTCCTGCAGCAACACAGTTTTCAGCTCCTGGATGGTTCTCGGAGGGGATGGCAAGCTGCAACTGCCCTCCCAAGAGCATCCCAGACATGTTTGATAGGGTTTAGGTCTGCCGATCTGGCTGGCCAATCCATCCGGCGAATATCCTCACTTTCGAGATAATCGTCGACCAGATGAGCCCTATGTGGATGAGCACTGTTGTCCATAAAAAAGGAACCGAGGGCCAACTGTGCCCCTGAAAAGTCGAACATAGGGCTGTAAGATCTCATCCCTATACCTCTCAGCAGTCAGGGAGCCTCTGTCAAACACATGGAGAGGTGTGCGGCCGTCCAACATGATGCCTGCCCAGACCACGACACCTCAGCTTCCGTAGATGTTGAAGGAAAGGTATCGGGTCCCAGGTTCTCTCCAGATAAAGGTACGTCGAGAATCAGTGTCCGGGCTGAATCGCGACTCGTCTGTGAAGAGAACGTTAACCCCACTGAAGTCTGGTCCAAGACTGATGTTGTCTACACCATGCTAAATACGCTCTCTTGTGTGCTGAAGTGAGCGGGACGCAAACAGCGGGTCTTCTGGCAAAAAGCCCTCTCTCATGAAGGCTTCGGGAAACAGTAACCGTTGAAACTCGGGTTCCAGTGGTGGCATGCAGCTCACAAGATAGCCGTGCAGTTGTAGCAGTCCTGTGGCGCCTCGCTGAAAGTGCCAAATAACGATCTTCGTTGGCGATCATGGCTCTTGGACGACCTTGCCCAGGCCATCTCGATATGGATCCGGTGTCCTTAAACTGTTTCCACAAATTGCAGATGACACTGGGCGTTACATTGAGCTCTGTAGCAACCTGCGATTGCCCTGCCCCCAAATCTACCAACGATTCTCCACCTCATTCCATCTTCAATTTGTTCGTGGCAACTCATTTTACCCGATTGCTTATGAAATTGAACCAACTTCTGCAAGAAACACAACGAATGTCGCCGAGGAGTACGAGCGAACTAATTGCGAGAAAAGACACATGTGCTTTTCACGATCTCTGCTGTCACAGCTTCGACCACACGCACGTGTACGCTTACGTATTCGACACTGCGAATTAGCATTCTTATTCGGCCGCATAATTTGTACCTTTGGTAGCATACTTTTTGTGAAAATCGACAAAATGTGCAAATTCTCTTAATTTTGAAAACCAGTGTGTATAGGAGTATTTCCAAATTCCATAAGAATGAAAAAGACATAGAAGCAACATGATTTTAACTGAGTTATCTAGGAAATCATCAAACGACAAGGGAAACAAAGAAAGTATAGGACACTGGAGTTAAAAATATGCTCATCTGGCTAGGAAATGTATGTGCTGTTGAACAATGTTCCCTCTAAGCTGCGCGGCCGCACATCGACTTAACTTCCTCCGCACAGTAAGCATTTTTAGATTAAAATTCCCAAATCCCTAATTAATTTTCATAAATCGAAAATCAATTACCTGCAATAATAATAATAAATAAATAAAATTTGGGTTCTCAAAATCAAAACAACACTTTTCTTAAACGCTGTTTGCCTCCTTCGAAGTTTGTCTCATTGTTCTCGTCGTTCTCAAAGGCTTCACGCAAACCAGCCTCCTGCGAAGTAGCCTTATGCATAAACATGCTTTTCCTAATTTCCAGTGTTTTTGTTCCAGAGTTTGAGCTTCTCACTTTTCATAAAATAAAAATTTTAATTAATGAAATGTTTTTTATATTTTTTATTTTTATTTAAAATCAGTTGCGGAAAAAACGGTGATAAAAATGGGGGAATTAGAAAAAATAAGGGTTTCAATCCAACTTCTACTGCATTAGTAAGAGAAGTTGAGAAAATAAAATTTCTTGCCCAAGTGGTTTTGATGCATGCCCAGTTCATTGGGTTAGGCGTGCATTGGCCATAGTTGGCTTAGAAGCTAATGTTGCTGTTGAAGAGTGCATTTCCTCATCCCTGGTTTGCTATTATCAGTAAAATTACTATTTGCATTACTATTTATTGATGGCTAATTAAATGTTTTTGCTGTGAATTCCACTGTGCATTTATATTCAATTAATAAATTGCATCATGAATTTAAAAGCTCTCACTGAATCACTTGATATTTTACTTAATTTGCAGTCTCCTTTTCTGCATATGCACTATGTACTGGCTCGCACAATTCTTTAGAATTACTCTTACTGTAGTAATTGGTTTTAAAGCAATCTCAAATTAACAGAAGATGTATGATTAACATTCATAAAAATGTGATTGTTATGATCTCAGGAGAGGGTAAATATTCTATTGCTCACAAGACAGATATGTATTGCCAAATATATTTTGAGCACAAAAATTGTTATGAGCCATATGGAACAAAAGTAAGAGAAATAAATAAACTTACTGAGGTTATTTTTTTTTCTCTAACTTTTCTCATTAGTTGAAATTGCAACATTGTGAGCTTATATACTAATTCCTGCATTATCACATTTTATAGCATATATATTTTTACCAAAAAATTACACGATTTTACCATTACTGCCACTTTGTCTGTTTCTGGTCACAACATTTCTATGTTTCCAAGTTGAGATTGGAAAAATTATTGTTTATGACAGGGAGATGCTATAATAATGAGAATGGGATCATATGCTCTGAGTTACCCTGATGCAGAGTTATTTTACATTAGGTGTTTAAATTTACTTTAATGTAGCATGATACCCAAGCTTATAGAAGTCAGATTGGAAACATTCTTTTTGGCATTCATAGCTGTAACCATTCTAAGATTATTTTCTCTAGGTGTTTTGTGCTTTTGTTAATGCACAGTTTTTCCTCCACTAAATCATGTAAAGTAAACATGGGGTGGACAAAATAATAGGAATACTGATGACAATATTCAAGGGTGTGTTTATATCAGTATGGTACTGGATCATTATTTGCTAATAATTCAACTGTCTTTTGCAATGGATGCAAATAAAGCCAAAACAGTTACCATAGTGATGTTTGATATTCCTCATGGTGAAAAGCTTCAAGCTTAGTGAGTCAAGAAAGTAAAAGGAATCTGCTTGTCCCTCTTTTTTTCAAAAACAGACCACAATGGCTCAGCGGTATGTAAATTGGATGACTGACCTGGTGACTGGATGTGATTAACCTTTTGTTCATGCTCTTCCAGCCATAACATGAAACATCTGGCTCTGTGTCTAGGAGCATTGACATCTTGAAAACTGGCATCGTATTTAGGGAACTGGTCAAGTCTTCTGTAGGGATATAGTTTGTTGTAGAAGATAAATACATTTTCAATTTTCTAGATGATATTCTTAGAAAATGTACTAAAATGTTTTGTATCATGGGTCATTTCTGTATGCAAAGTCTCCATATCACCCCCACCACATGACTTGATCCCTGAAACATAGGGATCAGGTAATTGATCCATTGAAATTGTGGCCCATATTTTAATATGAAAATGAGTGCTTAATTATTTTCTTGTAACAAATAAGGGTTCTCCTTATATCTCACAGTTTTTCTTTTTACCTGGTTTAATTTTATTTACCAAGGTAAATAGCACATTTTGTCTGAGCAAAACACATTGTACCTTAATTCACTGGTGGGAAACTATGATTTTCCAAGTATCTATTAGAAAGTTCATTGATATGTCTTAGCCAGAAATGGCTTCAACCCTGAATTCTTCATTATTGTTTGGTCCCAGTGTTTCACATGAAGGATCAGAATGATTTATTAAACTCAGCAAAAGGTTTGCTCTTGTATCTTCATGACTAGTATATTGTCTCTAATTATTGTGGATCCAAATACTGGAAGGGAGTTTTTCTGTTGTCGTTTTGGCACTCATGTCTGCCATATTGAACTGTGACACAAAACATTGAACAAAACATGCTAGGTAACACAGATTTTAATGTGATGTACGTAATGACATGCAGAGAGACTTTGTGGACTGTGTAAAATGGATCCATGTTTTGTATTCTTGTACATGTAACTTTCCCCCCTTCATAATTTATGTAACTGCTGCATTTTAGTAAAATGAACTGTATTTTTTTAATATGAGAAAGATCAAAAGTACTCTGTTGTGAACATTCCTATCATTTTGTTCTAAACCATATTGTAAATATGAAAGTGTTGTGTACAGATTTTTGTACAGTGTTCATAATGCTGATTTTGTGATGTTACATATTAAAGAATCATTTTTGTATCAATTATTGTTGTTATTGTAATACGTGAGAGTTCATATAATAACCAGTATGTATGTGTGATCTGTACTTGTCTGGCATATTCAAACATTTCCAAGACTGGAATTGCTATGTGCAAAAGTAATCATAGACAAAATTCCAGTGATCGAAAGTGGCGTTGTGTGTAGTAATGCTACAAATAGAAAAATGTAGTTGTAGCAGTAGCATACTACAAAATAAAGTAGCTTGTAGTAGAAAATTACTCTACAAATTGCACTACTTTGACAACAAAATGTTAAAAAAAAATTCTTGATAGCAAGTGACATTTTAAAATTTCCTGACTGAGCAGGTACTGCGTGTGCCCTTCGTCCGATCACATTATTTTACCTATGTTGTGAAAGCCAATCAAACTGTTAACACTTTTTTTACTTACACCCTTCACCTGCTGAGCATATACAAGAGTTGTATTGAAAGTAATGCAAAAGTGGGCATAACTTTTTATTAACCGACAGAGGTCGTTCAAATTGCACATGTTGGTAGAGTAACTCTTCCTCTATAGTGAACCATCTTCAGAACGATTGTTCTGCTGCAGCCCCCCTGTATTAACTGCAACGAAGACCACGCGTCCAATGCGAAAGACTGCTCGAAGTGCGTTGAGGAAAGAAAAATCAAGGAAGTGAAGACCCTTGAACACCTCTCCTACCCGGAAGCAAGGAGGAAGGTTGTTCCTGCTACTCCGGGAGGACGCACCTACTCTTCAGTCTTGTCTTCCAAGACATCTGTTTCCACCCAGATGGATATAAGCATTCCAAAGAACTGTCCCTTTTCACTGCAAGAAATATATGCTGCTGGTCTGAAAGCCCTTAATGCTTCCACCACCAAGCCTTTGCCTTCCCAACAGCAGCCCACCGCTGGAAAACCTTCTGCAGCCTCGCTTAGGCGGGTGGCTCCTGCACAGGCGAATCGTGCTGCACAGCCTGATTCCTTGACTAGTAAGAACAAAGGAAGGAACCAGACTCAAGCAGCCACTCAGACTCAAACTGGGACAAATCAATCCCAGCCCTCCTCTCGGAAACGTACACCAGTACTCCCCCCAGATAACCCGCCGGCTAAATGTGCTGCAGAACCACCTGAGGAAATGATGGACTCTGACACCTATTAAGTGCCCCATTTCCTTCTCCAAACTTCGCATTCTCCCATCATGAATCTCATCATACAGTGGAATTGCCGGGGCCTCCGTTCACGATTTGATGATTTGAAGGGCTTGCTCTCTTCATACACCGCACTTTGCGTGTGTCTCCAAGAGACAAAGCTCCGCCTTACCGATACTTTTTCGGTGCGAAGATAAAGTACATTTCGCAAAGACCATAAGCGTGGAGCTATCGCATGTGGAGGAGTGGCCATTCTCGTTCCTCATGGTGTCCTAATCACGGCGATTGCTTTGCGCACGAATCTGCAAGCAGTTGCAGCAAGAAGACTATCTGCTAACACACTGATCACAGTATGTTCCATTTACTTAACACCAGATGAAGCTGTTAGCCCTTCAGACTTGGAAGATTTGGTTGACCAGAACTCACCATTCCTAAAACATCAACTAAACTTCCAAGTTGCCCAAAGCCATGGTGGAATTCGGAATGCAAGCCAGCACGTCAGGCCCAGCATAGGGCTTGGGGCAAATTTCATCGCTATCCCACCGACGCTAACCTTCTTGCTTTCAAGAAGGCCAAGGCTTATGCAAGACTAGTTCGTCGTCGCCATAAACGGGAATCCTGGATCCAATATGTATCCTGCATCAACACGTCTACCAATTCCATAACGGTTTGGGACAGAATTAGCAAGATTCGGGGAAAGTACCCATCTGACGAGATCTCCATCCTGCCGCCCCGGTGGTGCAGTGGTCTAAGCGATGGCCTTTGATCATTCGTCCGAAAGGGGTCTGGGTTCGAATCCCGGTGAGGCATGGACGTTGTGTTTGTCTTTCGGCACTGGCTCTCTCCCTTCCCTGGAACCAGTGACCCTAAATTAGGGACGGGCGACTGCTTATAGCCCATTGAGTTGCTCACGGTGGTCGTTAAACCTAAAAAAAAATCTCCATCCTCGAGAGTGGTGGAGGATGGTTGCTGATGCTCGGGGTATCGCTGACTGTCTTGGCGCAGCGTTTGCTTCAGTTTCTAGCAACTGCAATTATCCTCCTTCTTTCCAAGAGCTTCAGTCACGGCTGGAGAGAAAACGAATTCCTTTCGACCGTTTTCCTCGGAGGACTATAACAGCCCGTTGACAGCGGTGGAACTAAAGATTGCCCTAAATCGCTCTGGCCGAACATCTGCAGGACCTCATAACATCCATTACGGGCGCAGTGGTCTAAGCGATGGCCTCTGATCATTCGTCCGTAAGGGGTTCGGGTTCGAATCCCGGTGAGGCATGGATGTTGTGTTTGCCTTACGGCCCTGGATCTCTCCCCTGGAACCAGTGACCCAAAATTAGGGACGGGCGACTGCTTATAGCCCATTGAGTTGCTCACGGTGGTCGTTAAACCTCCAATAAAAAAAAACATCCATTACGAAATGCTGAAGCATCTTTCTCCATCATCTCTCGACTGTCTGCTAATCCTGTTTAACAGGATTTGTCAAGAGCACGTTTTCCCCGATTCTTGGCGCACAGCTATTGTGATACCTGTTCTCAAACCTGGTAAAGATCCGAAAAACCCGTTCAACTAAAGGCCAATTGCCAAGACAAGCTGGCCGCCCCGGAGGCGCAGTGGTCTAAGCGATGGCCTCTGATCATTCGTCCGAAAGGGGTCCGGGTTCGAATCCCAGTGAGGCATGGATGTTGTGTTTGTCTTACGGCACTGGCTCTCTCCCTTCCCTGGAACCAGTGACCCTAAATTAGGGACGGGCGACTGCCATGGGCGACTGCAATCCCAGTGAGTCATGGATGTTGCGTTTGTCTTACGGCACTGGCTCTCTCCCTTCCCTGGAACCAGTGACCCTAAATTAGGGACGGGCGATAGCCCATTGAGTTGCTCACGGTGGTCGTTAAACCTCCAATAATAAAAAAAAAGACAAGCTGCCTCTGCAAGGTGCTAGAACGCATCACTAATTTCCGCTTGATCTTCCACTTGGAAACCCATCACTTTTTGTCACCCCATCAAAGTGGACACCATCGTTTTCGCTCCACAACTGACCACCACCTTCGCCTTGAGACATCGATCAGAGAGGCGTTTGTTCGACGACAGCACATGGTCTCCGTGTTCTTTGATATGGAAACAGCTTATGATCGAACTTGAAGATACGGCATTCTCCGTGATCTGCACGATTGTGGATTACGGGGAAATTTACCAACTTTCATTGCCGGTTTTCTCCAGAACCGGATGTTCCATGTGCGCGTTGGGTCGACAGTTTCCGCGATGTACCCGCAGGAGCAGGAGTCCCTCAGGGCTCGATCTTAGCGGTCACTCTCTTCATCCTTCGGGTGAATCATATCTTCAGTTTACTTCCTACGATGGCTCGCGGCACTATGTATGTGGACGATCTTCAGATTTCGTGTGCTTCCGTCAACATGCGCACCATTGAGAGACAGTTGCAATCGTCTATTACCAAGATCTCTTCCTGGGTCTCACCCAACGGCTTTGGCTTCTCGTCACAGAAGACTGTTTGCGTGCATTTCTGCCGCAAACGCGGCCTTCACCCAGACCCCCACCTCCGTCTGGGGAGCACCACCATTCCTGTTGTGACAGAGGTCAAATTCTTGGGATTGACTTTTGATCGCGCACTCACCTTCCGGCCTCATATTCTTTCCTTGAAGGTGAAGTGCACAACGTCATTGAGTATCCTGGAAGTCCTCTCCGGAACATCATGGGAGGCCGACAGGTGCTCAATGCTTCGCATTCATCACTTCCTTGTCCGGTCAAAGTTAGACTATGGCTGTATAACCTACGGATCTGCACGGCCTTCGGTATTAAAGCTCCACGATCCAGTCCACCACCAAGCTTTACGCCTGTGCATCGGTGCTTTCCGTACGTCTCCTGTCCACAGCCTGTATGCAGAATCTCATGAACCGCCGTTATGCCTCCGCCGTAAGCAACTGCCTCTCCAGTTCTACATCAAGCTGAAATCTCTCCCTGATCACCCACTGCATGATTCCATTTTCACACCACAATGTGCCCGCCTATTTTCCAACCGCCCTTCTTGTGTTCCCACCTTCGGGATTCGGATGTCAGACATAGTGCGAGATGCCGGCATAGACTTGTCGTTAATCGGTGTGACCTGTGCATTTAACTATCCACCTTGGCAGCCAGTTCAGGCAGTGACTGACCTCTCTCTTTCTGGATGGCCTAAGTCCACCACACCTGCACTGGTGTACCAGAAACTTTTTGCAGAACACTTTCCCTGTATCCCGATCTCGTTCCTGTCTTCACAGATGGCTCGAAATCCGGTGATTTTGTGGGCTCCGCCTTTGTTTGTGCGGATGAGAGTTATGCTGAGAGGATTCCGCCGGTTGCGACAGTCTTTGCGGCAGAGATGCATGCGGTGCACCTCCCTTTGCGCCACATTCATTCCAAACACCATCGTCGCACTATGATTTGTATTGATTCTCAATCAGTTATTCAAGCCTTATCCTCCCCGGAGAATAGTGACTCACCAATCATCAGAGATGTCCGTCGTCTCCTGTGAACTTTAGCTGGTGCTGGATTCCTGGTCCGATTCTGTTGGATTCCCGGCCATGTTGGGATTCGGGGTAACGAGCTAGTCGACACCTCAGCCAGATCTGTTTCGTCCTTGGCAATCACACGACTGCCACTGTTTTTTCGAGATTTTCACCCGTGCATCCGCAAATTTATCATGGACGAGTGGCAGTCCCTGTGAACTCAACAAGGCAGCAACAAACTTCTTTCCGTCAAACCACAGATCGGACTATGGCAATCTGGATTGTGGAAGAATCGTCGCGAGGAAGTAGTTCTTGCGCATTGGGCATTATCATTTCACCCACCGCTTCTTGCTGTGTGGCGACACTGCCCCAATGTGCGAGACGTGCAACAGTCGTCTCAGTGTCCATGTCTTGTGTACTTGTATCCGCTTTCGTGATAACCGTTTTCAATATTTCCGAGCTTATTCGTTGGAAGACGATTCAGCTTCCCTTCAAAGAATCTTAGGCGACTGTTGTGATACGTTCGCAGTCTTTTCATTTTTCAAGCAAATTGACTTTCTTAAACTAATCTAAATTACCAAGCTTTTATCGTTCTTGTTTTTCAGTTGTCCTACTCCGCTGTGCTTCTTATTATTCTTCCTAGCTTTTAATTTGTTTTCTTCAATTGCCTTGTGATTGGCGCTCTTTGGCCAGGCCTGGCCCTTGCACCATTAAAATACACCAAGCAACCTCTATAGTGACCCTTCTTCTTCATTGCAGTTAAATAATGGATTCCAAGCAGAAGCAATGTGCCATCATTGAGTTCTTGACGAAGGAAGGGTGCAGGCCGTCTGACGTCCACAGAAGGCTACAGAATGTTTATGGAGGTGACACCATTGACAAGAGCAATGTGCACAGATGGATGAAGTGGAAAGAAGGGGAAACCAGCATTGAAGACAAACCACGCATTGGGAGACCGTCATCTGTGACCACTGACACGAATCGTCAGTGAGTGGATGAATTGATTCATGCGTGGAGACGAGTCACAATCCGTGAGCTTGTTGCACAACTGAACTGTGATCACAATGCCATACAGAAGACGGTGGAAGACTTAGCGTATCGGAAAGTGTGTGCAAAGTGGGTGTCTAGGCAGTTGACACCAGATTTGAAGGAGAGAAGGGTGGCAGTCTGCTCTGATCTGCTGGAAGGATTTGAAGCCAATGAAGACATGAGTTTCTTTTTTCTGATCTGGTGACAGGGGATGAAACGTGGGCGTATCTTTACAATCTGGAAACGAAGAATCAGTCTATGGAATGGCATCACACTTCTTCACCAAGGGCTAAGAAGTTCAAGAGCCAGCGAGCGGTACATTGAGACACTCAAGACGCTTAGAGAAGCCATAAGGAGAAAGAGACCGAGCAAGAATCTGAAAAGGATCCACATTCACAATGTGAGACCCACACACATCTTTGGTAACAAATCAGGTGATCAGCAAATTAGGCTGGTCGATGGTCTCCCCATCCACTGTGCAGCCCAGATCTGGCACCCTCCGGCTTCACCTGTTTGGTCCAATGAAGGACAGTCTCCGGGGACAACAATTTGATGACACAGATGAGGTGAAAGTGGCTGTGAAGAATTGGGTCAGTCCAAAGCTGAATTTTTTATAAAGAGGATTTGAGAAGTTGGGTTCAATGATGGTGCAAATGCATCACTTGTGATGGAGGCTATATTGAGTAGTACCTTCGTATGGAGAAAGGGTTACTCTACCAACATGTGCAATGTGAACGACCTCTGTTAGTTAATAAAAAAGTTATGCCCACTTTCGCATTACTTTCGGTATAAGCCTTGTATATTTGTTGTTTAAAAAGACCACATAACAAGAATGTTAAAAGTCTACTCACAAACACATTTGTGGAAATGCATATGCAAATTTTTTCTCACACTAAAAGCAGTGGGATTTTTTACCACCCACAAACAGTGCAATAAAGCATAGGTATATGTTGAAGCTTTATTATACTGCTTTCGAAAGAAGAACGAAATGATCTTCCCAGTTTACATTTTGTACAGCAATATGTTTCTAATGCATATTACACATTAAAGTGTAACATCCTAAAAATCCACCAGTGAATGCAGCATTATTTTTTCTTGTTTCGGAGATTAATGACCATAAGGAGTAGCCCAACCCTATTTAGGGACGCTGGTTCCAGGGAAGGAATAGTACCACTGTCGTCAGTCAAACACACCATCGATGCATGCCTAAAACCCGGTCGGACCTATCTGATGTAAATGATCCAACGATCATGCTTTTTCTATACTTCGAAGGTGCTACAGTCATTTTCGCCATAACACTAATTCTGATTGCTAATTTTTCTGCAGAACTTGTGGATGACTATTGTGCAGTAAAAATAGAGAAAAGTAGGGAAATCCCAGTAGAAAAAGCTGAAATTTACAGAAGAAAGTAATAAAATGAAATTTCCCATTGCATGGTGGAGAACAGCGTATGTACGTACATTATGGAAAAATATGAAAGTCGAAGATATGAACGATATATCATCTCCTGCAGCAGTTATTCACTGATGGGAAGATCTTTCGAAATTTTTCTTAGTAATTTATCTTGAGGGTATTTCTTCATTCTTGATGACCAGTTGAGTGATGTCTAGGGTTTCGTGTGACCCAAGAGACTGAAAAGATCAAAAGACAGACAGAGAAATTTCCTTAATGTCCTAACATGCTGTCTGATTTCATTTATCCATCTTTTTTGTATGTAGTTTGGGAATGGTATGTGCATGTACAGAAAGCCATAAGTACCATACGATGCAGAAGCCTTCCCAGTAGAGCCGTGGAGAGCTTAACATCTAATCTTCAAAATGTACGCATTTTTATTGGTGTTTTTACGTATTTTAAACCTCAGAAATCTGCAGCTTGGGAAATGTAATAATATGTTGAAATGGGTTGCGTATGATGACGATCAAAGCTAAGAGATAAATGTAAAGTTGAATTATTTGTGCAATACACCTCGATATTTGGCTCTCAATGCTGTATATAAGAATGCGCATTAAAGATCACCCTCAGAATTTGTACCTTTAACTTAAATCTAAAGGTAAATAAAAGTAGCTAAGAAGTAGTGAACGTCGCTACTTTTTTGAATAAAGTAGTGTAGCTAGCTACTTTTCAGAAAAAGTAGTAGCTTTCCTATCACTGCAAAATTCCTTAATCATGAAGAAAAATTGACACATTAATTCACATACACTACAGAGCAGGGGGGGGGGAGTATCAGTTTCAGTATTCACAGAATTTCAAAGTGTATCACTGAGAAACAATTTTGTAGTGCCCAGTATGACAGTTATGGGTCTTTACACCCTGATTTTTTAGTTATACCTAGTTAGAATTGTAATTACAGCATCTCAATGTGTTTTGAAAAATGTAAATATACTCTGAAGAGCAAAGAGCAATTGAATTAGAGACAGCTGGCGTTATGCAAATGTGGCGCTGTGGGCGGCGATCCAACAATATAAAAAGTGATGCGATGGGAATCAGTAAGAGCCGGACGCAGTATGGGTAAGACGAAGGATCTAAGCGCATTTGATCGTGGGCAAATTGTCGGGGCTCGACGAATGGGTCACTCCATCTCGGAAGTCGTGCAGGCACTGGGATGGATTTTCACGAGCCACTGAATCCGGTAAAACCATCCCTGCAAGGGCCAACTGCAGTGGACAACAGTGTGGATGAGCGGGGTCATCGTCGGCTAGCTCGCATTGTAGCAGCGAATAGACGGGCCACAGTGCAAGAAATCACTCGGCAATTTAACGTTTGTGCACAAAAACGTGTAAGCAGCCACACCATCCAGAACCATCTCCTCGCTATGGGGTAAAGAAGCCATCGTCCCACTAGGGTACCGCTGCTGACCGCACATCACAGGGTGCAAAGATTAGCATGGGCTCGGGAACATCGCCACTGGACCCTAGACATGTGGGAAAATGTTGCCTGGACTGATGAGTCGAGATTCACATTGGTACATGCGGATGGCAGGATACGAGTACGGCGCAAACCACATGAAGCGATGGATCCTTCTTGCCGGCATTGTACTCTTCAAGCTGGTGGGGGTGGCATTCTCGTCTGGGGACTGTTTACGTGGACTGAAATGGGACCCCCTGGTACGTGTGAGATCGTCCCTCACAGGTCAACACTACCGAAATATCCTGAACGACCAACGCTACCGAAATATCCTGCTTCCGTTTGTGCGTCTTCAACATCCCACTGGAGACCTCATCCTGCAACAAGACAATGCACCGTGCCATCGCTCCCGAATTGTATCCGAATGGTTCGATGAACACTTCACCGACGTGACCTCGCTTCCTTGGCCAGCTAGGTCACCTGACCTCAATCCCATCGAGAACATCTGTGATGCCATCGAGAGAGATGACACCCCTCCCCCTCCATCAAATCTTCGTGAACTGTGGGAGCTTGTTCAGGGGTTGTGGATCCGTATGGCTTCCCAACGCTTCCGGTGTCTTGTCGAGTCCATGCCGAGACGAATCGCCGCCGTCATCAGGGCGAAAGGTGGTGCTACACGTTACTATAGTAACGTGTGTGCTACACGTTACTATAGTAACGTGTAGCACAGATATCTCTAATTCAATTGCTCTTCAGTGTAAGCTGTCATATTTTTCATAGAAAAGCAGCGGAGAGAGGCAGCACATGTAATCTCATTATATTATCTGTCATTGAGTATTATTGAGCTCAAGAGCACTTGCGCATATAAGTGAATGTTTTGTCTCTATTTTAGTGGCTACCATAATTAGAACATACACCTCAGTTTTCACCCTTGTGTTTCTGAAACTTTAAGCTAATAAGTGGTCTTTTTCACCCAGGCAACCTCTAAGTTCATGTTTGTGTTACATAATTAATATTGTCCTATTATTATGGAAAAAATCATCTAGGTCAGGCATTTTTTATGCCTGTGAACGCCTTCCAGCACCATATTGAGTCACTCCCAGCCAATCTAGCTGCTGTCCGCACACTGCTTTTACTCTGGATCAGGTTGGTTGGTTGGTTGTTCGATTTTTATGGCGCAAGGGCCATGGTTGGCCAAAGAGCGCCAGAAACAAGACAAACAAATAGTATTAAAATTGTGGCAAAAAGCTTAAAATCTGACTGATCATGTAAAACTGAAAAATGAGGACGATGGAAGGGCTAAAAAAGATAATGGAACGAACAGTATTAAAAACATGAGACAATGATTAAAATCTAGCTGATTCAGTAAAACTGAAAAATGAGGATGATGATAAGGCTAAAATCTAGATACGTTTAAAATAGTCAATTTCTTTAAAAAATGAAAACACGGCAACAGAGTCACAGTGGTCATTGAGGAGCCGCTGCAGTGTAGCGGCGTCCTCGGTCAACAAATGAGAATGAAAGAAATGAAAACGTACATCACGAAAACGAACACAGGTACACAGAAGATGAGTGACAGTGAGTCGGCAGTTGCACGCCTCACAGATCGGCGCAGTGTCGCCACACAGCAAAAAGCGGTGAGTGAAACGACAATGCCCAATGCGGAGACGCGCAAGCACCACTTCCTCCCTACGGTTCCGACGATATGAGGATTTCCAGACTTCAAGATTAGGTTTAATACGATGCAGTTTATTTTCCACCTGTTGGTCCCACAGACCTTGCCACGTTCGCTTAATATGGTCGCGTACCAGAAAGCGGAAATCCCGGTGAAACAGTGGCAAGGGTGTGACGACCAAAGAGGAAGCAGATCTAGCAGCCGCATCAGCACACTCGTTACCCGAGATTCCAACATGCCCAGGAATCCAGCAAAACTGAACTTGAAAACCGGCCCCGAGCAAACGACGAAGTAACTGTCTCACATTCACGAGAAAAGGATGGTCATGGCAATCTGCAGATGACAAAGACTGCAAGACACTCAAGGAATCCGTATAGACCATAGCACGATGATGAGAACTCGACCGAACATGGAGAAGAGCGAGATACACAGCATGCATCTCCGCTGAAAACACCGTGGCCTCAGCTGGGATCCGCGCCACTGAAACGTCATCTACACAGACAGCCGCGGATCCAACGACTCCATGCATTTTGGAGCCATCAGTAAAAATAGGAGTGTAATCAAAATTTAGGTCACGGTGCTCAGCGAAGAGCTGCTGGTACACTGACGCAGGGGTTGAGGATTTATCAAGAGATGTAAAGGTGGTATCAACCATGACACCAAGTGGGTGCCATGGCGGATCCCCAAAGCCCCTGGTCTCTCCAACAAGTGACAAGTCGAGCCCTACATCACAGGCTACGGCCGCCATACGAAGACCGAAGGTTGAAATGCACGAGGGCCGGTTCCCGAATAAACGAGCATGCTGGGGATGAAAAACTGCATCGTATAAAGGATACCCTGGAAGAGATCTAAGTTTCAGGTAGAATTGAATAGACAGCTGCAGACGGCGTAATTCAAGCGATGGTTCGTTCGCGTCAGCGTAAAGGCTGGGAATCGGAGATGTTCGAAATGCTCCCGAACAAAGACGCAGTGCTTGATGGTGAATAGTGTCCAAAGGCCGGAGAACGGAACGACGAGCAGAGCCATACACGATACAACCATAATCCAGTTTCGACCGGATTAAGGAATGGTAAATACGAATCAAAGACGTCCTGTCTGCGCCCCACGAGACTCTCGAAAGGATCTTAAGAATAGATAGAGCCCGCAGACAGGAATTCTTGAGCCGCCGAACGTGCGCACGGAACGTAAGCGCACGGTCGACGGTCAGACCAAGGAACTTGGTCTCCGGCAAAACTGGTATGGCTGCACGGTCTAAAAACAGCTCTGGGTCAGGATGGAGGCCACGCCTCCGGCAGAAATGGACACACGCTGTCTTGTCGGGAGAAAGAACGAAACCATTGCTATTCGCCGTTTTAAAGATCTGATTAATTGCAGACTGCAACTGCCTTTCAATAAAATGCATGCTTGATGACGAGCAGAAAATGTGCAAGTCATCAACATAGACAGTAGCCGAAACCGCACGAGGAAGATTTGTGAGGAGACAATTAATGCGGAGGATGAACAATGTGACAGATAAAATGCAACCTTGAGGAACACCTTGTTCTTGATGGAATGTTGCCGATAGCGTCGTACCCAGGCGCACCTGGAACACCCGATTGCGAAGAAAATTTAAAATAAATGTCGGAAGATTTCCTCGCAATCCGCATGCGTGGAGGTCCGCCACGCTCGATCATAGGCTTTTCCATGCCGCCACGCTCGATCATAGGCTTTTTCAATATCGAAAAATACAGAAACCAGGTGCTGCCTACGCACGAACGCCTCGCGCACAGATGTCTCAAGGTGCAGGAGATGATCGTGAGGTGAACGATGACGACGAAAGCCGCTTTGTGATGGTGAAAGTACTTGATGATATTCTAAAAAATGAATTAACCGGGAATTAACCATGCGTTCAAGAATTTTACACAGACAGCTAGTGAGAGCAATTGGACGATAACTAGAGGGGGACTTAGGATCCTTGCCAGGTTTGGGAAAAGGCAGAACAAAAGCTTTTCGCCAAGATTCCGGGAAACTGTGCGCCGACCAAATACGATTGTATAAGATTAAGAGATTCTCGAGAGACGACTGCGAGAGATGACGGAGCATGTCATAATGGATGCCATCGGGACCGACCGACGTAGCGCCGGACCGATGCAGAGCCACCCTGAGTTCAACCATGCTGAAGGGGGAGTTATATCCCGTGTCGAGAAAAGGCGCAAAGGAGATTCTCTGGCGTTCCGCAGTGGATTTCACTCTTTGAAAAGAAGTAGGATACGCCAGGTCACTCGACACGGAGGCAAACGCCTCCCCTAAACAATCAGCAATCTCCCCGACTCCAGCATATGTGCAGCCGTTGCTCTCGAGAATGGATATCTGGTGAGAGCTGTAGTTACCCCGGATCTTTCGAATCTTTTCCCACACACTTTTCGAACTGGCACGTGAAGTGAGAGATGACACATACTGGATCCAAGACTCCCTCTTGCTACGTCGACGCACCAACCGAGCATAGGATTTTGCTCGTTTGAATTTAACGAGATTAGCATCGGTCGGATAACGCCGAAACATAGACCAGTCCTTATGTTGAGCTCTCCTAGCCGCTGCGCATTCAGGGGTCCACCAAGGCTTCGGACTTCTGGAGAGTGTCGTCGATGTTTTTGGGATAGAAAGATCAGCTGCCTGAAGAATACAATTTGTGACTTCAAGAACCGCTGCGTCGATTGACTCTTGGGTCACCATTGCAGAAGAGATCAAAGCTGACGGCGTGAAGACCTCCCATCTCGCACGCTCCATCCTCCAACGAGGAGGGCGGGAGGCAGAAGTTGGCATGTTGGCATGATGCGAGAGCAAAATCGGATAATGGTCGCTCCCGGGGAGGTCGTTACACACCGTCCACGACCAGTCAGCAATAATTGATGGTGATCCCAAGGTCAAATCGATCGCACTGAAGGATCGTGTCGGTTCATGGAAGTACGTGTCAGCACCGGTGTTAAAAAGGCACAAAGAGGCCGAGGACAGAAGAGACTATGCGACGACCTCTCGTGCTGATGCTGACACTACCCCACAAATGATGATGGGCATTGAAGTCACCTAGTATTAGAAAGGGTGAAGGCAGCTGATCAACCAATCTCTCCAGTACCGAGACGCTCACGTTCTCGTCCGGCGGCAGATAGACACTGCAGACAGTAAGAGGTACAGGCATAGAAATACGAACCGCCACGGCCTGCACAGTTGTGGAAACCGCGACGGAAGATACCGGAACCCTGTGAGGGACGAGAATAGCGACTCCCCCACAGGCTATATTTCCAGACGAGTTATCAGTCCGAAATGCACTGTAGCCTCGAACTGAAAGCAGGTCCGATGGTTTAAGCTTCGTCTCCTGTAGACAAAGGCACACCGGAGAGTAAAATGAAAGCAGATGTTTCACGTCATCAAAGTTCGTCCGAAAACCTCGACAGTTCCACTGAATGATTGAAGCCATGGTTATTAATGAAATGAAAATGAAAATGATCAAACAAAGTCCGGCTCCATCGCCTCTGCTGGGGGTTGCCCCAGATCTGGAGGCGTGTGACCAGGGGCTAAGATCGGAGCATGTTTTGTCCCAAGTGTCGTACCGGGAGGCGCACGACGTTGAGTCGTTTCCTGAGATTTTGTAGGAGAAGAAATGCGTTTCTTATCCTGGGCTTTGGTCTTTTTGTTAGAAGAAGTGGCCTGAGTTCCCTTGTTGGGGGTGGGATGAGTCTGCTTCGGCGAAGTGGTGGGTGGCGCTTTCAGACCCCTAGCTCGAGACTGGAGTGCCTCCAGTCCGGCTGCGATGATGTCGTTAACATTGAATGGACATTTAAGGGGGATCTCAATGTCGGTCTGAGTGGCAACCGTAGATTTGGCAACCACCACTGAAGCGTATGATCGCCGATCAGATGTAACAGGAACCACTTTTCTTCTGGCCTCAGAATAGGAAATATTTTCCACCGTTTTGATCCTTTGGATTTCCTTCTCCTCCTTCCACTTGGGACAATCTTTGGCTGATGCCGCGTGTGAACCCTTGCAGTTCACACAAAACTCAGCCTCGGCCACACATTCCTGCAGAAGATGTTCTGTGGCACCACAGCGTGCACACCGGGGATTGCTCCTGCACGACTGCTGAGAATGGCCATAAGACTGGCACTAAAACATCTCAAAGGGTTAGGGATGTACGGGCGTACCTCTAGGTGAAGATACCCTGCCTTGATGGACGTAGGCAGCGAAGGGCTATCAAACGTTAAAATGATGTTGCGGGATGGGACGGACTGCCCATTCCGCCTAAAGAGTATACGCCTCACACCCGTAACTTGTTGACTCCTCAGTTCTTCTAATATCTCTTCCTCAGTACACTCAACGAGGTCCTGAGAGGAGACAACGCCTCGAGATGAATTTAGGTATCCATGGGGTGTTATTTTGACAGGAGTCTCCAGCAGCGTGGTGGTGTTAATAAGTGTGGTACTGTAGGCCACAGTGGACATCTCTACAAGAAGATCTCCAGATTGGAGCTTCTTTACGCTCTTGGGAGAACTTGCTATGGATTGCAGTGCTTTGTTAATCCAAAATGGACTTTTGGCACTCAAAGGCTTTGAAGGGTCCAATGAGTGCACAAAAAAGAATCTGGCATTCGAGCAATCGGGCACATGCTTTTTAGCGGAAGGAGCTAAGCCTTCCTCAATACCTCTTTTGGTTTTAGGTTCGTGGGAAATTTCATTTTGAGCCATAAAAAGTTTTTAGAATTCGTCCGCCGACTTCCCCACCCACAATCGAGCCCAACGAGGGAGAGCCGGAGGTCCGCAAGCCCAAGTGGACGCAGGACACGGCTCTAGGGATAGCAAGCGGATATAGCAAGTTGATAGGGCAGACATACGCTCGGCGTGCACCCAGACTTTCCCATGCCTGAGGAACACCCCTTTGGCATGCCCACCCCAGACTCACCCTGTCGTACGAGACGACAAGCCGTTAGAGGTCTGGGCTCCACTCGGCCACAGACCTCATTGACTAGGAGTGGGTTATTTCCCAGCCGCCCGTTTAGGGTGAAGCAGGGGGCAAAGAGGAGTGTTGGCAACTGGCGACAACAACACCCAGGCCTCCAGAAACCTCAGCCTCCAGCATCCCCTTTTCCACCTTACGGGTCACCACACACGGCAAACGTGCAGGTAGGTCTAGCTAACCAACTCGGAAAAAGAAAGGGAACATAAAATGGAGAAGACAGGAAAGAAAAAGATAAACTCAAATCCAGAGCTGGCGCATAATCACAACCTCAGCAACCTACAACTGAGGCGGGAGCGTGTCAAGTGAAAAAACAAAAAACATAAAAAATGTGAAAATTCACATCTAGTTCAAGTCGGCTCGGGCTGTGAGGACGCCATCCCCCAGCAGCTGGATGAACAGCTGTCCCTTCGGTCACATAATCGTTCAAGACGAAAAGATAAATTGATCCGTCACAAGGTCAGCTCGGGCCGTGGGGGCGCCGCTCCCCAAATAACTGGAAAACCAGTTATCCCCGTGCGGGCTACTCTGGATCACGTGCTCTGGATATTAGTTGGTGGTCACAATAATGTGACTCGACCCTGTATTTCTTCTTATCAACAAACCAAGTTTCTAAACGTAGGTCCTGGAAAACCCACTACGCCGCCCCGGTGGCGCAGTGGTCTAAGGCGTTGGTCTCTGATCATTCGTCCGAAGGGGTCTGGGTTCGAATCCCGGTGAGGCATGGATGTTGTGTTTGTCTTACGGCACTGGCTCTCTCCCTTCCCTGGAACCAGTGACCCTAAATTAGGGACGGGCGACTGCTTATAGCCCATTGAGTTGCTCACGGTGGTCGTTAAACCTCCAATCAAAAAAAAAAAAAAAAAAAAAAAAACCACTACGACGTAAGAAACGAAAACGAACATTACTCTCATTTGATTTTTGATCGCATGCAGATACCGTCTTCGAGAACTGTGTCAGATAAGTATCGCTCAGTGGGGATCGGAGCAGATTCGTGCCGAAAGCGAGTTGCAGTGGGATACGATTTTCTTCAGCCATTGATCGGCAACTGTATTTATCAGAAACTATTATACATCAAATTCGTAGAAGCATGATTTTCCTCGCGGAGGAAACAAAATGGCGGCGTTCCAGTGACGTGACGCGCTGGCTTTTGACCTAACTTCCGAGATGGGCCGGCGTGACACATTGATTGTGGACATGTCTGACGGCTGTCGCTCTCTCCCTTCCTTAAGAAATAGTGAGTCTAAGATGCTGAATTGTTCACGGTAGTCGCTAAACCTCCAATAAGCATTTGTTCCAGAGAAGGAAGAGAATTAGGGTATCCGGGTCTCAAACCCGGGCCCACCTTGAACGAATATCCAGCGTATCAGACCACTCAACCACCGTGATGGCTGTCACCAACTTTTTTTTTTTAATTGGAGGTTTAACGACCACCGTGAACAACTCAATGGGCTATAAGCAGTCGCCCGTCCCTAATTTAGGGTCACTGGTTCCAGGGAAGGGAAAGAGCCAGTGCCGTAAGACAAGCACAACATCCATGCCTCGCCGGGATTCGAACCCGGACCCCTTCCGGACGAATGATCAGAGGCCAGCGCCTTAGACCACTGCGCCACCGGGGCGGCGACGAATGATCAGAGGCCATCGCTTAGACCACTGCGCCACCGGGGCGGCATGACTAACTTTAGGTCGGATACTCTGGAATAGTCGATTAAAAACATGCATCTTTGGGGGAGGGGGAAAGAAAATTGTTGTCGTGTATAAAGAATCCCATATCGGTACAGATTCGTAACATTCATTTCATTTCATTAATGAAATGTTTTTTTTTTTTTTTTTTTTTGATTGGAGGTTTAACGACCACCGTGAGCAACTCAATGGGCTATAAGCAGTCGCCCGTCCCCCTAATTTAGGGTCACTGGTTCCAGGGAAGGGAAAGAGCCAGTGCCGTAAGACAAACACAACATCCATGCCTCACCGGGATTCGAACCCGGACCCCGTTCGGACGAATGATCAGAGGCCATCGCTTAGACCACTGCGCCACCGGGGCGGCAAAAAAATGTTTGTTTAAGTTCGTTAATAAGGTAAATTAAAATGCAAATGCTGAAATATTTCATGTGCGGTGTAATTTTTTTTTGTTTTTATTTTTTTTATTCGAAGTTTAACGACCACCGTGATCAGCTCAATAAGCAGTCGCCCGTCCCTAATTTAGGGTCACTGGCTCCAGGGAAGGGAGAGAGCCAGTGCCGTAAGACAAACACAACATCCATGGCTCACCGGGATTTTTTTTTTTTTTTGATTGGAGGTTTAACGACCAGCGTGAGCAACTCAATGGGCTATAAGCAGTCGCCCGTCCCTAATTTAGGGTCACTGGTTCCAGGGAAGGGAGAGAGCCAGTGCCGTAAGACAAACACAACATCCATGCCTCACCGGGATTCGAACCCGGACCCCTTCCGGACGAATGATCAGAGGCCAGCGCCTTAGACCACTGCGCCACCGGGGCGGCCACCGGGATTCGAACCCGGACCCCTTTCGGACGAATGAATCAGAAGCCATCGCTTAGACCACTGCGCCACCGGGGCGGCACGTTGTAAATTACCTGACTTCTTTTGCAGAGTTCTGTTTTGTCGAATGGCATATTTACAAAAGAAAACTATTTCAGAGAAGTCTGTTTTCAGGGCTGCCATCTCTTCAACCTGACAAATAAGAAGTAAAAAAAATGCGTGTATGTATGTGCTGGGGGGGGGGGGGGGGGTTCATTTTGTCTACGCGAGGTATTTTGTCTGACGTCTATATCATGAACTTAAATCTTGAACCACATACCCTATTCAAATACATGAAGTTCACAGCTGAATTTTATGCAGAAAACTTCATTTGAAATAATAATTAAAAATTAAAAATGATGTCCCCACTCACGTGTTTCTTGTAGGTGTGTTTTTAAGACATTTAGTTAACCGAGCAACCGTATATACTGCACTTTGGCTAACGTTTAATGTTTTGTATCGTCTTGAGCTGCACGTGAAAGCTCGAGATTATGTCGGTTTTATACCGAGCGCGCGTTTCGCGTGGTGTTTGTCACATCAGTTACAAACAAAATGTCGGATAAAAATCTTTTAGCTTACTCAAGTCGAACGCTTTCTTTTAACGCCTACTTTTGTCTATAAAATTTGGAAATTGCATTGCAAGAACCTCAAATACATATCCGTATCTCAGTAAGTACTAAAATTATTTACCAGATTTCGATTTAATTTAGAAGACATGTACATCTAATTCTTTGAGAGTATCTTAGCTTTTGATTGAAATTTCCACATTCCTTTTACATCAGATGTGTTGCTATCGCGTCTTTACATCTCGGTTTATGTATATTTCTTTTCTTTCTTTTGAAAGTTAAACTAAACTGGTTTTGAATTCTATGTATTTTGGGGCAACATACGTTAGCTAGACTTTGCTTCCCATGGCTGGCATATCTTTGAGTTTCGTTGGACAAAGCTGAGTTGTATGCCTTGAAAGCTTTACTTTTTAGCTTGGCTACCTTCGATATAAATATTAAAAAATACTCAAGTTCTATCTCCACGTCAAAGTAAAGATGACATAGAAGGGATAATAGTCTTAGATGCGTGTAAAAACAATTTTTATTCCATTCAGAGGAAATTTGGACCATCTAGGTAGCGCGGTGGTTTAAGCGCTGATTTCTGACTGTTCGTCAGTGCACCGCCTTCTGTATATACACTGCCTACCCAATCGCACTGTAACGTAGGGTCGCGGATGGCCTAGTGGTCAACGTTCGTGACTGTCACGGATATAACCTCAGGTTTGTTCCGACGCAGGTACGAACGCTCGAACCACTAAATATACGGTTGGGCACGTTAAGCCGTCGGACCCTAGGTACTGGCCCCCCGATAATAAATAAGGGCGTCTTCCTCCCTCTTTCTACCTCGCTTCCGTGTCACTTTCCTATCGAGCACTCTAGCCCAAATCTCCTAGCTTCCTATTTCTAAGGGTTGTTTAAGACCTGGGGTCAGACACTCCCTTCCTAAAATTCTCTACATATGATCTGATCTGTAACTTTGTTTTTCCGTTATGACCTAAATGTCTGCAAGGTGGCGGTACATTAGTTGACCTCTTACGTATTTATCTACCCGCGTTGTTTAACATCAGTAATTTTATTTTAACTGTTTAGAAAATTTAAATTATAGTAACTAGGTTTTCTACTCTCCACAAAATTCATTGAAAGGTTGGAAACTCATTTTCCTGTGGTCTCTTCACAAATCATTCTTCTGTTTCGTTTTGGAACAATCTGTTTTGTTCATCCTAGCAATAGAAACTGATTTTAGTATATATAGAAATTTTTCTAGTGATATAACATTTAGCGCGCTTTTTTTAAATTGTAAACCAAAAAAAAATGTTATCATATATCAGTTAATAAATATGGAATACAGACTGTCAAAACTTATTTGTGTATTATGGTATTTACTAAGGGTCTTAGGTTTTACTTTGGGTAGGTGGATAAGAATTGCTTGTAAGTATTTTAATGTGTACTCTAAATTTAAAATGAAATTACTATATGTGTCTAGGTATAATTTAGGACTGCTATGAGTGATTATTAAATCATATTTTTTGACGTTGTGCTTATCAGATGCCTGTATCACGTGTAATAAAGCTGACTTTGGGTTTCACTTAAAAATGACATTACTTGTCGATCGCTCTTTCGATGTGATGAAAATACGGGATTATTTGCTCTAAAAAATGAACGACTGTACAGTGCTTATCTGTCAATAGGTCACGTAACAATCGTTGTCAGTCGCCGATCGTTTGCTATAAATACGACATGAATAAACTGAACTGAGATCTTAACTAATTTCATTTAATTCTCCTTTGCTAGGTTATTTTTATGTAATTTTCGTCTGCTGTGCTAGTTCTTTAACAAAATGCTTAGATAACTCGTTGCATATACTGTAATTCGTTTTAAATTCAAAACTTATTATTAAAAACGCTAACTGGAAACTTCATTTTTTAAATTTTTTATTGAAGTTTTAACGACCACCGTGAGCAACTCATCAAACAAAGATATTCTCTCTTTCCACGTTTATAAGTGATTCACGGAAAAATTCTCATTGGCCGCCACCGGGAGTCGAACCCAGGATCTTTCAGTTACGCGAAAGAGCGAATATCTTTGTTTGATGTTCCTGGTCCACGTTAAATTTCTGTATTCATTATTCATTCACCTTCTAATTATTTTTTCAGTTGCTGCTTGCCATCTTTGGTGAATCCCCAGCATTGTGCGGGGCTCCAAGAATCAACCTGCCAACTTGGCTTGGCAGTTAGCATGTGCGAGTCTGGAGGAATTCGAGGCCGCTGTGGTGTAGCGGAAGCATATCCGGCGCGTAACTGGAAGACCCTCGGTTCGACTCCCGGTGGCGGCCAATGAGAATTTTCCGTGACTCACTTATAAACGTGAAAAGAGCGAATATCTATGTTTGATGTTCCTGGTCCACGTTACATTTCTGTATTAATTATTCATTCGTGAGCAACTCAATGGGCTATAAACAGTCCCCCGTCCCTAATTTAGGGCCACTGGTTCCAGGCAAGGGAGAGAGCCAGTGTCGTAAGACAAACACAACATCCACTCCTCATCGTGATTCGAACCCGGAACCATCCCGGACGAACGGTCAGAAGCCATCGCTTAGATCAATGCGTCACCGAAGCGGCCTTCGTTTTCCTAAGCGAATTCTCAATGGAGAGAAAATTTGAATTTACTAAATGACACCTAAATAAATAAGAAAATAACGCTTCCGTGTGAAAGTGTTTTCATTTCAAAACAATAGTCATTTGATACGCAAACAAGCTGATGATTATTTTCTGCACATCCCAACGGAGTCAACTTATCTAGCGCCGCTCGCGGCCAATGGTTGAACGATCGTCATCACGCCTAAGCGCTGAAACGAACTCGACTGGGCAGGTAGTGCATATACACTGAAGTGCCAGAAAAACTGGTACAGACGAGCTTATGCAAAATACATAGCAACGTCACCTATGTGCTTACTCGGTTGCGTCCGCCAGTGCGTATGTAAGGCGATAGATAGACATCCTTGCCAGCTGTCAGAGCTGTTTTCGGCATGAGAATGACAAGTAATAACGATTTTAGCGATTTTCAACGGTATCATAGTTGGCGCTCGCGACATAGGCCATAGTATTTCGGAGGTAGAAACGAAGTTTGGATTTTCACGGACGACCATTGCAAGGGTATACCGTGACTACAAGAATTCCGGCAAAACCTCCAACCTACGATACCAGTGTGCCCGTAAAAAGACATTGGGTGAACGTGACCATCGTCGGCTGTCAAGAATCGTTTCACGCGATAGGCGTGCAACACTCTCGCAGGTATCATCGGAATTCAATGCTGGAGCCTCAACAAGCATCAGCGTCCGGACTGTACAACGTACCATGCACGAAATGGGCTTTGGGAGCCGACGCCCAACTCGAGTCTCCTTGATGGGTGCACGCCACAGAGCTATATGTGCCTCGCTTGGGCACGGCAACACGCCACTGGACACTTGATGACTGGAAACAAGTAGCCTGGTCTGACGTGTCGCGTTACCAACTGTATCGGGCAGATGGAAGGATTCGTGTGTGGCGCAAACCCCATGAAGCCATGGATCCCGCCTGTCAACAGGGAACTGTACCGGCTGGTAGGGTGTCTGGTGAGGTGTCCGTAATGGTATGGAGTGTGTTTAGCTGGACTTCATTGGGACCCATGGTACGTCTACAAACGCCTGTGACCGGCCAACACTATGTGCGCATTCTTTCTGACGAGGTACACCCGTTCATGTCCTGCCTTCATGCTGATGGGTTGGGCCTGTTCCAACAGGACAATGCACCTCCACACAAGTGTCGGGACGCCACATTATGGTTAGAGGAGCATTCATCTGAGTTTGGGGTGTTGCCATTCCCACCCAAGTCCCCAGATCTGAATGTGACAGAACACATTTGGGATGTCATGCAACGCGCTATCGAACACAGGAATCCGAGACCTCGGAATACACCCTATTTGTGGAAGCTCTGCAGGAAGTATGGTGTGCATTGCCTACAGCATATTTCCAGAAGCTAGTGGAGTCCATGCTCCGTCGTATTTCTGAAGTCCTGCGCTCCCGTTGGGGACCTACCAAGTATTAGACTGGTGTACCAGTTTTTCTGGGACTTCAGTATGTATATATAGAAAGCGGTGGTCTATGTTGACTCGGGATGAAGCATGATTGTTGTGTTTGTCTTACGGCACTATCTCTTCCCCTTCCCTGGAACCGGTGGCCCTAAATTTGGGACGGGCGTCTTCGTTATAGCCCTCACAGTCGTTGAATCTTAAAAAAAAAAAAAATGGAAGGAAACTTCAGAATCTTAAAAACATGTTATGAACGGATTTTCGTGAAACCTCGATAATTTAAGCCCTATATGGTCCGAACTACTACTATAAATTCATGTATTACACAGCCTGTCTTCTACGGATCAATTTTTGCAGACCCTAACTTCCATTACCGGTAAAAGGTGAACTGCCTGTTACATGTTTCGTAATCCCACCCCCACCCCCCACCCTTTCAGATTAATTAAACCGAGCAGCGAAGCTCATTTCTCGAGCGACGCCCCGGTGGCGCCGTGTTCTAAGCGATGGTCTCTGATCATTCGTCCGTAAAGGGTCCGGGTTAGAATCCCGGTGAGGCATAGATGTTGTGTTTGTCTTATGGCGCTGGCTCTCTCCCTTCCCTGGAACCAGTGGCCCTAAATTAGGGACGGGCGACTGCTTATAACCCATTGAGTTTCTCACGGTAATCGTTAAAACCTCCAATCAAAAAAATAAAAAAAAATCCCGTGTAATATTTAACTTGGGTTCGTCTTCCGCCGACTGGCCCATCAAGTAATTCCGTAAGCCTTCTTCTGCACCGTATGTACTGTATACAAATTATTACTCCCAGCGCAACTCCTCCGCTCGGGAAAAGTGCCGTTAAGAGACACAAACAAATGAAGTTCATGAGAAATTAAAAATTATGCTGAAAGCGATTACCTGGCGTAGAAATGCTGAAACGAATACCGCATGTGCAAAATAAATGTGTGTATTATCAGTTTTGAAAAGAACTGATAAAAAATACATATAATTTCTTTTGTCGTTTTGGAAAAAATAAATGGACATATGCATGTATGAAATATATATAAACAGCCTAGGTTCACTGCATATCTGTCATTCTGTTGCCTGGATAATTTTGATAAATTCCCAGAAAGAATGTACGAAACAGGCCTGAACGAATATTCAATCCAGTGATCTGCAAAGTGTTCGCTATCTGCAGTTTGCTGTTAATTTCTTTTTAACGACCATCAGCTTGCTTCAGTTGTTTGTGTGTGAGCTCCAGTTTCTTGGTCCATATAAAGTTCTCAGAGTGATTTACATTGCCATGGACGAAATTAACTAGGGACGGGGCATTCGAATCCCGCGAATCCTGAAAAAGTTATTCGAGATTCGAAAACTCGAATCTTCGCGCTTTTCTCGTGATTCGAATCTTAACCTAAAAAACTTGGCGTTTGGTGCTTGTTCTAGAGCGATATTTGTTCGAATTTTTGTCAGCATGACGAGTTCTGACATTAGAAAACAATTGAAGAAGATCGTCTACAGTGTGTACACAGCTATTTGAAATAGCTCGATACTTCCAAACCGGATGCAACAAACAGTGAAGGAATTGTTCAGCCAAACAGAGAGAGCAACCGCCGAAGCGACTGGCGTCACCCATCGGACAGTTCCTTAGCCGCCATACCTCAAGTATAGTGGGAAAAGTGACTTAGCCGTATCTCTTTCCCGGCAGCCATTACCGTGGTAACGAGCGTGAAAACGGAGGTGTGAATGTGACCTTCAGTCGGTGTCACTGCTGCCGTGGCCCGCATGTTCTCCCGATATGTCGCCCATCGAACACTTCTTGTCGCTGATCGGCGACCGAGTGGCCCGGCAAGCACCACCCGCGGCTACGCCTGATGAACTGTGGCAACGTGTGGAATCAGCTTGGACCGACATACCCCAAGCCCACATCCAAAGCCTTTTTCGTTCGATGCCGCGGCGTGTAGCAGCCGTCATTGCCAGCCATGGGGGCCACACGAACTATTGATGTCTGTGTATCCCGCAAGTCGCACGGGCCTGTAAGCTCAATTGTTTCATCTTTGTATCTGTTGTTATGTGTCCAGTAAATCTGGCTTTGCTATCTCGTGTCCTTCTTGGTGTTGCATTTTGGGTGGCCAGCATTGTATATAAATTTAAAGTGGAAAACGCACAGCAGGGATATTATTGTCATTAATTGTCTGTACTACCGAATCAGAACAATTTCAATTAGTTCCCGATTTCCTGTGTATCGTTCCGCTTTGTTTACATATAACCTAATCACGTGAAAGAAAGTAGTTCGCTATCAATATGACGCGTATCTTTTTTGGAATTTCATTATAATAGACGCCTTAATGACTATTTTTATTTGTAAATACATTTTATGAATGAAATATATCGAACAACAGCACGTTTTTTTTTTTAATTTTTAATCCGGCGCCAGCGTATTTCTTAAGCGAAGTTATTTCCAATTTTTCTTCTGAAAGTCTAAGCAGTGGCTAAGACCATAGGCGTAACCACTGGCGGGAGGGGGTTAGGACCCACAGATTTTCATAGTCGGGGATCCTCATATATATATATATATATATATATATATATATATATCATCATCATCAATTGGACGATGTTGGCGCCAATGGTCGAGGAGGGCACAACCCAGTGGCACGCGGGCAGTGGACGTCCGAGGGCAACGAAAGAACGCGAGGATCGAGCGATTGTGAGACCCGCACGTATAGAACCGAATTTGTCGCTCTCAACTATACGTGGCCATGTTGCATCGTCTACAGGAACGGAAGTGGCCATCTGGACCGTTGCCACACAACTTGCGGCACGATGGGGGGGGACTACATTCGAGGAGGCCACTCTGCCATCCACCGCCTACTACTGACCAACGAGCATCGCCGACACCGGTTGCAGTGTTGTCGGGCCCGATCAACGTGGGATAGTGCCCAGTGGCATCGTGTTGTTTTCTTTTTTTCTTTTTTTTTTTTTTTTTTTGATTGGAGGTTTAACGACCACCGTGAGCAACTCAATGGGCTATAAGCAGTCGCCCGTCCCTAATTTAGGGTCACTGGTTCCAGGGAAGGGAGAGAGCCAGTGCCGTAAGACAAACACAACATCCATGCCTGACTGGGATTCGAACCCGGACTCCTTACGGACGAATGATCAAAGGCCAACGCCTTAGACCACTGCGCCACCGGGGCGGCCGTGTTGTTTTCAGTTATGAGTCACGATATGCACTTGGCTCCGATGATCAGTGCATACGTGTCTGGAGACAAGCCGGCCAGTGCACGGGTCCTGCCTTCAACTAGGAACGGCTCATGGCTCTCACACTGGGAGTGACTGTCTAGGGAGCCATTTCCTACGATGTCTGGACACCCTTGATAGTCCTCCGTGCCACCCTTACGGCTCAACGGTGCGACGACGATATCCTACGACCTGTTGTGTTGCCATTTCTGACGCAGCATAACCGAACAATTTTTCCACAGGATAATGCACGGCTCTCCCAGGCCTGCCACCGAAATGTTGACACCCTTCCATGGACAGTCCGCTTGCCCGACCTTTCACCGATGGAGCGTGTTTGGGACACGCCCATCCTGGAATATCAGTGAACTGGCCCGCAACTTGGTCACCATCTGGCATGCCATACCTCAGGACAGTATCCGTGAACTGTATGCATGTATGCCACGCCGGGTAACCGCTTGTATCCGAGCCAGAGGTGGTGCTACAACGTACTGACTTGTCCCACTCGTGTAGTTGTTTTATCCGAATAAATGGCCCAACTTTTCTGAAATTGCCATCATTTCCTTTCCTATACATATACATTGCACACACCGATCTTCATCTCAATTGGATGATTCCTTCTGGGTGCTTTTTTTTTTTCCAAAGAGTGTATCTGTTGCAATGAAATGATGAGCTGGTGTATATTTTCATCGATTTCTGATTCACTTCATATGAATAGTAGAGATGCATTATTACAGTTCAAAGTTTATAGTGAACCGTCATTCTAGATGCACCGTGGAGAAGTACATGTAAAATATCAGAGTCAAAAAATATTTAATTAACACATGAAATTTTGTTTTTTGCAGAAAACGTCCTACACTGTTGACTTCATATCTTCAACTGACCAACTTCCAAATTGTAATCACCTGTCGAAGGCTGTTGTTATAAGTGACCAATTCTCACTCCATAACCCGAGTCTGTTATGGAAAAGACGGAAAAAGAGACGGAGTCGGCATCCGAAATTCTTAAAGACCCTCAGAATGACTACGAAATTGAATCTTTGAAGAACAGTCCTATTAACTCTTGCAAGAAAACCAAAGCTCCGATTTCTTCTGTGCCTTGGACGAGAAGGCTGATTAAGAAAAAAATCTCCTCTCACAGCTTATGGAGAAAGAAAAGCAAAAAGTCACGAAGAGAAGACTCCTCTGTGATGAGCAACTTTGAGCACCTCTTAAAGTTTCGAATTCAGGCTAACAGTAAGCATAGTAAGACACCAGAATCTGATGCATGCTATTGCTGCTCAGCGGAAGGATACACACGTGCAGGATCGCCTGCAACTTCTGTTGGAAGTGGGCATTCTCCAAGTAGGCACCCATCGGCCAAGCCTTTGAAAGAACCACTGTTCTATCTTAGAGAACAAGACAAGTGCAGCAGCAGCGGCGTCGAGTCTGATCGTTCATCTTTTCTTAATGGTCCCAAATGCGTAAGTGAATCTTACTTCTCTGAAGGTGGAGGTGGTAGTATTAGAGACGTCGACACGACTCTGGGAGACGGCAGCAACTACCATCCACCACTCACAGATTACACAACGGCAGCTTTCCAGTCATCGCAATTCGATGGAGAGTTGTATCGCAGGAGAAGAGAAGATCTTCGTCTCCAATCCGTGTCGCCTTCCACGTTGTACAACGTAGAAAAGAAGTGCTGTAAAAGACTGACTTGCAAGATACTAAAATTCGAGAACACTGGGAGAAACGAAGTTCTTGATCCTTCCAACATTAATGCCCTAACTATTGCCCACGCTCTGGAAAAGCATGGGTCTTTGCGCTCATCTAAAAGGGTATGTAAATAATTTCTGTGTTTCGTCTGTTTGACAGATCCTGTTATGTACATTCTTTTGCAAAAATAAAACAGAAATCGCAATTTTTTTTTATTTTTTGGGGATTTAGTATCCCCTTAATTGCCTGTTGTCCACTTCCTGAGTGCTTCACCACGAACAGCACAGACCTTAAGAACAGCACAGCCCGTGATTTGCCCTGGTCCCTAAGTTTCACGTTTGACACCAAAGTATACGTAATAAGTTTTTTTGTTATTGTTGTTGTTTTTTTAGCAAATAAATCTGTAATGTTCCTCCATCACAAAAGGGGTGACGCACATATCCGGACGGCAAGTGGCAGTGATATGCTCTTGCCGGCGTCTCTTATTTAGAAAAGCATTCGGCTTCGGAATCGAAGGTTCTAATCTCGCTACCGGTTAATTGGGGTCTAATTCATTTGCCCGACGTTTAGTTCACCGAAGGGTTACTTGACCGAAAATCACTTCACCGAAAAGATGGTTTCACCGAAAGAACACTTGATCGAAACATTCATTTCACCGAAAGGTCACTTGATCGAAAGGTACATTTTACCGAAGGGTCACTTGATCGAAAAGTTCATTTCACCGAAAGGTCTCTTTACCTAAAAGCTCATTTCACCGAAAGGTCTCTTTACCTAAAAGTTCATTTCACCGAAAGGTCTCTTTACCTAAAAGTTCATTTCATCGAAGTGTCAGTTTATTGAAAACTTGGGATTTCATTACAGGATCTGTTGAAGCATGGTGCAAATTTGGCAGATAGACAACCGAAACGTTAGGAGATCATACTCATATTGCACTTTTGATTTCTCCATGTCACAGAGAACGCAAAGATTAAGTTTTAAGAAAAAAATAATTAATTTTAAGTCCCTAGGCTTCGGCTTAGGCCTTTTTAGCAAATTTTAATCATGTTCATAAGGTTTACATAAAAGTCATGTTCAAAGCTCATGTTCATAAGGTTTACATAAAAAGTCAAATTAATAATGTTGCACGATTTTTCAGGCAAAAAGAATCAATTTTAGGTCCCTAGGCCTTAACTTGGGTCTTTTTAACAAATTTTAATCGTGCGAGCTCATATTCATAAGGTTTACATAAAAAATCAAGTTAATAATGTTGCACATTTTTTCAGGAAAAAAAGAAGGCCTTCTTAGAAAACTATCAGCACGGTAGCTTAAAATTTATTAAAATAATCTAGGCTTGTGGCCTTATAATTAAATGTTTTATGGCTGGGTATAAGTGCAAAATTGTTAACTTGACTTCATGTGTAAACTAATATGAGCACCCATGACTAAAAGTGCAAAGTTACTAACTTGACTGCGTGGGACACTAATATGAGCACGCATTTGTTAAAAAGGCCTAAGCTGAGGCCTAGGGACCTAAAATTGATTTTTGTGTCTGAGTAAATGTATGAAATTAATAACTTTGCTTGTTATATAACCCATATGAATACGAGCACAGTAGCTTAAAATTTGCTAAAGGGGCCCAAATCTAGGCTCAACTCCCTAAAATTAACGTTTCGGGTCTGGATAAAAATCCAACATTAATTAGACTTGATGTGTAAACCTTGTGAATATGAACAAGGAGGATTAAAATTTGCTAAAAATTCCCAGATCTAGGCCTATAAGGCCTTAAAATTAATATTTTGGGCTTGAGCAAAAGTGCAACATATTTTACTTTAAATTTTATGTAATGCTTATGAATATGAGTAGGGTTAAAATCTGTTAAAATGGCCGGCATCTAGATTTACGGTCAAAAAACTAATGCTTTGTGGTTGAGTAAAAGTGGAACATTATTTACTTGATCTGCTATGTAACCCTTATGAGTATGACCTCGGAGGATTAAAATATGATAAAGAGGCCCAGATCTAGGCCTTATAATTAATGCTATATTTCGAGAAACCTACTTATGGAAAGGTGTTTCATAGAAATTAAAAGTGCATTTTTTATAAAATCCCATAATGTTTAGGTGGCCAGGTTTTCAAAAACCCGAACCACAGTCTAACAGATCTCTAACAATAAAATTCTAAAATTTCGATAAACTGACCATTCGGTGAAATGATCTTTCGATATAATGAAAAGGTAAAGTAATCCTTCCGTGAAGTGAACTTTCGGTGAAATGTCCTTTCGATGAAATGAACTATTAGGTGAAGTGACCTTTCGGTGAAATGAACTTTTCGGTCAAGTGACCCTTCGGTGAAATGTACCTTTCGATCAAGGGATTTTCGGCGAAGTGATTTTCGGTCAAGTGATCTTTCGATCAAGTGAAACGATACCCGTTAATTTGGGTTCACATTGGCGCCCGAATGTAAAAAGTAGATCTACTGGCCGTTAGCTTCTTCGAAAAATGTGTGATGTTCCTTTCACACATTGTGTGGAATTAATGAGAATTCCTTCTTCGCTTCGAAAAGTGCGTGATGCTTCATCTTCACATCGTCTGAAATTGGTGAAAATTGTGGCGGCCCCGAAGCCTGCGATTCCATGCCCCCACCTTTCTCAGGGGAGTGATATACAGTAACGAACAAAAGTATTTGGCGAAACACTTTTTCGACCATAATTTTTTTTTCTGCTGGACCAAATCGGGTCATTTTGAGATATGATATGTGTTGTTTCGTGGGTTACAATGCCGCGTAGTTTGTACTTCGCTCAGAGCGAATTTGTCGTTCGAAATGGGCCATATTTAAGAGTCGCTAATTATTACCCATTTGTTTGCTGCATATGTATTAATGTTTTTCATGTGATTTTTGTGGGTTTTGTGATGTGTAGTGTGATAATAAGTCAATCTTAGGTTTTCAGAAATGGGTAAAAAAACGGAGATCCCTGTTGGAGCTCGCCAGGCGGCCGTGAACATGATGGAATCCGTAATGCGCGTCACCGACATTTCGAGGGCCCTGAAGATCCGACACCAGTCCATTTCAGCTATCCTGCAACGTTATAAGAAGACTGGGACCGTCGAGAACAGTCCACGTTGTGGTAGGCCTCGTTCCATTACGTTGCGTCAGGATAGACGCATCCTCCGTCGATCTCATGCTGATCCCACCTTGACTGCTGTGGACATCGCCACCAAATTCCGCGACAGCGACGACCTGAACGTCAGCCGAATGACCATCTCCCGTCGCGTCGTCTCATTGCTGGTGGATTGAATGGAAGATGCCCCGCCAAGAAACCACTCATCGGAGTCAAGAATCAATGAGCCAGAGTTGCGTTCGGGCGCCGTCATCGACACTGGACCGCGGCGGACTGGAGTAAGGTGCTTTTCACCTACGAGAGCAAGTTCAACTTGTTCCGAAGTGATGGCATCCGATACGTACGACGTTCGTATGGCTAGAGATTCAACCCCCAGTTCATTCAGCCGACTGTCAAGCACGGAGGAGGTTCGCTCATGGTTTACGGCGCCTTCTCTCGCAATGGAATGGGCCCCATCATCAAGATTGACGGAATAATGACCGGCCAGAGCTACACGAACATGCTCATCAACGATGTCTTCCCATGGGCAAACCAGAACATGCCACCCGGATGGATCATGCAGCAAGACAACGACCCGAAGCACACCTCTAGAGTAGCGAAGGCAGCCTTTCAGCAGCAACAGGTCACACTTCTAGACTGGCCAAGCCAATCTCCAGACCTCAACCCCATCGAGCACATGTGGGAGGAGCTGGAGAGACGATGTGCGAAGAAAACCTGTCGGAATAGCGCCCAGAAGTTCGACCAGCTGTCTGCAGAATGGGCGCGAATTCCGCAGGTCACCGTCGAGAAGCTAGTGGACTCGATGCCGGCCCGTTGTGCAGCTGTTATTAAGTCTCGTGGTTATCCCACTAAGTATTAGTTATTGTTTTGTCGTTTTCTCGTACTTGTTTTCTGTTATCGTTGCATTAAATGAATGTGATACACACTTACTTTGTTGGTCAATTTCTATGATCTTTGCGATTAAGCTTGGTACCTGATCTGTGTTAAGGTTTCCGATCCATCTGCATATGGGTCATGTTGACAACTAAATAACACATATTATATCCCAAAATGACCCGATTTGGTCCAGCAGAAAAAGTATTATGGTCGAAAAAGTGTTTCGCCAAATACTTTTGTTCGCTACTGTATGTGACGTACTACGGGGGTGACGCACATGTTAGGACGGCAAGTGGCAGTGAGGAGCCCCTGCCGACGTAGCTTAATTGGAAAAGCATTTGGTTCCGGAGCAGAAGGATTCGAATTCTGCCAGTGGCGGAGAGCATGGGTTTGGATTCTATGATTTTTAACAGTAAACTCCCTACAACTATAACAGAAACTGTCCGGACGGTTTGCACACTCTCTCGTAACTACATTGTCAAAAAAATTACCATTCACTACATTAAAACCAAACACAAATACAATAGGCAAATGATGAGCAAATGTTAAGTGTAGAGACACAACTCCAAGTGGCAGCATTCAGATTTCTAGAGAGGTGGAAGTGAATTCAAGTGCAAGTTCAGACATGTTTGAACCCTGTTTCCATGTGGGTCGCTCATTCCCGTTAGAATGCCGATTTTTACCCCTCCTCCCCAATCTGATAGCCCAATTCCGCATGAGTTTTTTTGTTTTGTTTTTTTTTGTCCCGTGGCGTTTGTCAACACCAAGGCCGCTATCGCCGAAAAGGATCTCAGTTGGATGTTTCTTTTGTTTTTCTACCTCCGGGTCGCGAAGTGCACTCTTCCAGCGTCCGGTTGGAGCAAATACAATACATACAACATATACAGTATACAACAAATACTTTCTCATTGACGCAACATATACAGTACGCGCAGTACGCACTTCCACAGAAACGAATGTACGTAAAAATTCAGGGATTCTAACTTCGACCACGACGGTCAGAAAATTTTTGTAAAATTATATTCTCAAGATTTGCGCACCATTAAATTCTTTGCTTTTGCAGATCCTTGCTCATTGACCGAACATATACACTACGCACTTCCTCGCACTTCCACAGTAACTTCTGGCTATAAAACCCATACGGAATTGGGCTGTAAAAACCATGGAGAATTGATCCGTAAAACTCATGCGGAATTGGGCCATCAGTTAAGGGGGGGGGGGTAAACATCGGTATTCTTGCGGAAATGGGAAACCTTAGTTTTCATACGTTTCGCTGCCTCTGTACTTTTTAAAAACAGCGCGCGGTAGACATATGAAGTCGGCATATCGAAATTAACGAGAAACAGGCAATAAATACATCTCAAACAATAAAACTCTTGTAGACCTGTGAAATATTTAAATTTTGATTTTTTGCAGCAGTGATAACAAAGCACTCGTAAAAATACACATTTCCACACTCCATTTCGTGCATTATTTGAAACAAGAGGTGGGTTTTAACGTTACAGCGCCGTGGGTCAAGAAAAATTAGACGCCCTCAAGTAAGCGTATTTTAAAGCAACAAATTTGCTTCGAAGTTTAATTTCATATTTAAATGATATATAGTAAGCGTATTTTAAAGCAACAAATTTGCTTCGAAGTTTAATTTCATATTTAAATGATATATAGTAAGCGTATTTTAAAGCAACAAATTTGCTTCGAAGTTTAATTTCATATTTAAATGATATATAGTAAGCGTATTTTAAAGCAACAAATTTGCTTCGAAGTTTAATTTCATATTTAAATGATATATAGTAAGCGTATTTTAAAGCAACAAATTTGCTTCGAAGTTTAATTTCATATTTAAATGATATATAGTAAGCGTATTTTAAAGCAACAAATTTGCTTCGAAGTTTATATTTCATATTTAAATGATATATAGTAAGCGTATTTTAAAGCAACAAATTTGCTTCGAAGTTTATATTTCATATTTAAATGATATATAGTAAGCGTATTTTAAAGCAACAAATTTGCTTCGAAGTTTAATTTCATATTTAAATGATATATAGTAAGCGTATTTTAAAGCAACAAATTTGCTTCGAAGTTTATATTTCATATTTAAATGATATATAGTAAGCGTATTTTAAAGCAACAAATTTGCTTCGAAGTTTATATTTCATATTTAAATGATATATAGTAAGCGTATTTTAAAGCAACAAATTTGCTTCGAAGTTTAATTTCATATTTAAATGATATATAGTAAGCGTATTTTAAAGCAACAAATTTGCTTCGAAGTTTAATTTCATATTTAAATGATATATAGTAAGCGTATTTTAAAGCAACAAATTTGCTTCGAAGTTTAATTTCATATTTAAATGATATATAGTAAGCGTATTTTAAAGCAACAAATTTGCTTCGAAGTTTAATTTCATATTTAAATGATATATAGTAAGCGTATTTTAAAGCAACAAATTTGCTTCGAAGTTTAATTTCATATTTAAATGATATATAGTAAGCGTATTTTAAAGCAACAAATTTGCTTCGAAGTTTATATTTCATATTTAAATGATATATAGTAAGCGTATTTTAAAGCAACAAATTTGCTTCGAAGTTTAATTTCATATTTAAATGATATATAGTAAGCGTATTTTAAAGCAACAAATTTGCTTCGAAGTTTAATTTCATATTTAAATGATATATAGTAAGCGTATTTTAAAGCAACAAATTTGCTTCGAAGTTTAATTTCATATTTAAATGATATATAGGCTATTTTTTTTATATAAAACAAGAAGAATCAGCATATTATGAAGTACAACTCTGTAGAACTTTTACCACACGTATCATTTAAAACTGGGCATTGAAATAAAAGCTTTAATACGCTTATATTATGTTTTGTACGAATCTTGAAAATATTCATTCGTGATTGTACATTTAGTTACGTGATCCAATACCATCAATATCTTGATAATATACTATATTAAAGTATTTTCGTGAGGACATTTTTGTTATTCACGTGCTGTTTCGGTATTAAAAGTTTGACGAGGCAGATTAGAGTTTTTGCGATAATAATGTTTTATAACAACTACAGATGATGTTCATGCATTTTTAGAACGATTTCCAGAAATATAATCAGTGTTTAAAATAAAATTATTCCTTAAACGTCCTATCTGTTAGCCCTTTCTCTGGACTATGAGCCAACATCTAGATTTCCAAGATAACAGGGCATTTCTTAAAATTGGTTGTGGCATTTTATTCCACTCCATCATTGTCCAATCATTGTTTTAGGTCTGTGTTTAGAAAGCGCTCTTTTTAGCAGTCCGAAGGCACAATAGTGACGCATCCGCATGGGACTTTGAAGAAAAATGAACAAAAGGTGTAGACTTGATATCCGTCTCTTTTTTCCATTTTTTTTTTTCAAGAATTGGAGTGGTAGATTTGGATGCGTGACTGGTAGCCTTATCCTGATGGAGTTCGACTCTTTGAAGGCTCTCTGGATAAAGGAATTGTATTTCTTCTTTAAATCCCACTACCGTTGAAAAGGTCACTTAGGGCCAAATTTCACATTTTGTAAAAATGCGTTCATTTTAAAGCCCCATTCTTTAGGATTCCAAAACTGTCTTTGTTTCTTGTCTACGATGAATAGATACAGGGTTATAGCAATCGGAATATTTTTCATTTCATTTATTGATCTTGCTGCTACATATTAAAGTTAATGCTTCTAAACAGTTGAACGCAAACATGTAAATAACAGCAGGGAAGATCAAGGAAAAGGCCTCGAAGAGACCTGACCCAGCCCTGATCTCCCTACGTATAAGTCAAGCCAAGAGCATTAATATGTATAATATAATCGCAAAAAAGTCAGAAAAGAAAGCATAGAAATAAGAAGAGAACAAAGAAAGAAAAAAAAATATATAGTAAGATAGAGTAACATACACTGGCGGAAAGTGAAAAAAGAACACCAAGAAGGAGACGTCTGATACCAACGCGAAATTTGTACAGCATAATAACGGAATACAGAGGATAACGTGATCAAAACATTATGGCAAAATACAGCTGTATTTGCTGGTAAACTGAAAAATAACATTTCCATGTAACATGGTTAGTACGAAGTTGAACCGCCATGAACTGCGTCACACTGCGCAATTCTGGCATGAAGTCTGTCGTACAGATGTTGGATGTAAGTTTGGGGTGTTGAGTTCCAAGCATCCTCAACCTGGACGCGTAAATCGGGGATGGTCGTGGCTGGCCGTGGAGACCGGATAAGTCTTTGTCCCATAAAATCCCACACGTGCTCAATGGGGGACAAATCCGGTGAACGTGCAGGCCATGGAAGTTGTCTCACACCCTGAAGTGCATGTTGCGTTGCACGTGCCGTGTGTGGGCGTGCGTTATCTTGCTGGAAAACACCACGATGGACTGACCTTACAAATGTCACAACAACGGGCTGAATGATGTTGTTGATGTAGGAGGTGCTGTTTAACGTACCCGTATAACGAAGTGAATTTCTCCGTTATTTTTGGTCTACGCCGGGATTCGAACCCGAGGCCGCTTATTCCGGAACAAGTCGCTCTACCAACTGAGCTACGCAGACGTTTTATTCTGATTCCTATCTGCCTTTATGTCGTGTGCGTCCTGCTGGCAGGTACGTCACATCTCCCCCCCCCGAAAGAGGGCCGGGGGCATGGCCCACGGGTCAGCCGTGACCATGAATCATTGCAGGCAGCCATCCACTGTAGAACGTGCACTTGAGAACTCCCAGTCAATCTGCTGTGTGGAATGCAACATCACACATTTTTATTTTTCGAAGCGCTGGAGAAGGAATTCTCTGATTTTTCCTGTCTCGCGGTGTGGAAATAACATCACACCAATGCGAGATTTTGAACGGCCGGGTCATCCGGATAGTTCGGGCGCCATTATAACGAAGTAAATTTCTCCGTCATTTTTGGTCTACGCCGGGATTCGAACCCGAGGCCGCTTATTCCGGAACAAGTCGCTCTACCAACTGAGCTACGCAGACGTTTTATTCTGATTCCTATCTGCCTTTATGTCGTGTGCGTCTTGCTGGCAGGTACGTCACACCCGGTACAAACACTAGTTGTGTACGGGAGTGAAAGCTGATCGATCCCCACACCAGGAGACCAGGTGTAGGCCCTGTGTGTCGCTGGCGGATGCAAGCAGGGTGGAGACGCTCCCCTGTGCGTCTGCGAACACGCATGCTGCCATCGGAGGCTCCCAAGCAGAATCTGCTTTCATCGCTGAACACGATAGATCGCCATTGCTTTCTCCAGTGCAGACGTTGGCGACACCACTGCAGCCGTTCCTGACGGTGGGCTGGAGTCAGAGGTACACATGCCAGAGGCACACGTGCACGTAGTCCTGCATCCAGTAGACGGTTGCGGATTGTTCGCACAGTCACCTCAGGTGTAACGGCAGCTCGGATTTGCGTCGCAGTGGATGTTCTGCTTGACAACGCCGCTCTTCTTATGCGTCGATCGGTCCGCTCATCAGTCCGTCTGTGACTCCCGGTTCCACGTCTTCTCGTGTGGGAATGTTCCTCGGACCATCTACGCCACCATCGTACCACCACCGATACTTCCCGTCCAATTCGCTCCGCAATACGACGATACGACTACCCGGCCTCGCGGAGTCGGACTAGACGACCTCGCTCAAAGTCCGATAACTGCTGAAATCGTACACGTCTTCCATGTCCAGGCATTACAGCTTCTTCAGGGTCTTCGCGCGTGTCCGTACGCCGACGACTGATTACATTCACTTCACCGTACTCCTTAAATACAACCGACGATAATTTGCATATTATGCCGTGCTGTGGCGTAAACGCTCACCGGTTGGTCCCGAAATTAGCATCACACCTACGTAAGCGCTCACCGGTTGGTCCCGAAATTAACATCACACCTACGTAAACTCGACCCCATTAACATATGTAAATTTCATGATCGTCCGCCAATTCCTTCTTGGTGTTCTTTTTCCACTTTCCGCCGGTGTATATAAGAAACAACATGTTAACTATATTAAATATCTAGCATGATATCTATACCCAGGTGTCAAATGAACGGGAAGTGGCACTTGAAACGCGTTTTCTGCAGGATGAGATTTTCGTCCCGAACTTTTTACGGAAAACCTGATAACTGCAAAGGTATGCAAATACACTGCTGGCCACCCAAAATGCAACACGAAGAAGAACACGAGATAGCAAAGCCAGATTTACTGGACACATAACAACATATACAAAGATGAAACGATTGAGCTTACAGGCCCGTGCGACTTGCGGAACACGCAGACATCAATAGTTCGTGTGGCCTCCATGGCTGGCAATATCGGCCGCTACACGCCGCGGCATCGAACGAAAAAGGCTTTGGATGTGGGCTCGGTCCAGGCTGCTTCCACACGTTGCCACAGTTCATCAGGTGGTGCTTGGCGGGCAACTTGGTTGCCGATCAGCGACCAGACGTGTCGATGGGCGACATATCGGGAGAACAGGCGGTCCACGGCAGCAGTGACACCTGGTGGGCCGTGAAGAATTGCTGCACGATGCGTGCCACGTGCGGGCGCGTTGTCTGTTGAAACGTTGCAGCTGGTAAGGGAGGACTACAGGCTCCAAAACGTCGGAGATGTAGCGGTGGGTGTTGAGTGTACCGGCGATGCGTACCAGAGGGGTGCGGGTGTCATATCCAATTGCGCCCCAAACCATAACGCCAGGCGACGGACCGGTATGGCGATGCATAATGCAGGCGTCATACAGTCTCTCGCCGCGGTGCCGCCACACACCACGCATCCGACCATCGTTGTGTTGCGGGCAGAAGCGGGATTCATCGGAGAAGACAATGTCGTGCCATTCCGTAGTCCAGGTGCGGCGTTTAACGACCCACTGCCGCATCACTCGCCGGTGGTGTAACGTCAATGGCAATCGGAGCAATGGGCGCCGTGCGACAAGTTCTTGCTCCTGCAGACGACGTGGAATGGTACTTGCTGACACAGGTTGGTGCGCAACACACCCTAATTCCTGCGCTAACGTTCGTGATGTGGCGGTGCGAGCCGTCAATGCCCGCTGCACAACATGCCGGTCCTCTCGTTCGGCGGTGTGCCGCGGTGCTGCAATCGCTCTCGTCGGTCCGTCCGTCCCTCCTGCACCCACCGAATCCATACTCGCCTCACTGTGGCTGGATGTCGTCCCACACGGGCGCCGATGTCTCGGTACGATAAACCGCTGTCGCGATAAGCCACTATTCGTCCTCTGTCGAACTCCGAAACGTGCTGGAATGACAGCCATATTCTGCGACGAGGCATCAGGAAGCTTCCCACGCACAGGTCCGGCAGCACAACACACTTCCACTACTTACACCCCGCCTTCTGTGCACCCTTCTTATAGTGCTTCTCGGTGGCGTGCCGGGCGCCTATGATTTGCATATATGCCCTGCAATGCTAATCGTTTACATGTCCTCTTGCGGGCGACGCATGCTGCAAATTTCAGGCCAATCGGATGCTTCCTTCTTGATGTTTCATTTTGTGTGGCTAGCAGTGTAAATTGATGAAACTTAGTATACATCTTTCTTACAGTGTTGTGCATGCAATGAACTAAAAGTTTTGCTGTTTGTCGGTTCAAAGTTAGGTTATAGCTATTTACATTCAAGATAGTGAAGAAATTTGGCGAAAATTCACACTAATGCATGTAGGAATGTGTGTATCTCAGCAGTGTTTAGGAACATCAGTTACCTTTTAGTTCACTGCATAGATATAATAATCATGCGCATATACTGATGCAAAAAATGCCATCATATATCTGTCACGTTTTTATTTAGAGCGTTTACTGTAAACGACATATTTCCTTAAATACTTTCACAAATTTCCCAATTTCTTGAAAATTTATATTGCTATTATTTTTTTTTTCAACGTTTGCGTGTTTTTGTGTGTTAGCCTTCCTAAAAAAAAATTACCCATTCATGAATTTTTCAAAAAAAAAGTACCTTAATATATAGGAGTTAAAACATTATTTTTGTAATATGTAGAATTGATTTTAACATTCTTTTCAACTTTTCTTAACTTTAATTTCCCATTGTACGAGAAACCAGAGATAATCACGAATCCTTTACTGAAACTTTCTTTGGATTCTTGGAACCAAAATAGTCTGTTCTTTTGCTGCAGTAAATCGAACTTTTTCGTTACAGTCGTTGAGGTGGATCCATGCTTCGTCAATAGTCACAATAAATTTCCATCTGTCTCCGGCGGCAGTGGCGTAACTACCACCCACGCAGACCCTGCAGCTGCGGGGGGGCAGGTAACGAAGGAGCGTAATGCAGCTGTCACAGTTATAGAGTTCTATGGAAAAATCCGAACACGCACAATAATTAACCCAAAGATTCGTATTTTGCTTTAAGATATATTTAGCTTTGCGTAAATAAATGCCCAGTTTCACTTTTAAAACACTGAATGTCCTACAGATTGAAAGCGTTCGGCTCTTTGACTTCGGGTTGTAATACGATTGCTCTGCAATGGGTTGTAAATAATACGATCGCTCTCCAATCGCCCTCTCTCTGTGCGCTGCTGAGGAAAAGCACGAGGCCACAGTGGGATTCTCCGCGGAGGATGTGGGAAAACAGTCAGTTACCTAGGATTACGTATGCACAACAGGCGTCAACATTTATTCACAGCAGCCGCAGATCTGCCATGTGTAAGAGGGTGATTTCTTCAAGTGATTTATTTTAGTTTTGGATAAAGCAATTACACTTATTGTTAAATCGGTGTGCTAGTTACGCCACTGCTCCGGCTAAGTGATTTTCATACTCGTAAAGAAGTCTACACCGTGTTCTGCGCTCAGCCTCGTGCCTACGCAAAAACCGGTGAACATTATGTTGTTGTTGTTTTTTTCATATTGAAATCTTTATTTATTACCGTGTTTATGGTTGATACAGAGATTTTTAGTGACTAAGTAATTGCTTTTTGGGTCGGTGGATTTTCTGGAAGGTCAGAGACTTTGCTTTCGAAATAGTCGTAAATGTATACCTTCTTCGGATATTCGTTTGGTAATCTTTTTCCTGTTAAAAGCAATGCTTGACGATTTCCCCTCTATTATTAATATTATTGCTTATTTTACATTTAGAATGTTTAATCTATGATTTTCACAGCGTTTTTTAATTGCGGAATATGAATATTTCTCTTCGTAAAAAGCAAAAACGTAACCAATGAAGGTTGAACACTCGTGCAAGAATGAATCACTGATACGAAAAAATTACCGTCTTTGGCACTATTTAATGATAAAAGATGAAAAATATATACAATTAAAACCATATGTACATGAACACTTTCGAGGCAGCGGCTACCTCATCCTCAGATGTATTAAACAAAAACACATTCAATCTATGCTATATATAGATTAAATGTGTTTTTGTTAATATCTATGCTTTAAATTCTATGCTATATATAGATTGAATGTGTTTTTGTTTAATACATCTGAGGATGAGGTAGCCACTGCCTCGAAAGTGCTCATGTACATATAGTTTTAATTGTATATATTTTTCATCTTTTATCATTAAATCGGGCCAAAGACGGTAATTTTTCGCATCAGTAAAAACATAACCTTCTATCCACAGCTTGTTTACGTGCGCCATTTTCTTGGCAGACAGTATTTAACCGCAGCAGATGTTTCTTTTGTGTTCATCAAACACGCTGTTGCCAGTTTCAATTCTTTGAACTTCTTTTATTTTCTGTATTTCCTCTTTAAATATAGGAGTCAAAATATCCTTTTGGTAATACGTAGAATTGATTTTAACATCCTGTGTATAGTCCTGTACAAGAATTTAGAATAAAATCTCACCATCGCTTAACCCTCAGAGTCGTCCGTCCAATGTCTCCCTGTTCCCTCGCTTCCCTTCCACTGATGCAGGGTCAAACAAAACTCGCTTGGTCACTTCCATCGGAATCGGAATATATCTTCCTTCTAAAAAAAAAACGTTAAACTTGAAAAAGTTACCTGCATGCATTTCAGCTGGGTCCGACCAGACATCATCTGCAGGATTTCTTCTTAAAGTGATGTAAATAACTTTCTTGTTATCCCGTACGTTATCCCGAACGGCGGAATCGCGAACTAATAACACTGTTGCAGACAAGCTTTAGAACACCGAAATCAAAGATGAAAGTAATTCATTAATAGTTACAATTCGGTGCATGGCCTTCATTAATAGTGACCATTCGGTGAATAGTCTTCATTAATAGTGACTCTTCGGTGCATGACCTTCATTAATAGTGATCATTCGGTGAATAATCTTCATTAATAGTGACTCTTCGGTGCATAACCTTCATTGTAGTGACTATTCGGTGCATAGCTTTCATCAATAGGGACAATTCGGTCCATAGCCTTCTTTAATAATGACCATTTGGTGCATAGCCTTCATTAATAGTGACTAGCGGAGCATTACCTTCATTAATAGTGACCATTCGGTTCACAGCCTTCATTAATAGTGACAGTTCGATGCATGACCTTCATTAATAGTGACAATTCTGTGCATGACCTTCATTAATAGTGACAATTCGGTGCATAGCTTTCATTAATAGTAACAATTCGTGCATGACCTTCATTAATAGTGACCATTCGGTGCACAGCCTTAATTAATACTGACCATTCGGCGCATAGCCTTCATTAATAGTGACCATTCGGTGAATAGCCTTCATTAATAGTGACCATTTAGTGCACAGCCTTCATTAATAATGACCATTCGGCGCATAGCCTTCATTAATAGGGACCATTTGGTGCACAGCCTTCATTGATAGTGACCATCCGGTTCATAGTTTTCATTAATAATAGCGACTTTCGGTGCATAGCCTTCGTTAATTATAACCATTCGGTGCATAGCCTTCACTAATAGTGACAGTTCGGTGCATGGCCTTCATTAATAGTAGCAATTCCGTGCATGACCTTCATTAATAGTAACAATTCGGTGCATTGCTCTCATTAATGGTGACAATTCAGTGTATAGCCTTCATTAATGGTGACAATTCGGTGCAGGTTACTATTAAAATTGACAATTCAGTACATAGCCTTCATTAATCGTGACAATTTGGTGTAGGTCACTGTTAATAGTGCCTTCATTAATAGTGACAATTCGGTGCATGGCCTTCATTAACAAAGACAATTCGGTGCATAGCCTTCATTAATAGTGACAAATCAGTGCATAGCCTTCATTAACAGTGACAGTTCGGTGCAGGTCACTTATAATTGACAATTCAGTACATAGCCTTCATTAATAGGGACAATTCGGTGCATAGCCTTCATTAATAGTGACAATTCAGTGCATAGCCTTCATTAACAGTGACAATTCGGTGCAGGTCAATATTAATAGTGCCTTAATTATGACAATTTGGTGCATATCCGCTGATCAATGCAGCACTGACTTTCGGGGTAGACAGCATTCTCTAATTGTTTAAACAAAAGAAAGAAAATGAAGAAATGTCCAACTGCAGCGGTTACTTTGGATACTTAGGTGGGAACAACCTCTGAGGGGAAAAAACAATGGTAGCTGTTTCTGAGTGAGTATCCTTTAGCCTACATAGGATTATGAGACTGGATCATCTGCTCCTCCTTCATTTTCTTTCTTTTGTGTGTGTAAATTCGTCAAAAGACTTTTTAATACTGAACACTGCGTTCCTTCAAAACAAATCATCCGCTTTCACCACTGGGTAAATCCTTTCGATAACATCAGTGTTCGGAAAACTTTAATCGATTCTTCTTTTCCCCAATAATAATGCAACATATTCGCAACATGAACACTTGAATCTGTCACTGGCCTATCTAAATTATGCTAAAATTTCTGAAAACGAAGACATTCTTGTTCTAATTCAGACAAATAATCGAACTTGAGTTGCTGCACGCGGCGAAATTTGTAGTGTAACCAGTTTGCTGTCCTCTCCTGTCTCAGACACTACCATGGAAGCCTTGATCTTGTATAAATGTGCTTCATGAAGTAAACCATTCTGATTTCGGGTTTCTCACTCTCATCCTCAAATTTGTTAGAATGCCTTGTATGCGCTCCAGCCTCCGAGCCTCCCTCTCTTACGTGTCCCGGATGTCTGCGAGGTCTTTTAAAGAAAAAAAAAAACCCTCCTCTCTCTTGCGTCCAGAGTTTGACCTTATGCCAAGAAGCAACTTTGCTGGCTTACTGAACTCACCTTTTCTCTTGATTCTTGTAGCTCTGTTGGTCGTCCGTATTTCAAAATGAACTGATATTTTTAATAATTAAATAAATTGAAAGAATGCTAGTATAGTTATAATATTAATTTTATTAACCGTGTTATACTACTAAGTTTTACTAGCAGAAATTCAAAATGCTTTTTCATTACCATATTTTTTTTTTCTTGCAATAAGGTAAATCGGATTTTGTCGCATGTATTCCCAAAATTTTGGCACCCCTCAAGTAGCTGAGCCCTGGGCCATGGCCCAGATTGGCCAAATGGTAAACCCGTCTCTGTCTGAAACAGAAATTATAAATAAAATGATAATAGTAAAAGCTAGCCGGTATTTTTCGTCTGAACTTTTAGAAGTATGGAAAAAAATTTTACACTGCCGCAAATTGCCTACGCATTTACAGCTACTTGCCGTTACAGAAAGAAAGAAAAATATGAATCATCATTATCATAGTTTAAATTTACCCAAAGGAAAAGTATAGTTTTACTAGCGTATAGCCCGTCCTAGGGCGGATGTCTTTAAGCTTTAAATAAATATTAAAGTATAGTTGCCCGTCCTGTGACGGAGTGAAATTTTTAATTCAAGCAGGTTGAAAACAAATCAAATAGGCGCCGTATTTCTGTAAGGAAACATAATAAAAACTTACATAGTAAGAACTCATTCATGTTAGAACTGAAAATTATATGCTATTTATTTCCGTTTTTAAAAAGACCTCGCGATAAATAACATTCTGTTTAAAATATTTGTTGTTTAACAATTGTAAATTAGAGCGTTTAGATAGATCGATATTTTGCAAAATGTGTAATATAATCATCATTAAACTCGGAAAGTTGTTTTCGTGTAAACTTTCCTTAATAACTTTTTCTTTGATATTTCGCGTTAAATGACTTTTTCTCCGGAACACTTGTTATTCCTTTCAATGCTTGTTTTAGACTGTCCTATTCGACGGTTAGTTTGAAACTTCATAATAAAGCTTTTTCTACAAAATAATGCGACATCTGGTATTACACATCGGAACTGTCTATATTCTCGACAATGTGCTATTGGGGCGACATCTGCTTTTAGATGCAATCTTGCTCACTTTGACATCTCAAGATTTCAGTTTTTATTGTGGGTTACAGCGTTTAGACAGATCGATATTTTGCAAAATGTATAATATAATCTGCACTAAACTCGGAAAGTTAGTCAAATTCAAAAAAGTAAAATATAATTAAAGCGTACACATTAATATTCGAATTGTGCTAAATTAAATTAATATACAAACGCAACTTGCCGTGATATTAAGATTTTAATTCGAAATTTGTAGATCGGATAAATAGAACTCGAGTCATTGATAATCCAATGTTTTTAAATTAGCACGTGATCACCTTGACATCTCAATGAGATCGCGTGCAAACTCAATTAACTTGCTGTGATATTAAAAATTTAATTCGAATTTTGTAGATTGAAAAAATAGAACTTGAGTCATTAATAATCCAATGTTTTTACATTAGCACGCGATCACCTTGACATCTAAAAGTGATCGCGTGCTATTGTATAGCAGGCAATCATTTTGACATCGCGAGAGCACATACACGAACTGTTCGATAAGTGATGGCGCAACAATACAGACGTTGCTGTGACGTCAAGCGTTCCAGAGAGACAGACGGATCTGGGTGTTTATATATTTTTATTGCGATTTATAAATCAAGAGCTGCGACAGACAGGTATTTCGTTATTAATTGCAGGAATTGTTCAATGCTTCGTACGCAAAAAAACATGTTAAAAATAACAACGATGGTGGTGGTTCAACCGAAGCGCTACAGTGAGAATGTTACTTATTGAATAGTATTTTACACCATTTGAGATTATTCCTTGTTTAACTTTGGTTTGGTATTGACGTTTGCATTGCAGGAGCTTATGGTTTGAGTTCCGTCAATCTCTTGCTTTATAAAAATTTCATTTTTTTTAATTAAAATTTTTTTTCAGTAACACCTTTTCATCTGTTTCATTTCATTTCTTTCAGAAGATTAAATTCATGACTGGAGGGCGAAGGCTGAGCTATAAGTACAAGGACCAGGAAATCGAAATTCTCGCAAAGATCGCCGAGGGAAGATTTTTTGCTGAATATTTGGTTGAGCACAAAGCCAGACAGAAACTTGTAGCACTTCATGTGACCAGAGGATTAGGAACGAATAGCGTAAGTTATGGTCAAACTTGACACGGGATACTGTACTTTCGTTTTCAAACATGCAATCGTGCTTGGAGTGACAACACATCTGAGGGCGAACTGAAATCAAGTTCATAAACACGGTTTTGTGTGTTTTGTTTTACGCCTGTTTATCACTCGAAGTGCCAAAGAAAGAATGAATATTTTGACACTTTGAGTAAGCGATTGAGAAAGGCAAACTACGCACGTTCCTAAGGTGTAGTACAATTTGTAAACACTGTTTCGTATTTGTTTCTTTCTTTTTCCCCTCTCAACATGAGTGAAATTTCCCAGCCATTTCTGATAGTGTTTACACCCTCACGGACAGTTTCGACGCAACCATCTACGCCCCATGGAACTTCTTTGCTCGTATCAAATGCGAAGTTATATTGAACACGAAAGCTCAGATATTACAGAGGATAGATAGGTCGCAGAAGTAGCGGTGCCAAATTAAAAGTGCGAATAGATACAGCGGGAAGTACCAGATACGTCACAACAGCACTTCCAGGGCGAGAAAACAAGAATAGAGGAAATGATCAGATGACCTTATTTGTAACGGGGGCCCAATATGGCAGCTTCTATTCAGTGGTTCAGAGCAACTGAACCTATCTAGGATCTATCCCGCGACCATCTGATCGGAAGGCTGTTGCTCTAACTGCTAGGCCACTCGCAGCTTTTTTTTTTTTTTTTTCCCTGCTACACTAGTCTAAGTGCCCTGGGTTGCTCAAAAAATGTACTTAAAAAGAATGCAAAATAACGTAAAGAAATTTATGAGGAGAACAATACTATTAATTTTAGAATCGCCCTCAAAAGAGCCTTTTAGTATGATATTAGCTTGTGAACTGCGCATATGTCTAAATAACAGGCTACGTCACTCCAATGCGAAGATTGTTTCCGACGCTGTCAGAAATAAGATTTTGTGTGCGCAGAGAGAAAATATATAAAATCACCCCAAAAGGGAACACTTACGATACGATATTTGAAGAAGTTTTAGGAAGGGAGTGTCTTACCCCAGGTCTAAAACTGCCGTTAGAAATAAGAAGCTAGGAGATCTGAGTAAGTGAACTCAATAGGAAAGACAAACAGAAAAATGTAGTGAAAGAAGAGGGTGATCCGTGACAACAGTCCGCGTGGATGGGGGCAAAGGGAACGAAGCACCGCACAACATCAAAGAGAACCACAACACCAACCAGCCACCGACGCACCAAGGTGTGCCTGAAACTCAACGATACCAAATTCAAATGTCCGAGCAGAATCCATTTTCACCATCTCGATGCCAATCTGAAAAAGAAGGGTGTGGTGGTCTGTCTAACACTCACCAGTGTTCATATACTTACTCTCTCTGTCAAGGGGAGTTGACGATCGCCGCCTTAGTTCTGGGATACCTAAGGAATTCGCTGGGATTGTAATAAACCGCGCCCCTAACAAGTCCATTAGGGTGGGTTTCCGCTTTTTTGAAGAACTTTCTGGCGAGTCTAAGGGAACACTTGCGTTGATGTGGTTCCTTATAACACACTGGCAATCCAGTGAGTAGTGAAACACTACGCAAATGTTCTGTACCGAATATTTGTAACGGGGGCCCAATATGGCGGGTGGGGCCCCAATATGGCGGCAACTTTGAAAGGAGCTCTCACGGCTCCTGCCTTTCATTCGCAATTTAGAAACGCGGTTGCAGTTGCGGTGACTGACATGATCACCTTCCATCCTTCCAGAAGACATTTTTGTCTAAATGTCTTCTGGACGCCATTTGAATGACAATCCGAGGCAGAGAGCCATCGGAAGGATAGAAGTTGGCCAGTCATGCAGAGGTTGCCAGAATTATCAGTGGGTCCGGAAGTGGCGTATCAAGTTATGGAGACAGTTCGAAGACACAGGAACACGCACGAGACCGACATCGTAAGGTCTACAACAGCTGGGAATGACCAGTATGTAGCTGTAACTGCAAAATGCAATGGATAAGTGACAGCCAATCGACTCTCCTTGGAACTTGGCTCGGCAACAAGAAGATCATTATCAAGGTGAATTCTATACAGTGGAGCACTGTATGCCAGGAAACCTAGGATCTCTATCTTCCTTACCCGTGGCCACAAAAGGGTTCGATTAGCATGAATAGGCAACACCACAATAGGACATCTGAGCAGTGGGGTATTTGCTCTTCACAGATGAGTCAGAGTTTTATTTAACAAATACTTCTCGACGCCAGTATATTTGGAGAGAGGCAGGCACCCGAAATCACCTTTCCAATGTAATGGTAAGAGACAGTTTTTGAGGTGCAAGTGTAATTATTTGGGAAGGCGTCACGACTGATAGTAGCACCGCTCTATATGTCTTCGATAGAGAAATTTTGGCTGTCCACAGGTATAAGAATCTTGAAACCCGTGTATGAACTTTTCGAGATTCTGTTAGCCCAGAATTTGCTTTTATGGATCGAAATGCTTATACTCATATGGCTAAGCGTATGGATGAGTGCCTGAAAAGTTAAGATATACAAAGGACGGACTGGCCAGCCAAAGCCCCATACCTTAATCCCATCGGGAAAGCATGGGATGCTTTTGGACAAATTTTGCAAGTCTTTAAACGCACCCCAAGAATAATCTGTGAGCTGAAAACTGCTCTGATAAAGGAATGGGAATATCTCCCTACTTGGCTTCTGAACAACCTTGTTGGAAGATGAGGGATCGTAATATGGCCTGTATAGCTGATAGAGATGACATGCTCCTTATTGATACCAAAAGAACTCAGAAACACGAACTTTTAAAATTCTACATTTACATGCTTGCAGCATTCATAAAGATTGAAATGTAAATTTTTTCATGTTTTACAAACTTTTTACGAGTTATATCCAAAATATGCATATGCAAAGTTCTATTAAATTCTATGTATAATAAGTTTCATCGAAATATTTGAATTCATGTCTTCCTTAATTTATGCACACCCGTGTACATTACTGACGTTTTAACTATCTCACTTGAATATTCTCTCAAGGAAATCCCATGAGACACTACATTTAAAGGCATCTACATTTTAATAAATGTTGTTAAGAGTGTTTTAGAAAATATTGGTTTTCGTGTATAAAACCTGAACTTAATAAATGCGAATCTTTATTTACAACCGAAATCCATATAAATTGAAAACATATTTCTTCATAATAACAACTGGACAGCAAAAATAACATACATATCACTAAGGTGTTCTCTAAGATTTAGAGGGTAGCGTCTCGAAAAAAGATCCCCTGTCAAGTTCAATTTACCGATGATTTTAGATTTTACTTAGTGTTAATGTCAAAGGTCTTCATCTACACCACAACTCCAGCTTTTTCTGACTTCCATCACACGTCTCACACAAGACCTTTCGTATTTTATGCTCATTATCTTTTTCTCTTGTAGGCATTCCTGAATCTGGTCTCATTATTTCCGTAGCCTTTTTTTAATTTTCTTTTCTGCCACATGAGCTAAATGGACTCTTTTAGCAAGTCATCACTAATTCTTTCAACATGGCTAAAATACCTCACAATATTTGTTTCCACCCTACTAACAACCAGTGTAGAGAGTTTTTTCCGGGGTAGTGGGGTGGGGGGGTAAAATTATTTGGGGGGTCTGAAACTTGTTGACTGATTATATACACATAATCACAAATTTGTTATTTACATGTACATTAATATATGTAAACATTTTAAATAATGTATACAATTTTTCTTATGCTCGTATATCGCAAATGCAAATTCCAAGTAATCTACACATATAAGTGGTTAAAAAATGTTTTGTCAGTAATATACCACGGATTTCACCATGGGGTGGTGTAAAATATTGAAGATGCTAGTAAAATAACGCTGTGCCGGTGACCCCCCACCCCAAAAATATTAGGAATGGTAAAAATGTCTTAGGAATGGTAAAAATGTTTCTGATTATTTAGGAATCATTACAGTGTTACCTGGAAACGCATGATGTAAACCATTCGCCTCCCATTTGGTTTCAACCCTTTTAGATTATTCAGATTAGCACATAGTGTAAAAAATATATCGAAAACAAACTAGCCATTTAGATGCCAATTTGATGTGCCTCGACTTTTTTCTTTTGTCGCAGAGTGTAAACCACCGCCAGAAAAAAAATCCTTTTTATGGGAATAATTTTTAATAATTTGCTATTGTTAAATATTAAGTATCAAAAATTTTGTTGTATTGAAAGCACTAACGTTATGTTAGCTACACTGATGCTTAACCGTATACATGAAAATTCGGCATCCAGAAGACTGAAATAAAGCTGAACGCCAGCTTCCAAAATATGGTGTTATTGCAATGCAAACATCGCTATTCTGTGGAAATTAGGTTTTTATTGCCGAAGTAGTCCGGGTTGTCAATGCTTGAAAAATTGCCCCTTCAGCGAGGACTGCTTAATGTTTTGCTGAAGGATGATAGAAATTTCAAATTGAAGTCCATGTGGGTGCTTTTATTATTATTATTATTATTATCGTTTTTATTTTTATTATTGTTATATTTTTCCTCATTAAGCTTTTCAAATTAATTTCTTCTAATACTCAGCTATTGACAAAAACAATTAGACTAAATATAAGGGGAGATCAACCCAAAACCGACGGGGGGGCATTCATGGATATTTGGGTGGGGCAAAGCACCCCCGAGAAGATGCCTGAGTACATCACTGCTAACAACTTTTTGCTTCACATTACACATCTGCAACTCATTTTTTTCCCTCACATAATCGGAGCACGTCTTCGCATCTCTCCAGCACACAACCTGTGTCCAGCGCCAGCTCAAGACATTTTTACGCCTTAAGTACCACTTCGGCGCACCTGTGTGAACATTTCGCTGGAGGAAATTTACGTGATGTTTTCGAATTTAACATACTCATATGCATTTAGCTATTCTGCCCAATTTCACTTCTCAAAATATAAAGATAAAGTGTTTTAGTATATTTCAAGTACTTACTAAAACAAAAACAAACTAACACAAATCGTCATGGGGTAAATGGCGATTTCATTCACGTTAAAAAAATGCTGGATAGGAGCTTCCCACGTCGTATAATTATTGTGTGTATCAGATTCACTTGGATGGATCTGTGCCCCTGATGCTTCTCATAATTATTGTGTATATCAGATTCACCTAGATGGATCTGTGCCCTGATGCTTCTCATAATTATTGTGTGTATCAGATTCACCTAGATGGATCTGTGCCACTGATGCTTCTCATAATTATTGTGTGTATCAGATTCACCTAGATGGATCTGTGCCACTGATGCTTCTCATAATTATTGTGTGTAACAGATTCATCTAGATGGCCCTGATAATTATTGTGTGTATCAGATTCATCTAGATGCCCCTGATGCTTCTCATAATTATTGTGTGTATCAGATTCACCTAGATGGATCTGTGTCCCTGATGCTTTTCATAATTATTGTGTGTATCAGATTCACCTAGATGGATCTGTGCCCCCGATGCTTCTCATAATTATTGTGTGTATCAGATTCACCTAGATGGATCTGTGCCCCTCATGCTTCTCATAATTATTGTATGTATCAGATTCACCTAGATGGATCTGTGCCCGTGATGCTTCTCATAATTATTGTGTGTATCAGATTCACCTAGGTGGATCTGTGCCCTGATGCTTCTCATAATTATTATGTGTATCAGATTCACCTAGATGGATCTGTGTCCTTGATGCTTCTCATAATTATTGTGTGTATCAGATTCACCTAGATGGATCTGTGTCCCTGATGCTTCTCATAATTATTGGGCGTATCAGATTCACCTAGATGGATCTGTGTCCCTGATGCTTCTCATAATTACTGTGTGCATCAGATTCAACTAGATGGATCTGTGTCCCTGATGCTTCTCATAATTATTGGGCGTATCAGATTCACCTAGATGGATCTGTGCCCCTGATGCTTCTCATAATTATTGTGTGTATCAAATTCACCTAGATGGATCTGTGTCCCTGATGCTTCGCATAATTATTGGGCGTATCAGATTCACCTAGATGGATCTGTGTCCCTGATGCTTCTCATAATTATTGTGTGTATCAGATTCACCTAGATGGATCTGTGCCCCCGATGCTTCTCATAATTACTGTGTGTATCAGATTCACCTAGGTAGATCTGTGTCCCTGATGCTTCTCATAATTATTGGGCGTATCAGATTCACCTAGAGGGATCTGTGCCCCTGATGCTTCTCATAATTATTGTGTGTATCAGATTCACCTAGATGGATCTGTGTCCCTGATGCTTCTCATAATTATTGGGCGTATCAGATTCATCTAAATGGCCCGGGTAATTATTGTGTGTATCAGATTCATCTAGATGCCCCTGATGCTTCTCATAATTATTGTGCGTATCAGATTCACCTAGTTGGATCTGTGCCCCTGATGCTTCTCATAATTATTGTGTGTATCAGATTCATCTAGATGGCCCGGGTAATTATTGTGTGTATCAGATTCATCTAGATGCCCCTGATGCTTCTCATAATTATTGTGCGTATCAGATTCAGCTAGATGGATCTGTGCCCCCTGATGCTTCTCATAATTATTGTGGGTATCAGATTCAGCTAGATGGATCTGTGCCCCTGATGCTTCTCTTTACTCAGAATACAGAGCAGAGGAGTAACCAGACATTTCTGCGCCCGGGACAAACCACAAAATATTGTGCCCTACCTGCCATTTTTTTCTCGAAATTCAACGACCACTCGCCCGTCCCTTATTTAGCATCTCTGGTTCCAGGGAAGAGTCAGAGCCGGCGTCGTGAGACAAACACACCACCCATTTATGCCTCATACGGATCTCGAATCGCTCTCACTCAGACAAAAACCTACAAAACGAAATTTACCACATACCTAATGGCATCTCTATGCGGAAGGTACAATCACACTGCGCCGCCCCGGTGTCCGAGTGCTACGGGGCGCCGGCCTCTAACCATGTGCCCTAGGTGAAGCATGGGTGGAGTGTTTGTCCTACGGCACTGGATCTCCCCCTTCACTGGAGCCAGTAGCCCTAAATTAAAGACAGGCTCATAGCTCAATGAGTTTCTCACAGTAGGCGTCACGAACAAACAAAATGAGAACAAGAAAACAATAAAACTATGACTTTTTTGCAGCTTTTCCCAACTGGTTCCGACCATCGATACCACATCAAATGGGCTGAACGCTGTTGGCAGTCGTGGTTCGCAGCCGCAGTAATGATAGAATAACACCAGAGAATCTTCAAGAATGTGAATGGCATTTTTATCATGAAAAGTACGTACAATCGCTTCTTCATTTCTAAAAGTCGACAGTTAACATCCCCTGAATATTTTGAAGAAGAAATGTGAATTTCAAGTTGTGAAGGCTATCGAAACTGGAGAAACATTGTTATAAACAGATTTTGTAAATGGGCAAATTACGAAGTATGGCCCGAAAAATACGTATCAGAAACAAGTGCAAAAGCTTCGAGTTCCAATTTTAATCAGATTGTAAGCAATAAGTTTTGCGCCCTGTCTTGAGCTGCGCTTGGGGCAGCCGCCCCGCCTGCCCCGCCCTAGTTATGCCTCTGATGCAGAGATGAAAATACTCAAGTAATTTCTTAATGCCATCTGCATTTTATTCATGCATGATAAAAATAACATGCTTCATGAAATTTTTAGAGAGCGAAATCCCGCCCCACCGTTAACTGTAGCTCCAAGAAGCTGTTTGCTTTGCTCAATGGGAAATACGGCACTGCGGGAGGCGGGGGACTTCAGACAAATAAATGCTATGTAAGTGGTTTGTTTCCTCAGAAAAAGAAAGAAGTGAAAGGGAAATGAGGTACCTTAACGTGACAAAACAAGATTGCCTGTGGCCAAAGAGGAAGGCAATATAAATTGGTCAGTACTGCTCTTTGGTAAAAACTATTCCTTATGTTCGGCTATAAGACGAATTAAATCTATAGGATCCGCAGAATATTTTATTTTTACCACACCGGCTATTCGACATTTAAAACTTCACAAGAGTTGTATTGTCAAAACAGTGGCGCTCCCACAGGAAGGGGCAGTGGGTCCCCCCCCCTTGGGCTGACAGAGCGGAAAGTTATTACGTCGAAGTTTGAAACAAAAAAATCACGATACGCAATCTACATATTATTCTTAATCATGTCCCGTGTAATTATAATATACAATAGCTATAAGGGAGTAGTTCTGTTAAATAAATATAAAAAATTCTAACCAGAAAAAGAATTTCATCTACTTCATCTTCTAATCATTTAACTTTCTTGTACTGTAACATTACTAGTAACTGGATAAAAATAAACGTACAAAGGTCAAATTCCTTCTCAATTGTTATGGCGCATGACTATTTTTCCTGGTAAATTTAGGAAGGGTCACTCCCACCAAGGGAAAATTCCGTGCTCCACGGCCCACGCCCCCATTGGGAAATTTTTAGGTGCGCTACTGTGTCAAAGATGTATTCCAAGAGAAGGCTCCCCGATGCTTTGCTATCATCTTGAGCCAGCCCTGCCTATGTCTCTTCTGTAGTACCCAGGTTTCACTACATTTATTTAGTATGGTACAAGAACCATAGCTGTCCGGCAGAGCCCATTTAAGGAGACAAGGGGCCCGGCCCCGATGCTTTGCTACCATCTTGAGCCGGCCCTGCCTATGTCTCTTCTGTAGTACCCAGGTTTCACTACATTTATTTAGTATGGTACAAGAACCATAGCTGTCCGAAAAGTGACGGAATACAACGTACACAGAAGCATCAAATCATTAGGAACGTCTTTCGTTGAGGAAGGTGTGGACATCTTTCAAGAAATGTGTCGGTGTGTCATCTTGTTGGAAAAGCATATCAGCCTCTAAGTTAGCGTTCAGTCCTGGAATGAGGGAATTTTCTAACATATCCCTGTGACGGTTGATTCCTCAAAAAAAAAAAAGGTCTGTGCATTTTTTTCCGGCTTATTGCTGCAAACTCCACAACCTTTTCACTTGTACGACCTTTAATTGAACCTTTCCTCAACACATAATTTGGGGCGCAGGTACATTTTTCCATGCAGGTGGTTCTATATCAAATTTTGTTCTAAATCTGCGCTAAACTCCAGTCTCCGACTTTGTTTCGTTAAACCGTCGGCAATAGGCATTGTCAGATCATTAGATCATATGTAGAGGATTTTAGGAAGGGAGTGTCTGACCCCAGGTCTTAAACAACCCTTAGAAATGGGAAACTAGAAGATTTGGGCTAGAGTGCCAGATAGGAAAGTGATACGGAAGCGAGGTAGAAAGGGGGAGGAAGACGCCTTTATTTATTACCGGGGGCCAGTACCCGGGGTCCGACGGCTTAACGTGCCCATCCGACGCACGGCGGGTGTTCAGTGGTTCGAAAGTTCGTACCTGCTCAGGATCGAACCTGAGGTTATCTCCATGGCAGTCACGAACGCTGACACCTAGGTCACCCGCTGCCCAATAGGCATTGTCCTTTGTTCGCCCTACTAAAATAAGCCATATTGACTAATGTGCTGCCACCTCGTGGCTTACGCATGAAACAGCCGATCCCAAAGAAGATATAGAACGACACACACACACACACACACACACACACACACACACACACTAACTCGGGTTTCATAGCCGTAGCTTAGCTGGATGCCGTATGAAAAAAAGTTTAACTTGTTAGCAATGATAGCGATGCTTCAAATATCTCTGTATATCAATAGGAGCTGCATTGGTGGCGCAGTGGTCTAAGCGATGGCTTCTGACCGCTCGTCCGAGAGGGTCCGGGTTCGAATACCGGTGAGGCATGGATGTTGTGTTTGTCTTACGTCACTGGCTCTCTCCCTTCCCTGGAACAGTGGCCCTAAATTAGGGACGGGCGAGTTGCTCACTGTAGTCCCATTGAGTTGCTCACTGTGGTCGCTAAACCATCTATAAATATATATATATATATATATATATATGCTAAGAATCCCCGGGGACCGGACTAGGCTGCCATTTGATGCTGACCTTGGCTACCTACAACGGACGCTCCCTATCTTCTGATTCAAGGCTTCTTGAATTGGAAGAGGAACTACAAAGGATCAAGTGGGACATCGTCGGGCTGAGTGAGGTAAGGAGAAAAGGAGAAGATCTCATTGAACTGAAAAGTGGACATCTCTTCTATTATCGTGGGACAGATACTGGCAGAACTAGTGGTGTTGGATTTATAATAAACAAGAAACTGAAGGATAAAGTGGTAGAAGTTGAAAGTTCCTCTGACAGAGCTGCACGACTCGTTATCCAACTATCGAGAAGATACCAGGCTCAGATTATTCAAACTTATGCACCCACCACAAGTCATCCTGAAGAAGAAATTGAAGAATTTTATGAGGAAATTCGTCATCTAAATAATAAAGGTAAGCAGCACTTGAAGATAATTATGGGAGATTTCAATGCAAAAATAGGGCACCGGCAACAGAATGAAACTTCAGTAGGTAAATTCGGTCACGGCAACAGAAACCAGCGTGGAAATACTCTCGTTGAGTTTGCAGAGGCAGAAGGGTTTTTCATCTTGAACTCCTTCTTCAAGAAAAAGCCACACAGGAAATGGACATGGAGACATCCAAATGGGACGACAAGTGAAATTGATTTTATTATGTGTAACAAAAAATTCGTCATAGAAGACTGCAGTGTGCTAAACAAGTTCAACACAGGCAGTGACCATAGATTGGTGAGATGTAAGATGCACCTCAACACCAAACTTGAACGTGGCAAGCTCATAAGACAAACAAAATGTATTGACATAACCAACCTTAAAAAACACCATAATACCTTCAAGTTGGAACTGAAGAACAGGTTCTCTGCTTTAGAAGGCCTAACATCAGAAGAAGTGGACATCTCTGAAGTTAACAGAAAAGTAACCAAAGCTCTTATGGAAACAGCAACAAAATTAGCTGGGTCTAAGAACAAGTTGCATGTAAACAAATTATCAGGAAAAACGAAAATGTTGATGCAAAAAAGAAGAGAGATGAGGACAGCTAAAGCAGATGTGACTTCCAAAGTGGAATATATAGAGCTATGCAAGACAGTAAGAAAAAGTATCACTGAAGACGTAAGAAAAATTCAACTGTGAACTAGTGAGGAAAGCAATTGAAAACAACCAAAGCCTAAAGATAGCAAAGGGACATCTCAGTAAGGGAAGAAAACAGATTATGGCACTGAGAAAAGAAGATGGTTCTGTAACAAGAAATAGAGGCGAAATTTTGACAAGAGTGAAAGATTTCTACTCCAAGTTATATGAAAGGGATGATACATGCACTCCAGACATCATGAAAGATACCAGTACCAGAGTTCCTCCAGTCCTTCCAGCAGAAGTTGCACATGCAATCAAGAACATGAAGCGGGGAAAAGCTCCAGGAGAAGATGGAATTACTGTAGACATCATACAAGAAGCAAGTGGAGAAATTGAAACAATACTCGTCCAAATTTTCACTCGATGCCTTAATGAAGGAAAGATTCCTGAGGATTGGAACACCGCTACAATGATCCTGCTACATAAGAAAGGTGACATTGAGGATTTCGGAAACTACAGACCTATCAGCCTCCTATCAGTAGTTTATAAAATCTTCACTAAAGTTCTTTCACACAGCTTGAAGGTAACACTGGACATGGCTCAACCGAGAGAACAAGCTGGATTCAGGAGTGGCTACAGCACAATAGATCATATCCACGTACTGAGAGAACTAATTGAAAGAGCGAGGGAATATGAACTTCCATTGTGCATGGCTTTTATCGATTATGAAAAAGCCTTTGATTCGGTGAAACCATCAGCAGTTACAATGGCTCTGAAAACCTGCGGTATTGAAGATGCATACATTAATATTATTAATAACATCTATGAAAATGCAAGTGCAAAGATTCGGCTGTTTGAAAATACAACACACATAAAAATTGGAAAGGGAGTGAGACAAGGGTGACACCATATCTCCGAAGCTCTTTAATGCCACATTGGAGGGTGTTTTTCAGTCGCTGAGCTGGGAAAACAAAGGGATAAAGATTAATGGAGATTATCTAACCCACCTTCGTTTTGCTGATGACGTAGTCATTTTTGCAACTACCCCATCAGAGCTGCAGAGTATGATCCAGGAACTTGCTGACAAGAGTAAAGAAGTGGGATTAAAAATGAACTTTCAGAAGACAAAAGTGATGTTCAATGCTTTTACAAGAAATGAAGATTTATGGATTGATGGAGAAAAGCTGGAGATAACAGACACGTACGTTTATCTTGGACAGCAGATATCAAGTGAGGGTCACATTGGTGAAGAAATTAATCGGCGTACAAAACTTGCCTGGAGAGCTTTTGGAAGAAACAGCATAATTTTCAAGAGCAATATGCCATTATGTCTTAAAAGAAAAGTGTTTGATCAATGCATCCTTCCAGTGCTTACGTATGGTGCAGAGACGTGGACCTTAACTAAAAGAGATATACAAAGACTGCAGACAACTCAAAGAAGCATGGAGAGGTGCATGCTTCGTGTAACCAGTAGAGATAAGAAGAGGAACTCGTGGATCCGAAAAATGACAAGAGTGGAAGACATCATGATCAGAGTTAAATCCCTGAAATGGCAATGGGCTGGACATACTGCCAGAAGGACAGATCATCGATGGACAGCCGAATTTTTAGATTGGATTCCAAGGGACAGGAAAAGACCCACAAGAAGACCACATGGGAGATGGGTGGATGAAATTCGAAAGTATGCAGGGGTGACATGGAGGAGACTGGCACAAGACAGACCGTTGTGGAGGAAACTTGGGGAGACCTTCGTCCAGCAGTGGATTGATAATGGTTGACAATGATGATGATGATGATATATATATATATAACAATAGGATATTTGAGGCATTATTATTATTGGAAGTGCATTATGTTTAAGATGCTGCATTTCACTTGCTCGAATTATTTCATCAGACGATCATTAGTAATGTTCTATTTTTAGCTATTTTCCCTCATCTTCATCAAATTATTATTATTTCAGGTCACTTTTAAAGAGGAGATAAAGGTACTGAAGAAACTCCGAGGGTGCCCTCTGGTCACTCAGATCGTTGCCTATCACGACAATCAGGAGCAGCTGTCGTCGCGTAAGATGTAAGCTCTTCTTTACAGTTACCCATGAAATGTTTTCTTCACTTTTGATACGCATGATAAAATATGCACTTGTGACACTTTTGACTTAGGGCTACGTCTAACTCCGCGGATCATATGGGGCGACTTACGGCCAACCGCACGTGACAAAAATAGTCCCGATTGAAATCATTATAGCGTTAAAAATACGTGCCGCACAGTAATAGTGTTAGCATATTTGTCGCATGCATGATGTATTGCGCACTGCGACGCTCCCCGTGAGCGGGGGATATGATGCAATATTTCTGGATGTGCCGCCGCGTTTGACTCAATCTATCTCAGTAACCTTGAGCGCAACACGACTGTGCATGGCATCGTTTTAAAGCTCTCGACAAGATCTATTCGAACATACGAAGAACATTTCGCCGTGGTTTGAACTGAACAGTTAAAAAATTGTTTTCTTGTGAACGGGTTAACATTTTCGACAATGCCATGGAATTCACAGAATGAACGCAAGCAGAAGAGGAGAAAATCAAAACGAGAGGCGAGGGATGAGGAATGTAAGAAGCTCAAGAAGTTTTCGGTGTTGAACAGCAATTACGAGACAACAACGATGTCGTATTCCTACGTTCCAAATTGATGGCTCAATCAGAACTGAGCCTACCTGGGATTTTTTTTTTTTTTGTGGTTTTTTCTTAATGAATGTATTTCAAATAGGAAGGTCATTTCAAAAGTTTCGCACACTCTGAGTTATCTCACAAAAAATGAATGTATTTCACAACATACCTTTACAGGCGTTTGAAGTAATCTCTATGTTTCTTTATGACAGCGGCCCAAAGTTTAGCCAAGTCTTGTATTCCAGTAGGGACACTTCCATTGTTTAGGTATCGGATTACTCGGGTCACCTGATTAGAAACATCCTGAATCGTTTACTGCGAAGTGGCTTCTTCAGATTTGGGAACACGTCATAGTCTGGTGGACTCATGTCAGGACTATATGGCACGTAGGGAAGCAATTCCCATCCATACTTTTCCAGAATGTCTCTTACTGTACGGACAACATGTGGCTTCGCGTTTTCGTACAAAATGATGACACCAGCTTCGAGCATGTCTGGCCATTTGGTAGCCACTTTTCTCTTCTGTAATTTTCCAGTTAGGATTCTGAAAACCGAAGCGGTAGACATGTTTGCTCCATATGCAATCTCTTCACATGTTTTCCGTCGATCTTCTTCCAAAATGCTGTTGACGATAACCACAGAAGTGTCGCCCGTTGCATCTAATGGCCGGCCGCTTTTTGGGTCGTCTTCAATGCTTTCCCGACCTTGACGGAAACGAGAAGCCCACCGTGACACTGTGCTAAGATCCACTACACTAACCCACAAACTTCACACAAAGCTTTATGAATTTCGGTAGGGAATTTTCCTCGCAAAGTTTCAATTTTTATGTAGGATCGCTGGTCGCTACGCGAGATATGACCTGACTTACTTTCTTCCTCCATTTCTAGGCAGAATTTTGCCGAACAGGAACAAATTAATCAGCAAATGTAGACACAACTATGTACACTGAAGTCTGACTCACAACTGGCTCAACGATTGGAGCGATTGCGTCATCCTACGGACAGCGCCTGCGCAGTGTGCAAAACTTTTAAAATGACGTACTTATCTTACATATTGAATTGAATTGAACTGAATTTTGCCATGTTACACTATCTAACATGCAATCAAATAATACACACGATTTGGTATATAAAAAAAAGATTAACTAAATACAAATCGCACCATATGCAAATACAAAAGAAATAAAATACATAGGTATGTCAAAAATGCATTAATACAACACAAAAGTGAAAATATAAATAAAAATACAGCTAACACAAGCACATGAAACATCACACATGCACATACAAATATTGCACAATAATAATATACGTATAATACAAAGTACAAATGAAGAAATAATAATAAAAAAACACATATGACAATGCGAATAGTACTTCATAAAGTACCAAACACTTATACAAATATCTTTTGCGCAACATAGCAGGGAGCCAGGCGAAAAGACCAATGTAGGCCTGACGAGTTGCTGGAAACAGTAATTATCGTTAACAACGAATTCTACAGCAGAATAACATTGTTTAAATTCTCTCAGTACAAGCAGTGACGTAACGTATGTTTAAATTCTCTCATTGCTAACTGTGGCGCAACATAAATTATTGGCTGTCCCGCAAAATTTCCAAATTTCTTTAGCGCACCTACGAAAAAAAAAAAAAATGCGTTTGATGCTCTTCTCCCCCAAAATAGTATAAATTTCATAACAATGATCTTCAGGCCTTCAGTCTGTCTGTTTAAACCTGTATTTAATGATAGACTGGGGAAGGGTGCCAAAAAGGAGCAGTAATAATACATATCATAATTATATGCAATGGATGGGGAGACGCAGACACCAGGGAACGGCAGCGCTTTTCCAAATAAATATCCGTCTATCTGTCCCCATTCTCCCGTACCTTCGGGCGCGAAGCTACGGGTGGGCTGGAGTGGGCTTCAGCTCACTCAACATTTCTTTGAGACCCGTTAGCCCCTCAAAAAATGCTTAAGCTGTTAAAACATATGGCTAGTGCAACCGTCTAAGACTTTAGGGAACTTAGATGAACGCACCTGAATTTTTCGAATTCACAGAAATTTTGTTACATAAATTGAACTTTTTGTTAAATTTAGTGTTTGTCTGTAAATATGAGAAGGTGGCCTTTCGCGCAAGTAAGTATACGCTTAGAAAGATGCAATCCGTTTATTTTGCGCAAGAGACTACAGAAACACTTAAAACAAAGTGCGCTAGCTTTCGTCAAGCTTTAGTCTTCTGTTCATTATCCTGAAGAAGTCCCTCGTAGTGACGAAAGCTAACGCACTTTGTTTTAAGTGTTTCTATCGTCTCTTGCGCAAAATAAACGGATTGCATCTTTCTAAGCGTATCCTTATATATAAAAGGCTAAGTTGCCGACGACATGGATCGCTTTTTAAGTCGTCATAGCAAGAACCGAGAAACAAATGTTTGTGACGTAACGATTAGCTTTCCGTGTTTTTGTGCAGGTGACGTCATGACCTACACGCGCACAGTTCACGCGTATATCACTTTGTTTTGTTGTCATAGCAACAAAGAACACAGCTGCTGGTGGGACGTCATCTGTTCCAAACAATTCTCACATGACGTCAGAGATGCGTTGCGTCACAAGGTCAACTTGCATTCCATTACAACTGAAACCAACGTCTTTACTAAGTGTTGTTAACCACTGTACAAAGCCACGGTCAATGGTTACACAAATGCAATACTATCAACATCGTCTTTCGATCCGTGACGAATTTAATCCATTATTAAGCGAAGGAAAGCTTACTCAGCAATACAATGTTGATGCGTATGTAAAAATGGAAGCTAATACACTGAATTACATACGACAAAATCAGTTTCAGTTAAGTGTCGAAAAGTATAAAGGTCTGATGGAACAAATTCAGAATGCTGGAGATGATGAGTTTCTTCCTGGAAAAGCTCTTATTTTGCCATCTTCATTTCAAGGTAGTCCACAAAATATGGTGCAAAATTATCAGGATGCAATGGCGATAGTCAGAAAGTATGTCAAGCTTGATCTTTTCCTTACTATGACTTGCAACCCGAAATGGGAAGAAATTACTGAAAACTTGAACGATCAATCTGTCGAAAACCGTCCAGATTTAGCTGCAAGAGTCTTCCAATTAAAATTGAAAGAATAAATGGACGATATAACCAAAAGGCATATTTTTGCAGTTCAGGTGGACAAAGTTCATGTAATCGAATTCCCAAAAAAGAGGGCTTCTCTATGCTCGTATGCTCTTGATTTTGAAAGAAGAGGACAAACCAACATTGCCTGAGAAAACTGACCAAATTATATCGGCAGAACTACCAGATAAGGAGCATTTACCAGTTTTACATGCAGCTGTTGCGAAACACATGGTCCATGGCCCGTGTGGTGAAATAATCACAATTCACCCTGTATGGAAGACGACCCCCGCACGGGGATAACTGGTTTTCCAGTTATTTGGGGAGCAGCGCCCCCACGGCCCGAGCTGACCTTGTGACGGTTTTTTGCTTTTGGTTTTGCGCTTTCACGTTACCGCAGGGACAGCTGTTCATCCAGCTGATGGGGAGTAGCGACCACACGGCCCCAGCCGACTTGTTATGTTTGATTCTTCCCATTACAACTTTGTGTTGCCACCACCTTGACAGCACCCGCCTCAGTTGTTGGTTGCTGAGGTTGTGATTATGCGCCAGCCCTTTCCTTTCCTCTGGCTTTCCTCTCCCTTTCCTGTTTTTACTTTCTTCTCCATTACCTGTTCTTCTTTTCTACTCCATTTTCTACTCGACTTGCTTCTCCATTTTCTGTTCCTCTCTTGTTTTTCCGGGCTGGTTTGCTAGACCTACCTGCACGTTTGCCGTGTGCGGTGACCCGTAAGGTGGAAAAGGGGATGCTGGAGGCTGAGGTTTCTGGTGGCCAGGTTGTTGTTGTCGCCAGTCGCCAACACTCCTCTTTGCCCCCTGCTTCACCCTAAACGGGCGGCTAGGAACTAACCCACTCCTAGTCAATCGGCTTGTTGTTTCGTACAACAGGGTGAGTTTGGGGATAGTGCGGGCATGCCAAAGGGGTGTTACCGAGACCTGGGAAAGTCTCGGTACTCGCTGAGCGCATGTCTGCACTATCAACATGCTATATCCGTTGCTTAACCCTAGAGTCGTGTCCTGCGTCCAATTGGGCTTGCGGACCTCCGGCTCTCCCCTGTTGGGCTCGGTTGTGGGCGGGGAAATCGGCGGACGAATTTTTCACTTCTATTCATGGCTAACCAAAAAATTTCCCAAGAACTTCAAACAAAGCGGCCCATTGAGGAAGGGTCACCCCCTCCCAACAAGAAACCTACACCTGATTCTGCCAATGTTCGGTTCTTTTGCATCTACTCCTTGGACGCTTCAAACCCATTAAACACCAGAAGCCCCTTCTGGATAAATAAAGCATTGCAATCAATTGCCAGCTCTCCTAAGAGCGTTAAGAAGCTCCAATCTGGAGATCTTCTTGTCGAAATGTCGAGTCCCAGATATGCTACAGTGCTTTTAAACACCACCTCTTTTTTAGATTGTCCAGTAAAAGTTACCCCTCACGGCTACCTCAATTCCTCACGAGGTGTTATCTCTTCTCAAGACCTTCTGGAGTGCAGTGACCAAGAACTTCTAGAGGAACTGAAAGACCAACAAGTGAGTGGAGTCCGGCGCATCCTATTTCGGCGAAATGGCCAATCTGTCCCATCTCGAAACATCATACTGACCTTTAACACCCCATCTCTGCCAACATCAATCAAGGCAGGGTATCTACACCTTGAAGTGCGCCCCTTCATACCAAGTCCTCTACGATGCTTCAAATGCCAAGCATATGGTCACTCCCAGCAGTCTTGCAGGAGCACTGCTCGGTGTGGGCGTTGTACTACAACCGACCATACTTTGCAAGATTGCTATGCCGAAGCCGAGCTGTGCTTCAACTGCAAGGGATCTCATGCAGCATCATCGAGAGACTGTCCAAAGTGGAAAGAGGAAAAAGAGATCCAACGCATTAAGACCGTTGAGGGAATCTCTTACCCAGAGGCCAGAAGAAAGGTCGCTCCAAACCAATCAAATCGGCGATCCTATGCATCAGCGGTTGTTGCAAGGACTACAGTCGGTACCCAGACTGATAGCCAAATCCCAGTGAATTGTCCATACAAGCTAGACGACATCATAGCTGCTGGTCTGGCAGCACTACAATCCCGAGCTAGGGACGCGAAAGCTCCAACAACCACTGTGCCTAAACCTGCTGGAACTAACACCAGCACCACCGGGACTTCAACAACCCCGGGAGGAAAGAGAAAGGAAAAAGAAAAGGAGAAGAAATCTCCAAACTCCCATCATAAGAACCAGGATCGGGCAAGATCATCTGCGACACAGGAACCAAAATACCGCCCCATTTTACCACCAGAGACTACAGGGCGTCGGACAAAACAGTCCCAAGCGCAAATGGACATTGCAGACGAAATGATGGAATCGGACAACTTTTAGTTGTCCCAGTTTTTCTCGGGTTTTGTTTTTCGTTTTTCTTTTTCTCATTCACCACAATTCAAACCATGGATCAAATCGTTCAGTGGAACTGTCGAGGCTTTCGGACAAGACATGACGACGTGAAACATCTGCTTTCGTCATACTCTCCGGTGTGCCTTTGCCTCCAGGAGACAAAACTTAAACCATCAGACCTCCTTTCAGTTCGAGGCTACAGTGCATTTCGGAAAGATAATGTTTCAGGAGATATAGCTTGCGGGGGAGTTGCCATCCTTGTCCCCCACAGTGTTCCAGTTTCTCCCGTTGCGGTCTCAACATCTTTACAAGCCGTTGCGGTGCGTATCTCCATGCCTGTGCCTCTAACTGTTTGCAGCGTCTATCTGCCGCCGGATGAGGACGTGAGCGTGTCCGTTCTTGAGAGCTTAGTTGGGCAGCTGCCGTCACCTGCTTTTTTCTGGGTGACTTCAATGCTCATAATCCATTGTGGGGTAGTGTCAGAACAGACACACGAGGCCGTAGGATCGAATCTCTTCTTTCCTCGACCTCTTTGTGCCTGTTTAACACCGGTGCTGACACTTACTTCCACGAGAGCCTACACGAAGTTTCAGTGCAATCGATTTATCTTTGGGTCAACCATCGGTTATGGCCGACTGGTCGTGGACGGTGTGTGACGACCTCCATGGAAGCGACCACTTCCCAATTGTACTTAGGTATAATGTGAGCGTACCATCTTCTGCCTCCCGCCCTCCTCGTTGGAGGATGGATCGTGCCAAGTGGGAGATATTCACACCGTCCGCAATGATATCTTTTGCCATGGTGACCCGGGAGTCAATTGACGCAGCTGTTACTGATGTCACAACGTGTATCATTCAGGCAGCAGATCTCTCTATCCCAAAAACATCAACGACGCTCCCAAGCCTTGGTGGAACCCTGATTGCGCAGCGGCTAGGAGAGTTCAACATAAGGCCTGGTGTACTTTTCGGCGTTATCCGACCGATGCTAATCTTGTTAAATTTAAAAGAGCAAAATCTTACGCTCGGTTGGTGCGTCGACGAAGCAAGAGGAGTCTTGGATGAAGTACGTTTCATCTATCAATTCACGTGCCAGTTCAAAAACTGTTTGGGAAAAAAATCGTAAGATCCGGGGAAACTATAGTTCCCCCCAAATTTCAATTCTTGAGAATAACGGCTGCACGTATGCTGAAGTTGGGGAGATTGTGGATTGCTTGGGCGAAGCGTTTGCCTCAGTTTCTAGTTCTCAGGCGTATCTCCCGTCCTTTCAGAGGATTAAAACAACCGCGGAACGCCAGAAAATCCCATTTGCACCTTTTTATAACACTGAGTATAACTCCCCCTTCAGCATGGTTGAACTACGGGTGGCTCTGCATCGGTCCGGCGCAACATCTGTCGGTCCCGACGGCATCCACTATGACATGATTCGTCATCTCTCGCAGTCGTCTCTCGAGAATCTGTTAGTGCTTTTCAACCGTATTTGGTTGGAGCACAGTTTCCCGGACTCTTGGCGAAGAGCTTTTGTTTTACCTTTTCCCAAGCCTGGCAAAGACCCCAAGTCTCCCTCTAGTTATCGGCCAATTGCCCTCACTAGCTGTCTGTGCAAAATCCTTGAACGAATGGTTAATTCCCGGCTAATTTATTTTTTGAAGAACATCGAATACTCTCTCCATCACAAAGCGGCTTCCGTCGTCATCGTTCAGCTCCTGACCATCTCCTGCTCCTTGAGACGTCTGTTCGTGAGGCGTTCGTACGTAGGCAGCACCTGGTGTCTGTATTTTTTGACATCGAAAAAGCTTACGATAGAGCGTGGCGTCACGGTATCCTCCGTGACCTCCACGAGAGTGGGTTGCGGGGAAACCTGCCAACCTTCATTGCCAACTTTCTTCATAACCGTGTGTTCCAGGTGCGCCTGGGTACAACGCTGTCCGCCTTTTCCATCAAGAACAAGGCGTTCCTCAAGGCAGCATTCTTTCGGTGACTCTGTTCATCCTCCGCATTAATTGTTTACTCAAAAATCTTCCTCCTGCGGTTTCGGCTACCATTTATGTTGACGACCTTCACATCTTCTGTTCGTCATCCAGCATGCATTTCGTTGAAAGGCAGCTGCAGTCTGCAATTACCCAGATTGTTAAAGCCGCTAACAATAATGGGTTTGTTCTTTCTCCCGACAAGACAGCCTGTGTCCATTTCTGCCGGAGGCGTGGCCTCCATCCTGATCCAGAGCTCTATTTGGACCGTGCAGCCATTCCAGTTTTGCCGGAAACCAAGTTCCTTGGTTTGACCGTTGACCGTGCTCTCACCTTTCGCTCGCACGTTCGACGGCTTAGGACTTCCTGTCTGAGAGCCTTGTCAATCCTTAAGATCCTTGCCTCCAGTCTCCTGGGGTGCAGACAGGACTTCTTTGTTCCGTATTTACCATTCTCTCATTCGGTCTAAGCTGGATTATGGCTGTATGGTGTATGGCTCTGCGCGTCCTACCGTTCTCCGGCCGTTGGATACCATCCACCATCAAGCGCTGCGTCTTTTGTACGGGAGCCTTTCGTACGTCACCCATTCCCAGCCTTTATACCGACGCGAACGAACCGTCGCTTCATTTACGCCGTCTGCAACTGTCTCTTCAATTTTACCTGAAACTTAAATCACTCACAGACCATCCTTTATACGATGCAGTTTTTCATCCCCAGCATGCTCGTTTGTTCGAGATCCGTCCCTCGTGCATTCGAACCTTCGGTCTTCGTATGGCGGCTGAAGCTCGTGATGCAGGGCTCGACTTGTCACTCGTTGGAGAGACCAGGGGCTTTGAGGATTCTCCATGGCATCCTCTTGGTGTCATGGTCGATACTAGCTTTACATCTTTTGACAAGTCCTCAACCCCTGCGTCAGTGTACCAGCAGCTCTTCGCTGAACACCGTTACGTCAATGCAGACTTTATTCCTGTTTTCACCGATGGATCTAAGGCTGCTGGTGTTGTTGGATCCGCCGCCGTCTGCGTTGACGAAGTTTCTGTTGCCCGCATTCCTCCTGAGGCCACGGTGTTTTCGGCGGAGATGCATGCTGTGTATCTTGCACTTGTTCACGTGCAGTCGAGCTCTCATCAGCGTGCTATTGTGTACACTGATTCGTTGAGTGTTGTGCAATCCTTGTCATCTTTGGATTTCACTGGCCACCCACTTCTTTTTGCCGTTCGGAGACTTCTTCGTTCTTTGCTCGAGGCTGATGTCCAGATTCGGTTCTGCTGGATTCCTGGGCATGTTGGGATCCCAGGGAACGAGTCTGCCGATGCTGCTGCTAGATCTGCCTCCTCTTTGGTCGTCACACCCTTGCCACTGTTTCACCGCGATTTTCGCTTTCTTGTTCACGATCATATCAGACGAACGTGGCGGAGTCTGTGGGACCAACAGGTGGAGAATAAACTGCACCGTGTAAAACCTAACCTTGGAATCTGGAAATCATCGTGTCGCCGGAACCGTAGGGAAGAAGTTGTTCTTGCGCGTCTCCGCATTGGGCATTGTCGCTTCACGCATAGCTATTTGCTGTGTGGCAGCGCTGCCCCAATGTGTGAGGCGTGCGACTGTTTACTCACCATCTCTCATGTTTTATGTAGTTGTGTTCGTTTTTGTAATCATCGGTTTCACTATTTTCAGTCTCATCTACTGGATGACGGCGCAGCTACACTGCAGAAGCTTTTGGGCGATCACTGCGACACTTTCGCAGTATTTTCGTTCTTAAAGCAGGTTGACTTTTTAAAACTTATTTTAAAAAAAAAAAAAGTTATACAAATTATAACAGTGAATTAATAAATTTATATATATAAACCTATTTAACTAACTAGTCTTCACAGCTTTTATCATTCTCTATTCTAACTTTTGCCAAGCCTGTCTGCTCTTAATCATTTCACCCGCTTTTAAATATCTTTAACTGATTGTTCTGTGTCTGGCGCTCTTTGGCCAAACCTGGCCCTTGCGCCACTAAAATCAATTAACTAACTAACTAACTAACTAACTATGGAAGATGACAAATGTACCAAGCAATTTCCGAAGTCTTTTCAAAATGAAACAGTAGCTAACAAAGGCGGGTATCCTTTGTATCGCCGTAGAAAGAATGGTGTAGCAACAACTGTACGTGGCAAAATTACACTGACGGAAAAAAGATCACAACACCACGAAAAAATAGTTGTAGAGGAATGAAATGGCGGCAATACATTCGCATAGGTAACATATTTAATCGATTAAGGTTTCGAGATCACAGCTTATTGTAAGCGCGAGAAGAGCCATTTTAAATGTGAAATGCTGGTACATTAATAACCGGTGTAACCGCCAGAATGTTGAATGCAAGCACGCAAACGTTCATGCATTGTGTCGTACAGGTGCTGGATGTCAGTTTATGGGATGGAGTTCCATGCCTGTTGCACTTGGTCGGTCAATACAGGGACGGTTAATGCTGGTTGGGGGTGACGCTTCAGTTGTCGTCCAATGATGTCCCATACGTGCTCGATTGGTGAAAGATCTGGTGATCTAGCAGGCCACGGCAACATGTCGACACTCTGTAGAGCATGTTGGGTTACAACAGCAGTATGCGGGCGAGCGTTATCCGGTTGGAAAACACCCCCTGGAATGCTGTTCATGAATGGCAACCCAACAGGTTGAATCACCAGACCGACGTACAACTGTGCCGTCAGGGTGCGTGGGATAACCACGAGAGTGCTCCAGCTGTCATAGGAAATTGCTCCCCAGACCATAACTCCAGGTGTAGGTGCAGTGCGTCTCGGCCGCAGACAGGTTGGTTGCAGGCGCCCACCTGGCCTCCTTCTAACCAACACACGGCCATCACTGGCACCCAGGCAGAACCGGCTTTCATCAGAAAACACAACAGATCTCCACTCTGTCCTCCAATGAGCTCTAGCTTGACACCACTGACGTTGCAAACGGCAGTGGTTTGGTGTAAGTGGAATGCACGCTACAGGGCGTCTGGCTCGGAGCTGTGCTTCAAGTAACCGATTTGTAACAGTTCGTTGTGTCACTGTGGTAACAACTGCAGCTCGAATTGCTGTCGCAGACGCGGTACGATGCGCCACGGCCATACGCCGTACACGGCGGTCTTCCCTCTCAGTAGTGCCACGTGGCCGGCCGGAACCCGATCTTCTTGAGGCAGTACCTTCCCTTGACCACCGATGCCAACAATCATGCACAGTGGCTACATTCCTGCCAAGTCGTTCTGCAATATTGCGGAACGAAAATCCACCTTCTCGTAGCCCTATTACACGACCTCGTTCAAACTCCGTGAGCTGCTGATAATGGCTTCTTCGTCTTCTTAAAGGCATTCTTGACTAACATCAACACACTACGTCGAATCTCAACGATAACTAACGCTCACGAACGTTACAGCGCGTATTTACAGCAAACCTGCTTTGCATGTTCCGAGGGGCGCTACTAGCGCCACACGTATGCGCCGAGCGCAAAATTTGCATAGACGTCATCTTACAGATGTACTCTCACCGCCTACCAACTGTCGTTTATCTAACACAACCCCTTCTTGGTGTCGGGATTTTTTTCCGTCAGTGTATTAATAACAGCTGGATTGTCCCTTATAATCCGTTATCCTTTGTTAAAATACAATTGCCACATTAATGTCGAGGTGTGCGCTACTGTGAAAAGCGTGAAATAGCTTTTCAAGTACGTATACAAAGGTCATGACTGTGAAAATGTGTATGTAACAGAGCACAACACCAAATACGACGAAGTAAAAGTTCATGTTGATTCCTGATACGTTAGCGTAACTGAGGCAATGTGGCGAATACTTGGTTATGATATGCATCAGCAATGTCATACAATGGTTAGATTACCTGTTCACCTTCCTGAAGAACAGAACATTACCTTTAATCCGGAGCGTTTAAACAATGACCGAAATGCAGTTGTTCATAATGCTCAGATAGATACAATGCTGACAGCATGCCTCAAACTAAATGAGGGCAATGAAGATGCGCAATCCATTTCATATAGCGACATTTTTTTTTTTTTTTGATTGGAGGTTTAACGACCACCGTGAGCAACTCAATGGGCTATAAGCAGTCGCCCGTACCTAATTTAGGGTCACTGGTTCCAGGGAAGGGAGAGAGCCAGTGCCGTAAGACAAACACAACATCCATGCCTGACCGGGATTCGAACCCGGACCCCTTACGGACGAACGATCAGAGGCCAACGCCTTAGACCACTGCGCCACCGGGGCGGCATATAGCGACATGCCAAGACATTATGTGTTCAATCAAAAAGAAAGACAATGGGTCCAACGAAAACGTGGTGGAGATAATGTGATTGGAAGAATGTATTCAGTCAACCTTGGCTCTGATCCAGAAAGATATTGCTTGAGACTACTACTACTTTATGTGTCTAGAGCGAAAAGCTTTACAGATTTAAGAACAGTCAATAGAATTCCATATCATGCCTCCAAGAAGCTGCATTGCAGAAAAGTTTAATTAAGAATGATGAAATATGGGAGAAAACCTTAGATGAAACACCAGTTTGCAGCATGCCTCGACAACTACGAGATTTATTTGCATACATTCTTATCTTTGTTTCACCACCCAATGCACAAGAATTGTTTGAAAAATATAAATCCCATCTTTGGGAAGAATTTGCACACATGAGAACTAAAAAAATTATGATTTTAAAACATTTGCAAATAAAGCCATTCTGTGTTCTAAAAACTCTGATGTTGACAAATTAAATGAGAATGTTCACGATCTCTTAGAGGGGACAGCAACCACATACTTAAGCTCTGATTCAATTGATGCCGATGGCGCAGAAAATACCGAACAGTATTATCCTATAGAGTTTTTAAATGAGCAAACTCCATCAGAAATGCCATTTCACAGACTCAAGTTGAAGATTAGAGCTATTATCATGCTCCTGAGAAACCTCAATACACAACGAGGTTTATGCAATGGAACAAGACATTGGTTTATGCAATTGAATTAAAGAACTAAAACCTAATTTGATCATTGCAGAACACAGGCTCAGCATGTGGTAAAACTGTTTTTATTCCGAGAATTCACTTCGCACCCCCTGATATAGACCTCCCATTCACATTAAGACGACGACAATTCCCTGTAAAACTCGCCTTTGCTGTGACCATTAATAAGTCTCAAGGTCAAACACTGGAGCAAGCAGGTATCTATCTTCTTTAACCAGTGTTTAGCCATGGACAACTTTATGTTGCATTGCCAAGAGTTCGACGGTTTAATGTCACAGTTGAAGTAGTCCATGGGCAAGAACAAGGAAAACTACTTCCAGATTTCGAAAAGATATTTACAAAAAATTATCGTGTACAAAAATATTTTCCACCGTAGTTAATAAACGCTTGAATAGCAATAAGTGATATCTAGAACTTGTTGTATTCTTATCTCAACGGGCTTTACAGCTAGTGTTTAATATTTGTCTTCGTCAATGACTCAACAGCCCTGGGTGTGCCCTGGCCTTCTGAAAGAGATTTTTCGTGAGATTTCGTTACGAGAGATTTTTGACGAGGTGAGATTTTTTGTCCCACGCCCAACCCCCAACCTAGAAACCTAAGCGCAAAGTGCGTCCGGGGCAGACTTCACAGGGAACCATCCCCGTATTCGTGTCCCCAAACACGGGGAGTCTGCGGAAAACCCCTGAAAAATCGCAGACTAGATGGCCGGCAGGACCGAGATTCGAACACGCATCAGAAAAGTCCGTTTCCCACACAGTGCATAGTGACTTAACCAACTGCTCTATGCCGGTGGTGAATTAATGTTTGTACTTCTGGGAAATGGAGGTAATCCTCTGAGCGATTTTCTAAGAATGGAGTAAAAACGCACAATTTTTATAATTATAGTTTAAAAGATGAGAGAGAGAGAGAGAGAGAGAGAGAGAGAAAGAGGAAGAAAGACAGATCGAGTGAGACACAGACTGAAACATAGAGACAGACAGATAGACAAACAGAGAGAGAGAAAGATTCCTTGTCAGATTACAAACTAAAATTCATAAACAGCTTTATAAAAAGCAAAGAAAACAAAAAAGAAAGAAAGAAGGAAGCGGTGTAAGTAGTCTAAAATTGCGAAGAAATACCATAGTAATTTTCCATAGAGATTCGTATCCAATCCGTGGTTCCCATACTATATACATTGAATAAATATAATACTATGACTTGAAAACTTTTTTTGGCTAGAGATAATATTATCACTATCGGGCAAAATCCACGCGAACGGATTTTTTTGCCATTAGGCTATAAAAGCTACTACCTCTGCGTCTGAAGTACAGCGAATTAATGTTCCACTGCGTCTGCGCTTATTACCATAAGTTCCTGAATTATCTTGCTTACTAATGCTCCGAAACGAAATTAACAGTATTTTTGTTTTCGCTTCTTTGTAGGCACTTCATGTTTCTGGAACTTTTCGCTGGCATACCTCTGTCTGATTTCATACTCAAATATTCCGTGTCACTTGACATGATGGCATTCATTTCCATGCAGATAGGGCTTGCTCTGAGGTTTATGCACAGCAAAAGTAAGTCTATAACTTTCGTACCTATTTCATAACATTCTGACAGAAATAAAGTGTTCAATAATAATATTTGTTGATTTCATTCTTTAGAAGTATTAGGTTGGAAAGAAAGCAATGTCTCCAAACGCACGACAACAGAAAATTGCTAATTACCGTGTGTACAAGTACAAATCAGTCCAAAATCTAGTCGCCATCGTTTGTCACGACCTACTCCCATCGTCTGGGCAGCTGTTGGAAACTGTCTCTGTAGAATTGTGGTAGCTTGGATGCAAAGTAGGGAGTAAATGCGCGCTCGACATCGTCCAGGTTGGTGAATCTCTGTCCATCCAGAAAATACTGCAACGACCAGAAAAGGTGGAAATTTCTTGGAGCAGTGTCCTGGGAATACGTTGGGTGTGGCAGCAGCTCCCAGACCAGTCTCTGATCCTGTTACAGGTCACCCGTACCGTGTGAGGACTCGCTCCATTCTGCTGTAGGGCGATGCCCTTGCGGATCAGCAGTGCTGGTCGTTTCGACGTGACAGATGCGTACAGATCGTCGAGCTGACGGCAGTACACATCAGCGGTGATGGTTTTGTGGTCCGGCAGCAGGTGTAAGCCGGCTTTGGGAATCGGCATGGACTTCTGTTTCGGTCCAACCACTGCATTGTCGTACAGGACCCATTTCTCGTCACTTGTTACAATGTGGTCCAAGAACGGTTCAATTTGGTCACGTGCAAGCAGGGAAACGCATACACTCCTGCGATTTGCTTTCTGATCAACTGTGAGTTGATGGGATACCTAAACTTCCCGCTTGTGTACTTTTCCTAGTTGACGCAGGTGCGTGATAATGCTCGTGTGGGTAGTTCACAGCTGTTCGGCCAATTCTTGCGTGGTCACACGTGAGTTGGTCTCCACTAATGTCTTCAGCATGTCCATATCCACTGTTGCGGGTCTTCCGACTTTGGCACGGTCTGACAGGTCAAACTTTCCCTCTTAAAACCGTTCGAAAAGCACTGAAAATGTGATATGGCATTGGGGTACACGCTGGTAATGGTGCTTACAAGTACTCATACAGCATGCAATAGCGGGTGTGTTCCTTGTCCATTTCTATGTTGGCTGGCGCTTACACTTTTCGCCTTATGACGGCTAACTGCCACTGACTTAAGTCACCTTCCTGCTGACGTCATGCCGGTTTGCTGCGCAATCTCAGTGGCCAATGTGCGCCGTGGCCGGGGCTTCTACTTCGGGTACCTCGTCATCGGACATTACTTTCTTTTCAACACAATTTTAACTTTTCCCACTAGGGGAAAAAAAAAACGAAAATAAAAACTTGTAGGTTGTTTAGGACATTTTCATTATCTGGACACATAGGACGCATGAACTGAATATTTTTTTCAACAGTGCACACCGTAATGTTATTTGCACCATGGGTTTAGAAGAAAATGGGAAAATATCTTTTCTAGATGTCTTGATATCCAGGAATTTTAGCCATTCGTTAGATGTTCGAAAAGCAACAGATTCCCAACATCATTCTTCCCAACTCTACATGCCCGAGTGTGAAAGCAAAAATTTGTCGGTGACAGAGATCGAAACCGCGTCTCCTCGCTCCGGAATGAGTTGCTCTAACAGACTACTGTACATCGATGGAATGTATTGCTGCATATTTGTCATCTTGACACGTGCTTTACCTCTGTAGTATAAGGTGTACACATAAGTTTTAAAGCGTTTTAACCCTTTAACGACCATGACCCAAAAATCTTTTATCACTCCAAATTCCATAACGCCCGAAACTGTCTGTCGGATCACTTCTTTGTTTAATAACAAAAACAGTGACTGCTGATCCCTCATAGGTCAAGAAAATTTCAAGAATAGGTAAGGGTAGGAAATCTGACTAACTCTAGACAAGCGTTTCGGGCGGCTATGACCGTTTGTATGTGCGGTCGTTTTGGGCGTTATGGTCGTTAAAGGGTTAAGACAAAGCAACATGCAATTGGAGAGAAAAGAACAACACACTTGCGAATCAAAATATGTGCCGTCATTACCTATCACCTTCCGCCATCGGTAGGCCTATTGACGGATTCCAACCATAAAGAATACTTCGTCGTGTGACGCGCTAAAGTCGTCAACCCGTTTGTGCACTTCGTCACATGTCTGGAACCGTACACTAGACAAACCATGTTACATCGATCGGAACAAATGATAGTCTGAAGGGGCTATGTCAGGACTATGCCGAGTGCTCCAAAGCTTTCCAGCCAAGCGGCAATAACGTTTCCTTAACCGATTTTGCGACATGCGGCCTAGCGTTGTCATGCAGTAATTTCACGGGACGCAGTCCTTTGCCCGTGAATGGACGTTTCCGACAGATTTCCTGGTTCAATCTCAGCAATTGTTGCTTGTAGCGATCAGCAGTAACAGTTTGACCTTGTTCCAATAGTGCATAATAGAGCACACCCTTCATATCCCACCAGATGCGCCGCCGAACTTTTTTGGAGTGAATATTGCGTTTCGGTGTCGTAGTCGTTGCTTCACGGGGGGGGGCACCCGGTGTTTTTGAGCGTTTGGGATTGTTGTACCATATCCACTCTTCATCACCCGCAACGATTTTCTACAGGAAAGACTGTCTGTGTTGTTTATTCAACAGATTCAAACACTTCATGACACGCTCATCCTTGTTCCTCTGGCTCAGGTCATGTGGCACCCATTTTCCTTCCTTCTGAATCTTTCCCATTGCGAATAAACGATTGGAAATGGTTTGTTGAGTTAACCCCAGTTGTTCAGCTAGTTCTTTTTGCGTTTGAGACGAATCTTCATGCAGCAATGCCTGCACAGTTCCTCATGTGCAACCTTCTGCAAGGCGCCGCTACGTTCTCCATCGCTAACATCGAAATCACCTGCTTTAAACCGTCTAATCCAAAACTCACATGTGCTTTTCGATACAATATTCTCCCCCAGAATAGAACAGATCGATGCACATGCTTTTGCAGCACTTTTTCCTTGATGAAGTTCGTAAGAATGCAGTGTCGAATAAATGCAGTATCGCTCGCCATCTTTTACCTCTGGGGGAAGGGCTGGTCCTTAGATCCAGCTCCTCTGAAGACGCGAGTTGGAAATGATGACGTAGTCATGCTGCAGCAGCGGGTTAGTAGTGGGGTTCTCAGAAGCCACTGCTCCACGGGAAATCTGAAGTAATCCGTTTAAAAGTCAAGGAAAACTACATAACTGTAAAGTATTGGAGTAAAAGGAATGAGAATGAACTAAACTATCATCACTGTAGTTAGCATTTTTTTTTTTAAACTTTAAACATGTTTCTTAACATTACAGTATTAGGCATATAAACACATCATTGCGTGTTACGTTAAAGGCACAGCGACTAGTTAACAGTTGATTATTTATAAAACACAGCATTTGAAAAATTTTCCGAAACACTGTTTTGCAGGTAACAAAAATCAAACAAATGCTAATACTTATTTTTTCCTTTTGTGACTTGTTTCCTGTGTGTCACCTATTAAATACATGTATAATTTAGGGAACATGTATGCCATTATAAACCGTTGATCACCGAATTTAATTGTTCTGTTTTCTACAATTCTGTAATCACATTGTAGAAGATATACATATCTTATTATTCCAAAAACGTTTATACTTGTATTTTCCTTTTTTTTTTTTTTTTTTTTTCGATCTAAGACCGCAATTTTTGAATTAAGTAAGTTTACATTTTAGGAGCTTCGAACTAATAAAAATCAGTTTGCATTAAATGTCAATGAAGCAGATCGGGACACATTGTGCCATTTTACAAATCGTAAATATTTTACATGTAAATTCCTTCTGAACCAAAAGTGAAACTTTTACTTACATTTACATTTGCAGCTTGATTTGGGAAGCATCCTTTGTTCGCTAAAAATCAGGTATCGGTTTTCTTCCCAGTATTTGAATGGATCCGTTTCTTTGTTTTCTGCTGGGCCTTTCTTTGTGGTACTAGTACTGCATTTCTGTTTAAAAAGCGAATTCTGATAAAACGTTCACAATCTACAAAATAAGCGAATCGCATCTTTGTTAACTTGAGGGTAATGGTTTTCCAGTTCGCTGAGAAGTTCGCGGATTACAGCTTTTCCTTTTCGAAAAGTGCTACCGTGAAATGAATAAAAATGTTTTTCAAATTTTTGTACCATATTCATACATGAGCAGGACGGTACGGTAAGTCCGCCTGAAGACAGTAATTTAAATCAATCGGATTGAACAGGAAATTCTGGGCAATTTTTTGATAATGTCCCTAACGAAGGATCTTTATCTCGAACTCGATATGCAATGTAGCCAGCTGCATATCTCATAGCTCTCTGCTCATGAACAGAAAGATCCCTTGATGCGGTTTGCTCTTCGACTTCCCAGGACATAAGAAACAGATCAACATAATCAAAGTTCGCATCGTCACAGTTGTTTTCAAAAACAGAAATTTCGGGAACCACCTGTATTTTATCACAAAAGAATTTTTCTAATAATTCGGATGTTAGGTAAACATCTAACTGTTTACCTTCTTCCGAAGTGGGTGTATTTACTTTTGCTGAAAGTTTGGGCAGTTTGTTTGCAAGTAACAACTGCCTCAAACGGCTGTCTTCTGTTGGCAAAGGGTGATCGTTAAATCTACCAAACCCCCGAATTTGACTAAAAGACTTTCCAGGGCATCTTGAGTCAAATATTACGTGTCTCGCTGTCGCAACGAAGATAGCGTGATCAAGCGTGTTCCCATTTTTCTTCATTGCCTATCTGTCCCAATGGTTCAAGCACGCAGGCTTACTTGGTAGAGACAGTTTTAAGTTTTTTATGTTCGCAATTATTTTTTCTTCATGAACAAATGAATTTAAGTTTCTTGAATGACGACAATGAAATTACTATTAGTTTCTAGTTTACATGTCTGCAATTATCTTTATGTCAAGACCAAATGAATTTAGTTTTCCTTAATGACGGTAATGAATTTTTTTCCTTAATGACGACAATGAAATTATTCCCTAACACATACGTATTATACTATGTTTAGACTTCTAAGTTTTTCAGACAGCGCTATGTTTGGACTTTTTTCGGAAAATTCAGTGTTTCGAAGATGGTTTTGCATTTTCCCCTTCTTTATTTATTTATACACGGTCGAGTCACATTCTTGTGACCACCAGCTGATATCCAGAGTAACCGCCGTGTGCAGCGCGAACAGCAGCTAGACAGGCTGGGAGTGACTCAGTTAGGTGCTGGAAGGTGTTCACAGGTATGTGGAGCCATGCTGACTGTAGTGCATCTGACAGCTGCTGGAAGGTGTTCACAGGTATGTGGAGCCATGCTGACTGTAGTGCATCTGACAGCTGCTGGAAGGTGCGTGTTGGAGGATCCATAGAGCGAACAACACGATTGAGGTGGCCCCACAGATGCTCAATTTGATTTAAGTCTGGGGAATTAGGGGGCCAGGGAAGTACTAGTCTTCATCGTGCCCTTCGAACCACTCTCGGACATTTCCAGCTGCGTGACATGTCGCATTATCGTACTGGAAGATCCCATCCGCCCCAGAAACAAAACCAGCATGTATGGGTGTACGTGGTCTGCAAGGATGGACTCATAACGAATCCGGTCCATAGTGCCTTCCACAGGTATGAGTGGGCCCAGAGAATGCCACGAAAACATTCCCCAGACTACAACGCTGCCCCCCCCCCACACACACACCAGCTTGTGTTCTTCCTGCAGTGGTTGAAGAGTGTTTGTTCTCTGATGTTTCTCGCCTTATACTCCAATGTCCATCTGTTCGATGAAACAGGAACCGTGACTCATCGGATAAGGCAATCCTTTGCCAATCAACGGAGGTCCAATTCCGATACTGCCGTGCAAATGTAAGCCTTTTCTGCCGATGCGCTTTCGGTAGCATAGGTGTAGTGACCATCGGTCTGCATCGGAACCCCATACACAGCAGCGTTCACTGAATTGTCGTTTTAGACACACTTCCGGTAGCCTTTTCGCTAATTCGGCCAGAGAGTTGCTCCACTGTAGCGTGTCGATCGGCCCTCACGCACCTTCACAGCCGACGTTCACTTCTCACATCAATGGCATGTAGTGCTCAACAGTTTCCACGTCGCTCATTCGCAATGGTGCCGTTTCTCCAATCACGATGCACTTTAACCACAGTTCACAAACTGCGCTGCTTCAGAAATACTTCCATCCTTGGCCCGAAAGCCGATTATCATCCCTTTTTGCAAATCTGATAAATCGCTCCTTTTATCCATGACAGCAACGAGTGATGTGTTTTCAGAATGCTTACAACGCACCTTATATACCCTCCAAGCCAGCTCACGACACGGGCTTTCTTTCATCGGCTACGCGCTGTTGACATCAAAAGTAGGAGGTGGTCACAATAATGTGACTCGACTGTGTATATTTTTGAAACTCACAGGAAGGAGATTTTTTTTATTTTCCGGTTCAAAAACATCTTCATGAAATTAATGAATTTGCTGACATTGTTGTTTCACTGGAATAATTGATTTCAAGTTATTTCTCATTATTTCTTAGTTTTTCTTAATGATGATAACGAAGTTGCTTTCAACGCACGCATATTAATGTCATGGTCGAACTTAATTTTTGGGAAATTAAATGATTTACTTTTTACGTTAACTAAGTAATTTGTTTGTTCATTGCTTATGCACAAGAAAGATTATTTTTGCTTTTTCTTTGCTCAGATATATCTTAATCATATTGACGAATTTCCATAAATATATCTTTTGAAGCATAGGAAATAAGTAGTTTATATAGAAAACCGATGCTAAAATCTAATGAGTAATACTTTTCTTTCTATGTAATTTTAGCAGTGATTCCTCATTTCTGTCATGTCACAACCTACAACATTTTTGAGACTTTAGTGTTGTTCCAGAAAACAGAGTTAAACCTGTTATCAAAAACAGCATTCGTGGCCTTCACACAGGCAGTAAAAAGAATTTTAAAACAGCTCTTTCTTCTTTACAGCGCGTTAGAGCTTCATTCATTTATTTATTCATAATTTTTTCCTGAACATTCTTTTATAAGGAATGGCTATTTAATATTTCTCACTTTATTTCAATCAATTTTTTTTCGTAGCTCAAATCAATCTTTTTAACTAAAATTAACAGCGGTAATTCATGCCGAGAAAAGCGTATTTACAAGCTCATATTCATAATCAACAGCACCCCGTAAGGACGACTATATTAACCTCAAATAAATAAATGGGTTAATAAAGGAAAGAAAATTCGAGCTTTTCAATGCCATTATCCATTTAATTTTTATATTAGTGCATTAAATTACCTATGACAACTTAGAAAATAATGGCCGCCCGGTGGCGCAGTTGTCTAAGCCAGTGTTCCGCAACCTTTTTCTGCTTGCGGCACACCATAAACTGTATTTATCCATGACTCAACACGGCACACCAAAATGTTAATCTCCTCAAAAACGTTTGATATGACACTATTAATATAAATACGCAATGTAATCAACCTATTATTATTATTATTATTATATTATTATTTTATTATATTATTATTAAACAGAAATCGACTCGTGCATTTATTAACAATTTATGAACTTTAATTCACTGTAGAAAATTTAAAAAAAAACCTTTTTCTGTTACTATTAAAGTAAATAATTCTATTCATACCTTGAATGTGATACTTGCGCCTGCTTAGCTACACACAGGCGGATGATCCGTGGCGAAATCCTTAACAATGCAAGTCTCGTTTCTTCATCTCTCCCTCTTTGATGTTTTAATTTCAGTCAACGTCGAGAAGCCCAGTTCACACGAATATGTAGTTGAAAATGGCAATAACACATTGACTGCGATCTCGGAGATGGCCGGGTATTCACTCCTTTTTGCCAACCAAAATGTGTCCAAAGGCACTTTGAGAAGTTTTAATTTCAATGTTTTGTCTGCTTTTAAATCTGCGAGTTCCTCTTGTATATTAATCGGAAGAGGTTTTGAATTCGCAACGAATGGATCACGAACCCAGTCGAAATCTTGAACACTCTCTTCAAAATATTTCTTGAACTTCTGCCGCAAGATTTCTAAATGTTCTTTAATTAAGTCCATCACCACTTCATTACCGTCAGTAAGTGGCCATACAGTCGCGAACATCTCAAACGACCCATTTTCAATTCTCTGTATCTACAAATTCAGCTTATTCACAAATCCTCGAATCTTATCCATATATTTCGTTCCTATACCTTGCATTTTTCTGTTAAGCTCATTCAAGTGTACGAAAATATCGGAAAGATAAGCAAACTTACATACCCATTCATCATCTGCAAATAAATCAGCGTACTCATGCCCCTCAACAGTCAAAAATGCATGTACCTCCTCTTTAAATTCAAATATTCGCGCTAACACTTTTCCTCGTGATAACCACCGTATTTCTGTATGTAGCAGGAGTGTAGTGTGTTCTGATCCCATTTCCTGACACAAAACGGAAATAAGCCGCGAATTTAGGGGTGGCGATTTGATGAGGTTCACGACTTTTACTACTTCGTCCGCGTCCAGCACAACTTTCCGAAAAGATGGCAAAGATTCAGCAACAATGGCTTCGCGGTGAATGAGACAATGATCGCATCGTATGTTATAGGATTTACTTCGCGTACTTTAGCTACAAATCCTTGTACTCGTCCTGTCATAGAAGCGGCTCCGTCTGTACAAACACTAAAGCAATCCTTATATTTTAATTCATAATGGAGCACATATTCATTAGTCACACGAAATATTTCTTCACTGGTGGCTCGCTCGGGAAGTTCTTCGCAAAAAAAGAGATTAGTTGCAATTACATCTCCATCGATGTGCCGAATGTAGGCAAGAAGTTGTGCGTGGCCGCTAATATCGGTGGACTCGTCGATCTGAAGTGAGAACTTCTGACTGCTGTTGATTTTCTCCTTCATAATGTCTTCAATGTCACTGGACATATCACTAACTCAGCGACTGATTGTGCCAGCAGAGAGAGGAATATTTGAAATTTCATAGCAGCTTCTGAACCCAGGACTATTTTCACCATCTCTTTACAAGCAGGGATTAAAAACGTTCCAGCTATTGTGTGTAGTTTTTTGGCCTTCACGATAAGTTCGCCTACCTTGTCTAGCTTCCTGTACTTTTTCCGAAACATGTACTGTCGCAGTCATGAACATTGCTTGTTTTTTGTTTTGTTCCAACAACCGACGAAAATAATTGATACCTTTGCTTGACAGAAAAGAATGTTTTGTTGATAAATGTCGTTTTAATTTACTGGGAGCCATAGCCTCATTACTGAGTTTTTCACCACAAATGATACACTCGGGGATTGGACATGTTTTATCACCACACCAAAAAAAAAAAAAAAAAAAAAAAAGATAAATAATTATCACTATACTCCTAGTTAACTAATTTTTGTTTCTTTTTTCGAGCTCAATGCTTTCACTACTTGCTCTCGTGGACGGAACACTCCGTACAAGAAACTTGTCCATCTTGGAAAAAAAATAGTTTAATAGTAATAGAAAATAGCAAGACTGACTAGCAAATCACAATTTTCGGACTACTTCAGAGCGCAGCTGTGATAGAACTAAAATAATTGTAAAACGCGGGACCTATACTTTTCAAAGGGAAGAAAGGACACATACACTGAAGAACAATTGAATTAGAGATACCTGTCTAGTAACGTGTACCACCACCTTTCGCCCTGATGACGGTGATGATTCGTCTCGGCATGGACTCGACAAGACACCGGAAGCGTTGGGAAGCCATACGGATCCACGACCCCTGAACAAGCTCCCACAGTTCACGAAGATTTGATGGAGGGGGTCATCTCTCTCGATGGTATCACAGATGTGCTCGATGGGATTGAGGTCAGGTGACCTAGCTGGCTAAGGAAGCGAGGTCACGTCGGTGGAGTGTTCATCCAACCATTCGGATACAATTCGAGAGCGATGGCACGGTGCATTGTCTTGTTGCAGGATGAGGTCCCAGTGGGATGTTGAAGACGCACAAACGGGAGCAAATGGTTGTCCAGGATATCCCGGTAACGTTGACCTGTGAGAGACGATGTCACACGTACCAAGGGTCCCATTTCAGTTCACGTAAACAGTCCCCAGGAGAATGCCACACCCACCAGCTTGAATAGTAGTACCCTGCTGGCAAGAAAGATCCATCGCTTCATGTGGTTTGCGTCGTACTCGTATCCTGCCATCCGCATGTACCAACGTGAATCTCGACTCATCAGTCCAAGCAACATTTTTTCCACATGTCTAGTGTCCAGTGGCGATGTTCCCGCGCCCATGCTAATCTTTGCACCCTGTGATGTGCGGTCAGCAGCGGTACCCTCGTGGGACGATGGCTTCTGTACCCCATAGCGAGGAGATGGTTCAGAATGGTGTGGCTGCTTACACGTTTTTGTGCAGCAACGTTAAATTGCAGAGTGATTTCTTGCACTGTGGCCCGTCTATCCGCTGTTACAATGCGAGCTAGCCGACGATGACCCCGCTCATCCACACGCTGTTGTCCACGGCAGTTGGCCCTTGAAGGGGTGGTTTTACCGGATTCGATGTACTCGCGGTGCACCCGTGACGCAGTGGCTCGTGAAAAATTAAATCGGAAAAACAGAACTCGAATCATTAAGGTGGTTCCACCTAAAATCTCCGTCTTATGTTTCTAACGGTAAAACTTCTTTATATAATTTCTTCGCAATTAATGTATTTCATAGGATGAAAATTTGCGCATCGATAAAACTAACTTTTAGTTATAGCATGGGATACTTAATACTTGCTAAAACATAACCATAATTAAGCAATCCAACATTTGTTTGTCTACTGACGTCATCAATGTACAGGTCGTGCCATCTATTAACAGGTCTGAACATTACTCAAAGATTTTAATATAATTATGGATATGTTTTAGCAAGTATTAAGTATCCCATGCTATAACATAAACTTAGTTTTATCGATGTGCAAATTTTCATCCTTGTAAAGAAGTTTTACCATTGGAAACATAAGGCGGCGATTTTAAGTGGAACCACCTTAATAATCCAATGTTTTTTAATTAGCACGCGATCACTTTGACATCTGAAAGTGATCTCGTACTATTATATAGCAGGCAATCATTTTGACATCGCGAGAGTACACACGAGTTGATCGATAAGTAATGACGCAACAATGAAGACGTTGCTGTGACGTCAAGCGTTCCAGAGAGACGGATCTGGGTGTTTACATTATTAATAACGCATTTGGCATCATAGATATACAAGGTTTTTTTTTTTTTTTTTCTGGTTTCTAACAGTTGTGTCATTAGTTTCAAAGTACACGACATTCTAAGTAAAACTTTTTATTTTAAGCGCTTACGCCACTGCGTTATATGTATATTCTGATCTAAGTCAACTGCCATAGAAACAGCACTCTTATGTAACGTAAAAAATATCCCGGTCCTTGGGATGACAGTATAACTAAATTCTGTATTTATTCTGCTTCTTTTCTAATTTCTTTTCAGAAATCTTTCACGGAGATTTACAACCCAGAACTATCCTGATTAACAACAAGTGCCAGATAAAACTTGCCGGTATTGGATTCAAAAAGGTAAGAGAAGTAAAGCGTTTTTATGAGAGCAATTTTATCTGAAACAGAAATGTTAGACTCAATTAAATCATGTGTGTGATAGCCATGGTATTAAATATGTATATATGCAGTATATATACATACGAGGTAGATCCAAAACTTCCCGGACTGGGTCAGTAAGTCCATAGATAGTTAGAGTTACAAAGCTGGAGCATATCTTCTTTTAAAATAAAACCCTCTTGCAACAACATACTTCTGCCAACGGCTGTAGAGTAAGTCGAAGCACTTCTGTAACCAATCCTGTGCAATGTCCTTAAGTGTACCAGAGATGCACTTTTCGCTTCTTCTGCGCTCGAAAACCGACGACCCTGAAGTCGACGTGTCAGCTCAGGGAAGAGGTGGAAGTCGCAGGAAGGCGAGATCAAGTGAGTACGGTGCCCATACAGCACAAAACGTTTCAGATATGTATCAGTAATGTTGCAGTCTCTCATTTTCGTTACACTTTCAGAGATATCTTACAATTACCTATCAGCAACATCTATTTTGAAACATAACTCTTTGTACATTACGGTTACGTTAAAAATAGCATTCACCGATACAACTGCATTATAGTTTCCATTGTACATAATTGTTACCTTGATGTTACATTCCAGCGATATTTAAGATTTTGATTTGGCAACGGCGTGGATGCGCATGCGCATTTGTGCCATTTCAACGAAGCACTCTCGTAGTCGTTCCACGTGCTACTGGGATATTCTTTGGTGATACTGTCGTACTCGAGTTAGCTTGGTGTAGGAGAACTGGCCACAGAAGTGGCCCCCAAAATTTTAAGGGGCCGTATAAAAATTGCATTTTTGACCGCTTCGTGTCCACGACTCCCAGAGGTTGGTTATCTGAGTCATATAAAGTTTCCATAATTTCGTCTTTCTTAATTGCGATTATTAATGTAATTCTTTGTAAAAAAAATATTTGTGATCTACAACTCAACAAAAGATTTCAGGGTTTACAAACTACAAGTCTGCAAATTATCTGAGACCATGTGCTGACTCAGGAAAACTGTCAAGGGGAGAAGGGGGTAATACCAAAAGTATAAAATATATAGAATTTCTGGTCCGATAGGGAGATTTTCAGCATTTACAAGCTATAACTCGATACGTTATCTGAGAGCATGTGCCTGCTTAGAAAACCTGTCGGGGGGGGGGGAGAATACCCAAAAGTGTAAAATATAAAGAAATTTCTGGTCAGATCGAGAGATTTTCAGCATTTACAACCTACAAATCAACAAATTATCTGAGGGCATGTGCTGCCTCAGGAAACCTGTCGCGGGGGGGAGGACGGGGGTAACACCAATAGTATAAAATATAAGGAATTTCTGGTCAGATCGGGAGATTTTCAGCACTTACAACCTATATCGCAACAAACTCTCTGAGGGCATATGCTGACTCAGGAAACCTTTCGGGGGAGGGGGGAGCAATACCTAAAATATAAAACAAAGTATTTCTGGTTGTAAATGCTGAAAATCTCCCGATCGGAAGAGAAATTCTTTATATTCCACACTTTTGGTATTCCCTCCCACCGGACAGGTTTCCTGGGTAGGCACATGCCTTCAGATAATTTGTTGAGTTGTAGCTTGTAAACGCTAAAAATATCCCGATCAGACCACAAATTCTTTATATTTAATATTTTAGGGTTTAAGCACCTTCCCACGAAAAGTTTCCTAGGTTTGCACATACCGCAGAAAATTTGTTTAGCTGTAATTTGTAAACCTTGTAAAATACGGTAAATAAGACAATACGAAATTACGGAAATGTTATGCGTGTCAGATAATTAATCTCGGGAGACGTGGCCGCGTAGCAGGACAGAACGCAATTTTTGTACGGCCCCTTAAAATTTTTTGTGGGCAGTTCTCCGGTGGCCACTTCTCCGGTGGCCACTTCTCCGGTGCTCAGTTCTTCGGTGGCCAGTTCTCCGCTTTGTCTTTGGCCCGAAAATCATGAAAATGTCTAAATTTCTTACTGAAAATGAAATATTAAAAAAATATATTTTATGAACAATAGCTGCTCAAGTAGCGGGGAATATAGCCACACGAAATGTGTTTATGCAGAACAATTTAATGGCACTGAAATTCCAATGTGTCCAATTCTCCGGTGGCCACTTACTTCTCCGTACCCGGAGTTAGCTAGTTAGTGTACACTAGTGTTCGTCTTTATAAGTTTTGCACGTCAGTGTATAATATCTTAGTATGTTTGCTGGTTTTGAATCAGAAAAAAAGTCTCAATAAAAGTAGTTGTTAGTTTGTAAAGGTAGAAAAAAATAATGTTGATATATTGAGAAGTTTAACGACTACGCAAAAAAAAAAAAAAAAAAATAGAGTAAGATATTGCATTAAAAGGTACGTTTCGTTAATTAATCATGAAGAAATTTAAGTCATGCTACAGAAAAATAAAATGATCGATGGAAAAAATAATGCATTTCTATTAAACAACGTGTTCGCAAAGCACTGGCCTTCTCGTTAGTTCCTACAGAACGCTGTAATCGCGACGCGTCTCATGGTTGAGTGGGATAATGCATCTGCCTAGAAACCCGCTGGAGAGGGGTTCGAACCTGGCGTGACTTCCAGGATTTGTATTTCCTTGGAAAGAAAATTCCCCTAGCGTCGTGACGTCACACCGTAAAATTCCCTGATGGGGAAAAACAAAAAGGCGTACAAAAGATATCGGTGAGACCATGTGGGGTAGTAAATAAAAAATTGGCGAGCAAAACATGTTCCGCAGGACCACGTGGCACACAAAATGTTATGGTTGAACACAAAGAGAAAATGACGGACAAAAGATGGTCGGGAAGATCACGTGGAAAAAAATGGCTGCGACTGACGTCATGATTCACCAGGAATCGACCAAATGCGTCCTTGAGGCAGCACGTGGACGAGTTCATTTTTACAGAAACCCCTATTATCACGTAACAGTAATGTAACGAAGTTACAAATATCTTTCAAACACGTAACAGTAACATGAATTTGTTATCTTGAAGTTACAAAGAACTTTCACTGTATCGTATCAGTTATGTTTCAAAGTTATGTAACGTTTGCGGACATTTTGACGCAACCGTAAGGCAGGGCCGGATGGAGCTTTTGCGGGGCCCGGCGCAAAATTTAATTGCGGGGCCGCGTATTAAAATTTCATTGCTGGCACTAGGAAATAAATCTCATATTTTAATACGAGTAAAGTCGTTACGCAAAAAACGTCGGTAATAAACACACATGATGTGAAATCCACAAATTTGCCGGTGTGGCAACGAAACCGCATCCCTCTACTCCGGAGCCGAAAGCTTTCCCAATTAAGCTACACCGACGGAATTTATCGCTGTAACTTTTCCGTCCTGACATGTGCTTCACCTCTATAATACGTCATAACGAAAACTATCATAAAGACAAAATTATTATCTCAAAGAAGTATTTGCTTTAAACTTAAGAAAAAGATAAAAATTGGACTGAAAGTTCAAAGAAAGAGAGAGAGAGAGAGAGAGTAAAAAGTGTTAAAGTCTACGATTTTCTTTCCGGGCAGAGCGGGATTGAGGTTGTATTGTGATTCTTATAAAAACTTCTTCACAAAATGATAAAAACATACGTGCGTACTGAATATTTTTGCATTGCGTATATTTTTTGTAGGAAATTATAAGGTTCCCTGTGAAATAAGCTCGTATAAACAGTGTTTTTCGCCTGATACATGTTTGGCAATTGATTTTTAATGAAAAAGGGAGTAACTAACAAATTAGTGATTTTTTTAAATTTTATACGAGCTCATAGGTGATTTTTTTATTTTATTTATTTCTAGTAATGTTTTTAAAGTCCCTGAATAAATGGCCTCCATATGTAGCCCGAAACTAAGTTTGATATTGTTCTTTTAGTTTCTTTAAATTTCAGTATCTGGTTTGCACGCAAAATGTTAAATATATAAAATGATGAAAATTAATTTGCTATTCCATGAATGCGGAAAATATTGTGGTAGTTACAATAACCACTTGAAATCTGCAAATCTCGGTATTTGTAGGGCGAAAGGCGATAACCTATTCGAAAATGGGGGATTGGAAACAGGAAAAAAAAACTGAAAGAAAAACATCTTTTTAAGGACCTCGCACCCCAAAATGTACACACCAAAAATAATAATTGTAAAAATTTCTACCGAAAGTGGGTTTTTTCCTGTACTGCGGGGCCCCTTGAAAGCGCGGGGCCCGGGACAACCGCCCCGATTGCCCCTGTGGTCCATCCGGCCCTACCGCAAGGCTTCTGAAACATTACTGTTACATTTTTTTTTTTTTTTATTGGAGGTTTAACGACCACCGTGAGCAACTCAATGGGCTATAAGCAGTCGCCCGTCCCCAATTTAGGGTCACTGGTTCCAGGGAAGGGAGAGAGCCAGTGCCGTAAGACAAACACAACATCCATGCCTCACCGGGATTCGAACCCGGACCCCTTTCGGACGAATGATCAGGGGCCATCGCCTTAGACCACTGCGCCACCGGGGCGGCACTGTTACATTGCACAACGTATCTGTAAAGTCGCAATGTTTCAGTGTTACGTACCTGTAACATATACGAAATATTTTGGGCTGTGTGGGTGGGTGTGGGAGGACAACAGTTCAGCGGCGAAGCGTCCATAGACGCAATGGAAGCGCCGCTTCCCTACGAAATCGTGAAAAAGACAATGTTTTTTTCAAAAATTCAAATACATTTATGCATTGTTTTTCAGTTATTTCATAATAAAAACAAGTTTCATGATTACGCTACTAAGTGAATGTATTCGACTTGCGGCCGGTTACGTTAATGCCGACTGTTGCGAACCAGGCAATTCCGTGAGGCTTCTGTTTTTCGGACACACATGGCCGTACTACGTTCTCCGTGACCGTGGGTGGAGGCGATCTCTAGTGCGCTTCTAGCCTAGCCTCCTAGCCCAGCAAGGAAGCCAAAGAGGCGCATGCGCGTGACGTCCCTTTCGGACGCGCATACTACGTTCTCCGTGGATGCGATTTCTAGTGCGCTTCCAGCTGTAACCTCTCAGCCCTGCATGGGAGCCTGAGCAGCGCATGCGCTTGACGTTTGACTCTGCGTTTAGACCGCTTCCAGCTAGTAACCTTAATGTTTCAGTGAAATTGTTTGTCTGCGTATAAAATGATTACTTCGTTGTTTCTGTGTTCTATTGTATTGGCTGTTAATGTGTGAAAATAGTATTCTGCAGTGATATTCATCGTGAATATACAGTATATGTGAATTATACTGAATTTACTTTTTTGATCAGCTTCTGTGAGTCAATCTAAGTTCTTTCTTACACTTTTTTGTATGGTTTTTCGTTACACTGACAAGTTGTTTCAAATCTTACAAAGCAATCTTCTTTCCCTGTATCAGAGAAGAATGCGAACTGATTCAGTTTCTGACGAAGACAGAAATTCGTCGTGCAGTCGATTATTTCGAGAAGTTCTCGACATTGTTAGTTTGAATATTTCCTTAATATTCCGTGAAGTGCCAATGTTAAGTGTTTCTATGTACGTCTGCTTGACAAAACACAATTTCCTCAATTCATCACGAAATTTCCAGAGATCGCTTTTTTTATTCGAAAGAAGCTTTTCCTTCATTTTTCGATCTCATTTGTCTGAAAAGTGAACTCAGCGCAATTTATTCACAGCCGGATATGCTGAAAGAAAGTGTCGGTGAATTTTACCAGTATCTGATTGCTGAAGACCTGGTCAACGTATTCCCCGAGATATTCAGACTCAGTCATCTTATATTGACTATTCCTGCAACAAATACATCTGCTGAAAACACCTTTTCTGCAGGGCCGTGGTGAGCAAGCTCGGGCCCCACTGCAATAAAATCTCCGCCCCGCCCCCCACCCGACCATGGCTCCTCCACTAACCACATAATCCATATTTCCGTTTCCTCATCTACCCCCCCCCCCAACCATTCCCCTACTTCCCGACAACCGGACCGGTTGCAACTCTTCAATTTTTTAGTGCATTTAAAGCAAGTTTTGAATTTATTACATTTTTTACATTTATGACATAAATTACGCATTTTTACGCGTCACGTAGGAAGTATTGTTTTACGAGTAACTTCCCGAAACTCTGGTGACGGTGTAGCTTGAAAAATATTCGGACACCATAAAGTAATAATTAGAAAAAATTACTTTATAGAAATGGGCTCTGGGCTCTGGTGCCACAGCACCCCCCCCCCCCCCGCTCTCCTCAATCCTGCTTTTCTGCACGCAAATGAATCAAAACATTTAAAAAATATATAGATCCGTTGTAAAATATGTATTTACAATGACGTTCCTATGATTCCCACATAAATTAAATTCTCGTAACCAACAAAATGTTTGACTGCCATTATTTTATTCAGTATGTGGTAATATATAAAATGTTTAAATGTTTATAAGTACATAATTTTAAAATATATATGCATACATACTTTTAATATTTGCATGTACACTATCTACCAACAAGTAATTGGACACCCCTGCAATCGACGATATCTGCGGTCCTGATACACGTCACGGCCGCCGCCGTTAAATATCGTGTGGGAAACAACAACGCAACCAGTCGCAAGCCAGTGGCCACGCAGTTCGGAGCTCTCTGATTTCGAGAAAGGTGTAATCGTCGGGCATCACAGAAATGGCCGACACATACGCGACATATCCAGCGAGTTGAAGTACCCAAAATCGACAGTGGCCTACGTGATTGGCAAGTGGAAGATGAGAGGATAACTGTCGGAATGTGTCCTGACCCGGCAGACCCACAAAACTGGGAGTTAGAGATCGACGGGTGCTGGCCAGAGAAATTCGGAAGAATTTTTCTGGCCAGCCCCCGTCGATGGGCCACATCCGCGGCCAGCACAAAATCGATGGGCCACATCCGCGAGGAGATTCAACAGGCATCCGGGAGTGTTCTTTCGATGAATACCATCCGTAAGGAAGCCCATCTGCTCGGTTATCATGGACGTGCTGCCGCCCACAAGCCTTTGATCGCCAAGTCCAATAGCACTGCTCGGCTAACGTGGTGCAAAGAACGTCGACAGTGGACCGTTTAACAGTGGAAACAGGTTCTCTGGAGTGACGAATCAAGGTTTACCCTCTGTACCGTTCGGATGGCAGGGTCTGGGTTTGGAGTCTGCCTGGAGAACGCCTTCTGCCGGAATGTATTGTGCCAACTGTGAAGTTCGGCGGCGGTGGAATTATGCTATGGGGCTGTTTCTTCTAGTATGGCACGGGACCCTTGGTCGCTATTCCTGGTTGACTCAACGCCGAGACCTACTGCACCATTTTGGATGACCATGCGCTTCCTACGTTGTGGCAGTTTTACGGGGTGGACCCATGTTACTTTTGGGATGACAATGCCACCTATCATGTTGCGAGGTCCACCATGGCTAGGTATGGTGATAATGGGGTTAATCGAATGGATTGGTCTGCGCAGAGCCCAGACCTTAACCCTATCCAGCACCTCTGGGACGAGTTGGAGCGTCGACTTAAGGGGTGCCCCCACCGTCCGAAATCGGTGAAGGAACTGACCTGTCTTCTCCAAGCCGAGAAAATACCGCTAGCCGTCGTACAACGCCTGGTTGATAGCATGCCCCGGAGGGTCGCAGCTGTAATTGCCGCTCGTGGAGGCTCCACCAACTATTGAAGGTGAATAAACTTCATATTCTTTTGCTATCACAGGTGTCCAATTACTTGTTGGTAGATAGTGTATATACACTGCTGGACAATTGCTAAGGACGGATCATAAACGGCTATATAGCGCATAAAAAAGTAAATGTGGTTGGATGCCAAGTGAAATAAAATAATGTCAGAATGCCAGGACATTACAAGAAAGACAATTTATTGTGCTCTATAATTCAGAAGGCTTTAGAACGTGTTCAAGGGGACAAACAGGCCATTTTGTGCAGAATAAGTAAACGTGAAAAAAATGCAATTACCGTCCGCAGGCGTTCCGGCGTAAGATGTCAATACGGGATATGGCCACCATAGAGAGCGATGCAAGATTCCACACGTCGTGTCATGCTTTGCACAACATTATCAAGCAGCTGTTGGGGTAATTTATCCCATTCCTCTGTCAGTGCACGGATGAGGATGTCCTTGTTTATTGGAGGGCATTGGCGACCAGCAAGATTCCTCCCCAAAGCATCCCACACATTTTCAATGGGATTCAGATCTGGAGAACGTGCTGGCCATACGAGGCATTGAATATCCTCGCTCTCAAGACACTCCTGGACAGCGACTGCTCGATGACATGTTGCGTTGTCGTCCATGAAAATGAATCTATCACCGACAGCACCACGGAACATGCGAACATGAGGTAGCAGAACATCATTAATGTATCGTTGGCCAGTCATAGTCCCAGTTGGAAGCACATAGAGGGACGTACGGCCATTGATCATGATGCCAGCCCATACCATGACACTACATGTCGGATATCGGTCCCTTTCCTGTATGTTTGCTGGACAATATGCAGTACCACTATCACGCCAGATCACTTGTCGTCGACAATCAGACGATAGACTGTATCTACTCTCATCTGAGAAGAGGACAGCAGACCAGTCGTTATCAGACCAATTGCGATGTTGATGGCACCATTGCAAACGGGCGGTACGGTGACGTCTGGACAATGGGATGCACACAACAGGACGGTGGGCGTATAGCCCTCCTTCATGCAAACGTCTGGCGACAGTTTTTCGGGAGATCCGCTTGCCAGTAGCAGCCATAAACTGATTTGCTACCTCACTAGCTGTGCTGCGCCGGTGTCTTTTTGTTGATAGCACTATGTACCGATCTTCTGCAGGTGTCGTACTGCGAACACGACCTCCCCCGTGACGTTTGCTACACTCTCCATTTGTTTGAAATGATTTACAAAGCCTTGAAACGACACTGTGGCTGACGTCGAACTCCCTGGCAACATCTGTTATTTTTCGCCCTTCTTCAATCTTGCCAATAATACGGCCACGCGTAAAATCATCTAGGTGATGTCGGGTAAGACATACTGAAAATTGCAAGTTCGTCAATTGATTCCTTCCCTTTCAACTTTGCGTTTGAACAACAACGGTCAATACGCGTCAAAGTCCTTATATCTCTTATCAGCGCTATAACGTCACGAACAAGTTCGGCAATCCAAAATTTGCATACGCACAACACGTCTTACTGTATCCCGCACTTATGCTAATTTCCACATTTTCCTGCCTTCCATTTTATGGCTGCTATCGTTGCTATTGTCATCCGTCCTTAGCAATTGTCCGGCAGTGTATAAGCATATTTTTTTATTACAAATGCATTTTATGTGTATTAATAAAGTGACTAAAGATAGGCTATTCTGACCGCTTCCCCTTCCAGAAAAGTCACGCTCCGCCACTGCAACAGTTTTTGTTTTGGCGAGAAACTCACGAAAGAGGAGCAACCTGTGTACCGGTGCATAGTCGTGCAACAGGACCCACGATTGATCGCCCCACAGTTGAGGCTCCTTCCTGCGGATCGACTCACGTAGACGTCGCAATGATGTCCAGAGAGAGAGCTCCTTGTTGACGGTGCGTCTTTCAGGGATAAATTCAAGATCAACAATATTCTAGATGTCGAAGAAGGCCTCTAACATGATCTTGCCTTTGCTGCTATCTCGGCGGAATTTCTGCTGGCGTGAAGACGATGGCGATTTATATGTAGCTGATGCCCGCTTAGTCTGGTCTTTGTCGGCGGTGTTTACGAGATCACCCGCCATTTCCATCCATATGGCCAACTGATCTCTTAACGTGCGTGAGACGATGTGTCGACTCGCCCGATGCATCTTCAAATCATCTGTTAGTGTCCGTTGACACAAAGTCTCCGATATCCCAACAGCCCTCTGCTATTTACTCGATCGCCTGGTGGCGCGTGCGATGGCCACAACCTTCAAAATGTTTTCACCCATGCGAGCTTCCACTGGCTGCGTCTTTCGTTCGTCGTCTTTGACCTCCTGTATACCTTCTCTGAAGCGTCGATACCAGTCGAACGTTTGTGAAAGCGACAGGGCGTTTTCGCTGTAAACTTGCTTCAACATCTCCGAAGTTTCTGTTTGTACTTTTGTCCAAACGAATGCAGAAATTCAATGTTATTCTTTTTGATTGGAGGTTTAACGACCACCGTGAGCAACTCAATGGGCTATAAGCAATCGCCCGTCCCTAATTTAGGGCCACTGGTTCTAAGGAATGGAGAGAGAAACAGTGCCGTAAGATAAACATAACATCCATGCCTCACTGGATTCGGAACCCGGACCCCTTTCGGACGAATCCTAAGAAGCCATCGCTTAGACCACTGCCGGCATAATAATGTTAACATCCTGCTCAAAAAACACAATTTTTTCATGAATCGCCGAACACTGCGTAAGTTGCTCACAATACCCGGATGTACCGCAGCGAGCGCGTGACGTTGATGGACGAAACCAATTTTCCTGTGAGGGAGGATAATATCGTAACGTAATCCAGTAATCACCGTGGGTATGTGATACACGTATACTTGGCCATACAGGCGTCGCGTCGTCTGGTAACTTTTGGATCTTACTCCGTATATTAGTTATGTAAAACTTCACCACGAGCAGTTGAATAACTTAAACATACAAGCAGTCATGCTAGCCTTCCTTCCCCCTTCACGTAAATGAGTAGCCATGCTTTATTTAGTAGGCTACCTTTGTTTGGAATGACGGCGCGTATGCGACGCGGTGATGGATTCTATGAGATGCTTAAGTTTGTTTTTATTTTTTTATTTTATTTATTTATTTTATAGGATTTCTGCTGTACAATATTATAGAAAAGTAATATAATACTCAGTAACAATACAATATGTGCCACAATCATAAACTAATTGTACAAATAAAGTAAACAAATTCACCAATGAAACTCACAAAATACGACAAATCACCAAAACTTTCACAATAAATACAAATTCTGCACAACAACAAAACTCATTCCATTGAAAATTAAGATCAATTGTCAATATGAATAAAATATTATATGTTAGTAATATGTTACAGGGCTTGGTGCTGAGTTCTATTATAGCGCCCTGTGTGGAGGGTTTGTATGATGCTTGCTCTGTATATGGGGGTTGATTCCGTGTTATTTCTCCCGACAGATGCAGATAAATCGAATACAAAGTATGAAAAAGCGACTAAAGTTAAGTTTTGCTCTTGCAGTGAGGAAGACTTTTATTCAGGTGTCGCAGGAAATGGCACCAAGCTTTTGTCCGTCATTTTTGTGCTTTCATTGTTTTATTAACACCTCGGATCACCTTCTGCCTCTCTCATCATCGGCCTCCTTACTTCCTACTTATCTTCGTCCCCCGAACTCGCGAGCCCTTCGCACCTCGCTGAAAACCTCCTTCTTCCTCGACTTCCTGCCAGTGAGTCCCTTGTCCTCTTGTTCGGAGAAAAAAACCCTAAAAACTGTCCCCTCGCCGAAGACCAACGCATTCCTAGAAAGCGCGGCTGCACCCTAAAATGCCTCCTCTTTGAAAAACGCAAAGATCTTTTATTAATTTCGCTGCCCCCTCTTCAGTTACTCCCTCGCCTGGGACCGCCGAAGAGCAATAATGTCCTGTTCTTCTCTTCTCACATCGACGAAACTATAAATCTTAACACTCCCTCATTTGAAGGGACGCGTGAGAAAAAGCGCACTTTAACAACCTGTCGCCCTGCTCAACAAAATGGCGGGTATTGAAGGGAAATTGTTACAATTCCCTATTTCTAAAATGGCTACTGAACTTCACTTCTGGTAAATATGGATGTTCTGGTTACAAATAATTAAATGTACAGCAAAGGGCCAGGGGAAAAAGGCTGAAAAAACTGCCTGACAAGCCCCTGATCTCCTCTAAATAAAAATCAAATATTCCAGTCCAGTCAAGACAACGAAAGCAATCTTACAATACGTTTCTTTTACAAATCACGAAGCAATAAATTCCAATATTCAATTTCCCGTCAAAAAACTCCTTAGCACTCGCTTAAATACCGGATAACGTGCCTCTGATCTAATAATTAACGGTAATCCATTCCACTCACGCAATCCCAACACATTGATGTTATTAAACATTAAACATGTATATACGAGCCCACGGAGTAGAAAAACCAGACCCACCATGAGTATCATAGGAGTGAGTGGTAAGCCATAATGCAATCAAGTTGGAATATCTTCCTGTAAAAATACGTTCATGGACCATCAGCAGCAATCTGTATTTATGTAGTTGCTCAATAGTTTATATTTGAAAATGACGAAAAAGAACCTCCGATCCAACCGAATAGTTTAACAATCGGACAAACTTCCTCTGCAACACAGATAAACGAACTATGTTACACCTTGTAGTAGCCCCCCCACATTAAAATTCAGTACGACAATACAGGAAAAATAAAAGAATAGTATAAAATTAACAGAATTTTAACTGACAAAAAACCAGAAATCCGCGAAATCATACCAATGCGAGATTTGTCCCAAGATAGAGATTCCTGCCACAAAACATAGCGCAATTGTTGATGCAGGAGGATGTGGGCGCCTAACAGCTCTTTGCAGGATGTCCCACAACTTTTCAAATTGCATTGATCCCAGGGGATCTGTAAGCCAGGGAAGATGATGGAAGTCCTTTTCGTTATCACCGAACCATTCTTCATTCTAGCACGACGCTGTACGGCATTACCATTCACAAAAATGAGATTACATGCAGGAAAAAAAGTGTCAACTTTGCAGCCGCTTGGTCCGTTACAACACTCAGACATCCCTGGGCGTCGTCTTACCTTTTACTCGTGTCAGCGTACCCAATCCGTACTAACAAAACATCTCCCATAGTATGGCGCCACATCCAGATGCTTGGATTGTATTCACAAGGCATGCCGTGTCCATCTCTTCAAGAGGTTCTCTCTGCACTCTCTGTCAACCATCAGGACAAAATAATGTAAAGCGTGTTTGATATGACCACATCCCTTTTTTCCGTTGCTCTACTGCCCATTCACGGAGTTCTCAGTACTACCGTAATTGCCATCTGCTCCCTTTTGATTTTTGAGAAGCCCTCATGCATTTCTCCCTTTTTTTGCCATCCAAACCCCTTTAACCAAAAATCCTCAATTCATAAAGGAATTTAAAACAAGCTCAACATCCCAGTGAAAAAATATTTCAAATTGAAAATAAACACAAATGGTTTTTCTTTTCACAAAAAGTTAATGAAAAGGTAATTTTCCTTAAGAAGTATCAGAAACAAAACGAATTCAATGTGAAGGATGATGCATTTTCTTCGTGAACTAGGAAATCCTAGGTCTGAAAGGAGAAAGTTTGCAACGAAAATCGTTTGCGAAGTCTGTAGATTTTCTGTTTCATTTTATTAAATTTGAAAAAAAAAAAAAAAAGAATTCTGTAGATCAGTGGCGTATATTCGAGGCTAGCTGCGAATCCCAGAGAATGCACAAATAAAAGTTAATTAAATATACACAAATAAAAGTTAATTATCAACGGTATTAAGATATGTCAATGCTTTCGGTGCGAAAAAACACACGAGCGGATTCGCTTCTTTCGATTATGAGAATCAGTCTGGCGAGCGATGATCAACGGCGTAACGCAAGTAGGTCTTCGAGAGACTTCGCTGTTCTGATGCGAAGAGCTTCAATACTATCTCCTGCTAGCATTTCCATGACAATCTGAATGAGCAACGGAGCTCGTGAGTGGTCATTGCTTTGGCCAAGGGTTTGCTCCGAAAAAACGAAGACTTCGAACTACCTCAGTCGCTCTATGCTTCCAGCGCATGTTTCGCGAGAGTTGTTTCAGTTTGTGTGAAGTGTCAATGAATTAAAATCAGTGATATTATATCTTAAATTCGTGGCTTTGTTGGATTCGAAGTGTTTTGATAAATTTTGTGAAAACTTCCCTTAACATCTACTATCAGAGCTTAAAGAACTCTATGCTTTTCATTTTGATACAGCTCGATTAAAAAATGAACTGAAGGTGTTTAATTCCCTTGATGAATACAAAACAAACCAGTAAGAAACATTACTTGTTACATAAAGTTGGATGATAGGACATAGTGTTTATTGAGGTGTACAAATTAGCAGATCTGATATTAAACTGTTCATCAACAACTGCAACTGCCGAAAGAAGTTTTTCCTTATTAAAAAGAATCAAGATATATCTTAGAGCCACACAAGGACATGCACATTCGAGCAACTTGGCTGTCTATTTTGTTAATAGAGAAAAACATTATTTTTAAATATGAAAAAAGTACTCGAAAGAAATATTTGTGTGAAAACGTAACACTCAAGTTCACACAAAAGGAAAGAAGAATGGAGTTCATGTACAAATAAGTGTTCAAATTCTAATCCTTATAATTATTTGGTATCATGTTAGCAATAGCATGTACCTAAAATTTAGAAAAAAAAATGTTACTTCTATTATTTAACAATTAAAAAATGAACTTCGCAATAAAAAAAAACAGTACTGTGGGGGAGGGGGGGGTGAGATAGCCCAAGTCTCGGACCCGAGATACGCCACTGCTGTAGATAGATACGTCGACGAGAACCGGAATAATTATGAACAGCTAAATTTATCTAAATGTCTTTACAAAGTACTTGGAATACTTCCTTTACAGGGAAAGAAGAAAATGTCAGAAGAGACGAAAAGTTAAGCGTTTGAGCGAAGGTTAAACGTTTCCAAAGTTGGATTTTCCCCGTAAACGCTTGGATGTCATCGTGACTTCTATACTGTGTGTATCATTGTTTCCATGTAGCTTCTGATTCAGGTTGTTCAAAGTTTTAAAATGGGCACTAGGTTTGCTAGTGAAGTTAGAAACGTTTGATCGGTAAAAGCAGAATATAACTATTATTTCTTCTGCTGCTTGAGGAAATTTTCCATTTCTTTCAGTTCGAATAATCCTGAAATCACATTCCTTTCGGAAAGCCAACGTACCGCCATGTGAAACAAAAATATTTTTTAATTCGGCTGCAAAAAGTTTCGTGTTAAAAGCTCTGTTTTTCACAAAACTGACAACTTCAATTCAACGAGACCCTTAGTTCAATCACGAAAGGGTCTTATGAGTATTGTTCAATCACAAGGTTTTGCCTCTGTATGAAGGAGCTAGTCGTGGTTACAGAGGAATGTTTTTCTTTCACCAATGTTACAAATCCAGAGCGAGAACCAAGTATCAAATCACCGCAGCACCATCTACAAACGACAAATATTTTACCCATTACCTTTTTTTTTTAAAAAAAAAAGGTCGAAAATCGTTTTAACAACATCACGAGCAGTTAATAACATTGTGCTGCATTAGTGATATCGTCACTCTGAATTGAGAGAAATAATTTCACTGCTTTCACAGCTTGTAGTTTAAGATTAGGTCTTTAATACGACATTTCACGGAACTGTTGCAAAACGAAATTTCCGATAAATTTTTCTTGGCTCTGGCACGAAGCACAACATCAACCAGGGTCGGATTAAGGCCTTACTGGGCCCCTAGGCTGAGACAGTTGAATGGGTCGCAAGGCTACGACATCTGAGTGGGCCCTTAAAGAACTTATGACGTGAAATCATTATGAAATTCGTTAAAACACGAAACTGTAATTACTAAATCATCTGTAGTTTTCATAACAATTCACTGTATTTTTCATCCTTCTCATAAAAACACGAGTTAAAAACTTAAGGTTCTTAGATTTCGTTTTGGATTTTTTAATGATTTAGCATTATATATTTTTCTTAGTGCATCTCTTTTGCTATACAATGTGGAGCCACTGGGGACTTCAAGCATTAACAGGTCCAAGTGCAAATTGGATGGCATGTGTGAATGGTAGTGAAAAAGCTGAAACTCTCTCGCCGATCCCGCTATACACAGCCACATGAAACCTTTACCCTTAGTCAGTCACTGCCTTAAAATCTGTTCGTCTTCCAGCCTCTGTTTCTGACAAAGTGGAAATCATACGAGACAAAAATAAAACTATTTCATAAATCTCTTCTTTCTCTCTCTCTCTCTCTACATATCTATCGATAATTTGCTCAGACATGCCTCCTGGACCCTTGGTCATGGTGGGCCCCAAGGCTATAGCCTCCCCCTTAATCCGGCCCTGACATCAACTACTTTCAATAAGCAAGACTCCACAAAAGTTTCTTCTTTCTCTGAGTTAAGCGATGTGCAATGACGGTTCGTAAGACACTCCTACGATTTTGGATATCACTTGATGAAAAGCTCCAGTAGTGCCGTTCAGCCACACATAACTTTAAAATTTTGACATTTAGCAGGGAAAAAACCCATCTTTGTCTTGGTTTTTTAAATTTATTTAAAGTGATAAAAATATCTGTTTGCTATGAAAATCTCGCAGTCTCACACATCTTTCTGACCTCTCAGAATTACTCCGCATTTCCCAGTTAGAAAATCAATGCTCTAGGCTAATAATATGTTTAATTCGTATGGCACAATTATTTATTCGAGTATGGTGTGTGCGAGGTAGCTGAGAAACGGACAAAGGTATCGAGACAATCTAAAAATATTTTTGCAGTCTAAGAAAAATGAAGAACGGGTACCATCATAAAATTACACCATCAAAGAAACTCTACGCCACACAGTATTTTAGCTTTCTTCAAAACAGGCGGTGCCATCTACATATATTTGATTTTATGCATATTAATACGGAAGTATTGCTTAAAATAACTGTGCCTTTGTGCCCTATGTGATTCCAGATCTTCGCATTCAATGTTCATTTTGAAAAAGAAAACATAAAAATACTATGTATTAAAAATATTTTTGTTAAATTTTGTGCAAACTGTTTTTATATATTACAATTTAGAAATAGGTCAATATGGTATGCAATTCGTATTATACCTTTTCCCTGTTAGTCTGGATTAATGAGGATTTGTTTTACCTTAAACTGTTAAAATTATCATTGAATTTTTGCAACTTTCAGCTTAGGCAAGGTATTGAAAATGACGGAACATCTGGATCAATTAATTATATGGCTCCCGAAATGTATCTAACTAGTCATCAGGAAATAACACTTGCTTCTGGTAAGCATTCATTTTTACTTCGGAATTTAAGTAGTCACCTTACTATATGAAACAAATGAAAAATACTTTAGAACTGTTCGATATTGTATTTTAACTCTTTAAGCGGTCGATGTACCTGAACCAAATAATGCCAAAATTTTCTGTTCTCCCAAAACAAAAATGTTCACACAGCTGCAGGTTTTTTCACTAAAACTACGGTAAAACAACTCCTTTCCCCCTTCTGGTCTCAGCAGTACCGAGCATAACCCTGTAGCTTGTGATAGGCGCTTTCGTCTACACTCCAATTCACCCTAAAAGTTATAACGAAGTAAATTTCTCCGTCATTTTTATCTGCGCCAGGATTCGAACCCGGGCCCCCTCATTCCGGAATAAGTTGCTCTACCAATTGAGCTACGCGGACGTTTTATTCTGATTCCTATCTGCCTTTATGTCGTGTGCGTCCTTCTGGCAGGTACGTCACATCTCCTGGTACGTTACATCATCTCCCCTTATTTATTTATTTATTTTTTTTTATTCGAAGTGCTCGAGAAGGGATTCTCTTATTTTTCCTATCTCGCGGTGTGGAAAGAACATCACACCATTGCGAGAATTTGAACGGTCGGGTCATCCGGATAGTTCGGGGGCCACTATAACGAATTCAATTTCTCCGTCATTTTTATCCGCGCCAGGATTCGAACCCGGGTCCCCTCATTCCGGAATAAGTTGCTCTACCAATTGAGCTACGCGGACGTTTTATTCCGATTCCTATCTGCCTTTATGTCGTGTGCGTCCTTCTGGCAGGTACGTCACATCTCCTGGTACGTTACAAAGTGTACTACTGGGAAAGGCGGGAGGGCATCTCGTCGAGGAACTCAAGAACGGTATCCATCCGCGTTAATCTGCTCTTCTACTGTTTCCTTTCGGGAGGGGGGGGCACCCACCCACACATCCCACAAGCAGTGGGGTTGTGTCAGTGGGGTTCTGGTGGAGGCCGAATTGCTTTCCCTACTGCCTTCGAGAATCCCCGATTGTCAACTTATTACATCTGTGTTGTTAATGTTGGAAAAGGTCTTCCAACCCTTCCTCCTGTCCGAGTCGTATCCCAAGTGTGCAGAAATAGCCGAAAGTGCGAAGCTCTTGATTCAGCAACTTCTCAGAACAAATTTATTTCTAAAAGGGTTCTAACTTCTAGACTTTTTTTTTTTAGATAGCAATTTTGTCTGATAAACTGTTGAGCAAACAAAAAGGGATTCAAAGCAATAATTCCGATGATTTTCGCTCTAAATGCTAGGGACTATTTTTCGTAGCCGAGGTAGCTGTTTCGTATCCTTCATAGTGGTTCACTCTTAGGTTGACACGGAGTATAGTAATTTTTCCTCTTCTCTATGACCCAAGCCGTGATGGGGAACGGTCGATACCCCTGACACGGACATCATGCCACTGTTCCATTTTTAGATCATTGTAGGTCGTTCTTTTTCTACGTCATTGCCCTAGCCCATTTAGCTGGTAATCAGTTAGAAAGGATTAGTGTCAAAAATTCCCTAAATGGCCGCCACTTTGAATAACAAAGCTAAGAGAAAAGGAGAAGCAACGCTTTCTGAAACGGACATTTACTCCTCCCAGAGGCGTTCGAACCATTTCTTAGACAGCGAATATATTCGTCCAAGCTGGTTTCAGCAAATTTTGCTAACGCCGAGTTAATTTGTTCCAGCCGGTGCTTGAGAATTTCATCACATTTTACTTTTTTATCTTTGAAGAATTTGACACAGTAGTGCCCCGTCTTTTGCTAACTTTATTCACGAACTCATGATGGAATTGACGCTGGCGCCTAATAGGAGATATTACGAAGGTCATTTCAAAAGTTTTGCACACTGTGGGTTATCTCTTAAAAAACGAATTTATTTCACAACATACCTTTACAGGCCTTCGAAGTTTCTTTATGACAGCGGCCCAACTTTTGGGCAAGTCTTGTATTCCAGTCAGGACACCTCTATTGTTGATGCATCGAATTACTCGGGTCACCTCATTAGAAACATCCTGAATCGTACTGAATTGTTTCCCGTGGAGTGCGGCTTCTTCAGATTTGGGAATAAGTCATAGTTTGGTGGGCTAATGTCAGGACTGTGTGGCGCATGGGGAAGCAATTCCCATCCATACTTTTCCAGAATGTCTCTTACTGTACGGACAACATGTGGCTTCGCGTTTTCGTACAAAATGATGACACCAGCTTCGAGCATGTCGGGCCTTCTTCGGCGAATCTTAACATTTTAAGTGGCCGATGTTCCTGAACCAAACAATTTCCTAAATCTGCAGTGCTTCCCAAACAGAAATGTTCACATAGAAGCCGGGTTTGACGAAAGCTACGGTAAAACAATTTCTTTGCCCTTCACATCTTAGACGTACTGGTTATATAAGCCAGTCAATGATGATTGGTGCTCACTTCGAATCTCTTTAGGGTATACCTTAATTTCCTTAGAGTATTTCGACAACTTGCTCCTTATGAGTATTTTGATAATCTCTTAATTTCTAGTACTTCATTCTCTTCTTCATGATCCAAGGCATTATAGGAAAGGGCTAGTTCCCCTAACATGGCCACTACGCCACTGGGCAGAAATAAGTGACTCAGACATCTTCCCTCTCCTTTCCTAGGTTTGTCGCAAGTGTTATAGATCTTTCAGCTTGTCATCATCCTGAAAGGATTAGAGCCAATCATTTCCCTAAATGACCACGTTGAACAACGAAGCTAAAGGCGAAAGCAATGCTTTTTAATTCTCAGGTTTACGCGCGTTCCAACCACTGCTTAGACAGCGAATATATTCGTGCCATTTTGCTCATCCCGAGTTAATTCGCTCCAGCCGGTTAAAGGGTTAAGACGCAAAACATTTTGCAAAAATCTGTAGTATTCCGCTGTTACAGTGGTTCCCTATTACTCTCACTCCAACTTGCCATAGGCCATAATCATCATCATCTTAACCTTCGATTTTTGGCGGGGCAATTTTTTCTGGCGAGGTGATTCTGGATGTTTCCACTCAGCGGACTGAGATTTCAGTTCTGGTTCAAAATCTCTTATCCAGGTTTCGTCTATAGCAACAATTCTGTCCGAAAACTGCTCGCGTTCTGTACCGCTGAAGTAATTTTTCTGCGATCCCTTTGTGAACTGCTTGCTGCACTTCACTCAGATTATGCGGAACCCATTTGGCAGTCACTTTTCTCTTCTGTAATTTTTCAGTTGGAATTCTGAAAACCGAAGCGGTAGACACGTTTGCTTCATATACAATTTCTTCATGTGTTTTCCGTCGATCTTCTTCAAAAATGTTCTGGACGATAACCACCGCAGAAGTGTCGTCCGTTGCATCTGATGACCAGCCGCTTCTGAGGTCGTCTTTGATGTTTTTCCGACATTGGCGGAAGTGAGAAGCCCACCGTGACACTGTGCATCACTACACTGAAGAGCAATTGAAATAGAGACAGCGGGCGTTATGCAAATGTGGCGCTGTGGGCGGCCCTGTAAACGGAAACGACATGACATATGCAGCGATCCGACAATATAAGGAGTGATGCGACGGGAATCAGTAAGAGTCAGACGCAGTATGGGTAAGACGAAGGATCTAAGCGCATTTGATCGTGGGCAAATTGTCGGGGCCCGACGAATGGGTCACTCCATCTCGGAAGTCGTGCAGGCACTGGGATTTTCACGAGCCACTGTGTCACGGGTGCACCGTGAGTACATCGAATCCGGGAAAACCATCCCTGCAAGGGCCAACTGCCGTGGACAACAGCGTGTGGTTGGGCGGGGTCATCGTCGGCTAGCTCGCATTGTAACTGCGGATAGACGGGCCTTAGTGCAATAAATCACTCTGCAATTTACCACGTTGCTGCACAAAAACGTGTAAGCAGCCACACCATCCAGAACCATCTCCTCGCAATGGGATACAGAAGCCATCGTCCCACGAGGGTACCGCTGCTGACCGCACATCACAGGGTGCAAAGATTAGCATGGGCGCGGGAACATCGCCACTGGACACTAGACATGTGGGAAAATGTTGCCTTGGACTGATGAGTCGAGATTCACGTTGGTACATGCGGATGGCAGGATACGAGTACGACGCAAACCACATGAAGCGATGGATCTTTCTTTCCAGCAGGGTACTACTATTCAAGCTGGTAGGGGTGGCATTCTCCTCTAGGGACTGTTTACGTGAACTGAAATGGGACCCTTGGTACGTGTGAGATCGTCCCTCACAGGTCAACGTTACCAGGATATTCTGGACAACCATTTGCTACCGTTTGTGCGTCTTCAATATCCCATTGGGGGACCTCATTCTGCAACAAGATAATGCACCGTGCCATCGCTCCCGAATTGTATCCGAATGGTTGGATGAACACTCCACCGACGTGACCTCGCTTCCTTAGCCAGCTAGGTCACCTGACCTCAATCCCATCGAACACATCTGTGATACCATCGAGAGAGATGACCCCCTCCATCAAATCTTCGTGAACTGTGGGAGCTTGTTCAGGGGTCGTGGATCCGTATTGCTTCCCAACGCTTCCGGTGTCTTGTCGAGTCCATGCCGAGACGTATCGCCGCCGTCCTCAGGGCGAAAGGTGGGGCTACATGTTACTAGACAGGTATCTCTAATTCAATTGCTCTTCAGTGTACTAAAGCCTGACTCACAACTGGCGTAACGATTTGAGCGATTGCATCATCCTACGGGCAGCGCCTGCACAGTGTGCAAAACTTTTGAAGTGACCTACGTACATAAGACAGAACCAAAAACATTGGTAAAATAAGCTCCCTACTCTTCTGTCAAAAACATTGGTAAAACAAGCTCCCTACTCTTCTCCAATACTTACACAAACACCACTATAAGGATCTCTCTGCCCAGAGCCGTAATTATGATTTTCCAGGTTATTCACTGAAATTAGAACGACGGAAATAAACATTATATCGATGTTAAATAACGTCATAAGCACAAAGACATGGGAAAGGAAGATAGTGAAACGATGACAGAGGAAATGAGAAAGAAAGCTTTGTGCTCACACAGCGAAGTACTGTTGATACAATGTACTTCAACTGTGGCCTGGCTGGCGCCGGTTCTTACCATTCGCCCAAGATGAGTTCGAATCTCAGTAAGGCAGGAATATTGTGTTTGCCTTATTTCACTGGTTTTCTCCCTTCCTTGCAACCAGTGGCCCTAAATTTGGGTCGGGCGACTGCTTAGTGTCCATTGAGTTGCTCTAGGTGGTCATCAACCCATCGCCCAAAAAACTGTGACCTGCGCTCAAAATGTGTGACTTACTACAGAGTTAAAGCACGTGCCAAAATGACAAATCTGCAGCGATACATTCCGTCCGTGTAGCTTAGTTGGGAGAGCAACTTATTCCGGAGTGAGGGGTCGCAGCTTCGATTCCGTCACAGACAAATTTGTGCTTTCACAAATGGAACACCTGTGGCATTGTTCTAGGTTACTCATCTGTTAAAACTGGATGCCAATTTGTTAGTTTGAGGCTGTGAAGCATTTTTAGGAAGGGAGTGTCTGGCCCCCATCCCTAGGTGTTAAACAGCACTTATAGTTAGGAAGCTAACAGATTTGGGCTAAGGAACTCGATACAGAAGTTCCATGGAAGCGATGTAAAGGAACAGATGACCTTTTCTCTAAATAGTGGTCCAATATTCCGGAACTGTTATTAATGTACTCTCCGAGGTACTGCCGGTATTTTGTGTGGTTGGGCAGTCAAGATGGGATCGAGCCCCCAACCATACGGTTACAGGCCAACTGCTTTAACTACGGGGCCATCCAGGACCCTAATTTATTAAGCGCACCTTCCCTCGTGACGTAAATGGATCACTCCAACACGTCAGACATCATGTGAGCGAGGTGTACATTCAAGCAGACCGGTTCGTCAAGCATTAGTTAGCTTTCGATTGGAGAGCAGGCGATTTCATCGGAAACGAATTCATTCATCGAAAAAGGAATAATCGAATACAAAATCATCGAAACCACATTCGTCGAACGAACAGTTTACCGAAAGACGACTTTTTCGGAAAAAATATAAAGGAATTCATCGAAATGATAAATAATTTTCGATAAATTATTCATTGTTTCGATGAATTCGTTTAATAACTTGGATATACAATAGTATCATTTCTCTTAATAGTGACCGTAAAACACCACTTAAAAAACGTACATGGTCAGCGCGGTAGCACTAACATATTGATCAATTATAGATCCGCAAATCTTCACCATACAAAGACCCCCACCCTATCCCCACCTTCGCGACAGTCCTTCATGTTGCTGTCAACGGTAACCGGTTGCTATCAGTTCAGCATGTAATCCCTGCTTAAAATCATAATAGAAAAAAGAGTTAGGGAATTCAAGCCACAATTCTACCTAGTGAAGTCTTTCAAGCATACTCTTCAGTCTTACGATAAAGTAAAACAGCAATATTTGGGTAAAAAAGACATGTTGTGAAATCACAAGTTTGTTCGCGACGGCCATCGAAGCTGTGTCTCCCTCACTCCGGAGTAAGTCGCTTTCCCAACTGAGCTACGCAGACAGAATGTCTCGCTGCAGATTTGTCGTCTTGACACATGATTCACCTCTGTAGTACGTCACATCATCTCCCTCCTAATGTTTATTTATTTATTTTATTTTTTTAAACGAAGTAGGAAATTTTCATGAATTCCAAAGAATGTGTGGAGCAAACATCACACATTTTTTGAAGAACCCAACGGCCAGTGGATCCATTTTCCACAATCGGACGCCAATGTGAAAACACAAGTTTGTCCGCGACGGACATCCAAACCATTTCCCCTCACTCCGGAGTAAATCGCTCTCCGCCGCCCCGGTGGCGCAGTGGTCTAAGGCGCTGGCCTCTGATCATTCGTCCGTAATGGGTCCGGGTTCGAATCCCGGTCAGGCATGGATGTTGTATTTGTCTTACGGCACTGGCTCTCTCCCTTCCCTGGAACCAGTGAGCCTAAATTAGGGACGGGCTACTGCTTATAGCCCATTGAGTTGCTCACGGTGGTCGTTAAACCTCCAATCAAAAAAAAAAAAAAAAAAATCGCTCTCCCAACTGAGCTACGGGGACAGAATGTCTCGTTGCAGATTTATCGTCTTGACACATGTTTTCACCTCTGTAGTACGTCACAATGTTTGTAATAATTTCAGCACATAACTTTTAAATGAGTTTCTTTAAACATTCATGGCTTTGTATGGCTTGATACTTCGAGCTTTACTGCACACCGCGTAGTGTGTAGTACATTAAAACTGGTTTTCAAATTAAAGCGTGAGAAACTGGGTTGAAAATTACTGTGACAAGCTTAACGAATGGATTTCATTTTTTTGAATTACAGATTTTCACCAGATAAGAATGTATCATTACATTCTTTTGCTATATGCTGCATGCTTCTCTTAATTTTCCCAAAGAACTGTCTATAAAATGCTTTTTATTTGAAAATTTTATGATACGAGGGGTGCTGATAAGTCCACGACTCTTCATAGAACGAATAGAATCAGGATAATGGCTTTAATACATTATTCTACATATTCGCATTTAAAATATCATACTTCTGATACCGGTGCTGCAACTTCTTTAAGCCTTTCAAAAAAAAAAAAAAAAATATGGTGGTTGTGCTTAAACAACGTGTTAACAAGCGAATGGCATCAGAAATCGACTGGAAATTTGTTCCTTTCAGATGTTTCTTTGATTTAGAGAACAAATGGTAACCAGACGGTACCAAATGCGGTGAGTTAGTAGGATGTTTCAACAGTTCACAAAACTTTGCTTATAAGTGCTACCAGCCGTATGAACCGAAGTATTGTCCTGTAAAAACAGAATCCCTTTCCACAAATTTCTCCTGCGCTTTTAGTTTCAGTTCCTGCTTTTGTTTGCCCAGGAGGAATGTAAAATCCGTTGCTGTGATGATGTCACATTTTCCCTGCTTGTCCCCTACAATGTTAAAAATTTTGTGGGAGGTTGCACCAAAAAGTGGAGCTACTCCAGCTGCACCATTTTCTGAGAAAAGATACACCACTGTGTGGGGCAAACAAAACCCAACAACATGGTGCAACCTTGCACCATAATGTGGAGCAACCTTGTTCCATAACGTCGTGCAAAGTTGCACCATGCACAGTGGTGTATCTTTTCTCAAAAAGTGGTGCTGCTGGAGTAGCTCCACTTTTTGGTGCAACCTACCATACAATTTTTAACAGTGTAGTACTACCCCGTCCTTGTCCCAGAATACAGATGCCTTCGCCGAAAAAAATCGCTGTGTCTCCAATCTGGATTTTTCCTTGAACTCCTGGTTATACAAATGTATATACGAGGGAGGAACGAAAAGTAACGCACGTCAATTTTTTTCTCTTTGCAGGTTGCAGTTTGGCAGACAACGAGTTTGAATATCATATTACAGACCGGTTTGACTAGATCAGGTGTCGCCGTGGTGGAAGATAGCGTGAATGACGGCACAAAGATGTCGCGTTTGTTAGCGTCGTCTACGAATGAAGAGCAACGCGATGTAGTCCAATTTTTGTGGGCTAAAGGGAAAACTCCGACGGAAATTCACAAAGAAATGGTCGAAGTGTATGGTGGTGATTGCCTGGACAGCAGCAACATCTCCAGACGGTGCAGTTTCTTTGCGGAGGGCCGTGGTAACCTTACCGATTCACCACGTTTCAGTCGGCTTGTAACCGCGTCATCACCTGCCACTGCGAAAGGCATTGAACATGCAATTCTGAGTGACCGGCGGATCCATCTGCACACATTGGCACAAAAGTTCAACATTTCGTACGTCATAGCGCATGATACTGTGCATGAGAAATAGCAATTTCGCAAGGTCATGCGCGACGGGTGAGCAAGAACTTTTCAGACGACCAGAAGGGACAGAGAAATTTGCGCAATTTGGATGGGAGGTGCTCCAGCACCCACCGTATAATCCGGACCTGGCTCCTTCGGACTTTCATCTGTTTGGTCCCTTGAAAAGATTCCTGGGCGGTCAACGCTTTAATTCTGCTGACGAAGTCAAATCGGTTGTCCGGTGGTGGTTATACGATCAGAAAACGGACGTTCATGAATAAGGAATACTAATCCTGGGCACCACGCTGGGATAAATGTATCGATTGTCTCGGTTCTTATGTTGAAAAATTGCTAAGAAATGTAGTTTTATTGTGTACATGTTTTGCTTTGCCTATCTATTAAACTGTTGCCATAAAAAAAATAGTGTTCTTTACTTTTAGATCCTCCCTCGTACGTTTCAACTATGGTTACCAATGGAGTAAGGAAACTGTCCACATCGTGCAAAAAACGGCTGCAATGTTAGTTTAGTTGCTGCAACCCATAATTTTTCCTGTCCCCATTCAGGCATGTCGACACCCATTTGGCACGTTCACTGGGCATCTCCAGAATTTCTGCTATCTCTTTCGCAGAGATTCTTCGGTCTTCCAAAATTATGCTGTGGACGGCATTCAGATTTCATGGAACGGTGACCGCGACAGGCCTTTCCGGACACCCATCCTCACTGCTGAAATGTTCTGTCTTAAATTTGTCCTCCCAGTTTTTAACTGGAGAATAGGAAATACACTGATCATATAATGTCTCCCACATGTTACTATAGATTTCTTTCGCTGTCTTCCCTTTCAGCAACAGGAACTTAATTACCCCTCTGCCCTCCTCTGCTGTGAAATCTACTTAGAGAACGCCATCTTTACTTCAGAGGAAAAAAAAATGAAATGGTCACGATGGGATCAGAATTAGTCAAAACATATTGCAAGTTATATATTTTTATGTGACATATGGTTCATTTGTCGTGAGAAAGAGGAAGCTGTGAAAGATAAAGATTTATCATCATTCTGTTGTTAAATAGTTCAGGACGCGCATGTTATTTTATTTGGGCAAATTTAAATATCCCTATATGAAATTAAATTGGGCAGCCACAGGCGCTTAGCTGGAATTTGAATATTTAGTTCAAAGGTTAAGGCGGTGGTTAGAACATACTGATCTGCGTGCACCTAAGGTATTGAAGTCACGTTAGGGAGGAGGTCAGTTATTCAGGAATTTTTCCGCGAATACTTAAGTTCGTAGTTTTTTGAGGGATTGCTGTGTATATAGCAGTTCCTTAGCAAATATGATGTATATTGATATAAATATACATATTTATATATTTATTTATTTTTATAGTCAACCTTGATAACGCTTACATTATTATGAAACATGCTCTTCACTTTAAAATTTTATGTTTTGAAACTGAAATATAACTTTTCTTTTCTAGAAAAAAAGCTGACTATTTCGCTCTTGGAATTATTATTTATGAAATCGTCTATGGATTTACTCCCATCATGTATTTGTTTAGGAAGAATACCTTTTTGACAACAAATGTGAGAAAATGGCAATCAGCAATCAGTGGTAAATTTAGTAATATTTTATCTAAATATAATGTTTGTTGTTTAAATTTGAGCTTAATCATTTTCTCTGTGTTGTATTTCTCCGATGGACTATGCTTTGCCTTGTTTGCAGAGTAGTGCCCTCCCCCTTCACAAACTTTTCAGTGGATGGAGAAGAGCACGCAGGCACCCCCAGCTTAGGGTACACGTAGCATAGGGACAGCCCCAATCTGCAAGATGTGTGGACAAAAACAAACCCATCCCCAGTTGAACGGAAAAGTAGTGTCCTTAGTCACATGATTAAAGCGCGTCGGAACTGATATTGCTAAAGCAAAAGAAAAAAAGTGATAAGGTCGCTGTGCGAAGAGAAGTCATTTGGCACAATTTCTCATTTAACACGAATTATTCTTCCTAATGTAAGATCTTCTGTTCTTCATAGAACAATGAATACAGTTGTGGTATACCTAGATCACCGCCCAGTAAATCTGAGTAACGACAGACTTTTTAGCGAGTCTTGAAAAGTAAAAAATAAGAAACAGTGTGTCTGCTGACTCAATACCTTAGCATCTTTAAGTCGGAATCGGAAAATTCACTTTGCATCAGAACAAAGCCTGTTATCAGTGTGAAAATGATTCACAGTGGGTCAATTTCAGATTTTTGGGGCGAAAGCAAGAAATTGAATTAGGGGTCCCTACTGCGTAAATAAGCGGAAAGTTGAAACACGTAGACTTAGTAGTAAACTATTAAGTATTGTGGAATAACTTGCATATTGTGAAAACACAAGTTTGTCCGCGACGGTCATCGAATTCGGGTCCCCTCACTCCGTAGTAAGTCTCTCTCCCAACTGAGCTACGCGGACAGAATGTCTCGCTGCAGATTTGTCGTCTTAACACATGTTTTCACCTCTGTAGTACGTCACAATATACAGAGTGGTGAAAAAAATAACACAGACTAGACGAATTGAAAAGAATAACTTTTACTAAATCATTACAGAGACACAAGGCGCAGTTACTCCGCTACGTCTCTTCAAATTACGTAGAACTAATGCAAAGAAAACAGTGATCTGATTGTTGTAAGCATTGCATATATAAATATCAAATTCTTTATGCGTTTATGCAAAGGGTTATTACAAATGAAAGAGTATCAAATTCTTGATGAGATTTCAAGACTTTATAAAACCAAAACTATTGTATTTAAAATACTGATACTCCTGTCGCACCGTTTTGTAGGGAAACTCTTGAAGTTTGTTACAGCAACTTACAGATGTTCGATGTGTGCACCCTTAGTTACACGTCATATATCAACGTTGTAGTCGAATTCTCGCCAAATACATATTAACACCCAGCAATAACTGTTGTGATACGTTGTTTCAGTTCAGCTAAATTAACAGGAAGGGAAGGGACGAAGATCCTGTCTTTGGCATAGCCCCATAAAAAAAGTCACAGGGTGTTAAATCCGGACTTCTTGGTGGCCAACATGTGAGTGACATATTGTCGCATGTTGAGCGGCAAATCCAGCACTCTGGAAGATTTTCATCCAGGTAATTTATAACTTCCCGATGACAATGGGGTGGTGCTCCATCCTGTTGGAAAATGAAGTTTTCACTGTCTTCGTGCAGTTGAAGCATCAACCAAATAATTAGCATATCGAGATAAGAACTTCCCGTTACAGTATTTTCTTGGACAAAGAAAGGGCCATACACGGTTAAAAACTTTGTGGTAGATTGCACCAAAAAGTGGTGCTACACCAGCTGCACAACTTCCTGGAAAACGATACGCCGTTGTGTGTTGCAAACAAAACCCATGAGCATGGTCCAACTTTGTCCCATAATGTGGTGCAACCTTGTACCATAACATGGTGCAAAGTCGCACCACATTTTTGGATTTTGTCTGCACCACACAATGGACGTATCTTTTCTCGGAAAGCGGTGCAGCTGGTGTAGCACCACTTTTTGGTGCAACCTACCACACAATTTTTAATAGTGTACATTTTTTAAAGGGATGTAGGTAGCACAGAGCTCATTAACCTTTTTGCAGAATCCCGCACATGCTCAACTGTTGCTCTTGGATTTTCAGCTCCCCCCCCCATGTGCGAATGATATGTTTGTTAATTTTCTCACTTATGTCGATTCGTCACTGAAAATGAGACGATCACTAAAACCATCTGCTTCAAAATGCTCCTGCCTTGCTTTACAGAAATCGTGACATATGTGGCTCTGTCATTGTCTCTTAGACTTAACTGCAGTTTGCAGGGTCATTTTCAGTCACTTCCTCAAAGTTTTCCAACCAGTCGGTTGTGAAATTTGTAACCCCCATCGTTGTGGTTTTCCTTAGGCTACATTGGTAAATGGTACGAACACGTTCCACTTGTTCATCTGATACACGCGGTCTCCCTGGACTTTTACCTTTATACAAACACATCTTTTTGTTTCAAATTTCTTGTGCCAGTCGTAGATGGATTGACTGCTCGGCGGTAATTTCCTGAAACCTGTTCTAAAACGCCGTCGCACAACAGTAACGGAATTCTTTTTGCTTAATTCAAGCACACAGAACGCCTCCCCACAGCATTTGCGGCCATCTTGCCTGACTGGTCAAGTGACGGTGAAAACGTACGATCTTTAAGTGACGCCATTTATATAATAAAATCGTTACCATTGGTGATAGAACCGTGAGTGTCAATATCTTACATAGTTCTGATTTTATAAAATATTGAAACTGTCTGTTTCATTTGTAACATCTGTATATTAGGTCGTTCGCGAAGTAAGCCAACACTACGTACATTTCGGAAACCTGAAGCAAAACCTCAGGTACTGATGTTTGACAGTTGCGTAGTACATACCTCGGGCTCAGTACGTGCTGACGGATCGGCTAGTGGAAGTTTTAATAACGATGGAGCAGTTAAGACGATCAGCAACAGCGTTTTCTTTTCCTTTTTTTTTTAAGTTTTGTGTCTTATTGCAGTATTCAGAGGGCATGGTTCAAAGTTTTCTGCGGACAGCAGTAGGTCAAAATAAAACCTATATAATAGGCTACGTCTGATCCTAACGCTCTGACGCCATTCAGTACTTGCAGCGCCATCTGCTTTTATCCGGTGACTGAAATTGGAACTAAATTCACCGCTATCGCATCATGATACGTAAAATCAAGGAGAAATACCGGAAAATAAAACAAAGTTAGTAAGACAAAGGAATTCATCTGTGGCAACACGCACATGCTAGAACAACGGTCTGCGACCTTTGTTCTGTTACATAGGTGTTATGTAGTGTTTTATTTCATTTTCTTGCTTTAAAGATATTTAGAAAATTAGGAAAGAAAGGAAAGGTGGAGTTTTTTCTAAAATGACCTCTTTGTCTGTTGGTAAGTGACTACGTGATACTAAATTGCTGTTATTAAATTTTGAGTTTATTTTATCAGAAAGAACTATTTACTAACAACTGAGAAATAGCAGATTTTTAGAGAAAATTTATATGTACTTATTATTGCACCTACTTATTTATATGTGCTATCTTATAGACTGCCTATTAATAATTTAACTGTCTATTATAGTTATGTATCTGTATTTTACGATTCGTGTCATAAAAATTTCAGTTACAGCTTTTTCACCCGTATATGGCTCGGGCTATGAGCTAGTGCTTTCAGAAAACCGCGGTTCACAGTTGTATGGAAGGATATAAGAAAGGAAAGAATCACCGAAAGATGTTCCAAAATGCTGTCGCCCGATTTCAACTTCCAGATAAGAAACCAAACGACTCATCCAAGACGCCTTACAGCAATCTTGTAGGGTGAATGTCAGTGACATTTCCGCGCTACTTGGTATCTCTTACATAACGGTTTATGCAGTACTATCGGACGATTTAGGCCTAATAAAGAAACTAACGACGTGAGTACCGCACACGATAACCACGACACAAAAGGAATCTAATTTGCGTTTGGAATTATACATATCTCTTTTTCTACATATAAGCTTCAAATTCTTTCTGCATCAGATAGCTGGGTTTTTTTTTTTTTTTGGTGTTTTTTTTTTAATTGGAGGTTTAACGACCACCGTGAGCAACTCAATGGGCTATAAGCAGTCGTCCGTACCTAATTTAGGGTTACTGGTTCCAGGGAAGGGAGAGAGCCGGTGCCGTAAGACAAACACAACATCCATGCCTGACCGGGATTCGAACCCGGACCCCTTTCGGACAAATGATCAGAGGCCATCGCTTAGACCACTGCACCACCGGGTCGGCATCAGATAGCAGTAACCATCTAGTATTTTCCATGTCCTTTCCATTCTTCCTGGCCGCCCCGGTGGCGCAGTGGTCTAAGGCGATGGCCTCTGATCATTCGTCCTGAAGGGGTCCGGGTTCGAATCCCGTGAGGCATGGATGTTGTGTTTGTCTTACGGCACTGGTTCTCCCCTTCCCTGGAACCAGTGACCCTAAATTAAGGACGGGCGACTGCTTATAGCCCATTGAGTTGCTCACGGTGGTCGTTAAACCTCCAATCCAAAAAAAAAAAAAAAAATCCATTCTTCCTGATGAAAAGTTTTTCCTGTAGATGACGTAAGATCCTATTCTTTTAATATTATTTTAAAACAAACGTGAAGTACAAAGAGCCTCCTGAAAGTAATGCCTCGTCCCTCATAAGATTTTTATTTGTAGCAGGAAAAATGTGAAATTTGAGGGCAAAATACTTGGACATATTGTTAATAATGCTAGCCTATCCAAAATATTGTCCATCACTTTCTATACATTTCCGCCATCTTTGAACCCATTGGTAAAATCCATTTTGGAAAGATTCCTGAGGCTGTCGTTTCACCCATGAGTTCCCAGTAAGTTTAACGTCTGTTACATCGTCGAAACGTTCCAAACGAAGGATGTTTTTCAAAGGGGCAAACACGAAAAAAGTCCGAGGGAGCCAAATCAGGACTGTAGGGGAGGAGCGGAGTTAGGACATCACCGTCCACCCCATTTTCGGCAATAGCTTGTGAAATCTCCATTGGGGTGTGGGGACGTGCGTTATCATGGTGTAAAACAACACTATGAAGTGGAATGTCACGTCTTTTCCTTCTGATAGCTTCCTTTAGCTTCTTCAATGTCTGCACATAGTGAGTACTGTTTATTGTTGCAACTCCTGAATGGTGACACGACGATCAGCTGTGATGAGGTCTTTCACTCGTTGCCTGTTAGCATCTGTCACTACAGTTGCGGGTCTTCCACTCCGTTGTTTGTCCGACACTGACCTTTCTCCCTCTCGAAACCTCTACACCCATCTTCGGACATTACTGATGTGGATTGTGGCAGCTTCATACACCGCCAGGAGTCTTCCGTGGATTTCTGGAGCTTCACATCCCTCTTTTTCCAGGAATTCAATTACGGCTCGCTGCTTTTCTCTGTCATTCGTGATCTTTATTTCCGATTCTGAAAAAAATTTGCTCCCACATTGGTAACATATCATAGTACATGTCAGTGCAGTTTCATTACAATCACTTCAAAATTTCAAAAGTTATTAAGGAGAAGGCATTACTTTCAGGGTGCCCCTTGTATGTGGAAAACACGCCACTTTGTTTCTGGCTGTGCTCCTCTCTAATTCGGGGTATTAAACTGAATGGACAAATAATTATATACAGCTATCTAATAACGTGCTGCTCCACCGTTTGATCTCATAACAGCAGACAGAACCCTTGCTAAGGACTCAGTGAGGTGCTGAAAACACGGAAATGGTATTGCCACCCAAGAAGCCAGGAACGCCTGTACTACAGCATCCACAGTTGCTGGTGGATGTTTAGGTGTTCGAACAGATCTTTCCAACTCTTACCATGAATTATCAATGGGGATGAGATCCAGTGATCGAGGGGACCATTCGAGTGTGGAAAGCTCACTTGTATGCTCCTAGTGCCAATTGGTCCCACTCGGGCCGTAAATATGCCGTGTGGCGTGGTCCTGTTGAAAGATGACATCATGGTCTGAAAAAGTACTATATTGGCAAAAGTCACCGGACACCCCTTTAAAAGCAAATGAACGGATCCGCTCCGTTGCTAAGATGCGCGGTACAGCTGCAAACGATATCAAAACAAGCCTGCAGCTGACCGCGATCATATCGCACTGTGAGGTTGAGTGAAAATATCGCGGCGGAAGAGAACTGACTTTAAGAAAGGAAAGATTGTTGGGTGTTATATTAGTGGGTTGTCCATAAGAGAAACCGAGAGGCGTTTAAATATACCCAAGTCAACTATTTTGGATGTACTGAATAAATGGAAGACACGTGGCGTGCCTGAAGCAGCAAAACGTACCGGCAGACCAAAGAAAATCAATGATAGAGGACGTCGAAGCCTCAGGAGAGTCGTTACAGCTAATCGACGAAGTACTGCACAAGACCTTAGTATACAGGTGAGTAAAAATGCTGGAACCTCGGTATGTACACGTACCATTTGCAGAGAACTTCATTCCATGGGTAACCGTGGTCGTGCGGCTGCTCATAAGCCTTTCATCTCCACTCGGAATGCTACTCGTCGTTTAGCATGGTATAAAGAACATTTATCGTGGACCGTAGATCAATGGAAACGGGTCCTATGGACTGATGAATCCAGATTCACGATCCATCAGTCTGATGGCCGTGTGTGAGTATGGCGGCAGCCGGGGGAACGCTATTTACCACAGTGTATACTGTTCCTACTGTCAAGTTTAGAGCTGGCAGTGTACCCATGTGAGGGTGTTTTTCGTGGTATGGTCCCGGCCCATTGGTTATCGTGGACAAACCTGTTAACCAGCACGTCTACCTCGATATTTTGGACAATTATGCCCTACCAACTCTGTGGCAACACTATGGAACCGAGCGTTGTTGGTACCAGCAGGATAATGCACCGATCCATAAAGCAAGGACTGTTACGGCGTGGTTTGACGATAATTCCGTATCGTATGTGGACTGGACAGCACAAGGCCTTGATCTTAATCCCATAGAGCCCCTATGGGATGAGTTAGAGGGCCGCATAAGAAGTTTGGAACCAAGGTCTACTACTAAGCAACAGTTAGCGGCAGCATTATGTACTGAATGGAAGCGCATACTAATCGTTGTGTTCCAAAACCTTGTCGAAAGCATGTCTCGAAGGGTCTGTGCATGCATAAAGGCCAAAGGTGGACCGACACCGTACTAATGTATGTCAATAAATGCTATGTTGTGTTTCTCTTCTAGGTGTCCGGTGACTTTTGTCAACATAGTGTGAAAAAGGAATCGTTACGAACGGGTGTAGATGGCTGGTGAAGATGTTCACGTATTTGGTTCGTTCAAATGAAAGAGGCAATTAACATAGTAACTTACGTGGATAAACTAAAACCGGAAATAATCGCCATGCGCATTTAGACAAGCATCCCATATTGACACTAGTGACGGATGCCGTGATCGAAGAATGAAGGCGGCTGCTGGACGAACCAATCCATGACAACCAGTTTGACCTCGCAGTCCTTTGTAAAGCTTCGTTTTTTCAAGTGTTTTTTAAGGGCCCAATATGTAGTAGTCGCAAGGTTCCGTATCCGGACTGCAGGGCGGATATGGCAGGATATCCCATCGCAATTTGGCAAGTTTAAGGCATGTAACGTTGGAGGTATGAGGCGTTGCGTTATCGTGTAAGAGAACCACACCTTGCGTTAACTTTCCAGGCCGTTTTGACTTGATCGCCAGCGGCAGGTTTCGAGCGTTGCGCAGTATCGTTCCTTATTCACTGTTGCACCGTGTGGTAGTCAGTCCAGCAGTATTGGACCGCGATGCTAAAAAATACGGTGAGCATAACTTTACCGGCTCTGATGCTGCTGCGTAAGGGACGAAGAAGGGTGCTTCCACTGAAAACTCATGCGACTTGTGGCTGGTTCAAGTGATGACACCACGTTTCATCACCGGGCATAATTCTGTCAAGGAACATTTACCCTTCTTCTCGTACCGCAGCAAGTTCTCCAATGCCAGGCCCATTTGTTCAGCCTTGTGTTCTGTTGACAGCAGTTTGGAAGCCCATACCGCGCTCACCTTGTTGTACGCTAAGTGTTTATGGACTGTTGTGTGCACAGTTCCGGTGCTTAGTTCCAACGCAGCACACAGCTGTCGCCTATTCTCCTTAATGTGAGCATCAACCGCCGCGATGTTTTCTTCTGTGGTTTTCCTGTTCGCTTGTCCTGGCCTCGCGAGATCTGCCGTCAACACACGTCCCTGTCGAAATATGTCTACCCCTCGAAACACGGTACGTTTTTACATGCCTTGTACGGCCTGTATCCGCCGATAAATGTCCGTAGGAATTGTGCCTTCCATCGTTAAAAAGTGAATTACTGCCCTCTGTGCACGTTTGGACGAATCCATCATTCACAGCAGCGCGAATTTCTGTTTTTTGGGGGGGGGTTTTTTTTATCGGAGGTTCAACGACCACCACTCAATGGGCTATAAGCAGTCGCTCGTCCCTAATTTAGGGCCACTGGTTCCAGTGAAGAGAGATAGCCTTCTCCGTAAGACAAACACAACATCCATGCCTCACCGGGATTCGAACCCGGACCCATCTTGGACGAATGATCAGAAGCCATCGCTTAGACCACTGCGCCACCGGGGCGGCCGAATTTTCCTGCAGTACTGCACGTTACGATATTTTCAAACAAAATGGCTGCTACAGACCGAAAGTTGCTTATTAAACGATCATATTCGACTATTTCCGCCTTGTACACGCACGCGCCCTTCTTCATTATGCTGCCGTTGCCACTTTCATTTGAACGACCTAATACCTTGTACCAATCACTGTGGTCTTGAACGGTACGAGGGGCCCCAAGGAAGCCCATGCAAACGCACCCCAAACTATTGCACTGTGTCTACCTGCCTATATCGCTCCAACTTGGCAAGCTGAGTTCATCGCTTCGTGCGGTTTACGTCACACACTCGCCCTCCCATCGGCATGATAAAGGGAAAACCGTGATTCGTCGGACCAGATGACATTTTCCCAGTACTTACTTCGCACTCCATTTGCGACAGCTCTTTGCAGATTGCAGCCTAATCTTTTGGTGTGCCGCAGTCAGCAAAGGGAAATGATGTGGACATCGACTGCTATAGCCTGAATTTTCCACTGTACGTCGGTATAGCCTTTATGCATAAGCTTGAGGACACACCCTCATTAAGTTCCGACGTTATCTGCTTCGAGACAGCTGTGTGAAGCAGATAATGTCGGAACTTAATTCAGTTGCGTGTTTACGGTCGCATTGCTACCGTTGGTTGCCCCGCACGGGGATAACTGGTTTTCCAGTTATTTGGGGAGCGGCGCCCCCCGGCCCGAGCTGACCTTGTGACTAGTCAACATCTGATGTCATGCCACCGCTTGTTTTTTATTTCGGTGCTGTTGGAGTTTGCAGGGACGGCTGTTCATCCAGCTGTTGGGGAGTCGCGGCCCCACGATCCCGAGCTGGTCTTGTGTCTCGCTTTTTCGTTTTTATTTATTTTCTCCACTGGCTAGTTGCCCGTGTTGTATACTCTACCTAATCGCTACCACGCTATGTACTAACACCCCGGTCTTGTGGTTTTGTTACCCTCCACCATTAACTGTTTATATTAACCGCTCAGTTCGTAGGTTGCTGAGATTCCGTTTAGGTTCCCTTCCAGGGTTTGTCTTCCTTGGATTACTTTTTTCCTTTTAGCTGGTTTGGGTGCTAGACCTACCTGCATATTTGCCGCGTACGGAGACCCGTGAGGCGGAAATGGGATGTCTGGCGGCTGAGGTCGCGGGAGACCGGAGAAGTGCCTCCTGTGTACCAACACTCCTCTTCGACCCCGGCTTCGCTGTAAACGGGAGGCTAGAGACTAACCCACCTCTAGTCAGGAGTCTTGTACCAAGTTGTGTACAGGGCTTTAGCGGCTTTTTTGTCGTATAGCACGGCAGGGCAAGCCCGGGGGCTGTGGGATCATGCCAAAGGCGTTGGCATGACGGTACCCGGAGGCCGAAGTGTCCGCCGAGTGCGTGTGATCACAGGCAACGGACTATATCTGCAACGTATAAGCTCCAGAACTGTGTCCAGCGTCATTTTCTTGACGCTGGACAGAACTGTGTCCAGCGTCATTTTCGAGTTCTCCCTTGTAGGGCTCGGTGGTGGGTGGAGTAGTCTGCAGACGAATCCTCCTCCTTTTTTCCATGGGTAAAAACAAAAACAAAAACTCCAAATTCAAGTCACCTGAGAAAATGATAGTTGACAACGACTCTCCTTCGTCTTCTCAACCTACCAAGTCTCATAACCTTAAACGATCTTTAGACCATGACGTGGACCAAGAATGTGGAACCTCTTCTTCGGCAGCTGTACCAGTCGCTCCGAAGCGTCGTCTCCCCTCGATTGCTGTGAATACGCATGCTACACACTTAGTTGTAGAATCCATCGATCCGAATGAGAGACTGTCCACCAGATCTCCCTTTTTCATTTCTAAAGCTTTGGACGCTGCGGTTGGCCTCTTGAAGACTGTGAGGAAGCTTCGCTCTGGGGACCTGCTTGTCCAAACTTGCAGTGTTTCTCAGAGTAACACTCTTCTGCACCTCACTAGTCTTCAAGGCATTCCTGTCAAAGTGACACCTCACCCGTTTCTTAACACCTCTCGGGGTGTTATTTCGGAGTTTGATCTCTTGCCATGCAGTGAGGACGAATTGGTGACTGAACTTGCAGATCAGGGTGTTATTGCTGCACGTCGTATGATGTTCCGGCGCGATGGTTCTTTGATTAAGTCTAAAAATGTAATCTTAACTTTTAACTCCCCGAAAGTTCCGACCGAAATCAAGGCTGGCTACTTGGTCTGTGGAGTTCGCCCGTACATTCCCAGTCCTCTGCGCTGTTTCAGGTGCCAGAGGTACGGGCATTCACAACGTTCATGTAACAGTTCCGCTCGTTGCACAAATTGTGGCTCCAGTGAACATGACGGGGAAGGTTGCACTTCTGCTGCCTGCTGTGTTAACTGTGGTGAGGCCCATGCAGCTTACTCCCGCAACTGTATGAAATGGAAGGACGAGATGGCGATCCAGCGCCTCAAGACCCTGGAAGGCCTCTCGTACCCTGCTGCCAAGGCCAAGTTGGGTATTCCCAACAACCGACAGCGTACTTTTGCCGCAGTAGTTCAGTCTCTGCCACAACCCGTGCAGCCCTTTGTTCAGCGCCCTGTAGCTCTCGCCGCACTTGCCAAGAGACAGCTGAACAAGCGACATAGGTGGATTTCACCGAGCTCCAGCTTATTCGACCAGCTGAGTCTGCGCCTTCTCTTTTGAAGACGACTGACTCTTCTAGTTCCCAGCAGAAAGCCTGCACGTGTGGAAGACCCAGCCCTAAATCCGCAAAGGTGTGCAGTGTCCATCCAACTGTCGCGGTGCAACTGACCAACATTGCAACTGTCTCAGACTCAGCGAGGTCCCCACCCTCAATCAACATTATAGAGGAACATAGGGGGAGGAGAGTGACAGTTCGTCTTCCTCCTGTGACTCATCCTATGTGTAGTTGTGTTCGTTTTCGTGATGTGTTTTATCATTCTCATTCCTCAGTTTTACTTAATCGGCTAGTTTCTAACCATTGTACCATGTTTTTAATACTGTTTGTTTCATTGTCTTTTTTGGCCCTTCTATCATTCTCATGGTTCGATTTTACTTGGTCAGCCAGATTTGGGGATTTATGCCACGTTTTTTAATACTGTTTGTTTGTCTTGTGTCTGGCGCTCTTTGGCCAAACATGGCCCTTGCGCCATAAAAATCAACCAACCAATCAACCTACCGTTGGTTGAAAGTTTTGACATACTGGTATATATATATGGGCCGTATGACGTGGAAATCCCAACCGTTCAGCTGTTCCGTGATTGAACAACCGGCCTTCCTCGCAGCTACTACCTTGCCACGGTCAAACTCACTTACGCTGCTGCCTTTACCCATCATTACTTTTCAGTAATTAGTTTCCAGTGCGTATAGAGCGGTTCTATTTATAGGCATCTCCAGTTTTAGCGTCACACGTGACCGGTTCTATTTATAGGCATCTCCAGTTTCAGCGTCACACGTGACCGGTCGCGATACTTCTGCTTTTCATGTTGTTATCAGGGTGTATATAATAATTTTTCCCATTCAGTGTACACATTCAGAATAATTTGATGGAGTGTTGTACACTGGTGTGCAAAAATTAAGGACGAAGTGGAGAAATTAGCATAACAACAGAACGAGCAGGGAGAACGGACCGAAAGACCACTCAGAAAATATACTAGGGTCCGGTACGGTAGGGCATGTGCATATATGCAGCATGACGTAGGGAAGGGGAGTGTCGGAAGGGTATAAAGCACACGGGAGGTGTACGCTCAGCAATTCTCCGTGCGTCGGATGGGCACGTTAAGTCGTCGGACCCCGGGTACTGGTCCCCCGGTAATAAATAAGGGCGTCTTCCTCCCCCTTTCTACTTCGTTTCCGTGCCACTTTCCTATCGGGCGCTCTAGCCCAAATGTCCTAGTTTCCTATTTCTAAGGGTTGTTTAAGACCTAAGGTCAGACACTCCCTTCCTAAATCCTCTACATTTGATCATGATCATGCTCAGCAATTCGGTGAAAGCTATTGCACGGTGTACATCGGTTTGAACAACGTCGAATTGCTGCCATCGTGTGATATGACCAACAGGCAATCCAGTAGACGACATCTGGATGACTTTACCCGAGGTAGCGTCATTGGGAAGTTGGAAGAAGGTCGAAGTGTGACTACTGTGGCCGAGGAGTTCGGAATCGCTCACAGCATCGTTTCACGAGCTTGGAGAGCATTTCAAACGACAGGAACAGCTGTCCGAAAGTTTAGCAGTGGTCGTCCACGAGCAACCACGGCGGCGGACGACCGGTATATTGTCCTACAGGCGAGAAGAGACAGACGGCAGACAGCGGGAGAAATCGCAAGGCACATGCAACAGACAACTGGACGTCCGTTATCGCGTTTTACCGTAGCCAGGAGGCTGCACAAAGGTGGTCTATTTGCACGACGACCAGTACGGTGTGTGCCATTAACGCCTGCTCATCGGAGACGGCGGTTTCTGTGGTGCCAGGAACACAAGAACTGGACACATCAGCAATGGGGTCGAGTTCTCTTTACGGATGAGAGCCGATTTAGTCTGACGAGCGATTCTCAACATCATCGAAAGGGACCGGTTTGGAGGTGGCGGAGTTCTCGTTTGGGGCGGTATCATACTTGGTAGCCGTACTGACCTCCACATCTTCCAAGGAGGTTCAGTCACTGGTGTCCGCTATTGTACCGAGGTTCTCCTGCCTCACGTGCATCTGTTTAGAGGTGCTATGGAACCTGAGTTCCTCTTCATGGACGACAACGCTTCACCTCATCGAACAGTGGCTGTCGCAGAGCTGTTGGAGAGTGAAGATATTCAACGCATGGATTGGCCCGCAAGGTCCCCGGACCTAAATACAATCGAACACGTATGGGACCTTCTCGGGAGACGCTTGGAAGCACGTCACCAGCCGCCAGCAACGATTCCGCAGCTGCGATTGGCGCTACAAAAGGAATGGGCCGCGATGCCTCAATAGCTCCTTGACAACCTCGTCCTCAGCATGGACAGACGTTGTAAATCCTGCAACGCAGTCAGGGGTGATCATATCCCCTACTACAGACTGGATTTTTCTTGGCAGCCGCCTGTCACATGGACGTTTCTGTCTTCTGTCTAATTGTGCTCCAAGCTACCTTTTCAATAAAGTGCGTTTGTATCCTTTGAATTACTTGTTTGGACGGTTTTTGCTCACTTGTCCCATATTCTGAGATCTTGGGGATCTTATGGTATGATTTGAGTCGATGTGGAGCACTTCTGCACGACGTTACATTCGAAAAACCGTCTCAGAAAATTTGCGTGATATGTTACTATTGCAAAAGTAATTTAGCTTGCTTCTTTGCGGTTTTCTGCGAAGTTTTTTCATCTGAAAATTGCCTGAATTATTGTTTTAGATGACAGTTCATTAAGACACTTGATATTCTAATATAACAGGTTTCAGCTGCTTGGGGAGGTGGTATCTTGGACTGTTCAACAGAATAGCATATTCTAACGGAAATAAGTTAGTTGGGAGTGCAGTTCGTGCTCCGGAACTGCACTGTCTTCATTGAAGCAAGCTCAGCTGTTAGGCACACGGATGAACATAACTCAGGCATGTTTACAAAGTCTTCGATGTTTACAGGCACTTTTCGATAATTTCATGTTCACGTCTTCGAAGGTGGCAGAACCTTTCGATAATTTCAGAAAAAGCAAACAGGCTCATTATCACATGCTTGCATATAACAGATCAGTTTTGTGGTACAGTTCATTGTTTTTTATTTACGTATTTATTGATTTCATTATTTGTCTTTTGTACTATGCCTAAAAATATTAATACAAATCAAAGTTTTAATTTTGTAAAAAATAAAATGTAGATGGTCGACGATGATGTGGGTGAATGTTTTTTCAAGAAGTTGTTAGAAACAAAAAGGGTTGGATAGTAATGGATTGTCATCTGTGAATGTTTTTTCAAGAAGTACTTAGAAGAAAAAAAGGGTTGGATTGTTATTACGTTCTCAGTTTAAACACGAACACCTCGACCTGTCAGTCGTTAATCTCCTTTACTCCAAGGTTCTAAAACCTCGCTAGTGGGAAATTCGTAAAAAAAAAAAAAAAAATCGAGCTTACTTTTTGAAAAAGCCTCTTAACGAAGTCTCTTCAGAGTATTAAAGTTCTATTATTGCAGTATCACAATGGCAGGTTTGCAAAAAAATAAAAAAGAAGAAGAAGAAGAGGAAGAATTTAGTGTTTTTTAAAAAATATCTAGTTTTTATTTGCTTTGTGGGAATTTTTGAATTTGTCTTTCAGGGTCCTAGCTGGAAAATTATGAACTATGTTAAAGAAGTAAATGTGTTAAGCTTTTGAATTTTATACCCAAGAATTTTTGAGTCGCAAAAAAAAAAAAAAAAAATTAATATGCACGATAGACAATTGCGTCATTTTTTTTTTTTTTTTTTTGCAGAACACGTTAAAAAGGAAGTTATACACTGTCGTGCAAAACTTAAGGATAGTTCGTTTTTTTCACCGTAGCTTTGCAATGAAGCAGTCTGGATAGATGAATGCCATACCACAGAGACCTCAGTATGTACCAAACGGGGAATGAACAAACACATGTGCAAAAATGAATACAAAAGCCTACACTGGGACTTTACTAAGAAATGACCGTAAATCAGTACACGCCATGGTACAGAGTCATTGTTTCCACAAATGGATTACAGGAAAGAGGTGGTCGTCAGTAAGGAATATGGTGTCCCCCTAACAGCAATGGCTGCGTTGCAGCGTGTGACCATACTTAACACGAGGCTGTCGATGAGTTCTTGGGGCAACTTTTCCCATTCCTCTCGTAGCGCACGTTTTAACCGATGAACATTTTCCAGCGGATGTGGGCGTGCGCTGTAAAATGTCTCCCCAGAGCAATCCACACAGGTTCTATGGGATTTACACTGCTGGCCACCCAAAATGCAACACCAAGAAGGAAGCATCCGATTGGCCTGAAATTCGCAGCATGCGTTGCCCGCGAGAGGACATGCAAGCGATTAGCATTGCAGGGCATATGCAAATCATGTTCGGCCGGCACGCCACCGAGAAGCACTATAAGAAGGGTGCACAGAAGGCGGGGTGTAAGTAGTGGAAGTGTGTTGTACTGCCGGACCTGTGCGTGGGAAGCTTCCTGATGCCTCGTCGCAGAATACGGCAGTCATTCCAGCACGTTTCGGAGTTCGACAGAGGTCGAATAGTGGCGTATCGCGACAGCGATTTATCGTACCGAGACATCGGCGCCCGTGTGGGACGACATCCTGCCACAGTGAAGCGAGTATGGATTCGGTGGGTGCAGGAGGGACGGACGGACCGACGTGAGCGATTGCCGTAGCCGCGGAACACCACTGAACGAGAGGACCGACATGTTGTGCGGCAGGCATTGACGGCTCGCACCGTCACATCACAAACGTTAGCGCAGGAATTAGGGTGTGTTGCGCAACAACCTGTGTCAGCAAATACCGTTCGAGGTCGTCTGCAAGAGCGGGGACTTGTCGCACAGCGCCCATTGCTCCGATTACCATTGACGTTACACCACCGGCGAGTGATGCGGCAGTGGGCCGTTGAACGCCGCACCTGGACTACGAAATGGCACGACATTGTCTTCTCCGACGAATCCCGCTTCTGCCTGCAACACAACGATGGTCGGATCCGCGTGTGGCGGCACCGCGGCGAGAGACTGTATGATACCTGCATTATGCATCGCCATACCGGTCCGTCGTCTAGCGTTATGGTTTTGGGTGCAATTGGGTATGACACCCGCCCCCTCTGGTACGCATCTCCGGTACACTCAACAGCCACCGCTACATCTCCGACGTTTTGGAGCCTGTAGTCCTCTCTTACCTGCGACCTGCCAGCGGCCACGTTTCAACAAGACAATGCGCGCCCGCACATGACACGCATCGTGCAACAATTCTTCACGGCCCACCAGGTGTCACTGCTGCCGTGGCCTGCCTGTTCTCCCGATATGTCGCCCATCGAACACGTCTGGTCGCTGATCGGCAACCGAGTGGACCGGCAAGCACCACCCGCGGCTACGCCTGATGAACTATGGCAACGTGTGGAAGCAGCCTGGATCGACATACTCCAAGCCCACATCCAAAGCCTCTTTCGTTCGATGCCGCGGTGTGTAGCGGCCGTTATTGCCAGCCATAGGGGCCACACGAACTATTGATGTCTGCGTGTTTTGCAAGTCGCACGGGCCTGTAAGCTCAATCGTTTCATCTTTGTATCTGTTGTTATGTGTCCAGTAAATCTGGCTTTGCTATCTCGTGTCCTTCTTGGTGTTGCATTTTGGGTGGCCAGCAGTGTAAATCCGGGGAGTACGCAAGCCAATCCATACGAGTGATATCCTCACTTTCCAACAGCTCAGCTACTGCACGGGTACGATGTGGTCTCGCTTTATGTTCCATAAACACGAACTCGAAACCAATGGCATCTCGGAATAGGCGTACATGGTGACGAAGCACCTCATCGCAGTAGCGGTTACGGAACATCCTTCGAAAATGTGGAGCTCAGTACGACCATTCAGCGTAATACGTCCCCAGACGATTACACCACCACCGCCATACCGATCTCTTTCGGTAATGTTAGCCGGTCGATAACGTGTTCCACCTCTCTCCAGATCAGCTGATGTCCAGAATCGCTCGTGGTACTAAAACGACTGACATCTGTGAAGAGTACCGTACCCCATTGCTCTATGATCCAATCCTTGTGGTTCTTACACCATTGTAATCAATGTCTCCGATGGTTAGGCTTTAATGGGATGCAACGTTCAGGTCGTCGGGCAAATAGTCCACCTTTATGTAGACGTCTGGCAAACGCTGAACCGCGATGCGGCGCGTCCTGTGGCCATCTGCAGTTGCTTCGCGATATTGCCCGCTGTCTGGCGTCGATCACGTTTGGTCTGTAGGACCATATATCGGTCATCTCTTGCTGTTGTTTTCCGTGGCCGACCACCGACCTTTCTAACAGCTGTTCCTGTCATTTGGAAGGTCTTCCACGCACGTAAAACAATGCTATGGGTCACGCCGAACTCGTCGGCGATACTCGTTACGATACTCCCCTCCTCCGGCTTTCCGATTATTCGATCACGCGTAAAGTCATCTAAATGTCTCCACGAGGACATTTTCTCGTCAGCGACACACTAACAAACCACTCAAACCTCTTTTCACCGCCGCACACTTTCGCTTTCCGTTTCCTGCCTTGCTGCGAGAAGATGCTCCTTATATCCATTTTAGCGCTGTCATGTGACCTGCGACCAGTGTTTCTTTCAAGACTTTTTAGCTGGGGGAGGGGGGGGGGCAAATGGAACTTTAGATTTAGAGGGGGCAAGTTTTCAATTTGCTATATGTATATATAATTTTAACTACTATATTTATGCATATTATATAGAAGTAATTACTATATATCTAGCACAGGGGCGCATTTAGAGGAGGCCTTACCCCTCCCTCGGAAATTGGTTATTTCTTTTTTCTTGGTAAAAATGTGACTTACATTAGCCTTAATTTTATAAAAATGTATCAACTTACATTTGAAAAAAATGCTTCAATTTTTCATTAACTTTAATTTTGTTTCAGATGGTGGTTTTCAAAAACTTCCTTTTTTGTCCCCCCCCCCCGAGAAAAAAGAAAAAATCTATATACATCCCTGATATAGTAATTACTTCTTCAAACATTTCAGGAATAACAAACTTTTTTCAGCTAAAGGGGGGGAGCAGGCTTAAAATTTTTATCTATTAAAATGCATTAATGCATTCAACGCACGGAGTTAAATGTCAGATTGCACCCAATCTGACATTTAACCCGTTACTGAATCACGATTCCCAGATAATTAGGTATGATTAGTCTACTTATTATATTTTGAAGAATACCATGCGTCGTAATGGTTATTCTTGGTGTAGTGGTTAGCATATCCGGGCGCTATCTGGGAGACGCTGGTTCGAGTCCCCCTCCAGGACGATGAAACTTTCAAGTGTTCGGATATTATCTGACTTACCATCCTTGTCGCATGTAAACCAAAAATCGGATTGTCGTCTTCAAAATTTGTATTATATGGAGTAATCCCTTACTTATTTCATGACTTTCTACATCTATTATTAAAACTGAAGAAACCTTAAAAAAAATAAACTACGGAAAACTTAAAAAAAATTGTTTATTTTTTATAGTTACAAACAGGGATTTTTTTTTCAAAACTATACACATTTATTTCGTTCTTGTGGTGATTTTATTTATTATCTCATGCGTAAATGCTTCCTAAATACTGTAAGGCAAAAGCAACTGAGTGTTAACATGGGCTTCTGAGAATGTAGATGTGGATATTTTCACAAATCTTTTGCATGAAGTAATTCAGAAGTAGGTGACGTACTACAGAAATGATGCACACGTCAAGATGGCAAAGTTGCAACTATAAGCTTCGTCGGCGTAGATTAATTGCTTCGTCGGGGAGCTGAAGAATTTTTTTGGGGGTGGATGTGTGTTGGGGGGATGTAAAGATCCCTATTAAAGGCTATAAATCTCCCACTCCTAGTTCAGAGTTACTGATTCTAGTTAAAAGAAACAACTAGAGTCATAAAACATGCACCCAATCTGACATTTAACCCGTATTCTTGTCCAGAGATGGAAACGGGTCACAAGCCAACGGGTCGACAATTTCTAGCGGGTCAAACGGGTCGGGTTAGGTGTTCCTAACCCGATTTTGACATAAAGGAAAAGTGTGTTTTTCTTCTGAGGAGCAATATGAAAACATCACCCATATTTTGGAAACTTTCAACTCATCATAAACTTGTGAAAATTGGTGTTGCTATGAAACATATTTTGAAGCTTGATGTGTTATCAAGAAAACAGCAAAAACCTGAAATTAAATATACTACAAGTTGGTGTCACACCCAGGATTTTGACAGGGGGGCTCAGAAAATAATGTAAAAAATGTGTGTGCGTGCGAGTATCGACCTCATATAGATAAATACTGACACTAGAAATATTATCATGGATTGGACACTTACCTAATACTTCGCTGAACCTGCTTAGTCAGAGACTTGAAAATTACAGGATGACTTTAAGGTCAGAAAGTAACTGTTATACCTAACACCAGGTTAGCACATTTTGTCCGTCTGTCTGCACGTCCGCTTGTTTTTGATAAATATCTTGCTAACCGTTGGAGATAGATTTGAAATTTTGTGCATGTTTTTTCTTTTTTGATTGGAGGTTTAACGACCACCGTGAGCAACTCAATGGGCTATAAGCAGTTGCCCGTCCTTAATTTAAAGCCTCTGGTTCCAGGGAAGGGAGAGAGCCAGTGCCGTAAGACAAACACAACACCCATGCCTCACGGGATTCGAACCCGGACCCCTTTCAGACGAATGATCAGAAGCCATCGATTAGACCACTGCGCCACCGGGGCGACAATTTTGTGGATGGTTTTTACGGACTGCACATAACTGCAACACCATGTTTGTGCTTTGTCTGTTCGTCCGTTCGTCTATCCTATGGTTTCGATCAATATCTAGGGAGTAGTTTGATATGAAAAACAAGAAAATTTCTGGATAGCCATTAGGAACCTGAAGTAACTTTGTCCGAAGGGCGAAGGATCAGAGGTCACCGTAGCCTTCAGCAAGGTCACAGGCTCTTCTACCGTGCGAACAGATGTATCAACAGTGTCACACATACCCTACCGCCCCCCTCCCCCCTCCGACCGATTAAAGCAACAGCGTAACTAAGATATCACGAAAGTCACTAGCCCTCTTCCCCGTAGACGTAGAACAGAGATTCAGATCCTAGCTGAAACTCGCGTTTTTTTTTTATTGGAGGTTTAACGACCACCGTGAGCAACTCAATGGGTTATAAGCAGTCGCTCGTCCCTAATTTAGGGTCACTGACTCAAAGGGAAGAGAAAGAGCCAGTGCCGTAAGACAAACACAACATCCATGCCTCACGGGATTCGAACCCGGACCCCTCTTGGACGATGATCAGAATCCATTGCTTAGACCACTGCGCCCCCGGGGCGGGAACTCGTGTTTTCCCAGGAGCAACTTTTTTTTTTTTTTTTTTTTATTCGAGGTTTAACGACCACCGTGAGCAACTCAATGGGCTATAAGCAGTCGCCCGTCCCTAATTTAGGGTCAGTGGTTCCAGGGAAGGGAGAGAGCCAGCGCCGTAAGACAAACACAACATCCATGCCTGACCGGGATTCGAACCCGGACCCCTTACGGACGAATGATCAGAGGCCAGCGCCTTAGACCACTGCGCCACCGGGGCGGGAACTCGTGTTTTCCCAGGAGCAACTTCTCTCAAGAAGGAATGAAAGCTTTAACTTTTTTTTTATTTATTTAAAGGACATATCTTGTGTGTGCACGCAATATGAATTACTATGTATTATTTTTGTAATAGCACAATATCTTAGGGTCATTGCTATTAGGGGCGGGGGGGAGCACCGTTGGTGCACCACTGACAAGTTGCTTAATTACAAAATTTTTACTGCAACACCATCAAAATTAGGTGGAACAGCCGAAACATTAGTGCGGAGGAACTTTTCCACTCTCGCAAGTATGTTTAAAAACATGTGTAAAACAGGTAGAGTATGTCTTGCAAATGAAGGACGACAGTTTCAACACTTCCTGTAAATATGTGAGTAAACTATACGTTCCTGTAATACATTTCTTTAATTTCCGTATTACCTAAGATACCCACTGTGCCGCCCCGGTGGCGCAGTGGTCTAAGCGATGGCCTCTGATCATTCGTCCGAAAGGGGTCCGGGTTCGAATCCCGGTGAGGCATGGATGTTGTGTTTGTCTTACGGCACTGGCTCTCTCCCTTCCCTGGAACAAGTGACCCTAAATTAGGGACGGGCGACTGCTTATAGACCATTGAGTTGCTCACGGTGGTCGTTAAACCTCCAAAAAAGAAAAAATGCCCACTGTGGAGAAACTTTTTGAGCGCCCTGCATATATATTATAGTTCAAAGCAGATTTGTCCGAGTCGAGTCCGGATCAGTTACAGATCAGCGTCGGGTCATCCAAAATTTTGACCCGTTTCCAACTCTGTTCCTGCCCTGATTACTTAAACTGAAATTGCGAAAAAATTATTATTTTTGCATGGATTCTAATTCTTTCTGTTATTGTTCATCTTAGATTATCATTTCTCTCTCTCTTTTTTTTTTTTTTTTTTTCATCCACCCAGGAATGAGGGCAGGAAGACTGGAATTTCCCCATTACGATGTAGAAGAAGATTTACTGGACCTTATGACTCATTTGCTGCAAGTGGTACGTATTATCTTTTCGTTAGTTTTAAGGAACCTTTATCTGTGCAGAGGCGTAATAATTAATGTATAGGGCAGGATGAGCGGCAGCCAGCGGCGCAGCTCAAGAGAGAACGCAAAAACCACAACTTACAAAATCTGATTAAAACTGGAATAGAAACTTTTAAAACTGGAATTGAGACTTTTGCACAGAGCAGTTTTCACGCCCCATGCTTTGTCATTTGTCCATTGATTGCAATATGTTTCGCTAGTTTCTGTATAGCTCTGGAAATTTAACCCTTTAAGTGGTAGATGTACCTGAATCAAATGGTGCTCAAAAGCTTCTGCGCTCCCGAAAAAGAAACATTCACATAACGGCCGGGTTTTACACAAGTTGCGGCAAAATAATTGCTTCCCCTCTCATCTTAACAGTACCGACATTTCTACGTTGAGGTTCCTGATTCAGCGGGCGTATACCCGTTCATCGACTTTGAACCTTAGAACCCGTGAATTAGACACAATATTTTCCATAGCCGTCGCCCGTGGTTATTCTGAAGAGACAATATTGCGTTTAATTGCACAACGTAAACTGAGATATGGAGTCCACTTTATCTGCGAATCCTCCTGCCAAACGATTTGTAGGATGATCTATTTCAAACAATTATGAAATAACAAACATATACTGAAGAGGTATTGCAGGAAATCGGCTGTGGATTTCAGGATTCGGACAACAAGTATTTATAACATGATTTGTCGCGACCGAGACCCTCCTCCTCTGGCTACCCGTACGGGGTTTACGGTGTTTCGCTTCAGTCAACGGATCATACTGCTCCTAATAAAGTCTATCTGGGCTCTAACTTTAGCAATTTATCTAAGAGGATGGCTGAACACGAGTACTCTATTAGATCATCCAAGTCAGCCTCTGCTCTTTTCAGAACAGTAAAAAGTGGTGGCTTCTACCCTGACTGGGATAACGTTTGCATTCTGGGCGTCACAAATAAGCGACAAACTCTTTTCCTACTTGAAGCATTATGGATTACCTATTTCGGACCGCTCTGTTGCAATGACGAACTGCCCTACAATCTACCTGCAGTATGGAAACGCCTAGTGGATCAGCTACCACCTCCAACCCTACGATGAGTAATTGGACTCTGCTCATTGGTTCATTTACTGAGTAAGTTATTGGTTCTTTGTGACTTTCTCTGGCAACATGGTGTAAGGGGGGAGGGCCTGTGTATGTTACCTCTGGGGCCGCGGGTGGCCTAGTGGGCAACGTTCGTGACTGCCACAGAAAGGACCTTAGGTTCGATCCCAGGCAGGTACAAACGTTCGATCCACTAAATATTCGCCGTGCGTCGGATGGGCACGTTAAGCCGTCGGACCCAGGGTACTGGCCTCCCGGTTAATAAATAAGGGCGTCTTCCTCCCCCTTTCTACTTCGCCTCCGTGTCACTTTCCTATCGGGCACTCTAGCCCAAATCTCCTAACTTCCTATTTCTAAGGGTTGTTTAAGACCTAAGGTCAGACACTCCCTTCCTAAAATCCTCTATACCGCCCCGGTGGCGCAGTGGTCTAAGGCGCTGGCCTTTGATCATTTGTCGGTAAGGGGTCCGGGTTCGAATCCCGGTCAGGCATGGATGTTGTGTTTGTCTTACGGCACTGGCTCTCTCCCTTCCCTGGAACCAGTGACCCTAAATTAGGGACGGGCGACTGCTTATAGCCCATTGAGTTGCTCACGGTGGTCGTTAAACCTCCAATAAAAAAAAAAAAATCCTCTACATATGACCATTTTTGTATGTTACCTCTATATATAGACATTAATGTTATAGCTCACGTTCGGGTGTTTAGGCCTGATGATGTGGTCGTTGCGACCATGAAACGTCTTGCCATTTTAATTCTTTTACTTAGTTTTTAGTCTGTAAATAAAGTTTTTAACTGCATTGTGAGACTAAATATTGATCGTGCTCAGACAGTTTTTTATATTCAACGTAGTTGTACTTTGTGAGTACCGACCTGTCAATAGCGATACGCGCTCCCTTCTAGCTCCTTTATTCTCTCCTCCATGACCCTAGTCATGATGTGAAAAGTCTAGTCCCCCACATGTTGTAGTCACTTGTTTTTACCTCGTGGACATCATGGTACTGGGGTAGAAACAAGTGACTCAAACATCTCTCCCCTTTCTTAGATACGCCAACGTCGTTATATCCCTTTAACAAGTAATAAGTCAGAAAGGATGTCTCAGTCATCTCTCTAAACGACCACTTTTAATAACAAAACTAAGGGAAAAGCAGGGCTTTCTGATGTGCACATTCACTCGTCCCAGACGCGTTCGGCCCATTTCTCAGACAGCGAATATATTCGTTCGAGCTGATTTCAGCCCATGTTTTAAGCCTGCTAAATTCGTTCCAGTCGGTTAAAGGATTAAAATCCGCATTTCTTCCTCAAAATGTTCAGGGGATGTTAGCTGCTTACATTCAGAAACGAAAGCGAGGTTTTTTTTTTTTTTTTTTTTTGATTGGAGGTTTAACGACCACCGTGAGCAACTCAATGGGCTATAAGCAGTCGCTCGTCCCTAATTTAGGGTCACTGGTTCCAGGGAAGGGAGAGAGCCAGTGCCGTAAGACAAACACAACATCCATGCCTGACCGGGATTCGAACCAGGACCCCTTACGGACGAATGATCAGAGGCCAGCGCCTTAGACCACTGCGCCACCGGGGCTGCAAAAAAGCGAGGTTATACTTTGTGTCGCAAGACAAGGATGTCGTTCACGTTGCAAAAATTCCCCGGGGGTATTCAATCATTACTGCGACTGCGAACCACGACTCCCGCTGCATTCAGTCCGTTTGATGTAATTCTGAAGGTTCGAACTCCGAAGCAGTTGGGAAAAGCTGTACAAACAGTCAATTTAATTCTGCCCCCCCCCTCCTATAGAGGTGAATGGCGATATTGGTTGACATTGGAGTATTATGTGTATTATCATCAACAACAAGCTTTATGTATCCGCTACATGATAAAGATCTCTTGAAACGTCTTCCACAAATTTCTGTCTTGAGCCAGTTTCCTAAATGTCACTCCAGAAAGCTTTCGAATTATTTTCACCCATTTCCTACATGTTATTCTTCTGGGTAATTCCCTGTCTCTCGGAATCCAGTCTTGTATCTCAGGTTTCCAAAGGTTATCAGTTCTTTTAGCAGTATATTTCTACCAATTGTAATTTTAGGGTTTTTACCTTGATCATAACGTCATCAACTCTTCTCATTTTCTTGATCTATGAATTCCTGTTCGTGTCTTAAAAATGACAAGAGTTGATATTCTTCATGAGCAAGTAAGGTAAGAACCCTATATGTCACTGGGCTGGACATACATATATATTTACACTGAAGAGCAATTGAATTACAGATATCTATCTAGTAACGTGCAGCACCACCTTTCGCCATGATGACGGCGGTGATTCGTCTCGGCATGGACTCGACAAGACACCGGAAGCGTTGGGAAGCCATACGGATCCACGACCCCTGAACAAGCTCCCACAGTTCACGAAGATTTGATGGAAGGGGGGGGGTCAGAGCCTCGAACATCTCTCTCGATGGCATCCCAGATGTGCTCGATGGGATTGAGGTCAGGTGACCTAGCTGGCCAAGGAAGCGAGGTCACGTCGGTGGAGTGTTCATCCAATTCGGGAGCGATGGCACGGTGCATTGTCTTGTTGCAGGATGAGGTCCCCAGTGGGATGTTGAAGACGCACAAACGGGAGCAAATGATCGTCCAGGATATCCTGGTAACGTTGACTTGTGAGGGACGATGTCACACGTACCAGGGGTCCCATTTCAGTCCACGTAAACAGCCTCCAGACGAGAATGCCACCCCCACCAGCTTGAAGAGTACCCTGCTGGAAAGAAGGATCCATCGCTTCATATGGTTTGCGCCATACTCGTATCCTGCCATCCGCATGTACCAACGTGTATCTCGACTCATCAGTCCAGGCAACATTTTACCACATGCCTAGGGTCCAGTGGCGATGTTCCCGCCCCCATGCTAATCTTTGCACACTGCGATGTGCGGTCAGCAGTGGTACCCTCGTTAGACGATGGCTTTTGTACCCCATAACGAGGAGATGGTTCTGGATGGTGTGGCTGCTTACACGTTTTTGTGCAGCAACGTTAAATTGCAGAGTGATTTCTTGCACTGTGGCCCGTCTATCCGCTGTTTCAATGCGAGCTAGCCGACGATGACCCCGCTCATCCACACGCTGTTGTCCACGGCAGTTGGCCCCTGCGGAGATGGTTTTACCGGATTCGATGTACTCACTGTGCACCCGTAACACAGTGGCTCGTGAAAATCCCAGTGCCTGCACGATTTCCGAGAGGGAGTGACCCATTCGTCGGGCCCCGACAATTTGCCCACGATCAAATGCGCTTAGATCCTTCGTCTTACCCACACTGCGTCCGACTCTTACTGATTCCCGTCGCATCACTCCTTATATTGTCGGATCGCTGCATACGTCATGTCCTTTCCGTTTACAGGGCCACCCACAGCGCCACATTTGCATATCGCCAGCTGTCTCTAATTCAATTGCTCTTCAGTGTATGTTATCAAGTGCAGAAATACGAGGGTTGTACCGAAAGTAATGTAAAAGTAGGCATAACTATTTTATTAACTCCCAGACGTCGTTCAAATTGCACGTGTTGGTAGAGTAATTCTTCCTCTATAGTAACCTTTCTTCTTCATTGCAGGTAAATAATGGATTCCAAGCAGAAGTAATGTGCCATCATTGAGTTCTTGACGAAGAAAGGTTGCAGGCTGTCCGACATCCACAAGAGACTATAAAATGTTTACGGAGATGGCACTACTGACAAAAGCAATGTTCCCAGATGGATGAAGAAGTTTTAAGAAGGGGAAACCAGCAATGAAGACAAACCACGCAGTGGGAGACTATCATCTGCGACCACTGACACGCATCGTCAGCCAGTGGATGAATTGACTCGCGCGGAGAGACGAGTCACAATCCGTGAACTTGTTTCAGAAGTGGACTGTGGTCACAATGCCATACAGAAGATGGTGGAAGACGTAGGGTATCGGAAAGTGTGTGCAAAGTGGGTACCTCGGCAGTTGATACCCGATTTGAAGGAAAGAAAGATGGAAGTCTGCTCTGATCTGCTGGAAGGGTTTGAAGCCAATAAAGACGCGGTTTTTTTTTCGATCTGGTGACAGGGGATGAAACGTGGGCATATCTTCACGATCCGGAAACGAAGAATCAATCCATGGAATGGCGTCACACCTCTTCACCAAGGCTTAAGAAGTTCAAGAGACAGCGATCAGCACAGAAAGTCATGGTGACTGTTTTTTTTTTGGGATGACAGGGGTGTCATTCTCATTGATTTTCTGGAACGTGGCCGTACTGAGACCAGCGAGAGGTATATACATTGAGACACTCAAGAAGCTTCGAGAAGCCATAAGGAGGAAGAGACCGAATAAAAATCTGAAAAGAATCCACATTCACCATGACAATGCGAGACCACACACATCTTTGGCAACAAATCAGGCGATCAGCAAATTAGGCTGGTAGGTGGTTCCCCATCCACCGTACAGCCCAGATCTGGCGCCCCCGACTTCCACCTGTTTGGTCAAATGAAAGACAGTCTCCGGGGACAACGATTTGATGACACAGACGAGGTGAAAGTGGCAGTGAAGAAGTGGGTACAACAGTCCACACCTGAATTTTTTCAAAGAGGATTCGAGAACTGAGTTCAACGATGGCGCAAATGCATCGCTTGTGATGGAGACTATGTTGAGTAGTACCTTTGTACAGAGAGTTACTCCACCAACATGTGCAATTTGAACGACCTCTATCAGTTAATAAAAAAATTTATGCCCGCTTTTGAATTACTTTCCGTACAACCCTCGTACTTAGTTATGCCTCTGTTTCTGTGCATCTCGTATCTGTAACACTAAGAATGAATTCACAAATTCACGTCCTTTCCATCGATGTACAATCAGGTGGTGTAGAAGTGCGCTTTCATTTGTCACAGTGAAGTGCCCTTTAGAGCAATCCAAAATAAAAAAGCCTAGGCAAACTTGAGCTTTTGCACAGCGTTTGACTGCCTCTTTAAGACACCTTTCAGATTGTAAAATTAACATTTTTTCTGAAAAAAAAATATGCACATTGCACTCGAAAATCTGTGTTGTCTTTTTCAGTAAATTTTTATTTGTCGATTTCGTTTTTTCATTTATTTGGGGAATTAACAACCACCGTGAGTAACTCAGTTGGCTATGAGCTGTCGCCCGTCCCTAGTTTGAGGTTGCTGATTCCGGGGAAGGGAGAGAGACAGTGAGGTAACACAAACACACCGTTCATGCCTCACTCAGGGCCACACCGAAGTAGAAATTAATAGATCGACGTATAAAACGTGGTTGGAGAGCACTCAGAAGGAACAGGACAGTTCTCAAGAGCAATTTACTATCATCATGTCTCAAATCAAAAGTGTTTAATCAATGCATCTTTCCAATTCTTACTTATGGATCAGAGACATGGACCTTAATTAAAAACAGACATACAGAGACCACAGACAACTCAAAATAAGGATGAAGAGACGCTTGCTCGGTGTAACTAGGGAAGATGTGAAGGCAGACTCATGTGTTAGGAAAATGACAAGAGTTGATATCATGATTGAAGTAAAAACTAAGAAATAGTAATGAGTTGAACATATTGCTAGAAGAATCGATCACCGTTTGAAAACTGAAATATTAGACTGGATACCAAGAGGTAGGAAAAGACGCAAAAGACCACGTGGGAAATATGTGGATAAGATTCGAAATCATGCAGGAGGAACATTTATAGAGGATAAACAGAGACAGGGAGTTGTGGGAAGAGACTCTGGGAGACCTTTACCCAGCTGTGGGGTGATAATCGTTGATATATAATAGTGGCCCAAAGTTCCACTACTCTGGTTTTACAATTTTACACAAAATCCGTGACACTGAAACTGCACCAACTAGAAGGTGTGATCGGAAGTGCATGAAAATCAACAGGCCGCCCCGTTGGCGCAGTGGTCTAAGCGATGGCTACTGAGCATTCGTCCGGAAGGGGTCCGGGTTCGAATTCCGGTGAGGCATGGATGTTGTGTTTGTCTTACGGCACTGGCTCTCTCCCTTCCCTGGAACCAGTGGCCCTAAATTAGGGAAGGGCGACTGCTTATAGCCCATTGAGTTGCCCACGGTGGTCGTTAAACCTCAAAAAAAAAAAAAAAAAAAAAAAAAAAAGCAACGCGTGCCTGAGACAGGTAACAAGCTTTTCTTAAGGAATCGACTGCAAAGAGATTATAGAGAATGCCCGCACGTCAGTTCCGACTCTGATATCAGCAACCCAGCGATTTCGACAGAGGGTAGATGAATGGGCCTTCAAGACACGGGATAGTCACTTCGTTGTGTAGTGGAACTTTGGGCCGTGACAATGGCACAGTGCACCAATACTGGTGAGCAGTAAAACATATTGTGTTATAACACAATATGTTTTAGACATATTGTGTTATGTTTTTTTTAAACATATTGTGTTATAACACAATATGTTTTAGGGCGCCACATACACAGTGGCGCCCTAAAACACAACAAGAATAATTGATACAATCAATCATTAATATCTTATTATTTTTAAAAATGCTTTAAAAAAAGATTTCGTCTATTTTAGTGTTTTACATTTATCAAAAATTTGGCTATACCAACGGCTTGGAGGGGGGATATCGAGCCCCCCCCCCTCCTCTGCCCCCTTATGAGCGCCTTTGCTGGTGAGTGTGTCTGCAGAAAGGTCAGAGCTATGGCCGACTTTATACTGGACTACTACGGAAGACTATAGAAGGAAAGGATCATCTTATCCATCGACAGGTTTGTTCTGCATCTACAGCCACGCTGGCGACTATCCAACGAGCTGAGATTTCCTCTGGCTATTACCACATCTCCATTAAATCACTGCACGCAGAAAGTGGCCTTCATGCATACTGGCCATTGCGTTGATTTCCACTGACCGCTGCCCACCGTCTGAAATGTTTTCACGCACTATCCACCAGGGATACGGAATTGCATCGAGTGATCTTCAGCGATGAATCTCGGTTCTACTTGGTCCTCGATGATCGACAGATGCGCATGCAGCGAAAACTTGGTGAACACAGTTTACTTATAGCCGTTGTTGAACGCCAAACTGCACTCACTTCTGGTTAGGGTATGGAAAGCAATCAGTTGTGATCCTTGTTCATCACTGGTGTTCGTCAATGGCAATCCGACTGCTCACAGCTTCATCACTGAGATTCTGCGACTCGTCGATCTCCCTTTTCTTACCAGGGTGCATCACGCCATTATTCAACATGATAACGCCCTCATACATGCCGCAGGTTTTTGCTTTTTGTCTCCATGGTGTACACGTACACCATGGAGACAAAAGCATTTTTGGATGTTAAAGTACTCCCTATATACGCTAACTATTTGTATATAGGAAAACCATACTAGAGCTTCTGATTGTGCATTATCCATACCAGCATGTCTAGTGTCAACTTGAACTTCACGTTCAACGTCTTTTAAATCTTTGGTCGTCCCCACGCTGTTGAAAATCTACACAGTTTTCCTGGATTGTCATCTTTGTCTGCTGCTGGTTCTGAACAAGATTAGGAATGTGCTCTTTTCCCCCACCAAGTTGTAAAGCCCGCAAGGATAGAAATGAGTGATGCGGTACATCACATCCTAATGAGAAATAAAAGTCAAAGTAATTAAGTTATGAGTTGTAGAAGTACTATTTAACACTCATAGGTGCGCGCGCTCATATGTCACTTCCGATACTGACCTCAAAACAAAAAGACGAAGAGGAGCAAAGGAAACATTAGCAGGAGTTCAAGGAAGACCCAAGAATCAGAAGATGTTGAAGTATAGAAATCTCAGACTGAAGAGGGGAAGAGAAATTCACAAATAAGTAAAAGGGGTAGGGAAGAAAAGAATGAAAGGAAGGGTAAAAAGAAAAAAGGTATGAAGTACATCTATAGAATACTTACCTTGCGAAATTACCAAATCTGGGTACAGTTGAACTGCAGTGAGATACAAAAGGGAACGTGTGTGTGTGTGTGAGAGAGAGAGAGAGAGAGATCTTTCCGAAGTATCTAAAAAAGTAATAGTGGATTGTTCCAAATATTTTTAATTTGAGGGCCAAACCGGGATCGAATTATTTTTCCATGTACATTATTTCAAAACACAATTCATCAAGTTGAACTCATGAAACATTGTGCAACCACCGAAATCATGTTGAGAATGTAATGGACTTAAGAATATTGTACTACCATTAGAAAAAACAAGTTAGTAAAATCATGCAATGCATTGATTATAATACGTTTTCCAACATACCAGAAATCATTACTCAAGTTATTACTCAAGTTATGAGGATAATGGCTGTAGAATAAATCTCGCTCCTCTGACCCCACCTTTGACCCCATTTCGATGATATTCAACAGAACCGGTAAAGTATACTTCCGGAACAACATGAAAAGTTTTGTCTCAATCGAAGCATTTTTACGTAAGTTATAACACATGAGGACAATGGAGTGGATCCCGATCCTATGTCCTGACCTTTGACCCCATTTCACCCATTTTCAATAGGGTTCATCCCCAGATGGTCCCCTACCACATACTAAAATTTCATCGAAGTCGAACCATTTTTACGCAAGTTATGACGCATAAGGGCAAATATCAGGAACACTGAGCATCGCTCGGGTAAAGGGAGGATGAGGGCACAAAAAAATTATATTTTGATTTGTTATTTCCAAGTATTGTAATGCTAAGTCTAAACCATCAAGATTAATAATGATAGACGAATTAGAGACAAATTAATTTAGAATAAACATCAAAACAAAGATGAATGATAATTTTTTTATTTGTGTTAGAGTAAGAATTTTTTTTAATTGTTTTTATTATTTTCGAACATGAAACACTAAACAATAAATTATTAACTTGGGGTTCTTCATCGAACCCCATGGTAACATTGGTTCTTCATCGCTGCCTATTTATTCGCCGCGTTTGATCGAGGTTTTCTTCCGATATAGATTCATTGAGGGTTATAATAACGTCGGACATTATTTCCATGCTTCTCGCCTTAGTTGCTCGGAATGGTCTTTTTGTAGGCTGATCTTCTTCCAATGGAAGGCCATGTGTTTCGAGACTGGAGAATGATCGGAAACCATCGGCTCTTGAATGTCCAAGCTGTTCCATATTTACTTCTTCCGCTTGTTCTTGTTCCAGTTCTTCGTATTCTTCTTATTAAAGTTGAAACGTGCACGCTTCGTAAGGGGTCGTTGTTTTATATTGTTCACCATCCACGTGGCACTCTGTTAATAGTAATTAATAAAAATGAACTAATCATATTTTAGCACAGCGGATACGCTCGTCAAGTGACTATCCAAAAATGTAACAAAAAAAAATGCGCATTAAGTTTAAATTTTGAAGGGAAAAACATGCGAAATCAGCGTTCCGCTGCTTATACTGTACAACGCTTAAACTCTAAGCAACTGGCTCAACTCACTTTTTGTTCTAGAAGAAAATAGAAGTAATGCGTAATACGCACACAACGCGTGACGTAATGAGGCAGATGGTCGTGAGAGTGTGACGTCATAAATCTTTAATAGGATCCACAAACAACGCGTGACGTAATGAGGCAGATGGCGTGACCGCGCGCCGACATCTCAATCGCGACTATCGCGAGAGGGCGACGTCATAAGATTTCTAAGAATGGGAAACATTAATAGGACGACGCCATGACACTAAAAACGTGGTAACTCGGGGTGGTTATTTAACCCACTAAACGAATTTTTCCAAAATCGAGATCAAGCTAAATTGATTTCTAGTACCAGAAAACGGTAGGTTAACCACTTTCGTCAAAATCCTTAGAGCCGTTTTCAAAATAAAACTTACATATATACAAGAATTGCTCTTTTAATAAGAAAAATGTGATGCAATGCATCCCGTTCCTAACACTTCACCCATTATCAATAGGGTTCGTCCCCAGTGGTCCTCTACGACATACTAAAATTTCATCGAAATCGAACTATATTTACGCAAGTTATGATGCATAAGGGCAATGGAATACATCCAACTCCTATGTCCTGACCTTTGTCCCCACTTCACCCATTTTCAATAGGGTTCGTCCCCAGGTGGTTCTCTACGACATACTAAACTTTCATCGAAATCGAACCATTTTTACGCGAGTTATCGTGCGGACAGACGGACGGACAAACAGACAGACGGACGGACGGACAAAGCTGGAGCATATACGCTTCTTCAACCTACGGTTGGAAAGCGTAAAAAAAGACATAAAAAGGTACAAACGATAATTTTGTACAGAAGGGATCAGAACATTTTCTCCTGTGGAATAAAATTTCAATAGCATCCACTAAGCGTCACCCTCCCACGCACTGGATCAAGACCGTTTTAACTTCTTTTTGGGGTGCACGACTATCTGGCTTAAATAGCACGTCATGGCTATGTAATTTTTTCATTAAAAAAGTAGTAATTTTCTTAGACAAGGGTTGTGATCCTGTTATATTTTGATCCTGTATTTTTAAAAATTATTATCGTGAAGAAGACATAAAAAAAAACAAAAAACAGGTAGGCTGAGGTCTGATTGAGCCGTCAGTTTGAAACGTAGGACTACGCTCGGTGTGTTGGATTTTTGTTTGGCGGTGGCTGCTTTCAGACGCTCTCGATGCTTTCTAATTCGTTGTGCTGCAGTCTTCTTGGGCTTCTTACATTTCTCATCACTAGCTCTTGCCTCACGTTTTGATTTTCTCCACTTTTGCTTGCGTTCACTCGGCGAATTCCGCGGCATTGTCAAAAATGTTAACCCGTTCACACGAAATCATTTTTTTTTTAATTTTAGTTTAAACCACTGCAATATGTTCTTTATATATTGGAATCGATCTCTTCGAGAGCTTTAAAACGATACCACGCACAGTCGTTTTGCAGATAAACCGCGATATTGTCAAAAGTGTTCACCGGTTCACAAAAAAACAATTTTTCAAATGTTCATTTCAAACCACTGCGAAATGTTCTTCGTATATTTGAATAGATCTCATCGAGAGCTTTAAAACGATACTACGCACAGTCGTGTTGCGCTCACGATTGCCGAGATAGACTGAGTCAAACGCGGTGGCACACCCAGAAACATTGTGTCATCTCTCCCGCCCACGGGGAGCGTCGCGCGCACGGTGTATTGCGTAGCACGCAAATTCAACTCCATGCTGTTTACGAATATGCTAACACGTTAAGTGTGCGGCACGTATTTTTAACGCTATAATGATTTCAATTGGGGCCTATTTTTGTCACAGGTGGTCGGCCGTAAGTTGCCCCATACTATCTGCGGAGTTTAGACGTAGTCGCCCCATACTATTCGTGGAGTTAGACGTAGTACTACGTCAAAAAAAAAAAAAGCAGGACTGTTCTCCTACTATACACGAATACACAGGGTGTATGGTAAAGTCGCGCACCACCCGCTTCACGGCCGAACGAAGGTAGATAACGATGTGGAACCAACGGGATTGGTTTATCTTCTGGGATTAAGGTATAGATTCTTTAAGAAATTTGGAGAAAGTATTTCTTGGGTAGGATTTTTTTGAAATACGTTTCCTCTCCTTTTTAGGAACCTGATTTGAGACTGTCTGGGCAACAATTCCTGAGACACGTATTATTCAAGCGCAGACGAAAAATGTTAAAAAAAGCGGTAAGTTTTATGTTTATGGTGTAGGTTCTAGCTTTTTTTTTCTGATTTTTCACATGATATTTCAGAATATTATTCTCTGCATTATGATTTTGTGAATTTTCTGAACTTGACTAATTTTCTCAAATGAAAGTGTTGATGGATATTCGATACTTATATGCACAATTTTGTGTACAAATATCGTTGATCACACAGATATACAAATATAAAAGAGAAACCGAGAAATGTTACTGGAAGCTTCAACTTTTGTACGAAAATTGTGGCACAACTCCTTATCCTACGGAGTTGTGTCACAATACTACTAGTCACAAGCCTACGCTTCTGACCATTCGGCTACCTAAGCGATGAATTTCGCTTTAAGAGAATTTCAGTGTGCAAGCACATAAGATAAAATATGTATTAAACATATATACATTTCATTACGCTGTTCTAAGAAAAATACATATTTAACATATATACATTTCATTACGCTGTTCTAAGAAAAATACATATTTAACATATATACATTTCATTACGCTGTTCTAAGAAAAATACATATTTAACATATATACATTTCATTATGTTGTTCTCATGGTCACAAGCCTACGCTTCTGACCATTCGGCTACCTAAGCGATGAATTTCCCTTTAAGAGAAGTTCAGTGTGCAAGCAAATAAGATAAAATACATATTTAACATACATACATTTCATTACGCTGTTCTCTGAGATTCAGAGGTTAGCTCCACAAAGAAATACAAACCACCAGATAAATGTTTAACTGATTATTTACTTACTTTCACCGTATCAAACTTTTGGATTTACAGCTATCTTGACACACAACTCGGGCTACACAAGCCCTTCCCATACTTCATACTCATAATCTTTTTCTCACGCAGACATTCTTGAACCTGGTCCTTCCATGATTTCCTTGGCCTTCCTCTACCTTTCTTTTCTGCCACTTGGGCTGAAAATTATTTCTTAGTGAGCATCTCATCACTCATTCTTTCAAAATGTACAAACCACCTAAGAATAATAGTCTCCATCTTACTAACAACATTTTGCCTCACATTACACAACTGCAGCACATTTTTATTCCTCACAAGATCAGAGAGTGTCTTGCCATGTCAGAGAGTGATCACGATCAGAGAGTGTCTTGCTAACTCCCCGTAAATAACTCATCTCTCCAGCACACAAACGACTCTTACGTTTTTCCTGCAGTATCCAGGTTTCAATGCCATAAATCAGAGTAAGAAAAATTACACTTTCATACACTGCCAAGCAAGACTCTCTTGAGAAACTATCATTCTTGTGAAATCCTCCAAAAGCAGCTATGAATTTCAGTGAAGAATTAACTCGCTTACTAATTTCACCATCCAATTTATTCCCTCTGTCAAACATGCTGCATAAATACACAAACTCATTTGTCTGTTCAATCACCGTGCCATTTAGACTTATCTTGCATTCAGTACTAGCAGTTCTTCGCTCAAAAACCATAACTTTAGTTTGAATTTCATACAAACTTCGTACATACTGGACAAATACTCTGCAGCTCACTTTTGCCCTCTGCCAACAGGACAGTGTCATCAGTATACAGCAATCTGCACACACGAATATCACCAAGACATAAACCAGTATTATCTATTATGGCATCACGCATCCATAAATATACGTATTAAACGGTCATGGTGACGTCACACAACCTTGTCTGACTTCTGCATAAATAGAAAACCATTTTGATACAACACCATTCACTCGTACAACCTTGTCTGACTCCCGCATCAATAGAAACCATTTTGATATAACACCATTCACTCGTACACAAGCTCTACTGCCAGCATACATGGCTTTTACACTATTAAGTAGACTCCCAGTTACACCATATTTATTCAGTGCTTCCCACAGAAGTATCCTATTTACTGGGTCGTAGGCTTTTTCTCAATCTATGAAGGCAGCAAAAATTTTCTGACTAACAGCCAGATACTTTTCGATCATCATGCGTACTGCAAAAATTTGGTTAGTTGGCAGGCATAAACCAGGCATGAAACCACTCTGAACGTCTCACACTTTCTCTGATGTAAGACCTCGTACCTTTTTAATAATGACCTTACCGAACACTTTCCATGGAACACTCAGTAAGCTAATTGAAAATATTTAAACTTATGATTAAATACCAGTTTTGATTGAAATTAACGACGAAAAGTAAGTCTTTCTTCTTTTTAGATGGGTTAGCCTTGGGTGTGTGGGAAAGGAGGCGGTTGCTGAGTATCTTCAAGATCACTTTCTAGCAGCGGCAAAATGAGTGAATTTTACGATTTATTTTAGCTTAATATGGCATCCAACCGTACTGAGGCGCATCGTTCACTTTGACAATACTTCTTACAAAACACACGACGCTTGGATTTTACGATTTATTTTAGCCTAATTTGAGATATAGTCACACAGAGGCGCATCCTTCACTGTGAGAACAGCTATAACAGAGCAAACGACACTAATGCTTAGTTTATTTCGTTTTCATTTCCATTAGACGCGAAAAAATTATCTAACCTCAACATTTGGTGCCAACAAATATTGTTTAGAATACAGATTTGAGAAATGAACTCTCGTTTCAATTAGTTTTCTTAACACAGCACTGAAACGAATGTTTCTCACGAAACCAAGATTATAATTAGAATCGAATCTGATTTATTTTAACATGACAACTGGTTTGGGTTGATTAAAACCGTAAAACTAATCTTTCTAAGTTCTTAACTCTGCAGTACATTTCTTTAGTGGTCCTTGATTTGGTTACCACGACTACGCTTTCGCGTGTTGACCCCTGCCGATCATCCGACACGCTATTTGCACGACATCTATTCACTTTACATTCCAAAGTTTCGGATAAATAAAAAGAGTAAGATTTGGAAAATTACATGTAAAATTATGTTACCTTGAAGTGCACACGTAGTTTTGTAATATTTTTGCAGTATAGTTTTGAAATTTCTTTACAGTATAGTTTTGAGTTATTTTTGTAGTATAATTGACATTCTTGCAGTACAGTTTAGTAATATTTTTGAAGTATAGTTTTGAAGTATTTTGCAATATAGTTTTGCAAAATTTTTGGAGTGTAGTTTTGAAATATTTTTGTCTTGGGGGAAATTTTAAAATAATGTGTTATCCTTAAAGGTACGTGATTACGATGCACGTTCTATCGATTTCTTTTTATCGAATTAGAGAGGAAAATTATCTACTGGTATCAAAGTTTTGATTGCAATTATGGGCTAAACTCCGGTTTCTGGCTCAGTATATTACTAAGCCTGGTTCCAGCACGAATTGTCATATAAAGCAGGTCTGGACCCTGATTTCGTAATGTCGCAATAAGTGGCGAAAATTGCGCAGGTAATTAGTTGACTTTGTGCAAGCAAATCAGAGCCAACCAATGAACTAACTTGGCAAATAAATATTTGCTGCGTTTTGCCAGGCCTACTCCATCTGAAGATAGCCATAGTTCGAATACTGGTTAAGACATGAGTGTTGTGTTTGGTAGGCCTTTTCTCCTGGCCTATGCTTATGAAGTCGTTAAAAAAAATAACTGCGCTACTTGGGAAGAAGTCCTTGGAAAGATCTTTGGGCAAGCATTTGTAGAAATATGAGATCATTTGACGCGCCGCGAATTGCCTGGAATTTGTGGATTCAAATGCTCAGTGTTTATTTTATTGCCAGATATTTTAAAGAAAAAAATCCTCCACCCCAATTTGGGAAATTAAGTATAGGGCATAATAAAAAATGTTCTGTGAACTTCAGAGGCTCAGCTAGGACTGGTCGCAGCTCAAGAGAGGATTAAAAACATCACTGCTAACCAATATGATAAAACTGAAATTGAAACTTTTGCACCAATTTCTGGTACAGTTATTTTCTTGATATACTTTATCATTTGCACATTTAAAAACTTGCTTATAATATATTTCTCCAGTTTCGTTAGCCTTGGCAGCCTAAAATTATAATTTCTTCCTTAAAATGTTCAGTGGATGTTAGCTGCTGGAATTCAGAAATGAAGGCTTGGTTGTACGTAGGTTGCAAGACAAAGATATAATTTACAATGTTGAAGATTCTCTGCAGGCGCTACGCTACGGGCAAGGCCGGATTAAGGGGGTCTATAGGGGTTATAGCCTTGGGGCCCACCACGACCAAGGGCACAGGAGACATGCCTGGGCAAATAATGGATAGGTAGAGAGAGAGAGAGAGAGAGATTTATAAAATAGTTTTTTTACTTTGGTCTCTTAAGATTTTCACTTGGTCGGAAACAAAGACTAGAAGACGAACAGAATTACAGATTTCAAGGCAGTTACTCACCAAGGGTAAAGGCTTCATGTTGCTGTGTACAGCGGGGTCGACGAGAGAGTTTCAGCTTTTTTACTACCATCCACCCACACTTTCCAATTTACACTTGAAACCGTTAATAGTCAAAGTTCCTTGTGGCTTCTCATTTCATTACAAAACAGATGTACTAAGAAAGTATACAAAGCTAAATCATTAGAAAATCCAAGACAAAATCTAGGAATCTTAAGCTTTTAACTCTTGTTCTTATGCGAGTACAGAGAACCGGAGAACTGGCCACATTGCAATTTCAGCGCCATAAAATTGTTCTGAATAAACAAATATCGTGTGGCTATATTTCCCACTACTGGAGCAACTATTGTTTACAAAACATTCTTTTTTTATATTTCATTTTCAATAAGAAATTTAGGCATTTCCATGATTTTCTGGCCGAACGCAAAGCGGAGAACTGGCACCCGGAGATCTAGCACCCGGAAAAGTGGCCACCGCAGACAGAACTGGTCACAAAAATTTTAAGAAGCCGTATAAAATTTGCGTTTTTGACCGCTTCCACAGGTTCGTTTCGTATTTTCTTAATTGCGATATTTAAAGTTATTCTTTATTAAAAAAATGCTTATAATCTACAAACTCAACAAAATAATTTCAGGGTTTATAAATTACAGCTCCACAAATTCTCAACGGGCATGTGCAAACGCAGGAAACTTATCGGGGGGAAAGGGGGCTTAAAACCAAAAATATAAAATATACGGAATTTCTGGTCCGATCTAGAAATTTTCGACGTTTCCAAACTAAAATTCAACAAATTCTCTGCAGGCATGTGATAATGCAGAACCTGTCGGTGAGGGAGGGTGGGGCTTAATACCAAAAATGTAAAATATAAGGAATTTCTGGTCTGATCGGGAAATTTACGGTGTTTACAAATACAACTCAACAAATTCTCTCCGCGCAGTAGCTAACGCAGGAAGCCTGTGTGTGTGTGTGGGGGGAGTAATGCCGAAATATAAAATATAGAGAATTTCTGGTTCGGTCGGGAGATTTTCAGCGTTTGAAAACTAACTACAGTTCTAAAAATTGTTTATACTCCGTATTTTTGGCGTTAAGCAACCCCCCCATCCCAAAAAACAGGTTCCCTGCCGTAGCAGATGTCCGCAGGTTTTGTTGAATTGTAGTTTGTAAACGCCGAAAAATCTCCTGATGTGACCAAAAATTCCTTATATTGTATGTTTGCGGTAGTACCCCCACCCTCCCGCCAAAAGGTTTCCTGCATTAGCACATGCCCGCAGAGAACCTTTTGAGTTTCAGTTTGGAAACGCCGAAAATTTCCCGATCGGACCAGAAATTCCTTATATTTTTGGTTTTAAGCCCCCCCCCGACAGGTTTGCTGCGTTTGCACATGACCGCAGAGAATTTGTGGAGCTGGAGTTTATAAATCCTGAAATTCTGCTGTTGAGAAATAAGTTACAAACATTTTTTATAAAGAATTACGTTAAATATCGCAATTAAGAAAATCCGAAATCACGGAAACTTTATGTGACTCAGATAACCAACCTGTGCGGACGGGGCCACGAAGCGGTCAAAAACGCAATTTTTATACGGCCCCTTAAAAACGTTGGGGCCAGTTCGCCGGATGACCACTTCTCCGGTGGCCAGTTCTCCTACACCCGTTCTTACGAGAACAATGGAAAATACAGTGACTGCAGATAATTTATTAGTTTGAAGAATGCATGACGTATTAATTATCATAAACATATTGCCAAAGTTTCATGTTTTAACAGACTTCATGTTGATTCTCGTCATAATTCTTTGAGTACCCACTGAGATGTCTTAGCCTTGGTGCCTACTCAAATGGCTTAGCCTAGGAGCCCACTAAGGCCTTAATCCGGCTTCAGCCTACCCAACTTTTCTTTGAGCCCACTCATTAATTCCCCCAAGATATTTCAGCCGGAGCCTGTAAATTGCGAACCAAAATCGGACCGCCCTCAACCCCTATATGTAAATTGAGAACTAAGACCCAAGACCCCTATGTGTAAATTGCGAACCAACTTTTCTAGACATATGTGCAAATTGCGATCCAACTTTTCTGCGTCCATTCTGACGATATCAAAAAATAAACCAGTATGAAACAAGTTAGTAAAATCATGCAATGCATTGATTATAATAAGCTTTCCAACATACCAGAAATCATTACTCAAGTTATGAGAATAATGGCTGTGGAATAAATCTTGGTCGGTCCTGTGCCCTGACCCTTGATCCCATATCGATGATATTCAACAGAACCGGTTCGGTATACCTCCGAAATAACATGATAAAGTTTTGTCACAATCCAAGCATTTTTACGTAAGTTATGATGCTATTATGATGCATAAGAGCTATGGAATAGATCCCGCTCCTGTGTCCTAACCTTTGACCCCATTCACCCATTTTCAACAGAATTCGTCCCCAGGCAGGCCCCTACAACATACTAACATTTCATCCAAATCGAAGCATTTTTACGTAAGTTATTAAGCATAATGGCGATGGAAGTGATTCCGCTCCTATGTTCTGACCTTTGACTCCATTTCGTCCATTTTCTATAGGGTTTGTGGCCAGGTGGTCCCCTACCACATACTAAAATTTCATCGAAATCGAACCTTTTTTACGTTAGTTTTGACGCATAATAGCAGTGGAATGGATCCCGCTCCTATGTACTGACTTTTCGTTCCATTTCGTTCACTTTAAATAAGGTTCCTTCCCAGGTGATACCCTACCAGATACTAAAATTTCATCAAAATCGAACGATTGTTACGCGAGTTATCGTACGGACGGACATAAGCACACAACGCGTGACGTAATGAAGCAGATGGGAATCGCGACCATCTGCTGGCAAGAGTATGACGTCATAAAACTTTAATAGTATCCACACACAACGCGTGACGTAATGAGACAGATGGCATGACCAACATTCTCAAACGCGAGATTGTGACGTCATAAGATTTCTAAGCATTGGAAACATTAATGGAACGACGCCATGACACTAAGAACGTTATAATTCGGGGTGACTATTTAACCCACTAAACGAATTCTCCTAAAGTCGAGATCAAGCTAAATCGATTTCTAGTACCAGGAAACGGTAGGTTAACGACTTTCATCAAAATTCTTAGAGCCGTTTTCAAAATAAAATGTACATACATACATACATACAAGAATTGCTACTTTAGGTGGACGTCAAGTAATTTTGCTTCCTATACTTCCAATGGAAAAACTTCTGTACACATTTTCTTCACAATTAATGCGTTCCCCAAAATGAAAATTTGAACATCGATTAAAATAGCTTCATTTCATAACTTGGAATACTTAATATTTTCTAAACCATAACCGTAATAATATTTTCTAAACCATAACCGTAATTATGCAATCCAACATTTATTTGTCCACTGACGTCATCAAAGTACAGGTCACGCCATCTTTTTTCTGGTTTCAGCACAACCAAAAGAAACGTTATTGTTTTTTAATATAATTATGGTTATGTTTTAGAAAATGTTAAGTATTCCAAGTTATAGTATGAAGTTATTTTAATCGATGTTCAAATTTCCATCCTTGGGAATACACTAATTGTGAAGGAAATATGTACAAAAGGTTTTCCAATGGAAATATAGTAAGCAAAATTACTTGACGTCCACCTTAATAGTGTGAGATAAGGACGATAGAATGGATCCCGATCCTATGTCCTGACCTTTGACTCCATTTGTCCCATTTTCAATAGGGTTCTTTTCCAGGTGGTCCCGTACCACATACTAAAATTTCATCGAAATCGAACCATTTTTACGCACCTTATGACGCATAAGGGCAATGGAATGCATCCCGCTCCTATGTCCTGACCTTTGACTCGACTTCACTCATTTTCAATAGGATTCGTCCCCAGGTGGTTCCCTACCACATACTAAAATTTCATTGCAATCGAATCATATTTACGCAAGTTATGACGCATAAGGGCAATTGAATGGATCCCAATCTTATGGCGTGACCTTTGACCCCACTTCACCCATTTTCAATAGGGTTTGTCCCTTGGTGGTCCCCTACCACATACTCAAATTTCATCGAAATGGAACCATTTTTACTTGAGTTATCGTGCCGACAGACGGACGGAAAAAGCTGGAGCATATACGCTTGTTCAACCTACGGTTGGAAAGCGTAAAAAATGATTAAAGCAATGTTAAACAATTTGAAGCAATGTATTCACGAAAACAACAAAACTAGTTTGTCATCCTTGCGTAGGAGCCATGTTAATTTTCTCTGTAATATTCCATATTTATGTGTATATGTACTTAATTCAATGTATTCACAAAAACAACCAATGTGTTAAGTAAGTACTTAAACAGTATTAAAAGTAAACAAATAATTGTGAAAACAATGTGAAGCAATGTATATATAAAATCAGTTTGTTATCCTTGCGCTGGGGCCATGCTAATCTCCCCACCACCACCCCTTCCCATTTTCGGAAACAATCACATTTGATAATGACGCGATGCAAATTTTACATAAGAAACTCTTGAAATAAGTCCTCTTTTGTACTCGTCTATTTCTTTTTGCAATTTTTTTTATCGTTGTAGAGTACACTTTTACTGATTCTTCTCTTTGGAGCTTTCACACTTTGAATTTCAATGTGCGTTTGAAATAATGTCAACACTGCTACGAAATTATACAGACTTGGGTGCAGATGATAAAAATTGGCGTTGAATCTAGAATGAAAGGACTCGCATGCATTTGTAGTGCGTTCATTAGCACTGGCCTCTGCCCACAAATCTGAAGGAAAATTCGAATTGTCAGTCAAATAATCTGCCATTTTAGTGACACTTGGAGGAATCGGTTGGAATTCGTCTAAATCAATTGCAAAACACTCGCCTACTTCTATAGGATACAAAAATGACAGTCCGAAGAAGTTTCGCAGCCACTGGCCTACTTCACTGGTTTTATCTTTATATTCTTTGTTCAAATTCAGCATCTGAATTTTTCGATGCCAGCTTGGCCCAAATGAAACCTGCATCCAAGCAACCGTGTGTTTGGCCAGACGACACGTGCCGGATTATAAATCGCTTTTCCGAAATCGGCAATAATTACTTCAGGCTCAAAAGTGGGTTCGGGATTTACATATAGCGGTCATGGACCTTGGTTCGCACTTTACATACAGAGTTTTAACGGCGGTCTGATTTTGGTTTCCAACTTTTTCTAATTCTTTTTTTGGAGGTTTAACGACCACCGTGAGCAACTCAATGGGCTATAAGCAGTCACCCGTCCCTAATTTAGGGTCACTGGTTCCAGGGAAGGGAGAGAGCCAGTGCCGTAAGACAAACACAACATCCATGCCTGACCGGGACTCGAACTCCTTACGGACGAATGATCAGAGGCCAGCGCCTTAGACCACTGCGCCACCGGGGCGGCGTTTCCAATTTACACACTCTAGTTCACAATTAACATACCACTATTTCACCAGTTGGGACATATGGCGGGTGCAACCGGCTAAGATTCTAGGGAACTTGAATAAATGTATGTGATATATGAATATCTCGAATTTACAGAAATTTTATTATATAAAATGAATTCTTCGTTAAATTCAGTGTTTGCTCTTATGGAAAATGAAGGGAGTCCTCTGAACGAATTTCTGAGAGAGTAATAGAAACACATCATTTTTGTAATTACAGTTTTAAACGATGAGAGAGAGATTCCTCGTCAGGTTACAAACTAAAACTCACATATAGCCTTATGAAAGCGAAAAAATAACGAAAAAAAGAAAACGACCTAAGTACAATTGCGAAGAAATAGTAACTTGCCATACTCATATCCATGGTACATACAATGAATAAATACTACGTACAGTATTCACTTGAAAGCTTTTATCACTAGGGATAACATTATCAGCGTAGGGTAAAATGCACATGAGCGCATTTTTTTTTTTGCCAAAATTTGTGCCCCCTCCTCGTTAAAATGCTTAGCCCCTCAAATACCCCACCCGGTTCTGAGAAGCTAGAGTCGCTACTGATTCTCTAGGGTGGGGCATTCTATCCGTTTGATGTGGTACTGACATTCTGAATTCCAAAGCAGTTGGGAAAAGCTGTACAAACAGCCATAGTTTGCTTCTGCTTCCCACACAGAAATAACAGATGACATTGGGGTGTGACGCAGAGACGTCGCCAAGGGGATGCAAGCGTGGGCTAAAATTTTCTTGCCCACCCAGTTCCAAATGTGCCATCTTTCAATTTTTTTCTTTTGACTTTAAAATTAAAATATAATCTGAACGTTGCCAAGTAATAATGAGCCTTGTGTTTTACGTCCGTGTAGTACTACTTATTTTCCTGTAGGAAGTGCGTTGTTTAGTTCTCCGTAGAAAGGAGATCAAAATATAGCATTCGCAGGATAGTACAACAGTAAATTTAATAAAAAATTGTTTTACAGGTACATAACAAAATTTCTGTGAATTCGAAAAATTTACATGCTTTTATCCAAGTTCCCTTGAAATATTAGATGGTTGCACTCTATATTTAGAAGGAGGGGGGGATAAAGGGGGCTCAAAGAAAAGTTGGTTTGGCTGAAGTGCACCCTAACACACCCATACTGATGGTGATGAAAAGAAATTGGCGGTCAGCAACGTTTTACCAATCTTACCATTTTCTCAGTTGATGTAACGTTGTTAGACCCCATAATTGAAATAACTCATGTATGTGCCTCTTCAAAAACAAGATAAATAAACTGCAATTTTTTTTCAGGGTTAATAAATTCCATGCTTGTTTGCTGTTGCTTTAAGGACTAACGATCCCCATTGAATATTTAAAGCGATAAGAAACCACCATTCCTAATTTGGGGCCAATGCTTCTAGAGACGGGAAGTTGGGAAAAGCTGTAAGACAAACATAGCTCCCTGCCTCATCCCGGACACGAACCCAAGCCAACCTCAAACAGATTATCAGAAGCCAGCGCCTCAGACTACTCGGTCGCAGAGGAAGCTTCTTGTCTGATAAGCGTCGGCCATGCCTAATTTACTATGAGTTTGTGATCAATAAAACTTAATATCAGTAAAAAAAAAAATGGTTATGTTTGGGTTACATGCTTCAGGATCTGTTTTTCCTTTTCTTTTCAGACGAAAGTGGGAATTCCTGCATTACCCAAAGACATGTGATTTCTGTTACACTTGAGAACGACAGTTCGCCAAGATTTCCTTTCACGATACTACAGTTTATTTTCACTTCAGTTATTGCTCATGAGACTTTTGTTACCCTTTATGAACTATGCAAAGGAAGCATTTAGGACTTCCAAGGTTGTAAACGTAAAAGTAATTTTTCAAAATAAAATTATGGTTATTGTTATCGCTTCATTTTATTGTGTTTGAGATATGTACTTTAAATAAACAGAGCTATCTCCTGAGAGAAGTGGCTGAACGACGGTGATTGGCTCCCCATTAAAAACAACAACGCAGACGATCGAGGAAGTCGCTTCGATAAGTGAATCGAGTATAAAAGCACCCACCAGACAAAAGTTTGTTCTATTTCTACGTATAAGTTGAATATATTCTGAGAGAGTTTATACAAAGCAGATTTAATTTCATATCATAATACGCTTAAAACATTAACTTAGATTTGACAGGGAAAAAAAGAATATGTTTTTAATCAGTGCCAAGTCGAATCAAAGACCACCAGAAACACATAGCACCAAACAAAATCATAGAATTTACGGCCACCCTAGTGGCCCAGTGCTCTGACGCGCAACTTCTGACCATTTGTACGAGATAGGTGCGAGTTACAGTTCCCGGGGAAGAATAGGTGGCGTATTTGTATTATGGCGCTGGCTCCAAATTTCCGATAGGCTAGCTCTTATTGTTGCTCGTGGTGGTCTTTAAACCCCAAAAAGCCTAAAATAAAAAAATAGTGGTGAACATTCAACTGTAAGGCAATTTTCTACATGTGAGAAGTGTATGCTTTCATACTATAAAATTACTTACCGTTGCACATTTCCAACTTTTGAAGCACCGCCATAGATTGGCGCCAGGATAAACTGCCCCTTTCTTCCCTTCCACGCCGCTAAGCTTAATTTTTCTTGTGCTAGTCTTTCCTCTGAGAGGGAATTTTTGTTTTGCTTCGGGGGCGAATGACTGCAACGAGCACCTAACGCTACAAAGAATCGTCCTTTTTAGCACATCTTTTGTAAAAAAAGATCATGGTTATATTATCGGTTTGTCCATCCGTCCGTCCGTCCGTCTGTAGACACGATACCTCTGCCACTATTAGTCCGATTTGAATTTCTTTTTTGCATTGGGAAGCTTGAAAATGCAAATGATGATCCTTAATTTCTTTTTTTACGACGTACAATTTCGCCGCTAGAGGGCGTAAATGCAGATAATGTCGAATTTCAAAATACGTTTTATTCCACATATTTGCTTCCAAACATCCGATGGAAAAAATTCTTTTATCCTTCGATTCCATTTATGTCGAAGAGTATTTTAGATATAGGTACTTTTTTAAATTACACATAGATGTTCCGCTAGGGGGCGTAAAAATAAATTACATTTTTTCCGATAACTCTTCTTCTAAAACTCCGATTTGTAATTTTTTTTTCTTCACCTTTTGATGGAAAATCTTTTGCATATAATTTCAAATTTTTGGTAACGAATACTTTGGCCACCAGGGGGCATAAGTATTCATTTTTGCTTCTGATGTATTTGTAGCAAAATCTGGGCCTTGAAGTAGGAATCAAATCTGCTTTCCGATTTCCATTCAAGCATGCAATCATTACACCATCCAAGACAATGAAGTTCCAAGCAATTGAATTAAGCAGATGTACCTTAGAAATCTGAGCACCATACATATTTGCAGTAGTAGAAGCAATTCGATACTTCATCGTAGCGCTGACACAACCTTTTCTCACATCCAGGTACAGATGCAATTTTCAAGTTCCGTGAAGAGGTGGCTACTTGGGAAACAAGGAGTGCCAATGGTGATATTTGTATTGTCTGTAAGTGAAGAATTATTTCATTGGGGAGTTTCATATCTAAGATGCCACTTTTCTGGTCAATCTTAACATTTTCAGTGAAATCTTTACCACCTTTGGTTTTCAACAGCAATAAGTTTTCCTTCAAACTAGAGGTTCAAGAGAGTACTAATTGCAAATTTGTGTTGTGCTTATGTAGCAAGAAGAAAGGTGGCAAATTTTACCTAAAACCTCTGTGAAGAAATGCAGATGCAACAAGAATTTGTATATTAAATATTTTAAAATATCCTTACATGTTACTTGTTCATCTGAAGAAACTGATGAAGAAGAAACAGCTTGTAAATGGGTAACAACTGACTTTCAGTTGGACATGAAACTTTTACAAGCTTAGCTCTATAATGAGGACCCCATCTCACTATCAGGTTTTACAGTGCTTTTTCTTTTAGTGAATCGATTTATCTAGGCAATCTGGAATAAAAATTATAAGCATTTATTATTACTTCAAGTGTACTCTTAGAAAATGCTCCTTATTGGCCAGGTGGAAATAGTCAGCCATGCAGTTCATAACAACCATCAAGGATAAGCATCCTTCATTCTTGCTGCAACTCCCAACTTTTTTCCTTTCATCACTGCAGTTCCATTGGTGGTGTAACTTATTACCCTCTCCTTCCATTGAGGATAACCTAGGTTATCATAGAATTCCATTTCTGCAGCTTTTTGTAGGACTCAGTTTTGTAAAATAATTACTTTGATGAAATTTGTCACAGGCTATCTATTGTCAACAAAGATGACAAAAAAAAATCATTTTTGTTGTTGTACTTTTATCAGTCATCTGAGAGAAGAAATGAGCATTTTTTAGCTTTAATCAGCAAAGAATCAGGTATAACTTTTCCCATGTATTTAATTAAAATGTTGCATATTTTGCTGTTACGTGTTACACCAAGATCCGACTTTTTACTTATTTTTGCAACAAACTTTCAAAGAAATGGAATTTGATTTTGTACTTTGCCATTGTGTATGCTTTGTGAAATAACTTATTCATCTTTTTCAACATTCCCACATAAGTAATTTGCATGTTCTTTACTAAAGGCAAATCATTGTTTTTTTCTCTTCTTTAACAGCTGTTGTGGCCAAATGTTTTGATAACTTTGAATGCTTGAGAAGACTTCTTTCACATTGTCTGTTAAATATTTCTACTTGCCATATAAATGCCATGTATCACACCGAATGTTTTTCTTTTACTTGTGAAGCAAATGTTTCTGATGACCTATGTTTCAGCCAATCCCTCTTATTGGATAATATTCAGTGTTGTGCAGTCAAGTTTCGACACCTTTTACAGAAATACACTTACTTTTTTTTTTTTAAGATGGTTCATTTACCTGATCATTAACATGTTCAGAACTGTGCTGCCCTGATGGCTGAGTGGTGCGAAGCATTGGCTTCCGATCACTTGTCTGCGATGGAGCCAGGTTCAAATCCTGAGTGAGGCATAGATAGTTTATTTGTCCTACATCAGTGGTTCGTTCCCTTCCCTAAAACTAATGACCCAAAATTAGGGGCAGATTACTTCTTATAGCCCATTGTGTTGCTTACAGTAACAGTTGCTATATCTCCAAACAAAAAATATTAGAAATGGAAATATTATTCAGTTATTCTCCATCCTGATCTGAAAGTCTTTATTTTCAAACATGAAAATAAAATTTTTTGTTGATTCTTTGCTGCAAATGCTTCTTCAGTGAAACATAGCAAAAAAAGTGTCTATTTATACAAAAAGTGTAAATGATAAAATAGTGCTCCTCAAAATGTTCATCTAAGTTTCCCTGTGACTTTGGTTTAGCCTGTCCATGAATAAAGAAACTATTTAACTGGTAACAGATGATAAAAGAAGCCATCCTTGACATTTGGTTCTTCTGTTAATGCAGTGACTGCTTAGGAACTGAACATCTATTTAGCTCCCTCATGCTTCAACTTTCACCACCTGTCACATATGGGATTTTTTTTGATTGGAGGTTTAACGACCACCGTAAGCAACTCAATGGGCTATAAGCAGTCGCCCATTTAGGGTCACTGGTTCCAGGGAAGGGAGAGAGTCAGTGCCGTAAGACAAACACAACATCCATGACTCACCGGGATTCGAACCCGGACACCTTTTTTTTTGGCGGTTTAACGACCACCGTGAGCAACTCAATGGGCTATAAGCAGTCGCCCGTCCCTAATTTAGGGTCACTGGTTCCAGGGAAGGGAGAGAGCCAGTGCCGTAAGACAAACACAACATCCATGCCTGACCGGGACTCGAACTCCTTATGGACGAATGATCAGAGGCCAGCGCCTTAGACCACTGCGCCACCGGGGCGGCGTTTCCAATTTACACACTCTAGTTCACAATTAACATACCACTATTTCACCAGTTGGGACATATGGGGGGTGCAACCGTCTAAGATTCTAGGGAACTTGAATAAATGTATGTGATATATGAATATCTCGAATTTACAGAAATTTTGTTATATAAAATGAATTCTTCGTTAAATTCAGTGTTTGCTCTTATGGGAAATGAAGGGAGTCCTCTGAACGAATTTCTGAGAGAGTAATAGAAACACATCATTTTTGTAATTACAGTTTTAAACGATGAGAGAGAGATTCCTCGTCAGGTTACAAACTAAAACTCACATATAGCCTTATGAAAGCGAAAAAATAACGAAAAAAAGAAAACGACCTAAGTACAATTGCGAAGAAATAGTAACTTGCCATACTCATATCCATGGTACATACAATGAATAAATACTACGTACAGTATTCACTTGAAAGCTTTTATCACTAGGGATAACATTATCAGCGTAGGGTAAAATGCACATGAGCGCATTTTTTTTTTTTGCCAAAATTGGTGCCCCCTCCTCGTTAAAATGCTTAGCCCCTCAAATACCCCACCCGGTTCTGAGAAGCTAGAGTCGCCACTGATTCTCTAGGGTGGGGCATTCTATCCGCTTGATGTGGTACTGACATTCTGAATTCCAAAGCAGTTGGGAAAAGCTGTACAAACAGCCATAGTTTGCTTGTGCTTCCCACACAGAAATAACAGATGACATTGGGGTGTGACGCAGAGACGTCGCCAAGGGGATGCGAGCGTGGGCTAAAATTTTCTTGCCCACCCAGTTCAAAATGTGCCTTCTTTCAATTTTTTTTTCTTTTGACTTTAAAATTAAAATATAATCTGAACGTTGCCAAGTAATAATGAGCCTTGTGTTTTACGTCCGTGTAGTACTACTTATTTTCCTGTAGGAAGTGCGTTGTTTAGTTCTCCGTAGAAAGGAGATCAAAATATAGCATTCGCAGGATAGTACAACAGTAAATTTAATAAAATAATTGTTTTATAGGTACATAAAAAAATTTCTGTGAATTCGAAAAATTTACATGCTTTTATCCAAGTTCCCTGAAATATTAGATGGTTGCACTCTATATTTGGAAGGGGGGGGCTAAAGGGGGCTCAAAGAAAAGTTGGTTTGGCTGAAGTGCATCCTAACACACCCATACTGATGGTGATGAAAAGAAATTGGCGGTCATCAACGTTTTACCAATCTTACCATTTTCTCAGTTGATGTAACGTTGTTAGACCCCAATGAAATAACTCATGTATGTGCCTCTTCAAAAACAAGATAAATAAACTTCAATTTTTTTTCAGGGTTAATAAATTCCATGCTTGTTTGCTGTTGCTTTAAGGACTAACGATCCCCATTGAATATTTAAAGCGATAAGAAACCACCATTCCTAATTTGGGGCCAATGCTTCTAGAGACGGGAAGTTGGGAAAAGCTGTAAGACAAACATAGCTCCCTGCCTCATCCCGGACACGAACCCAAGCCAACCTCAAACAGATTATCAGAAGTCAGCGCCTCAGACTACTCGGTCGCAGAGGAAGCTTCTTGTCTGCTAAGTGTCGGCCATGCCTAATTTACTATGAGTTTGTGATCAATAAAACTTAATATCAGTAAAAAAAAAAATGGTTATGTTTGGGTTACATGCTTCAGGATCTGTTTTTCCTTTTCTTTTCAGACGAAAGTGGGAATTCCTGCATTACCCAAAGACATGTGATTTCTGTTACACTTGAGAACGACGGCTCGCCAAGATTTCCTTTCACGATACTACAGTTTATTTTCACTTCAGTTATTGCTCATGAGACTTTTGTTACCCTTTATGAACTATGCAAAGGAAGCATTTAGGACTTCCAAGGTTGTAAACGTAAAAGTAATTTTTCAAAATAAAATTATGGTTATTGTTATCGCTTCATTTTATTGTGTTTGAGATATGTACTTTAAATAAACAGAGCTATCTCCTGAGAGAAGTGGCTGAACGACGGTGATTGGCTCCCCATTAAAAACAACAACGCAGACGATCGAGGAAGTCGCTTCGATAAGTGAATCGAGTATAAAAGCACCCACCAGACAAAAGTTTGTTCTATTTCTACGTATATGTTGAATATATTCTGAGAGAGTTTATGCAAAGCAGATTTAATTTCATATCATAATACGCTTAAAACATTAACTTAGATTTGACAGGACAAAAAAAAAAAGAATATGTTTTTAATCAGTGCCAAGTCGAATCAAAGACCACCAGAAACACATAGCACCAAACAAAATCATAGAATTTACGGCCACCCTAGTGGCCCAGTGCTCTGACGCGCAACTTCTGACCATTTGTACGAGATAGGTGCGAGTTACAGTTCCCGGGGAAGAATAGGTGGCGTATTTGTATTATGGCGCTGGCTCCAAATTTCCGATAGGCTAGCTCTTATTGTTGCTCGTGGTGGTCTTTAAACCCCAAAAAGCCTAAAATAAAAAAATAGTGGTGAACATTCAACTGTAAGGCAATTTTCTACATGTGAGAAGTGTATGCTTTCATACTATAAAATTACTTACCGTTGCACATTTCCAACTTTTGAAGCACCGCCATAGATTGGCGCCAGGATAAACTGCCCCTTTCTTCCCTTCCACGCCGCTAAGCTTAATTTTTCTTGTGCTAGTCTTTCCTCTGAGAGGGAATTTTTGTTTTGCTTCGGGGGCGAATGACTGCAACGAGCACCTAACGCTACAAAGAATCGTCCTTTTAGCACATCTTTTGTAAAAAAGATCGTGGTTATGTTATCGGTTTGTCCGTCCGTCCGTCCGTCTGTAGACACGATACCTCTGCCACTATTAGTCCGATTTGAATTTCTTTTTTTGCATTGGGAAGCTTGGAAATGCAAATGATGATCCTTATTTTCTTTTTTTTGCGATGTACAATTTCGCCGCTAGAGGGCGTAAATGCAGATAATGTCGAATTTCAAAATAAGTTTTATTCCACATATTTGCTTCGAAACATCCGATGGAAAAAATTCTTTTATCCTTCGATTTCATTTATGTCGAAGAGTATTTTAGATATAGGTACTTTTTTAAATTACACATAGATGTTCCGCTAGGGAGCGTAAAAATAAATTACATTTTTTCCGATAACTCTTCTTCTAAAACTTCGATTTGTAATTTTTTTTTCTTCACCTTTTGATGGAAAGTCTTTTGCATATAATTTCAAATTTTTGGTAACGAATACTTTGGCTACCAGGGGGCATAAGTATTAATTTTTGCTTCTGATGTATTTGTAGCAAAATCTGGGCCTTGAAGTAGGAATCAAATCTGCTTTCCGATTTCCATTCAAGCATGCAATCATTACACCATCCAAGACAATGAAGTTCCAAGCAATTGAATTAAGCAGATGTACCTTAGAAATCTGAGCACCATACAGATTTGCAGTAGTAGAAACAATTCGATACTTCATCGTAGCGCTGACACAACCTTTTCTCACATCCAGGTACAGATGCAAATTTCAAGTTCCGTGAAGAGGTGGCTACTTGGGAAACAAGGAGTGCCAATGGTGATATTTGTATTGTCTGTAAGTGAAGAATTATTTCATTGGGGAGTTTCATATCTAAGATGCCACTTTTCTGGTCAATCTTAACATTTTCAGTGAAATCTTTACCACCTTTGGTTTTCAACAGCAATAAGTTTTCCTTCAGACTAGAGGTTCAAGAGAGTACTAATTGCAAATTTGTGTTGTGCTTATGTAGCAAGAAGGTGGCAAATTTTACCTAAAACCTCTGTGAAGAAATGCAGATGCAACAAGAATTTGTATATTAAATGTTTTAAAATATCCTTACATGTTCATCTGAAGAAACTGATGAAGAAGAAACAGCTTGTAAATGGGTAACAACTGACTTTCAGTTGGACATGAAACTTTTACAAGCTTAGCTCTATAATGAGGACCCCATCTCACTATCAGGTTTTACAGTGCTTTTTCTTTTAGTGAATCGATTTATCTAGGCAATCTGGAATAAAAATTATAAGCATTTATTATTACTTCAAGTGTACTCTTAGAAAATGCTCCTTATTGGCCAGGTGGAAATAGTCAGCCATGCAGTTCATAACAACCATCAAGGATAAGCATCCTTCATTCTTGCTGCAACTCCCAACTTTTTTTATTTTTTTTGAGGTTTAACGACCACCGCGAGCAACTAAATGGGCTATAAGCAGTCGCCCGTCCCTAATTTGGGTCACTGGTTCCAGGGAAGGGAGAGAGCCAGTGCCGTAAGACAAACACAACATCCATGCCTGACCGGGATTCGAACCCGGACCCCTTACGGACGAATAATCAGAGGCCAACGCCTCAGACCACTGCGCCACCGGGGCGGCAAATAATTACTTTGATGAAATGTGTCACAGGCTTTCTATTGTCAACAAAGATGACAAAAAAAAAAATCATTTTTGTTGTACTTTTTTTTTTTGATTGGAGGTTTAACGACCACCGTGAGCAACTCAATGGGCTATAAGCAGTCGCCCGTCCCTAATTTAGGGTCACTGGTTCCAGGGAAGGGAGAGAGCCAGTGCCGTAAGACAAACACAACATCCATGCCTCACCGGGATTCGAACCCGGACCCCGTTCGGACGAATGATCAGAGGCCATCGCTTAGACCACTGCGCCTTGTTATCAGTCATCTGAGAGAAGAAATGAGCATTTTTTAGCTTTAATCAGCAAAGAATCAGGTATAACTTTTCCCATGTATTTAATTAAAATGTTGCACATTTTGCTGTTACGTGTTACACCAAGATCCGACTTTTTACTTATTTTTGCAACAAACTTTCAAAGAAATGGAATTTAATTTTGTACTTTGCCATTGGGTATGCTTTGTGAAATAACTTATTCATCTTTTTCGACATTCCCACATAAGTAATTTGCATGTTCTTTACTAAAGGCAAATCATTGTTTTTTTTCTCTTCTTTAACAGCTGTTGTGGCCAAATGTTTTGATAACTTTGAATGCTTGAGAAGACTTCTTTCACATTGTCTGTTAAATATTTCTACTTGCCATATAAATGCCATGTATCACACCGAATGTTTTTCTTTTACTTGTGAAGCAAATGTTTCTGATGACCTATGTTTCAGCCAATCCCTCTTATTGGATAATATTCAGTGTTGTGCAGTCAAGTTTCGACACCTTTTACATAAATACACTTACTTTTTTTAAGATGGTTCATTTACCTGATCATTAACATGTTCAGAACTGTGCTGCCCTGGTGGCTGAGTGGTGCGAAGCATTGGCTTCCGATCACTTGTCTGCGATGGAGCCAGGTTCAAATCCTGAGTGAGGCATAGATAGTTTTTTTGTCCTACATCAGTGGTTCGTTCCCTTCCCTAAAACTAATGACCCTAAATTAGGGGCAGATTACTTCTTATAGCCCATTGTGTTGCTTACAGTAACAGTTGCTGTATCTCCAAACAAAAAATATTAGAAATGGAAATATTATTCAGTTATTCTCCATCCTGATCTGAAAGTCTTTATTTTCAAACATGAAAATAAAAATTTTTGTTGATTCTTTGCTGCAAATGCTTCTCCAGTGAAACATAGCAAAAAAATTGTCTATTTATACAAAAAGTGTGCATAAAATAGTGCTCCTCAAAATGTTCATCCAAGTTTCCCTGTGACTTTGGTTTAGCCTGTCCATGAATAAAGAAACTATTTAACTGGTAACAGATGATAAAAGAAGCCATCCTTGACATTTGGTTCTTCTGTTAATGCAGTGACTTCTTAGGAACTGAACATCTATTTAGCTCCTTAATGCTTCAACTTTCACCACCTGTCACATATGGGATTTTTTTTTATTGGAGGTTTAACGACCACCGTAAGCAACTCAATGGGCTATAAGCAGTTGCCCATTTAGGGTCACTGGTTCCAGGGAAGGGAGAGAGTCAGTGCCGTAAGACAAACACAACATCCATGACTCACCGGGATTCGAACCCGGACACCTTTTTTTTTTTGGCGGTTTAACGACCACCGTGAGCAACTCAATGGGCTATAAGCAGTCGCCCGTCCCTAATTTAGGGTCACTGGTTCCAGGGAAGGGAGAGAGCCAGTGCTGTAAGACAAACACAACATCCATGCCTGACCGGGACTCGAACTCCTTATGGACGAATGATCAGAGGCCAGCGCCTTAGACCACTGCGCCACCGGGGCGGCTCCCGGTGAGGTATGGATGTTGTGTTACAGCACTGGTTCTCTCCCTTCCCTGGAGTCAGTGGCCCTAAATTAGAGTCAGGCGACTGCTTATAGCCCATTCAGTTGCTCACGGTAGTTGTCAAACCTCCAATTGGAGGGGGATGCAGGGTTGCATGCTGGACCAGCACAGGATGCTGAGATAAATTCAGCAGCTACCCATGAAATAAAGTTTCCCCCTCAACTTCTAGTCTCCCATAAGCACCCAATGCAACACAGGACCAGGGGATTGCATTTCAGGTGAGAACAAAAGTGAAAACAGTTATTCTAATCTTCAAAATTACATTTTTTAAGTGATTAGTCAGGTATCCTGTTGAAATTATAGCCTCCCAGCGCTAAAAAAAAAAAAAAAAAAAAAAAAAAAAGAAGCAGATTGTCAGAGATTTGCAGCCACTCCAGATGGATTGCAACATCACTGCATTGGCAGGTGCAGCTGTTGTTCATCCATTAAGACAAACCTTGTGTACCTTAAAACCACACATCCAGGTCTCTCTTGATGTGAGCGACGTTGAGAAGAAAACTGACTGTGTGCATTAACCAGAGCAACTTTTGCTAGAATCACAATGCTTTGTTGTCTATATTGTAAACTGCGGTGAAGTTTACGACCTTTTTTTAATCAGTGTTTTGGGGTTAATTGACCACCATGTGCAACAAGTGGTCCTAAATTAGAGATGCGTGACTGTTTAGAGCACCCAGGATTGCACATGGTGGTCAATTAACCCTGAAACATGAAAAAAAGCCGTAAACTTCACCGCAGTTTACAATATAGACAACAAAGCATTGTGATTCTAGCAAAAGTTTGGGCTCCTGGAATATTTTTTTTGTTGACTCCTGGAATTTACTTTCTGTAAAAGTGTACGGACCCTGTCTATAATTCCTGTTCAGTTTTTTCAGTACTGACAGTATTAGAGGAAACCATGAAGTCATTATTTACTCAAAAAATATGTGGTCAGAAAAATTTGAAATGCAGAAAATTATCTTAATATTCTCATTCTTGTTGGAACGGAGACCTACAACTTTAATTGTGCGACCAAACTTTTCCATGACGTTGCCACACCCCAAAAATTTAAAGCAAAGGGGAAATTTTGTCTGAAAAAAACAACAGAAAATTAAACAACAGATTTATTTTGTTTAAACATGCAAACAAAAAAAAAGCACATGAAAGATCTAATAATTTATAACCTATCCGCTTACTGGTGTACGCTTACATTCTACATCATCAGTGATGATTATCTTAGGTTTCAGTGCTTTGAGCTGAATTACTTTATAAAAAAGGCAGAAAGGAGCAGCTCATTCCTGTGTGACTTGTGTGCAGTGTTGAAGATTGGTTAGAGGAAAATGATCTTTGGGACCTAGAGATAAAGTTTAAATGGAGGAAAAGGAGTTAACTGAATAGACAACAGTGAGGGTGAATTATCAGGTAGTTGAAAAACTACCTAAACGTTTTTAAGTTGAAAAAAAAAATATGAGCAACATTCAAAAATATATTAATACGGGTGAAGATTATTGTGAATTCTTTCTTTAAAAATTTTAAGAAATGCATTAATAAAAAGCAGCACCAAAGTAGAAAGCAACTCAAACAGCTGAATCCTATATCTGCTGTCCTCTTCCTTCAAATGCAGTAGCCATACCTTACCCTTATTATAAATTTAATCCTCCATCTAAGCGGATGTACTAAGAACAAGAGATTTCATTTCTGCTACACCTGCTGTCAATCACTTCATCAGAGGCTTTGTGTTTGAAATAGTGAGCTCAATAAATATGGGAACATTTATATGTGTTGAAGACTCTTCTTTTCATGCAGTTTGAGTAACTTAAAATTCTGCAAAACCCATACTAAAATATATTGTAATAGATTTGCAAATAGAGAGGTCCCCTTCCTCCCAAGGAGTTGAAGAAACAATGATTCATTATTTTCATTAATTCTTGAAATGCTGTGAATAAAGGTCACTAGTGAATAGTAAACAGCAAATAATTTAAATGACGTGTTTAATTAAGTAATTTTAATGTCCTTATTACTCCTGTAACTGGAGAGAGCTGAAGTCATGAAGATCTCACAGCGTAAATAACAATTGTTTTTTAAAAAATCTATCAGTAGATTGTGTTGATTTTTCAAATTCTTTTCGGATATTAATTAGTGTACTAAACAGCCTTTCCCCCTATCTCTTTTAGAATGCTATATATAAAATGAAAACTTAATTACTGAACGTGTGTATATTTGATTTTCTTTTGAATTAGGAATTAGAATATTCACAATGACGAGGTGTCTGATGGTAATGTTCGTGAGCAGTTGATGAAACTTGAGATTGAGACCGAGGAATTTTATTATGTAGCTCCTCCAGGTAATGTTCAAGTATTATGTCATTTTAAATTTGATTTATCAGAATTTTCTGAATTGTTAGGTAAAAGTAGTTGTTTGGGGGTAGGAGAATCATAATTATTACCTGTAAAAAATTTTTGGCCCCTGCTTTGTTTGTGAATTAGAATTATAATATATCATCATTCACTGAATTTAAAAAAGTATGATGAATGTGACGAATTCAGTGTTAATCAAATTTAATTTAGTTGAATCAAGTTTGTTTCTTTTTCTGTGTTGCTATTTAATAAGTGAATTGTAGAGAAAGGTAATTTTATATGCAAGTTTTCCATAATACATGCAAGATTGAAAAATGCTATATTTAAATTTCTGGAAAATTATGTGTGATTCATTTTAAAAGTACAAGATGAGCAAGCTATACAGGAAAAATTGTGAGAAAATCAAAATAAATTTCATCTGGCAAGTTTTAAATCTTCCTTACTTCAGGTTCTCCAGCTTTTCTACATCAAATAAATCTTCATTTCTTGTAAAAGCATTGTACATCACTTTTGTCTTCTGAAAGTTTATTTTTTTTTAATCCCACTTCTTTACTCTTGTCAGCAAGTTCCTGGATCATACTCTGCAGCTCTGATGGGGTGGTTGCAAAAATGACTACGCCATCAGCAAAACGAAGGTGGGTTAGATAATCTCCATTAATCTTTATCCCTTTGTTTTCCCAGTTCAGTGACTGAAAGACATTTTCCAATGTGACATTAAAGAGCTTGGGAGATAGGGTGTCACCTTGTCTCACTCCCTTTCCAATTTTTATGTGTGTTGTAATCTCAAACAGCCAAATCTTTGCACTTGCATTTACATAGATGTTATTAATAATATTAATGTATGCATCTTCAACACCGCAGGATTTCAAAGCTATTGTAACTGCTGATGGTTTCACTGAATCAAAGGTTTTTTCATAACCAATAAAAGCCATGCACAATGGAAGTTCATATTCCCTTGCTCTTTCAATTAGTTCTTTCAGTACGTGGATATGAACTATGGTGCTGTAGCCACTCCTGAATCCAGCTTGTTCTCTCGGTTGAGCCATGTCCAGTGTTACCTTCAAGCGGTGTGAAAGAACTTTAGTGAAGATTTTATAAACCACTAATAGGAGGCTGATAGGTCTGTAGTTCCCGAGATCCTCAATGTCACCTTTTTTATGTAGCAGGATCATTGTAGCATTGTTCCAATACTCAGGAATCTTCCCTTCATTAAGGCATCGAGTGAAAACTTGGGCGAGTACTGTTTCAATTTCTCCACTTGCTTATTGTATGATGTCCACAGTAATTCCATTTTCTCCTGGAGCTTTTCCCCGCTTCATGTTCTTGATTGCATGTGCAACTTCTGCTGGGAGGACTGGAAGAACTCTGGTACTGGTACCTTTCATGATGTCTGGACAGAGAGAGATTTCCTATCTGAGGTTGAGAGACCCGAACCCACAGCGCTCTGCGCCTTTTGTCAGGTGAAAAAGAAGATAAGATATTTGGGAACAGATTTCCCTGATAGAACAGCATGAAAGAAAAGTACAGAAATATTAGAGCAAAGGGAGTATACGGTTTCCCGTTAAGTATTGAAGTTGTAAGCTACCCTACATACTTACCTGCAACAAATCAATCAAAGCAAGTCATCCCACAGTCAATGCCCGGCCGCAGGGAACCGGGGAAAGGACAGGAAAGGGGTGCCTAAAAAAAGAAAAGAACCACACAAGAAAAATCCGACAGACAAACACCCAGTTTTCTCACGAAACCATGTGTTGCAAGGCACCTTAAACCACACATTCATCGTTTGCTCAGTTCCCGTGCAGGAGTCAGCTTTTTTTTTTTTTTTTAAACCATGGTACCTTGTTTCTGAACCAGTCTCATATATGTGGACTGTAATATTTCTTTTTGCAGAACAAGTTCGGCCCCTAAAAGAGCCCCCTCCCTTTTTTTTTATAACAAGATTTTTTATGATGTCTGGAGTACATGTATCATCCTTTTCATATAATTCGGAGTAGAAATCTTTCACTCTTGTCAAAATTTCGCCTGTATTTCTTGTTACAGAACAATCTTTTCTCAGTGCCATAATCTGCGTACGTTTATTTTGGACAGCAGATATCAAGTGAGGGTCACATTGATGAAGAAATTAATCAGCATATAAAACTTGCCTGGAGAGCTTTTGGAAGAAACAGCATAATTTTCAAGAGCAATATGCCATTATGTCTTAAAAGCAAAGTGTTTGATCAATGCTTACGTACGGTGCATTTTTCCCAGTGCTTACGTATGGTGTAGAGACATGGACCTTAACTAAAAGAGACATACAAAGGCTGCAGACAACTCAAAGGAGCATGCTTGGTGTAACCAGGAGAGATAAGAAGAGGAACCCGTGGATCAAAAAAATGAGAAGAGTGGAAGACATCATGATCAGAGTAAAATCCCTGAAATGGCAATGGGCTGGACATACTGCCAGAAGGACAGACCATCAATGGACAGCCGAAATTTTAGATTGGATTCCAAGGGACAGGAAAAGACGCAGAAGAAGACCACATGGGAGATGGGTGGATGAAATTCGAAAGCATGCGGGAGTAATGTGGAGGAGACTGGCACAAGACAGACCGTTGTGGAAGAGGCTTGGAGAGATCTTCGTCCAGCAGTGGATTGATAATGGTTGACAATGATGACTTCAGGTTCATCCATTTATATGCATCTGTTTGTAGTTGTAATTTTGTATCAATTTTCATTCATAACGAAAAAATTTTGTTTAGAATTTCAAAATTTTTGTTGGCCTTGATGCATTTGCAACAGCTTTTTTTTTTTTTTTTTAAACTCATGAAGTGGGCTAACACACATTTAGCTTTTGGATAGGCATCACATTTTGAATATATGATAAACTTGTGGAAAAACAGTTTTTTTGTTTTGTACAAGTATTTTGTGCGTGCACACGTTTATGTCCCTTCTGATTTTTAAATCACTCGTTTCAAGAGTTTAGTATTAGTAATTCAGAATAATTGAAAATGCATATGTAAAACACCATAAAGCCTTTTGAAGGGGTTATTATTTTTTTTGTCTTGTTAGTCTGTGTTTTTTTTTAAGAAAAAAATTCTGCATATTTTCATGAATTTTGAAGGAATACTGAATAAAAATCTCTCTCTCATAATTTGTGGTACTAAATGTATAAGTTTTTCTGGAGGCCAGACAATAGGGACTAGAGAGAGTTATTTCAATTGGGTTATGAATGAAGTGATATGTTGCTGTTTTTTCCAGGTGAATTTTCGGGAATCAGGGTCCGATTTTCCCTCAATTCCGCCTGTCAAACCATCAAATATCTATGCATTCTTGTTCCACGAATGCATCTTTTCTTGTACTTACGTGAAAAAAAAAAAAAAAAAAGAAAGAAAGTGAAATTAAAAGAAGTATACTTGGATGAACAAACACCCATTGTTAAAAAAAATTATAATTAAATAAAAAAAGGAAGAGTCGAGAATAAGTGAAGATAATTAAAATGCATATTCTTCGTTTGTTTTTATTATAATTCAAGGCTTGTGTGATTACCTTCATTTTTGTTCCCTTCGCTTCATTCCTTGTGAATTACCATGGAAACGCATTAACGTGTAATATGTCGTCATGAATTACATTTTTTTTTTCTCCGTGATAATTGAGTAAATTTTGTTAGGAGTGTAAGTGCTTATTGTATAGACTAACGATAACTGTAGTGATACTTAATAATAATAATGCTTGGATAATTGTTAGAATGTTTTTTGTTTTTTTTTGTACTAGTGCCATAATGTATTCATTTCTTGTAGATTAGTGATTATTTGCATTTTTTTAAACAGGTATGAGTAATTAATATTGCCATAAAATTTATCATAATGTATTTAATTTTTGAGTGTCCTGTAATATCAGAGTGGCTGGGATATCTGTACGTTTGTAAACACAAATATTGATTCGTCTGCATTTTAGTTTCTTGTGTATGTTGTTGTTGTAATAATAATAATAATAATAATAATAATAATAATAATAATAATAATAACAACAAAAAGAGAGGGGGAAGGGAGTTTGTTTTGCAGCTCTCTCTCATTTTTCAATATTTCCCTACTAGGAATTTAGGAAATCAAAATTATAATTGTATATGAATATAGTGTAATGCAGTGAATAACTACATGTATATGTCTAGTGATTTCCAGGTGTATTGTTTTGTGTGTGTGCCAGTTAACATTGAGAAAGCCAGGAATTCTTCCCGCCATTTTTTTTTTCCCTGTTTCTTTGGGTATTCTTCAAAAACGTTTGTGAGAATTTGTCACTTAACCTTGCGTTTCCCTGTTTCCCTTTGAGATTCCCAGAATTTAGCGAAAGGTGAAGGTCGGCCAGTGTAACCTTGACACATAATCCCAATCTCCACTGTCAGAGCTGGGCGAAGCATTGGATTTTTTATTATCTTGTTGCTTGGGCGAACCGCCTTGCGTAATGTTGCATTTTACGTTGTCCAGTGGAGGAAGGGCACTCTCGCTTTCCTTCCCCCCACCCTGGCTTCACTCTCTCTTCCTAGGTGGGAAACTTTCAACCAATGTGATGCCCCAGCGCAACTGATAGCCTTAGCTAATGTTACGTGACCGAGTGGAGGTGTTTGCGAAGAGCATTAAGACTGATTTTGTTGTTGGGAGCAGACAATTTTGGCACTGTGTCCTGGTGGGCACTGCCTTTTTTTTTTTTCCTGCGTTGCCTCCGCCCAACGGTGAAAATGGGACCTGTACAACATCGCTCGCAATGACCTATTTCCGTTGTTGAAAAGAGATTAAAAAAAAAAAAAAAAAAAAAGAAGGGAGGAGGTACTTTCAGTCAGCATTTCAGCATTTACTGGGAGTGACGAAGGCGAAACATGGTGTCAGCCATGCAAAGATGCCAATGTAACTTCAGATAGCTGCTGCAACATAACAAGCCTTGCTTTGGAAGGACTGCCAGACAGAGGGACCCCAGCATTCTTGGCCTTGTAGAAAAAGAAACACCACCTTTGATGTCCAGCATCTCAACTGCAGGAGACGCTCGGAGCCTGATTCCTGCCTCACCAGAATAAGAGTGAGGCTTAAAATGGCGTCACACAGGTGAAACATAATTTTGGCCATGTTTCGGAAGACACACTTTCTTTCCTCAACTAGGACCGTGAAGACATGGTAATGAAAATTTTCCTTTCAATTTTACCGCCGGTAGAATATTCAAGTTGGCGTGGAACTTTCCAGGAGTTTGAGGATGAAAAATAAAAATTAAAAGTGTTGTTCAAGATTTAAATTTTTAAGCTAAAGGTGTCAAAAACAAAAAAAAACAAACTATAAGTTCAAAATTCAATGTTGCAGTACTCTAGAGAAGCCATTTTTTTCTTCCTTCATTTTGGTTAATTTAAATATCAGGTCAAGGCTGAGGCCATAAAAATTAAAAATAATAATAATAAATATCTTTTTGAGAAAACAAATACCTGAAAAATTGTGTGAAAATATCTATTGTTCATATTGCTTAAAAGAAATGAAAAATGAAATTTGTAGTGGTCAGAATTTAAAAGTTTACAAAAAAAATGTAGCAAGCATATAAAAAAAAATGAGTAATAGGGATAAAAGGCTATCAGTGCACTGTGGTTTTTGAGTCTGAAAAATATGGTAACTAGAAACAAAATGTGTATTAGCATTCTTGGCCTTGTAGAAAAAGAAACACCACCTATATATATGGGTGCATTATGTGTGTTGGTAGAAAAATAATAATATTTAATTCCTTGTTTGACAAGTCACAGTATCACTATAACTATTCAAAAATTTACGTGCCTACAATTACTTTAATAAGAGCTCTTATTAAAGTAATATTTAAGTTTGAAGCTGATGTTAAGTGTTCTAAATTTATGTGAAAAACCATTTTGGAAAGAGTAGCCAAATTTACATTTCATATATATATATATATATATATATATTTATTTCTTTGTTCCTGAAATCAGTGTTGAAGTGTTACTGTGTGCATATTCTATTATTAAAAAACAACCAATGACAGAATTTGTTTAATCACTTGTCCAATTACCCAAATGATCAAAATTCATTTAGGACTTGAATTCAACCTTTTTAAAAATTTTGGGTAATTTGTTAAGAGAAAAATTATAAGGGTAATTTGTTAAGAGAAAATTAAGGCTATGAACAGCCATTGTTGCTGAGCAAATTTAAGCTCTAGTGATAACCTTGCTCTTATTTTTTGCCTTTAAATAAATGCAGCCGAAGTCGGCTTTTCAAACTAACATTGGGCAGTACATGTTTTCTGTCTTGTATTGCATGGTTCTTTGATGGTGCCAAGTGAGCAAAATCACCCCTGCAACTGGCAAGGCTTTTTCCCACAGCAGATGTTCATTGGGTAAAATTTTTATTGGTCATTTCGCCAGTGTTCTTCCGCTAATATGATCATGTACCAAATTTTACTGAGTAGTGTTTGTATGTTTTTGCCTTAAGATTTTGTTTTGGTGCCAAAGCTTATAAATTTTTGATCAATTTCACTAATACTTTTATATAACTGAATTTTTTTGTGACCAATAAAAGGCAACATCCGTCCAAAATATTTAAATCAAAATATTCATCATCTAAAGTTGTTTTTTATTATTATATCAACTGGTTTTCCTGTGTTTTTCCTTCCTCATTTTAACAGAAGCATTTATTTTAAACATTTATAAATCCTTGGAATATATTGAAAAAAAAATGAATTTTGTTAAAACTTAAAATGCAGTATTCACCTTAATAAAGGGTCTTTTTTTAAAGAGGCAAAAATGAATCAAATTTCAAAAATGAATTAGGTATGCAAACATCTTTGCACATCATATCACTTGCAAGTTTTAATCCTGAAATATATACAGTAAATACACTGCCGGACAATTGCTAAGGAAGGATGACAATAGCAACGATAGCAACCATAAAATGGAAGGCAGGAAAATGTGGAAATTAGAATAAGTGCGGGATTCAGTAAGACGTGTTGTGCGTATGCAAATTTTGGATTGCTGAACTTGTTCGTGACGTCATAGCGCTGATAAGAGATATAAAGGATTTGACGCCTATTGACCATTGTTGTTCAAACGCAAAGTTGAAAGAGAAAGAATCAATTGACGAACTTGCAATTTTCAGTATGTCTTCCCGACATCACCTAGATGATTTTACGCGTGGCCGTATTATTAGCAAGATTGAAGATGGGCGAAAAATAACAGATGTTGCCAGGAAGATTGACGTCAGCCACAGTGTTGTTTCAAGGCTTTGGAAATCATTTCAAACAAATGGAGAGTGCAGCAAACGTCACGGTGGAGGTTGTGTTCGCAGTACGACACCTGCAGAAGATCGGTACATAGTGCTATCAACAAACAGACACCGGCGCAGCACAGCAAGTGAGGTAGCAAATCAGTTTATGGCTGCTACTGGCAAGCGGATCTCTCGAAAACTGTCGCCAGACGTTTGAATGAAGGAGGACTATACGCCCGCCGTCCTGTTGTGTGCATCCCATTGTCCAGACGTCACCGTACCGCTCGTTTGCAATGGTGCCATCAACATCGCAATTTGACTGATAACGACTGGTCTGCTGTCCTCTTCTCAGATGAGAGTAGATACAGTATTTCGTCTGATTGTCGACGACAACTGATCTGGCGTGACAGTGGTACTGCATATTGTCCAGCAAACGCACAGGAAAGGGACCGATATCCGACATGTAGTGTCATGGTATGGGCTGGCATCATGATCAATGGCCGTACGTCCTTCTATGTGCTTCCAACTGGGACTATGACTGGCCAACAATACATTAATGATGTTCTGTTGCCTCGTGTTCGCATGTTCCGTGGTGCTGTCGGTGACAGATTCATTTTCATGGACGACAACGCAACATGTCATCAAACAGTCGCGTCCAGGAGTGTCTTGAGAGCGCGGATATTCAACGCCTCGTAGTGCCAGCACGTTTTCCAGATCTGAATCCCATTGAAAATGTGTGGGAGGCTTTGGGGAGGAGTCTTGCTGGTCGCCAATGCCCTCCAATAAACAAGGAAACCCTCATCCTTGCACTGACAGAGGAATGGGATAAATTACCTCAACAGCTGCTTGATAATGTTGTCCAAAGCATGACACGACGTGTGGAATCTTGCATCGCCTTCCATGGTGGCCATATCCCGTATTGACATCTTACGCCGGAACGCCTGCCGACGGTAATGCATTTTTTTTACGTTTACGTATTCTGCACAAAATGGCCTGTTTGTCCCTTGAACACGTTCCAAAGCCTTCTGGATTTCAGAGCACAATAAATTGTCTTTCTTGTAATGTCCTGGCATTCTGACATTATTTTATTTCACTTGGCATCCAACCACACTTACTTTTTTATGCGCTATATAGCCGTTTATGATCCGTCCTTAGCAATTGTCCAGCAGTGTATGATGGTAATATGGCTCCAATATGAATAGCCAAAATTCTTGTTTTTCGAGCAAAAAAAAAAAAAAAAAAAAAAAAAAAAAAAAAGGAAAGACTGTGAACCACTTATTAATGCACTTAACAGTAAAAAGGTAGTACGCTTTTTATTGTGTGTAGAATTGAGTGCAATACCAAGTCAGATAGGAATTAAAAAAGATGTCACCAATCACCCCTCGATTCTGAAGTGGACTAGCATTTTAATGGAACAGAAATGCCCCAGTGAAAATGTAAACCAAAATGCCATTAAAGAATGATCTAATTTTGACAAAATTTTGTAATAAAGTTGGATTACAGAAATAAGTTTTCAGAAAGTGTGAGTATTAAAGAGGATGCAATGTTGTTTGTAGTCAAATCCTTAAAATTTTATAATTCAAATTTGAATTTACAAACAGCTTGCTTCATAATTCCCAGTCACAGACTCTTGAGAGACTTCTGAAGGAGAGGGAAGCAAATTCTTAAGAATTTTTTAAGGATTCCTTATAAATCTGGGAATGAAATTATACAGTAGATCCCATTCTCAGCAATTTGTAATGTCTCCAAAAAGGTTGTTCTTGTGAAATTATAAGCTATTGATGGTTCAGGACATTGTGTGTAGACCATATGTGTGCAAAACAACTTTACAGGAGGTGCATTTTCTGTAGTTGAAGATGATGTTTTATTAGCCATTGCTATATTCTATATCTCCAAACAGTAAAAACAGATATCCATTGTCATTAAAAATTCTGACTTTGTAATTTCTCTCAATGAGTGGCATTAACAAGTACAAATAAAGAGCATTTTATTATAAAGAAGTAATAGCCTTCTTTGCCACCCCGGTGGTATCTACGCGATGGATGGCTTCTGACCATTTGTCCGAGATGGGTCCAGGTTCGAATCCCGGTGAGGCATGGATGTTGTGGTTGTCTTACAGCACTGGCTGTCTCCCTTCCCTGGAGCCAGTGACCCTAAATTAGGAACGAGTGACTGCTTATAGCCCACCACATGTTGCTTGCTCACTGTGGTTGTTAAACCCCTAATCAAAAAAAAAAAAAAAAAATGCCGGCTTCTGATCATTCATCCAAGTTGAGTCCTGCTCATTCAGTCCGACAGCACTGGCTTTCTGCCTTCCCTGGAACCAGTAGCCCTATATTAGGGAAGGGCGACTGTTTATAGTCCATTAAGTTGCTCATTGTGTCTATTAAACCTCCAATTAAAAAAATAAAAATAAAACAACCCTTCTTTAGCAGTAGCACTTCAGTTAACTTAATAATTAAATAATTAAAATACATGACATTACTGCAGTGTATTTTGTTCTTCAATTTTCAGTCACTAGTCATGCTCATCTTCACATGGGATACTGCACTCCTGATTTAGCCTAACTTTATGAGCTTTAAATGGATGCTGAAAACAGAGGAAGATTGCCACTAGCTGTGACTATAATATTTAAACATGCATCAGTACTAGAACAAGGGAACAGATTGCTTTAGAATTCATCCCACAGATTTAATAAAAAGCTAGAGAAACATGTAGAACAATTATTTTATAATAACATTCATTGAAGACCATTATGCTAGGAGATTAGATTTTTATGACAGCAGATTGTTTTTAACTGGCTTGAAAAATAAATCACAAACATCTACCTTAAAATAACTGTGTACAGATTTCTAACAGAACTGAAAAAAATATTTTAGTCAAATAATTTTTATATTTGGAGTGCAAAACAAGCTTAAAATGTCTGGGACTGATTTAATCTATCAGAATTTTTAATTTTTGTTCATACCTCTTACGTAAATTCTGTTTTTCTTGATGTGGCAGCACTGGCAGTTGGTTAGCATTCAAACAACAGATAAAAATCAAGTATTGCTGCATGTTTGGTTCGATAGGTGGCGAGATGTTATCAGCATTAGGTTCACTTGTTGTTTGATATGACAATTGTCACATTAATTAGTACATTCTGTTACAATGCGGTTGGGTACTAAAGCTACTTGTTAAGAACATTAATGGTTGTTAGGTTTAGCAAGGAACTCAAAACCTACCATAAGCCAAATTAATTGCAGTTACAAACTGATCAATTTTGTATCTGAGCTAATTTGTGTGTCATAAAAAGCTGATGTAAAAAATGGATTAAAATCAGCTACAAACAGTGCATTAACTTTCCTGAAATGAGATGAAGTTATAAATACTGTATGCAAGCCTGAGAACAAAGACCCCCCTATTCCCAAGAAATGTGAAGATCTGTGTTTTCAAAACAAGTCACAGAATCATTTGCTTCTCCAAACAAATTTTAAGCTTTTTTTCTACATTTTAAACTGTGTGCTTGCTTCTGGACTGGTCACAGACAAAAGCTTTTACTGTACTATATGTGAATTTCTGTTCTTTTCCCAAGAGTATAAAAGTACACTTGTGCTCTTATGCTCAAATCTTAAAATTCTTACCCAGGAAACAATGAGACTTTATGTTTATAGGAACTAAGCAGTTTTGCAACAAACTTAATATCTTTTAAACTTAATACCTGTCTACATCTCTGAGATTCTTGCTTTAAGATCCTCTTCCCATCCTTTCTAATTATAGTAGTTTGATTCACAGCTAGTCTAATTAAAGATGGGTAAGAAGGGAACAAAGTGACAAATTCATTTATCTTCAAAAGAGAAGTTAAAAACACTGACCTCTTGGGAAAACTTGATGATTGCGCTAAAAAACAGTTTTATTTGTTAAAATTTCCAAATGTTATTTAATGCATGCTACTAGAAAAGTTAAATCTTAAGAACAAGCAATGAACCATGTTGAGTCTTATACCTAGCGGAAATTATTCTTTTAAACAGTGACTTCTACATATAAAAGCTCAATCTATAATGAGATCTGTAGTTTTGAATCTTATAGCCAGTGAACCTTATAAGTGGCAATCACTGTACATTGTTTTCCAGGTTGATTATCTGTCCTGATGAGGTTTTTTTTAATGCTGTATAACATGGACTTTCAAGTTGTGGGTGTTTATAAACCAGTAGAAGGGGCCAAGTTCATAAATGTTGGATGACTTTTGCAAAGATTTAGATGTGGTAGTTCAAACCAAAGAAAGGGAAAAATTATTTGAGTAGTATGATGATAAGAGAACTGAAGACATAATAAGTGAATATGAAGAAAACAGGTGCAAAATTAAATGGGAAAAGTTTCAATTACTTGCATTTAGGTAATGAGATCCTAACTAAAAACTCATTTTTAGATCCAAAAATATCCATAAGCTTGCTTTGTGGGATGGAGATGGATATTGGAAAATTATAATTGTGAATGTGTAACAAGGAAAAGAACATGATTTTAAGGTTACAAGAGACTTTTTAGACAGATTAGGTATGTATGTATATATATATATTTACATCACAACTTTGTTTTGTAATGTGCCTGACATTAAAACTAATATTGCATTAAAAATTAGGAATAGAGTTGTAATCATTCTATACTGTGTGCCACAGTTGTACCTTCCAAAATTCTTCCCTTTTCTATAATACCTATTGCGCATTTGCCATATGTTACTTTTCCCTGTAACACACACATTAGTTGTCAACAGATTGCATACTACAATTTATTTTACACCAGTCTCAAGCTCTCAAACCATGCTTTACTCCAGGATGGTTTGAAGATTTAGTAAACTAGTTCAGTTAATATTCTAAAAGCATGGGTTCCCATAGGGAGGGGCAAGATTGGGCTCTTGCCCTCCCCTGGAAATCTGACTGTCATTTCAGTTCTTGGGAGGTACTACAAAATTTTTTGCCATATCATCAAGTCTGATTGCTAATCTTTATGTTGAACTTCTGGAGGTGTGTGTGTGTGTGTGTGTGCATCAAATAAAAACATTGGGGACTTGCAGTAGATTAATAATAGTGAAATTTTCCACTGCGTGTTGGAGCACAGCATACGTGAGTACGTGTAGGGCAGTGTGAAAAACCAAAAAATGAAAAACTTGTATCATCCTCTACAATAGACAAAGTCTTTTGCAAGTTTTTCCAGAACTTTGTCTTTTGGTGAGGTGTTTTTTCCTTTCTTGATGACCAACTGAATTATAACTGGAGTTTTGTGGTGCATGGAACACAATCTACAACCTTCCATTTGGCTTTGATATGTTGATGATATTTTTGTAATTTGGCCACACCATAGAACTGACCTTGAATCTTTTCTTGAAAAGATTTCCCTAGATTTCCCATCAATCAAATTCGCCATCAATGAAGAATCACAGCAAGGCATTGACTTCTTGGATGCCCATCTGACAAGGCAAGGGAATAATCTCAACAGATCTGTCTACAGACCCCCCCCCCCACACACACACACAATAGCAAACATGAATCCCATTTTCATCAAACTCCCTAACTGCTCACAAATTTGCTGCCTAAAAAACATATGTTAATCATGCCAGCATTGTCTGCAACACTGAATTTTTCTTCAATGAAGAAACTGACACCATAAAGAAAATTGCTGAAGCCCATCAGTTCCCACCTTCTCCAATTGAAAAATTCTCCCAACATTCCCATTTGAAAAATATGTCTGCTTTCTCACCAATACTAATGGAAAAACCACCATTTATTGGTTCCATTCCATGGATCCTTCTCTTATAAGATGTGTAAACTTTTCAAAACTATGGCTACCCTCTCACAGTAAAACCAAACCCTTCTGCAATAATGTGTCTGCTTAAAGACAGGGATCCTGTCTCACCCCTGGAGTTTATGCTATTCCCATTTCAATTTCTTCTGGTCTCTCAGTGTATATTGGAAGCACATACCAAAGATTCAATACAATACTTTGTGAACACAAGAAAGATGTTTCCAGTGGTCTTTCAAAAACAGCTTTATCTGAACTTACCCTTGAAGATACCTCTGTAGTTCCCATTTGGAAAGAAACTAAAAAAGTTGCCCCATTCATCAACAAAGCATCTCTGCATTTCCAAGAAAGCATAGAAATTTTGTTCACCAAAAACCGCAATTCAGAGACCCCTCACCAAATCCCATTTATTTGGATCTCTTTTAAAATCTGGCAACATTTCCAACACTCCAACTTCAAATTGTAGTTCTGGCAACCAGTACATCGCGGGTGATCAAGGTCGTAGGACGACTGAAAGCTACCGCTAAACGAACCTTTTGCCATACGAGACTCTGTGTGTTTCGCTCATTTTCTATGTTTATGTGTTAATGTCGCGCAAAGCCTGACTTTTAAACCAAGCGATTTAGAAAATTATTTCAACACCGGATGCCATTTACCTTGTAGAACACCTTAGGCTAACATATGAGGAAATTTTTAATTTACAGTTCTGTCGCTAGGTGATGTTTTTGTACTTCAGTTTGCAGTTGTATCGTCGCTTCTAAAACCCTTATTTAGAAATTTCTTCTTTACTGTATGCCATTTGCTGCACCAAGTAGATGTCACTAGATAGCTGTGTTGCCCTGAGACCACTGTGGATGACGAAAATAAAGAGGAAGGGGCATAACGAAGTAGGGCTTAGGTATTGCTGATTGAGTATTAACTTTCACTTTGAATATAAAAAAAATACTCAAAAAGTTCACACATCTGTGACACTACTAAAATTTTAATAAATAGCCTAGCTAAGACCTACATGTTCAAATTCCTTCATTTCTGCCATCTCCCTCTCCTCTTAGAAACAGGATTTTTTGGAGAAGAGGTGCAGGTATCATAGTATAAGTATAGGAACTACAGTGCACAGATGTCTTCATTCTCCACTGCAGTTCTTTCTGATATGTATTTTTTTTCACATTGGGTGTAAGTTGGATAAAGGGGTAATCACACCACTCCTCTATCTATCTTTAAATAAAGGTTAAGAAGCTGACAGATTGAAGACTGCTGTGTTCTTCTTCTTTTTTTTGATGGGGGGGCATAAATTCATACTACACCATTGCTACTACTCAAATTTGCTCGGGATCATTGACGGTACAACAGCACTTTCAAGTTTTGCAAAAATGAAAAAAGTAAAAGATCATAAATAATAACACAAGGAACTGTACACCAACTATATATAAGATAGTACAACTGTACTAGTTATCCGAATTTATTGGCGTATATAAAATCAAGGTTTCCAAGCTTTCGCACATCAACCAGATGGCTTTCAAGGAAGGTAGACAGCAAACTGCAAACTGGATAATAGAACGTTTCAAGAATTTGAACGCGGTGAGTTGACTTGACAATAAACGAAGAGATGCGAACGTAATTATTTAATAAAAACACGAGACATCATGTTCGTATTGCACGCGGAATCCTTGAGGAAAAAAAAAAAAAAAAAAAAAAAAAGGCTTTCATTATTTGAAGAATTGGTTCCAAATTCGTGGTAATTCTAGCGAGACGCTATCATTGCAGGCCTCATCGTTTGTAATGATCTCCAATGTTTCCCGAATGGCAGTGGATTTTGGAGTAGAGTAGGCAGCTAATTTCTTTATGTTATCCCACATAGGATCGGCGGACTTGAACTGGACTTCTCTGGACAGGGCCGTGGTTAATTTTCCGTTCTTTATGTCCCTCTTATGCTCGTTGACTCTAATTCTAAATGAACGTTTAGTCATCCCAATGTAGAATCGCTTGGAGCCATCCGGATATTGTAGAGGGACGGCATAAACACCTGCTTCGTTGAAAAATGGGAGCTCGTCAGTATTTCGCTTAAGCATAGCATATAAAGGTGTCGGAGATCTTATGCCGACACCAAGGTTCATCTTTCTGAGCACGTTCTTGAGCTTATAGGAAAGATTTGGTACGTACGGAATAGAGCCCAGATAGCGTAGCCGCGTCATAGAAAGATCGGTATGCCTCGCGAGTTCCGGAAAACACCAAAGACGAACTACGCCACCTCTGTTGCTCTAGGCTTCGATCGCTTTACAATCCAAAACAATCGTCCAATGGATTTAATATTCCGAGACCGATTTCGAACCTTAAAAATGACCGTAATATAATATTAACACTAACGGACAAATCCGGTCAGATAGCGATTATGGATGCCGCGGATTACAATCAGAAACTAGAGGACTTCATCTCCGGGGCTTCTAGATCTACAGTACTACGAAGGAACCCTTTAAATTGTTGGATTGCCCAGGTACAAAGAGCTGCCAGGTTGACCGCTATCCCGGAGGATCTCAAGAAAGCCGTCAAATTGCCACCAGGCCCCCAGATCCCGAAGCTCTTTGGAAGACTGAAGCACCACAAGCCCGATAATCCATTGAGACCCATCGTGTCAAGGAGATCCGCACCGACGTATCATTTAGAGAAGGCACTCTGCAAATTTCTGGCCAATCACCTCCCTGAATCGGACTTTATAATAACTTCCACTCGAGATTTTATCACGAAAATTAAGCAACTCTCTGTCCAACAGCATGACATTATCGGTAGTTTCGACGTGGCTTCTCTTTATCCTTCGGTCCTCGTGCCGGAAGCCATCAGAACGTTAAAAGAAGCTATACATAATTCAGCACTTTATTCGCAAGAATCTTGCCACAGCATCTTCAAATTAATGGATTTAGTCTCAAATTCTAGTTACTATAGTTTCCGAGGAAAAATCTATAAACAAACAAATGGCGCTCCGATGGGATCTTCACTTTCAGCAATTCTCGCGGAAGCCATCCTTCGCCCAATCGAGCAGCACATATTCACCAGCATTACCCCAAGACCTACCACTTGGCTCCGATATGCTGACGACGTATTTTTCATATGGCCTCATGGAAAGGAGACTCTCCCGCTCTTTTTGGATAAAATCAATGATATACACCCTACGATCAATTTCACTATGGAGTTAGAACACAATAATGCATTGCCTTATCTGGATGTTTTACTGAGTAAATCGCCTGAGAATCGCTTCCGTACACAAGTCTACTACAAACCCACTTCCGTTCCCAACCTGATGCTCCGTAGCTCATTCTGCCCGGCTGATTACAAGACAGCTTTATTCCGTTATCGAATCAGAAGAGCATTCGACATCTCCTCCGATGTTCCTTCTAGACTAAGCGAATTAAAAAGCGTTATGAATTTGGCAACCGAGGCAGGATACGATCCGAACATGGTACATAGATATATCGAAAGAAACAAAAAGAGGCATACCGATCTTTCTATGACGCGGCTACGCTATCTGGGCTCTATTCCGTACGTACCAAATCTTTCCTATAAGCTCAAGAACGTGCTCAGAAAGATGAACCTTGGTGTCGGCATAAGATCTCCGACACCTTTATATGCTATGCTTAAGCGAAATACTGACGAGCTCCCATTTTTCAACGAAGCAGGTGTTTATGCCGTCCCTCTACAATATCCGGATGGCTCCAAGCGATTCTACATTGGGATGACTAAACGTTCATTTAGAATTAGAGTCAACGAGCATAAGAGGGACATAAAGAACGGAAAATTAACCACGGCCCTGTCCAGAGAAGTCCAGTTCAAGTCCGCCGATCCTATGTGGGATAACATAAAGAAATTAGCTGCCTACTCTACTCCAAAATCCACTGCCATTCGGGAAACATTGGAGATCATTACAAACGATGAGGCCTGCAATGATAGCGTCTCGCTAGAATTACCACGAATTTGGAACCAATTCTTCAAATAATGAAAGCCTTTTTTTTTTTTTTTTTTTTTTTTTTCCTCCAAGGATTCCGCGTGCAATACGAACATGATGTCTCGTGTTTTTATTAAATAATTACGTTCGCATCTCTTCGTTTATTGTCAAGTCAACTCACCGCGTTCAAATTCTTGAAACGTTCTATTATCCAGTTTGCAGTTTGCTGTCTACCTTCCTTGAGAAAGCCATCTGGTTGATGTGCGAAAGCTTGGAAACCTTGATTTTATATACGCCAATAAATTCGGATAACTAGTACAGTTGTACTATCTTATGTAAAAGATCATGTTAAATATTTGCCTGCACTGGTTTGCTATAAATATTTATATTGCTGAATTCTACGTTTAAAGGTGTATACACAATAGCATAATTCTACTCCAGATGTGAACCGATAAATGTTGTGGAAAGAAGAAAAATACATTAATTACAGCACGTTCAGCTCACATGTGACCAGCAACATACATACATATCACTAAGCTGTTCTCTGAGATTCAGAGGTTAGGTGCACAAAGAAATACAAACTACTAGATAATTTTTACTTACTGTTGCTGTATCAAACTTCTCCATTTACAGCGATCTTGACATACAACTCGGGCTTTACTGACATCCATCACACATCGTACACAAGACCTTCTACCCTCATACTCATAATCTTTTTCTAATGGAGACACTCCTGAATCTGATGTTGCCATGACTTCCTTGGCCTTCCTCTGCCTTTCCTTTCTGCCACTTGGGCTAAAAAGATTTTTAGTAAGTATCCCATCACTCATTCTTTCAATATGGCCAAACTACCGAAGCATATTAGTCTCCACCTTGCTAACAACATTTTGCTTCACATTACACAACTGCAACACCTTTTTATTCCTCACACAATCAGAACGTGTCTTGCCACAAACCCCCATAAGTAACGAATTTCTCCAGCACACAAACGACTCCTATGTTTCTTCCGCAGTACCCAGGTTTCACTGCCATACATCAGAGTAGGAACAATTGCACTCTCATACACAGCCATGTGGGACTCTCTTGAGAACCCATCATTCCTGTGAAAAGCTCCCAAAGCCGCTATGGCTTTCAATGAAGAATTCATTCGCCTACTAATTTCACATCCAATTTGTTCTCTCTGGCAAGAATGCTTCCTAAATACACAAACTCATTCACCTGGTCAACCACTGTGCCATTTAAACTTATATTACATTCAGTAACACAAGGTTAAAAAGCAGTTTCTGAAGTTTCCTTTCATTTATCACTGCCATAATCATTCATGTGTTGTAAATAATTTGAAAATAGCTATTAAGTGAAGGATTTTCACAATTTCCATGAAGGTACTGGAAATAAATGTGTAAGATCTATTAAATACAAAAGTATTTAAACAAGAATTCTCATACATGACATCACAAAGTAAAATTTTGTTTTTAATATGATTAGATGAGAGCTACCTGTCAAACTATTTATTCAGCTTCAGTACTCACTCAGTAAATTAAAAACATCTACGAACACCCATCCACATACAAATGCATATCTGTTCTCATCTACATACACTGACGGAAAAAAATTCCCAACACCAAGAAGGGGTTGTGTTAGATAAACGACAGTTGGTAGGCGGTGAGAGTGCATCTGTAAGATGATGTCTATGCAAATTTCGTGCTCGGCGCATACGTGTGGCGCTAGTAGCGCTCCTCGGAACATGCAAAGCAGGTTTACTGTAAATATGCACTGTAACGTTCGTGAGCGTTAGTTATCGTTGAGATTCGACGTAGGGTGTTGATGTTAGTCAAGAATGCTTTTAAGAAGACGAAGAAGCCATTATCAACAGCTCACGGAGTTTGAACGAAATCGTGTAATAGGGCTACGAGAAGGTGCATTTTCTTTCCGCAATATTGCAGAACGACTTGGCAGGAATGTAGCCACTGTGCATGATTGTTGGCAGCGGTGGTCAAGGGAAGGTACTGCCTCAAGAAGACCGGGTTCCGACCGGCCACGTGGCACTACTGAGAGGGAGACCGCCGTGTAAGGCGTGTGGCCGTGGTGCATCGTACCGCGTCTGCGGCAGCTATTCGAGCTGCAGTTGCCACCACAGTGACACAACGAACTGTTACAAATCGGTTACTTGAAGGACAGCTCCGAGCCAGATGCCCTGTAGCGTGCATTCCACTTACTCCAAACCACTGCCGTTTGCGACGTCAGTGGTGTCAAGCTAGAGCTCATTGGAGGACGGAGTGGAGATCTGTTGTGTTTTCTGATGAAAGCCGGTTCTGCCTGGGTGCCAGTGATGGCCGTGTGTTGGTTAGAAGGAGGCCAGGTGAGCGCCTGCAACCAACCTGTCTGCAGCCGAGACACACTGGACCTACACCTGGAGTTATGGTCTGGGGAGCAATTTCCTATGACAGCAGGAGCACTCTCGTGGTTATCCCACGCACCCTGACGGCACAGTTGTACGTCGGTCTGGTGATTCAACCTGTTGTGCTGCCATTCATGAACAGCATTCCAGGGGGTGTTTTCCAACAGGATAGCGCTCGCCCGCACACCGCTGTTGTAACCCAACATGCTCTACAGAGTGTCGACATGTTGCTGTGGCCTGCTAGATCACCAGATCTTTCACCAATCGAGCAGGTATGGGACATCATTGGACGACAACTCCAGCGTCACCCCCAACCAGCATTAACCGTCCCTGTATTGACCGACCAAGTGCAACAGGCATGGAACTCCATCCCACAAACTGACATCCAGCACCTGTACGACACAATGCATGAACGTTTGCGTGCTTGCATTCAACATTCTGGCGGTTACACCGGTTATTAATGTACCAGCATTTCACATTTAAAAAGGCTCTTCTCGCGCTTACAATAAGCTGTGATCTTGAAACCTTAATCGATTAAATATGTTACCTATACAAATGTATTGCCGCCATTTCATTCCTCTACAACTATTTTTTCGTGGTGTTGGGATTATTTTTTCCGTCAGTGTAGATTCAACATTAAAAAAAAAAAAAAAAAAAGAATCTTGAATGGAAATCTTTTAATTCATTAAACACGCCTTCATTCATGGTTCATACACCTTTTCAATCAGAATTCCAGGACTTTCGGACTTCTTTCCAGGACATACCATCCCAACGCTCCTACTACAATATAGTGAAACCATAGATCTGTTCAACCTGTAACCTACAACTCCCTACATGCTTGAGCCAACTTAATACATAAAACAAAATGTTGAAAATGTTGTCTGCTGCAGCTAAAAAGAAGTTTAGAATCACAGATAAATGCTGAAATACCAAACTGTCACTGAAAATGTAACCAGGTTTAATTTCTACAAAACTTTTACATACATTACAGCGGTTGTGCTGGCTTTTTAAAAGTTTTTGCCAAATTCAAATTTTTTTTTCACCAAACTATTATAACAGTACAAAAAGGTAATCATCAAAATTATTTATTTTTTGCGAATTGCGAAGAATGCGATCAGCAGTGTGACCCCTGCATTACAATATACAGATTTTAAGAAAAATTCATTTTTTCTACTTTGGCTTTAGTTCAATTTATTATTAAAGCAAATTCTAGAATAAAAAAACAACCCATAAAACTCAAAAATATAGGTACAAAATCTATAGTTAGAGCATAAATGTAGCATTACTCTTGAGATGCTTTCATATACCATACAATCAATATACAAAACACTATTTATATTTAATTATTTTGAAATAATGCTTACATTGGAAATTTAAGGAAAAATGAAATATTTGTAAACTTTTTCAAAGGAACAAAGGGATTATTATTTCTTAAACAGGAGCAAGGATTTATTTTACATTTTATTTAGGGAAGGAATTTTCAGCATCATATTGATGCTCAAGATTCTAATATTAATGCTATCTATATTTTAAATTTGTACTCACCAGCAAACAAAGTATGCACACAAATTTCCAAAATGAAATGACAGAGAATAACAGGAAAACCTTAAATTCAAGGGCTACATGTACAGCTGCATACTTCAGTAATTAAGGCAATTTAAGTGGGTATGATTAGAAAACTAATTATGGAAAAGTGATTAGTTAGCTCAGAAAATACTAAGAAACAACTAGGTTTAATTTTCTGATATTAGAAAGCAATCTGATTTCATGGCAATTTTTACATAAAGTATTCATTAACAAATTTCAGTAAAGGTCAAAATGAGCCACAAAAAACAACAACAAAAAACAGCTACTTATAGAACATTAGCTACTTGCTTCCACCAGTGACTAAAAAGTATTTTATGAAAATTAATGAATGGTGCACAAAAAAATTCTTATAGCAGTAGGAAGGTATCAGATAGAGATTTTCAAATTCAACAGTTAAAAGAAGAGATATAGAAGAAAACATGATATAACTCTACGCCTAGTTTTAGAGGAAGAATTTTGCATAATGGAAAAGTTGAAAAATAGATGAAATGTATTCTTGATGGCAAAAGAATACATTTCACCTATTGAACAAAGAAAAAAAGGCTAAGAAAAAAGATCTTTTCAAATATGCCTCTGGGAACCAGAGATAGCAAGAAAAAGGTTTTGACCTTCACCCCCCCCCTAAGGGGAAAGTTGTGTATTAATTAATTCTTTTATTATTGATGTTCTTACTATATTAAATAGCAAAAATGTTATTTGCTCCCCATCTTTATTGTAGCGAATAGCATACAGTAAAAAAAAAAAAATTCTCACTAGGATTTTTAGATGTGGTGATACAGCTGCAAATGGAAGTACACAAACACCACCTAGCAGCAGAACTATGACCTACAAACCTCCTCAAATACAAACCTAAAGTGTTCCATAAGGTAAATGGTAACCAGTGTTTTTCAAATCGAAGATTTAGAAGTACAGATATTGAGAAAAATAGATGAAATATTTGCACTCCCTAGTGATGACGAAATTGTGCATTATTTTGGGAAGAAAATACACACAAGGAGCTGTTATAGTTAGTAGTATCTGATCAAAATTTTTTTTTCAATCGGATTTTTAGTCCAGCTGATGTTGCTGTAAACGGAAATGTGAACTTATGCCCTCTAGTGGCACACCTGTGCGTTAAGAAAAATTTGAAATTATATGAGAAACTTTGCAATGTAATGCTTAAGTTTGAAAGCCCATGCAACTACTTCGCCAAAAACGTGCTCAGTATAGTTAAACAAATGCCACCAATGATCCTACTTACATATGTAATTTTTTATATATGAGAAACATTTTGCGTCGAAAATGCTCTCCAACAAAGAGAAATTTTCAAATCAGACTCGTAGAAACATAATATATATCGACAAAAATGAGATATGCATCTACAACAAAATAAAGTGAGCATCTACACTAACCATTCTGGTGGAAACACTATGCACTATTTTAAGCAGGAGGTATTCTGAAAAAGTTACATGAGGTGAGCAATATCGGTTCATGAAATAATTTTTTTAATCGAGTTTCCAGAAGCTCAGATTTTGTTGCAAATACATCACAAGCCAAAATAAACACTTATGCCCCTTGGTGGCCAAACCATTCTTTACCAAAAATTAGAAATTATATGCAAAACATTTCCCATCAGGAGCTGTATTCGACGCAGGAAGAATTTTTCAAATCAGACTTTCAGAAGAGGAGATATCAGAAAACCCGCGATTTACCTTTATGTTCCCTAGCGGAAAATCTACGCATTACTTGAAAATGGGACTGTAACTAAAGTAGTCTTTGATATAAATGGCATCGAAAGGAAAAATAATTTTTCAGTCTCAAAATGTATTTTGAAATCATAGAATCTGCATTTACATCCTCTAGCGGCGGAATGAAAGGATCATCATTCTCACATTTCAAAACAAAATGAAAGGATCATCATTCTCACATTTCAAGCTTCCCAATACAAAAAGAATTCCACAAATCGAACTAATAGTCGCAGAGATATGGTGTCCCCAGCTGGACAGACAAAGGTTAACACACACACAATTTTTTTTTTTTTTTTTTTTTACAAAAGATGTGCTAATAATGCAGCTTCAGTACTGCTAACAGACAAGAAAACCAACAGCCCCCCCCAGCCCCAACATTTTGCAGGGAGTGGGGAGGGAAATTTGTCAGACACAAGTTATATCAGCAGAAAAATTCTCAACTACAAAACATTGCAGAGGGATAAAAAGGCACGAATGGATAAATTCCAGAACATGTAACAGGATTTTAGGACATTTCCAGGACGTGTACGAACCATGTTCATTATTTTACTTAAAGATTCTTCTGAATGATAATTTCAATTCTCAAGAATAAAACTATATCATTTAGCATTTTTGGCATGTTTATACTTGCTAGTAACATGAATCACAATAGCAATTTATGAACAGTCTGTAAAGATATCTGCACCACAAAGTAATTTAAATTTAGTTTGCATGAAACTAATTTAAACTGAGCATACTTGTGGACACATTGTGTTTTTCCTAATGAGGTACTGTTAATATAGAAAGAAGGATGATCAAATCTTGGTAATGTGATACTAGACTAATGGTGAGCAACCTATTTTTCAGTGCAGCCAGAGGTGTGGCGAATCAGAAGTGAAATTCGCCACACCATGTAAAATTTGAGAAATATGTTGTTGTTTTAAATGATTTAAAACAACATACACAGTTTGAACAAGTTTATTCAAAACATATACACTTTGACTACTCAGTTACAATTGCTTCAGATGCAAACGATAAAAATTTCAAATGTAAGACAATTTAATGCACAATTTGTCTGACAAGTTGTACAAACATTGGCTGAATACCTGAACTCAATGCACTTCTTAGACCACCTCCAAATTGACATCAACAATTCAAGATCTGCATTTTGACTTGATGAATCCCATCATAGAAAACGTTGATTCACACACCTATGTTGATCCAAACATAGACAATAATTTCCAAAATGCTTGATTTCAAAGTTGGGAGATCATTGTCAGTCAGAATAGATTTCCACATATCTGTGACTGAAGAATTCCGGTAAATTTTCAACTGTTCCACACTGTGAAGAAAACGCAAATCATCTTCAAGCCTGTGCTTGTCCAAAGACAGAAGGGTGAAAATCTCTTTGCTTGAATTTGTAATATCAAAGTGGAATGGAACACGCAGGAATTTAAATGCCAATTTGAAAGTCACTAAAATAAAAATGGATTCAAATTTTTGGAACAGATTTTTTATCCAGTTGATGTAGAGTTGCTACTTCACATTGAGTAGACCACACTCCTCAACACCCCCCCCAAATCTAGTCAGATTTGCAAAATGGGTCAAATTGTCCTGAGTTAGTACCAGAATGAGGTTCAATTTTGACTCAAATTCTTGAATATGCTGCGCCAGCTAACATATTACTTTACTATTCCCCAGCAGCTTTGTGTTTAATTCACTTAAATGAGCCATGATATCACACAGAAAATGTAAATCACACCACTATGAAAGGTTGTCAATGCCAGAAAATTTTTCTATCTGACATTCCTCAACAAGAAAATCTCGAATTTGAGTAAGCAAACAAACAGCTATACCATTCCAGAATTTTTCTCCTCTGCTCAACCATCTCACATTTGCATAGTCAGTAAGATCCTCAAAATCACAATCACCACATTCTTTCAAGGCTGCAACAAACTGTAGATGAATCAAAGTTTGTAATGTGTCATTTCCGAGCATCTGAGCGCACAAATTCTCCTGATGCATAATGCAAAGGAAGGAGGGCAACACATTTCTCACACAAATGTTGCTTTAAATGAGAAACAAATCCCGATTTGCTTCCAGTCATTGGAGATGCACTGTACATTGTAACAGAAGCTAGTTTTATCAAATTAAGGTCACATTATTTTGAAGCTTCACCCATTTTTTTTTTTTTTTTTTTTTTTTTGTATGTCAGTTCCACAAATTTTGGTCTCACAGTCCACAAAGTAAAATGATTTCTTCAGGAAATGTAATATCAGGAAGCACAAACTGAATTCAAAATATTAATTGCACTGCGTCAGTAAAATCGGTTGACTCATCCAGCACTAAGGAAAAACAGTCTTTCAACTGTTCAAACAGTTGCTCTTCTCTGTGTTTAGATAATTCCAGCACTCTGCAAACAACTTGTGACTTAACTGCAAATCCTGCACTTTTGGAAGAACATTCTTCACCTTTGATTCATAGTTTTCCAACAGTTTCCATCACTGTGATCAGAATGTCTTTTACCATCTCAGCATTGGAAAATGATTTCTTTTTTCGAGCTAAAATCCAGGAGGCTTTATAACTAACTAACGTCACCAGCTTAATCGACAAAAGAAACAGTTCCAGGCTGCTCTTCTAATCTTGAAACTGTGATTTCAAATGGGCAATTTTACTGACACAACCACACCACACCCTTCAACTGGAAATTTACTGTTGAACTCACTATGCATATTTTGAAAGTGCTTCTTCAAACTGTCTGCCTTATTCTCACTGAAACCTCTTTTTGCACACGAGGCACAATGGCTTTTTGTTTATTTTCACCACTATAAATTTTGACTCCCAGATTTCTTGAAATTTCCTGTTTACACTCTTTTATGCTCTTGATTTTTTCTTTTTGCCACTAGGTTCTGAGTCAATGAGTTTGCCAGCTTTACTCACCCTGGCGTTATCACCTGCTGCTAATTCACTTTGTTTTTGAATCACCCAATCATCTATCCCTTGGGGAGAAATTGAAAAAATGTAAAAAAAAATAACATTTTTTTGTAAAGCAGAGAAAAATGTGAAAAAAAAAAAACGCACATGCTTAAACATGGGTGTAATTAGACGCCACCATTGAAAGTCGGGTCTAGACTTGTGCTGAAGGCAGAAATGAAACAAAGGTAAAGGGAGTGGAGGGGAGTATTGAATGGCAGTGTAGCATCAATGACTCATTCAGAAAGTAGAATGCTTCCAATAATGTTCAGGACATAACAAGTTACACAACCAGCACCTGCCATCATGAAAAAGTTTATTTTAATGTGGGAGCTGGCAAACTCAAATTCACCACACTTTCATTGGCCAATGCGCCACAAATGGCGCATTGACGACAGGGTTGCCCACCCTGGTGCTAGACCAAGAAACTGAATTTGTGTATTTAAAGTTATGTGTTATGTAAGTGTAGAAAATATGATGGACTGTTAAATTATTAGAAAACAAGTTCAGTGTTAAACATTATTGCAGATTTTCAAAGATTTCAAATGAATATTGGGTTATCAAAGTGATCCCATACGGATGTTTGTAAAAATATAATTGATCTTTCTATGGTGAATGACAATGACATAGGAATATTGCAGAACAGACGCATGAGCATAATATGCACTGGACAGAAGTGCTGTTTATGTGAGAGTTAAAAAATTCAACTGAACCACATGGCATATAAAGACATTTTCTCATGGTAAAATACACCACAAATATGATGAAACCTAATACTTGAAAAAGTGGATGATGGGGAGTTATAACCAAATTGATTCTTTCAACCCAAATCATTGATGAAAAGGTCAAAGAGAGACTGAAAGAAATCTTGGAAATTTCTTAGAGGACAACAAATTTGAAATATATGACATCACGTGATGTATGAAATGCATGTGAAACTTAAAGCGCACACCAAGATATTAATGAAACATTTCAACAACAAAAATAATTATATTATGTCAGTTGTTTAATATTTTGCATCAAAACTGAAAGAATTTAAATAATAACCACCAGTTTATAAATATAAAGATGATCAAACTATAGTCATTTAAAATCTTTCTCGAATATCTGTAACAATGGTAATGTAATATTATCAGTTTTCATGCATAAATTAAAAAGTTATTAAGTATGCAAGCCTATGGTACAAAACAAGCTGACGAACCAATAAACATCAGTTTTGGCACTGTATGTGCTACACAATGTCACATAAGAAAATTTTGAAGATAATCACATAAGTCAAATTACATATCATGGCACTAAAATGCAGAGTATCTGTTGTGATGCAGGCAAATGACAGAATTAAAAAATACCTAACTCAAATCAAAACTGAATCATCTATCATTCTAAGATAATTCTGTTGGGATAATTACTGAATACAGTTACACTGTTATTTTTGGCTAAATTAACGTAAGGAAATAACTGAATCCAGACAGTTTCATAATTCTGAATTTTTAAAGAAATATCTGGGGGCAATTATGCTGTACCAAGCAGCGATTTTTAAAAATTTTAACCGTTTATCATATGACCTCACATTTTGTGTTTTAATGTAGTAAGATGTTGATGACTGCATTAAGCAAGGAATATTTTTCTTGCCTCACTAGCCTCTGAAAATAAGTTTTTTAATTGCTCTACTCATCAAGAATAACAAAAGCACCAAAAATTAGTAAGCACCCCCCCCCCATAATGATAAGGCCAGAAAAAGATATATTACAGTAGATGCAATTTATTGATATATTTCATTTTGCTGATAAATTTAACTATGCAATTTTCAAACGTAGTGCTGCACACTAACACTGAACTGCTTTTACAATAAAAACTCTTTGAACAATGAGTCAACAATTTAAACAGAAGTATTAGAAGAATCTAAAATTAAAGTGAAGTATTTTTCTTAAAGGCCATTTTAACTAAACTCAGACAGTCATCTTCTCAGAAGCACATAAGGCATGGGCCAGATTTCAATTGAAAAACTAATTGAAAGCCATGACATCCACATGCAGAATTATGTAAGAAACAATAAATAAAACATCATTAAATAAAAATCAACAATTATGGACAAATATTAAAATAAAAAATGAGCAATTAAAGGATGCAACAGCTATCAAAAGAAATTATTGCACCCAACATTTCTTAAGGAGTTATGCATATTAGACAGGTATAAGGTTATTGGGAATGTTACATGTAGTGTACAGATGTAAGCATTGAACTTGCACACCTCTTACAATACAGTTCAGCATGCACCACTAAGACTACAACACTTACCATCTGCAAAGCAAGTCTGCATTGAAAATGATGCAAAATTCTTTCATCTATGTGTAGAAAAAATTACTACCATGAAATCTATTTGGTGACACTCTACTGAGGAAGACCAATATATTTCAGTAAGATTTGAATAATGGCTGACAGCCTGGCTACACCCCACAGGATATCAATTAAGATGCTGTTTTCTGCTACTGCAAAAATTGAGCAGCACTATTACCATATACATTTCTAACTGGTCCACAACAAAGCCTGATTAAGATTGTCAGAGCTGTTGTTCAAAACCAGTTCTAAAGCAGCATCCTAATTCATGTGCTGCATGTGAAATCAGCAAGTTGGTAACTAAAATACACATATATGTATATATCTTGTGGTAGTTGGTGAACTACACACAAACACAATACATACAGAATAATATTGCATATCAGGTTCTTTGACTCTAAATGCAGTTTTGCTAGAGATATTTTTTTAGGGTTGTATTTGTGGCCATGATAAAGTGCCACTAACATAGCTCTTTTCTTCACAACCAAGGGAAAACACAATGCCAAAAAATGTATACAGTGCTGTGACATGTAAAAAAAATTCATAAAAAAAGAGCTGATGGAAACAGAGAAGCCTATTTTCTGTACTGCTGCAGAATAGAAATATGCAGCATCCTAATGGCAGTCCCTTTACTTCTACTCAAAACCCAAATACAATGTAAGCAGCTGAGTTTAAAAAGTGGAGTAGCCACATTTAATGACCAAAAGGGTTGGACACCAGTCACCATACCTACTCCCTTTATTCATTCTTGATGAAACCCAAAAATTTCACAAATAATTATTACAAAAAAAAAAAAAACATTTCCATAGAAATTCCTATAATTTAACTCTAATCAAACCATTGTTGTCAAAAATGCCCATGGCACAATTTGTTTCCCAGCAAAGCAACAGTTCAAGGTTACTGACAATATTTGCACATCAAAACTATTATCACCTGAACAGTTTCCTTTACATGACAAAGAATTTCATTTGAGAGAACTTGATGAAACTAAACCGTGTTAGCTTACTCCATGCTAAATGAACTTCTTATTCTTTACAAGGGCAAAGTACATCATCAAGTACCTGGGTCTTGAAGTCTAGAGTGAATAATAATAATCATATGAAACAAGATTCCAAATTCAGTCATGGAAAGTTGCAAAATCATTTTGGAGCAACAAAATACATTTTTGGAGCAGGTGTTTTTTTCCAGTTGAATACATTTTCGGAGCAACAAAATGCATTTTTGGAGCAGGTAAAATACATTTTCGGAGCAGCAAAATGCATTTCTGGAGCAGGTGAAATACATTTTTGGAGCAGGTAAAATACATTTTTGGAGCAGGTAAAATACATTTTTGGAGCAGCAAAATGTGTTTTTGGAGCAAGTGTTTTTTTTCAGTTGAATACATTTTTGGAGCAACAAAATGCATTTTTGGAGCAGGTAAAATACATTTTAGGAGCAGCAAAATGTGTTTTGGGAACAGGTGAAATACTTTTTTGGAGCACCAAAATGAATTTTTGGAGCAGATAAAATACATTTTTGTGTAAGAAAACATTTTTTCAGAGCAGGTAAAATATTAGTAGATAGAACAAACTCTTATTGCACTCATGTCTCTTTTTTATTATGCCACATTCAATGTTTATCTCAGCATTGTTTAACATTTTATGAGAGGAATCCAACTGCTGCAAAAGTTCAGCTTCTTCCCGTTTCAAATCACCTTGTGAACATTCAATTTCTTCTTCTCCATTTTGCTTATTTTGCTGCATTTTTCCAGCATTAATCTGCTCTTGATATTTTCCCCAGGATTCTTTATAAGCTGTCAGAAGTTTTTTTGTTACATTACTTTTACTCACATCTCCATTTAGTCTCTTGACATGATCTTTGCGCTTCTTGCTCTCCGCATGACAACTACAATCATCACAGGGGCCGTGTGCTAGGCTAAAATCGCAGCCACATGGCTTACAAAATGTGATTCGGCAAAACTTTAGATGCTTCATAAAAAGACCATTCTTTACTATATATATAACAATACACTTGACAATAAGTTTTATCTGACTTCGTTCTTTTTGTTGTCATAGCTGTTTCACTCCTATGTTTCATTTTGTTTTAATCTAAATTAACCCTTTCCATTCGAATAACTTTTTACCTATACTCACCCAGCACTCTTATTAATAATTTTTTTTTCCTGCAGTAGAGGCCACAACTTATCAGTGAAAGCTCAGCTTTGGCTTGCCAACCCCGACATATGAGCTATATAAAGGTATCATCTGCAGGGAGACACCCTATTCGGCGAAAAAGAAATGTCTTGCGAGCGCCGACATGGGAGCTATAAGGCGTCATCATCATGGAGGGTGACACCCGAGATATTCGGCGAAAAAGAAATGTCTCGCAAGTCCCGACATACGAGCTACAGAGGCATCATAGGCGTGGCGGATGTCACCGCCATGTGAGCTATTCGGCGAAAAAGAAATTCCTTGCGAGCGCCGACATGCGAGCTATATAGGCGTCGCGGATAACACCCGAGCTATTCTGCGAAAAAGAAATTCTTTGTGAGCGCCAGCGTGCGAGCTATAGAGGTGTCATAGGCGTAGCGGATAACACTTGACATGCGAGCTATTCGGCGAAAACAAAATACCTTGCGAGCGCCACCATGCGAGCTATAGAGGCATCACCGTCATGGCGGGAGACCCCCGACATGACGATGACATTTCTTTTTCTCTATTCGGTGAAAAAGAAATGTCTTGCGAGCCCCGACATGCGAGCTATATGAGCGTGGCTAGTGACACCAAACCTATTCGACGAAAAGAAAAAAAAGTCTCGCAAACGCCAACATGCAAGCTATAGAGGCTTAATCGGTGCGCAAGCTATTTAGCGATTTCGTAATGTCGGGTGTGACCCGACAGTCGAGTGGAAAGGTTTAAAACATTTGCACCGAAATTTTCACAAGCACAAAACCACAGTAACCAATGTAAAGTTTGCAAAAGGCGCTGAGCTGAGCTTCTTCTCGACCCTTGCGCACGGCACTCCCAAATGGCTGTAAGGGGAATCACGTGACAAAGCTCCATCTCCGTTGGTGGGGGAAGTCAGAACATCAAAGGAGTATAGAGACTATCTGTAAAGTGCATTTTTCGACCAAAAGACGGTAAAAAATGGAAAATTGCATGCAGGGATCCTGCGTAGGCTTTTCCGCAGTTTTTTGGGTGACATCAGTAAAATCGTAAGATGGAATGAAAATCCGTACAAGCTACGGAGAATCTGTAAAAGTTGGCATCTTTGAATACCAATGAATCCTTTAGAAACAGAACCATTGTATCCTGAGAGCGGAGAGCCATTTTCAGTCGTCTTCCACATCAACGAAATAGCTAACGACTGAACTTACGCTGTATTTATGTAATCGCACAACTCGCCTGGAACGAAAGAACTATGCCATCCCAAAGAGCAGGGAACGACATATAAACAACCTCAATTGCACAACACTCTGAAAGACTACCAAACCATCTGTAAACAATCTTCATCAGGATTTCATAACATGCAGCATCGTTTCTCCTACATACCACGTGATTACAACAAAACTCCTCCGTCATAAGCTCCACCTACATTGCAAAAACTATTCGTCCCTTATGCCGAAAAAACAACGAGTGTGAAAAACATTCCGAAATGTTAGGATTAGCGGTACGTGTTGATTAAGTGTCATTATACGACGTAGACTTTAGAAAAGCGGCATTTGATTCACTGTTTAAAAAAAAAAAAAAAATATTTTTTGTCGTGAAAACATTTTTTCGCTCAGCAGTTTTTGCTGTGGATTGCCATTTTGGCGCAGTTGAGCACAAATATGAATTTTGTTCGTAATTTGTAGCAGTTTGGCGCAAGATAACGAAATTGGTGCAGTTTGGCGCAAACTTTCCATCGCTGCAAATTCCTTAGCTGAAGGATTATTAACACAGCAATATCAGAATAGCCTGAATTGCCTAGTTTACTATTCAACGCGTAATGTCATATCAGAAAACTTTAAAAATTGCATCGCCCTGGAGCAGGAATTAAAAAAATTTTCACTATGAAAGAGGTTGAGCAGAAAATAAAACTATGGCTGAGAACAATGTGGTATTATGACCTACTTTCATTTATGGTGGCCAGGAGCGGGTTTACCATTGAGCCAACCTGGGCCATGGCCCAGGGCGCTGCACATAAAGGGGTGCCAAAATTTTGAGAATACATGTGGTACAAGACGTTTTATCTCATCCCCCCCCCCTCCAAAAAAAAAAAAAAAGAATGAAATGGGATTTTTTATTTCTACAAATTATAAATTGAGTAGTATAATACCTTTAATACTTAAGAAATATTAAATGGTGTTAGTACATTCAATGTGTTTAATTATTAAAAATATTGATTCATTCTGAAAGTGAATTCGGTAAGACTCAGGAGCCCCCGAGGAAGTTATTTCTTCCTGCTTCCTGGCAAGGTCAAAACTCAGAAAAAGGGCAGAGAGGGGGAGCATTTCATTTACAGAGCTCGCAGACAACGGGGAACAAGAGTGGGAGGCTAGGGGAGGGGCACTGCACTAGCGCATAGTTTTCACAAGGCATTATAAAACCTGAGCGTGAGGACAGCCTAGGGATGTGGGTTGAAAGATCGAAATCGGACTCCATGAATTCAAGGTCAAGGCCCCAAGTATTGTGGGTGACAAGAGATTACAGAGTACTGTTAGAATGAATTCCAATTCAGCTTATGACACCAGCTGCCTACTTTGGGATTCATTCCCCCTCTGCCCTCCCATCAGTTTACATGTGTGTTTTCATTCTCGCTGTGTTCTTTTGGGGGAAATCATTACTATGAATCACAGTCAGCAAAAATGTCGACTACGAAGTTTTCTGGATGCAAAAATAGAAAGCTTAAAAAGATTGAAAAAGAAGGGCAACTGTTAAAAAAAATAACAAAACTAAAAAACTTTTTTAAACCGGCAGAAGATGACACAGTAAGTGAAAAGAAAATGCAGTGTTTGGTTGCAAGATCTACCGATGAAGAAGTGAAGGAGCCAACTGAACTAGAACTAAGGGCTCAGAGCGAAGATCAAATTTGTGAGTCTTCCGATGCTGAGGATGAGGAAGGAAAGTATAACATAAATCTTGGAGGACATTTTTAAGATGTTGAAGGAAATGAACTTTTGTTACATTTTATGATATTAGTTCCTGCTAAATGGAAAGTAGACGATTCATTTGTTGATTATTTTACAAAAAATCCTCCGAATCAAAATTTAAACGAAATTGATTTTACAGTTTCAAAAAGATCTTATAGTGATCGATTTAGATCTGCCTCAAAAGGATTACTTTATAACCGTCTTCAAAATGGTGAAATTAAAAGAACAGAATGGCTATTGTATTCTGAGTCAACTGGACGTGTTTTTTGTTTAAAATGTAAACTGTTTGCAAAGTCAAAGAGTTCTTTCTCAAATATAGGTTTCAATTATTGGAAACACGAAAACCTTATATGAGCACATAGTGCTTCATTTGAGCATGTAGATTCTGTAAATTGTTTCATAACACGTGCAGTGAATAGTGGAAAAATTGATTCTGCTGTAATTAAGCAACTGCTAAATGAGAAAAATTATTGGAAAGCAGTACTTTTACGGATTATCGAAGTCATTAAATTTCTGTCTTCCCGTGGATTAGCATTTCGTGGAAATGGAGCGAACAACAAGTTAGGAAATAATAATAATAACGGCAATTATCTAGGTATCCTTGAACTGATAGGAAAATTTAACCCTTTTCTGGATCAATATTTGAAAAATTTTGGAAATAAGGGAAGTGGAAATGTTTCATACCTTTTGAAGGATGTATGTGAAGAATTCATTTCATTAATGGCCTTATCAGTCACTGACGCAATAGTTAAAGAGTTGAAGTCGAGCAAATATTATTCTATTATTATAGACTCCACTCCAGATTTGTCAAAAGTTGACCAGTTGACTGTTATTTTTCATTATGTTCTGAAAAATGAACAACCAGTGGAACGATTTATTTGTTTCTTGCCCAACACTGGTCACAAAGCAGAAGACATGGAGAAGGCATTATTGAAACTGTTACAAGATTTAAAAATAGATGTTAAAGACTGCAGAGGCCAAAGTTACGACAATGCGAGAAATATGCCTGGTGAATATTTAAGTCTCCAAGCTTGATTAAAAAGTCATAACAATTTAGCCTACTATATTCAGTGCGCTGCACACTCTCTTAATTTGGTTGGGAAATCCACAGCGGGATGCTGCCTTGAAGCTACATCTTTTTTTATGTTCTTACAGGAAATATACAACTTTTGGTCATCTTCATCACATAGGTGGCAAATCTTGAAGACAAGTCTTCAAGATAGTTCTAAGCTCCACAGAGAATCTGGATCGCAATCGCCACATCTTGTATCCAAAACGTTATGTGAAACTCGATGGTCAGCAAGGGTTGATACATGCAAGGTCTTAAGCTCTAGTTATTCCTGCATTAGAGATGCACTTCAAGACTTCGCAGAAAACACCGGTGAAAAATTAGAAGCAAGAGTAGAAGCAGAGATTATTAAATAAGATGAATTTGTTAGAAACGGGCATTCTTTTAGAGCTTTGGAGTGATATTTTACAAAGGATTCATAGTTGCAATAAAACACTGCAGAAAGTGAATATTGACCTTTAAGTTGCTGTAGAACTGTACAATTCACTTATTAAATATTTAAGTGATCTCCGGAATAAATTTGATAAGTATGAGGAAGATGGAAAACTTTTGTCTCAGTGCGATGAATATAAGAAAAATGTTACTAGAACCCGTTGCAGAAAACTACAATTTCAAGAGATGAATGGCAATAAAGAAACTGTGTTCACTGGAAAGGAACATATGCAATTATGTGTCTTCCATACGATCATTGATAACTTGGTGCAGCAGCTGAAACGTCGACGAGATGTGTATTCCGATGTGGAGAGCATGTTTAGGTTTCTAACGAAATTATCACATGTTGATGAGACAACAGTATCTCGAAAGACAAAAAACCTACTGGCAGTTTACTCTCAGGATTTAAGCCCAGAATTTGAACAAGAATGTCTTCATTTCCAGAAATTTTGGAATGATTTAGATAGACAAGCAGTGACAGATTCAAGTGTTAGTGTTCCTGTTGAGGATATGTTGAAACTGATTAGGGAAAAAAGAATTGATTCAACTTTTCCGAACATTGATGTTATCCTAAGGATTTACCCATGCATACCCATCACTAACGCCTCTGAAGAAAGAAGTTTTTGTCTTTTGAAAATCATCCACAATTATTTGAGGACATCTAGTTCTCAAGAAAGAACGAGTGCATTGGCAACTTTGTCACTTAATTCGAACATTGTAGAAACATTAACATTTGATGATATAGTAGAGGATTTTGCCACAAAGAAATCAAGAAAAAAAATCTCTTAGCAGTGAGTAATTTTACTATATATAAGTTATGTTCATTCATTTCTTCTATCTCTCAGTCACTTAATCGATATACAATAAACATTGGTAGCAGCACTATCATTATATTTTTTTAAAATTCTAAAATTAATATTGCATACATTGTAAATCTAAATAAAAAAATTTAGGCAAATGTTTCAGAAGTGTGTTAAAAAACCTAATTTCATTTGTAAATATAAAAATTTACTGTGAAATGATGTTTTAAAATTATGCGAATTAAACTTGTGAGAAAACGACATCTATAAATTTTTATTTCAATGCTTAGTTTTAAATGATACATGTGCTAAACATTTTACAGGTTTGAGTTGTTCTTGAGAATATGCTGATTCTTTGCGTGCTAAAAACCTATATGTAATATGTAATTTAAATATGAAATTCTAATTGTCCTCAAATTTCTTACAATAAGTTTACTTAGGGGCGTCTGATTTTTCTTGGCCCAGAGCGCTATAATGCTCAAACCCGCCCCTGATGGTGGCACAAGGTGGTGGCTGTGAAGAAAAAGGTTCTTTATATTAGACTGCTAACTTAAGAGTGGTTAGAGCGATGTCCAGAAAAATCATGTGGATTCATAACATAACAGAACTAGTAATGTTGACCTTTAGAACTGCATTACTGATAAAAGAAAAGAAAAAACATCATAGAGATGTTTGTAACTTACAGTAAAATTTTAAAATGGTATTCTATAGATGATCATCAAAGATAATTGCCTGATACCCTGCTTCTGGTTTGCGGTTTGTTCAGTATCATATAAAACAATTACCCATGTTTAAACAAATTATTTAACATTTTAATGGTGTGCTACCATATTTCAAAAATAAGCTAGAAGATATAATGCAACATGCACAGCTTTTCATGTGATCCAGATGGTGATATGACGCAATTCATTTTAATGCTACAGAAATTATAACTACACCAGAAGTAATAATTTGGCAATGAACTGATGCATGAACTTTACACTTTTTCAAAAGAGCTCTCTATTCAAGTTGCATCCACCTTGTGGATATGGCTGCTTGAACATGTGCATCTATGTGCAATCATATCTTTGATGGTTTGAATTTATAAAGATATTTTTAAAACCAAATTCTCAATATATTCTTGCCAGTCAGCTTGAAATCATTAAGCATCCAAAGAACTGTAGACTGAACTGTCCTGCAGAAAACAAACTGCATTTTCTGAACCCTCCTAAGGTTTGTTAGACTTGCTTTCCATAATGAAATGGCTAATTGTGTTCCCTGCGAATGGGGATAAATTTTTTCTCTCATTTACTTTTCCTATATTTTTAATTTTTGCTAGCTTTTGATGTTATTTCTTCATACATGAGCTATTTTTACTAATTAAAGTTCCCTAACCTAGTAGTGTAATACCACTGTAAATATCTAATGCCAACTAAACAGAGAAGAATATCTAATCCAACCTAACAGAAAAAAATTGGAATATTTCAGATTCTTTGTTTAGAAAGAATAAACAAAACTTCTACAAAGAAATGAAAAATAATAATAATAATTAAAAGAGCACATAAAATAAATAAATAAAAAAAAAAGCCAATCTTTGTCATATTTATACTCTCCAAACACTAGATGGTGTCATAGAAGGGAGCCTGAATTGGCACTGCATTACAAGAAGCAATGCTGGCAATCCTTACATGAAGTTAAGTGGATACAATACGTTACGAAAGTGTGAAAAGTAACAAAAAAGTGCCAGCTTTGCAAGTGATAACACATGCTGAATAAATGCATGTGTTAGAGAAAAGAATTCATTTTCATTTCTCACAGCAGTGCAAACAAGTCTTATTACTTCTAAATCTAGCACTCCTTTTTAAATCATAGTCAAATAATGCCAAAACTTAAGAATATTAATGATTCAACAAGAATATTCAGTATTGCATTTGAAAAAGTGTGTATAATAATCAACAAAATGAATATTAAAAATATAAAACCAAGCTTCACTAATTTTGTTGTTCTTTTAACAGACTTGATTAACTACAGATATAAGTGTTATAAGTTCAACCCCACAGCATCTTTGATAGCAATCGTCTGTCAGCCACCTGCATCCTGAGCAAATAAAAGCAGTAAAAAATGACCTTACCTACACTCACAGTATACAAGAATTATGGCACATACATAAATTGTTATAAAACAGATACTTTTAATAACTACAATTTTCTTCACAATTAAAAAGATTCATGATTTTTTATCATTCTGCCACTCAGCTGCTGCTGGATGTCTCCTAGTGCACAAGAAAATAAAGTCAATGGATTCAAAAATTAATGACATAACTAGATAGTAGTACCACATGCTTTCAGAATATGAATGCCTCTGGTTCCAACAATTTCAGAGAATTTTTTTTTTTTTTTTTTGCTTGAAGGTAATTGTTCACAGAAAGGTGAGTGTTTGAAGTTGTTTTCAACTCTAGTTGAATTATTTTCATTAGAAATACACAGAAATTATGTATATTTTACATTATAATTACACTAAAATGCTTACATATAGCAGAACTCACTTATAACAAGGAACTCAGGACCAACAGAAATCCTTGCTAAATCCATCTTGAGGTGAAAAATCCCACCATGTAAAAATATACATACATCATGTGCACATACAATTATGTATCCATAACAACTGGATATACTTGAAAGACTTAACTAACAACAGTAGTGCAAATTAAAATAAAATAAAATAAGCACTTACATGAATACATAGCAGCAGCAAATCCTGAAGCAAACATCATGTGAAAATATTTAGAAAAAACAATCTAATGTTATTTGTTTTGTTTTATATTTCATTCACTTTCACCAAATAATACTAAGTGCAAAAGATATCTCATATCACTGTAGTTTGTTGCTTAAAAAAAAATAAGGAAATTTTTTTTCACAATCAGAGGCTTTGTAAACAGTATCGACAGGTGAAGTATTAAGTTCACCGTTCAATACCTGATATAAATGTGCTGCAAATATACAGAATACTGTTAAGGGAAACTTACCTTTTATGAGGTTCATTTCTGCTTAAATGTACGTATAAAACATTTCTAGCATATGGAGTTGTATTGCACCTCCCGAAATGCTGTCGTAGGGACAATTACACACAAAAGCCCCAAAACTTATCCTATTAATAAAATAGCCAAATAAAATATCCAAAAAAACTTATTTTCAACGTAAGTAACTAATATTTACAATTGAAAAAATTTTATAGGCACATATCCTTTCTTTTGTTCATTTACCTAATGTTAAACCTTCCACCTTCAGCATTTAATATTAATAAGTTAATTAAAAACTAATTAAAAGCAAATGTTCAAAAAACCTTTAAGAACATTTAACAGTAAATAAAAGTCACCACTTTGGCATTTGGCTTGGACATTTGGCCTTCAAGTACTTTCACCAAGCCTGCGTTAGCACACTCAGAAACACATTCGGCCTTTACCAGCTTCCACCTCGTAATGGCCGAGTCTGAGTTGATATGGGTCTCCCCTTTGGTGATGCAAGCACAATACTGCAGTGGCTCCATCTAACATGTAAAAAAATACTATTTCTTTATGGGAATAATACTTTTTTTTTTTTTTTTTCTGTTTTTATTCATTCTTTCCACTGGACAGGTAAGGTATTTGGCTTATTATGATTGCATTAGATCTGTTTTTTGTTTTGTTTTTTCAATAAGAATGGTCTCTGCAAATCTCAGATGTTTTTGAGGTGGCTGATAATTTAATTTGATCAAATTTTTGAAATACTTTGTTAATATTGTATTAAAGCAGTTTTTGCGTCTTTTTTTCTGCCAGTTTCTAATATGTTGTGATAATCTATGTTTTATTTTATTGTTTGTGTTCCCTATATATGATGTAGGTGAGTTAATTCTTATGGGAATTCGATATACCCCAAATTTATCTTATATTTTTATATTTTCCCTATCAAATGATTCATTATAATATTTTTAAAGAGTTAATACTATTGCCCAGCTGTATGTTATATTTCTGACTTAGCTCACTGGTTATACTTTTTATATATAGAAAAGCTCCAATATATTGAAAATCATTTTTTTATTATCATTCTGTAAATTTTCATTTTTCTGTTATTTATTTATTTATTATATACATTGGATACCCATACACATATGCTTTAGAGATATTTTTAATATATTTAAGTTCTTCTTCTTTAAATATTTTTGTTGAGGAGTGGGAAAAAGTTCTTTTAATCAATGTTTTAATAATGTTTGATTTACGGAAATATATTCTACAATATAATTAACTATAGATATACAGAATAATAAAACATTGAAAGAATTCATGAAATCGTCATCACACGCGTAAGTTACATTGAAAAATTATGAGCGGGACGTTTCGGTAGCGACTTCTACCTTCATCAGCCATGGAATGAGACATGTGGTGAAAGTGACAGTTGTTGCCAGATTTCAAAATCGCTTTCCAAATAATAGGGATGTTAAAAGGTGCGTCAGTATTGCAGGTGTTAGGGGTAAGGTAGATTTCAATGCTTTCGCGGTATCTGAGGGCATGCCGATTGCTGAACGGGGCAATTCGCTTAACCTTGTGCCAATCGGGAGCCGCGGACGTATCGCTGATGGTTAAAATTGAAAGGGAGGTGGAAGGGCTACCTTTCTTAACATCAGCGATATGCTCCATCAAACGCCTGTTTATGCTGCGGTAAGTACTACCAATATAGTGGGTAACGCCTGTGGAAGTGTTGATAGGGATAGAGTAGACACCTTGTAAATCTAGGGGTTTATTGAGATCTCTGACCTTAAGGATGAGTTTGAGTAGATGTGGAGGTGGTTTGACTGCAATCCTGTAGCCAAAAGACTTGAAAATAGAGCAAACTTTATGAGTGAAGGACAGGCTAAAGGGCAAAGTGCCAACAAACTGATGGGTGGTGGAAGGTTCAGGCAGTAAACTAGATCTATTCTGTGATTCAAACCTTTTGATTAGTCTATGTAATAAGAGGGGTGGAAAGCCATGCAATTTGCCAATGTTGATGATGTTCTGATATTCTAGTTGAAGAGCAGAATGGCTGTTGCAAATAAGGTTGGCCCGGTGAATGTATGACTTAAGAGCAGACAGTTTGTATTTTCCAAAAGTGCGAGAATGGTAAGAGATGATATTATGGGTGGCAGGTTTCCTGTAAACAGAGAGGCCAAGTGATTTCTGCCCAGTGCTCTGAATGTCAAAATGAAGAAATTCATCCACGCGCGGGTAAACAGCGGTAGTAACTATGACTCTGTGGGTCATGTTAATGGATCCTCTGTCATTGAGACAACTGGACATTGTTGTTCAGAATGTCAGCATTGTTTTAAAACGCAATCTGGCCTTTCCCTGCATTGAAGACGGATGCATGCTGATCAATACCACGCGCAATTGGATGTGTGTAGGTTTAAGGCCAGATGGACAGAGGAAGAGATTGACATGATGGCGCATGAGGAGGCAAGATCGAGATTTTCAGGGATTACAGTTGTCAATCAGCAACTCTCTGGGGTGTTACCTAATCGTACCCTAGAGAGTATTAAAGGTAAGAGGCGACAGGCTCAGTATCGACAGCGGGTGGAGCATTTCCTCCAGGAATTTGCCAGAACAACTGTGGAGCCCATTGTGGAGGAGCCATCTTCTTCATCATCTTCTTCAGCTTCTTCTTCTTCTGATGAAATTGTTAGGTGTGGATTAACACATGTTAACGAGTCAGATCCTGGTAATCAGGATTCTGAGGTTTGGAGATCAGACATTCTTGACTACCTGAAAAGTTTGAGAGTTGATGGTGAATTGCAGTTGGAGAAAGACTTGGATATAGTGGTCCATCAGGTGGAAATGTTAGATTACATTGCGGCTAAGAGCGGGATTACCAGGGTTCTTGGGCAGCTTTTTCCTAATGCTAGATTTCAGAAACCAAGACCAACAGCAAAGCATGCCTTGCATCTGCCAAAGAAATTGAATGTGGATGAATCATATTCAAAACATAAGCTAAGATATCAGAGTTATGCTATATATCAGAAGATGTTTAATAAAGACCCAAAAAGGGTGGTAGATCAGTTATTTCATAAAACATGGATTTCCGATGATTTATCTACTGCATCTGTGCATAATTACTGGCGCAATACGTTTGAAAAAGATGCTGCGAAGTTTGATTCACCTGAGGGCATATTTTCGCCCACTACAGATGTAAGAGAAAAGATGGAGCTGCTGATGCCAATTACGATACAAGAGGTAGAACATGGCCTTCCCAGGAACAGCTCTGCCGATGAGGTGTCGGTGGGTGATCTGCGGTCAGTGCTGCCAAGAATTAGAGCTAAGCTCTTTAACTGCTTTTTATTGTTAGAGTGGTTTCCAGAGGATTGGAGTGGGAGTCGTACAATCCTCCTACCTAAAATGCAGGATGCCAACCTTCCAGAACAATTGAGGCCTTTATCTATTTCTTCGGTAATCCTTAAGGGGTACCAAAAAATTTTGGCGTCTAGGTTGGCATCAGGTATTAAAATTGCATCAGAGCAGCATGGCTTTGTTTCCGAAGATGGGTGTGCAGTCGCAATAACTGCGCTGGACCTTAACATCAAGGCCTCGGTCCAGGGATCCAAACCCTTCTTCTATGCATCTTTGGATGTATAAAAAGCCTTTGACAGGGTGTCACATCCTGCCATCCTTGAGGGAGCCAGGAGGGCAGGAGTGCCCAAGCCTTTATTGGAATATTTTTACGAACAATTCAGATGCCAGTGGACATTTGTGGAGTTCTGGAGAGTTAAGGGAAACATCATTGTTCCACGTAGAGGAGTGAGACAGGGTGATCCAATTTCACCTATTTTGTTTAACTTAGTTGTGGATAATCTGATGAAATCAATGCCAACATATATCGGTTATCGTCTGGTAGGCTTGAGTAGGCAGGCCTATGCAGACGATATTGTGATAACATCTAGTTCTGTTCCTGGTCTTCAGCGTCACTCATTTTTGGTTGAAAAATTCCTTCATTCGTGTGGTCTGAATATAAATACAGTGAAGTCTTTTACGATGTCTCTTGAGACGGTCGCTGGAAAAGATACTGTACGTGTCAGCAAGGATAGGGTGTTCTTCATTGGATCATCCCCGATTCCAAGTGTGGGACCAGATGAGAAATTTGAATGAATATCTAGGGGTGACTATGGGTTGTGCTGGAGTTGAAATAAATAGGGATGATTTTGTCGAGTTTCGGCGGAGATTGTCTCTGATTCAGGGGGCACTGCTGAGACCTTAACAGAAGATAGTCCTTATACACACACTTACTGTTTGCCTGCGTTATATCAACGATTGATTCTGTCTAAAGTTTCTGGAGCATTATTACAGAAATATGACAGATCGATTTGAGCTTCAATTCGTACAATTCTTCATTTACCAGCTGATTGTCCGATTTCTTATCTCTACGCAAAGATTTCTGATGGAGGACTCTCTATTCCGGTGCTCAGATGGTTAGTACCGATATGGAGGTGTAATAGGTTGCTGAGACTGAAAGGTATACTCCAAAATGATGTGATGGAAAAGATGTTAGATACCTAGGTTGCTATGACAAAACGAATGACATGGTTTCAGCGTGGTGGTCGTGGAGAGTATGTGGATAATGTTAATCATCTTAACAACATCTGGCGTGAGGAACTATACCATAAATATGATGGTATGGTTCTAAAGGAAAGTGCAAGAGTGCCTGCATGTCACAAGTGACTAGAGAGACCAAGATTGGTCTCAGGAGGTGACTTTGTAAATATGAATAAAGTCCGTATTGCCTTCTCGGTCGAGGACTGCACGTGGACGACCCAAGAAAGAAAGACAGTGCCGTGTGGGTTGTCAAGTTCCAGAGACTCTGAATCACATCTTACAAGTCTGTCCTCGGGGACACGACGTGAGGATTCGGTGCCATGATGCCGTTGTTAAATACATCTCTCGTGGACTATCACAACGTGGATTTACGGTTTCTATGGAACCACTATTTCAATTGCCATCTGGAAATGTAAGGAAGCCCGATTTGGTTGTTCACAAGGAAGGAGATCCTCCCAGAATAATCAATGTACAAATTGTGGGTGATACCTCTGCCTTGGACAGGGAGCATGGGAGAAAGGTCTCCTACTACGCACAAGATGCAGAACTTATGAAGAAGATCCAAGGTTCTGGCCGATTGCCCCCGTGCACCACGTCAGTTACGTTTAACTGTTGTGGTGTACTTAGCAAGGCATCATACAAAGATCTAATGGCCTGAGGCATTGTGCCCTGTGGGGGACCTTCCAATCCTGTCCACTTGGGTCCTGGTGGGTGGTGTCAGCATTTGGCGCTCATGGAATAAACGAATTATTTAAGGATGTTTTGTATCATAGTTGTGTATTCTGCTGTATGGATTCATCAAACTAATATTGATTGTTATTTTCTAACTGAATTTTCTGTCTGTTTATAGTTGTTTTGCTATAATGGAAATATAACGATTGTTAGCCTCAAATCTAATATTGTATTGTCTTTTATTGTGTGCTTGATAATTATTATTGTTATTATTATTATTATGGAAGATGTGCAATTTGAAGTGTTCTTTCCTGGCAAAATGTACTGGTCAGATGATTGTTGCTGACACCAGGCATACATGGTGCAATGCTCTAAAACCTATTGTTCTGATGCACCTGTGTGTGCTATTTTGTAATAACAAAATTTCAGAAATAATAAAGAGTTTCATAGCCAAATGCCTCGTCATCTAATTAATGACGCGCATGAATGGATTAACAAGATTCCCACTGTCCCTATCTACTATCTAGCGAAACCACAGTCAGGGGATGGGCTTGGCAGAATCAGCGGGAAAAGAAGACCCTGTTGAGCTTGACTCTAGTCTGACCAAAAACACTCTTTGTTTGAACTCATGGCCTCCATAACTTCAAAATTCCAGCATATAAAATTTTCCTCTCAAGAACAGATTGACAATAATATTAGTTTTCTGGATGTTAACATCAACCCAGACTTCTCACTTGGTTTCTCTGTGTACAGGAAACCTTCTGCCACCCATAATATCATCCCTTACCATTCTTGCACAAAGGAAAATACAAACTGCCTGCTCTTAAGTCATACATTCACTGGGCCAACCTTATTTGCAACAGCCATTCTGCTCTTCAACTAGAATATCAGAACATCATCAACATTGGCAAATTGCATGGCTTTCCACCCTTCTTATTACATAGACTAATCAAAAAGGTTTGAATCACAGAATTGATCTACTTTACTGCCTGAACCTTCCACCACCCATCAGTTTGTTGGCACTTTGTCCTTTAGCCTGTCCTTCACTCATAAAGTTTGCTCTATTTTCAAGTCTTTTGGCTACAGGATTGCTGTCAAACCACCTCCACATCTTCTCAACCTCATCCTTAATGACAGAGATCTCAATAAACCCCTAGATTTACAAGGTGTCTACTCTATCCCTATCAACACTTCCACAGGCGTTACCCACTATATTGGTAGTACTTGCCGCAGCATAAACAGGCGTTTGATGGAGCATATCGCTGATGTTAAGAAAGGTAGCCACCTCCCTTTCAATTTTAACCATCAGCGATACGTCCGCGGCTCCCGATTGGCACAAGGTTAAGCGAATTGCCCCGTTCAGCAATCGGCATGCCCTCAGATACCGCGAAAGCATTGAAATCTACCTTACCCCTAACACCTGCAATAATGACGCACCTTTTTAACATCCCTATTATTTGGAAAGCGATTTTGAAATCTTGCAACAACTGATGCTTTCACCACGTGTCTCATTCCATCATTCCATGGCTGATGAAGGTAGAAGTCGCTACCAAAACGTCCCGCTCATAATTTTTCAACGTAACTTACGCATGTGATGACGATTTCATGAATTCTTTTAATGTTTTGCGTGTTACATGTTTTCCCTCCAATTCTTCTCACTATGAATAATAAAACATTACCATTTCTGGATTTTATGTTGTTTTAGGGGAGAGAATGAGTTTGACTTTAAAGTGCATAGAAAACCTTCTTATATTCTCATTTTAATACCATATAACTCTTCTCATCCACTTGCACATAAATCAAATAGTTCTTCTCACTATGAATAATAAAACATTACCATTTCTGGATTTTATGTTGTTTTAGGGGAGAGAATGAGTTTGACCTTTAAAGTGCATAGAAAACCTTCTTATATTCTCATTTTAATACCATATAACTCTTCTCATCCACTTGCACATAAATCAAATAGCATTAAAACATTGATGAAAAGAGCTTTTTCTCATTCCTCAACAAAAAATTTAAAGAAGAACTTCAACATATTAAAAATATCTCTGAAGCATATGGGTATCTAATGTACATAATAAATAAATGGATAACAGAAGTTAAAAAAATAAAAATGTACAGAAAGATAATTTTTTTCAATATATCGGAGCTTTCCCATATATAAAAGGTATAATCAGCAAGCTAAATAAGCTAATTCAGAAATATGACATACAGCTGTGAAATAGTATTAACTCCATAAAAAATATTATAATGAATAATAGGGAAAATATAAATATATTAGATAAACTTGGTGTACATCAAATTCCCATACATAATTACTCACCTATAACATATATTATATAGGAGCACAAAAAATAAAATAAAACATAGATTATTACAGCATATTAAAAACTGGTAGAAAAAAGAGGCAAAACAGTTTTAATACAATATTGTTTAGAAAACAGAGTATTTCCAAAGTTTGATCAAATTAAATTATTAGCCACCGCAAAAACAGAAAAACGCCTGAGATTTGTAGAAACCATTCTTATTGAAAAAAAAAAAAAAAAAACCCAAAAAAAAAAAAACAACAGATCTAATGTATCCAATCATAATGAACCAAATACCTTACCTGACCAGTGGAAAGAATTAATAAAAATAGAAAAAAGCATTATTCCCCGAAAGAAATGGTACTTTTTTTACACATTAGATGGAGCCCCTGCAGTGTTGTGCTTCCATCGCCAGAGGAGAGACCCCTATTGACTCAAACTCGGCCATTACAAGGTGGAAGCTGGTAAAGGGCGAATGTGTTCCTGAGGATGCCAATGCAGGCTTGGTGAAAGTACTTGAATGTCAAATGTTAGAGCTTAATGCCAAAGTGGTGACTGTCATTTATTGTTAAATGTTCTGAAAGGTTTTTTAAATGTTTGCTTTTAATTAGTTTTTAACTAACTTATTGATTGTTGAAAGTGCATGGTTTCACATTATGTAGACAAACGAAAGAAAGGATATGTGCATATAAAATTGCTTAAATTGTAAATATTAGGTACCATTATTTTTCAACATATAATCCGCAGATGGTAAAATTCAGTATGAGCAAAAAAAGTTGGCGTCTGATCAGCAGACAAAATTCATAGTAAAAGTTAAAAAAGATGCATAATCCACAACAGTTTTATAATAAATGGTAAAAAAAGGTTATCGCAAAAATATTTTTGCCAAAATTCCCCCAACAACAAAACATCATTATTGGACAAAGCTGGTGTATATATGATACCAACAATTACAGCCAACAACAATCATGATCGCCTATATATCGGAAGTACCAAAAGACGTTTTACAGGAGCACATGCATAATTGGAGATTACAGGAGCACATGCATAATTGGAGAATGAAGGACAACAAAACATCACTGATACAATACTGTTTAGATAACGATGTACAGCCTAATTGGGAAAATGCTAAGATCATTATATCACATAAAACACATAAGCAGATTCTAAATGCAGAGGCTTTAGCTATTGAAAAATTTAAAACAAAAATCTGTAACAATAATACGCCAATAGAAATACCATATGCATGGAAACACCTACTTGAAAAAGAAAAAACGAAGACTATAAAAAATAAAAAGAGAAAGACGAAAGAAAATGAATAATCTATAGGAACAATTAGGAGATAAGGACTGCAATAGATGGCATTACAAGTCGACGCGGGAATGGCTGAACAAATAGATACTGCGACCATGATGCATATGACGCAGGCCATGGCTGATAGTGAATCTGCACGATCATTTTCAGCTGTTAAGATCACATATTTCGAACGCCAAAGTACTCCATTGAAGAAGACATAGCCTAATGTCGAAACATGTTTGGATTGTGGTGGAGATATTGGAGGAGGATTTCATTTGTTGGTTCTTTTAGGATTCAGGTTTTAATTTGGTTTTATCCTTCATTGATTTTACTTATCTTTCACAGAAAATTTCAATTCCTTTTAACAAGATTTTGAATGTTGTTAACCTTATGTTACATTCCTGACAGGCAATATGTTCCAAGCCTACATGATTTTATTGTACACAATTTTGTTTACTACAAGATATTTAAAAAAAAACAACTTAAATAGTGAAGTCAGAACAACGATATGAACGCTATTCGTAACCTACCCAAGAAATACTGAGCTTCCAAGGCCGTATGGGTAAGTCAGAACTTCTTATCAAATACAACAATAGCATATCCCTAAACGCATCCTCGTCCAACAACCACTACGTTTGAAATAAAAACGCGAGTAACAGTAATTTCCTGCTACACATTATATGTAGTAAATACAATAATTCCCCCTTCCCCCACAAATTGCAAAAATGCGATCGGCAGCTCGACCCCTGCATATTTATAAGGTGTAGATGTGCAAATTTTTGTTAAAGTGATCTGTTACGTGTAAGTACGTGCTTTATGTAACGCCCGTTACGTAATTTTTGGATAGCTTCAGAAATCTGGAATTTCAATAAATTTGGCACTCGTCCGGTCCCGTTGACGCTGAATTTTTGATATTTTACTGTATATATATATACTTTCCTTTTAACGAGTCAAAAAATATAAAATCGCTGAAATTTTTTGAAAATTTAAAAAACATATATTTTAAACTTCTGTGGCAATCTTGCTGTAACTCTGAGTAATGCTTAAATTACATCAACAACTGAAACACTAGATTTCAGACCGTAAATAATTTGTGATGGTATTAAAGTTATCCTCTTCCTTCAGTCTTGGAGCTGTAGTAGAAGTGCCAAAGTCATTCTCTTTGAAGTAAAGCAAAATACACAAGTGGGAGTGGGGTTGGAACCTCGGGAAGAATGTGTGTGGGGAGTGACGTTATGGAGGTCGGGGGTCAGAGCAACATGGAATGGAAACAGAACTCCCCTATTCAAGGTCAACGTGCTTTGCCACAGGCAATGTTTTCTCCCCTAACTTTTACAAAGCAACAATCCCTTCGCAGAGGGAAATGTCTACACACACATACACACAGATGTTTTTATCAAAGCCAAGGGGAGGGGGAGATACGTTGATGCAGTGACACTGCGCATTATCGTCGAACACGTGACTTTCTTAAACATTTGACATGATACAGATTTCCCTTATTATACAGCACGGTATGAAGAGCAAAACTGCTTCATTTTTTAAGTTTACAGGGGAAAAAAACCCTCCGTATTATCCGCAATGTCGTATAATCCACAGTGGCTAGAATTTCAACTTTTAGGGACAGATAATCAGCAGATTATGTGATGGTACTTAATTTAAAAATAATAGACTTTTTTGGATATTTTATTTAGCTATTTTATAAAGAGGATAAGTTTTGGGGGTTTTGTGTATGATTGTCCCCATGGTAGCATTTCAGGAATGGCAATACGACTGCATGTGCTAGAAATGTTTTATATGTACATTTTAAGTGGAAATGAACCTCATAAAAGGTAAGTTTCCCTTAATAGTATTCTTTACAATCAGAGGCTGTTTAATATGACTGGCTGAGAGTTTTCTTCACTTTCTTTCCTCACCTGAGAAGTTTCTGACAACTACACTACCTCTACAATATCATTTGCCAAAAGGATGCCACATATGGCGACAGCGTTATCTACATTAACAAAGTCATCAATTACAGGAACATCATCAAAATGTGTTATGTTCAGACGTCACAACCAATCAGAGTGGAAGATCATCCATTTCATCGTCAAAGTTGGCTGTTATCTAACCCACCTTTTCTGATTTTGGATACAAAACTGGAATACGCATTCCCATGCATCAGCAATCTATCAATCAAATAGCATCAAGAAAATGAATCTTAATTTCCACCATCCGTCTTGCCTGCCCTGTTCTAGTTACACCTCTGCATACAAGCATTCCATTGCTCAATCTTCATCCCATGCCATCCTATGGATGACAGTAGTGTTGTAAATTTGCCATTTGATAACTCAAATTCATTCAGGTTCACTGTCATTTTCTTCACACCTTTCCTCCTTGCATAACTATCAGTGACAAACTGGATGATTACTTCATCTGTCGAAGGTATACAATATTGCAATTCAGGTATACAATATTGCAATTCAGGTATACAATACTGCAATTCATAAGCAGCATCCACCAATATTTCAACCTTAAAACTCAAGTTAATTTCTGTCATCCAGCTATTTCACAATACCATGACTTCAGTGAGATCCACTTAACATAATACTGAATTTCAAAAGAAATTTTTAATATGAGTGTCTTTTTTCCTACCACTTAACAAAAGCTATGCAAGGTAGCTGTGGCTAGAGCCAATACAAATGGAAATGTCTTGCACTGTTTCAACAAAACAGGCTTTGCCATGTTTTTAAAAGTATATTGTTCCAAATGCAATTCCATAAATGACAAGAATATGGTGCACTATGATTATTTGAACCTATTCTCTGAAATTTGGTTACTTAAAGCAGCTGATTCTAATAACCAAGTAATCAAAATAATCAGCACCTACTGTACAAAAAAAATTGTACAAAATCTTTTTAAAATTATAAATGAACTCATAGCTTATCTGTAGTGTGTTTTTTAAAACATAATTTCTTATATGCTGCATGACATTGAAATTACCACACTTAGGAATGAACAGCATGCATATCAGTATGATTGTGAAAGCACATGAGACATGCAAACCTCTTGATTTCTAACTCAGCCACATGCTACTACAGAGATTAAACAGTAAAAGTTGCATGGCTAAATCATGTGCTTCAGGTTTCTCTAACAAGTTGCACAAGTGTTTAGTGAGATACTGCTTCAGAAGGGTAGAAGATATTTTGCAATCCTTAGTAGTCAACCCTATCAATAGTTTTACATGATTGAATGTGGTTGGACTTTAAGCTTGATTGAGGCCAGTAGGATTAACCACCATATCACCACACATGTGGGCTGCCAAAACAGTGGGATGCTGCCCCTCAGTCATTGAAGAAGGATGCAAACTGTCAGATGCATGTAAACATAGCTGGATCACTGCATTCATTAACAGGCGGTACAGACATCCTCATCACAATCTAGACCATTGCCTTTGACTGCTAGCCACTGTCAGGCTCAGCTGAACTTTGATAGAGTAGAGCTGCCTGACAATAGGAATGGCAACATGTTGAGCTCAATGATGATTTCGAGTTTTACGTCAGGTAACACTGATTGTTGAATTCCTCCCTGTCTGGTGATGACAGACTGGATCCAGTGCAAAAGTACCATACCACTCACTCACAAGGTATCTTTGTTCAAAATGGTTCCATTAGTGGCAATAGCAAGGCATCTTTGGTCATATTGACTGTGACAACCCAGTGATATGATGATTATGTGTATTGGCCATTTGCACTGTTATTTCTGGAAAGTACCATACATGCCATTTTCCAGCAGGACAATGCTCACCCAGATACTGCTGCAATCTTCACAGAGTGTCTACAATATATCCAAATGTTTCCACAGCCTGCAAGATAACCATATCTCTCACCCAGTGCATGTGTGAAACTTCACCAGATGTCACTTACGCAAGCCAAGCCACATTTTAACGTTCCAAGAATGTTCTATGAGACTAAGCAATATGGTATTGGTGCAAGATCCTTCATAACATACAAGACATCAGTAGAGCTTTATGCAATGATACGTTACTGACTGTATTGCAAACTATGATTGTTACATGATACATGAAAGGATGTTATGTTTTCTTCTATTCCACTACACTAAGTCTTTGCTTTAAAATGAAGATAAAAACATGTTTTATGATATGATCAGTAATGCCTGTATCAATTTGAGCTTATTCCAGCTGTTCCTTATGGGTGGGACAATTTCAATATTGAGCAGTGTATTTTGTTTTTTTTGTTTGTTTGCTTTTTAATCTTCAGTATTATTTATAGAGAATTTTTCAAAGACAAGAAGCCATCTTCGATATCCGGCTGTCACTACTACTGCACACTGAGAATAAAATGGTTATGGTTAACCATGTGGAACAACTCTTCCAGAAATAACAAACTCATGTGATTGTTAATAATGGAATCCTCAATTTCTAAACCTTTTAATTTCAATTTCATTAAAACAATCTTTTACGATTATAATTTTTGTACTCAAGTATCGCTTTTATTTTACGGACAAAGTTTTGAGGATAAACATTCATCTTTGTCAAACCCTTATTATTAGAATGTATTGTTATTTCAGATTACCATTGACTATACAGAGTCAAACTTCAAGTGGTGACCAGCCAATGTGATCACTGATGATGGTGCATATTTTCTCAATTCGAAGTTCCTCTTTGAATTTTCTTTTTTGCATGTCCTATTGATAACAAATAATCTTCAGTGAATTGCAATTTATGTTGGGACCAGTGTTTCTTACATGTCTGTCTAATAAAGTTTTATTTAATATGTATTTAAATGCTTAAAACTGGGGAAGTAACTGTAACCATGTATTTTGATGATGAGAGTCTAATGAAAAAGATGGTTTGTGTCCATATGTACAAACGTTACATCAAAAACCCATAAAAATATAAGAAACAATGTTTTTAAATGTTGATTATGTGCATAACATAAATCAGGTGCATTAAACTTTTGTCACATTATAAGAGGTTACATTCCATTGCTGTCTCTTCAGCTGTGATGAAATTTTTACATTACAAGAATGGGAAATGAACTATTAACTACAAACTGAATCTGAAAGTAAATGTGCCTGGATACTAGCTTAGCATTTTTGAGGATTTAAACACATTATTGCCATACACACATATTTTAAAACTGCAAACTACTCAGGCAATATCATGTTATTTCTTTAACATTGCTACACATAGATGCACAAAAAAAAAAAAAAAAAAAGGGCCCAAATTTTCAAATTTATTACAACAATAATGTGACTCCATAAAGCATGAAGTGGCTAGCTACTCAAAAACATACTTAAGCAAAAGCACTTCCAAGTTCATGTTGAACTGTATGCTGAGTGACACACTAGTGACTTAAAGCAAAATTACTTAGCTTTGGAAATTTGCATCAACTTGCTGCCAAAATCATGAGAAAATATTACAATAAATAAATGACAAAGACTTTTGGGTTTAGAGATTGAGTGCACAATTCCTAGCTGCACTCTTAACTTGTTCAGTGAATAAGAAAACACAAAATGTGGCCTATGTATTGCTATTAGAGGAACATTATTAAAAACAATGAACAATTAGATTAACCCCTGTGAAATAAATTCAAAGCTATGATCACACGTAAGAGTAAATATTTTTTAAGGTCACAACAGTACATATACATGTTTTGAACTCCATGCAATGCAAACTTTAATACTGCACCAGAAATGTTCTTTTCTCCTACTTTATTGCTGTTATTGCTTTTTGTATATTTCTCTTAAGTTTGCCTTACAATATTCTACTTTCCACTCTGTTTCAGAAAATACTACAACAGTTTTCAGTTATAGCAGAGAGATTAAAGGTACATTATGGAATGTTGAATATTTACATCATTCTTTTTCAAAAAGTAGTAATGTACTACTGATAATTTTAGCCACTTCAAGCAATGAATAGAATATGAACTAAATATTATCGGCTGTACTGAATATGGCAGGTACTTAGCACTACCTAAAAAGAATGTCCCTGTGAAAAATTATTTTTCCAAATAAATAATGTTACTACTCAAGTAAAAAAACAGCATAGAAGCATTACAGAAGGTAATGAAACAATATATGGTACATCAAGCAAGGAGAAAAAAGTTTCGATTTTATGAAACACAGTGCTGGGTGTTCTTTTATAGCGAAAAACAGTCTACTGTAGCATTAAAATAATAATATCAGAAGTTAAAAGTGCAGTATCCTAAATTGGGGGGGGGGGGGAATCAATGAAAATAAATATTGTCATACATTGGCCCAATAGCTATTACAGTGTACTGATTTACCAAACAACTGTGAACAAACTATCTTGCCTTTTAGTTCAAGAAGAATTTACAAACAACACCAGTGATGCTTTATCATGTTCACAATTGTATTTAAGGCTGTAGGAGCAGTTTTTAACTGTATTTCTATTTTATTTAATTTTTATTGAAGGGCAGATGGGAAAAGTTGGAAACAATTTAATAACTTTTTTGTAGTCTCTTAATTTGTGATTTCTGTTCTAAAATCTGATTAATGTGACACATTCACAACTGCTTTGTGGAAACTAGCCATCAGAGCTTAGTGCAAAAATAATAATGACTTGGGTATCTGAATCAAATACCTTTATTTAAATAAATACGTGCTCAGTTTCAGAAAAAAATATCATAACACTGAATACAGTACCAAGCCAATTAAACTAATTCATGTCAGAATGATCTATACCTGTCTTTGGAGTACATAAATTTATAAAAGCTACAAAATCAAACAATTTTGCCATTTCAGTTTGGCAGAAGAGCTTCAAAAACAGAATATCTGCTAGAATAAAATTTAATATTTTATGTTTACACAAACTACAGGTTTTACTCTTCAAATTATAACTCAATACAAAGCGAAAAAGTTCATATGTGTTCATCATTCTTTAAAAAATAGTAATTCTTTAATATTTGAAAATCACATTTTATACTTAGTTCTATTATCATTCTTTAAAAGAAATATACAAATATTAAAGGTACACAGCATTTATGTACATATATAGCATTTATGTATATCAGCAAACCTTTGCAGATCCCTTGGAAGCACTACAAAAGCGCATTTCATGAACATTTTCACAATTATCTGATAACTAAATTTAACTTCTAACAATTAAAGATTTCTTGACATAAACTATAACATGTAATTTAACCACAAAATTAATTAAAAATTTAATCTTATAAGTACTTTGTGTGGAGTTATATCACAGGTTTCATCAAGCATTCCACAATGTATAAAAATGCAGAATTCAAATTCCACAAAAAATTCCATACAGGCACCCCCTTTTCTCTCCCTATTTTTCTTTTCTTTTTCTCCTTTTCACTTTTTTTTTTTTTGTGTGATTTACAAAAATAGATTAATAAATCAGTGGAAATGCCTGTCCTAATTGAAAAACTACTGGTATGCAAGGTCAGTTTATGAACCATTAAGATGTGAGTCGATTAACCGTTTGCTAGGAGGACAGAATTGGTAGCAAATGTGCTTCAGAATTGAAGACATATTTGTCAACTGAATAAACATCTTGGTTATCACTAAATAAAAGGTATAAGTATTTCAATGTTTCAGCAAGAAAAAAACTTTCCATGAGGTCTCGCGGCTTAGTAACTTGTACATTTCTCACATCTCCAATAGTAGTATATCCACCACTTTGCACTTTGGTGTGCTTTTCAAATGCTTGAAAAATTTGCCATCCCCATTCACGGTAGGTTTCATTTCGAGTCAGATGATACAGGTACCACAAGCTCTCAACTGTTTCAGGACGAAGTAAATTATGAGCATCATTACTCTGGAAAGAAAAACAAAAGAACAGGTGTTATATAAACTAATTATGTAAGAAAAATGAATGATTGAATTCTAAAATTAAAGAGAATAAATATCAGATTCTATTGCATCAGTCAAAAACTTAACCTGGGTTCATACAGCTTTCTCTCTCTCTCACACACACACACACACACACACACACACACACACACACACACACACACACACACACACACACACACACAAAGACTTTTCTATGAGCACTCAAAAACTTTTCTTCTAAGTCTTCACACAAAACATCTTCTTTCCTCTTTTTTTTTTTTTTTTTCCATTTTAGTACAAGGCATATGCAAATGTTTTATTAATTTTTTTTTCATTTTAGTACAAGGCATATGCAAATGTTTTATTAATGCTTAAGTGCTTGAAGCAATCACACTTCTTGAAATAATTTTGACAACACAGTTCACAGTTGTTCACAACTACCGTCAGATCCCACAATAATGTTTTACACATAAGCTGATACATGGTAAAAAGACATATCAATAATTATTAAAAACAAAAATTTCTTTTTAAATAAAGAACAAATGCTTCCCTAATATTTTCAAATAAACCATTACAGAAAATCAATTTAAGAAATTTCAAGACAGAAAACATAGGGAAGATTCAAAATGTGCATACCATCAAGATACAATGATTACTACAATGTTAAGTTTTCAGCATTTTCACTTCAAAAGTTCTTATTCAATTCTCAGAGAATCCTTGTCATCACACCCTATTTCCTCTTTGAAGCTTTTCTTACACTGTTTGATGTCTTTAAACAAAAATCACATTTAAAAACTTTCTGCCTTTACTGCTAGTGTGTTAGAGGTATAAATGACAAGATGAATGAGGTGATTGAAGAAATGAATAAGTATAGATTGGATGTGCTGGGTGTAATTGAAACCAAAGAAAAAAATTGGGATAGAAGTGAATGGAACGGTGAGTGTGCGGACTGGAGTATTGGATAATGTGAGAGGACAGGCTGGTGTAGGTGATTTTAAGTGAAAAGATGAAGAACAACTTGATTCACTATAGCTGCATAAGTGAGAGAATTCTTTGGATTCATTTGAAAGCAAAACTTCAGAGAATAGTAGTTATTGTAGTGTATGCTCCTTGTGACTCGGAACCTTCTGATAGGAAGATTTCTGGAATGACTAAAAGCTGTTTTGAGCCAGTTTGATGCTAAAGAGAAAGTTATAATAGCAGGGGATTTCAATGCTAGAGTAGGTGTGCAGAATGCAATTTCTGACAATGTTCTGGGTAAGTTTAATGTTCCTTGTGTGAATGATAATGGTGAAAGTTTAATTGCACTCTGCATTGAGAATGGTTTGTGTGTATCTAATACGTTTTTCAACTACAAGTATATCCTCACATATACTTCGGAAAATCATACTCTTGGTCAAAAGAGTGCGATAGATTTTGTTGTTTATGATCAGCATCTGAAACACTTAGTTGTTGACACTCGTGTGATGAGAGGTGCGAATGTTGGCTCTGATCATTACTTGGTAGTGTCACAAGTGAAACTGAATGTTGGTTGAAGTAATAGGAAGGGACCCAGGATGGAAAGAATAAAGTTTGAAAGGCTCCCTGCAGATCATCAGCGTTATTCTGACTTACTCAGAGAATAACTGAACGAGTTGAAGTCCCGTGAGAGGGATGTAGAAAAGAAGTGGGAATGTTTTAAGAACTGCGTTGTCACTGCTGCTGAAGAGGTATGTGGCACCACAATAGTGAGTAACAATAGAGCTGATGCTTGGTGGAATTGTGAGATTGAAGAGGCAGTAAAGAGAAAGAAGAAAGCCTATTTGGGGACATTGCAAGGTAGAGTTTCTATGGATGAATATCACTGTAAGAAGTGTGAAGCACAGGCCTTGATTTCGTTTTTTTCTAGCAGTAGCAACACATGCTAGTGGCCTTAGTTTTTTCTAGCAAATCGCATTATCTACTAGTGAAAGTTTATTAACATTACAGAAAAGAAACTTTAACATGTCCCCCTCCATTAGTCCATCATGACAAATTTTGATTTCACCCCTGTAACTGTCTCATTGTAATTCTGAAAAGATTACAAATGTTTAGATATAACTCACCTTTTCATGACCTGACAGATTAATCATAACAATTTAATTTGAATGCAAATATTTAAAAAAAAATTTTTATTTAACTTTATCCACAAAATTCAAGAACACTATTCAAAATCTTAAGTTATTTTCCATGTGGTTTATGATCTGAGTTTCAGGTCTTTTCATCATACCACTTTAAAACAGCAAGCCTGGGGTCAAACTTGTCTTTGGACAGACCTTCAACCTCAATACTCATGAGAGCATTCAATGTTTGTAAGTTTAAACTGCCCATACCCTGGATTCTCTTCATGAAACTGAACCCAACCTCACATGCAAAAGTAGATAAAGGAAATATACAGGATATTTCTACTAGTGCCAACATGTTTTTATGATGTTTGTACTTCTCAAGAAACATTCGTTGCCAGAAAGCAGTTGTTCCTTTTTGTATGTGTCTAAAATATTCCACACGCGCAATGCAGTAGCACTTTACAGTTAACACGAAAACATTCAACATTTTTTCAGTAGCAACTTTTGCTAGAACCACTTTTAATCACTAGTAAAATGCATTTGCTTGCTAGCAATTTGCTACTAACTACTGGTCGAAATCGAGCCCTGGTGAAGCAGCTAAGCTAGTTCACCAGAGTAAGGCAAAAGATAGGAAGGAGAAGGTGGAAAGGCAAGAATTGGCTTTTTGGAAAGGTAGAAAAACTTTCTGGAAGAACGTGAGACTCAGGAAAAATAGGTGAAACAAAATTGTAAATTGCGTGAAGAATAGGATTGGGGAAATGATATGGGAGCCCAATGAGTTAAGTGAAAGATGAGGTGAATATTTCTGTGAGTTATTAGATCAAGGAAGCAAAGGTGATTCTGAGGCAGGTGATGTCACAGTGAAGGATGGGACCACAGGAGGGATCTCAAGAGGAAAGCTGTGTAAAGTTTTAAAATCTCTTCAAAATGGTAAGGCTCCAGGAGTTGATGGCATAACTGCTGAGATGTTAAAATATGATGGTGACTCAGTAATTGACTGGTTGACTGAAATTTGCCAGTTGTGCTCGGAATTAGGAATGGTCTCTCAGGATTGGCAGGATGCTATCATTGTTCCCTTGTACAAGGAAAAAAGGGAGACTGACTGCAAGAACTATCGTGGTATAAGCCCAATGAGTGTGCCAGGGAAAGTGTTTGGTAAGGTCATTATTGAAAACGTACAAGGCCTTACATCAGAGAAAGTGTGAGATGTTCAAAGTGGTTTTATGCCTGGTAAAGGCTGCACTAACCAAATGTTTGCATTACGCATGATGATTGAAAAGTATCTGGCTGTTGGTAAAGTTTTTGCTGCCTCCATAGATTTAGGAAGGTATTAAATGAATATGGTGTTACTGGGAATCTACTTAATAGTGTACAAGCCATGTATGCTGGCAGTAGAGCTTATGTACGAGTGAATGGTATTTTATTAAAATGGTTTTCTATAGGTGCAGGAGTAAGACAAGTTTGTGTAATGATGCCATGGCTGTTTAATATATTTATGGATGCGTGCATGCGTAATGCCAAAATAGATAATACTGGTTTACGTCTTGGTGATATCTATGTGTGCAGATTGTTGTGTACTGATGACACTGTCCTGTTGGCAGAGAGCAAAAGTGACTTGCAGAGTATGTTGACTTGGATGCACGAAGTTTGCATGAAATTCAAACTGAGTATAAATAAGGGAAAAACCAAAATTATGGTTTTTGAGAGAGGAACTGGTAGTACTGAATGTAGTATAAGTTTAAATGGCACAGTGATTGAATAGGTGAATGCATTTGTGTATTTAGGAAACATGTTTGACAGTGAGAACAAACTGGATGGTGAAATTAGTAGGCGAGTGAAATCTTCACTGAAAATCTTAGCTGCTTTGGGAGGTTTTCACAGGAATGATGGGTTCTCAAGAGAGTCCTGAATGGCTGTATATGAAAGTGTAATTGTTCCTACTCTGATGTATGGCAGTGAAACCTGGGTACTACTACAGAAGGAACGTAGGGGTTGTTTGTGTGCTGGAGAAATGCGTTGCTTAGGGGGAGGGGTTGCAAGATATGTTCTGATTGTGTGAGGAATAAATATGTGTTGCAGTTGTGTAATTGTGAAGCAAAATATTGTTAGCAAGGTGCAGACTAATATGCTTTGGTGGTTTGGCCATGTTGGAAGCATGAGTGATGAGATGCTTACTAAGATAATCTTTTTAGTCCAAGTGGCAGGAAGGAAAGACCAAGGAAGTCATGGAAGGATCAGATTCAGTAGTGTCCACATGAGAAAAAGATTATGAGTATGAAGTACAGAAGATCTTGTGAATGGTGTGTGATGGATGTCAGCGAAGTCCAAGTTGTATGTCAAGATCGTTGTAAATGGAGAAGTTTGATACAGCAACAGTAAGTAAATAATCAGTTAAAAATTTATCTGTGGAGCTAACCTCTGAATCTCAGAGAACAGCTTAGTGGTATGTATGTATGTGTGTGTGTGTGTTCTAATTAACATATTAATTTTGTAATATATTCCTTGCATGACCTGAACACAGAGCCAGGGTTTTTTCCTGAGGACTGAGAGAGAGAAAAAAGAAAGTTGCGTAATGTTTAGAGCATTCAATTGATGAATTTTGCTGCACATCACCAAAATGTAAAAAGAAGTAAATGCCTATGGCAAGTGAAAACATTAGCAATAATATCCAGCAATTCAATACAGTGTTACGAGCTATATATTTATTCAAATTATAAACCAGACAGCAGGTTGGATTAGAAACTACGTTACTTTTACTAGAATTCCAGCTTTTTGCCTGTATGAAATCACAGCAGTTTGCTACATCACCAGTATCCTTTTTCTTCTCAAAGCTACAAGTGAGTTTTTAATCGTTCTTGTTTGTGCCAGTGTAGAATGACCGATTAATGTGTAAAGTCAAAATACACAGTGAGCAGAGTAGGGAAAACAATGCTGTTCCTATCCCCTGATGCTGGTTATGAATAATTACTGTTTCTGTTTCCTTTAATTTTACCCTTGTACAATGGCAGAATTTAAAATAAGAAAAAACAACAACTTTTATCAAGGAAATGGAAGAAGGTTTTATGTTTAGTAGGCTGAAAAACATGGTGCAATTAAAAAAACCCCATAAAGCATTATGTGTTTTGTGTAGTGAAAAGGCATGAGTGCGTTAAGTGACACTATGAAACTAATCATCAGTGGCTCCTAGAGAAAAGTGAAGAGGAACAAAAAGAATATGTAGCACATATGGCAAAAATGAACTGAGCTCAGTGAGGCAATCTAGTGATATTTCTTAATGGTCCTTCACATTTCATTTCTCCAAGTTCTGTTATTTCACAAGCTTTTGTTCAGCATGGTAAACTACAGGGTGATCGAAAAATTGGGCAATCCAGACATAACACATATCTGTTTTGAGGTTCTTTTTTTTTTTTTTTAACCACCGTGAGCAACTCAATGGGCTATAAGCAGTCGCCCGTCCCTAATTTAGGGTCACTGGTTCCAGGGAAGGGAGAGAGCCAGTGCCGTAAGACAAACACAACATCCATGCCTGACCGGGATTCGAACCCGGACCCCTTACGGACGAATGATCAGAGGCCAGCGCCTTAGACCACTGCGCCACCGGGGCGGCGTTTTGAGGTTCATTACAAGTATATGTATGATAAGATGAAACATCTATAAATAATAATTAATACAAGTTATAATCTCACCTTTATAACAAAAGAAAAACAGGAACCTCAATATAACACATGTTGAAAGTGGCCATCTTGTTCGTGGATGCAAATATGCGCTCTTTTTTTACCAGGTTTGATGCCATCTTGTGAAGCACCAGCACACTGTTTTCAATTGCTGTTGCAATGTTCATTTTGAGTTCATCCAGGGTGAGAGTATTATTTTTATAAATAAGAACCTGTAAGGAACACTCCCCCCAATCTGGTAGTGATAAATCGGGTGATCATGGAGGCCACAATTCTTTTGAGATGAGATGGTCACCAAAAATTTCTTGCAAAAAATGTACGGTGCTAGCCGACGTGTGGCACATGGCACTGTCTTCCTGGAGTCAACAATGTTGTTCGCTAACATCATGGAGTGCCACAACTGTGTGATGATGTCACAGTAGAAGGAATGAGGGAACTGTTCACTGTCATTTAAAGAAATGAAAATTGGTTCCACTATGCATTACATTATTTATCACCAGGGGTAGAAAAATATTCTGAAATCTGGTGGCCTGCTAAATTGTTTGGCGGCCAGACATCGGATCAGCGGGGAGGGAGAGGGAGGGGGGGGTTAATAACAAAGTCATGTACACTTCTGTCCAAAAAATAATGCTTTCCCCTTTTACCCTCAGCCTTTAGCTTATCATTCCCAGGGAAAAAAAAAAAAACATACTCTCATTTTTTGTTTCTCTGGGGACCGAAAATTCTTGAATTACCGTAATTTTCGTTGTATTATCTGCAGACCCTGGGATTCGCACACTGTTTTTCTATCTTTGCCGACCTGCCAACCTCTCAGAACCAAAAAACGCATTACTCAGGTACGAAAATCGTAACACGAAGCATGCTGATAATTTCTGAAGCCTATTTTAACTATATAAATTCTTGATGATGAGAATGTAGGGATTTTTTCCCTACATCAAAATTTTATTGAGACACTAATTAAATCTAATCAGCAAACACTTTTATGTTGTTAATTATTAGAAAAAAAAATTAAGATTACAGGAGAAATCCTAACTCCGCCTAACTTCCGTTTTCGGAAATTTTGTGAGGTGGAAAACTTGCATCTTAGGAGGTCTGCAAGATGGTTTAATCGGGTTCTGAGGATGTCGTTTTTGTCTACAGGACCAAAATAAATCTGCGACGTGCATTGGCCATCGCCGCGATTCTGCTACGATGATTAGTAGAAAATTAATCTGCGATTACGTCGGCCATCGCTGCAATTCTTCTACGGGGGTGGGCACAAAATAAATCTGAAACGTATGTCGGCCGTAGCCGCGATTCTGCTACGGGGATGAGTACAAAATAAACCTGCGATGTACATCGCCGTGATTCTTCTACAGGTATGAGTACAAAATAAATCTGTGAAGTACGTCGCCGCAATTCTTCTACAGGGATGAGTAGAAAATAAATCTGCAATGTACGTCAGCCGTCGTCGCTATTCTGCTACGGGGACGAGTACAAAATAAACCTGTGGTGTGCGTCGCCCGTTGACACGGCTCTTCTATGGGGATGAGTACAATATAAATCTGTGATGTACGTCGGCCGTCGATGCGATTCTGTTACGGGGATGAGTACAAAATAATTACGTGATGTACATTGTCCTTAGCGAGAAAAAAAATTACGATTACGGAAGAAATCCTCACTACGCCTAACTTCCGTTTTCAGAAATTTTGAAAGGCGGAAACTTACATCTATGATAGGGATTCTACAAGATGGTTTAGCAGGGTTCTGGGGATGTCATTTTTGTCTGCAAGACCAAGATAAATCTGCGACGTACGTCGCCCGTCGCCGTGATTCTGCTACAAGGCTCTGTTCGAAAAGGGAAAAAATGGGGAAAACATGACTATTTAAAAAATCTTATTTTTGGCTGCAAAATCGTATTAGCGTAATTGCAGCATGATTTATCGTACTAAATGCGATAAAATCGTAACAGTTGGCAGCTCTGTCTTCGCATAATCTGCCCTGGCATACAATCCACAGTGTGTGACATTCAGAAAAAATAATAATAATAAATCGCTGTATGATCTGCACATCAAAATGTTGATCCAGAAGTGGAATTTCTGACATGAAGACCCCAGGGTCCACAGAAGTAAGAAAAAACGATCTTATTAAATAAAGAAATTAATTTTTAAAGGTAACTTTTTTAAAAATATTTTTATCTCGCAGACATAAATAATGCTTAGTAGTAATTAAATTTTGTGCTCTATGGCATCCATACAGCACAAAAAATTTTATCACACCAATGCAGTTCAATAGTATTGCATTACTGATACAGAACAATTAATAGAAATACCTATATACTCGCCTGTAAGGCGAAGTTTTTACGTGAGTCGGCTTACACACAGGTCAGTAAAAAAAGAGGGCTGGACTTCCGTGAATTTTCCTGCTGAGTTTCCAGACGGGGTTGTTTACATTTTAGGCCACAGCTTTTTGCGTATCACTGTGCGCTAGTTTTCTGACCTTTTGAAAACTATCGCATAATGACACGATCATATCCTCAGTTGTGCACCTCACTTGAAGTATGAAGTTTAAATTCGGCAGTGTAACTGAAATGTTGCCTTTCCAAAACATCATAAATAACAATGAAGGAAAATATCAGCAGCAAAGACGTTCAAAATGGTGAAGGATGAACTAAACACAAGCACCACAGCGCACACGAGATCCAAAACATTGGATAATCAGCGAAAACGTTTTGTTTTTTTAAATCTGCTTTTATCTGAATCAGCTATAATCCTTAGAACCTAAATTAAAAAAAAAAAAAAAAATTAGCAGATAATCCACAGATAATACGACGGAAATTACAGTGCATATTTTTTCAGTGATGTTTTCCATGGTGACCCAGGCCATATTTTGGGTCGCCTTAGGCAACCAGGCGACTGCATTTTTCGATTCCATCTCACTTAGCTGTTCTCTGAGATTCAGAGGTTAGCTCCAAAAAGAAACACAACCTACCAGATATTTTTACTTACTGTTGTCATATCAAACTTCTCCATTTACAGCGATCTTGACATACAACTCAGGGTTCACTGATATCCATTACATGCCATACACAAGATCTTTTATACTTCATACGCATAATTTGTTTCTCATGTAGACACTCTTGAATTTGATCCTCCCATGTCTCCCTTGGCCTTCCTCTGCCTTTCCTTCCTGCCACTTGGGCTAAAAAGATTTTCTTAGTAAGCATCTCATCACTCATTCTTTCAACATGGCCAAACCACTGAAACATATTAGTCTCCACCTTGCTAACAACATTTTGCTTCACATCACACAACTGCAACACATCTTCATTCCTCACACAATCAGACCGTGTCCTGCCCCCCCCCCGTAAGTAACGCATTTTTCCTCCAGCACACAAACGACTTCTATGTTTCTTCTGTAATACCCAGGTTTCACTACTACACATCAGAGTAGGTTCCAATACACTTTCATACACAGCCATGTGGGACTCTCTAGAGAACCCATAATTCCTCTGAAAACCTCCCAGAGCAGCTATGACTTTCAATGAAGAATTCACTTGCCTACTAATTTCACCAACCAATTTGTTCTCTCTGTGAAACATACTTCCTAAATATACAAACTCACTCACCTGGTCAATCACTGTGCCATTTATACTTACATTGCATTCAGGGCTACCAGTTCCTCTCTCAAAGACCATAACTTTGGGTTTTTCCTTATTTATACTCACTTTCAATTTCATGCAAACTTCGTACATCCGGGACAACATACTCTGCAAATCACTTTTGCTCTCTGTCAACAGGACAGTGTCATCAGCATACAGCAATCTCCACACATGGATATCACCAACAAATAAACCACTATTATCTATTTTGGCATCACGCATCCATAAATATATGAAACAGCCATGGTGACATTACAGAACCTTGTCTGACTCCTGCCCCAACAGAAAACCATTTTGATAAAACACCATTCACTCCAACACAAGCTCTACTACCAGCATACATGGCTTTTACACTATTAAGTAGATTCCTAGTAACACCATATTCATTCAATACCTTCCACAAAAGTGTCTTATTTACTTAGTTGTAAGCTTTCCCTAAATCTATGAAGGCAGCAAAAACTTTCTTCCCAACAGCCAGATACTTTTCAATCATCAAGCGTAATGCAAAAATTTGGTTAGTGCAGCCTTTACCAGGCACAAAACCACTCTGAACAACCCACACTTCCACTGATGTAAGACCCCATACTTTTTCAATAACAACCTTACCAAACACTTTTCCTGGCACACTTGGTAGGCTAATACCACGATAGTTCTTGCATTCAGCCTGATCACCTTTTTCCTTATACAAGGGAACAATAATAACATCCTTCCAATCCCGAGGAACCATTCCTAACTCACAGCACAACAGGCAAATTTCAGTTAACCAGTCAATTACAGAATCACCACCACATTTCAACATCTCAGCAGTTATGCCATAACTCCTGCAGCCTTACCATTCTGAAGAGATTTTAGAGCTTTGCACACTTCTTCTCTTGAGATTTCTTCTGTGCTTCCATCTCACTGTGATACCATCTGCATCTGTCTCAGAATCATCTTTGCTACCCTGATCTAATAACTCACAGAAATATTCACCCCATCTTTCATGTAACTCATTGGGCTCCCATATCATTTCTCCAATCTTATTCATCACACAACTCACAACTTTGTTTCCCTTATTTTTCCCCGAGTCTCATGTACTTCCAAGAAAGACTTCCTATCTTTCCCAAAAATTCAATTCATGCCTTTCCACCTTCTCCTTCCTATCTTTTGCCTTACTCTGGCAAACCAGCTTAGCAGCTTCACGCTTCTTACAGTGATATTCATCCACAGAAACTCTACCTTGCAACATTGCCAAATAGGCTTCCTTCTTTCTCTTTACTGTCTCTTCAATCTCACTATTCCACCAAGCATCGTCTCTACTGTTACCCACTATTGTGGTGCCACAGACCTCTTTAGCAGCAGTGACAACACAGTTCTTAAAACATTCCCACTTCTTTTCTACATCCCTCTCACCAGACTTCAGCTCCTTCAGTCGTTCTCTGAGTAAGTCAGAATAATGCTGATTATCTTCAAGGAGCCTTTGAACCTTTATTTTTTCTATCCTGGACCTATTCCTTTTCCTCTAACCATCATTCAGTTTCACTTGTGACACTACCAAGTAATGATCAGAACCAACATCTGCACCTCTCATCACACGGGTGTCAACACTAAGTGTTTCAGCGCTGACCGTAGACAACAAAATCTATCACACTCTTTTGACCAAGAGTACAATTTTCCCAAGTATATGTGTGGATATACTTGTGGTTGAAAAATGTATTACATACACACAAACCATTCTCAATGCAGAGTTCAAATAATCTTTCACCATTATCATTCACACAAGGATCATTAAACTTACCCAGAACATTGTCAGAAATTGCATTCTGCACACCTATTTTAGCATTGAAATCCCCTGCTATTATAACTTTTTCTTTCGCACCAAACTGGCTCAAAACAGCTTTTAGCTCATTCCAGAAATCTTCCTTCTTATCAGAAGTTTCTGAGTCACAAGGAGCATACACTACAGCAATTACAATTCTCTGAAGTTTCACTTTCAAACGAATCCAGAGAATTCTCTCCCTTATGCAACTATAGTGAATCAAGTTGTTGTTCATCTTTTCACTTAAAATCACACCTACACCAGCTTGTCCTCTCACATTATCCAATACTCAAGACCACACACTCACCGTTTCATTCACTTCTTCTATCCCAATTTCCTTCTTTTTGGTTTCACTTACACACAGCACATCCAATCTATACTTATTCATCTCTTCAATCACCTCATTCATCTTGTCATTTATACCTCTAGTATTCCATACACCAATCTTACATTCACTCAGCCGAGATCTCTTTCTCATACGCTGTTTAGAAAGTCCAGGTCGATTCCGTGGTGGACCATCCTTCTCAAGTGTGGTAGGTCCACCATATCCCACACTTGAGTCATTCTTAATATTTCTTTTTGTCTTTTTATTCAGGTAAGTACACCAGTGTGGGGGATTAGCCTACAGCTGATGGTTCCAGTTGGTCATTCAACCTAAGGATTCTGGAACAAAACCCAGTGAGTTGGGGTCTTTTTGCCAATGCCACACAGAACTAGCTGACATGATATCCCACACCAAACTCCAAGTTTTGGAGAATGCAAAACTTTTTCCATGAAAAACATGTAGATTTTCACATGACCAAATCCTACTGTTCTGACTATTCACATATGCACCAGTGTCAAACCAGGCCTCAACACTGAAGAAAACTGCATCAATGATGTGTATTCCATGTTCTTCAACAAACATATACATTTGTTCTTGATTACACACATAACTTCACATATATCACCAAATGGTATAGCATCCAGAAATACTTCAACACTTTAACAATAGATACAAATGTTCACTTTCATACATAAAACAACAAGATACCAGCGACTTACTTAAGGAGGGATGTTAACATAACACAATTTTCCATATAATTTCGTTCTCAACTATCTTTGGGCACTTTTTAAGCATATTAAAAATTACTTACCTTGATTATAATATCATTGCTGCCGTGTGACTGCATATTGAAGTAAGCTATTTCAGGACTCAGAAATGTAGCAGTCTGGGCATACATATTATAACATGTATCCATTAGCTCAAATGCCAACTTCAAATGTGAAGAAGGAAGTCCATAGTGATACCCCAAAGCTAAAGTCCCTGGCAAGTAGCAAACTAAATGGTCCTTAAGAAAATAAATGCAGATTCAATTAATATCATTTCAAAACTAATAAAAATCTGATGTGATGCTACAGTTTCACAAAAATTGTATACTTTAAGTTGAAATACAAATGGCAAAATACTAGGAAATACAACTTGAAAGGTGTTTTTAGGAAACGCAAATGCACCATGAGAAATTTTAAACAGTCACATTTTAAACACAAATGCAAATAAAAAACAGAACACCATTACAGGGCAGCCAGTTTCTGATAAAATTTGGTGACAATACTAAACGGGACTAAAAGAGGTTTTCAGGAAATTTGGTTCAGTATTAAAAAAGATATAACTTCATTTGGTAATAAATCCTACAGTTGAAATTGGAATTTTCTGCATCAATAATTCATGACTTTTAAATTAAAACTAATTGAATTTACAGACTAATTGCAATGAGGAAAGAAAGTAAATTATTCTGTACATACAACTCATAGACTATGAGAAAGAGCAGATAACCAGTTTGTGATGAAGATGAAATGCTCATACATGTTTAAAGGCCAGACACAGGACATCTCACTTGCCACAACAAAAGAAAAACTGATCTGCCTGACAGATAGTAAACATGCCATCCACTTCTGCCTAAATTTGGAGAACATGACCATTTCAAGAGTTCCCAATCAGCTACTAGAAGTGGACTTGAAATTTTGAGTTCAACTGAATTATCTGCCTCTTATTAACTGTCGTGTACCTCATTTGTTTGTGTGCAACAGAGACAGAGAGAAAGAGAGAGGGGGGGGAGACAAACAAAACACAAAGACACATATCACAAACTCCTAGAGCACTAGTTTGGAGAGCTAATAGGTATGACAAGGAAGCAGCTCTCATATTTGGAGAAGGCACTGTCCATTATTGTTGGAAAAACCAAAGTGTTACTTTGAAAACTAAAACCAAGAAAGATTGGATGTTTCACAAAACTGTTTTTTTCTTTCTCTAGCCACCTGCCACTTATGTGCAGAGCACAAGCTGTGATGTATGAAGTTTTTGTCTCTTATGGCTCTTCAGAAGATAAGCTCTTTCTTTACTTCAGGGTCAGTTATTCCTTAGCTGTCGGACTATCAGAAAGAAATGGCATAGTGAACAGAGCAAAGCTTCCGTTTTTGGTGGTGGTGGTACCTTTTATTCTAGGGAAATGGGTACCTTTTTTTCCATTTAAAGGATTGTGCCTTCAGAATATTTTTTTTTTCATCTGCACGCAAAACCTGTATTATGGATGCCCACATTAAAGGATGTACTTTATTTTTTCATTGAACACTACTACTGTACTATAAATTAGCTAATCCATTTTTCGGGGGGGTGGTTACTTGAGTATTATGTGGTAGTATTTTGTTCTTATGCAAATAAGGACAGAAAGGTTTATTTATTTATGGTTTTCAACTATGAAAAGAAATCAAAAAGGCAGGTTCCCTATTTTATTCCTGTTAAAGTGAACCTCACTACATGATGGTGACTTTGCTGTTGGTTAGGACGTGATTTCTCCAACAGATGACAATGAGGAGGCATATAACAGACAAAGCAGGAGTGTAGAAAGTTGGTCTAGCACTGGCAGTTGTACTGAGTGAATGGACATAGGAAGAAGCCAGATCATTAATTCATCTGTAATTCATTATCTATTGAGAGCTGCTGGTGTAATGACAATGTGACATGTGCGGAAATGGTGTCATGCATTCAGACTCGGTCAGTAGTATGCGCAGCAGACAAACAAAGGAGTGGGCAACCATCAACATCAGCTCAGTATGGTGATGACACTGAAACAGTGTGGCAGGAAGACAGGTTCTATGGCACAATTGGAACAGAGATTCAACATTTCACATGGAACATTGTTTAAAAACATCTAGGTTACTGAAAGGTCTGGAGCTGATGAGTTCCTAGGCAAATGACAAATGATCCCCAAAAGGCATGCATGGCAACATCACTTACACTGCTTCAACAATACATGGAAGACGGAAAGGATTTGTACAGCAAAATCTTTATTGGAGATGAGATGTGGGTGTTCCATTATAGTCTAGAGTGTAAAGCCAAATCAATGAGAAGGAATCATCCTAGCTCCCCTATCAAAAAGAAATTCCAGACACTGCCAATTCTGAGAAAGGTACTAGTATCAGTGATTTGGAACACTTGAGGCATCCCCTTGGTGGATTTTGCTTCTCATAGTGCAAAGATCAATGTATCTACAGGACATACTAACTGCACTTACACAGGCTGTTCACCACAAAAAGCCTAGATCAGAGGTGTGTGTGTGAACCTTCTAGAGGTGTGTGCACATACTCGCAATAATAAAAAAATTCTCTCATGTGACATAAGAATTTTGAGCAGCGTATTACTAATTATTATTATAAATTTGTATTTTGTTTTTTACTGGGGCTCCCAAATTCTTGAATTACCGTAATTTTTCGTCGTATTATCCGCAAACCCTGGAATCGGCACATTCTTTTTCTTTTTTTGTTCACCTTCATATAATCTGCACTGGCTTAAAATCTGCAGACTGTGACATTCAAAAAAAAAAAAAAAAAATCGTCGTATGATCAGCACATCACGGAATTTCCGACAGAAAAGTAGGTCACGTCGAATATACTCGCGTGCATGCCGAAAGTTTTTGGAAGAAATCTTGCTTTCAACGTACAGGACTCGACTACACACAGATTAATAAAAAAACAGAGGGCTGGACTTCCGTGAATTCTCTCACAGAGTTTACTGATGAGTTTGTTTATGTTTTAGATTGTGGCCTTTCGCTATCACTGCGCGCTAGATTTTATCGAGTAGTGACACGATCATATCCTCCTCTATGCCCTCCACTTTAAGTTTAAATTTGGCAGTATAACTGAAACATTTCCTTTTGAAGACATCATAAATAGCAATAACGGAAAATATCAGCATCAAAGACATTGGTCAAAATGGCGAAGGACCAGGGCTGGCCCTGGAAGGAACAACTAAACACAAGGCACAGCGGGCACAAAAACATGGAACTTTGAAAGGAGTCATGCATATGTAGGTTCATGCAGCAAGCTCTGCGAGTACATTCTCATTGGCTGGTTGACAAAGAGAGGGCACAAGCACACACACAGGGTTTTATTTTTCTCGACAATACAAAGACAAAATAACTCCCATCACATCCCTCCCTACAACTTCCCCGATCTTTCATTACGACACCAATTCCCCCTTGCTCCATAGAAACTCCTGAACTGAGAAAAATTTTTTTGACAAAGTTCCTTTTCCAATTATACCCCCTCTCCTGCATGACTAACCTGTGGATTTAAAAAAAAAAAAAAAAATTAAATTGGTGTTTATCTACAGAACCTAAAATGTAAACTTTTTTAGCTGATAATTCGCGGATAATACGCCGAAAATTACAGTACATGTTTTTCTGTGATGTTTTCCATGGTGGTCCGGACAATTTGTTTGGTCGCCCTAGGCGACTAGGCAACCACATTTTTTGACCCCAGGTCAAACTGATATATTGTTTATTAGTGTTAAAACATTGACAACAACTGAAAGAATCCTAAAATGTCACAGTACCAACTGATATATATACACTGAAGTGCCAGAAAAACTGGTACACCAGTCTAATACTTGGTAGGTCTCCCACGGGAGTGCAGGACTGCAGATATACGACGGGACATGGACTCCACTAGCTTCTGGAAATATACTGTAGGCAATGCACACCATACTTCCTGCAGAGCATTCCACAATTCGGGTGTATTATGAGGTCTCGGATTCCTGTGTTCGATTGCGTGTTGTATGGCATCCCAAATGTGTTCTATCACATTCAGATCTGGGGACTTGGGTGGGAATGGTAACACCCCAAACTCCGATGAATGCTCTTCTAACCATAATGTGGCATCCCGACACTTGTGTGGAGGTGCATTGTCCTGTTGAAACAGGCCCAACCCATTAGCATGAATGCAGGACATGAACGGGTGTACCTCATCAGAAAGGATGAGCACATAGCGTTGGCCGGTCACAGACGTTTGTAGACGTACCAGGAGTCTCAGTGCAATCCAGCGAAACACACCCCATACCATTATGAACCCCCCAAAAGCCGGTACAGTTCCCTGTTGACAGGCGAGCTCCATGGCTTCATGGGGTTTGCGCCACACATGAATCCTTCCATCTGCCCGATACAGTTGGAAACGCGACTTGTCAGACCAGGCTACTTGTTTCCAGTCATCAAGTGTCCAGTGGAGGTGTTGCCGTGCCCAAGCGAGGCGCATAGCTCTGTGTCGTGCACCCATCAAGGGGGACTTGAGTTGGGCGTCGGCTCCCAAAGCCCATAACGTGCAGGGTACGTTGCACAGTACGGACGCTGAAGCTTGTTGAGGCTTCAGCATTGAATTCCGATGATACCTGTGAGAGTGTTGCACGCCTATCGCATGAAACGATTCTTGACAGCTGACGATGGTCACGTTAACTCACTGTCTTTTTACGGCCACACTGGTATCGTAGGTTGGAGGTTTTGCCGGAATTCTTGAAGTCACGGTACACCCTTTCAATGGTCGCCTGTGAAAATCCGAACTTCGTTTCTACCTCCGAAATACTATGGACCATCTCACGAGCGCCGACTATGACACTGCGTTGAAAATCGCTTAAATCGCTATTACTTGTCATTCTCATGCCCAAAACAGCTCTGACAGCTGACAAGGATGTCTATTGCTTTATATATGCACTGGCGAACGCAACCGAGTACGCGCATAGGTGACATTGCTATGTATTTTGTATAACCTCGGCTGTACCAGTTTTTGTGGCACTTCAGTGTATATAGAGAATGCAGGTAATGGAGTGATTACACTTACCACCTTAACACTTACCCATGGCACATGATCTTGTTGTGACACAACTAACGCAACTTTTCTCCACAAATGAATCCAACCTTAGTCAGAGCTAAGGTGGGTACATGCACCAGTGATAGCAAATAAATCAACCTGTTGTAATAATTTCACTGCATACATTAACAATTAAGTTTTTTTGAAAGACCATTTGGCCTGTATTTATTTGTAGCAAAACTATCACTTCAAACAAATTTCAGGGTAATAGTTAAGTGTCAATTTGTCACATGAACAAGCAAGAAATTTCAGTCCTTAAAACATACTTGTATGTCATACTCCATCAACATTTAAAGCCCTTAGACATTATGGATATTATTTATGTGAACAGCTTAAAATACCAGCAAAAAAAATATGTATATATATATTTTAACTTTTTGTGTGTTTTTTACAATTCACTTGCATAAGATTCAGGGAATTTTTGACTGAAATTGTGTTAATGCAAGAAGGGAGATTTCTATTTTGTCCCATAGGTGTGCACAAACATTATGTAAATACAACTGAATATATTTCACAGAAAATTATTTGAAAATTTTGCACTTGCAAAAGACTGACATTTTCAAAAACTTCTGGTGATGCAAAAGGCTGTAATGAACTAGTGGCTCATTGGAAATATTGATTATTGTGAATGTTTAAAACCAGTGACCATTTACTCCAGTTTAACTGACTATGATACTTATTCTGATTTTCACTAACTAATGCAAACAACTCACTGGAGGAAGTTGCTATACATACACTACATTAAAATCTTCCTAGGTACGTGTGTGCAGATTGCTGTATGCTGATGACACTGTCCTGTTGGCAGAGAGCAAAAGCGAGTTGTAGAGAATGGTGTCCTGGATGTACGAAGTTTGAATGAAATTCAAACCGAGTATAAATAAGGGAAAAAAAAAGTTATGGTTTTCAAGAGAGAAACTGGTAGTACTGAATATAATATAAGTCTAATTGGCACAGTGAGTGGGATATGGTGGACCTACCACACTTGAGAAGGACGGTCCACCACGGAATCGACCTGGACTTTCAGAGTGAATGTAAGATTGGTGTATGGAATACTAGAGGTATAAATGGCAAGATGAGTGAGGTGATTGAGGAGATGAATAAGTATAGACTGGATGTGCTGTGTGTAAGTGAAACCAAAAAGAAGGAAATTAGGGTAGAAGAAGTGAATGGCACGGTGAGTGTGTGGTCTGGAGTATTGGATAATATGAGAGGACAGGCTGGTGTAGGTGTGATTTGAAGTGAAAAGATGAAGAACAACTTGATTCACTATAGTTGCGTAAGTGAGAGAATTCTTTGGATTCGTTTGAAAGTGAAACTTCAGAGAATTTTAATTGTTGTAGCGTATGCTCCTTGTGACTCGGAACCTTCTGATAAGAAGGAAGATTTCTGGAATGAGGTAAAAGCTGTTTTGAGCCAGTTTGGTGCTAAAGAAAAAGTTATAATAGCAGGGGATTTCAATGCTAGAATAGGTGTGCAGAATACAATTTCTGACAATGTTCTGGGTAAGTTTAATGATCCTTGTGTGAATGATAATGGTGAAAGATTAATTGAACTCTGCATTGAGAATGGTTTGTGTGTATCTAATACATTTTTCAACCACAAGTATATCCACACATATACTTGGGAAAATCGTACTCTTGGTCAAAAGAGTGTGATAGATTTTGTTGTCTACGATCAGCGTTTGAAACACTTAGTTGTTGACACCCGTGTGATGAGAGGTGCGGATGTTGGTTCTGATCATTACTCAGTAGTGTCACGAGTGAAACTTAATGTTGGTTGGAGGAAAAGGAATAGGAAGAGACCCAGGATAGAAAGGATAAAGGTTGATAGGCTCCCTGAAGATCATCAGTGGTATTCTGACTTACTCAGAGAACGACTGAAGGATCTGAAGTCTGGTGAGAGGGATGTAGAAAAGAAGTGGGAATGTTTTAAGAACTGTGTTGTCACTGCAGCTAAAGAAGTTTGTGGCACCACAATAGTGGGTAACGATAGAGGTGATGCTTGGTGGAATAGTGAGATTGAAGAGGCAGTAAAGAGGAAGAAGGAAGCCTATTTGGGGATGTTGCAAGGTAGAGTCTCTGTGGATGAATATCGCTGTAAGAAGCATGGAGCTGCTAAGCTGGTTCGCCACAGTAAGGCAAAAGATAGGAAGGAGAAAGTGGAAAGGCATGAACTGGGTTTTTGGAAAGGTAGGAAGTCTTTCTGGAAGTACATGAGACTCAGGAAAAATAGGGGAAACAAAGTTGTAAGTAGTGTGAAGAATGAGATTGGGGAAATGATATGGGAGCCCAATGAGTTAAGTGACAGATGGGGTGAATACTTCTGTGAGTTATTAGATCAAGAAAGCAAAGATGATTCTGAGACAGATGAAGATGAAGTCACAATGAGGGATGAAAGCACAGGAGGGATCTCAAGAGAAGAAGTGTGTAAAGCTCTAAAATCTCTTCAGAATGGTAAGGCTGCAGGAGTTGATGGCATAACTGCTGAGATGTTGAAATATGGTGGTGACTCTATAATTGACTGGTTAACTGAAATTTGCTAGTTGTGCTGGGAGTAAGGAATGGTCCCTCGGGATTGGAAGGATGCTATCATTGTTCCCTTGTATAAGGGAAAAAGTGATCAAAACTGAATGCAAGAACTATGGTGGTATTAGCCTACTGAGTGTGCCAGGGAATATGTTTGGTAAGGTTGTTATTGAAAAAGTATGGGGTCTTACATCACTGAAAGTGTGGGATGTTCAGAGTGGTTTTATGCCTGGTAAAGGCTGCACTAACCAGATTTTTGCATTACGCACGATGATTAAAAAGTATCTGGCTGTTGGGAAGAAAGTTTTTACTGCCTTCATAGATTTAGAGAAAGCTTACGACCGAGTGAATAGGACACTTTTGTGGAAGGTATTGAATGAATATGGTGTTACTGGGAATCTACTTAATAGTGTAAAAGCCATGTATGCTGGTAGCAGAGCTTGTGTACGAGTGAATGGTGTTTTATCGAAATGATTTTCCATTGGTGCAGGAGTTAGACAAGGTTGTGTAATGTCACCATGGCTGTTTAATATATTTATGGATGCATGCATGCATGATGCCAAAATAGATAATAGTGGTTTATGTCTTGGTGATATCCGTGTGTGCAGATTGCTGTATGCTGATGACACTGTCCTGTTGGCAGAGAGCAAAAGTGAGTTGCAGAGTATGTTGACTCGGATGCACGAAGTTTGCATGAAATTCAAATTGAGTATAAATAAGGGAAAAACCAAAGTTATGGTGTTTGAGAGAGGAACAGGTAGCACTGAATGTAATGTAAGTATAAATGGCACTGTGATTGACCAGGTGAGTGAGTTTGTGTATTTAGAAAGCATGTTTGACAGAGAGAACAAGTTGGATGGTGAAATCAATAAGCGAGTGAATTTTTCTTTGTAAGTCATAGCTGCTCTGGGAGGTTTTCATAAGAATGATGGGTTCTCTAGAGAGACCCGCATGGTTGTGTATGAAAGTGTAATTGTTCCTACTCTGATGTACGGCAGTGAAACCTGGGTACTGCAGAAGAAACATAGGAGTCATTTGTGTCCTGGAGAAATGGGTTACTTACAGGGGATTTGTGGCAAGACATGTTCTGATCGTGTGGGGAATAAAGATGTGTTGCAGTTGTGTGATGTGAAGCAAAATGTTGTTAGCAAGGTGGAGACTAATATGCTTTGGTGGTTTGGTCATGTTGAAAGAATGAGTGACTAAGAGAATTTTTCAGCCCAAGTACCAGGAAGGAAAGGCAGAGGACGGCCAAGGAAGTTATGGGAGGATCAGATTCAAGTGTGTCTGCATGAGAAAAAGATTATGAGTATGAAGTATAGAAGATCTTGTGTACGGTGTGTGATGGATGTCAGTGAAGCTCAAGCTATATGCGAAGACTGCTGTAAATGGTGAAGTTTGATACAGCAACAGTAAATAAAAATTAGAAGAATTCTTGGAGAAGAGAAATGCCTTTTCTGCGACTTCGAAAGAAAGAGTGGAAAAGCAACAAATTAGTGAAGACCCTCTGTGACACACAGGTGAAAAACCATCCCCCACTACTACTAACACAGAGGGCGCACGCGTGTGTGTGTGTGTAAGTGATACCGAAAGAGTGTTGTACTAAATGGATTGTCCAACATCGTCCAGCTATTCGTAAGTACTGACTTTTGATTATCAACTTGCATAGTTCATTTTAGAAATGGGGTAGTAACCCGTTCTCTAATGCCTAGACTGCCAACTAAACTTATTAGCCGTACACTGGTTATCAAGAACTTTAAATATTCCTGTTATGATGAACTGAAATTCTCTCTAGAGATAATTACAAATGAGTAAGGACTGAATTAGGAGGGAAATCCCTCCCATTTCTTTTTATGTATGCCTACCGAATATACGGAATTTACATCCTAGCAGACCGGATGTTCCGTTAATTAAATAGATTGGTGTTAACTGATTATTTGCACTCTGTTCTTTTAGGCTCTGGTGTATTACTTACCTGTATTTCAGCAAGTATAATGTTCTCGCCCATTTATGCCAGCTCCCGGATTAAAAGAACCTCACGTCTCATTTTTATTGATTGGTGACGAGTGCTTATAAATTATATCGCTCGGCACGTTCCGATCAATTGGTGGCAGCGACGAGAAATCGTTTCAATGGTGACGAGCAGTGGGATAGTGATCCACTGTCTCATCAAATGGTAGGGCAGAAATTCGTTTCAATATGAATGCAAGACTGCAATGGTTTCCTTAATACGAAGTAATGTGCAAGCACACTATCAAAGAAATCAGACCTGACCTCATACATACACAGTGCCGAAAATTGAAAAAAGAACACCATTAAAAATTGCAGCTGCATCTATGAGATTTATGTTGTAGCAATAACTTGTTAAGAAAGGAAAGGGATCACATGTGTGAAGTGATTCAATGTTTATTTTACCTTTTAATGAGCATTACAGTGTACAAAAGGCACATTTTAATTTGGTGTTGCACCTTCTCCAGCAGCAACACAAGCTTCCAATCTGGCATGCAATTGGTTGTGCAAATGCTGGACATCATGCTGGGGGATAGCATTTCATGCGCTTTCAATTTGGACACATAATTCAGAGATGGTCGCTGCCTGCCGTGTCCGCGGAACAATCTTTGTCTAATCCAGTCCCAGACATGCTAGATTGGAGACAAGTCCGGAGAGCATGCTGGCCGAGGGAGTTGATACACAGCCTGAAGAGCATGTTGAGGAGCACAGGCGGAGTGTGGGCGGGCATTATCCTGCTTCAGGGATCACACTAAAAAATGGCAGGACAACCGACTGCACGATGTAGCTGACATACGTATTGCTATTCAGTGTACCTTGTACAAACACCAGAATCATACGAGAGTGATAGCTAATCGCTCCCCACACCATGATGCCCAGCGTGGGGCCTGTGTGTCATTGGCAGATGCATGATCGTAGAAGCCACTCACCTTGTCACCTTTAGACATGTACACGACCGCCAGATGCTCCCAAGCAGAATCGGCTTTTATCATTGAAGACCACTGACCGCCATTCTTCCCTCCAATGAACTCGTTCTTGACACCACAGCAAACATGCTCAATGTTGAACAGGGGTGAGTGGTAACTGTGCCAGTAGTCCTGCTTCCAACAAATGATTTTGTATCGTTCTGGTAGACATCCTTGGTATGACAAGAAGATCGAATTTGTGACGCCGTAGCTGTCCGCTCTGTTAATTCCACCCTCCTGTTACACTGATCCTCTCGTGTGTCTGTAACTCTGTGTTGCCCAGAACCACGTCTGTGAGTGTGCGAATGCTCCCCTGACCACTGACACCACCGTCTTACCACGGCAGATACCTCTCATCTCACTATATGGCCTTGATCAAACTCTGATAACTGAACAAATGTTGTGCACCTATGTTGTCCAGCCATGGTAGCTTCTTCAATGAGCACCAAACAACATGACACCACATGAACGACTTCATTCTGCAAGCCCTAGTCCTCAAATAGGCGGTGCGTAAATTTGCAAGTTGTCCACCGGGACGCCATTATTTTATCCAATGACATTCCAACTTGGATCACAGTTTCTGCTGCCTTTAACAATTAACTACCTGCATTCCTTCTAGGTGTTCTTTTTTCACTTTCCGGCAGTGTATAATTTAGTAAGTATTGAGTTGTTTAAAAAATCCTTTCACATCTTGGCGATAGATCAATTTTAATGGTAAATTTAATTTTCAATGCAGGAGAATCATATTTACATATTATGAAAAGTGATACCTTGACATGTCTACATAAAAGGAGTTTGGTATGACTGGCTCATACAATACATACATATATATCACTAAGCTGTTCTCTGAGATTCAGAGATCAGCTGCACAAAGAAATACAAACCACCACATAAATCATATGTACTACATACAATATGTAGCAATATCTACTGTTATGCACACTATATTATTAATTTTGTGGTCGTTGGACAAGGACGTATTTAGGCTACACTATTGTTGTAATAGATAAAAAATGTTGACTCACCCATTTCACGTCGAAAGTACTGTTTATCCTGAGTAAATAGCATTCGGTTCTTTGCTCTGACTTCGATAACAAAATCCTTTGTTAAAATGACCAGTAGTTAACGAGTTGTGCACAATAAAAATATTTTTGAATTAAAATGAATTGAACACCGGTAATGAAATATCGAATTATCAAAAATACTAAATCTTGTTAAAAAGAAATTTAAAGAAGGACCAATAAAACCTATTAAAAACCTGAATCTTAATAGACAGTGTATGAAATCCTTATCCAACGTTACCACCACAACCCAAACCAGTTTTGACATTAGACCATGTCATTATCAATGGAGCTTATGGCATTCTAACTTCTGGATCTTCGAAGCTTAATGATTCCGTGCCGACTCACCGTCAGCCATGCCACTCGAACCATACGTCATAGTCGCTGTATCTGTTCATTTCTGCCACTCTTGCGTCTACCAGCAAACGCCATCTATTGCAGTATTTATCCCCTACAGTTCATATTGATTATTCATCTTCTTTCGTCTTTTTCTTTTTACATTTCAAAGCTTTATTTTTTCATTTTTGAGCAGATGTTTCCATACATATGGAATCTCTATTGTTGTATTATTATTACAACTTTGTTTAAAAATTTTCTGTAGCCAAAGCCTCAGCATTTATAATCGGTAGTACCAAAAGACGTTTTCGTATAACATTACAGGAGCAGATGCATAACTGGAAAATGAAAGACAGCAAAACATCACTGATACAACAGCCAAATTGGGAAAATGCAAAGATCACCATGTCACACAAAACACATAAGCAAATTATAAATGCTGAGGCTTTGGCTATAGAAAAATTTAAAACAAAAAGTTGAAAAAATAATACACCAATAGAGATTCCATATGCATGGAAACATCTGCTCGAAAATGAAAAAAATAAAGCTTTCAAATGTAAAAAAGAAAAAGACGAAAGAAGATGAATAATCAGTATGAACTGTAGGGAATAAATACTGCAATAGATGGTGTTGCTGGTAGACGCAAGAGTGGCTGAAACGAACAGATACAGCGAATATGGCGTATGGTGTGAATGGCATGGCTGACGGTGAGTCAGCACGGAATCATTAAGCTTCGAAGATCCAGAAGTTAGAATGCCATAAGGTCCATTGATAATGACATGGTCTAATGTTGAAACTGGTTTGGATTGTGGTGGTACCATTGGATAAGGATTTCGCACCCTGTCTATTATGATTCAGGTTTTTAATAGATTTTATTGGTCCTTCTTTAAATTTTTTTCTAACAAGATTTAGTATTGTTGATAATTCGATATTTCATTACCGGTGTTCAATTCGTTTTCATCCAAAAATATTTTTATTGTGCACAACTCATTAACTACTGGTCATTTTAACAAAAGATTTTATTATTGAAGTCAGAGCAAAGAACCGAATGCTATTTACCCAGGATAAACAGTACTTCCGACGCGAAACGGGCGAGTCAAAACTTTTTATCTATTACAACAATAGTGTAGCCTAAATACGTCCTTGTCCAACAACCACTAAATTAATAATATAACATGTGTAACAGTAAATATCGCTACATATTGTATGTAGTACATATGATAATAACGTACCACGTAAATTCGTTCAATAGCTATTATAGCAATTTGAACTCCACAATATACCACCACATAAATTGTTCACTGATTATTTACTTACTGTTGCTGTATCAAACTCCTCCATTTACGGCGATCTTGACACACAACTTAGGTTTCACTGACATCCATCACACGATGTACAGAAGCCCTTCCATACTTCATACTCATAATCTTTTTCTCATGCAGACACTCCTGAATCTGATCCTCCCATGATTTCCTTGGCCTTCCTCTGCCATTCTTTCCCACCACTTGGGCTGAAAAGAATTTTCTTAGTAAGCATCTCATTACTCATTCTTTTAATATGGCCAAACCACCAAAGAATATTAGTCTCCATCTTACTAACAACATTCTGCCTCACATTACACAACTGCAGCACATGTTTATTCCTCACATGATCAGAAAGTGTCTTGCCACCCCACACCCCACTCCTGTAAGTAACGCATTTCTCCAGCACACAAACAACTCCTATGTTTCTTCTGTAGTACCCAGGTTTCACTGTCTTACATCAGACTAGAAACAATTACACTTTGATACACAGCCATTCAGGACTCTCTTGAGAACCCATCATTTCTGTGAAATCCTTGTAAAGCAGCTATGACTTTCAATGAAGAATTCACTCACCTACTAATTTCACCATCTAATTTGTTCTTTGTCAAACATGTTTCCTAAATAGATAAACTCATTCACTTGGTCAATCACTGTACCATTTAGACTTATCTTATATTTAGTACTAACATTTCTTTGCACAAAAACCATGCCTTTGGGTTTTCCCTTATTTATACTCAGTTGGAATTTCATACAAACTTCGTATATCCAAGACAACATACTCTGCAACTCACTTTTGCTCTCAGTCAACAGGACTGTGTCATCAGCCTATAGCAATCTGCACACACGGATATTACCATGACATCAACCAGAATTGTCCATCTTGGCATCACGCGTGCACACATCCATAAATACAGTAGAGTCACATTATTGTGACCACCAGCTAATATCCAGAGTAACCGCCGTGTGCAGCATGGACAGCAGCTAGACAGGCTGGAAGTGACTCAATAAGGTGCTAGAAGATGTTCACAGGTATGTGGAGCCATGCTGATTGCAGTGCATCTGACAGCTGCTGGAGGGTGCGAGGTGGAGAACCCGTAGAGCGAACAATATGATTGAGGTGACCCCACAGATGCTCAATTGGGTTTAAGTCTGGGGAATCAGGGGGCCGGAGAAGTACTTTGAAGTCTTCATCGTGCGCTTCCAACCACTCTCGGACATTTTTAGCTGAATGACACGTCGCATTGTTATGCTGGAAGATCCCATCCGCCCCAGGAAAGACAATCAGCCTGAATGGGTGTACGTAGTCTGCAAGGATGGATTAATAATGAATTCGGTCCATAGTGCCTTCCACGTGTATGAGTGGACCCAGGGAATACCACGAAAACATTCGCCAGACAATAACGCTGCCCCCACCAGTTTGTGTTCTTCGAGCAATGGTTGAAGAGTGTTTGTTCTCCGATGTTTCTCACCTTATACACAATCCGTTCGATGAAGCAGAAAACGTGACTCATCGGAGAAGGCAATCCTTTGCCAATCAGCAGAAGTCAATTATGACACTGCTGTGCAAATGTAAGCATTTTCTGCCAATGCACCATCATTAGCATAGGTGCAGTGACCATCCATTAGCATCAAAGCCCCATACACAGCAGGGTTCGCTGAACTGTCATTTTAGACGCACTTCCGGTAGCCTCCTGGTTCATTCGGCCAGTAAGTTGCTCCACTGTAGCATGTTGATCGGCCCACACACACCTTCCCAGCCGACGTTTACCTCTCACATCAATGCCACGTTGTGCTTCGCAGTTGCCATGTTGCTTATTCGCAATGGTGCCATTTCTCCAATCAGGATACACTTTAACCACAGCAGCACGCAAACAGTTCACAAACTGTGCTGTTTCAGAAATACTGCCACATTTGGCCCAAAAACTGATAATCATCCCTTTTTGCAAAACTAATAAATCGCTCCTTTTATCCATGACAGCAATGAGTGACATGCTTTCAGATTGCCTACAGCACACCTTATATACCCTCCAAGCCAGCTCACGACATGTGCCTTCTTTCATTGGCTACACGCTGTTGACGTCCAAAGTAGGAGGTGGTCACAATAATGTGACTCGACTGTGTATATTAAACAGCCATGGTGGCATTACACAACATTGTCTGACTCCTGCACCAACAGAAAACTATTTTGATACAACACCATTTACTCGTACACAAGCTCTACTGCCAGCATACATGGCTTTTACACTACTATGTAGATTCCTAGTAACACCATATTCATTCAACACCTTCCACAGAAGTATCCTATTTACTCGGTCATATGCTTTCTCTAAATCTATGAAGGCAGCAACAACTTTCTTACCAACAGCAAGAAACTTTTCAATCATTATGTGTAATGCAAAAATTTGGTTAGTGCAGCCTTTACCAGGCATAAAACCATTCGGAACATCCCACACTTTCTGTGATGTAAGACCTCATACCTTTTCAATAATGACCTTACCAAACACTTTCCCTGGCACACTCAGTAAGCTAATACCATGATAGTTCTTGTAGTTACTCTGATCACCTTTTCCCTTATACAAGGGAACAATAATAGAATCCCTCCAATTCTCCCAGCACAACTGGCAAATTTCTGTTAACCAGTCAATTACAGAGTCACCACCATATTTTAACATCTCAGCAGTTATGCCACCTACTTCCGGAGCCTTACCATTCTGAAGACATTTTAGAGCTTTACACATCTCTTCTCTTGAGATCGCTCCTGTGCTTTCATCTCTCACTGATCACTTTTGCTTTCTTGATCTAACAACTCACAGAAGTATTCACCCCATCTTTCACTCAGCTCATTGGGCTCCCACATCTCTTCTCCAATCATATTCTTCACACAACTGGAAACTTTATTTCCCCTATTTTTCCTGTCTCATGTACTTACAAAAACTTTTTCTACCTTTCCAAAAAGACAATTCATGCCTTTTCACCCTTTCTCCTCTATCTCTTGCCTTACTCTGGGGAACCAGCTTAGCTCTCTCATGCTTCTTAGAGCAATATTCATCCCCAGAAGCTCTACCATGCAACATCCCCAAATAGGCTTCCTTCTTTTTCTTTACTGCTTCTTTAATCTCACTGCTCCACGAAACAACACCTCTAACGTTACCCACTATTATGGAGCCACAGACTTTTCAGCAGCAGTGGCAACACAGTTCTTAAAACATGTCCACTTCTTTTCAACATTCCTCCCACATGACTTCAGCTCCTTCAGTCATTTTCTAAGTAAATTAGAGTAACACTGATGAACTTCAGGGAGCCTCTCAACTTTTATTCTTTCCATCCTAGGCCTCTTCCTATTCTGTTTCCTCCAACCAACATTCAGTTTCACTAGTGACACTACCAAATAATGATCAGAGCCAACATCTGCACCTCTCATCACATGAGTGTGAACAACTACGTGCTTCAGAATCTGATGGTAAACAGCAAAATCAATTACACTCTTTTGTCCCAAAGTACGATTTTCCCAAGTATATGTGTGGATATTCTTGTGGCTGAAAAAATATTAGATACACACAAACCACTCTCAATGCAGAGTTCAATTAATCTTTCACCATTACGATTCACATCAGGATCATTAAACTTACCCAGAATTTCGCCAGAAATTGCATTCTGCACACCTACTCTAGCATTGAAATCCCCTGCTGTTATAACTTTCTCTTTAGCATCAAACTGGCTCAAACTAGCTTTTAGCTGATTCGAAAAATCTTCCTTCCTATCAGAAGGTTCTGAGTCACAAGGAGGATACACTACAACAACTCCCCTGAAGCTTTACTTTCAAACGAATCAAAGGAATTCTCTCATTTATGCAGTTGTAATGAATCAAGTTGTTCTTCATCTTTTCACTTAAAATCACACCTACACCAGCCTGTCCTCTCACATTATCCAACACTCCAGACCACAGACTCACCATTCCGTTCACTTCTTTTATCCGAATTTCCTTCTTTTTGGTTTCACTTACACACAGCACATCCAATCTATACTTATTAATTTCTTCAATCACCTCATTCATCTTTCCAGTTATTCCTCTAGTATTCCATAACAATCTTACACTCACTCAGCTGAGATCTCTTTCTTACACACCTTTTGCCATTTCTATGTTGTTTCTGTGGTGGACCACCTTACTCAGACCTGACCTTATATGCACATATAATCTCGTAAGTATTGGGTTGTTTACAAAATCCTTTCATATCTTGGCGATAGAAGTTGTTGGCACCAATTTTAATGGTTAATTTTTAATGCAAAAGAATCATATTTACATATTCTGAAAGGTGACATTCTGACACATCTACACAAAATGAGTTCAGCATAATCGGTTTAGTGGTGTTTATTTAACATAGGTTTGAAATGAGAGACAAAAAGGTTCATTTTCATCATTTAATGCTGTTTTTCTATCACAAAAGTAAATATGCAATGCCAGTGAAAAAAAAAACAACAACAAAAGAAAACAGAAAAGTCATATCTGCTGTGCATGGTGAGGATTTCGTAAGTGTTCTATTGTATAAGCACTGGTTTTCAAAGTTTCATTGCGGAGATAACTCATTCACCCAATGAACCATGCTCTGGAAGACCTGTTGAAGTTTATGATGATCAAATTAAGGCATTAATTGAAAGAAACCCAAACAATATGACTCAAGCAACTGTATAGTCACTGAAAACATTCAACCACACTGTGACATTGTATTTGACAAAGCTTAGATATGCGAATCACCTTGATGCTTGGATACCACATGATTTGAGTGAGAAAACTGTTATTGACTGCATATCTGTTTGCAATTCACTGCTCATATGGAAATAAAACACCCCGTTTCAGAAATGAATGGTGACAAGCAATGAGAAATGGATTGTGTACACTAATGTGGAGCAGACAAGATTGTGCAGCAAGCAAGATGAGTTGCCATTAACTCAAAAGGCCAGTCTGTATTCCAAGAAGATAATGCTCTCTGTGTGGAAGGAGTGGAAGGAACTCTTGTATCACAAGCTGCTTCCCAGCAACCAAACATTCAAACCTGATAGTTATTGTTCCTAATTGAGCCATTTGAAGGCTACACTTGAAGAAAAACATCCAGAAATGGTCAGCAGGAAGGGCATTGTCCTCCTCCAGGACAATGACATGCCTTACACTTCTTTGGCCACCAGGCAAATATTGGAGCTTGGCTGGGGTCTCCTGCCTCCCTCATCCCATTTACCTGACCTTGCACCTTCACATTTCCTTTTACTCTGGTATGTGCAGAGCTCACTCAATGAAAAGAACTTCACTTCTTCATAACCCTGAAAAAATAATTTTAACCAGTTCTTTGCCTGAAAACCTTCAAAGTTCTGGGTGGATGGAATTCTCATGCTACCCAATAGATGGCAAGAGGTTCTAGAAAATAATGGTACCTACATTACTAAATGACATAGCAATGACATGTAAAAGTTGTCTTTCACTTTTGTCTACAAATGCAAAACGACTTTTTACACAACACAATATTAAACCACATGATGATGTTTTTCCAGTATGATGACAAGTATAGCTGAATACATACAGCAGAAGGTGACAAACAAGATTCTGGTACATGCTTTAGAATTCACAGATGGAACATTATTCAACCTTCCATTTCACTAGTATTGATTCCTTTAGCTTCGGAGACAAACTGACGATTTACAAGCTTAGACCATGACATAACAAATACATGACAGTTGCATCACTCAGCAAATGCTCAGAAAATTAAGACTGGAGTAGGAAACAATGAAAACTACACATTATCCACATTATCTCCACTAGCATTTCTATTTTTTTCATTCCCCAATGAAGAATTTCCATGACTGAAACTTCTCTTTTGCTTGCTACAATAAAACACAGCAGTCATATGCAACTCACAGTTTCATCTGCTTGTATACGCAAAATGTCTTTGTTCATGTGTTCAGCAATGTGCATTTTTTATGTACAAAACAATAATTCATATTACAATCATTATATGTAGGAAATGTGGTTTTGATGAAACTTAAATAAATCAAATACCATTTTTGGACTATAGTTGCGACCACTAAGTAGCTCTCCAACAAATACTAATTTGTTAGGATGTGATTTCTTTACCAAGTTCTTCAATATGCCATCAACAGCTTCTAAATAGTCATCTTTCAACCTAATATAAAACACACAAAAAAAAAAAAAAAAAGATGTGACATGAATAAAACTTATTTTTGTGTACAGATCGAATCAAGATAATGAAAAATTAGAATATGTGTATTATAAAATGTGCCTATAAGAAAAAGCACTACATATGAAGAAAGAACAGTAGTGTGGTTATTTAGGGAAACTTGATCAGCAAATGGAACAGATGTGACCAAAAAATGCTAAGCAAACAATACTGTTATGAGTGTTGGGTGGTGTAATTAATTTGATTAGCTGGATTTGCATGAGGCAGGGACAGCATTAATTGTTGGTTACAAGAATTAGCTGTCAGTTGCTTCTCCTTTGTGTAAGAGAATAAATAAAAACAATGGGAGGGTTCGTGACTTTCCTGTTCCTAAGAGCGATAATTCTTTTGAGACACGTGTGGCTCTGGGGGACAGAAGTCCCCCAGAGCCACAAGGGAGGATGTCCCATGCTTCACTCAGTTGTTCATCGAGCAGACTTGATGGTTCCAAAGTGGTAGAAATCACCTTTTTCCAGATGTTTGGAAACAATTAAAGTGTCAAGTGAGGAAAGTAATAGAAAGTATATGAGATTGCAGGAGAAGCCAAGGTGACAAAATAGCACCATGGAATATATGAGACTGCAAATTTATGGGTCTTTTCACTTGTGAGATACTTGACCGCAAATTTTCAAATGCATGAGTGATAGAATAAAAATACCAACATTTACCACAATCAAAGGTTTATTATACATCAATCTTGCATCATGTGAAAAGCTTTTAAGAAGCAATTAAATTGACTACTGAGTGAATACAGATTCCTAGAAAAAGAAGAAGAAACTCTTTGGCGAAATGTGAATATCGAAGAAGAGGCAGTCGTGAATAAGCCCATAAAAGAGAAGAAGGAGCTGGATTGATCCAGCTTGGTGTTTTGTGGCAGAAGATAAAACTTTGGTTTAAAGAAAACTGCCAGGTGAGCCAGGAGCTTGCAAAGTGGTTGATGTTATCATGAGAAAATGAAGTTGAAGAATCTATTTTCTGGTGCATGATTGCATGCAAGCCGATGTAGAGATACTGACTAATTCTCTTGGAAAGAAACCTTCTAGAGAATGTGGACAATATGTGTGAGCTAGGACACCTGGGCAGAATCCTCCAAGTCAGCGGCATCAGTTGATCTCAACATTCGTGAGCATGGATGCATACGCAGCATTGTGTAGCTTTCTGCCTAAAGTGCATCTCATAATCATTTGTGTGTACTTAAAGCAATAAGGGGTTCGACCCCCACCCCTCTCCATCATCCACAGTGCGTGTTTCAATTTGTCATGCAAGTGAATGGACCAGTGAGTGCACTACATGTGAGTTCATGCTTTCATTATGGATTAAGATCTAAAGGATACAAAGCCTCCATGTAAGTACTTTATTTCATTATGCATGCCAGTTTCTGATTTAATTGGCTCTGGTCAGCCAATAGAGAACTACATCAGGTGAGAACTGTTGAAAGCCACGCAATATATACTCGACAAATATATTTGAACTCTAACGAGGCATGCAGCCCAAGGGCTACCTGAAACGATGTCAGGTTATTTGATATGCCCCTCCTTCTTCCTCTGTATATTGACATCTTCATCCTTTTGATCATTTGTTTATGTTAAGTAATTAAATGTCTGCAGTCTTCTGTCAATCCTGGAGTTGAACAAGTCATTTTGGAGAGCCAGAAGAATTAAATTTTGATTGGATAAATTTATAAGCTAAATTCTCCAGACCAATAATTAAGATTTCAGCAGTAAAAAATCCACGAGTAATTATTTCTAAATTTTAATTTTACCTCTGAGCTGTTGGCCAATGCCTGACACACTACCAATTACAGAGGGTGAGTTGAAAGTTTTACAGTATTTAGATCACTTTATGTCTTCATACATACCTTTATGACGAAAGCTGACTAGCATTCAAAGTATAGGCCATTGTGTTGCACTTTCTTTAGCCATCTGTCTGCCAGTTCTTTGATTCTGCGGCAGTACCAGTTCTTGTCCTTCAAGGCAAAGAACTCCTTCATCTCAGCTGCCACCTCCTCCTAGTTGTCTTCGTGCTGCCCACGAAGGAAGTGGTCCATGGACCGGAACAAGTAATAATCCGACGGGGCAAGGTCCAGACTATATGCTGGGTGTGGCATCAGTTCGATGCCCACAAGTTCCTGGAGTTTAGCCCAGTCATTCACTCGGTATAAGGCCAAGCATTGTCCTGCTGTAGGAGAGCATGCTTTCTGTTCACCAGTGCCGGGTACTTCTCCTCCAAAATGGCATACATCCGCTCCAGCTTTTCAGAGTAGAGGTTGGCGTTGATGGTCCAACCATCTGGAACAAATCTGTAATGGATTATCCCCTCAAAATTCCATGAGACGCAGAGCATCACCTTGCGCTCGAAGTGCCCACGTTTGGCAACAGGTTCAGGAAGCTGGCCCGGTGTCAACCACTGCTGCTGTGTGTTACGATTGCGGAAATAGACACACTTTTCATCGCGTGTAACAATTCTCTTGATGAAACGTACATCAAGCGGGCTTTCTAGAAGTTTTATGCACACTTCGGCAGTTCCTGTAGACCTTGCCGAGGTCCTGAAGGTGATGAATCACAGTGGTGTGTGATATGCCCAACTCACCTGATAATCTCTGAGTGCTGGTTGTCGGATTTGCTTCTACTGCCTCCGAATCCACGGTGATAGCCTACTTGACCTTGGCTGATCATCGAGGTTTCTGTCACCTGAGCAAAATTTCTTGAACCATCTGGTTGCAGTGCTGTGGTGTAAGGAACCTTCCCATTTCACATGACAAATATTTCATGTTGCTTGAGCAGCATTACAGCAGAGTTCAAACTCGTAAAGCAAAAGTTCCCTAATTAGCCGGTTGTGGCTGTTCATCTTTTAGGTGTCCCAACCACTGACAGAACGACAACATGCAATGCTGTTCACAGCAACAACTACCACTTTATATTCCTTTTGACTGACTGCAGTGTGCGACTTGAACTAGTTTAAACATGTGATGTACCCACCGCAGCACGTGCGTTTATGCAAATATTGCAAAACTTTCGAATCACCCTCTGTAAATTCTTAAAGTGCTATTTTTGTGTTATAGGCTGAAGCTCCAGGGCATAACATTAGCATCTTGAGGCAAAAGGGGAGAAGACAAGAAAATATAATTAATAAAAAGTCATCTGAAAGCTGAAAACATTAATAACAAGGTCACTATGAAAGAAACACAAAAAAGCAAAAATAACTTGAGCATCTACTAGCAGAAAAAAAGGTAACACTTCTCAAGGTTAAGGTAAAAGTATAATTATTTTTACCACCACCTCTATTAACTCACAACTTTTATGGTGTTCAGGAATACTGCTAACACATTTCATAATTAAAAAAAAAAAGAAAAAACCTGCTGGTCTGAAATGAATTTTCCCCATCACTTTCTGCTTGTAACATATTTGAGTTCTGTCATTAATGGCTGATTTTACAACTTCAGTCCATTATGTTCTAGATCTAACTTTGGTCAGTGATCTGAAGCCACAGAATGTAATAATAATTCCGAAGGTTATCTTTGACCTCCCATGAAACATACATGTGCAAACCACCACAAATTGTTTTCATTTAGTTTTTCTGACAAAGAAGAAGTACCCAGCTTAGTTTTAATGACTGAAATACCAGTACTGTTCTGCCACAGAATCTGCCTACTTTCTCCTGCCATTACTCTTACTACACACACTCACATCAGGTGCTCATAGCCTTTTGAAGAGCCCTTTGCTTCATGCCAAGGTGCCCTAGCCATAAATGGTGACAATCTAAATACTGCACTTTTAACTACATGTTTTGATCTCTGGCCAACTTCTTTCTTACTCAAAATATTCTTGCATAGCTAATAAGACTTTCTCTGCTTTCCCAATTCTGTTATTTAATTCTTAGCATAAGCAGGTTTTTCTGTGCATTATCAATAATTAAACTTACCTATTCTAGGCTCTGAACAATTCACAATTTTTGGCGTTCAAGTAAGAATCACTCGCTAAAAGACTAACACTTCTCAACATTTATCTTCATTCCACATTTTTCACAAGCTCTAATATTATGCTAATAAAGGTATACTGCAAAATGCTAAAATTCTATGAAAGTAGCCCTAATTTATCAACACACACGCGTACACGCACACACACACACGCACACACACACACGCGCACACACACACGCGCACACACACGCACGCACGCACGCACGCACGCACGCACGCACACACACACGCTCACATCACGCAAAATTATTTTCATTGACCAGATTACCCATAAAAGTTAAAATCAAAAATAGGGACAGCCTACATCCTTAGTCAACTCCAGAATTATACCACATGCTAGTACTTCTCTCCAACTTGATTGCTGCAAGACTCTTCATATAAAAGCTACTTACTGACTTTTTAAGTTTTCGTTTCACAATGTCACACTGAAACTTTCCACAATTAACAACTTGTTTCTTGGTGCCTAGTGGAAAACCTTTCCAACATCAACAACAAGCACAGATACACATATCACTATGCTGTTCTCCGAGTTTCGGAGGTTAGCTTTGTATCGCAAGATTACCTGCCAAATGAAAGTTGAGATTTCACAACTGTGATTACCTGCTAAATGAAAGAAGGTGTAGAGAATTTGACTTATATATCTCATTTTAAAGCACATTTTATGTAGAAACCAACTCAGTTTACAGAATGGGAATATCTTTAACAGAACTCAAGTTATGACTAGAAACGTGCTGCGAAGGAAGCACACTATGTTATGTGAAATGTCATCGTCGTTGCAACAAGCCTACGGAGCTTGCTTGTATGTCTGCGTACAGGCGATATAAAGGGCAGGCGATGAGCGTGGGGTTATTCCAGATGTTTTCACAGTGCGCATAGGTAGTTCGCTTAAATTGGTGAGTGTGTAGTCGTTACTTCTGTGGACTGCAGTGCAAACCTGAAATTTAGAGTGCATTTCGTTTATTTTGTACAAACTGTGTTGCAGTTATAGGAAGATTAGGTGATATTTCACCACGAAAAGCTTCACGAATGGTGACTTTAAGCGAATTTGGCAAAAGCAATGCCGAAATTGCCCGGATAACTAGGGTGCACAAGAGTACAGTTGAACAACAGCTGGTGAAGATCCGTGATGTTGGTGGAATCAAGACTGGCAAGCTGGATAAATGTGGCCAAAAAATGAAAACAACTTCTAGATGTAACAACGCATTGAAACGGTTATGTCTATGAAACAGGTTCGTCTCGTCAACAGTTCTTGCCAAAAATTTAAAGAGAGCTGTGGCACTGTTGTTGTTTGTCCTCGAACAGTGAGGAACAGGTTAAGTTCTATGGTTTTGAAGTCTCATAGGGCAGTAAAGAAACCACTGCTAAACAATGTGCAATGCAAGAAACATTTAGAATGGGCAAAGGAACATAAGGAGTGGAACACTGATAGGTGGCGTCAAGTGTTATTTAGTGATGAGACAAAATTGAACGTCGATGGTAACGGCACAGGGTGCCGAGTGTTTCGATGAAATAATGAGGCGTTGCATCCCTCTTGCACACTTAAGACAAGAAAGTATCCATGCAGTGTTGTGATTTGGGGACATTTTGGTGCTGCTGGAGTGGGCAGAATCCGTGTGTATAAGAGCACTGTTAATGCACAGGTGTACAAAAGTATCCTCCAAGACAAGATGGTGCCTTCAGGACGTGATTTGTTCCAGGATCAGCCATACATCTTTCAGGACGATTCGGCCTCATACCACCATGCAAAAATCATTAAAACTTATGTGGCATCTTTAGCAATGTTGTGCCTCTTTCTTGGTAATTTGCCAGACTTGAACTCGATTGAGAATTTGTAATGCATTATAAAAAGAAATGTGCACGAACATCACCCCACAAACAAAGTGGAACTGATTAACGCAATTAATGACGTTTGGCACAACTGTATTTCATCCGATATGTTGTGTAAGTTGGTTGACCCTATGTCCAACAAGTGCGCAGCTGTTAAATCAAAAGGTCACCCAACGAAACATTAGGTACGTAATTGTATTTGAATATGTTACTTTGCCATGATTTCTGTTTTGCAGCACATTTCTGTTCAAAACTTGAGTTCTGTTAAAGATATTCCCATTCTGCAAACTGATTTGGTTTCTGCATGAAATGTGCTTTAAAATGATATCATCATCATCATTGTCAACCATTATCAATCCACTGCTGCACGAAGGTCTCCCCAAGTTTCCTCCACAACGGTCTGTCTTGTGCCAGTCTCCTCCAGGTTACTCCCGCATACTTACGAATTTCATCCACCCATCTCCCATGTGGTCTTCTTCTGGGTCTTTTCCTGTCCCTTGGAATCCAATCTAAAATTTCGGCTGTCCATCGATGGTCTGTCCTTCTGGCAGTATGTCCAGCCCATTGCCATTTCAGGGATTTAACTCTGATCATGATGTCTTCCACTCTTGTCATTTTTCGGATCCACGTGTTCCTCTTCTTATCTCTCCTGGTTACACCAAGCATGCACCTCTCCATGCTTCTTTCAGTTGTCTGCAGCCTTTGTATGTCTCTTTTAGTTAAGATCCATGTCCCTGCACCATACGTAAGCACTGGAAGGGTGCATTGATCAAACACTTTTCTTTTAAGACATAATGGCATATTGCTCTTGAAAATTATGCTGTTTCTTCCAAAAGCTCTCCAGGCAAGTTTTGTACGCCGATTAATTTCTTCATCAATGTGACCCTCACTTGATATCTGCTGTCCAAGATAAACGTACGTGTCTGTTATCTCCAGCTTTTCTCCATCAATCGATAAATCTTCATTTCTTGTAAAAGCATTGAACATCACTTTTGTCTTCTGAAAGTTCATTTGTAATCCCACTTCTTTACTCTTGTCAACAAGTTCCTGGATCATACTCTGCAGCTCTGATGGGGTAGTTGCAAAAATGACTATGTCATCAGCAAAACAAAGGTGGGTTAGATAATCTCCATTAATCTTTATCCCTTTGTTTTCCCAGTTCAGTGATTGAAAGACATTTTCCAATGTAGCATTAAAGAGCTTTGGAGATATTGTGTCACCTTGTCTCACTCCCTTTCCAATTTTTATGTGTGTTGTATTTTCAAACAGCCAAATCTTTGCACTTGCATTTTCATAGATGTTTTTAATAATATTAATGTATGCATCTTCAATACCGCAGGATTTCAGAGCCATTGTAACTGCTGATGGTTTCACCGAATCAAAAGCCTTTTCATAATCGACAAAAGCCATGCACAATGGAAGTTCATATTCCCTCGCTCTCTCAATCAGTTCTCTTAGTACGTGGATATGATCTATTGTGCTGTAGCCACTCCTGAATCCAGCTTGTTCTCTTGGTTGAGCCATGTCCAGTGTTACCTTCATGCGGTGTGAAAGAACTTTAGTGAAGATTTTATAAACCACTGATAGGAGGCTGATAGGTCTGTAGTTCCTGAGATCCTCAATGTCACCTTTTTTATGTAGCAGGATCATTGTAGCATTGTTCCAATCCTCAGGAATCTTCCCTTCATTAAGGCATCGAGTGAAAATTTGGGCGCATACTGTTTCGATTTCTCCACTTGCTTCTTGTATGATGTATACAGTAATTCCATCTTCTCCTGGAGCTTTTTCCATGCTTCATGTTCTTGATTGCATGTGCAACTTCTGATGGGAGGACTGGAAAAACTCTGCTACTGGTACCTTTCATGATGTCTGGAGTACATGTATCATCCCTTTCATATAATTTGGAGTAGAAATCTTTCACTCTTGTCAAAATTTTGCCTCTTTTCTTGTTACAGAACCATCTTCTTTTCTCAGTGCCATAATCTGTTTTCTTCCCTTACTGAGATGTCCCCTTGCTATCTTTAGGCTTTGGTTGTTTTCAATTGCTTTCCTCACTAGTTCACAGTTGAATTTCCTTACGTCTTCAAGTGATACTTTTTCGTACTGTCTTGCATAGCTCTATATATTCCACTTTGGAAGTCACATCTTCTTTAGTTGTCCTCATCTCTCTTCTTTTTTGCATCAACATTTTGGTTTTTCCTGATAATTTGTTCACATGCAACTTGTTCTTAGACCCAGCTAATTTTGTTGCTGTTTCCATAAGAGCTTTGGTTACTTTTCTGTTAACTTCAGAGATGTCCACTTCTTCCGATGTTAGGCCTTCTAAAGCAGAGAACCTGTTCTTCAGTTCCAACTTGAAGGTATTATGGTGTTTTTTAAGGTTGGTTATGTCAATACATTTTGTTTGTCTTATGAGCTTGCCACGTTCGAGTTTAGTGTTCAGGTGCATCTTACATCTCACCAATCTATGGTCACTACCTGTGTTGAACTTGTTTAGCACACTGCAGTCTTCTATGACGAATTTTTTGTTACACATAATAAAATCAATTTCACTTGTCGTCCCATTTGGATGTCTCCATGTCCATTTCCTGAGTGGCTTTTTCTTGAAGAAGGAGTTCAAGATGAAAAACCCTTCTGCCTCTGCAAACTCAACGAGAGTATTTCCACGCTGGTTTCTGTTGCCGTGACCGAATTTACCTACTGAAGTTTCATTCTGTTGCCGTTGCCTTATTTTTGCATTGAAATCTCCCATAATTATCTTTAAGTGCTGCTTACCTTTATTATTTAGATGACGAATTTCCTCATAAAATTCTTCAATTTCTTCTTCAGGATGACTTGTGGTGGGTGCATAAGTTTGAATAATCTGAGCCTGGTATCTTCTCGAGAGTTGAATAACGAGTCGTGCAGCTCTGTCAGAGGAACTTTCAACTTCTACAACTTTATCCTTCAGTTTCTTGTTTATTATAAATCCAACACCACTAGTTCTGCCAGTATCTGTCCCGCGATAGTAGAAGAGATGTCCACTTTTCAGTTCAAGGAGATCTTCTCCTTTTCTCCTTACCTCACTTAGCCCGACGATGTCCCACTTGATCCTTTGTAGTTCATCTTCCAATTCAAGAAGCCTTGAATCAGAAGATAGGGAGCGTCCATTATACGTAGCCAAGGTCAGCATCAGATGGCAGCCTAGTCCGGTCCTCCGGGGATTCTTAGCACCCTCTGCCTTCATGTTGTACTGGCCGCTGCCTTGGCCAGGTACATTCCAGCTGCCAGAGACTGAGGGCCAAAATTTAAGTTGTGGAGTCATTTTGGAGGGGTTTGGCCATAACTCACCACGCTGGCCAAGTGGGTTGGTGAGTGTGGGATAGCATTTCCTCTAATCCCGATGGTATAGTTATACCGCTATTGGCGGTCGTCAGAGCCCCTTTAGTGGGAACAGGATGCACCACGAGAAGGTGGGGTTGACATTTGTTAAGGAGAGGCTGTGATGTTACGCATCACCTGACCTTACATCCCAAAATGATATATATATATATATATATATATATATATATATTGTGAGTATTATTTGCATATTTACTTTTATAGCAACACTGAAAACCCAAAAACGTCAGAAATTTCCAGAGTTGCTATTTATTTTTCCGTAACTATTTTTCTTCAGGTCTACCCAGCAAAAGGCCACTTTTCTCTTCACTGTCTTTGCTAAGTTGATGGGTTTGAGTAGCTCGATCTTACGGTGAGGTGATTCTCTTTTCCTGGATGTGATCAAGTTTCAACTGTGCATGTCAATCAAAACTGCAATTCTACTTTCAGTGGAAAATTTGCTGCCCTCTATTTAAAATATCAACATTTAAAGTAAATTAATCCTAATTCCTTTTTTCACTCTCTATGTATTTCTTTTTAAATCAGTAATTTCTATGGTTCGGGTAATGCTGTGGGATCTTGAATATTACAAAATAGTTTTTTGTTTTTTTTTCTTCAATAGTCACCACTGAATTTCTAAGTTCTCTTTCTGATCTATGGGTTGATGAGAACTTTATTTTATCAAACTCTGGAAAATTATTACTTTATAAAATGATATTGTATAATGGCAGTCCCCCCCCTTTTTATGTGTTGACAGACAGATTTTTTGCACTGCCCCACATGAAATTTTTGGGATACTAAGTTTTATATGGATTTCATGTACACTGTTTTTTCTAAGAGACCTATTTTATGCTTATTATAAATAATGGAAACTTTTGTGGAAGTAACAGATTGTCAAAAATAAATAAATAAATAAAAATAATTTTTTTTTTTTACCCACTTAATTATTTTGTTAATCTTTTTATATATGGAAATGAACCAATACTTTATTCCTCCTTTCATTTCAAAGTTGTTTTGATTTTTAATGCCATAAACCTCCATTAATTCTTAATAATTCAGTTCATCCATTGAACCATAAACATAATAAATAGTTTAAGATCACAGACAAAAAAACAAAAACAAAAAAAACATTCACTCATTCCTCTTACAGATAATATAAGAAAAAAAAAATGAAATGGATAAAATCTGAGGATAAAATATGGATACAAATCAAAGCAAAGTAAATAAGATAATTTATGAAATAAAAAAATAAAAAAACAATTTGAAATGAAAGAAGATAAAAAAAATATTGGTTCATTTCCTAGATCAACAAAAAAATAAAGTGGGTAAAACATTTAAATTCTTTTCTGGACAATCTGTCTTACTTTCCAAAAAAGATTTCATTATTAACAATAAGCATAAAACAGGTCACTTAAAAGAAGTGGGTGTATATGAAATAACTATAAAACTTAGTATCCCAAAAATCTCTCAGCATGCAGAACAAAAAAAAAAAATCCTCTTAAACAAAGTCTAAGTGAAACACATAAGAAACTGGCAAAAAATAAAAATAAAAAAATAAGAGAAAAAAAACTGATATGATTCATTGTTTAAAAAATAATAATTTTCCAAAGTTTGACAAAATAAAAATATTATATAAATCCAAAGGTAAGAACTTAAAATTTCAAAAACAGTGACTATTAAAAGAAAAAAAAAAAAAAAAAAGACAGAACTTATATAATCAAGATCTGACAGTACTACCCAAAGCATGAAAATTATTGGTCAAAAAAAAAAAAAAAAAAAGATGTTAATATTTTAAAGGGCTTAAAAGAGAGGCCACCAAAAGTAGAATTGAGGTTTTGATTGGTATGCACAGTTGGAACATGGCCCATACACAGGGAAAGAGACTCACCCCCTACATTAGACTGGGGAGCTTAAACCCATCAACTTAGTAAAGACACAGTGATTAAAGAAGTGGCATTTTGCTCGGTGGACCTGAAGAAGAATACATGCATGTTTGAAAATGTTAATCAAGAACTAAAACGTTGGTGTTTCTGCAGCCCAGCTTTCCCTGTATTCCTTACAAGTTTTTAAATCATATATTTCGTTTTACTTTTGAGAAGAAATAAACAAATTAATAAAGTAATAGACCTAAGCTATATGTAGCATGGAGAACCATGTGTTTGCTATGCCCCAGACATGAAGGGGGGCATATCAGAACTTAAGTAATTATGTAAATAATTTGCACAAATAATGAAAAATGCATTTGTAAATGTCAAAAATACATTTTATATTGTCTTAATTGATTTTGATAGTTTTCACTCCTGCGTTAGGAGTGAGGCATTCTCACTCCTAACACTGCACATATAAGGAGGGAGAATGCCTGGGGATGTCATCAAGAATCCTACCATCACGCGGACAACTTTACAAGAAATCCACCACAGGACTACATACAGCTGGTTGGTTACTGCATTTCACTGTTGTGGGAACACAACTGTCAGCTGATCTGTCAGTCGATAGGAGTGACAGTGGTTGAAGGAAGGTAATATGCATCACTGTAGTGGAATTGGTGCACGTCAGCGGATGTCTGAATGCCTTGATCACAGCATTCGATGGCAACCTGCAGCAGCCCCGCAATCCACAGCACATGCCATTTGACAAGATGTACAGGTAGCTATGGATATGCCCATATCGCCATGGACTATGAATCGCAGAATGGCTGAGGCAGGTTTGTACCTAAGCTGTTCCTAAAGTCATTGATGTGATCAAGATGAAGTCACGAGATCTGTGTCATTTGCCTTTTTGAGTAGAAACTGGGAAGCAATGTGAAAGAAGTTTTCAAAAAAATAAGCACTGTTTTGGAGAAGGAACCACATCCTAAAACAACATATACCACTAGTTTGTGAACTTTGAGATTGGTGATGTGGACCTTAAAAACCAAGACTGTGTGTGTAGGCCACCATCAGTCATCAATGATCATGAGTTGCAGGCATATGGTTGGTTGGTTTGCTGGTTAGACTTTAGTGGTGCTAGGGCCTCAAAGGGCTAAAGAGCTCACAGTCTAATGGTTTAATATTCACAAACATTAAAAAATATTGAAATGAAACAGAACAAGTGGTGTAAAGGGCCAAAAAGACAACAACACGCGATAAAACAACAACACCGGAACTAGGAATCATATGATTAATGTAATAAAAACAATAGAAGAGGGTAACAACGTATGAGATAAAACCAGAACAATTAAAAAGATGTAACAATGATGTGATAAAACATGATATAAAAGGGGTAAAAGGCCGATAAAACAGAAACACAAAACAAAAAACGCAGGTAACACGAAGAAATGATAAAACAGAAGACATGTCGCACTGATCATTTAAATGACTCAGGATCACTGAGTCACCTGGTGGAATTGGTAAAAAAATGCAGAGAATGTTGATGAGCAAAACGATGACATGAACATAAAATATGAACAACAGTTAAAGGTACATCACACGTCCCACACATCAGGGCAGTGTCGTCACACAGCAAATAATGGTGGGTGAAATGACAATGCCCAAAGCAGAGACGTGCGAGTACAGCTTTCTCCCTACGGTGCTGGTGACATGAAGAATTCCAGACACCAAGAACAGGTTTGAGACACAGTTTATTACCCACTTGTTGGTCCCACTGACCCTACCACATTCGCTTGAGATAATCACGAATCAGAAAACGCAAATCCCGGTGAAACAGTGGCAGGGGCGTGACGCCCAAAGAGGAAGCAGATCTAGCAGCCGCATCAGCACACTCATTACCTGAGATTCCAACATGGCCAGGAATCCAGTAAAATTGTATCTGGAAACAGGTCTTAAGTAAGGTACGCAGTAACTGTCTCATGCAACAAAGAAAAGGATGATCAGAAATGTTGGCAGAAGAGAGGGCCTGCAGTACACTCAAAGAATCCATATGTATTATAGCTCGATGATCAGTGCTCGACTGTAGGTGACAAAGGGGAAGATACACAGCATGCATCTCCACTGAAAACACTGTGGCCTCAGCTGGGATCCACGCTACAGAAACATTATCAACACAGACAGCCGTGGATCCAATGACTCCATCCATCTTAGAGCCATCAGTGAAAATGGGAGTATAGTCAGAATGGAGGGAACGACGCTCAGCAAAGAGTTGCTGGTATACTAACGCAGGGGTTCAGGATTTATCATAAGATGCAAGGCTGGAATCAACCACAACACCAAGAGGATGCCATGGAGGATCCTCAAAGCTAATTCTCTCGCCAACAAGAGACAAGTCGAGCCCTGCATCACGAGCTACAGTCACCATACGAAGACCTAATGTTAGAACACAAAAAGGCCGGTTCTAAAATAAACAAGCATGCTGGGGGTCAATAATTGCATTGTATAAAGGATGGTCTGGAAGAGATTGTAGTTTTAAGTTAAAGTGAAGAGACAGCTGCAGACGACGTAATCAAGCAATGGCTCATTCGCATCAGCATAAAGGCTGAAAATTGGGCATGTTTAAAATGCTCCCGTACAGTGACGCAGCGATTGGATGGTGAATGGTATACAAGAGCCGGAGAACAGAACGACGTGCAGAGCCATACACAATACAACCATAATCCAGTTTAGACCATGAGAGAATGATAGATATACATACATACATATCACTAAGCTGTTCTCTGAGATTCAGAGGTTAGCTCCAAAAAGAAATGCAAACTACCAGATATTTTTACTTACTGTTGTTGTATCAAACTTCTCCATTTACAGCAATCCTGACATACAACTCAGGGTTCACTGATATCCATTACATGCCGCACTCAAGATCTTTTATACTTCATACTCAAAATTTGTTTCTCATGCAGACACTCCTGAATCTGATCCACCCATGTCTTCCTTGGCCATCCTCTGCCTTTCCTTCCTGACACTTGGGCTAAAAAGATTTTATTTTTAGTAAGCATCTCATCACTCATTCTTTCAACATGGCCAAACCACCGAAGCATATTGGTCTCCACCTTGCTAACAACATTTTGCTTCACATCTCACAACTGCAACACATCTTCATTCCTCACACAATCAGACCGTGTCTTGCCACAAACCCCATGTAAGTAATGTATTTCTCCAGCACACAAATGACTCCTATGTTTCTTCTGCAGTACCCAGGTTTCACTGCCATACATCAGAGTAGGAACAATTAGTTTCATACACAGCCATGCGGGACTCTCTAGAGAACCATTCATTCCTGTGAAAACCTCCCAGAGCAGCTATGACTTTCAATGAAGAATTCACTCGCCTACTAATTTCACCATCCAATTTGTTCTCTCTGTCAAACATGCTTCTTAAATACAGAAACTCACTCACCTGGTCAATCATAGTGCCATTTATACTTAAATTACATTCAGTGCTACCCGTTCCTCTCTCAAATACCATGACTTTGGTTTTTCCCTTATTTATACTCAATTGGAATTTCATGCAACCTTCGTGCATCTGAGACAACATACTCTGCAAATCACTTTTCTCTGGCAACAGGACAGTGTCATCTGCATACAGCAATCTGCACACACAGATATCACCACGGCATAAACCACTATTATCTATTTTGGCATCACGCATGCATGTGTCCATAAATATATTAAACAGCCATGGTGACATTACACAACCTTGTCTAACTCCTGCACCAATAGAAAACAATTTTGATAAAATACCATTCACTCGTACACAAGCTCTACTACCAGCATGCATGGCTTTTACACTATTAAGTAGATTCCCAGTAACACCATATTCATTCAATACCTTCCACAAAAATGTCCCATTCACTCGGTCGTAAGCTTTCTCTAAATCTATGAAGGCAGCAAAAACTTTCTTACCAACAGCCAGATACTTTTTAATCATCCTGCGTAATGCAAAAATCTGGTTAGTGCAGCCTTTACCAGGCATAAAACCACTCTGAACATCCCACACTTTCTCTGATGTAAGACCCCGTACTTTTTCAATAACAACCTTACCAAATACTTTCCCCGGCACATTTAGTAGCTAATACCACGATAGTTCTTGCATTCAGTATGATTACCTTTTCCCTTATACAAGGGAACAATAATAGCATCCTTCCAATCCCGAGAGACCATTTCTAACTCCCAGCACAACTGACAAATTTCAGTTAACCAGTCAATTACAGAGTCACCACCATATTTCAACATCTCGGCAGTTATGCCATCAACTCCCGGATCCTTACCATTCTGAAGAGATTTCAGATCTTTACACACTACTTCTCTTGAGATCCCTCCTGTGCTTCAATCCCTCATTGTAACATCATCTGCATCTGTCTCAGAATCATTTTTGCTTTCCTGATCTAATAACTAACAGAAGTATTCACATCATCTTTCATTTAACTCATTGGGCTCCCATATCATTTCCACGACCTCATTCTTCACACAACTTACAACTTTGTTTCCCTTATTTTTCCTGAGTCTCATATACTTCCAGAAAGACTTCTTATCTTTCCAAAAAGCCAGTTCATGCCTTTCCACTTTCTCCTTCCTATCTTTTGCCTTACTCTGGCGAACCAGCTCCACGCTTCTTACAGCGATATTCATCCACAGAGACTCTACCTTGCAACATCCCCAAATAGGCTTCCTTCTTTCTCTTTACTGCCTCTTCAATCTCACTTTCCCACCAAGCATCACATGTATTGTTACCCACTATTGTGGTGCCACATACCTCTTTAGCAGCAGTGACAACACGGTTCTTAAAACATTCCCACTTCTTTTCTACATCCCTCTCACCTGACTTCAGCTCCTTCAGTCGTTCTCTGAGTAAGTCAGAATAACACTGATGATCTTCAAGGAGCCTATCAACCTTTATTCTTTCTATCCTGGGCCTCTTCCTATTCCTTTTCCTCCAACCAACATTAAGTTTCACTCGTGACACTACCAAGTAATGATCAGAACCAACATCTGCACCTCACATCACACGGGTGTCAACAACTAAATGTTTCAGACGCTGATCGTAGACAACAAAATCTATCACACTCTTTTGACCAAGAGTACAATTTTCCCAAGTATATGTGTGGATAAGCTTGCGGTTGAAAAACGTATTAGATACACACAAACCATTCTCAATGCAGAGTTCAATTAATCTTTCACCATTATCATTCACACAAGGATCATTAAACTTACCCAGAACATTGTCAAAAATTACATTCTGCACACCTACTCTAGCATTGAAATCCGCTGCTATTATAACTTTTTCTTTAGCACCAAACTGGCTCAAAACAGCTTTTACCTCATTCCAGAAATCTTCCTTCTTATCAGAAGGTTCAGAGTCACAAGGAACATACACAACAACAATTACAATTCTCTGAAGTTTCACTTTCAAACGAATCCAGAGAATTCTCTCACTTACGCAACTATAGTGAATCAAGTTGTTCTTCATCTTTTCACTTAAAATTACACCTACACCAGCCTGTCCTCTCACATTATCCAATACTCCAGACCACACACTCACTGTGCCATTTACTTCTTCTACCCCAAATTCCTTCTTTTTGGTTTCACTTACACAGCACATCCAGTCTATACTTATTCATCTCCTCAATCACCTCACTCATCTTGCCATTTATACCTCTAGTATTCCATACACCAATCTTACATTCACTCAGCTGAGATCTCTTTCTCATACGCCGTTTATAAAGTCTAGATTGATTCCGTGGTGGACCGTCCTTCTCAAGTGCGGTAGGTCCACCTTATCCCACACTTGAGTCATTCTTAGTATTTCTTTTTGTCTTTTTAATCAGGTAAGTACATCAGTGTGGGGGATTAGCCCACAGCTGAGGGTTCCAGTTGGTCATTCAACCTAAGGATTCTGGAACAAAACCCAGTGAGTTGGGGTCTTTTTGCCAATGTCACACAGAACTAGCTGGTACCTCTCCAAGATTCACAGAGGCCCTAATTGCTGTTGTGTGTGCCATTGTTACCACGGAGTGCCCCGAGGAGGCAAACCCATCGCTCACTATGACCACCAGAATGATAGATATGGAATAAATAAATCCTGTCACACCCCATGAGACTGAGGAAAAGATCTTAAGAATTGACATCGCCCTCAGACAGGAAGTCTTTAGCCGTTGGATGTGCAAACGAAACGTGAGCGCACGGTCAATGGTCAGATGAAGGAATTTGGTCTCTGGCAAAACTGGTATGGCTGCATTGTCTAAATGGAGCTCTGAGTCAGGGTGGAGGCCACACCTCAGTCAAAAAGGGACACACACTGCCTTGTTGGGAGAAAGAACGAAACCATTGCTGTTCGCCGCTCTAACAATGTGGTTAATTGCAGACTGCAACTGCCTTTCAATGAAATGCATGCTTGATGACGAGCAGAAGATGTGCAAGTCATCAACATAGACAGTAACAGAAACTACAGGAGGAAGATTTTTTAATAAACAATTAATGTGGAGGATGCACAACGTCACAGATGAAATGTAACCTTGAGGAACTCCTTGTTTTTGATGGGAAAATGCAGAGAGCATCATATCCAAGAGCAGCTGGAACACACGATTATGAAAAAAAATTGCGATGAATGTTGGGAGGTTTGCACGCAACCCACTTTCATGGAGGCCATGGAGAATAACCATGATGCCACGCTCGATCGTAAGCTTTTTCGATGTCAAAAAACACAGACACCAGGTGCTGCCTATGTACGAATGCCTCACGAACAGACTTCTCAAGGTGCAAGAGATGATCATGAGATGAATCTCGTCGTCAAGAGCCACTTCAAGATGATGAAAGTATTTGATACTGTTCTAAAAAATGAATCAACCGGGAATTAACCATGTATTCAAGAACTTTACACAAACAGCTAGTGAGAGCAATTGGATGATAACTAGAGGGAGATTTAGGATCTTTGACTGGATTGGTAAAAAGCAAAACAAAAGTATTTTTGCCAAGATTCTGGGAAACTATGTCCCAACCAAATGCAGTTGAAAAGCACTAAAAGATTCTTGAGAGATGGCTGCGAGAGATGACAGATCATATCATAGTGGATGATCGGGACTGACAGATGTTGCGCCACCCTTAATTGAACCCTGCTGAAAGAGGAGTCATAGTCGCTGTTATGAAAAGGCGCAAAAGAGATTTTCTGGAGTTTCGCAGTTGACTCAAATCTCTGAAAGGAGGAAGGATATGCCAGAGAACTGGAAATAGAGGCAAACGCCTCACCCAAACAATTCGCAATCACCCCAAATTCAGCATATGTGCACCGTTACTATCAAGAATTGAAATCTGGTGGGAACTATAGTTACCCCAGATCTTATGAATCTTTTCCCAAACAGTTTTGGAACTGGCCCATGGATTAATAGATGAAACATACTTAATCTAAGACTCCCTCTTGCTTCGTCGAAGCACCAACCGAGCGTAAGATTTTGCTCATTTAAATGCAACGAGATTAGCATCAGTTGGATAATGCATAAACTGGCACTAAGCCTTATGTTGAGCTCTCCTAGCCACTGCACATTCAGAGGTTCACCAATGCTTCGGATTTCTTGGGAGCATCATTGATGTCTTTGGTATTGAAAGATCCACTACCTGAATGATACACGCTGTAACATCAGTAACAGCTGCATCGATTGACTCCTGGGTCACCATGCCAGAAGATATCACTGTGGACGATGTGAAGACCTCCCATCTGGTGTGATCCATCCTTCATCGAGGAGGGTGGGAGGCAGAAGATGGCACACTCACAATATAAGAAAGTAGAATTGGGAAGTGGTCGTTCCCACGGAGGTCGTTGCACACCGTCCACAACCTATTGGCAATAATCGATGGCGATCCCAAGGCCAAACCAGTCGCACTGAAACTGCATGTAGGCTTGTGGAAGTAAGTGTCAGCACAGGTGTTAAAAAGGCACAAAGAGGTCGAGGACAGAAGGGACTCGATCCTAGGGCCTCGTGTGCTGATACTGACACTACCCCACAAAGGATTATGAGCATAAAGTCACGCACAAAAAGAACAGGTGAAGGCAGCTGATCAACTAAGCTCTCAAGAACGGAGATGCTCATGTCCTCATCTGGCAGCAGACAGACACTGCAAACAGTTAAAAGCACAAACATGGAAATATGTACCGCCACAGCTCACAAAGTTGTCGAGACCGTAACGGGAGAAACCGGAACACTCTGAGGGACAAGAATAGCAACTCCCTTACAGGCTATATCTCCTGACACATTATCTTTCCGAAACACACTGTAGCCTTGAACTGAAAGCAGGTCCAATGGTTCAAGTTTTGTCTCCTGTTGACACAGACACACCAGAGAGTATGACAAAAGCAGACGTTTCACGTTGTCATGACGTAGCCGAAAACCTCGACAGGTCCACTGAATTATTGACATGATGAGTAAAAAGAAGTGAAAGAACTTACAGAAAATCAAACAAAACAAACTGACTGCTAAACGATTTAAGCATCTATCTCCTCTGATGAGTGTTCCGCCAGATGTGGGGCTTTTTATCTGGGGCAATATAGGAGGATACTTTGTTCCATGGAACTTACCGGGATTCTCTCGGTCTTGAGTTTTAGTCTGAGACTTTGGAGAAGCAATGCTCTTCTTCTCTTTGTCTCTTTGGTATTCTTGCCAGAAGAAGCGTCCTGAGTTCCGGTGCTGATGGTGGTAGCACGCTTTGGCGAAGTGGTGGGTGCTGCTTTCAGACCCCTAGCACAAGACTGGAGTGCCTCCAGCCCAGCAGCGATGACATCATCCAGCTGGTAGGGACATTTAGGTGGGATCTGACTTTTTGTTTGAATAGTGACTGTAGACTTGGCAACCACCATTGATGCATATGATCGCAGAGCAGACTGAACAGGAACCGCCCTCCTCCTGCCTCTGGATAAGAAATATTCTCAACTGTTTTTAGCCATTGGATTTCTTTTTCCTCCATCCACTTCAGACACTCCTTAGCTGATGCTGAATGTGAACCCTTGCAGTTCACACAAAACTCGACCTCGGCCGCACAGTCTTGTAAATGATGGTCTGTGGCACCACAGCGTCCACACCAAGGAGCATTCCTGCACAACTGCTATGAGTGACCATAGGTCTGACACTTAAAACATCTCAAGAGGATTAGGGATGTACGGACATACCTCAAGGTGAAGATACCCTGCCTTGGTGGACGTAGGCAGGGAATGGTTAAAATGATGTTGCGAAATGGGACTGACTGCCGATTTCACCTAAAAAGAATATGCCATACACTTGTAACGTGTTGACTCCTCAGTTCTTCCAGAAGTTTTTCCTCGGTATACTCAATTAAATCCCGAGAGGAGACAACACCTCAAGATGTATTAAGGTGGCCATGGGAGGTATTTTGACAGAAGTCTCCAGTAGAAAATTAGTGTTTAGAAGTGTGGTACTGTAGGCCGTAGTGGACATCTCTACAAGAAGGCCTCCAGATTGGAGTTTCTTGATGCTCTTAGGAGAGTTTGCAATGGATGCTTTGTTTATCCAAAATGGACTTTTGGCACTCAAAGGCTTTGAAGGGTCCAATGAGTGCACAAAGAAATAAATGAGCATTCGGAGAATCTGGGACATGCTTCCTAAAGGACGGGGCTGAAACTTCCTCAAACTTCCTCAATACATCATTTACTTTTAGCTTCCTGGGAAACATTTTTGGTTACGAAAAATGCATATCATGAGACAAATTCCTAAGGACTGTCTTATGATAAAACATGCTTTAGATTAAACAAATATAATATCAAAGGTATTGTTTACCTAATATTGAAAAGCATTTCGCACGTTGTCACTCTGTGAGACACGTGCTCCCATCTCAAGATGTCTTATTATGTCACAGGCTTTTGTTAGTTAAAATTTTTTTACAAATAAAACAATTTAGTTAAATATTTTCAGTTAAACACTCACTCAATAGCACAATCAAACATTTAAAATTTTTCATTAATTAAAACAATCTCATTAGAAAAGGCTAGACTCATCGGATCGGGAGACATGGCTCACATAAAAGCTCTTCATCTACGATATCACGGCAAGCATTTTCTATACTCTGGGAACATTATAATCAGACCATCAACTATCTACACGAGGGTTCCTCGCGTGTGGGTAGCCACAGGAGTTGTATGTCGGGAAACGAAGGTAGGGTTGCAGCCTGTACAATGTGTCAGGTGATTCTCCTCAAGTGCGCCATCTATTGGATGAGTTGGTATGTATATTTTTCGTAAATATAATTCTTTTTTCAATTTTAATAGAGATATTGGACTATTACTATCTATTTATAGAAACAAGATGTATTATTGTTAATCCTTTATTAAATGGTGTGATTTTTGTAGCGCTCTTTTTTTTTTTTTTTTTGTCTTTTTTTATGCATTTTTTCTCTTTTTAAAAGTGGCTACCAAGATCTAGAGTAGTGGGGTCTTGTAAATTGCATATTTTATCTTTTTTTTTTTTGTTCGATTATAACACTTTCTGAAATCCTTAATTCTTTTTCATTTGTGTGAGTATTTATAATTTAATATTTTCAAAATCAGGATATTCTTTATGATTAATGTAGTATTGAATAAGAACAGTTTTTTATATGTTGATGTAACCTTTTTATTAATCTATTTTTTGTGCTACCAATGTAAGAGACATGGTACCCAGAACTCTGTGAAACAATAGGAATTTCATATACACCTGCTGATTGTAGTATATTTCTGTTAGATTTTTCTTTATAACCAAGTCACCAATATTTTGAACAGAATGATCAAAAACAATGCTGTGTATCTTCATTAATCTTAAAAATTTCCCAGTCTTTCCTCTAATAAAAGGAAAGGAACCTGGAAATTTATATATATATATATATATTGGTATGTTTTGATTAAAATTCTTTAATTTTTGTTTTGTATTCAAAAAACAACTTTTTAACAGTTTTTGTGTTACATCCATATTGTTCAGTTGTGTTAATAATCCATTGAATTTCTTCTTCTCTGTACTTTCTATTTGAGGAATGTGTGAAGGCATGTTTTACCTAATTTCTAATACTATTTATTTTATGAGTTTTTGGGTGTTCAGATTGACATGGAAGCATTATAGGTACATAGGTTGGCTTTCTAAAAACTCTGTATTCAAAACTTAATTCTTTTTTAATTAGTTTGATATCCAAAAAGGAAATCTTTCCATCTTGTTCAAATTCCAATGTTAATTCAATCTCAGGATAACAAGTAGTATATTTATTCTTCAATATTTCTAGCTCTTGTTTTAATTTAGACAAAATAAAAATGTCGTCTACATACCTACAATAAACGACAAGGGGTTCCGGAAGGTTTTTAATAATTTTGTCTTCAATATCACACATAATAATTTCTGAAAATAAAGAAGATAATGGGGATCCCATTCTTCTCTTGCCTATAGATTTTTTTTTCAAACTCAAAGTAATTGTTATCAGAAATATAGGTTAAAATATTAAATAACTCTTGTAATTGTACATTATTAAACTGAGATTTATCTTTCAATTCTTTAATGACAATGTCTATGGCTTTTGGTACAGGGGTACTCGGGAATAATGATTTAACATCCAAACTTGCCACATATATACCAGATAGTGGAACATTAACAGATTTTATTTTATCTATGAACTCTAAACTGTTTTTTAAACTGTATTCATTATTCATGAAAAAGGGGGCCAAAAATCTGTATAATTTCCTTTCTAAATTTATTAATGGGGGACTTTGATTTTGGAACAATAACTCTTAGAGTTATTGAGTTACAGTGTTATTTTAGAGTTATCTTAGAGTTGAGAACTCTAAGAGTTATTGTTTCAAAATCAAAGTCCCCATTAATAAATTTAGAAAGGAAATTATACAAATTTTTGGCCCCCTTTTTCATGAATAGTGAATACAGTTTAAAAAACAGTTTAGAGTTCATAGAGAAAATAAAATCTGTTAATGTTCCACTATCTGGTATATATGTGGCAAGTTTGGATGTTAAATCATTATTCCCGAGTACCCCTGTACCAAAAGCCATAGACATTGTCATTAAAGAATTGAAAGATAAATCTCAGTTTAATAATGTACAATTACAGGAGTTATTTAATATTTTAACCTATATTTCTGATAACAATTACTTTGAGTTTGATAAAAAAATCTATAGGCAAGAGAAGAATGGGATCCCCATTTATCTTCTTTATTTTCAGAAATTATTATGTGTGATATTGAAGACAAAATTATTAAAAACCTTCCGGAACCCCTTGTCGTTTATTGTAGGTATGTAGACGACATTTTTATTTTGTCTAAATTAAAACAAGAAGAACTAGAAATATTGAAGAATAAATATAATACTTGTTATCCTGAGATTGAAATAACACTGGAATTTGAACAAGATGGAAAGATTTCCTTTTTGGATATCAAACTAATTTTTTTAATTAGAATTAAATTTTGAATACAGAGTTTTTAGAAAGCCAACCTACGTGCCATGCCATGCATAATGATTCCATGTCAATCTGAACACCCAAAAACTCATAAAATAAATAGTATTAGAAATTGCATAAAATGTGCCTTCACACATTCCTCAAATAGAAAGTACAGAGAAGAAGAAATACAATGGATTATTAACACAACTAAACAAATGGATGTAACACAAAAACTGTTAAACAGTTGATTTTTGAATACAAAAAGAAATTGCAGAATTTTAATCAAAACATACCAATATCATCATCATCATCATTGTAAACCATTATCAATCCACTGCTGGACGAAGGTCTCCCCAAGTTTCCTCCACAACGGTCTGTCTTGTGCCAGTCTCCTCCATGTCACCCCTGCATACTTTCGAATTTCATCCACCCATCTCCCATGTGGTCTTCTTCTGGGTCTTTTCCTGTCCCTTGGAATCCAATCTAAAATTTCGGCTGTCCATCGATGATCTGTCCTTCTGGCAGTATGTCCAGCCCATTGCCATTTCAGGGATTTAACTCTGATCATGATGTCTTCCACTCTTGTCATTTTTCGGATCCACGAGTTCCTCTTCTTATCTCTCCTGGTTACACCAAGTATGCACCTCTCCATGCTTCTTTGAGTTGTCTGCAGCCTTTGTATGTCTCTTTTAGTTAAGGTCCACGTCTCTGCACCATAGGTAAGCACTGGAAGGATGCATTGATCAAACACTTTTCTTTTAAGACATAATGGCATATTGCTCTTGAAAATTATGCTGTTTCTTCCAAAAGCTCTCCGGCAAGTTTTGTACGCCGATTAATTTCTTCATCAATGTGACCCTCACTTGATATCTGCTGTCCAAGATAAACGTACGTGTCTGTTATCTCCAGCTTTTCTCCATCAATCGATAAATCTTCATTTCTTGTAAAAGCATTGAACATCACTTTTGTCTTCTGAAAGTTCATTTTTAATCCCACTTCTTTACTCTTGTCAGCAAGTTCCTGGATCATACTCTGCAGCTCTGATGGGCTAGTTGCAAAAATGACAACGTCATCAGCAAAACGAAGGTGGGTTAGATAATCTCCATTAATCTTTATCCCCTTGTTTTCCCAGCTCAGTGACTGAAAAACACCCTCCAATGTGGCATTAAAGAGCTTCGGAGATATGGTGTCACCTTGTCTCACTCCCTTTCCAATTTTTATGTGTGTTGTATTTTCAAACAGCCTAATCTTTGCACTTGCATTTTCATAGATGTTATTAATAAATACCAATATATATCATCATCATCATTGTCAACCATTATCAATCCACTGCTGGACGAAGGTCTCCCCAAGTTTCCTCCACAACGGTCTGTCTTGTGCCAGTCTCCTCCATGTCGCCCCTGCATACTTTCCAATTTCATCGACCCATCTCCCATGTGGTCTTCTTCTGGGTCTTTTCCTGTCCCTTGGAATCCAATCTAAAATTTCGGCTGTCCATCGATGATCTGTCCTTCTGGCAGTATGTCCAGCCCATTGCCATTTCAGGGATTTAACTCTGATCATGATGTCTTCCACTCTTGTCATTTTTCGGATCCACGAGTTCCTCTTCTTATCTCTCCTGGTTACACCAAGCATGCACCTCTCCATGCTTCTTTGAGTTGTCTGCAGCCTTTGTATGTCTCTTTTAGTTAAGGTCCACGTCTCTGCACCATACGTAAGCACTGGAAGGATGCATTGATCAAACACTTTTCTTTTAAGACATAATGGCATATTGCTCTTGAAAATTATGCTGTTTCTTCCAAAAGCTCTCCAGGCAAGTTTTGAACGCCGATTAATTTCTTCATCAATGTGACCCTCACTTGATATCTGCTGTCCAAGATAAACGTACGTGTCGGTTATCTCCAGCTTTTCTCCATCAATCGATAAATCTTCATTTCTTGTAAAAGCATTGAACATCACTTTTGTCTTCTGAAAGTTCATTTTTAATCCCACTTCTTTACTCTTGTCAGCAAGTTCCTGGATCATACTCTGCAGCTCTGATGGAGTAGTTGCAAAAATGACTATGTCATCAGCAAAACGAAGGTGGGTTAGATAATCTCCATTAATCTTTATCCCCTTGTTTTCCCAGCTCAGTGACTGAAAAACACCCTCCAATGTGGCATTAAAGAGCTTCGGAGATATGGTGTCACCTTGTCTCACTCCCTTTCCAATTTTTACGTGTGTTGTATTTTCAAACAGCCGAATCTTTGCACTTGCATTTTCATAGATGTTATTAATAATATTAATGTATGCATCTTCAATACCGCAGGTTTTCAGAGCCATTGTAACTGCTGATGGTTTCACCGAATCAAAGGCTTTTTCATAATCGATAAAAGCCATGCACAATGGAAGTTCATATTCCCTCGCTCTTTCAATTAGTTCTCTCAGCACGTGGATATGATCTATTGTGCTGTAGCCACTCCTGAATCCAGCTTGTTCTCTCGGTTGAGCCATGTCCAGTGTTACCTTCAAGCGGTGTGAAAGAACTTTAGTGAAGATTTTATAAACTACTGATAGGAGGCTGATAGGTCTGTAGTTTCCGAGATCCTCAATGTCACCTTTCTTATGTAGCAGGATCATTGTAGCGGTGTTCCAATCCTCAGGAATCTTTCCTTCATTAAGGCATCGAGTGAAAATTTGGGCGAGTACTGTTTCGATTTCTCCACTTGCTTCTTGTATGATGTCTACAGTAATTCCATCTTCTCCTGGAGCTTTTCCCCGCTTCATGTTCTTGATTGCATGTGCAACTTCTGCTGGAAGGACTGGAGGAACTCTGGTACTGGTATCTTTCATGATGTCTGGAGTGCATATATCATCCCTTTCATATAATTTGGAGTAGAAATCTTTCACTCTTGTCAAAATTTCGCCTCTATTTCTTGTTACAGAACCATCTTCTTTTCTCAGTGCCATAATCTGTTTTCTTCCCTTACTGAGATGTCCCTTTGCTATCTTTAGGCTTTGGTTGTTTTCAATTGCTTTCCTCACTAGTTCACAGTTGAATTTCCTTACGTCTTCAGTGATACTTTTCTTACTGTCTTGCATAGCTCTATATATTCCACTTTGGAAGTCACATCTTCTTTAGTTGTCCTCATCTCTCTTCTTTTTGCATCAACATTTTGGTTTTTCCTGATAATTTGTTCACATGCAACTTGTTCTTAGACCCAGCTAATTTTGTTGCTGTTTCCATAAGAGCTTTGGTTACTTTTCTGTTAACTTCAGAGATGTCCACTTCTTCCGATGTTAGGCCTTCTAAAGCAGAGAACCTGTTCTTCAGTTCTAACTTGAAGGTATTATGGTGTTTTTTAAGGTTGGTTATGTCAATAGATTTTGTTTGTCTTATGAGCTTGCCACGTTCAAGTTTAGTGTTGAGGTGCATCTTACATCTCACCAATCTATGGTCACTACCTGTGTTGAACTTGTTTAGCACACTGCAGTCTTCTATGACGAATTTTTTGTTACACATAATAAAATCAATTTCACTTGTCGTCCCATTTGGATGTCTCCATGTCCATTTCATGTGTGGCTTTTTCTTGAAGAAGGAGTTCAAGATGAAAAACCCTTCTGCCTCTGCAAACTCAACGAGAGTATTTCCACGCTGGTTTCTGTTGCCATGACCGAATTTACCTACTGAAGTTTCATTCTGTTGCCGTTGCCCTATTTTTGCATTGAAATCTCCCATAATTATTTTCAAGTGCTGCTTACCTTTATTATTTAGATGACAAATTTCCTCATAAAATTCTTCAATTTCTTCTTCAGGATGACTTGTGGTGGGTGCATAAGTTTGAATAATTTGAGCCTGGTATCTTTTCGAGAGTTGGATAACAAGTCGTGCAGCTCTGTCAGAGGAACTTTCAACTTCTACAACTTTATCCTTCAGTTTCTTGTTTATTATAAATCCAACACCACTAGTTCTGCCAGTATCTGTCCCACGATAGTAGAAGAGATGTCCACTTCTCAGTTCGATGAGATCTTCTCCTTTTCTCCTTACCTCACTTAGCCCCACAATGTCCCACTTGATCCTTTGTAGTTCCTCTTCCAATTCAAGAAGCCTTGAATCAGAAGATAGGGAGCGTCCATTGTAAGTAGCCAAGGTCAGCATCAGATGGCAGCCTAGTCCGGTCCTCCGGGGATTCTTAGCACCCTCTGCCTTCATGTCGCACTGGCCGCTGCCTTGGCCAGGTACATTCCAGCTGACGGAGACTGAGGGCCAAGATTTAAGTTGTGGAATCATTTTGGAGGGGTTTGGCCATAACTCACCACGCTGGCCAAGCGGGTTGGTGAGTGTGGGATAGAATTTCCTCTAATCCCGATGGTATAGTTATACCGCTATGGGCGGTCGTCAGAGCCCCTTTAGTGGGAACAGGATGCACCACGAGAAGGCGGGGTTGACATTTGTCAAGGAGAGGCTGAGATGTTACGCATCACCTGACCTTACATCCAATATATATATATATATATATATATATATCATCATCATCATCATTGTCAACCATTATCAATCCACTGCTGGACGAAGGTCTCCCCAAGTTTCCTCCACAACAGTCTGTCTTGTGCCAGTCTCCTCCATGTCACCCCTGCATACTTTCGAATTTCATCCACCCATCTCCCATGTGGTCTTCTTCTGGGTCTTTTCCTGTCCCTTGGAATCCAATCTAAAATTTCGGCTGTCCATCGATGATCTGTCCTTCTGGCAGTATGTCCAGCCCATTGCCATTTCAGGGATTTAACTCTGATCATGATGTCTTCCACTCTTGTCATTTTTCGGATCCACGAGTTCCTCTTCTTATCTCTCCTGGTTACACCAAGTATGCACCTCTCCATGCTACTTTGAGTTGTCTGCAGCCTTTGTATGTCTCTTTTAGTTAAGGTCCACGTCTCTGCACCATACGTAAGCACTCGAAGGATGCATTGATCAAACACTTTTCTTTTAAGACATAATGGCATATTGCTCTTGAAAATTATGCTGTTTCTTCCAAAAGCTCTCCAGGCAAGTTTTGTACGTCGATTAATTTCTTCATCAATGTGACCCTCACTTGATATCTGCTGTCCAAGATAAACGTACGTATCTGTTATCTCCAGCTTTTCTCCATCAATCGTTAAATCTTCATTTCTTTTAAAAGCATTGAACATCTCTTTAGTCTTCTGAAAGTTCATTTTTAATCCCACTTCTTTACTCTTGTCAGCAAGTTCCTGGATCATACTCTGCAGCTCTGATGGGCTAGTTGCAAAAATGACTACGTCATCAGCAAAACGAAGGTGGGTTATATATATATATATATATATATAAATTTTTAGGTTCCTTTCCTTTTATTAGAGGAATAACTGGGACGTTTAAGATTAATGATGATAAACAGCATTATTTTTTGTCATTCTGTTCAAAATATTAGTGATTTGGTTATAAAGAAAAAATCTAACAGAAATATACTACAATCAGCAGGTGTATATGAAATTCCTATTGTTTCACAGAGTTTTGGGGACCATGTCTCTTACATTGGTAGCACAAAAAATAGATTAATAAAAAGATTACATCAACATATAAAAAACTGGAAGAAAAAAAGAAGAAAATACTGCACTTATTCAATATTGCATTAATCATAAACAATATCCTGATTTTTAAAATATTAAATTATTAACTACTCACACAAACGAAAAAGAATTAAGGATTTCAGAAAGCATTACAATCGAACAAAAAAAAAAAAAAAAAAAGAAGAGAAAATATGCAATTTACAGGACCCCACTACACTAGATACAGCTTGGATGTCACTTATAAAAAGAGAAAAAAAAAAGAGCATTAGAAAAATCACACCATTTAATAAAGGACTAGCAATAATACATCGTGTTTCTATAAATAGATAGTAATAGTCCAATATCTCTATATTAAAAATGAAAAAATAATTGTACTTACACATGATATACCCACCAACTCATCCAATAGATGGCACACTTGAGGAGAATCACCTGACACATTGTACAGGCTGCAACCCTCCCTTTGTTGCCCGACATACAAGTCCTGCGGCTACACACACGCGAGGAACCCTCGTGTAGATAGTTGATGGCCTGATTATAATGCTCCCGGAGCATAGAAAACGCTTGCCGTGATATCATAGACGAAGAGCTTTTATGTGAGCCATGTCTCCCGATCCGATGAGTATAGCCTTTTCTAATGTGATTGTTTTAATTAATGAAAATTTTTAAATGTTTGATTATGCTATTGAGTGAGTGTTTAACTGAAAATATTTAACTAAATTGTTTTATTTGTAAAAAAATTAACTAACAAAAACCTGTAGCATAATAAGGCATCTTGAGGTGGGAGCACATGTTCCACGGAGCGACGACGTGCAAAATACTTTTCAATATTAGGTAAACAATACCTTTGATATTATATTGTTTAACATTATTGGTATCCATAAAGAAATAGAAAGAATTCATCCGCAGACTTCCCTATACACTATGGAGCCCAACATGGGAGAGCCAGAGGTCTGCAAGCCCAAAAAGACGCATGACACGGCTCTAGGGTTGAGTGGCGGATATAGCAAGTTGGTAGGGCAGACATGCACTCGGCGAGTACCTAGAGTTTCCTGAATCTTGGAACACCCCTTTGGCATGCCCACACTATCCCCAGACTCACCCTGTCATACGCAATGACAAGCCATTAGAAGTCTGGACTCACACAGATCTGATTGACTAGGAGTGGGTTAGCTCCTAGCCACCCGTTTTGGGTGAAGCAGGGTGCAAAGAGGAGTGTTGGTAGCTGGCGACAACTACACCCCGGCCGCCAGAAACGTCAGCCTCCAGCATCCCCTTTTCCACCTTACAGGTCAATACACACAGCAAACATGCAGGTAGGTCTAGCTAACCAGCCTGGAAAAACAAAGAGGGAAACATAAAATGGAGAATAAAGGAATGAGAACAAGAAACTAAACTCAGGCGCTGGTGTATAATCACAACCTCAGCAACCTACAACTGAGGCGGGTGCATGTCAAGATAACAACAAAAGCTAAGAAATAGGAAAACATCATACAATAGAAGTCGGCTTGGGCCATGGGGTCACCACTCCCCATCAGCTGGATGAACAGCTGTCTCTGCGGTGATATTATCACACAAATATGAAAGGACAAGATGTTCCATCACAAGGTCAGCTCAGGCAGTGGAGATGCTACTACCCAAATAACTGGAAAACCAGTTATCCCCGTGCGGGGACAGGCATCTGCGGAAGTGGATCAATGCCAAACTGTGCGAGAGCTTGCAGACAAGTTTGACGTCTTTGTTGCAACTGTTTCTTGCCACCTGCATGTGATTGGGAAAGTCAAGAAGCTGGATAAATAGGTGCCAAATGAATTGAGCGAGAAAACAAAGCACGTCGATTTGTGCACCCCTCTCTTCTCAAGCACCTCAAGGTACAAGTTCCTGGTTCAGATCCTAATGCGTGATGAAAAATGGATCGCATACAACAGCCACAAGTGGTAAAGATCATGGGTCAACATTGGTGAACCCCGCAGCATCTTCGCAAACTGTTACAGCACCAGACGAAAGTCGTGACCATTACTTGGTGGACCACAACCAGCTTAATCCACTGCAGCTTTCTCAAACTGGAACAGACCATTATGTCTGCCATGTACTGCTCAGACTTGGAACTGGTGCACAAGAAGTTGATGAATGAGCATCACAACATGGTCAAAAAGTCAGGCATTCTGCTGTTGTGTGATAATGTGTGGCTGCATATGGCAAAGGTGATGAACAAGGAGACAACCAGGAAACTTGGATATGAGGTTCTTGAACATCCTCCATATTCTCTGGACGTCATTCCAACTGAACACTGTCTTTTCAAGCATTTGGATTGCTACTTAGTAAAAGTGCCTCCAAATCAGACCACTGCGAAGCAAGTCTTTCGCAAGTTTGTGAGGTCCTACTCCCATGATTTCTTTAAAAAAGACATCTACAAGGTTCCTGATCTTTAGCAACATTGTGTAGATGCTAATGGTTTTTATGTTGATTGACTGTGTTGAGTTTGTACAACGTTCTAATCTGTTGAAGTTCCTGATTTTCTCAATTCATATGTAACAACTTAATAAAACTAGGATCAATATTTTTGATTTTCTCTACTATTTAAACTGAGCTTTTGATGGTGTGAACAACTCTTTTCATAGAATAGGAGGAACAAAATTGTTATTACATTTTTCTAAATCTCAATGGTATTTTATGAAACACTCAAACAAATATACACAACATTTCTTACAGCACATCGCACGGTTTAAAATTTCATGACTAGTTGCAGTCATAAAAACACTATTTAATTAATGATAATTGTAATTTTCTAAATCAGAAAAATTAAATACTACTTATTATTTTACAATGTAGAACACTACATACCAATCAATTTTCCTTCCAGTCTGAATCCACTGTTTCAGCAAATATTCATAATAGCTGTCTGCTCTAGCACCAACTGTTATAGTTGATGTAGAACGGAACTGTCCACTTTCAGCATTGATGTACATTGGTATCAAGCCATCCTTTTTTGCCAATGAATGCAGATGCTGAGAAACTTTAAAAGCTGCTTCCTGAAGGTAAAAAGAAAAAAAGGCACCAGTTATTTGAAGCATTAACTTGATGAGCCAGTTCATTCAAGACTGCATGAGTACATACAAAATTTATCAATAAATGTTCAACAATCAAATTAAACAGAAATTCATTTGAATATTAAATAACTCAAAATTAATCTTATTTCAATACTGAAGCAATCTCAAACCATATCTTGATTAACAGCCACATTTGGTTTTCCTTGGAAGAATTCTCTCCATTCTCTCCAATATCTTTTTCAATAATGAGATTTTATTTGGTTTCAGCTGAAACAAATATAAATACACAGTCGTATCAGAATAACATGGCCACCTACCTAATAATGGGAATAACCACCCTTGGCCTGGATGACAGAGACGAAACGGAGTGGCATGGACACAATGAGGCCCTGGAAAGCTGCTCGAGTCACACGTGCTCATTCGGACTGCAGCAGAGCACGGAGATTCTGCAGATGACATGGTTGTGGGTTGGCACGTCAAACCTGTTGATCCAAATAGTCTCACAAGTGCTCTATGGGATTGAGGTCAGGCTATTTCACTGGCCAAGGGAGAATGGAGACATTGCTGTCATGTTCCTGAAACCAGTCACGCATCCCCATAGCACATGGGTCAAAGTAAACTAAATCTCCACGACTAAACTTTTACGGGTGGACATAGATATAATTTCTCACGCGGGGGGGGGCGCTATAGAGTGACATACATGAATATAAAATTTGAAGCAACGTACATAAATCGTGTAACGTACTATAGTGATGTGCAGAAATATAAAATTTGAAGAATATACCTATATAATTGTTTTTTTCTTTGAAGAAAGTACAAATGAACTCTATTTCAGGGCTTTTGCACTGCATGGAACTCCCAAAAAGGTAATGAAGGCTCAATTATACAAACGCTTATGTTATACAAACATGTAACTTGCAACACCACTTACTAGTCAGGACTTGAAAAACTGCTTTATACTTGGCTGGATTTTGACTTTTTGGTCTGCACTTTTTCTTCTGCTATCTTTCTTTTAGCTGGAACTGGCATGCTTACCGATCTATATAGAAGTGACTGTTTTCACCTCTCGTGGGTTTACAGAATGCCTTATGTATTGGCAAGTTTTTTGTCATATTTACTGATGGTGTTTTCAATTTTGCACTCATTTTTGTTTGTTCACTTTTTACTTGGGGTTTAAGACTTTTGGAAATTGTTTTTTTAGGGGGCTGAGACTTAGATTTCATTACTTGTATGACTGGTTTACCCTGTTTTCTTTATCCAGTTTTTCTTCTAGTTTTGGTTGTGGCATAAGTTTGCAAGCATTTTCTTTGCTCCTCTACAGCATTTAATTTTTCGCTTTTGGAATGCTTTTGGTATTCAATATATGCATTGAGACAAGATTTTCACACTTCATCCGATACTTCAAGTTTTGTTGCTTTAGTACCATAACTCTTTAGCATATTTTTACACAAGATACAGCTTCATAATTGGGCACCTTCAACCTTTATCTGTCACAGGTGATGATATCATCCATTATGCTAAACGCTTTCAACAACGGGGCCAGAAAATATACTTAAAAGTGCTTTCACCAGCCTTGCTATCATCTTATAATGGAGACCATCGATATCTGAATCCAAAGTCACATCCTGCAGGGAAAAATTAAAGACCGCCAATCAACATCTATTCTGTAGTTTCTATGATTCTCCATCAGATTCATGGTTTCCATTTGGTCAACATGAGAATCAACTGCCAGCATTTTCACCTCCTCTTGAAATTTGTCAAGGCTTTTTGCAGAAATGACATTTGGCAATGACTTGGCCAAAAAATGGAAAGCTGCAAGTGTTGAGGTTTTTTTGCGTTGCGAAGGATGAAGTGCAGAGAGACTTTTAAGGATTTTGTTTCGAAGTGGCAACTTTTTCTGCAGTGCTTTAGTTGTAGCAATATATGCATCTCTAAGCTTTGTGTAAAATGCTGACACCCATGGACACTTAGCTAATGTTGCACTTGTGACAAGGGGGCTATATGTACCCACAGACAAATACTTGTTGCTCAACAGCAAACTCACACCATGCAAATCAAATTGGAGAAATTCATTCACATTTGTGGGCACACATTCTACTCGGACAAAGGAAGCAACAAATTTTTTCACCAAGTCAAACATTTCCACATGTAAGCAGTGAATAATTGGTTTCTCATGTTGACAGAACTTGCGAAATTTTTGGAACTTTGGAAGGATTTGTAAGTACAATCCACACATAACTTGCAGCTTAGTCCGGTGATGGAATAACTGAAGCAATATTCGGTTCAGCCTTTCCGATTGTGATATTGACTGAGACACACGAAAATTCTGCAGGTGAGATTGTACCGATTCAATAGAGCCCTTCTGAGCACAGGATACCTTACATGACTTATAAATGCTTTCAACTGTGTTTTTGTACAACTTCTTTTCTTCAGGATCAAGGAAACTGTAAAAATATACTGTGAGAGCATTTTTCAGTCTGTTTACACGCTCCACAACTGGCAAAACCTGCAAAAAGCGAGATGGAAATGGCCTAAGAATCCTCAAAATGTTTTCACAATTCAGAGACTGCTGCATATCATTAAACAGTTGTCTGGCTTTGGGAGATTTTTCAACATAAACAAATATATCCATACAATACTGCTCAACATCTGAAATAGAACAAAATCGCTGAAAAATATCTTTGAAATATTGTGAACAATGTGAACAGGATCACCTTAAATATCAAGCAAATGTGGGTTACCATCATCACCGAATTGCAATGTTTCTACTCCCGATTTTACACCACTCATTGTTGCACAGCTATCCATCAAACACGAAATAACAGAAGAGAGCTCAAAATTATTTTTTGCCAAAATTCTCTTGATTACATTTGATACATTTGCAGAATTTTCAATATTTTCATCTGCTGATCCTAAATGTGTTGTAATAACTTTTTTTAGTGTCTCATGATAAAATCTTATCATAATGCTTACAATTTTTACACAGCTGTTGCTTGTTGCTTCATCAATGTTAATGGAAAAAAATCCACCACTGGCATGGACAGAATGCTGATGTTCAGAAAGCATACCTTTTGCTAAACCATACGTATTAATGCAAGTAGCACTAGTTGCTGAGAGGCTTAATCTATTCAGTGCAGGTTTATCTTGTCCTAAGCTTTGGGCAAAGGCAACTAGTTCTGGTGCAAGTGAAAAAGGCAAACAATGTTCACTCACGAAAGCAGCTGTCACGGCTCTCAGACCAGTATGTGTAATTCTGTCACACATACTCTTGCATGCTGCTCTTTCAGTTGCTCTAGGAAATGTTTGCGTAAATGAACGGGCCACCATAGCCTTCTGATGCTGTGAATCTCACTGTGGACCCGAAGAACTTTTTTACCATTGTTTCCATTATGACAGTGTTTTTCCACGACACACAATAACAATGTCCAGGTTATCCGATTTTGCGACACCATTCCAAATACTTGCATACTTTTTTGTCAGCTTGCTTCAACCAATCCCATTTCCACTTATTGTTCACACCAGCTTCCAGCTGCTTCAATTTCTCAGAGTTATTTTCTGTAATGAATTCCATTGTTGCAGTGTACTTAATGTCTTACGTCTCACGCATGAATAAAAAAAAAAAAAAAACTCACGTAAATAAAAAGCTTACATGCAAACACGTGTTGACGCAAAATGACAAAACTGGATGATGCATAAATCCGTAATGTTTTCCCCTTTCAACACATTCTTCGAAGAGTAGTACTTCTTACTAGACTAGCCTAACAATAGCCCTGCAACTGCTCATTAACAATAAAATGCACAAACAAAGAAATGCAATCCAAAACGCAAACACCTGCATGCGCCAGCAAGGAGAAACAAATAGCTCTTCCTTCGGGACTGGCGAACTCCCCTCAGCGCATCGCTGGGTGGTATATCATCTCATGGTCTTCGTGAACTCAACTAGATGCCGGAATCCAAAGGGAGCTGAAGGAATTACATACTGGGGAACGTCACACGTCTTGGCCCCGAGAGAAAGAGAACAGAACCCCATCCAAATTCGTTTAAATATTGATGTGGCACAAATGCGCATAAACGATCCTTCCTCGTCGGTGCGGAAAATTTATTTTATGTTTTCAGTAAAAAAAAACAACCAGAATCTGATTGTTCTTGTTACGGCAAAGAGTTTGATTGAGACGGAGTGTGTCTGACTGAATGAACAACGGTGATGGAGTTTCCGTCGTATGACGGAATACTTTTACCCATGCCATAGCAGCGTGACATGGTGCATTGTCCTGTTGGTAGACACCATCACCACCAGGGTAAATGTCCAACATGAAGGGATGCACGTGGTCAGCAAGGATGGACAGGTAGCCACTGATGTTCAGGGACCCATCCAGTGGTACCAGTGGTCCAAGGTCATATCAGGAAAACATCCCCACAGACATGCACACTGCAATCACCAACATGTACTTGACCGACAAACACGTCCAGGTGTTGGTTCTCGTGTGTCTGACGCTGTATTCGCCACCGCCCGTCATTTCTGTGGAGTAGAAACCTCGATTCGACCGGGAAGGCAACCTTTTTTCACTCTTCCACTGTCCAATGATGGTAGTCCCGTGCGAACTGCAGGCAGCGTTGCCGATGGACCTGGGTTAACATGGGCGCCTTGATGCAGCGTCAACTCCAGAGACCCATGCATAACAGGGTTCGCTCTATTGTTATCGGGGTCACATACCTGGGTACCCCAGAGTTCATTTGCACGGTCAATTGCTGCACTGTTGCACTTCGATTTCCCTTTACCAGTCGACGGAGATGATGTTCTCCTCTGGGGTCGAGGGCATTTAGGGCTTCATAGTTATGATGTTGGGAGGTACTCGGTGTACCAGCGGTCCATTCTCGGTATACCCTTACAACAGCACCTCGTGAACGGCCCACAAAGTCTGCTGTTCCTGAGATGCTTCCACCCTTAGCATGGTACCCGATGATCATTCATTTTTGAATGCCTGTTAAATCACTACCAGTGCTATTCGTGTTCACGTCATGCACTATGGCTCATCTGTCCTGACGGGCCGTTTACATCTCTGGGTGGTCGACCTTGTCATGAGCACTCTGTGACACGCCAGGACGGGGAAAACCGCAATTCCGGAGGGGGCCATATTTTTCTGATATGACTGTGTACACATCTGCAACACACCTTCATTCCTCACATGATTAGAGAGCATGTCCTGCCACAAAACCTTCATAAGTAATGCATCTCTCCAGAACACAAACCACTTCTACATCTCTTTTGCAGTATTCAAATTTCACTGCCATACATCAGAATAGGAACAATTGCACTTTCATACACAGCCCTTCAGGACTTTCTAGAGAACCCATCATTCCTGTAAAATCCTTTTAATGCAGCTATGACTTTTAATGAAGAATTCATTCACCTACTAATTTCACCGTCTAATTTGTTCTCTCTGTCATACATACATACATACATACATATACAATAAGCTGTTCTCTGAGATTCAGAGGTTAGCTCCACAAAGAAATACAAACTACCAGATAAATTTTTAACTGATTATTTACTTACTGCTGCAGTATCAAACTTCTCCATTTACAGCGATCTGGACACACACCTCGTGTTTCACTGATATCCATCACACAACGTACACAAGACCTTCTATACTTCATACTCATAATCTTTTTCTCATGCACACACTCCTGAATCTGATTCTCCCATGACTTATTTGGCCTTCCCCTGCCTTTCCTTCCTGCCACTCTGGCTAAAGGAATTTTCTTAGTAAGCATCTCATCACTCATTCTTTCAACATGGCCAAACCACCGAAGCATAGTAGTCTCCACCTTGCTAACAACATTTTGCTTCACATTACACAACTGCAACACATCTTTGTTCCTCACACAATTAGAATGTGTCTTGCCACAAAACCCCAGTAAGTAACGCATTTCTCCAGCACACACGTCCCCTTCTTTGGTAGTACCCAGGTGTCAATGCCATAAATCACGGTCATGTGGAAGAAACCATTATTTATGTGAAAAACCTCCCAAAGCAGCCATGACTTTTAATTAAGAATTCACTCGCCAACTAATTTCACCATCCAATTTGTTCTCTCTGTCAAACAAGCTTCCTAAATACACAAACCCATTCACCTGGTCAATCACTGTGCCATTTAGACTTATATTACATTCATCGCTAACAGTTCCTTGCTCAAAAACCACAATTTTGGTTTTCCCTTATTCATTCATACTCAGTTTAAATTTCATGCAAACTTCGTACATACGGGACAACATACTCTGCAACTCACTTTTGACCTCTGCCAACAGCACTGTCATCCCCATACAGCAATCTGTACACATGGATACCAACAAGACATAAACCAGTATTGTCCATCTTGGCATCAAGTATGTGAGGTCTGTGGCACCACAATAGTGGGTAACAATAGAGGTGATGCTTGGTGGAATAGTGAGATTGAAGAGGCAGTACAGAGAAAGAAGGAAGCCTATTTGGGGATGTTGCAAGGTAGAGTCTCTGAGGATGAATATCGCTGTAAGAAGCGTGAAGCTGCTAAGCTGGTTCACCACAGTAAGGCAAAAGATAGGAAGGAGAAAGTGGAAAGGCATGAACTGGCTTTTTGGAAAGATAGAAAGTCCTTCTGTAAGTACATGAGACTCAGGAAAAATAGGGGAAACAAAGTTGTAAGTTGTGTGAAGAATGAGATCGGGGAAATGATATGGGAGCCCAATGAGTCAAGTGACAGATGGGGTGAATACTTCTGTGAGTTATTAGATCAGGAAAGCAAAGATGATTCTAAGACAGATGCAGATGATGTCCCAATGAGGGATGAAAGCACAGGAGAGATCTCAAGAGAAGAAGTGTGTAAAGCTCTAAAATCTCTTCAGAATGGTAAGGCTCCGGGAGTTGATGGCATAACTGCCGAGATGTTGAAATATGGTAGTGACTCTATAATTGACTGGTTAACTGAAATTTGCCTTGTGCTGGGAGTTAGGAATGGTCCCTCGGGATTGGAAGGATGCTATCATTGTTCCCTTGTATAAGGAAAAGGTGATCAGACTGAATGCAAGAACTATCGTGGTATTAGCCTACTGAGTGTGCCAGGGAAAGTGTTTGGTAAGGTTGTTATTGAAAAAGTACGGGGTCTTACATCACTGAAAGTGTGGGATGTTCAGAGTGGTTTTATGCCTGGTAAAGGCTGCACTAACCAGATTTTTGCATTACGCACGATGATTGAAAAGTATCTGGCTGTTGGAAAGAAAGTTTTTGCTGCCTTCATAGATTTAGAGAAAGCTTACGACCGAGTGAATAGGACACTTTTGTGGAAGGTATTGAATGAATATGGTGCTACTGGGAATCTACTTAATAGTGTAAAAGCCATGTATGCTGGTAGTAGAGCTTGTGTACGAGTGAATGGTGTTTTATAAAAATTGTTTTCTATTGGTGCAGGAGTTAGGCAAGGTTGTGTAATGTCACCATGGCTGTTTAATATATTTATGGATGCATGCATGCGTGATGCCAAAATAGATAATAGTGGTTTATGTCTTGGTGATATCCGTGTGTGCAGATTGCTGTATGTGGATGACACTGTTCTGTTGGCAGAAAGCAAAAGTGAGTTGCAGAGTATGTTGACTCGGATGCGCGAAGTTTGCATGAAATTCAAACTGAGTATAAATAAGGGAAAAACCAAAGTTATGGTGTTTGAGAGAGGAACGGGTAGCACTGAATGTAATGTAAGCATAAATGGCACTGTGATTGACCAGGTGAGTGAGTTTGTGTATTTAGGAAGCATGTTTGACAGAGAGAACAAGTTGGATGGTGAAATCAGTAGGCGAGTGAATTCTTCTTTGAAAGTCATAGCTGCTCTGGGAGGTTTTCACAGGAATGATGGGTTCTCTAGAGAGTCCCGCATGGCTGTGTATGAAACTGTAATTGTTCCTACTCTGATGTATGGCAGTGAAACCTGGGTACTGCAGAAGAAACATAGGAGCCGTTTGTGTGCTGGAGAAATGCGTTACTTACATGGGGTTTGTGGCAAGACACGATATGATTGTGTGAGAAATGAAGATGTATTGCAGCTGTGTGATGTGAAGCAAAATGTTGTTAGCAAGGTGGAGACCAATATGCTTCAGTGGTTTGGCCATGTTGAAAGAATGAGTGATGAAATGCTTACTAAGAAAATCTTTTCAGCCCAAGTGGCGGGAAAGAAAGGCAGAGGAAGGCCAAGGAAGACATGGGTGGATCAGATTCAGGAGTGTCTGCATGAGAAAAAGATCACGAGTATGAAGTATAAAAGATCTTGTGTACGGCGTGTAATGGATATTAGTGAAGCACGAGTTGTATGTCAAGATTGCTGTAAATGGAGAAGTTTGACACGACAACAATAAGTAAAAATATCTGGAAGTTTGTATTTCTTTTTGGAGCTAAGCTCTGAATCTCAGAGAACAGCTTAGTGATACATATATCAAGTATGCATGCATCCATAAATATATTAAACAGCCATGGTGACATTACACAACCTTGTCTGACTCTTGCACCAATAGAGAACCATTTTGATAAAACACCATTCACTCGAACACAAGATCTACCGCCAGCATACATGGTTTTTACTCAATTAAGTAGATTCCCAGTAACAACATATTTATTCAATACCTTCCACAAAAGTGTCCTATTTATTTGGTTGTAAGCTTTCTCTAAATCTATGAAGGCAGCAAAAACTTTTTACCAACAGCCACATACTTTTCAATCATCATGCGTAATGCAAAAATTTGGAGAGTGCAGCCTTTACCAGGCATAAGATCACTCTGAACATCCCACACTTTCTCTGATGTAAAGCCTCGTACTCTTTCAATAATGACCTCACCAGACACTTTCCCTGGCACACTCAGTAGGCTAATACCATGATAGTTCTTGCAATGAGTCTGATCACCTTTTCCCTTATACAAGGGAACAATAATAGCATCCTTCCAATCCCGAGGGACCATTCCTAACTCCCAGCACAACTGGCAAATTTCAGTTAACCAGTCAATTACAGAGTCACCACCATATTTCAGCATCTTGGCAGTTATGCCATCAACTCCCAGAGCCTTACCATTCTGAAGAGATTTTAGAGCTTTACACACCTCTTCTCTTGAGATTCCTCTTGTGCTTCCATCCTTCACTGAGACATCATCTGCTTCTGCCTGAGAATCACCTTTGCTTCCTTGATCTAATAACTCACAGAAGTATACACCCCATCTTTCACTTAACTCATTGTGCTCCCATATAACTTTACCAATTCTATTCTTCACACAAATTAAAACTTTGTTTACCCTACTTTTCCTGAGTCTCGTGTACTTACAGAAAGTTTTCCTATCTTTCCAAAAATCCAATTCATGCCTTTCCACCTTCTCATTCCTATCTTTTGCCTTACTCTGGTAAACCGGTGCAGCTTTTTCATGCTTCTTATAGCAATATTCATCCACAGAAACTCTACCTTGCAACATCCCCAAAATAGGCTTCCTTCTTTCTCTTTACTGCTTCTTCAATCTCACTATTCCACCAAGCATCACCTCCATTGTTACCCACTATTGTGGTGCAACAAACCTTCTCAGCAGCAGTGACAACACAGTTTTAAAGCATTCCCACTTCTTTTCTACATCTCTCACATGACTTCAGGTCCTTCAGTTGTTCTCTGAGTAAGTTAGAGTAAAGCTGATGATCTTCAGGAAGTCTTTCAACCTTCATTCTTTCCATCCTGGGCCTCTTCCTATTCCCTTTTCTCTAACCAACATTCAGTTTCACTCGTGAAACTACCAGAGTTGCCAACTTTTCAAAATAAAAAACCGGGACATAAACAGACGTTTAGCGGCGTGCATTTACGATTTATAAATTAAAAAATTATATATTACATGTTTCTTTATTTTTTTGCTACAGTTAATTTTTTAATACAAATAAAGAAATATTTGCAAAAAAAAATTAGTATTTTAAGTATAAAATAAGATTAACAGACCTTATTAACAAGTTTTATTTTTAGAGAGTGCAGTGGTTGTTACAGATTTCGCCTTTCTCAGAAATTTATCATCATACTTCTGGGAAAAGCATGAACCACTCATATTAGATTTTGACACTAAAATGGCTTTTAGGGTACTATGTTTCATTGAACCAGGAAAGTCAGTTTATTTTGCCGCACTGTACTAAAAATACGCTCCTAGGGTGCATTGCTATGTGGAAAAACTAACACACCCAACGTAACTCTACTTAGTCAATAATATAACAGCTTTCCACATGGTCTTTTTTCCTCACCAAGAATACACTACTGCTCATCAGCTCTGTGAACATCATTTACATTCTTTGGCAAGCTTGAATGTTGATAATGCAGAAATTCAGTCTCCAGCTCATCCACAGCAGTGAAAGTATTTCCCCCTCCTCTTTCAGCAGTAAGCATGGAAACCTGTCAATAAAAAAATTTGACTGAAGAAAACTTGGACTCTTCCCGTTTCAAAATATCAACAACTTCAACTTGCTGTAGCACCTCTGATCGTAGTGGAAATGAAGATAGCACATAGTCGCACACTTTGATAAAGTATTTCCGAACTGAGATGTAAAATTCTTCTTTTTCATTTGGTGCCAATGTACTAGCTATATCAGTAGTTTCACTCCCTATGGGCAGATCAGCATCACCTTTTTGTTTATCCCGAACAAAATATTCTATTGTGGAATAACTTTTTTACGGGTCTCATAGAGGTTATTTTTCATGAAAGTTGGTTGTCAAATTTTCATGAAAAATAACCTCTATAAGACCCGTAAAAGTTATTCCCCAATCACTATGAATAGAGGTGCCATAAATTCATTTACAACTGGGATTAAAATATTATATATTTCACAAAGACGGGGAATTTGCAACTAAGCCAGGTCTTTTAAATCTGATTAGCAATTCACAGAAAAAATTCTCAAGATCAGCTTTCAACTTGTGAATTTTAGGCTCTTCCCATTGTAACAGTAAGTTATATTTATCAAAGATAGTGATGACATTTTTAATGAACAAACAATATGCATGACATAATGCAGAGCTTAAAGAAAGGAAAATGCATTCATGTTGTAGCAAAGACTTGTTTACAAATATTTCTTTAACAGTGCTTCTGTAAGGAACTCTATTCGTATCTCGCTTTTGTTCAGCCATATGGGCTAATTAACAGTACCTTTTTTTTCTTTTTTGCTCTCAAAACCACAGGTGTTGTACTGTGAGACTCAGCTGATTTCTTTTTACAAGAAGGGGAATGTAGATTGTGTGAGGCTTTTCTTTTTACACCAGAAATTGAAGGTTGTTGAGATGTCAAATCTACAGGATTTTTAACCTTTGGAATCGTAAAGCCACCTAAACATGAGGAAATTTTGGTCCTTTCCTATCACTTTTACATTCTTCTTTGAATTATAACATAAGGCATCTCCATTGCTGTAAAACTCGGTCTAAGCATTTACCAAGGGATAACCATCTCGTACAGCAGTGTTTAGAATTTTTTGTGATTCCACATTACAAAGAGCTTGATTTCTTAAGTTCATTTTTTCTCTTTACACTTTTCTCCAGAAAATTAAAAAATGTCTATCAAAAATTCATCAATTTGAAAAGGTAATGTTGCAGACCCCTTTTTAGCAGCCAAATTTAACAGATGGCAAACACAATAAGATTAGGCTGTTCTTTTTTCAGAAATGTCGTTACACCATTTTTTCTCCCCACCATAACAGGAGAGTTATCACAGGATAAGGCAAGACAATTCATCAACGGAATATCAAGATGCTGAAATTCTTTGGACACAAGTTTGGCAATATTTTCACCTGTTGAACTGGTTTCCAGGCATGGCAAAGAGAGCAGCGTACATCTCACTTGTTTGCAATCATTATCAAAGTATGTTACCACAATTGGATAAAGTTGATCATCAGCATCATTACTGCCATCAGTTACGACAGAAAATGGTCCACTTTTAATACGACAGAGTACATTTTTTGAATGATATTTGGCCATTTCTTGAACAATATAGGAAGTTTTAGTCCTGCCACATGCATAAACATGATCAGCTGCAGCTAGTGGTAACATGATCAACATGATCAGCTGCAGCGAGTGGTATGTTGTGGTCTAACAAAAATCTGGTAAAGAGAACATCTGCGCGAAGCGTTTCAAAATCATTCGGCACTGAAATAAAGTGATCAAAGTTGCACACACTTTTTTGAGCTATCGTGATTTTTTATGTGTTTGTTAGTTCCAACGTGTGCAACGGTGTCTCCGCGACCAGCGTGAGAAACAGAGAAATCAGTATTACACAAAGTGCAATACACATGAAACTCACCCTTACGTGATGGTTTTATAAAATCAAATTCTTCGGAGTATTTCTTCAAAAATGTTGGTCACGACGTTTAGGCCCCATTCATTCTGGGGCTCTGAACTGAAATAATAAGTAATAACTTGCAACACAACTTTTTTGGTTTCAAAGATCAAACGAAGTACGGCATCAGCATTCAACCTGAGCTTTAGTGAACAAACGAATTTCCACTCCCACGAGGCAAACACGAGACTCAGCGCTAGTGCCGTGCTCAGCCGTGACCTTTGACTTAGCCAACCGGAGCTCCGAGCCAGCGGCGGCCGTGGATGTTATGTCATAAACCAGTATTTCAACTTTCTAAGCCTCTGACTATCTAGCTATTATCGCGCTTGATCATCACGGGCACACAACCTTGGCGCTCAAATGCTGTGGATTAACAGATCATTTGTTTCCATTTGTTACCGGTTCCCACAGCCAGCATTGACGCTGGATAAAAGTGATGGCTGATAACATTGAGAAAAAACAAAACAAAAAAACAATACGTAATAAAAGAAAAAAAATCACAAAACCAGATTTTTTGTAGAAAAAATCAGATTCCCGGAAAATGTTTTCAAAACCGGACAGAATTCGGGTAAACACTACCAAATAATGATCAGAAACAACATTCGCACCTCTCATCACACGAGTGTCAACAACTAAGTGTTTCAGACGCTAATCGTAGAAAACAAAATCTATCACAGTCTTTTGACCAAGCGTACGATTTTCCCAAGTATATGTGTGGATATACTTGTGGTTGAAAAATGTATTAGACACACACAATCTATTCTCAATGGAGAGTTCAGTTAATCTTTCACCATTATCATTCACACAAGGAGCATTAAACTTACCCAGAACATTGTCAGAAATTGCATTCTGCACACCTACTCTAGCATTGAAATCCCCTGTTATTATAACTTTCTCTTTAGCACCAAACTGGCTCAAAACAGCTTTTAGCTCATTACAGAAATCTTCCCATCAGAAGGTTCCAAGTCACAAGGAGCATACACTAAAACAATTACTATTTCTGAAGTTTCCCTTTCAAACGAATCCAAAGAACTCTCTCACTTATGCAGCTACAGTAAATCAAGTTGTCCTTCATCTTTTCACTTAAAATCACACCTCTCGCATTATCCAATACTCTTGACTACACACTCACCATTCCATTTACTTCTTCTGTCCCACTTTCCTTCTTTTTGGTTTCCACAGCACATCCAATTTATACTTATTCATTTCTTCAATCACCTCATCCATCTTGCCATTTATACCTCTAGTATTCCATACACCAATCTTACACTCACTCAGCCGAGATATCTCTCTCTCTCTCTCATTCGCCTTTTTCCATTTCCATATTGTTTCCATGGTGGACTATTCTACTCAAGTGTGGTAGGTCCACCATATCCCACACTGGAGTCCTTTTTTAATATTCCTTGAGTCTTTTTAATCAGGTAAGTACACCAGTGTGGAGGATTATCCCACAGTTGATAGTTCCAGTTGGTCATTCAACCTAAGGACTCTGGAACAAAACCCAATGAGTTGGGGTTTTTTTGCCAATGTCACAGGAAACTAGCAGGTCCCAAATATACACTGGCGTGCAAAAATTAAGGACAAGATGTTTTTCTAATCTAACGTTGTGCAGAAGTGCTCCACATCGACTCAAATCATACCATAAGATCCCCAAGATGTAAGAATATGGGACAAGTGAGCAAAATCGTCCAAACAAGGAATCCAAAGGATACAAAGGCACCTTATTGAAAAAGTAGCTTTGAGCACAACTGGACAGAAGACAGAAACGTCCATGTGATAGACGGCTGCCAAGAAAATCCAGTCTTCAGTAGGGGATATCATCACCCCTGACTGCTTTGCAGGATTTACAACGTCTGTCCATGCTCAGGACGAGGTTGTCAAGGAGCTGTTGAGGCATCGCGGCCCATTCCTCTTGTAGCGCCAATCGCAGCTGCAGAATCGTTGCTGGTGGCTGGTGACGTGCTGCCAAGTGTCTCCCGAGAAAGTCCCACACGTGTTCGATTGGATTTAGGTCCTGGGACCTTGTGGGCCAATCCATGCGTTGAATATCTTCACTCTCCAACAGCTCTGCGACAGCAACTGTACGATGAGGTGTAGCGTTGTCGTCCATGAAGAGGAACTCAGGACCCACGGCACCTTTAAACAGACGCACATCAGGCAGGAGAGCCTTGGTACAATAGCGGACACCAGCGACTGAACCTCCTTGGAAGATGTGGAGGTCAGTACGGCTACCAAGCATGATACCGCCCCAAACGAGAACTCCGCCTCCTCCAAACCGGTCCCTTTCGATGATGTTGGAGGTGTGATTGCGTGTTCCCTGCTCTCTCCAGATGTGTATACGTCCAGAACCGCTCGTCAGACTAAATTGGCTCTCATCTGTAAAGAGAATTCGACCTCATTGCTGATGTGTCCAGTTCTTGTGTTCCTGGCACCACAGAAACCGCCATCTCCAATAAGCAGGCGTTAATGGCACACACCATACTGGTCGTCGTGCAAATAGACCACCTTTGTGCAGCCTCCTAGCCACGGTAAAACGTGATAACGGACGTCCAGTTGTCTGTTGCATGTGCCTTGCGATTTCTCCCGCTGTCTGCCGTCTGTCTCTTCTCGCCTGTAGGACAATATACCGGTCGTCCGCTGCCATGGTTGCTCGTGGACGACCACTGCTAAACTCTCGGATAGCTGTTCCTGTCGTTTGAAATGCTCTCCAAGCTCGTGAAACGATGCTGTGAGCGATCTCGAACTCCTCGGCCACACTAGTCACACTTCGACCTTCTTCCAACTTCCCAATGACACGACCTCGGGTAAAATCATCTAGATGTCATCTACTGGATTGCCTGTTGGCCATGTCACACGGTGGCAGCAACTCGACGTCGTTCAAACTGATGTACACTGTGCAATAGCTTTCACCGGATTGCTGAGCGTACACCTCCCGTGTGCTTTATACCCTTCCGACACTCCACCCCCTACGTCATGCTGCATATATGCACATGCCCTACTGTACCAGACCCTAGTCTATCTCCTGAGTGGTCTTTCGGTCCGTTTTGCCAGCTCGTTCCGCTGTTATGCTAATTTCTCCTCTTCGTCCTTAATTTTTGCACACCAGTGTACAAACTCATTCACCTGTTCAATCACTATGCCATTTAGACTTATCCTGCATTCAGGGCTAACAGTTCCTCTCTCTAAAACCATAACTTTGGTTATTCCCTTATTTATAATTGAGTTTGAACTTCATACAAACTTCGTACATCCAGGACAACATGCTCTACGATTTACTTGTGCTCTCTGCCAACAGGACTATGTCAGCAGCATACAACAATCTGTATACACAGATATTTAGGGGTGATTGTGAGGTGACACAAGAAACCCTGAAACTCTCAGCTCAGTGCCAATATACATATAACGTATAACACGCACATATAAACTAGCTACACAACAAATAGGCCCTAGTGCTTGTGCAGTTAAACTTCGCATCTTTTCTTGTACCCAATTTTCTTTCACTGTGCAAAATCCTTCAGGCATTGCATCTTTAAAATAAAATTTTGCACTTCATATTATATGTTAATTGAGCAGTCTACGTAGATCAGTTTTACTTGAACTTGAAGCCTACGGTAGATTCCATTCAATTTCTAAAAGTAGTTAGAAAAAATAATCAAATTATTTGAACTTTGAAAATAATGAAAAGAAGCCTTCCTTTCAGCAAGCTGTTATCTTGAGAGCTTGTTTGATAACAAAAGAAACGCAAAAGGCGTCACAAATCTTCTACATTCACCATTCGCACGGACATGCAGCATTTTTAATCAAACACTGTAATTCCCAAAGAAAATGGAGCCTGAAGTTTAGTTACCATTTTGTAGCAATTTTAGAAATGAAATGTCCGAAGCATCTCAAATTCATCCAAAACTTAAAAACCCGGATTTACGAGTTTGAAATGTGACAAAAACTTGGAATTCCAGGCTACACCCGGATTACAAACAGGTCTGGATATTACCAAGACATAAACCAGTATTGTCCATTTTGGCATCATGCATGCATGCATCCATAAAAATATTAAACAGCCATGATGACATTACACAACTCTGACTCCTGCTCCAATAGAAAACCATTTCAATACACTACCATTTACTCATATGTGAAAGCCATGTATGCTCTACTGTCAGCATACATGGCTTTCACACTACTAAGTAGTTTCCCAGTAATACTATATTTATTCATTACCTTCCACAGAAGTACCCTGTTTACTACCAAACACATCTGTGGTAGATACATCATGCTAGCCAGTGCAGTGTAAATTATAAGCAACAACACAACTTTGCTATAGTAATACATCAGCAGCTAGTAATACATCAGCTATAGTAATACATCAGCAGGATACAAAACTCTCAATGCCAGATGTACCACACTAGACAGTAGTAGCCACTGTAATTTATACTCAAACTGTGGGATAAAAACAGATACAGCTATCTTTGACTAATGATCCAAACACATCATTCTGTGATAAAAGGCATAACAAGGTAATTAATCACTACTGGTATAGCAGTCCTTTTTATCATAATGTTTAGATGAACCATTTTATAAAAGTCCATAAATATGTGGAGCTGACAGCTGAAATTAAACAAATATGGAGTGAAAGTCATTTACATACAGTATGTCCACTAAAAATTTCTACAGAACAGCTGTAATTCTACCAACTCTTATAAAATCAGCTAGATGCTTTTAGGTCTAAGATATTCAACATCTATCTGGGAAGCAATGACTTTTGATGCAAGCCACATTATGACACAATTTCTAAATTATAAGTGACTGTGACAGTACTTGATTTCAGGGCCATACTGACAGGAAGATACCATCATACTAGAGTGATTCAACAGCCATTGCCATTTTCTGACAGTTGATGAAAAGAAGTATAAATGCATAAATATAGAAGTTTAATCTTCAAAATAAAGTCCATCATGCCAATGGTCCTACACCACTGCGATGCCATGTCTTGAATCCCCTGTGAAAAAAAATCTTTGGTTTCAAGGTGAAAAGGTCTTGGATCCCAAGTTTAACATCATGGATGTTTTGGAAGTGTTTCCCACATAGAAAATGTGCTATGGACCAGAATGAGTGGTAGTCCGAAGGCACAAGATTCAGACTACAAACAGGGTGGGGCATTAGCTCAATACCCTCCAGTTCCTGTATTTTTTCCTTAGTTGACTGGGTATGACAAGCACGTTATCCTGTTGAAGGATAATAAGTTTACAGTTCTCAAGAGCAGAGCACTTTCGACTTAAAGTGGCATACATCCGCTCCAACTGACAATGGTACAGCTGTGCATTAACGTCTCGCCCATCTGGAACTGATTCCCAATTAATGGGGCTCCCAAAGTTCCACCATATGTATAGCGTAACTTTGTGCTCAAATCATTCCCTTTTTTGTGACTGGTTCTGGTGGCTTCTGAGGATCTATCCACTAGATACATCTGTGGTTAGACCACTAAAGAGATACCTCAGTTTGGAGAGGCAGAGGTATCTCTGCTCTGCCTCTCTAAACTGGACTTGCACCAAAGGGATTGTTTCCTTTTCAAACAAATTTTCATTATGCTACAGGGTTAGCATTGAAATTCTCTTCAATAAAAACTCTTGTAATTCGGACGCACCCTTTAATATTCCAATTATTTGAAAATCTCTACTGACAACAGCTAAAGAAACGATATCAACCACATGACTGCTTGCTACTAGTGTGAACAAGGCTGATGTTTCAGCTGAAAGATCTTACTATTCCAAAAGTTTAATACGTAATAAATCATGCGTGAAAAATTTTTCATTATTGGTTTCTTCATATTACGTGAAATGGCCTTTCTACCGATATCTTCATTTAACCGCTGTTTTCTCACATCAGGATTCCAGAAAAAATATTCACTTTTCATCACATGCCATAATTCACCTAAAGAAGCAGTCGTCATGGGGATTTTCCAGCAACTGGCGAACAAATGCACATGTCACTGAGCTTCAGCTGCAGTCAGCTCATAGGGTACTTGTAAACAGGTTCTGTGCACCTCATGCAGTTCACAAACAATTGTGGGCTAAGGTATTTCCAGCTCATTTGACAGTTGTCTAGTGCTTGTGCACAGATTTGATTCTACGGCTTGGCATACAACTTCAGAATTCACCGTCAAAGAACTTCCAACATGCGCTTTGTCTTCACAGCTGCAGTCCCAATTTTTTAATTGCTGAAACCAAAATCTTGCTGGTCTTCCAGACACTGCTGCTTCATCTTTCACACCACAAATTTCCCTTGCTGCAGCTGCAGCAGTCAGCTTGTTTTTAAAGAAAAACAGTAACAGCACTTGGATCGCATATTTCTCATCCATAGCTTTTGACAGCAGAAAATTTTCTGACAAATCACAGCAGCTTGTGCTCCTATTCATACCAACTAGGTTTTATGGTCAGGCATTGTTCTTATCTGCACAATGCATGTGCATCAGGTGATTGCTTGACACAGGATGGCTCTTCAAAACAACAAAGACTTTTGAATCACCCTAATACAGATGCCACTGTTAGAAATAGTAATATTACTGTCCGAATATGAGAATTGGTGAATGGATATCTGCTGGAGCTAGAACCAGAACATATTGTGGTAACATCTGTTATAATTCTGAAACTGCTGTGATGCCTAACTATTTTTAGAAAACCTTAAAGAGCTGATATTGCACAGCAACAACTATTTCATCCAATCCAAGAGCAGCCACTTTGCAACATGTCATGTCACTAGAAAATGCCCAAATGCTTAGGCTTCAGATCAGTTTCTTTAGCCTGCATTTTGGCAGCCACCTATGACAAAAAAAAAAAAAAAAAAACAGCAATGATCAATAATGATGAAGAAAACAATACTAACAAATATTTAACAGTTAAACAACTATGCTGGAAAAACTTTGAAAGGTTAACCACTGCCTTAACTTTTCTTTGCCTTATGGCTGAAGAATTAAGAAATGAGACATATTAATGTTTATTAATGATACCATTAAAAATAAGGTATGTGTCTAACATGTTTCCATAAAGAATTCCATTTAAGGATGTTCTTTGCATGTGCATGTACAGTCACAAATCACAGTTACTCTAACAGGAAGCATGCTGAATTTTGTAGTAACACATACTTCGTATATTGGATCCCCAGTAACACGACTGATATCTCTGAATTCTAACTGCACAGTTGAAACTTCAGACACAGTGCTGTCTTGTCCCCATGATGGTGCATGTGCATGACCAGACCGGAGATTTACATCTGAGTATGGTACCCCTGAAGCACTCTTGAATCCTGGCATCAGGCGGTTGGCTAGGTCCGTCTAGATAATGACATTAATAATATTCATGAAAAATTTAGTCAGAAAAAAGTTTTCAATCAATGAGTTCTTTATATAATTGACTGCAAATCCATGGAAACTCAGATATAAAATATGCACATGTTTTTAAAATAATCAAAATTCCATACCATAAAAAAGTTTGAGAGATCAAAATAAATTATTTATTGTGAGATTGGCAGGCACAGAACTCTTGCTTTAGAAGAGTAACAAAGAGAACCCAAACAAGTAGGTGAATTAGAACTAAAGCATTTGAAAAAATAATACATTAAGCTTTTTTTTTTTCACAGGCTTGTTTGATATTGCTGTTTTTAAATTTATTGAACTCCTGCTAATTTATATCTTAACAAATGCAGTTCACAGTGAAGCATTTAAAGAGAATTCTGGTTTTCTGAGTGTCATGCTTATTGTACATTACTTTTAGCAGAGCAAAGTTTTTTGCTCATGCAAGTGAAAGCATGAAATCCTCAAGTGTATGTATGTTTGATTAAAGAATTACAGTGCCTACCTCATCTATAGTTTTTCTACACTTTTTCATGGACAATTACTTCATTACTGAGGTAGTTTCCTGGCTGAGTTGGCTTAAACATGGTTCATATGCTCTTTCAATCACAGAATTCAAGGACTTTTCCAGGACATATGATCCAAATGCTATTACTTAAAATATAGTGAAACCATATATCTTCTCTACCTGTAGCCTACAACAAACAACTTCCTACAAGCTTGGGCAAATTTAATACAGAATGTTAAAAATGATGTCCACTGCAGCTAATAAGAAACTTAGAATCACAGATAACTACTGAAATACCAAAACTGTCACTGAAAATGTAACCAGGTTTAATTTCTACTAAACTTTTATATACAATATACTATGCTGATTTTGAGAAACATTTATTTTTCTACTTTCGCTATATTTAGCTCAATTATTGAAGAAAATTATAGTATTAAAAAAACCCCATAAAACTAAAAAATACATAGGTACGTGGCATTACTCTTGAAATGCTTTCATATACCACACAATCAATATATAAAATACTATTTATATTTAATTACTTTGAAATAATGCTTACATTGGATATTTAAGGATAAGGAAAGGTGAAGTATTTGGAATTTTTTCAAAGGACCAAAGGGATTGTTATTTCTTAAACAAATATTCATGGGAGCAAGTATTTGTGTTACATTTTATTTAGGGAAGGAATTTTCAACATAATATTGATGCTGTGGCTATGTTTTAAATTTGTACTCACCAGCATACAAAGTATGCAAAAAAATTTCCAACATGAAACAAAAAAGAATAATGGGAAAACCTTAAATCCAAGGACTCTGTACAACTGCATTCATTAGTGATTAAGGCAATTTAACTGGGCATGATTAGAAACTTAATTATAGAAGATGGAAAGTGATTACTTAGCTCAGAAAATATTAAGAAACAACTAGATTTAAGTTTATGATATTAGAAAAAAATATGATTTCATGGAAAATTTTTACATGAAGTATTCATTAGCAAATTTCACTCGTATAGGTCAAAATAACCCACAAAAAAAAATCAGCTACTTATAAAACATCAGCTACTTCCACCAGTGGCTAAAAAGAAGTATGTTATGAAAGTTAACAAATGGTGCACAAACAGTTTCGCATAGTAGAAAGAAGGTCTCAGAGACAAAAAGATTTTCAAATCGAACAGTTAAAAGAAGGGATATAGAAGGAAACATGATATAATTCTATGCCTTTTAGCAGAAGAATTTTGCACAAGGGAAATGTTGAAAACAGGCGAAAAGTATTTTTCATGGCAAAAGCTAGACTAAGGAAAAATAACTTTTCAAATACGTCTTTCAGGAAGCAGTAATAGCAAGAAAAAGGTTTTGATTTTTACAACCCCTAGGGGAATAGTTGTATATTATTTGAAGAGGATCTTCTTATTGTAGCAAAAATCTTGTTCACTCCCCATCTTTATAATAGCAAATGGCACATGGTAAAAAAAAAAAATCTCAATAGGGTTTTTAGAAGCAGAGATACAGCTGCAAACAAAAAGTACACCACCTAGCAGCAGAATTGTTAACCACATACCTCCTCAAATACAAACCTTAAGTGTTCCATAAGGTAAATGGTATCTGGTATCAAAATATTTTTTTTAATTGGACATTTAGTAGTACAAAAATTGAGAAAAATAGATTAAATATTTGCACCCCCTAGTGGCAAAATGGTGTATTATTTTGGGAAGAAAATACACACAAAAAGTTTTCACAGTTAGTAATATCTGATCAAAAAAGAATATTTTTCAATCAAGTGTTTAGTCCTGCAGATATTGCTGCAACTGAAAACATCAACTTATGCCCTCTAGTGCCACACTTGTGCATTAAGAAAAATTTAAAATTATATGAGAAGCATTTCGCATCAAAAATGTTCTTCAATAAACAAAGAATTTTTCAAATTTAACTCCTAGAAACAGATATCGACAAAAATAAGATATACGTGTATGCCCCCTGGCGGAAAAACTATGTACTATTTTAAGCAGGAGGTATTCTCAAAGGGTTTTCCAAGGTGAGCGGTATCGGTTCACGAAATAATTTTTTCTGTCGAGTTTCCAGCTCAGATTTTGTAGCAAATATATAAAAAATAACACTTACGCCCCCTGGTGGCCACACCATTCTTTACCAAAAATGAGAAATTACATGCAAAACTTACATTTCCCCTCAAAAGCTGTATCTGGCGCAGGAAGAATTTTTCAAATCAGACTTTTAGACACTGAGATATCGGGGAAAATCTCGATTTACCTTTTATGCCCCTAATGGAAAATGTGTGTATTATTTGAAAAAGGGACTGTAACTAAAATAGTCTTTGATATAAATGTTATCAAAAGGAAAAATAATTTTTTCAGTCGGATATATAGAAGCAAATACAGTCAAACCTCGCTATAATGAACTACAAGGGACCGATTTTTTGGTTAGCTACATCCGATCCAATAAGAAAAATGGATGATCTCACAAAAAATCATAAAAAAACTGATTAGCATTGTCACGCCTACTGAGAGACGTTATAACAATAATTCTAATTTGAAAAAAAATTCATATTACAGGTTAATTACACTGATTATTATGTGCAGTTAAATGTTTTTTCGTTCTTTTTCAGTTTCACCATACGATAATACAGTACATACATGATAAATTTCATACTTAGCATAAACATTGTGGTTCAGACCCTTCCCTTAAAACACATATCTCACTCTGAATTACACATTTTTAATTATGAATGACCATTTTATGCATATAAAATATAAACTGAATAAAAATGAATAACCAAAAATATTGGTGAATTTACCTTGAATTTTTACTTAACGTCTTGAGTCCAAAAAAGAATCGGTAATTTTCTGCTGGCATGATGTAGATTGCAAGAAAATTTTATCCATATTTTTGTCCAAAAATTGAAACAACTCCATCACTGCCGGTTCTATAGTTTGTGTGGACAAAAACTTATTAATGACACGCATCGCTGCTTCATTATGGTGGGGAGTTCACTTCCCACGTGTTGCATTTCTTCAACTTCTTCATCAACATCCGATGGAGAATCTTCAATGTCAGCATTTTTCAATTTAATTTCTGTCACAATATCTTCACCACTAGGATCTTCGCATGCAACAACATTGTCATCACATGTTTGGAAAAGCTCCATGTCACATTCTGAAAATGTTGAAATGTAGTGTTTTTCTACCCATTTCACGATAAGTAAATCCTTGTCTTCATCATCTTCCTCTTCAACATCCTTTTGCTAGACCAGCATGCCGAAAACAATTTTGAATGGTGGATTCTATAACAAGTCGCCAAGATTTTTCTAACATTAGTATTGCATCAAGAAAGGAAACATTACAATCTAGTACATCTTTGTCGTACCCCTCCAAAATATGTAAAATGAGCTGCTTTCTGTAATGATACTTCAATCTCCTGATCACTCCTTGGTCCATAGGCTGCATGGTAGAAGTTGCATTAGGGGGCAGGAAAACAATCTTAATCCATTTTAAGTTTTCGACATCTGTGTGTGCAGTACAGTTGTCTATCAAGAGTAGAGTCTTTCGCTTTTTGGCTGAAAGTTCTTAATCCCAGTTTTGTAGCTCAAACACAGTTCCACCATCATCCATGCCTTACAGTAGGCTTTATAGGAAACAGGAAGACTTTTCACATTTTTTAAGCATCTTGGCTTTTAAGAATTTCCAATTGGAGACAAGGTGTATCTTTATACTCCAGCAGTGAAACCTGGACCTCTAGAAAATTGAGTAAATGCAGCTCTGGTCCATACAGAGTAACCAAAGTTGCTTCACCTGTTAATTATGATATAGTATTAATAGCTGATCCTAGGCGAAAGGAATTTGTACATGTCGAAAGATTTACAAAGGTAGCCGACCGAATGATATTCCCAAGGGAAGATTTGAGTAATTCACACAGTTCTGAGAGCCATAAAGAGCCCCAGGAGGCTGAAGGTCAACCAGCATCAATAAACCAAGACAATAATGATTGGTCTATTTACATACCTTTAAGGCAAAATTTAACAAGTGGATCTGAACCTAGGAGTTGAATTCAGATGGGAGCCCAAGCATCAGGAAGCACAGCTGTAAGAAGAGTTCTTGAGCAAAGTAGGATAGTTGCTCCCCGTGTCAGCATTCCACACGAGTACAATCTTCGCCCGAGAAATAAGCGAGGATTTGTCATCAGGCTGACAAGAGCCTGAGGGGAAATTTTGAGGTTTTCTATCTCGTTTTGGAGAAAATTTTGTAGTTGCACTGTCAACAAGTATTACGTAATGTGAAGTGAAAAATTGTATATACAAGTGTAATGGATGCATCCTGTGTAGTACCGTTTCATGTTTCTTTGATTTCATTATGTATCGTGTAACATAGAGAGTCTTTTACTCTATGTTGCCTTCGTGTTCAAGAGCCATGTGTTCTTATTTTGATTTCCATGCTTATGTTGTGCTCACATGCAGTTGTTTGGGGGCGGACCCTTCCAAGTGCAGCAGTTAATCCGTCAGGTGTTTGGTTGTCGTTTCATGCAGTGTGTGTGTTTGTTTTCTTGCAGGGCTTTGCTTGCTCAGCCCGCGCCATGTTGGAGCTTCTGTTGTTGTATTTCCGGTTAGGAGCGATCGCTAGAGAGAGGTTTCTCTAGCGCTCTGATTGGTCGACGAGTTTGTGTTGACATCACGTGGCGTTTTGTTGTCATCGTGTGCTCCTGAGCGTGTGTGCGTTTGTTGTGATTGGATCATCGTCACGGTTTTCAGTCTTCATTCAGGAAGGGATGTATTGATATGTTGTTGTTTTCTCCAGGCAAATTTTCGGGAGGTCAGGGCCCGATTTTCCTTGAATTTCGCCTGTCGAAACCATCAAATACCTATGCATTCTTGTTCCGAGAATGTATCTTCTCATACTTACTTCCTTTTAATTCCGTCTTTTTTTCTTTTAAGTAAGTATACATGGATGAGCAAACACCCATTGCTGAAATAAGAGGTAAGAAAAAAATGAGCCAAGAATAAGTCAAGTTAATTAAAACGCACATTCTTCATTCGTTCATTTTTGTCACAATTCAAGGTTTGTGATTACCTTTGTCTTTCTTCCTTTCTCTTCATGCCTTTTTTTTTAATTCTCGTGGAAAAACATTAACGTGTTGTATGTTGTCATTAATTTAAATTTTTCTCCGTGATAGGTGAGTAAATTTTGTGGGTAATGTAAAGTGCATTTAATGTGAACATTAAAGATAATCATAGTGATGTGTAATAATAATAGTAATGCTTGGATAATTGTAGAATAATGTTTTTTTTTTCTTTTTGTACTAGTGCTTTAACGTGTCGTATTAATTTCTTGTAGCTTAGTGATTATTTGCATTTTCTATTTTAATAAGTAGGAAAATTAATATTGCCATAGAATTATCATAATGTATTTAAATTTTTGCATATCCTGTAAGTATCAGAGTGGCCGGGATATGTGTACGCTTGGAAACACAACTATTGTTTCTTCTGCATCTTAGTTTCTTGTGTACATTGTAATAATAAGAAAAAAAAAGGGGGGGGGGTTCATTTTGCAGCTAGCTCTCTCTCTCTCTCTCTCTCTCGTTTTTCTCCAATATTTCCCTACTAGGAAATCAATATTATATTTGTGTATGAGTATGATATGTAATGCTGTATTTGTTTAGTGATTTCCGAGTGTATTTCTTATTTTTAAGTGTGTCAGTGAACATTGAGAAAGATATGAATTCTTCCCCCCCCATTTTATTATTATTTTTTTTCAGTTCCTTTGGGTCACTGTCGAAACTATTCGTGGAAATTCTAATGTAACCTTGCTTAACCTTTGCATTTCCCTATTGCCCTTTTGAGATTCCCAGAATTTGTCAAAGATCGGCCAGCGTAACCTTGACACACATCCACTGTCAGAGCTGGGCGAAGCGTTAATTTCTTCATCTGTTGTTGTATTTGCAATATTAATGATCCAAGACAGCTAGAAAATTATTGGCAAGCAATGATACAGCTTGAGAGTAATTTTTAAAAAGGCAAAAAGGACAGAAAAAGAAAAAAAAATAGGTAACAGAATAAAATAACACTAAGGGCAAATAGTGAAAACGTTTTCTAGGAAATGTTAACTTGATTTAAAATTGAGAACTTCAGAAACTTACTTCCATGTTTCATAGATGGCTCCACCTCTGTTTACTTTAACTATTGGATCAGTAGCAGGATCATGACCTGATTGATACGCTCGACACAAATGCTTGGTAGCTGACCAGCGTGAAACAACTGCTTTCTGATGATGTCCAAAGTCGGCTTGCTGGTTGAGAGGAGTTGATGTCGAGTTCTTTAAATGAATTTTCACACGTTTCCCGTGGTTTGTACTTGACGCATTTTAAGGAAAACGTCTTAGTAGTAGGGTGTTGATATTTCAGGCGTAAGTGCAATTGAGTTTGAGGTTTTTGGCTGCAAAAGTTTTTGTTGATATCATTCAATTCGTTTGTACATAGTCTTTGGTTCGTATGGGTAATGTTTTTGATATGTATTTGTGAATAAAATGTTTCTTAAAGGTCCTTCATTTGCTTTTAATATACAGCAGTGTGTTCACTTTAAAATTCTTCAAAGTAGTAGAGATTTGGAGGGCGTGGTTTATGCACATTTTCGGTGGATTCAATGAAGACATGTTTTCTAACTTCGTAAATGATTTTTTGGTTGAGTTTTCATTTTCATTTCATTTCATTGCATTTTAGTTGTTACAGACATGGTATTACATAATCATAAATATATAACACAAATAATATATTTTTGTAACAACAGGGAATGAGGAGGAAAATGGCCTGATAGGCCTGATCTGCCCTCTTCTCCTACAGCATCAAAATTTTCATGAAAATAAAAAAAAAAATGCAAAACAAACATAAACAAGTCAAGTCCACATAATATCAAACACAGCTAGGGTGGTACTATCAATTAATAAAGGTAATAGTACATTACGAGCTTTTGGTCAGTAAGAAATGCCTGAGTTTTCCTTTAAATATATTAATATTATTAAGTGATATAATATCAGTAGGAAATGTATTCCATAATGCACGACCAATATAATTAATAAATGATCTAAATAATTCTGTTAGTGAAAACATGGGGATCAGTGTTGTTTTTTGTCTCGTGGAGTAATCATGACTGTGAGTACTTATTGTAATTAAATCTTGGTAGTAACCATTTTTAATTCTCAAAAACATTAGTTTACCTATACTATAGATATACAATTGTTGAATAGTTAGTATATTAAGATCATTTGGACTGAGTCTAGCCTGAAAGACTGTGTTTGAAAATTGGGTATTTTGTAGTTTAAATTGTAATAGTCTTATGAATCTGTTTTGTAACGACTGAAGCCTTTTCATATTGTATAAAGTAGTTGATCCCCAAACAGATATACAATAGATTAGATGATACTGAATTAAAGTGTAGTATAATAAAATCATTAATTTTGGGGTTAAATTGGCCACTGCACTACTAATAACCCCTATATTCCTTGAGATCTTATTATAAAGGTAGTCAACATGTGAATTCGATTTTAAATCGTGCTGAATAATGATACCAAGATAGTTATGACTTTGAACCACTTCTATAGATGATCCAAGTAAATTAATATTCTGAATTAAGGAGGTGGGGTGTTGATGTACTTGAAAAAATCATTACTTTTGTTTTATTAATATTAATAGCCAGATCATTTTTAGTTAACCAATTAGTGATAGATGTAAAACGGACTTGCAGTTGTAGCACCAATGTCTCAACATCATTTCCATGTATTAATATGGTTGCATCATCTGCATATAAAATGATATCTGAATTGTGTGAACAGGTACAGAAGTCATTAATATAAATATTGAATAATAATGGAGCAAGTACCGAGCCCTGAGGAACCCCTGAAATGACTAATTGTAAGTTGGATCTGGTATGTTCAATTTCTGTATATTACTGGCGACCAATGAGACAGTTTATAAATAGATTATGTAATGTACCCCAAATACCAATTGCGTACAATTTTGATAATAATAAGTTATTCTTTAAAATATCAAATGCTTTTGATAAATCAATGAAAAGTCCCAATGTAAATTTATTATTAATATAATTAGATTGAATTTTATCTTTTAAGTATAAAAAGGCGATTCTGTTGAGGAATTTGGTAAAGAGCCAAATTGATTTTTGTGCAAAATTTTATATTTTTCAATATAGGAAAATAATCTAACAAATAGTAATTTTTCAAAAATTTTAGCGAATATGGATAATTTAGCTATAGGTCGATAATTATTAATATCTGCCAGAGAACCCTTTTTAAAGACAGGGGTAATTTTTGTAATTTTTAATGAATCTGGTAAAATACCTGTAGCTAGAATGGAATTAAAAAATATGTAATAGGAGAGTAAAAATGTAAAAAGTTATAGTTTTTAAAATTTTGGGAAGAATATCATCTGGACTTGGTCCTGTATTTATGTTAATATTCTGCAGTTGGTAGATTAATTCGGTTCTAGTAATTTCCAAAGTATGCATTGAATTTAAAGTGCATGAGTTGGAGTAATCAGGTAATTGTTGATTGTTTAGCTTAGGAAGTTGTTGTATTATACTTTGTGGTGATACAATAAAATGATTATTAAATTGATTAGCAATTTCAGTTTGATCAGTAATTTTGATGTTACCCCGAGTGAGGTGAATCGAAGTTTTTGGTACTTTTCTACAGCCAAATAATAATATGTTTAAGTGCTTCCAGGTTACGTTGGGATTATTTTTAGAAAACATATGAAAATAATAATCTCTTTTTAATTTTCTAATGTAGGAGTTAAGATTATTTCTAATTTAGAAAAAAATATCATAATCAATTTGTGACCTCGATTTTAAGAATTTTGTGAACAGTTTTTTTTTATTTATTTATTTATCTGATTAAGACAGTGCCTTGTTAGCCAAGGTTTCCGCTCTTCTTTGGATTTAGACGTGGTTCTTTTAAATGGAAAAGCCTTATTGTACAATCTCTTCAAAGTTATTTCAAATAAATTATAAGCCACATCAGGATTAGGAATTTGCATTATTCCATCCCAGTTCGTATCATGTACTAGTTTTACGAATAGATTCGTATTATTCTCATTAATAATTCGAGGGAAAGTATTTGTTGGTCTAGAGGCTTGTACATCACTATATGTGTAAATTAAGAAAATTGGTAGATGATCACTGAAATGAAAATTAAAAATACCCGATAAAATTGAGTCCGAAGGTATATTTGTTATACATAGATCCAAAATTGAGGCCGTATATTGATTTATTCTTGTAGCTGAAAGAATGGTGTTATAAAATCCTGCAGTAGTAATTGCAGAAATAAATTCTCATGGGTAAGAAAGGTTTTGTGACAGATCCATATTAGTCTCCAAGTAACAGTCCTTTTTTCTTTGTAAAATTTATATAATTAAGTATATCAGTAAAATTTTCAATAAATAAAGAAGGGTTCACTATTGGTGGATGATAGCAGGCTGAAATTATATTATATTGATCTTCAATTGTAATAATTTCAATATCAGAATTAATAAATGTCAATTCTTCAATTTGGGTGTAGTCCAAATTATTTGTTTTTACAAAAATTGCAATTCCTCCTCCTCTAGACTCAGTCCTATTTTTATTAAAAATCTGATAGAGTGGGGGATGTAGACAATAGTCTTCAGAGGGAAACCATGATTCCGAAATGCAAATTATATCTATTTGATAGTTAAGTAGTTTAACCAATGCCTCTAGATCAGATATCTTATTGACTAATGATCTGGCATTAAGATGAATAATATTTAAATAATTTTTAGGGTTATTAGATATTGTATCATTAAAGTGCTGTACTGAATAATAATTAATAGTCATATATCAATGGAAACAGCAACAAAATTAGCTGGGTCTAAGAAAAAGTTGCATGTGAACAAATTATCAGGAAAAACCAAAATGTTGATGCAAAAAAGAAGAGAGATGAGGACAACTAAAGAAGATGTGACTTCCAAAGTGGAATATATAGAGCTATGCAAGACAGTACGAAAAAGTATCACTGAAGACGTAAGGAAATTCAACTGTGAACTAGTAAGGAAGGCAATTGAAAACAACCAAAGCCTAAAGATAGCAAAGGGACATCTCAGTAAGGGAAGAAAACAGATTATGGCACTGAGAAAAGAAGATGGTTCTGTAACAAGAAATAGAGGCGAAATTTTTACAAGAGTGAAAGATTTCTACTCCAAATTATATGAAAGGGATGATACATGTACTCCAGACATCATGAAAGGTACCAGTACCAGAGTTCTTCCAGTCCTCCCAGCAGAAGTTGCACATGCAATCAAGAACATGAAGCGGGGAAAAGCTCCAGGAGAAGATGGAATTACTGTAGACATCATACAAGAAGCAAGTGGAGAAATAGAAACAGTACTCGCCCAAATTTTCACTCGATGCCTTAATGAAGGGAAGATTCCTGAGGATTGGAACAACGGTACAATGATCCTGCTACAGAAAAAAGGTGACATTGAGGATCTCAGGAACTACAGACCTATCAGCCTCCTATCAGTGGTTTATAAAATCTTCACTAAAGTTCTTTCACACCGCTTGAAGGTGACACTGGACATGGTTCAACCGAGAGAACAAGCTGGATTGGATTCAGGAGTGGCTACAGCACAATAGATCATATCCACGTACTGAGAGAACTTATTGAAAGAGCGAGGGAATATGAACTTCCATTGTGCATGGCTTTTATCGATTATGAAAAAGCCTTCGATTCGGTGAAACCATCAGCAGTTACAATGGCTCTGAAATCCTGCGGTATTGAAGATGCGTAAATTAATATTATTAATAACATCTATGAAAATGCAAGTGCAAAGATTTGTCTGTTTGAAAATACAACACACATAAAAATTGGAAAAGGAGTGAGACAAGGTGACACCATATCTCCAAAGCTCTTTAATGCCACATTGGAAAATGTCTTTCAATCACTGAACTGGGAAAACAAAGTGATAAAGATTAATGGAGATTATCTAACCCACCTTCGTTTTGCTGATGACATAGTCATTTTTGCAACTACCCCATCAGAGCTGCAGAGCATGATCCAGGAACTTGCTGACAAGAGTAAAGAAGTGGGATTAAAAATGAACTTTCAGAAGACAAAAGTGATGTTCAATGCTTTTACAAGAAATGAAGATTTATCGATTGATGGAGAACAGCTGGAGATAACAGACACGTACGTTTATCTAGGACAGCAGATATCAAGTGAGGGTCACATTGATGAAGAAATTAATCGGCGTACAAAACTTGCCTGGAGAGCTTTTGGAAGAAACAGCATAATTTTCAAGAGCAATATGCCATTATGTCTTAAAAGAAAAGTGTTTGATCAATGCATCCTTCCAGTGCTTACGTATGGTGCAGAGACGTGGACCTTAACTAAAAGAGACATACAAAGGCTGCAGACAACTCAAAAAAGCATGGAGAGGTGCATGCTTGGTGTAACCAGGAGAGACAAAAAGAGGAACTCGTGGATCCGAAAAATGACAAGAGTGGAAGACATCATGATCAGAGTTAAATCCCTGAAATGGCAATGAGCTGGACATACTGCCAGAAGGACAGACCATCGATGGACAGCCAAAATTTTAGATTGGATTCCAAGGGACAGGAAAAGACCCAGAAGAAGACCACATGGAAGATGGGTGGATGAAATTCGAAAATATGCGGGAGTGACATGGAGGAGACTGGCACAAGACAGACCGTTGTGGAGGAAACTTGGGGAGACCTTCGTCCAGCAGTGGATTGATAATGGCTGATGATGATGATATCAATACCCCAAACAGTTTTGTAAGATTAAGTCACCTCCCCTAAGCACTATTTGAGAATCCCACACTATAGTGGCCACCCCCTGCACCAATTAATAAATAATTGACCTTATCTCCTTATATTTATTTATTATTTTGGCCAAAAAAATGCAATAATAATAATCTAACAGTTAGTTATTGCTGCATAACATAATATCTTTCAAGTACAATGCAAACATCAAGACACTTTCCAATAGTTGTAATCAGTGACATACAAGAACTCAATAAAAAATTATATACATATCAATAACCTCATTACACAGTACAAATTCTATATTTCCCTCAATAATCAACAATTCTGTAGTATAATCAAGTAGTAAACCAAACAATGAAGGGAATATAGTAAAATAGGGTAGTAATAATAAAAGACCATGTACGATTCATTTTTATCAGTTACCATGCCATAGTTCTAGTAGCTAAACATATTTAGTGACTGGATAGAAGAATGTCATTGAGCAACTCTCATGACATAGAGAAATTAAATAAAGATTGCATTTATATGAATAATCCCTATATGTAATACAAATTCCCTATCTCTTCCTAGTGATAAACAATTCTGTAAATTAATGAATGGAATATAATAGTAAAAAATAATAGTAACAAACCAAATACAATTCAAATTTCTCAGTTCCCATACCAAAATTCCAATAGGTATGCTTACATAACATGGGAGGAATATGTCATTAGGAACTCCAATGACAGACAAAACTATATGTATCAATAACCTCTATACACAGTACTAATTCCCTGATAGCTTCCAATAATCACCAGCCCTATAGAGCAGTCAAATGTAATAAACTAAGAAAAGGAGGGAATCCAGAAATATAGAACAATAATGACCAACCAAATACAGTTAAATTTCCAATTCCCATACTGAAATTCCAATAATTATAAAGATTTGACAAGTAGGCAAATCCCTGTGTTCCCATGCCCAAATTCCAGTGATTAAACAGAGATAATGATTATGATGGAATCTGCCACCAATCAACTCCAATAACATGCAAATATAAGATAAAAGTTAGGTTCAAGTAAATAACCTCTATACACTTTATAATTTCTTCTTTTCTTCCAATAAAAAAATAATAATAACTAAGTATGATGGTCTAATATAATAAATCAAGAAATGATAAGGAATTGATACTATAAACTAATAGCATCTAAACAAGTATAAGTCAGATTTCTTTGTTCCCATATCAAAATTCCAGCAAATATGCACAAGTAATGGCTAGGTGAAAATAGGTCATCAAACATCTCCAATGACTTGCAGAAATTACTTAAATATTATATAAGTTGATTATCTTTACACACAGTACAAAGTCCATACCTCCCCCCCTGTAATCAGCAATTCTGTGCGATAGTCCAATGCAGCAAATTAAGAGATGAAAGGAATAAAATAAAATATAGTAGAATAATAATAACAACCCACATACAGTTTACATATCAAAGTCACACATCAGTAGAATCAGTGGAAGTAGATGGTAAACCTAACTCAATCAGATCATGCATAGAAATTATCTTTTTTCTTGGTGATGAGTCATTTTTCCTGACATTAGATATGCCCATTATTAACCCAAATGGATCCCACTAATCCTTGATGTAACAGTCTTCTAAGCATGCCAGAATGATTCCTTATAGGGAGGAATAAGATTTTCATTTATAAATACACGAGTTTTGGGCAAAATACTATTAAAATCACAGTTGTATATAATGGATCTCTTCCTATCAAGCCAGTTATCTCTTGAAGTTCTGGACAAAAATTGAACAAGCACATTAGCATTAGATAAAGAATCTGATTTTAAGAGATGTAATATAAATGTCAATATCCTGTAAATTGAAATCGAGTACATCAAATGCTTCAGCCAATGTACTCATATAATTCCTAAGTTATTTTTCATCTTGTATATAAGTCAGATTAAGACCATGAAATTCCAGATTTTTTTTTACGTAAATATTGCGCTGATTAATTAAAGTCACATTGTAATTTATTTAATTCAAGTTGTTTGAACTCCATCTGCTGCTAGAGATTATCTTGTGTAATCCTTAACCTTTCATTTTCTTTCCTAAATGACTCCAGTTGTTCCAAAATTGAATCATAGTTTGTCGACATATGTTCTATAGATGCCTTACATTCCGTCAGTTCACTCTTCAACTCCAAAATAGGTTCCAATTTCGTATTTATATCATCCAAGGCCTGTCTTAGATCATTTCTAACTTTTAGGTTTGTGGAGTCAATCTTTTCATTGATATCTTGTAATGATTTCAAAATTAGTTCCATGTTGACTGGATCAGTAGTATGATTCAAACAAGGACTACTCCCTGATTTATTTGATATATTTTGCTTACTTCTTGTGGACATAATATCACATCCAAAAAGGAAAAAAAAAAAAACTACGTATATCAGTCAATTATTAGCTTGTAGATGTCACACCAGAGGGCAGCACACTGGCACCTTATTTAAGATTTGGTATTCTACTATTTCTTCAGGTTCAGTCACAATAAATTAAATAATTATGAACATGTAGACAAAAAATTATTTCACTTACCACATTCCAAGGCAAAAAATAATTATTACACTAGCACAGAGTACCTGTCTTCATAGATTGAATCAGCAAGAGGACTCCAAAGACTGAAGATTTCACACATATGAAGCACCTCGATACAATTGTGGTTTTGAAGTTTAATTCAGCCTTTCCAATGATGCTATTAATTCAATCTGCAAATCAATGTGCAACAAGAGATCTAACACCACATATTAGTAATAATATTTGGTCGTATATCCTTTTTGTGATATAAATACGGAGCCGGAGGAACCTCAACCCTTACTCTAAAACATACTTGACTTGCGCCTTTACTGCAAGAATAAAACCTTGCAGTAAAGGCAAGTCAAGTATGTTGTAGAGTAAGGGTTGAGGTTCCTCCGGCTCCGTATTTATATCACAAAAAGGATATACGACCAAATATTATTACTAATATGTGGTGTTAGATCTAGTCTTTACTGCAAGGTTTTATTCAATTAATTTATGCATAGTATTTTAGTTTGTATGGTGTAATGTTCTTTATATTTTAAAGTTTGGATGCAGTGTTTTCAAAATGTATTTTAATTACTTTTTGTATGTGTCTTATGTTCGTCTTTTAAAGTCTTCAAGGTCATTGGCAATATGAAAAGACGCTTGATATCGTAAAAGTTTCAGTCGAAGACATGACTTTTACCGTTGTACATATGTTTTTAAGATGAGGTTTATCAGGTTTTAATGCATTTTTAAGGTGTGTGAAGTTTCGTTGGTGTTAATTTGTGAAGACTCAATTCATTCAGCTCAATATAGCTTGTATGTTTTTGAGGTTAACAAAAGAATGCATTGTTTTCGGTGTCTCAAATGTTAATACTGAATAAGAATAAGATGAAGTGTCGATCCTCTCATCCGGCAAGATGATAATTGAGCAAAATCTACGTGCCTGAAATGAAAAAAGTGGAACAATGGGCTACTTTGCATATGTAAGTAGTATCATTGGTTAAATTTGTTTAACTACACCGAGCACGTTTTTAGCGAAGTATTAGCATGGGCTTTCGAGCTTAGGCTGTACATTACACATTGTAAACATGGAGACGTTATTAAATACATTATTAAATAGCTTGTGCCGTGAAGCCCTACCAGATGGAGACATCTCAGTTGCTGAGCCCATCCTTATGGATTTGTGAAGCCAGATGCTGACAGAACACACAAGAGCCCCGTGGATTGTTTGCACCGTAGCATAAAGCAAATGCACTCGGCTAGTTATTGAGTGATCTGGGGTTCGATCCCATCAGTGTTGGAAATTTTTTTTTCGGCTGCTGGTTGGTTGGTTGGTTGATTGATTTTTATGGCGCAAGGGCCATGTTTGGCCAAAGAGCGCCAGACACAAGACAAACAAACAGTATTAAAAACGTGGTATAAAGTTTAAAATCTGGCTAAGCAAGTAAAACTGAAAAACGAGAATGATAAAGGGCTAAAAAGTCAATGAAACAAACAGTATTAAAAACGTGATACAATGATTAAAATCTAGCTGATTCAGTAAAACTGAAGAATGAGAATGATGATAGGGCTAAAATCTAGATACGTTTAAAATAGTCAATTTGTTTAAAAAATGAAAAAACAGCAACAGTATTGCAGTGGTCATTTAGGAGCCGCTGAAGTGTAGCGGCATCCTCGGTCAACAAATGAAAATGAAAGAAATGAAAACGTACATCACAAAAATGAACACAGTTACACAGAAGATGAGTGATGGTGAGTTGGCAATTGCACGTCTCACACATCGGCGCAGTGTCGCCACACAGCAAAAAGCGGTGAGTGAAACGACAATGCCCAATGCGGAGACGCGCAAGCACCACTTCCTCCGTACGGTTCCGACGATATGAGGATTTCTAGATTCCAAGAATAGGTTTAATACGATGCAGCTTATTTCCCACCTCCTGGTCCCACAGACCCTGCCACGTTCGCTTGATATGTTCGTGAACAAGAGAGCGGAAATCCCGATGAAACAGGGGCAAGGGTGTGACGACCAAAGAGGAAGCAGATCTAGCAGCCGCACCAGCACACTCGTTACCTGAGATTCCAACATGCCCAGGAATCCAGCAAAAGTGAACATGAAAACCGGCCCCGAGCAAACGACGAAGCAATTGTCTCACATCCAAGAGAACAGGATGGTCACCGCAATCTGAAGATGACAAAGACTGCAAGACACTTAAGGAATCTGTATAGACCATAGCACGATGACGAGAACTCGACTGAACATGGTGAAGGGCGAGATACACAGCATGCATCTCCGCCGAAAACACCGTGGCCTCAGCTGGGATCCGCGCTACTGAAACGTCATTTACACAGACAGCCGCGGATCCAACGACTTCATGCATCTTGGAGCCATCAGTGAAAATGGGAGTGTAGTCAGAATTGAGGACACGGTGCTCAGCAAAGAGCTGCTGGTACACGGACGCAGGGGTTGAGGATTTATCGAAAGATGTAAAGGTGGTATCAACCATGACACCAAGTGGGTGCCATGGAGGATCCCCAAAGCCCCCGGTCTCTCCAACAAGTGACAAGTCGAGCCCTACATCACGGGCTACGGCCGCCATACGAAGACCAATGGTTGAAATGCACGAGGGCCGGTTCTCGAATAAACGAGCATGCTGAGGATGAAAAACTGCATCGTATAAAGGATGGTCTGGAAGAGATCTAAGTTTCAAGTAGAATTGAACAGACAGCTGCAGACGGCGTAATTCAAGTGATGGTTCGTTCGCGTCAGTGTAAAGGCTGGGAATCGGAGATGTTCGAAATGCTCCCGAACAAAGACACAGCGCTTGATGGTGAATAAGTATCCAAAGGCCGAAGAACGGAACGACGAGCAGAGCCATACACGATACAACCATAATCCAGTTTCGACCGTATTAAGGAATGGTAAATGCGAATTAAAGACACCCTGTCTGCACCCCACGAGACTCTCGAAAGGATCTTAAGAATAGATAGAGCCCGCAGACAGGAAGTTTTTAGCCGCTGAACGTGCGCACGGTCAACGGTCAAACCAAGGAACTTAGTCTCGGGCAAAACTGGTATGGCTGCACGGTCTAAATACAGCTCTGGGTCAGGATGGAGGCCGCGCCTCTGGCAGAAATGGACACAGGCTGTCTTGTCGGGAGAAAGAACGAAACCATTGCTATTCGCCGCTTTAAAGATCTGGTTAATCGCAGACTGCAACTGCCTTTCAATAAAATTCATGCTTGATGACGAGCAGAAAATGTGTAAGTCATCAACATAAACAGTAGCCGAAACCGCAGGAGGAAGATTTGTGAAGAGACAATTAATGCGAAGGATGAACAATGTGACAGATAAAATGCAACCTTGAGGAACACCTTGTTCCTGATGGAACGGTGCTGAGAGCGTCGTACCCAGGCGCACCTGGAACACTCTATTGCGAAGAAAATTAACGATGAAAGTCGGAAGATTTCCTCACAATCCGCATGCGTGGAGGTCATGGATAACACCGTGCCGCCACGCTCGATCATAGGCTTTTTCAATATCGAAAAAAAAAAAACAGAAACCAGGTGCCGCCTACGCACGAACGCCTCGCGCACAGATGTCTCAAGGTGCAGGAGATGATCGTGAGGTGAACGATGACGGCGAAAGCCGCTTTGTGATGGTGAAAGTACTTGATGATGTTCTAAAAAAGGAACTAACCGGTAATTAATCATGCGTTCAAGAACTTTACACAGACAGCTAGTGAGATCAATTGGGCGATAACTAGAGGGAGACTTGGGATCATTGCCAGGTTTAGGAAAAGGCAGAACAAAAAGCTTTTCGCCAAGATTCCGGGAAACTGTGCTCCGACCAAATACGACTGTACAAGATTAAGAGATTCTCGAGAGACGACTGCGAGAGATGACGGAGCATGTCATAGTGGATGCCATCAGGACCTACAGATGTAGCGCCGGACCGATGCAGAGCCACCCTGAGTTCAACCATGCTGAAGGGGGAGTTATATCTAGTGTCATGAATAGGCGCAAAGAAGATTCTCTGGCGTTCCACAGTGGATTTTATTCTTTGAAAAGAAGAAGGATATGCCAGGTCACTCGACACGGAGGCAAACGCCTCCCCCAAACAATCAGCAATCTCCCCGACTTCAGCCTATGTGCAGCCGTTACTCTTGATAATGGAGATCTGGTGAGAGCTGTAGTTACCCTGGATTTTATGAATCTTGTCCCACACACTTTTCGAACTGGCACGTGAAGTGAGAGATGAAACATACTGGATCCAAGACTCCCTCTTGCTACGTCGACGCACCAACCGAGCATAGGATTTTGCTCGTTTGAATGTAACGAGATTAGCATCAGTCGGATAATACCGAAACGTAGACCAGGCCTTATGTTGAGCTCTCCTAGCCGCTGCGCATTCAGGGGTCCACCAAGGCTTCGGACTTCTGGAGAGTGTCGTAGATGTTTTTGGTATAGAAAGATCAGCTGCCTGAAGAATGCAATTTGTGACTTCAAGAACAGCTGCGTTGATTGACTCTTGGGTCACCATTGCAGAAAATTATCACTGCTGACGATGTGAAGACCTCCCATCTCGCACGCTACATCCTCAACCGAGGAGGGCGGGAGGCAGAAGATGGCATGTTCGCATGATGCGAGAGCACAATAGGAAAATGGTCGTTTCCGTGGAGGTCATTACACACTGTCCACGACCAATCAGCAATAATCGATGGTGATCCCAAGGTCAAATCAATCGCACTGAAGGATCTTGTCGGCTCATGGAAGTACGTGTCAGCACCTGTGTTAAAAAGGCACAAAGAGGCTGAGGACAGAAGAGACTCTATTCGACGACCTCTCGTGCTGATGCTGACACTACCCCACAAATGATGATGAGCATTGAAGTCACCCAGTAAAAGAAAGGGTGAAGGCAGCTGATCAACCAAGCTCTCCAGAACAGAGACACTCACGCTCTTGTCCGGCGGCAGATAGACACTGCAGATAGTAAGAGGCATAGGTACAGATATGCAAACCGCCACGGCCTGCAAAGTTGTGGATATCGCGAAGGAAGACACCGGAACACTGTGAGGGACAAGAATAGCGACTCCCCCACAGGCGATGTCTCCCGATGCATTATCTGTCCGATACGCACTGTAGCCTCGAACTGAAAGCAGGTCTGATGGTTGTTGGCTTTTTTGTTTGTTTTTTTTATTGGAGGTTTAACGACCACTGTGAGCAACTCAATGGGCTATAAGCAGTCCTCCGTCCTTAATTTAGCACTGGTTCCAGGGAAGGGAGAGAACCAGTGCTGTAAGACAAACACAACATCCATGCCTCACCGGGATACGAACCCGGACCCCGTTCGGACGAATGATCAGAGGCCATCGCTTAGACCACTGCGCCACCGGGGCGGCGGTCTGATGGTTTAAGTTCTGTTTCCTGTAAACAAAAGCACACCGGAGAGTACAACGAAAGCAGATGTTTCACTTCATCAAAACTCGTCCGAAAACCTCGACAGTTCCACTGAATGATTGAAGCCATGAATGATTGAAAAAGTGAGATGAAAAAGGAAATGCTCAAACAAGGTCAGCCTCCATCACATCTGATGAGGGTTTCCGCAGATCTGGAGGCGTGTGACCAAGGGCCAAGATGAGAGCATGCTTTGTCCCAAGTGTTTTAACGAAAAGCGCTCGGCGTTGAGTAGTTTGCTAAGATTTTGGAGAAGAAATGATTTTCTTATCCTTGGCTTTGGTGTTTTTGCCAGAAGAAGTGGCCTGAGTTCCCTTGCTGGTGGTGGGATAAGTATGCTTTAGCGAAGTGGTGGGTGCCGCTTTCAGACCCCTAGCTCGAGACTGGAGTGCCTCCAGCCCAGCTGCGATGATATCGTCCAGCTTGTATGGACATTTAGGGGGGATCTGAATGTCTGTTTGAATGGCAACCGTAGATTTGGCAACCACCACGGATGCATATGATCACCGATCAGAAGAAGCAGGAACTACTCTCCTTCTGGCCTCAGGATAGGAAATATTCTCCACCATCTTTAGCCTTTGAATTTCTTTCTCCTCCTTCCACTTGGGACAATCTTTGGCTGATGCTGCGTGTGAACCCTTGCAGTTCACACAAAACTCGGCCTCGGCCACACATTCCGGCAAAAGATGATCTGTGGCACCACAGCGTCCACACCTAGGATTGCTCCTGCAAGACTGCTGAGAATGGCCATACGACTGGCACCTAAAACATCTCAAAGGGTTAGGGATGCACGGATGTACCTCAAGGTGAAGATACCCTGCCTTGATGGATGTAGGCAGGGAAGGGCTGTCAAATGTTAAAATGATGTTGCGGGATGGGATGGACTGCCCATTCCGCCTGAAGAGAATACGCCGCACACTCGTAACGTGTTGACTCCGCAGTTCTTCCTCAGTACACTCAATGAGGTCCTGAGAGGAAACACCACCTTGAGATGAATTTAGGCATCCATGAAGTGTTATTTTGACCGGAGTCTCAAGCAGCATGGTTGTGTTGAGAAGTGTGGAACTGTAGGCCACAGTGGACATTTCTACAAGATCATCTCCAGATTGGAGCTTCTTTACACTCTTAGGAGAGCTTGCTATAGATTGAAGTGTTTTATTAATCCAAAATGGACTTTTGGCACTCAAAGGCTTTGAAGGGTCCAAAGAGTGCACAAAAAAGAAACGAGCATTACAAGAATCAGGCACATGCTTTTTGGCGGAAGGAGCTAAGCCTTCCTTCATACCTCTTTTGGTTGTTGGTTCGTGGGAAACAGAATTGAGAGCCATGAAAAATTTTTAGAATTCGTCCGCTGACTTCCCCACCCACAATCGAGCCCAACGAGGGAGAACCGGAGGTCCGCAAGCCCAAGTGGACGCAGGACACGGCTCTAGGGATAGGAAGCGGATATAGCAAGTTGATAGGGCAGACATGCGCTTGGCGTGCACCTAGACTTTCCCATGCCTGGGGAACACCCCTTTGGCATGCCCACCCCATCCCCAGACTCACCCTGTCGTGCGAAACGACAAGCCGTTAGAGGTCTGGGCTCCACTCGGCCACAGACCTCATTGACTAGGAGTGGGTTAGTTCCTAGCCGCCCTTTTAGGGTGAAGCAGGGGGCAAAGAGGAGTGTTGGCAACTGGCAACAACAACACCCTGGCCTCCAGAAACCTTAGCCTCCCCTTTTCCACCTTACGGGTCACCACACACGGGCAAACGTGCAGGTAGGTCTAGCTAACCAGCTCGGAAAAACAAAGAAAGGAACATAAAATGGAGAAGACAAGATAGAAAACGAGAAACTAAAATCCAGAGCTGGTGCATAATCACAACCTCAGCAACCTACAACTGAGGCGGGAGTGTGTCGAGTGAAAAAACAAAAAACATAAAAAATGTGAAAATCATCACATATAGTACATGTCGGTTCGGGCCGTGGGGACGCCATCCCCCAGCAGCTGGATGAACAGCTGTCCCTTCGGTGATGTAATCATACAAGACGAAATGATAAAATTATCCATCATAAGGTCAGCTCGGGCCGTGGGGGCGCCGCTTCCCCAAATAACTGGTAAACCAGTTATCCCTGTGCAGGGTTTCGGCTGCTGTGTTGGTTAAAGTAAAAATGTGGAAAGAGTGATGACTTAGTCTATTTACATTGTCTCCACGTATTTGGAAGATTTTCACCATGCATATATTTTGCTAACAACTTAATATTTTCAAACTTTCATGAGAATAAAAGTTTGTAGGGTTTCCTGCAAAATCTTTTAAGTTATGATCATGTTTAGCAGGCAATTTCAGTCTAAGACAACTGGTTCAGCATACTAGGTAAACACAAACAAACTAGTCCTATGAGGCACTCATTTGCTTTCTAAATAATTTAAGAAAATGTGCTAATTCCAGGGTTCATATACATTTTTGAAAGTCCATTTAACGAGTTTTTAAGGAGCCCAAATTCCAGGAGTCAATGACGACATGTGGGAATGAGAGAAAATCAATCTTTGTTAAATGATTTTTTCATACCTAGATAACTAAAGTTACTGTTGTCATAGCTACTGGTGATTTAAATGTTTTGCTTATTTCTTTGAAATTCCAATGACATACTGGAATCTGGGAATAACTTTGATTAAATTATTTTATACCCAAAAGTTAACTAAAATTACTACCAATGCAACTATATATGTAATTTTATATAAGTACGGTATCTATTTTTATCCTTGAAATATAACATGAGAATTGAGAAAAATTGTTTTGTCTGCAATGCACCGAATAACAATTCAGTGCATTGCAGATAAAACAAATACAACCAATGCAAAAAAAGAAAAAAATTGTAACATACCTGGTTGAAATTGTTGACTGAAAATATTGGAAAATAAATTTACCATACTGATGATGGTGACAAATCCCCCGCAGCTACAACAGTGATGATCAGGGCAATGTATCACAGCACACAGTTCATTGCAGCCTGCTGCACATGGGCCTGCGTAGCCGAAGACCCAGCCAGGTCCCCAGGCTCACTACACATCATCACCGACAACACATGAAATGGGCCTAAGATCATAGAGATTGGACAGTGGACGATTGAAAGAAAATGGCCAGGTCTAGCGAATCAAGATTCCTGGTACATCATTTAGATGGCCGAGCGTTGATACACGGATTACAAAGGTCTGCAACCAAAAAACTGCACAGGATTTTTATACTGTTTCTTATAGATTTTTACTCACTGAAACCGAGAAAAATACTCAAAAAATTCCATCACGACAGGTTTTCTTGCAAAACTCGTGTTTGTAGTTTCATTTATATGAAACTCCCGTTTAACTCGAAATCTGGTGTCCTATTCTTGATTCTAAAAATTCTATGCAAATGTGATTTCTTACTTTCATTTAATATGTATTAGAGTGAGACTCAAGAATAAATACAAATAGAAAATGAGCGGAAGGGGGGGGGCAGTGGAAGGGGAGCAGGCCAAGAGTAGTGTTGGCGGTGTGAGGAAGCTCAGGTTGATCATGTCCCAACCGGTTTAATTTGTTTATAGTGAAAAGTGAGGAATCTTACTGGCTGGGTTGAGCATGTTTATACATGTTCTCTAGGGTATTAGGAATGAGTATGAACAAGCGTATTGTCAGATTTGATCATGTTTCAACATGCTAAATTAGTTCAGGATCTAGGTTGCTTTAGTTATGTTGCATAGCTTATATAGATGACTACTGGATATTCGAGGCTAAAAGTGCCTAGAGAATCCCTCGAAAGCATTAATTTTTATCTTTAAGAATGGGGGGAAAAAAAGAAAAAAAAGAAACTTTTTGCTGTTTTCTTTTATTTATATGCAGCGCCATTTTGGAATTTTTTTTATCGAGCCAGAAGAAGAAGCAGGTGTTGCCGATTAACCTGCCCAGCTACAGAGAGAGACGATCGGCAGACGCACAGGTGTCAACATAACCTCGTTCGCTCTCATGTTCACCTATGTTTTACGTGTCATTTCACTGGTCGTTTTGAAGGGAGTGAGGCTAGTTTCCATCTGCTTCACCACAGGAAAAGCGTTTGCTTCTAGATGTACGGAGAGTCAGTGTGAGCACTCAATGCGGTGTATACAAACAGCGAGGAGCCACACTCAGTTTACATTTGGCATTCAAACGTGACTGTGCTCATGTTTTTAGTTATATATTATGGCTCCAAGAGGTTGTGTTATTTCTCCTGACAACTTTTGTTTTATTTGTGGTGAATACACTGTTAAAAGTCAACAAAGAAACATAAGTGATTTCGTGAAGAAAGTGTATTTTGCTTACTTCAAGTTGAAACTTGGGGATCAAGACAAAGCCTGGGCTCCTCATAAGGTGTGCAGAAGGTGCGAGGAAGATCTCCGTTTGTGGTTTAAGGGTAAGAAATACTCAAGGTTTCAATACAAAAAATAAAAATAAAATATCTTACCCAAACCTAAATTCAACTATTTGTCCAGTGCCTCATAGCTCTGCAATACCAGTTCCACAACCACCTTCCAGTTTGGATGATATCCTGAGTGATTCTGAGGACGGAAACACATTACCTCCCCAGGAGGAATCTAGTTCAGATTTTTCTGTTGATGAGGGACCCCAACTTTTTTATCAAAGCGAGCTCAATGACCTGGTTAGAGATTTAGGCCTTTCAAAAGATGCTGCCGAATTGCTGGGGTCAAGATTAAAAAATAAAAACCTCTTGTCACCCGGAACCTCATTTTCGTGGTACAGGTACCGAGAGAGAGAATTCACTACATTTTCCTCCAAAGAGGGAAATTTCGTTTTCTGTAGTGATGTTCAAGGGCTAATGAAGTGTTCTGAAATAGAATATGATTCATCTGAGTGGCACCTATTCATTGATTCCTCAAAAACAAGCCTCAAAGCAGTCTTGCTGCATAATGGGAATAAATTTGCATCACTTCCTGTAGGACAGTCAGTGCATTTGGAGGAAAACTATAACGATGTGGCAATGATTCTTAAGAAAATAAAATATCAAGAACATCGCTGGATGCTTTGTGGAGACTTCAAAATACTAACCATGTTGTTAGGCCAGCAGGCAGGTTATACGAAATATCCCTGCTTCCTTTGCTTGTGGGACAGTCGAGCCAGAGATCTCCATTGGACAAAAACTGACTGGCCACTTCAAGACGCCTTAATCCCCGGTGAAAATAACGTCATTAATACAACCTTGGTTCCTCCTGAAAAGGTTTTATTACCACCTCTTCATATTAAATTGGGGCTTATGAAGCAGTTTGTGAAATCACTGCCAAAAGATGGGGAATGTTTCAGATATCTGTGTTCCAAATTTCCAAAACTGTCTGAAGCCAAGTTAAAAGAGGGAGTTTTTACGGGCCCCGACATACGAAAACTGTTATCCGATCCCCTCTTTTCAGAAACAATGGGAGAAAAAGAAAAAGAAGCATGGGTCTATTTCAAAGATGTAGTGCACAAGTTTTTGGGTAATACTAAAGACCCTCACTACAAAACCATTGTACAATGCATGTTGGCTGTGTATAAAGCTCAAGGATGCAAGATGAGCTTAAAAGTTCATTTCTTACACTCCTATGTCGACACTATTTTCCCAAAAACTTGGGATCCCTCAGTGAAGAGCAGGGTGAAAGATTTCACCAGGATGTCCATGATATCGAGAGACGCTACTAAGGACGATGGGACGTCAATATGCTAGCTAACTACTGTTGGATGCTCAAGCGGGAAACAGAAAGTGGAAAGTGGAAGCGTGTTCAGAGAAGTATCAAAGAGAAGAAGAAAAGGTTTCATAGGCAAAAAGAATGAACACAGAATGTTAAGTACATTTCATGAAGAAATTGTTTGTTTATTATAAGAAATATTTTTTAGTTCATTGTAATGAAATGGTGGTTTTCTCATTATTGTTATGCATTTTTTATGCAAACACCTTGTATTCCAAAAAAACTGTACGTGATGGAGGGAAATGGAGGTCATTTTTGGATTCAGCACACTCGAAAACATAATATTTACCAAAAACATCCCATGCAGCTGAAAAAAAAAAATTTTTTTTGCAGACCTGTGTTACCAGTGGAGGCTATGGCACCTGGATGCACTGTTGGGCAGAACAGGCCGGCAGCAGTGTTATGCTGTGGGCAATGTTTTCTTGGGACACCTTAGGCCCCATTATCCCAACAGCACAATCCTTGACAGCTGTCAGGTATCTGAACATCATTGTGGACCAAGTTCACCCATTCACAGCAACTGTGTTCCCTGCTGGTGGTGGCCATTACCTACAGGATAATGCGCCATGCCACACTGCTAGAATTGTCAAGCAGTGGTTCGAGGAACATGATGGTGACTTTCTGTTAATGTCCTGGCCTCCAAATTGCCCTGACATGAACCCAATAAAACATTTGTGGTTTGACTCGGAAAAGCGTGTTCGCGCTAAATCATCACCACCCCAAAATGTGCTGGAACTGGAGGACCTGCTGTTGACATTATGGTACCAGATACCCCCGGATACCTATCGCCACCTCAACGAATCAATGCATCGCCCAGTGGCGGCTGTTTTGCAGGCAAAAGGGGGTCCTACAGCTTATTAGGTAGGTGGTCACAAGGTAATGGCTCATCGGTGTATAGCTTTGTATCTTCTACATCAATGTTTAGTAATTTCAAGGAAGATGTTGCAGACTTTAATTCTTCATCTTTTATAAATCTTTGCATCAGTCCTTTAATAAGTTGATACAAATCGCTTGCAAAAAAGGGGAGCATTGGCTTATCTGCTTGGTATATTGTCAGCAAAAGGTTCAAGCTCCTTTGCAATACAAACAAATATGGTTCAAGATATTACAGCAACCATTATATGATTGTTAAAAAGTTACATTTTGCAGCAAATAAATAATCCTTTACACCACCACTATGTACAGTTTCAAATGATTTATTTTCAGATTTTTTTCAATAACTTATTTTACATACAATGTCAGTGGATCCAGAAGTTCAAGAGCTTGTTCCAGAATGTTACTCGTTCCAGAATGTTAATGTTGTACAACTATCTATTTGAACAAAATTTTAATGGAAATTTAGTGCTCTTAACTTACTTTCATAAAACCTTCTCGTTGAGCTGGCGAATCTTTAAAATTGTGATAAATAGCAACCAGACCCTGCTGTACTTCTGAAAATTCCATGCATCACTTCCTCAAGGCATTATGCATTACATGTAAACCACAGCTTCCAATGTTTACTAATGTGAACTGGGTTTCTTGCTTTGAATGATTGATCATTAGATCATAAATCTTCCAGTTAATGTTTTGCCCGTCCATTGAAAGTTGCAACAATCTGTCAGAGCCTAAAGTTTGACATTTTTCATTTATTTTTCCAAACAATATATCCACCGTTGTACAGCCTAAAAAGTCAGAAGCATATAGCGTGACTTAACTTGATTACAATTCCAGAAACGGACATGGCAATCCAGCTGTTTTTGGAAATTACAATCATTGTGGGTTTTATCGAACAGCAGGACATAACCATTCTCCGATTTTGCCTAGTCTTTAATAAGTGATAAAAAATATGGAGCATTGCCCCAAAACTGCTAAACACATGCATTTCCTTGCTATCTCACTGCCAGGTAACATTAATATTAAAACACTTTGCACATCCGCACACGACTGTACTAAAACTAATTACCTTTAAGGTCCACAAAATTCCAACTTTAAGGTGATCACTGTTCCTTAGGTATGCTTCTAGTTCAACTTTGGGTTTATCTGCACGGTGCTGCTAGGTGTTGAAAAATAACCATTCATAGTACTTTGTCTTGATTTTTTTCACAAAATACACAAATTACTGTGACGTTTTACTATCTCCAACATGGTGGAAGCGGCTCTTAAGACATGGCTCTTAAGAGCCGCTTGACATGGCTCTTAAGAGCCGCTTCCACCATGTTGGAGATAGTAAAAGTGTGGTTGCATATCTTACAATGTGCTTGGAATTTCGATTCATCTTCAATAGCCATCCCACATACAGACGTGTCAACCTTCAAAATCTAAAAATCAGGAGATTTTTTACAGCTTATAAAATCACATGAGCGCTATTTTTATCGACATTTTTCAGATGCAGGGGCAATTTTCCAGAAGTAGAATTATTGGTACATAGCATTTTTAATGTTTAAAAAGTTATTCTAAATGCATACTGTATGTTTATATGCAAAATAAAAAGCATAGTGAAAATAGTTGTCAACCAGATACAATTAATGGCATTTTTTTTTTCCGCCCTCGAATTTCCGTTTTCGGAAAGTTTTCCTCCATTTTTAGACTGAAATAAAAATATTTACGGAATAAAATGATATATAACAACAATGCTAGACAGAGGCAACATCACAGAAAAAAGAAATTACGATTACGGAAAAAACCTTTATTTCGTTTCCTTCTGTCTTTGAAAGACGAAATACCGTCCTGATGCGTATTTTTACAAACTGGTAAAATTCTTCAATGAGTAGTTTTACGCGCCGAGAAAAATTCATGATGCGTATTTTTTACTCCCCGAGAAAAATCCCCGACGCATATTTTTATGCGTTGATAAAATTTCGATGCATACTAGACGCATAATTAGAGTATGCATTTTGGAGAACTCTGGTCAGCACGCCACTTGAGCACTCTCGTGGAGAGAGAGAGCTACCGCACGACATGAAGCCGGCAAGTCAAAGATGACATCATCGCGTAACACGGCACTCGTAAGGTCCAGTAGAAAATCTAAATGGATGGTTGCAGCCTGCAGGGGATTGAATTATTTCGATTGAGCAATCGAAATATTAAAAAATCCGTAAAAAAGACTTCTAACCGTAAATCAGTAAAATTAAGCAGAAATCCGTAAAAGTTAGTAAGTATGCAACATCCATGCCCCACTGTGATTCGAATCCGGACCCATCTCGGACACAATTTGTCGAAAGGCGGCGCTCAGTTTCAAAACTTTATGACATATGACATAAAATAAAAACATTAAAAACTGCGAAAGTGGCGTAATGCAAAAGGAAAAATCTCTCGCAAAAGGAATGAAAAAAAAAAATCCCAATAATGTGTACACAAAATGCTACAATAGAAGATAAAACAAAGCAAAGAATAACAGATTCGCAATTAGAGATGAACAAAGGAGCACATTAATCTTCTACAAAATGCAACAAATAAGTGAAAAGAGACAAACATGGTGCAAAACAAGAAATAAAAATCTCCACAGTATAGCAAAATCGAAAAGCACTCCTCAAAACTCTGAAGAAAACAAACAGAGCTCACAGCTAAGAGCGGGGAGACGTGAAACGATAAGTAGGTCACAGATGGTGCGCAACTGTGTTTGTAACCAACATAAAATAGACCACTGCGGCACTGGGGGTGGCTTTCTTTTTGCAGATATGAGGAGAGGAAAAGTACTATACTGATGACGATAAACGCCATCTTGCATCAACGCAGAAAGAAAAATATTTCACAAGCGGTTCGAAATCTTTTTCTTCTGCGTCCATCCAAGTTGGTGGTTGATGGAATTTCGTTATTTCGAATATCGTAACGGCTAATTATCGGCGAAAGTCGGAAGAATTTGACATTTATTCGGAGGGCAGGAGGAATGGCTGAAAATCTGGAGCCTAATTCCAGAGAGTTGGCACGTCTGCACATATTCTTTCTGCTCCATCCAAGCAGAATTAAAAACACAATTTCCTCCAGGCACCTCACCGATTATTTGAAGAAAAAAAAAATGGCACAAAGTAGAAAAATCACGAGCTCAAAAACCACAGCCTTTGTCTAACACTTAAACGAAACATGATAGGCACAACAACTTCAGCTGATTAACTTTACACTGTGGCATCTTTCCTTACCTACTTTGCTTCCTTCTCAGAAAAGGTCAAGCTCGACTGTAATTGGATCGCCGGTCATTTCAGAAATCACTGAAGTTGAAGAGTCACTGAAGTTGAAAGTTAGGTCATTGAAGTTTGGCAGAGCACAACTTCAACAACCTGCCCTCACTCCTTTACCCAGTAGTAACAAGCCAATACCCCGTAATTCCAGTTAGAGGTGCACCTAGTGTTTCGCTAACTGCGAATGCTGGCATTATTTCTGTGATTGTGACGCCGTCCATCTGTTTACGTATTAATTTTAGTCGCGAGGGAAAAATTGTTTCTCCAAATCTAAACAAACAAGAAAAGAAATAAAAATTCACGAAATTTATAATTTGAAGTTCCAACATCAAAATAGTACTAATTTAAGGAGTCAAAACATTTTTTTTCAAGGAGTCAGGTTTAAATTTAAGGAGTTTTTCAGGGTTCTTATGAAAAAAAAGTTTTAAGGAGCATTAAAAGAATTCTTGAAATTGTCATCACACACGTAAGTTATGTTGAAAATTACAAGCGGGACGTTTCGGTAGCGACTTCTACCTTCATCAGCCATGGAATTAGACACGTGGTAAAAGCGTCAGTTGTTGCCAGATTTAAAAATCGCTTTCCAAATAATAGGGATGTTAAAAGGTACGTCAGTATTGCAGGTGTTAGGGGTAAGGTAGATTTCAATGCTTCTGCGGTACTTGAGGGCATGCCGATTGCTGAACGGGGTGATCCGCTTAACATTGTGCCAATTGGGAACCGCGGACATATCGCTGATGGTTAAAATTGAAAGGGAGGTGGAAGTGCTGCCTTTCTTATCATCAGCGATATGCTCCATCAATCGCCGGTTATGCTGTGGTAACTACTACCAATATAGTGGGTAATGCCTGTGGAAGTGTTGATAGGGATAGAGTAGACACCTTGTAACTCTAGAGGTTTATTGAGATCTCTGTCATTAAGGATGAAGTTGAAAAGATGAGTATGTGGTTTGACTGCAATCCTGTAGCCAAAAGACTTGAAAATAGAAAAAACTTTATGATTGAAGGACAGGCTAAAGGGCAAAGTGCCAACAAACTGATGGGTGGTGGAAGGTTCAGGCAGCAAACTAGACATTTTCTGTGATTCAAACCTCTTGATTAGTCTATGTACTAAGAGGGGTGGAAAGCCATGCAATTTGCCAATGTTGATGATGTTCTCATATTCTAGTTGAAGAGCAGAATGGCTGTTGCAAATAAGGTTGGCAAGGTGAATGTATGACTTTAGAGCAGACAGTTTGTATTTTCCAAAGGTATGAGAATGGTAAGGGGTGATATTATGGGTGGCAGATGGTTTCCTGTAAACAGAGAGGCCAAGTGAGAAGTCTGGGTTGATGTTAACATCCAGAAAACTAATATTGTTGTCGATCTGTTCTTAAGAAGAAAATTTTATATTCAGGAATTTTGAAGTTATGGAGGACTCGAGTTCAAACAGAGAGTGTTTCTGGTGTGGCCAAATAATGCAGAAGTCGTCCACATACCTTAACCAAATGGTGGGATTTAAGAGGGATGGGGCAACAATTAATGTTTCAATATTCTGCAAATAAATTTCAGCAAGTAAGGGGGAAAGAGGAGAGCCCATAGGTAAGCCTTGTTTTTGTTGGTAATAGATATCATTGTGTACAAAACAAGAATACTTTTCCAATGCATCAAAACAGTCATAAAGATCTTTGATCAGTTCTCCAGGAAGTTCTTGGTGCTCCATTAGTTTTTTGACCATGAGCATGTAGGCATCAAAGAAAGGAACAGAAGGGAACAATGAATCCATGTCAAAGGTGTACAGGAAATCTTGACGATTGATGGAAGAAGGGAGTTTCTGGATAAAGCCATTGGTCGATACAACAGAATAAGGATGATTTCTTGTCAGAACTTTGCAACATTTGACCAACTGCCTTTCAAGATTGCCTGCAGGAGAAAAGGTGTTTTCAATTAATGGCCTAATGGGATGTCCAACTTTATGTAGCTTGATCTGTAAGAACAACCTGGAAGTACAAAAATAAACTTAGGGGGGAGGGGTGTATCTTAAGAAAGATTTTAGAGAAGATTTTTTAGAAAGCTTACTAACAGCTTCACATAGTTTTTCAGTGTTGACAATTTCAAGAATTCTTTTAATGTTTTGTGTGTTACGTGTATTCCTGCTAATTCTTCTCACTATCATTTAAGGAGTATATCCTTAAATTCCAGGAGCAGTACGAACCCTGTAATTCTGTTAATTTTGAATTTCTCAGTGGCAGTTCGATATTACATGAAGCAGTCAATGATGTGACTGATTCATATTTGTTGTCATTTGAAACAGAAAAACCAAGAAGGGATACAGAAGATGCTAGAAAAGCTTTTCTAATAACATTTTTCTAAAAAGCTAAAGTTGCACAAAAGAAAATGCCCAACAATATCATCTACTTCAATTTTCACAAAATATTCCCCACAAGGGTTAGAGTATGGTAATTTACATCCACATTGTAAAACACTAGGCAAAGACATTATGTAACTAAAAGTCAGCTTAAAAAGCTCTATATTTAAACTCCACTTACTGCTTTGTCTAAAAACATGGAATCTTTGCTCAGATGGTAAGCACTAAGAAGACCACCCATGACTCTTATAGTAGTTTCAAAAAGATTTACATCTTTATTTACATCGAAATCTAATTTGTTCTGAACCCATTCAGATGCTTCTTTAAATTCTAGAGAAAATCAGTAAAAAGAATTTGTTATGAACAATGAAATAAATGCAAGAAACTTCTTTTTACATGCAAATACACAAAATGCACTTAAAGTTATCTTTCTTCTAAAGATTACTTCCAATACCTACACATCAAAAGCCAGAAACATTAAACAACTGAGCTATATTTACCACATGAAAAAACTGGGTATCAGCATCCATAAGAAAGAGTTACAGAGGACAGTACTCTATTTTTAATAATAAATTCAGAGTTAAAATAATTTACATATAAATACATCCTTCAACCAGATTACTAATTATGCTGATGTAAAATGTGTGTGTGTGTGTGTGTGTGTGTGTGTGTGTGTGTGTGTGTGTGTGTGTGTGTGTGTGTTCCATCAACGTTATCCTCACAATCAATCTCATTTCGTGAAAAAAAAAAAAAAAAATCACGTTATGTCAGAGAAAATGCAACTTATAAGGGATTTTAAACAGCTTCTTTCAGCTGTGAAATTGCAAGTACATTAGTGTATCATAATTTCTATCAGCTTTATCCCTAGTGGATCATCAGCAAAGCACATTCAAAATTCTTATACAGTTAAATCTTTCAGCGATTTTAATCATTCGAAGAAAAACCATCATTAATTGGATACAGGATTCATATATTAAAGCCCCCTAATTTTTTTCACTATTTACATTTCATTATATGTACTGTATAGTATTTTACATTCAGTTACTGTTAGGCATAGATTGATATAAAAGAACACTGAAATTATTAATACTCTGGTTTCCATATATTAAGCAACAAACCAAAAAATAGCGATAATTGGGCGAAATATAGTTCAAATTGCACTAAATTTGCATATGTTATGGGCGAAGGCATACGACATCGATGTATGGAAGGCAAATGAGTGGCACTGGCAGTGCTTTATTCAAATGTACAAGAGCTTAAAACCAGCTGTTTCGGAGACAGTCGCCAATTCATGTGTGGCGGTGAATGACAAGGTTTCAAGATAGCGATTTTGTTAACATGGCTTTATGACATCATTTACCAGCAGAGTTATGCTACAGAGTGATGGGTCGACTTGAAGCAGGGCAATGCCAGAGAACATCCAAAACTATATTTACTGAACAAAACCATCACTGATTGACTGTGTGACACTCAGACCATCAGTGGCCACCCATGACCAAAATTACTGTGGAGACAAACTATTTTCTGCCTAGATTAAAAAAAAGTTTACTTATTCTAGCATTTTATATTAGTATTAATTTTTTATGTAGCATGTACCGTAAAAATATTTATCGAGATTTTACAAGAGAAGCATGTTTTATGTGTCCTAGAGGCCAACTCAGAAAATGCTTTGTAAGATTCCTACCTTACATCTAAATAACTTTTTTTCTCTATTAGCATTATGTCCTCTTGGACTATTTATGAACTTCAGTACAAAATCTATTGCATCCAAATCAAATTTTTATTCATGAGATTTACAAAATATTAAAAATAAAACCGAAATGAACATGAAAAAAACCATTAGAAAGTACCACGTACTCACCATAAAGATCATGGTAACCTCCAATGACAACACACTTCCAACACGTCATTCATCGTGATGTAACTGGGCTTCCAAGGTTTGGAAGTGTGTTGTCATTGGAGGTTACCATGATCTTTATGGTGAGTACGTGGTACTTTCTAATGGTTTTTTTTCATTTATGAATTGCATGTAAACTATGCGCACTTTGCAAGAGGTTAATACCTTAAAAGTGCAAATATAATAATCGAAATGAACATCTGTTTCAACACAAATGCGATTCTATATACATTTCTTCCTCAACTGAGGCAAAACGAAAAAAAAAAAAAAAAAAACGGGGTGTTAGACTTCTGCAGACGATGTTCACCTAAGAAGGAAAAAAGAAAGCTTACCTTAAACGGTTTTATAATGTCTACCTTTTGTTCTCAATTTCATGCACTTCACATTTTTAATAAATTCTATTTGAAAACAAAAATGTAACAAATGAAAGATTTCTTTTTGCACTTTGTTTTTATTCCTCCTTTAGCAGCAGAGCTACTTCCTTTGACCCTTAATGTTGGGACTGAGCAGGCTGTATGTAAATACTGTGGAGTGATACATGCAAAATTGGAAACAATTTGAATACCTGGAGCAGCTTAAGTTCACCAAAATAGCTGTTTCAGAGAGGCGAACTATGGCCTGCCTCTTGCTGAAATCCAGATGCCCATGCTGTGCAAGCACACACTGTTCGTGTTTCAGTCACTTTCCGTTGACTCAATGAGGGAAACAGGTTTGGCATGGCTTCTTTCAGAGAGGTAATTGGGCTCTCCGCCTCATCGACAGAGATCACAAATTGATGAGATGCCAGAGCTGCCTTCTTTTTTAGGAGAAATCCTCCATTTAGAAGATTGCATGAATGTGGATATTTTTTAAAAAGCCATTAAATACCATAAAATGGTGTGTGTTGACATACTAAATGAACAAAATGAATAACCCTAATAGTCCTAAAATTCTGAGGAGGCAATGCTTCCTTTGCCCCCCCCCCCAAAGCCATCACTGCAGACCCGTTTCAAGTACAATTATTGGTCGAAGTTGGCGCCAGCCTGTAGGTGCGTTGTAATCATTAAGAAATGTTTAGTGGATCCATCATCAGTAACTGGATTAATGTAATCCCATAGGTGGGCAAACATTAAGTGATTTATCATTAATGGAATAAATCATTAAAAACACATCAGCAAGTAAAAATTCCTTTTTATATGCAGATTTACTTTCCACTTTCACCACTAAAAGGAATTGCTAAAAATCGCCCTTCCAAAGCTAGCATATGAAATTATCACAGCAAAGTGTATTCCTGGAGCTCTTATGCTAAAATCATGTAACAACTTTTTGGATTTGCATTCAACATTTGATGAAAAACATGGTATTTTGATATTCAAAGAAATAGTCTTGATAATCATGTGGTTCCATGGCTAACTTAAAGAGTTAGGCCTCTAAATAAAAGAAGATGGTAATATACCAGGGTGTCTACCATTTTCTGGAGACTCAATTTCTTGACCTTTTTTTGACTTTTACAGGACATTTCTTGACCCTAAAGCTAAATTTTCTCGACTATTTTTTCTGTCAATAGTGTAGGAGTTTGGTCATTTTAATTAATTAAATAAAAAATATGATTATGTAATTAAGAAATTAAAAGGGTAAATTGAGTATATAAAATGATTTCTAAAGAGCAGAGACATAACTAGGCATTTCTACGCCCAGGGCAACCATAAAATATTGCATCCCATTTGCATTTTCCTCTTATGTAAATACATTACCAAATAAACAGTTCTCTGTCTTTTTTTAAACATTATTCTCTCTCTCTCTCTCTCTCTCTCTCTCTCTCTCTTATCAAAATCGAGGTCACATCACACTACGGCTGTTTTCATTATTATTTTTAAATGCTTCGGAGTTCAGACCTTCAGTACCACATCAAACGAAATGAATGCAACTGGCAGTCAAGGCTCAAAGCCATGGCAATTATCGAATGGCCCCCAGAGAATTTTCACCGATGTGAACAACAAAGACCACGGGCTCTATTGTTGTCGTCAAAGGCTGTGGTTCTTCTTTAGTTGAACAGACTATATATTCACATCTTCATTCCTTAATGTAAGCAACTGATGCCACCTAAATATTTTGAAGAATAAATGCAGATTTTAAGCAGCAAAGGCTACGGAAACTGCTGAACCACATTATGAATAAATTCTGCAAATAGACAGACAAAGTATGATGCTAAAAACCGATACCAGAAACTGGTGCAAAAGTTTAAATTGCAGTTTTAATCAGATCATATGCAGCAATTTTTGCCCCCTCTTTTCTGCTGCCCCACCTGCCTCGCCTTAGTTACACCTCTGCTAAAAAGTTAAAATAAATAGCAATTTTCTACCAATAAGCTTGCATTTAGTGAAAAACTCAAAATATCCCACTATAAAGAATTGCTTGTAACTGGGAAACCTGCATGTTACACAAAAGTACATTAAGCAAGTATAGGAAGTATGTTATAAAGGTTTAGACTGTTTTTGACAATTAAAATCAATAGCAATTTACTTTAATTTTTGGTGGCACTATTTACTCTGCAAATAAATGCTATTCAAAAAAGCTTCACATTCTTGCACAAAGTATCCAAACATATACACAACTGAAGAACTGCACTCAATATCAGGGCCACACTTATCAATTTTATTTAAAAGTATGGATTTTATTTACAAACTGTTCTATGAATTTGAAGGTTTTATCGAGAAAGTTTGTTAGTGTAGGTTTTCTTTAGTAGTTTATTCAACTGAGTCTTCCTATTAGCAACTTTCCCTGACCATGTTTCCAGTTCAATCAAGCCTTCAGTGCTAAGTCTTTCATTGTGTGAGGCTAATAATTATTTCACATCATCAGTTTCCAAATAAAGCTTTTCAGCTAGCTGGAGAATTTTTTGAACAATATTATTAATCTAACAGTTGGTTCAAATCCTTTCAAATCAGTCACAAATTGTGGACAAAAAGTTTAAGCCAACAATGCATTACTGTGTCATCATTTTCCATGCACTATTGAAGTTCCTGTGATACTGCATGCAAAATACATAATCACAACTAAACTGTTTAACAGTTGCCTCATCCTTACTAACTGTTATTAAAATAAGCTGTCTTCAGCAGAGGTGACTTTAAATCTTTTGGGGCCCTAGGCGCTAAAAGATTCAGGGACCCCCTCCCCTCCCCTTCTTATCGCCTCAGAAATTTTCATTTGTCAGATTAAAAAAAAAAAAAAGCCAAGGAAAAAGTTTTTACGCTTTTTAAAATGGCATTATTCCTGTTATTAGAACGTTTTGTCAGAAACAGCGTTAGTGTAATCACTTTGTCTGTCTGTGCACATCAAGCTTTTTGTTTTTAGAGATATTTCAAAAATTATTTTTGCGGCAAATAGGAAATTTAAGGATATTAGGTTTGGCACTTTCAGTGGAGTATTTCCAAACAGGCATAAGGATTAAATGCAAAAGATGCGGTTTGAAAATGGAAAAAGTAGGAAAAAGGTTTTCGAGTAAGAGTATTATTGAAACTTTTAGTGCTTTTTCAAAAGTTAATTTTATGTCGATTTAAGGAACAGGAAAATTTAGAATACTTGATAATTAATTATCAATATTAAACCAGGGGAGGAGAAAGTAACAACAAGATGATGTTGCAATACACTAGAAATTTCCTTTAACACTATTACATAAGAAAAAGATAAATACTGTGATGTTCTCAAATTTCTTTTTTTCAGCCTAAATATTAATTCTTTTGGTTTAGGCTGGTTTAGGGTTGAGGAAGAACTTGATTACCCTACCCCAAAGGGAAAAGGCAATAAACAGCAAACACCCCTTATCATCAAGACAGTTTCAACAAGCACTCCTCATTGCAACTCAGGGGGAAAGGAGGTTCGAACACAGATGTTTTCCTTTGGCTGGAAATAGCATGAAAGTAATTTATGTAACAGCAGAACAGTTAAGTATTCGCCTTACACAATAAAAGTGTGTGAAGCATGAATTCTCCTTTCACCAACCACTAAATGGAAAGCTAAATTATTTTAACTGTTCCTTTCAAAACAAGGACATCGATAAGAACTAGAAAAATTGAAGTATCAACAACAGCAAGAAAAATATACACAATCGAGTCACATTATTGTGACCACCTCCTATTTTTGACGTCAACAGCAAGAAGCCAATGAAAGAAGGCACGTGTCGTGAGCTAGCTTGGAGGGTATATAAAGTGTGTTGTAGGCATTTTGAAAGCATATAACTCGTTGCTGTCATGGATAAAAGGGGCGATTTATCAGATTTGTAAAAAGGGACGATTATCGGCTTTCGGGCCAAGGGTGTCAGTATTTCCGGAAAAGCATAGTTTGTGAACTGTTCACCTGCTGCTGTGGTTAAAGTGTATAGTGATTGGACAAATGGCACAATTGCGAATAATTGATGTGGAAACTGCGGAGCACCACGTGCCACTGATATGAGAGGTGAACGTCGGCTGCGAAGGAGCGTGAGGGCCGATCGACATGCTACAGTGGAGCAACTCACTGGCCGAATGAACCAGGGGGCTACTGGAAGTGTGTCTAAAATGGCAATTCAGCTATTCCTGCTGCTTATGGGGCTCCGATGCATGCACACAGATAATCACTGCACCTATGCTAACGAAGGTGCATCGGCTGAAAAGGCTTACATTTGCACGGCAGTATCAGAATTGGACCTCTGCTGATTGGCAAAGGATTGCCTTCTCCGATGAGTCACGTTTTCTGCTTCATTGAATGGATGGACGTAGGCGTATAAGACGAGAAACATCGGAGAATAAACACTCTTCCACCATTGCAGGAAGAACACAAGCTGGTGGGGGCAGCGTTATGGTCTGGGGAATGTTTTCGTGGCATTCTCTGGGTTCACTCATACTGTGGAAGGCACTATGGACCGAATTCGTTATGAATCCATCCTTGCAGACTATGTACACCAATACATGCTGGTTGTCTTCCCTGGGGCGGATGGGATCTTTCAGCACGACATGCGACGTGTCACACAGCTAGAAATGTCCAAGAGTGGTTGGAAGAGCACGATGAAGACTTCAAAGTACTTCCCTGACACCCTAATTCCCCAGACTTGTATTGTTCACTCGATCGTGTTGTTTGCTCTATGGATTTTCCAACATGCACCCTCCAGCAACTGTCAGATGCACTGCAGTCAGCATGGCTCCACATACGTGTGAACTCCTTTCAGCACCTTAATGAGTCACTCCCAGCCCGTCTAGCTGCTATCCACGTTGAACACGTCGTTTACTCTGCATATTAGCTGGTGGTCACAATAATGTGACTCAACCATGTATGTTACTAATATGAGAAAGTAAAATATCAATTCACAATGCAAATAAAGTGGTTGCTTTAAGGATTTTTTTATCAGGATTTATTTATAAGGATTTGTTTATTTTTTATTCATATTTCAGACCCTGAAAACCAAAACATCACTGACAATCCAATTATACGTTTCCTGGGCCCCTAGGCATGCGCCTAGTGCGCCTATTTGGAAATCTGCCACTGGTCTTCAGGTGATGGTATGATAAATAATATGATTCAAAAGCGTAGGCATTGAATTGTGCAAATTATTGAGGGGCCCAATGGATGCGCTTTTGCAGAACATGCAATTTTTTTTTATATAGATTATAGGGGCAACAGTGAATACATAATAAAGTAATATTGTTTATTTAATGTTAACTTATTATTATTATAATTATGGTAGCTACAACAATTTTGAACTACTTAACTATTTATTATTGAAACTTTTGACACAAAAAAGCATAAAATACTTATACCTGAAGTATTAAAACTGAATCAAATTCTCAAAAACAAAATGTTTATAATGCCATTTTAAAACCTAATCTAATATTATATTACAAATTGAAAAACAGTGTATGAAATTTATCTACTTCCACCTCATGAAAGTTCTTATTTCTTTTTGAATGCAAATGTTTGGTGTCTTATGTCCACTCTTGAGATGAACTCGCTGGCTATTTCATTCAGATCTATTGAAACTGTGAGAATTCGATGACTGTTCAAAATAGCAGTAGAATTTAGTCGTCTTTGACTCATTGATGATCTCAACTATGTCTTGAGCCTCCTAAGACTTGAGAAAGGTCTTGCAGCTGTGCAAGTTGATACTGGGATCATCAGCAACAATTGAACCAACTTTATTTCTGGGAGCATATCCTTCATATAAGTGTCCTTTTTAAAAGTCTCTAGAACAGAGGCCAAACAGTCCAATTTGCAATTGCTTTTGCGAGCTGTTGTTATATCTATCATCATGTCTGTGTGCAAAAGCAATCTTTCTGGATCAATGTCATACTTATAAAATGTAGCAATCTCAAAGTCATTAGTTGCACCAATAACAAACTGCTTAGCTATAGTTAGGAAAGTGGAAACTTTTGATTCAAATCAAGTAGCTAAGCACTGAATTGAGGAGTCAATCACTTTAAAGAAAACTCGATGGTACACATCTTTGGGGCTACTGAAATGATGAATATCACAATCAATGCTCCCATCACCAATGCGTTTTGGAATGCATCTCTTACGAGGTTGCTGTAGTTCTGGCAAACCTAGGTCCTTTACTTTGCAGTGAACTTCCTCCCAAAATGCATCAAAATGTGTCTGGAAATCTCTCAATGTCTGCATCAAAGTAGAAATCATACCAAAAGCTTCTTGAAGGCATAAGGTCTTCTTCTATAGAGCTCTGTTCACTGTGTCAACATGACTGAATACCTTGGTTAACAAAGCTAAGTGGAAGAAAAATCAATAGATCGCATTTGAATGTGAAAGCCGTTAGCTTTTGCACCTGCATCAGAATGGTGAATCTGTGACTGCTCAAACATGAAGTTTGTCAGTTCTTGGTAGTTTGAGTAACATGATGAAACTGATAAGAAACAAACTGTCCACCTAGTTGGACAGAAGGGTTGCAAGTTTACAGTTTCTTCAACTTCAATTTGCAATTGCTTGAAGAAAGCCAGTCTCTTTGGCAACTGTCTTACAGAAACTATTATCTCTTGTACCAAGTTGAGAGTGTTTTGGCACCTGTGATGTTTTTCACTGTATCTTGCACACTCAGATTCAGTGAATGTGCCAAACGATGAACAAAGAGTACTCTTGGTCCTATTTCAGAGATTCTGACTTGTACACCGGTGTACATGCCTGCCATGTTGGATGCACCATCGAAACACTGGCCCCTACAGTCACTCAAACTAAGGCTGAATCTTTGAAAGGCATCAGTGACAATCCTGTACAGTCTCCACTTGTGCATTGTTTATTGAGTAAAAGCCTAGAAATGCTTCAACTTCAAGTTCATTTGTGACAATTCTAAAACAAATGGAAACTTGTTCTTGGATAGAAATATCTTTTGTTTCATCTGCAATGATTGCATAATGTCTTTTATCTCTGATACGCGTGATAAGTTGTTTCAACACAGTGGCTCATAAGTTCTAACATTTCATTGCACATGTCATGAGAATACCATTCGAATGAATCACATTTCATCCAACGTTTTAGCTCTGCACAATCTTCACTTCTTACGTGCAACAGATTTAATAAATTGCTTGTTTCGTCTGTATGGCCACGTACCGGAAGGTCTTGGCAAGCCAGAAACTGCAGTGAAGAAAAGATTTTCAATAATGCACACCTGTTTTCTTCCATTTGTTGTTTCTTTGCATTTGACAATTGGTAAGAAACATTTATGGCTACAGTAGTAGTACTTATTTTTAAAACAGATTCTCGTTGACATTCTGACTTTTCGTACTTTCTGAATATTTTAAGTGCTTTCTTCCAATTTTGAAAACCAGTCGCTATGAAGGATAGCTCAAATTTAGTTGAGAACTGTAAGAGCTGATTAATTATTATAAGCTGCTTTGCATATCTTACCTAGGTACAAGAAGCAGCATGTTTGGTGTCATCGTATACAAGCCATGGAAATGAAGTAATCCAATGAGCTTGAAAGTTTCTTTTGTGTGCTGCTGGCAAAGAATGGCCTGCACCTACATTGTTATGTTCATCACTTAAACGAACCTGATAATGTTGACATATCAGGCTCACTAAATACTAAATCACTTGGCTCATGCTTTCTTTTAAGGTGGATCCACCTAAAATCTTTGTCTTGTATTTCCAATGGGCGAACTTCTGTAGGCATTTTCTCCATAATTAATGTGTTGCGAAGGAAGAAAATTTGAACATTGATAAAAATAACTTCATATTATAGCCTAGTATACTTAATATTTTCTAAAATTTAACCATAATTAAGCAATCCAACATTTGTTTGTCTACTGATGTCATCAATGTACAGGTCGTGCTATCTATTTTCTGGTCTCAACACCACCAAAGGAAAAGTTATTGATTTTTAATATAATTATGGTTAAGTTTTAGAAAATATTAAGTATACTAGGCTATATAATATGAAGTTATTTTTATCGATGTTTAAATTTTCATCCTTGGGAACGTATTAATTGTGAAGAAAATGGCTACAGAAGTTTGCCCATTGGAAATACAAGGCAAAACTTTTAGGTGGATCCACCTTAACAATGAATTTATCCATTCTGGCAAGTGGAATAAATTTGCTCAAAAGTTACAATACAGTTAAAATCACAACTATATACGTAAATGCAAAACATAACATGAACGATGAAGGTGAAACTTTTCCTGTAGTACAAAGAACTACTTATTCCATGTGGGACACAACAGAGCATAGTCCGATGGCCAGTAAGAACTGGTTTGTCGTTTCGGCAAAAGGCAACTTTTGCCTGATTAACTTTAGGCAGAATGCTAACGCGCCGCTGGCAAGAGAACGTCAAGGACATAGCCTCCAGTATGAATGTGAGTGAGGTGAGAATCGGTCCTCCATACTATTAAAACCACAAACATCTGATGGGTGGCTAGTCGAGTCACATGACCTGAGTTCTTCTTTGTAAAAGATCACTTTTCCTAGCAAGAACAGACATGGATGAAAACCCATTTTAAGCAAATAAAAAAATTATAAGAGAAATACACGTTCTCCTAGATCTGTGAAAATTGCAGTACAGTTTTATTATCAACCAATGACTGTAAGGAGGGGCCTGGCCTCCTCCTTACAATTATTAGGGGGACCCAAACCCCTCCAGCCCCATACAGTCGGCACCTATGTTCAAAAGTGGCAATAGCTCCTTGATCTATAGGTTGAACTTAAGGTGTTAAAAAAAAATACATAAGGGAATGGTCCGTTGAATATGTGGGATGGCTAAGACCATTTCATAGAGTTTGAAAGTTTAGTTATTAACTCACCAGCCTCATGTTTATTGTGCCCACTTTTTCTTGTAATTTTATGGATTTCTGTGACATTTTACCAATATTTCACTTTCAGCACCACTTTTTCTTTTTTGGAAGACATTTTTACAAGAATGTTCCTTAGTAAATCAATAAAAAAGCAACACCAATGAGAATTTCCCCTTCTCCAATCAGGGAAGCCAGAAACAAGTGTACCATAAATAAAGAGTTCTAGACTTCAAAGTATGCAGCTTCCATGAATTGGTGGAAATTTTCAGTGTGATGTTGGTAAGTTACGTCGGGAATGGGTAAAAATGTTGTACATACGTTATAACAAACATGCATTAAGTAGACATGTAAGACTCGGTATTACTGTGCATACATAAAACTAAAAAAGTTATCTAAATCAAACACTTCCTCATTGGATAACATTTTAGCCCCCAGGGCACTAATGAAGAGCTTTAACAATCCAAATGCAATGTATGACATAGCTTTGACTGTGCATTTTGTGTGTGTGTGCTGCTTTAATTTCTGTTTCTTTTGCATTAGCTTCCTCAGCCTGTTCCAATAACTTTTTCTTTCTTTCAATTTTTTAATTCTTCCACAGCACATTTGATTTTCTTTCCTTTCTCTGGTTGCTGACTTTTCTGTTTTCTTAGCGCTTCTTTACATTTTGATGCACCATTTAGTTTTATTATTTTGAATATATGTTGAATTTGTGGCCTGATTATTATTTTTTTAATATAATGATATTCTGTCCATCTACTTTATGCTTAGTACATTTGTACAGATTTTTTGGGTGAAGTTCCATCAGGAAGTACCCAAACTTATGGTTAGGCCTTTTATTTTTTTTTATTTTTTATTTATTTATTTATTTATTTATTTGTGCCTAGCCTATTAAAAATGTTGAAAGTGTGATATGTTTGTGTCTGTCTACTCAACATGCAGTGCAATTACAACTATTTTCATGGTGAAATTCCATCAGAAAGTATCCAAATCTGCAGTCAGGCCTTTTCTTTTTTTGTGCCTAGCCTAGGCCTCACTAAAAATTTTGAAAATATAATATTTTTGTGTCTGTCTACTCAATGTGCATTTATACCAATTTTTATGGCAAAATTCCATCGGGAAGTACCGAAATCTGCAGTTAGGGGTGGGTTTTTTTCGTAGTGTAGGCCTGATTATATATTTTGAAAACGTTGAAAAAAGTGAAATAATTCTCTGAAAGAATGGAAGTGCACTGACTGGCATTCGGAAAATTATACAGATGTAATTTTAAATGCCCATATATCCATGCATCTCTTCATACTGTTTTGCTAAAACATGACCAAAAAAGAAAACAAGAAAGATGACACCGAATTTTGGGTTGTAATGAGCATGTCTTTTGAATCTTTTCTGATGTGAATTAAATTTATCAAAGTTATTTAAAGTCAATGCACCCGGTTAAAAAATATCAATCAGATTTCTTCAATTGATAAAACATCCAGAAATAGAAACAGCGACTTACTTCCACTAGAGTGGCTAAAAAGCATGTAACGAAAATTAACAAACTGGGTACAAAAAGTTTCTCACAGCAAAAGGTAGGTATCGGAGACAAACAGATTTTCAAATTTAACAGTTGAAAGAGAGAAATAAAGAGAGAAATATGACATAACTCTACACCTAATGGGAAACGTCAAAAAATATTCATGGAAAAAACTACTAATGAAAAAGATTTTTTCAAATACGTCTCCTGGAAGAAGAGCCAGTGAGAAAAGGTATTGACCTTTACACACCCTAGCGGGAAGTCTATGCATTGTTTAAAGAGGATAATGCACCATATCTCTCTTGTGGAGAATGGGATACAGTAAAAAAAGAAATTTCTCAATAGGATTTTTAGAAGCAGAGATACAGCTGCAAGCAAAAGTACAAAACACCACCCAGTGGCAGAACTGTGGACTATAAAACTCCTCAAATACTAACACAAAGTGTTCCACAAGGTAAATGGCATTCGGTGCTGAAATAATTTTTTAAATCGTGCATTTACAGGCAGAGACATTAAGAAAAACAGATTAAACATTGGCGCCCCCAGCGGCAAAATTGGGCATTATTTTGGGAAGAAAGTACACGCCGAGTTTTTGCAGTAAATTGTATCTAACCAAAAAAAAATCTTTTATAACATGTTTTTAGTCCCGCAGATATTGCTGCAAACGGAAATGTGAGCTTATGCTCTCTAGTGGCAAACTGTGCGTTAAGAAATTTTTTTAAATTATATGAGAAACATTTCACAGCAGAAAAGCTTCCCAAAAAAGAAAAAAATTTCCAATCAGACTCTTAGAAGCAGGGATATTGATAAAAATAAGATATACAACTACGCCCCTGGTGGGAAAAATGCACTATTTTAAACAGGAGGTGTTCTCAAAATGTTTTCCGAAGTGAGCAGTATCAGTCTATGAAAGAATTTTTTCTGTCGACTTTTTCAGAAGCTCAGATTTTGCTGCAAATACATCAAAAGCAAAAATAAACGCTTATGCTCCGTGGTGGCCATACCATACTTTATCAAAATTTAGAAATTATATGCAAAGGATTTCTCATTAGAAACAGCATCCGATGCAGACAGAGTTTTTCAAATTGGAGTTTTAGAAGCAAAGATATCGGGGAAACACAAGTTACCTTTGTGCCATCTAGTGGAAAACCTATGCCTAATGATGATGGACAAAACACCTAACAAGAATAACAATAAAGGTAAGTAGATCATGCTAGTTACGTTAAGTTAGAAATAACTATTTCAAGAAAGTTCGTAAGTTGGGAGCTTTCAACCTTGTCCTAGGTCTTCATCACGCCAATGGAGGACTAAGAATGTTTGCAGATTCTACATTTGAATTTTTGCTATTTTTGTTGCCAGATCTTAGAATCGATCTCCAGATCATCGGGATGTAGAGAGGAGATTTGGATTTGCAAGACTTTGGGTTGAAAAGAATTTCCAGGCTTTCATGGTAATGGAGAGTAAAACGATTGTCAAAAGAAGCAATATGTCTTACAAATCTCTGCAACTACTGAAAAAAAAAATTAATAATGCAGACTCGTTTTATGCGATGTTATTAATTTGGCTTCTGGTCAATCTGGGATTGTTTCATTTTCAATACAATGTTGAATTAACAACGTTTTCTTTTCTTTTTTATTCCAGTTGAATATGTGTTCTCCCAGTCTTGTCTTAAATCTTCTTTTGGTACTTCCTATCTATAGTTTTTTTTTTTATCTGTTCTCTCTGCACTTGAAATATTTCTTGTTGGAATGCAGTATACACCTGCTTTTTCCAAAGCCCAAACTATAACATCAGAGCCAGTTATAATTGAAAAAACAAGAGATAAGAACTATAATTACAACGACCCTGTTGATCTACCATACGCATGAAGATACCTCATTGAGCAAGAAAAGAAAAAAGAACAAAAAAAAAACAGCCAAAATAAATGATTTAAAATCAATACAAATACTAATACTGAGTCGACTGATATACGGAAGATGGCGACACCTGACAGTATAAAATCAGGAACGAATTTGGAAGTATCCAATCAAGAAGTAACGTGTACACGACCTAAAAATGTGCAGTAAAACCAGGATTTGAATACGCAAAAGGTTCTGCCGACATGGAACTGTTGAATCATATTGCCGATTGTGAGATACTAGGTCGCTGAACTTGCACGATGAGAAACATGTCGTATAACCCACAGATGAAGACTATGAAAATTATAGTCGAAACTAGTATGGGAATTTTAGTGCAGTGGGAAACGAAGTCTAAGCTATTATCAAGACTGAATATTTTATCAGATCGATTTCCCTTCAACTTGAAGACTTGATCGTTTGCTATTTTATTATGTAGAATTCATTTTATATTGAAGTATTTTATTGATTAGAATCACGATTCACTAAGAAGAGTGGTTACCCACCTTTTGCAACTTATCAAGTGTAATATCTTTGCAAAGTGACAACTGAAAATGCTAGCAGAAGATTTCAAAGCTGATTTATGCATCCAACAAGTAAAAGTGCAATATCCGAAGAATCCCAGGAAAATATGAGTTACAGCTTTTATCTATATAATATTTTACCTTAAATATTTTAATATTCAGTGATATTCAACCATGATAATTCAAAGTCAGACAAAGATGATTAAGTTTCCCGCAAGCACTTTGATATTAATACAACGTGAGAAACAGTACAAAATATCACAACTGTATAGTTGAAAGATATATACAATAAATCTTATAACCACGTAATGAAGTTCAACACCAAAGTGTGTTTAAAGAACTAATTAAACTTAAACCGGGTTTTTGCGATATATAGGCACAACGCCCAGCCCTAATGACCTGCGGTGAACTTTTCTGCAAAGCAAACAAGCAGGTTATCGGTAGTTTATGTTCAACAAAAAGACCTTATGGCCCACAGTTGAGATAACCATGGTTGGCAGAGTGCCAAGAGGAGTCAATGAATACTGAAGAGGAGAACGGTATCATGGTGTGTCCCTTCAGAACTTGTCTGAAGGAAGGAAATGACGTCATCGGAAAACACTTCTTCTTTTTAGCTCAAAGCTAAAATTTGATTTTTACAGGATAAGGCACAAAGAAGAAAAAAAAAATTGACCGTGATCTACGACCTTAATTCCGTGACCTTTCCTTGACTTGACTTCCATGACCGTTTTCTCATTTTGTGACCTGGTAGACACCCTGTATACTGATATTGAAAGATTCTTTACTGATGAGAAACTCTTTTCAACAGTCCTACTAGTACAACACTTATTACACGAAGATTCTGATTTCCATATAAAGTTTATCTATCTGCTGAGCACATCAAAAAATTATATCTATTTATTTTTTCTGTATGTGTTTAATTTTTAGAGGCTATGTGGTAGCCATAACTGTTACACCAACAGTAAATATTTGTTGGGTATAATTCTAAGATTCGAATGCTTGAAATCATGTAAAAGCACCCGTTCTTATATGTTATACTTTCTTGTTCTATGAGTAACGGGAGAACACGTGAAGGAATATTCTTACATCATTTGAAGAGTTAAAATATCTTGGGAAAACATTGTAAATACAAAAGTCACATTAAAACACTGGCAATCTTACTGCAAATATATTATTATTTCAAACACATTTAGATACTAATAAATATAATTACAGGCTGTTAAAAAGCACACAGCTACACTTTAGTGTTGTATTTATTGCATATCTTTAGTTTGTTCAGTGATTCTGTATCTGAAAAACAAAAATTTTAAACACGTTGTTAAAAACAAATTACTTTGAAAATGATTCTTGAAATTATTGATAATTTACAATATCTCTTAAAGTTTAATTCAATTACCAATTTTTACATGCAATTTAAAATTATTAAAATGATATCTCAATAAAATTGTAACTTTGAGAAGACCACTGTCTGCAAGTTACAATGCAGTGAACACTAGAAAAATTTTATACTTCATATTTGCATCTAAGTGTTATATTTTTCTTTCATTTTTGCTTCTGTTTTTCAGGATGAAATTTAAAAAGCTATACCCTTTCTATGAACTTTAAAAATCTATGAGTGGTTTTTAGCTGCAAAAACACTTACGAGGTGTGTTCAAAAAGTACTGGGATTACAGCAGTAGTTATTTTCCTTAGTGTTCAACACTGAAATTTCATATTTACAGATATGATGGAAGCAAAGTTGTTCAACATCATGCAGTTTCGTGTCTACATCTACATTCACTTATTACTTCAGACGGGCCAACCTTCAAAATTTAAAAATCAGGATTAAGTTCATTAGCAGAAATTCATAGATGTCCTGTCAATTTTTCTGTTCTTCACGTTTTTACTCAAGTTCGCTGAAAATCACGATATCCGGACTCCCTAACCTCTTATTCGTTCAGGTGGTATCGAATTGAGGGTGAATGGCTCATTTATTTAAAATATGAAATAAACAACACATAACTTATTTCTTAATAGAAGATGAATGATAGGGTTAAAAGAATACCATTGTTACCTCATTGGTTTGCAGTCTCCTTTTGACTAGTTGCTCCCGGTATACACTCAAGCAACAACAAACTGCGTAGTTGAAGTTCCATAAAATGTACGTTCTCTGTAGGCACAATGAAAATATTTATGATAGCTAAAACCTCTAAAAATCTTCTATCGAACACATAAAAACCATGTTCTTAATAGAACTTGAAAGAAAATTAATCCAAAGAATAAATAAAATCCAAATAAAAAAACATAATTCAAACCTCAAATTCGACTGATAACAATAAATAAAACAGTCATCATCGAAGAAATCCAGATCCCAAAATTTCCGACGTGCATTTCAGCACACTCATTCGTGGCTATTTTCAAGGAGATCACATGTTGTACTGTTCCTTGCGTGTTAACTATAACCTAAGTCGACGGTACTGCCATCTCCATCATCTGCGTCATCATCATGCTCATCACGTAGAACATCGCTGGCACCATCTAGTGTCATCCTGTTTTTTAAACTTTGTTTCCTTTGTCGACTAGATCTTCTTATTTGGATTATTCGTTGTTTTTCCTGTTTTATCATGTTCAACCATGTTGGTGATAATTCGATCGGGACATTTAAATTGCAATTATACTCCTTGGTTTTCTCTATTATGATGGCTTCTGCTGTCAGAATCTTTTTATGTGTGTTGTGAGAAGTAACTAGATTTATATTCTCCCAGTCGGGTATGGCTTCATTACTATAACAATATTGTATAAGTGAAGTTCGAATTTCACCTTTATTCCAGTTATTTAAATGTTCACGTAATCTGATATCAATATTTCGTTTTGTGCTACCAATGTAAACCGTTTTGTTTTCTAGGTTCCTATTTATATTAATAATTGGTATGCTGTATATACACCAGCTTTACGTAAGATAGAATATTTTTCGTTACTTGCTTGTAATAATCTGCTATTGTCAAGTACAGTATCTGCAATAAGTAACCCTGCTTTATGGCATTCCTTTTTTAAAGGAGCGGATATAGGTGAACAATATGGTAGCTTTCCACAAAATCTGTATGCATCAGTCGTATTCAGCCTCAGCTTATTTTGGTTATTCTGAATTTGTTTGTAAAGATCGTTGATCAATCTTTCCTTATAGCCGAAGTCACTAGCCAGTGTTTTAATCCATTTCAATTCTTTTTGTCTTGCAGTATTATTAGATGAAAGTATAATTGCTCTTTTTAAGTAATATCAGAATGCTGCAGTTTTAAATTTCCATGAATGATTTGAGTTATAGGGTATTATATTTGGTACAAATGTTGTTTTTCTATATACCTCGTAGTCAATTCTTGAATAATTATTGATGATACTAATGTCTAAAAAAGTGGTATTTGTTTATTTTTTTCTTTTTCAGTGGTAAGATTGATAGTTGTATATATGTTAATGTATGTATTAACAAATTCTTCCAGATCCTCTTCAGTATGCTTCCAAAATATCAAGATATCATCCACATATTGAACAAATAGTTCTGGGTTTTTATTAGTAAATTTGTTGTCAATAAGTATCTTTTTCTCGGTGATCCCATAGGTGCTCCCGATATCTGTTTATAAATTATATTGTTGTATGTAAAAAAGTTGTTGTCATTAATTAGGTTTAATGCAGATATAATGCTAGCTATTTGGGTAGTTGGTGTATTATTTGCTATCAACTTTTCTTCTATTAACTTAATAGCTTGATTGGTAGGGGTATTTGGGTAAAGTCTCCAAAGGAAACAAAGTTTTAAAAACAGGATGACACTAGATGGTGCCAGCGATGTTCTACGTGATGAGCATGATGATGATGCAGACGATGGAAATGGCAGCACCGTCGACTTAGGTTATAGTTAACACGCAAGGAACAGTACAACATGTGATCTCCTTGAAAATGGCCACGAATGAGTGTGCTGAAACGCGCGTCGGAAATTTCGGGATCTGGATTCCTTCAATGATGACTGTTTTATTTATCATTATCAGTCGAACTTGAGGTTTGAATTATGGTTTTTTATTTGGATTTTATTTATTCTTTGGATTAATTTTCTTTAAAGTTCTATTAAGAACATGGTTTTTATGTGTTCGATAGAAGATTTTTAGAGGTTTTAGCTATCATAAATATTTTCATTGTGCCTACAGAGAACGTATATTTTATGGAACTTCGACTACGCAGTTTGTTGTTGCTTGAGTGTATACCGGGAGCAACTAGTCAAAAGGAGACTGCAAACCAATGAGGTAACAATGGTATTCTTTTAACCCTATCATTCATCTTCTATTAAGAAATAAGTTATGTGTTGTTTATTTCATATTTTAAATAAATGAACCATTCACCCTCAATTCGATACCACCTGAACGAATAAGAGGTTAGGGAGTCCGGATATCGTGATTTTCAGCGAACTTGAGTAAAAACGTGAAGAACAGAAAAATTGACAGGACTTCTATGAATTTCTGCTAATGAACTTAATGTAATATGCCACATAATAACGTTCATTACATTAATTAACGTGGAATTTAACGGGGTTTTTTTAACTGATATTAATAAAAATCAGGAGATTTTTTATAGCTCATAAAAATCACATCAGCACTATTTTTTATCGCCAGTTTTCAGATGCAGGAGCAATTTTCCAGTAGTATTATTGGTACATAGCATTTTTAATGTTTAAAAAGTTATTCTAAATGCAGACTGTATATTTTTATATGCAAAATAAAAAACATAGTGAAAATAGTTGTCAACCAGATACAATTAATAGCATTAATAATTAATACAAGATATGTACTTAATTTTTGATACATTATTTAATCATAATTAATCTTTATCCTTATTTAGTGAATGCACAGTAGCCATTTAGCTCTCTTTAACAAAGATCTACAAAAGTTTTGTTCAAAGCATTTTTCTTTCATTCTGGACTTAACTGTCAGCAGTTTTTCCAGTGTTGGAATAGAGAGAGAGAGAGAGAGAAAGACAGAGGTATCCGTCAAAACAAATGTGGAAGTGTCAAGCTTTCTTCTTGGTTGGAGGTTTGATTACCACAGTGAGCACCTCAGTGGGCTATAAGCAGTCGCCCATCCCTAATTTAGGGCCACTGGTCCAGGGAAGGGGGAGAGCCAGTGCCGTAAGACAAATACAACATTATACTTGCCAACTTTGGAAAATGTGCATCAGTAAAACTTTTGTGCAACCGCCATTTACCACAAAACAAAACATAATTATATTAATAAATATACAGTAAAAATATCTGCATATGCCACAATAACTAAACTAGTATTATATGTGTTTAAAATAATAATTTGAAAAACCATAAAATAAAATCTTAATTTTGTTCAATGTTAGCCTTGCAAACCTGTAGTGTTTCAATACTAAACTAAAATTTTCATTTGCTGATATCTTTGTTTCCCTTCCCATTTCTTTATTATCATCTTTTTTTTAATGTCCTTGGATGACAATTTTATCCATCATGAATGCATGACAGCTTTCACTATTTTAGACAAAAGATGAACAGTGTAATTTTGAAAATATAAATACTTTTGAACATAATGCATCAATTTTTACAAATTTTTCAGCTTCGTCCCTTTCGTTTTCGGAATCACCCCCACCCACCCACCCCCGTTTAACTGAAATGCAAAACTTTAGGGGGGGGAATGTTTAAGAATACTGGATACATGTTCTGATCATCATCAGGGGGGGGGAATTACAGTTACAGGGGATATCTTTGCTACATCCGATTTCCGTTTTCGGACATTTTCCCTCCATTTTCAAGTTGAAATACAAATATTTATGAAATAAAATGATATTTAACAACAATACTAAGCAGAGGAAACATCAAGTGAAAAATAAAATTACGATTACGGGAGAAATCTTCACTGCGTCTAACTTCCGTTTCTGAAAGTTTTGAAAGACGAAACTTCCTCGTTCAGAAGTTTAGAAAGTTTCAGGCGGAAAACATCCTCCACCACTACTAAATGCTCCAAAATTTCTAATCAGTTATGCAGTGATCTCGTGGATAACCCAAATCATGACGGAAAAGGAGAAATTCCTTGAAGCCGTCGCACTCTCATGCCTAAAGATTACAGCGAAATTTTTTCGCCCTCTCGGAAATTTTTCTTCCATTTTCAAAATGAAATACAAATATTTATGGAATAAAATGATATATAACAACAATACTGGACAGAGGCAACATCACAGGGAAAAGAAATTATGATTATGGAAAAAATCTTTAATTCATTTACTTCCGTCTCTGAAAGACAAAATACCATCCCGATGCGTATTTTTACGAATTGGTAAAATTCTTCAATGAGTAGTTTTACGTGCCGAGAATTCACGATGCGTATTTTTACACGTCGAGAAAAATTCTCGATGCGTATTTTTACGCCCCGAGAAAAATTCCCGACGCTTACTTTCACGCAGCGAGAAAATTCCAGACGCGTATATTTACGCGTCGAGAAAAATTCCGGATGCGTATTTTTACGCGTTGATAAAATTTTAATGTGTACTAGACGCATAATTAGATTACGCATTTTGGAGAACTCTGGTCGGCACGTCACCTGAGCACTCCCGTGGAGAGAGAGAGAGCTACCGCACGACGCCACGAAGCGAAGCCGGCGAGTCAAAGATGACATCATCGCGTAACACGGTGCTTGTAAGGTCTGGTAGAAAATCTAAATGGATGGTTGCAGGGGATTGAAATATTTCGATTGAGCAATCGAAATATTAAAATCTCCGAAAAAAAAAAAAGACTTGTATCCGTAAATCAGTAAAATTAAGCAGAAATCCGTAAATTTTACGGATAATCCGTAAATTTTACGGATAATCCGTAAAAGTTAGTAAGTATGCAACATCTATGCTCCACTGCGATTCGAACCCGGACACATCTCGGACAATTTGTCGAAAGCCGGCGCTCAGTTTCACAACTTTATTATGCAGCAAAGACAATAACAGCTAATATGTAAAGAAGAAACAAAGTGCCAAAGATATGACATAAAATAAAACATTAAAAACCGCAAAAGTGGGGTAATGCAAAAGGAAAAATATCCCGCAAAAAGTAAGCGAAACGAATGAGAAAAAAAAAAAAAAATTCACAAACTAAGTGTACACCAAAATGCTACAATAGAAGATAAAACAAAGCTGACAATAACAGATTCGTAATTAGAGATGAACAAAGGAGCAAATTAATCTTCTACAAAATGCGACGAAGAAGGAAAAAGAGACAAACATGGTGCAAAACAAGAAATAAAAACTCCACAGTAAAGCAAAACTATGAAGAAAACATAAACAGAGCTCACAGCTAAGAGTGGGGAGACATGAAACGATAAGGTCACAGCTGGTGCGCGAGTGTGTTTGTAACCAACATAAAATAGACCACTGCTCAACCGGGGTGGCTTTTTTTTTGCAGATATGAGAGAGGAAAAGTACGATACTGATGGCTGTAAATGCCGTCTTGCATCGACGCAGAAAGAAAAAGATTTCACAAGCGGTTCGAGGGCATCGTCGATCCAAGGCGGTGGTTGATGGAATTTCGACCATCGTAACGGCTAATTATCAGCAAAAATCGGGAGAATTTGACATTTATCCGGAGGGCAGGAGGAATGGCTGAAAATCCAGAGTCTCCCGCCTAAATCTGGAGAGTTGGCACGTCTGTTACTCTGTTAAGTGTCCTGTTTTAGTGGTCTGGTCAATCTTGCAATGGGTGATGTGAATGACGAGCCCTGGAAACATTTGAAATGTTACAAACAGCATTTGGACAAGAAACTCTTAAGTCGTTCAAAAATTTTTTCAGTGGCTTAACAGATTTAGTCAAACACTGATTAAAGAAGACCCTTGCACTGGATGCCCATGAACTTCAAGAACAGTCGATTCCATTGCCTGTGTGACTGAAGAAATCAGAAGTGAGAGGCAATTGACCTTTAAGAAGGTTTCTAGCAAAACTGGCATCTCAACTTGGTCATGGCATGTGATTTTAACACAAGATTTGATGAGAAGAGTAACAACAAAATTTGCACCAAAGTTTCACATACATGAACAAAAGGAGCATTGCATTACGGTATGTTAGGACTTCAAAAATCATTCCACAATGGCCCCATACTATATAAAAAATATCACAGGTGATGAATCCTTGCTCTGTGTGGCCATGACCTGAAGCAAAATCTCAATCATCCGAATGGAACACAAAAACCTCTGCCTGACCCAGAAAGCCCTGCAAGAATCAAATGAGAAGGTGATGTTGACTGTTTCCTTTCGTGTTAAAGGCATGATGCATTTTAAATTTGCTTCAAACTGGGCAGAATGTGAGCCAGACTTATTATGAAAAGGTTTTGTAAAGACTAAGGGATAAAATTCAGAATACATGCCCACAATAATGGGAGTCTTAATCCTGAATGTTACATCATCATAATGCACCTGCACCACACTCAGTACAGTCAATCAATGAGTTACTGATCAAATACCAAATTTTAGTGGTAGAACGTCAACCTTATTCACTTGATTTGGCCCATGTGATCCCCGCCCCCACCCCAATTGAAAAAAATTGTTAAGAAATAATGATTTGAGAGTGTAGACAGCAACACTGAGAACACCACATAGCAGCTGAATATAGCCCAAAAGAAGACTTTCAAATGTGCTTTATGAAGTGGCAAAAATGCAATGCATTAGCTTGGAAGGAGATACATTTGATTGCCTTTTGTATTTCTCATTAAAGATTTGCAAACGAAGTCCCTGTAATTTTTAAACAAACCTTGTACAACATTTATGTTTAATTATCAGAATACACTCTATCCCATCGTCAGGTTAACTGGACTTTTGGTTAACTGGTCACTCTCAAGGAAGGATTCAAACCCAGATGATGATTCTTCCCAGTCTCTCAGTTACCAAGCCTTCTATCCTCCTTTTCACAACATTTTAGCAACATACTGGGAGATTTTCACTGGACTGCAGTTTTATCTTATGTCCAGATTTTTGTGCATGCCTACTTAACCTAGTTCTAGAGCAGAATTTCTTAATAGTTGATTTATGTTCCTTTAGATATGTTATTAACTGTTTCCCTGTCTCATACATGTATGCAAGTTCACATTCTACGTGGTAAAACACTTCTTCCTGTAAAAGATTTCATTTTTACACTCATTGATTTCTGGAAAATATTTCATCAGTAAGTTCTGGAAATAATTTCATACTGAACTTTCTGCTAATATTTTGAAAATTTTGAATAAGACCTAACTTAATCTTAAACAATTGTTCAATTTTCTTGGTTTTTGTTTTAGGTAGATTTTTAACTTTCTTTTTTAAAAATTATTTGTTAATTACTAAAGGGTAATTAGTTTCTTGCTAGGATTTTTCTCAAAACTGTTTTTATGTAATTTACTTAATTTCTTTGCAATTAATTTATTTTCCCTACAAATTCTTTTGTAACACTTATTTTTATGAAAAACGTATGATAGCAGTCTTACTCCAGTTCATGGGCCTTTTATATATTTGAGTATGTATTTTCTTTTCTTTTATGAACAGATGTACAAACATATATATATACACTGCTCATAAAAAGTTAAGCATGGATCACACAAATCATCACAACTCCAAAACAACACGAACAAATGTATTCAAATTTAACACAATCAGACATACAAATGTTAGGCAGATATCATACAAATATTGGGAAACTTGATTGAATATAACCCAGACAAACAAACCAATGAAAGAAGGTACCCAAAACACCTGGAATAAGAAAAACGTGGTATGAACACCAAATCATGTTAATACGAAATGCAGTCCCCTCTGACATGAATGCAAGCTTGGCAGCATCAATTCATACCATCCAAAAGAAAATCCAAATAGTGAGACATCAACATTTGTCATTCACACACAAGAGCAGTTTGAAGGTCACTGAGGGTTTGGGGAGGGGGTATGAGGGCCGAAACATGTCTCCCGAGAGCATCCCACAGATGTTACATGGAATTCAGGTCTGGAGAGTATGCAGGTTACTCCATTCGTTGAATTCCTTCATCATGAAGGTATTGGTCGATCAGTCTGGCTCTGTGTGCAAGAGTGGTGTTGTCCATTAAAATGAAATCTTGTCCAATGTCACCAGCATAAAGCTTGACATAGTGGTCCACGATCTCATCCTGATACCTCTGATCACTGACGATACCTCCAGGAAACACATGGAGGTCAGTGCATCCACCTAACTAAAAAATCCAGACACACAGTTTTTCCACCACCATGGAAAGCACGTTTTTTGATGATGTTTTGTGGCTGGCAGTGGGTGCCTAACTCCCTCCAGATCAATACACGCCTGCTGTCAGATTCCAGGGAAAACCTGGATTCATCTGTGAAAAGGACATGGGGCCCATTGTTCTCGGGTCCAGCCTACATGCTCCTTACAACACCTCAGGCGAGCCTATCTGTCTGGAGGTTAATGGTACACATACGGCTAGTTGCCTAGCATAGAGCCCGGCCTTGTGGAGCTGCCTGGAAACAGTTCAGAGTGATACCTGCCTGCCTGTGGATGCCATGAGGTCAGAATGCAGAGATGATGCAGATAATCTACAGTTCGTTTTGGCTAAGAGTTTGATATAGTAGTCATCCTGTGATGGTCTACTCCTTGAACGACCTGCAGCAGTAAGACAGATGTTCGAGGGTCTTCATCTCCTGAATCTGCCACTTCTCAATCCACCTCGAGCAATCCTTCACATTGGCCGTGTGGTTGCCTTTGCAGTTCACACAATGGGGAGCTGCAGCAGAGCAATCAGATTGAGGATTATTGTACGAACCACGACTGCAAGTTGCAGCACCATGGCAGGACTGCTGGGAGTGCCCATACACTTGGCATCGGGAGCAACAAAGGGGGTTGAGAATGTGAGGATGCACAGTGCAGTACAATAGCCCGCATAGATGGAGGATGGTAGAGTTGGGCGATCAAAGGTCAGAATGACTGTCTGGAGTTCCCCAGGTCCCCGTTGTGGTGAAACTTGATGCAACAGACAGCAGTAACACCTTGGCCAACAAACTCCCGAAAAGTTCCTTCTCTGAAACATCCATGAGGTCACGTTCAGAGATGACACCTTGGGGTAAATTCAGGGACTGGTGAGGCTTGACATCCACACGGACACCATCCAAGTTGCAGACATTTAGAAGCAATTCAGCATGGCGTGGAGTTGACGTTTCCACCAAGAGATCTCCTGATTGCAACTTCTTCACACTTGTTGGTGACCCAACGGCACCCTGCAGAGCCTTCTGAATCCAGAATGGAAATTTTAAGGTAAGTTTGTGAGTTTCTTTCCAGGCATGAATGATAAAAAATCGGGCAGTGTGAATCGGCAAAGTACACAGTTTCTTAGTTGTGGAGCTAGCTTCCGTGTCCAAAAATTTCTTGTGTTTTACAGAAGGCGAAGAGTTAGAAGAATCCATAAATGATGGAATATAATTCATCCGCAGACCTCCCCACCGACCATGGAGCTCAACTGGGGAAAGCCAAAGGTCCACAAGCCCCAAAGGACGCAGGACATGGCTCTGGGGATAGGCAGCAGATACAGCAAGCTGGTAGGGCAGACATGCACTTGGTGGGTGCCTAGAGTTTCCTGAGTCTTGGAACACTCCTTTGGCATGTTCACACTATCCCCAGACTCACCTTATCGTACGCAACGACAAGCCATTAGAAGTCAGGACTCCACTCGGCCACAGACTTCATTAACTAGGGGTGGGTTAGTTCCCGGCTGCCAGAGTTTAGGGTGAAGCAGGGGGCAAAGAGGAGTGTTGGTAGCTGGCTACAACTACACCCCGGCCCCCAGAAACCTTAGTCTCCAGCATCCCCTTTTCAACCTTACGGGTCACCGCAAACAGTAAACGTGCAGGCAGATCTAGCTAACCAGCCCGAAAAAACAAAGAGGGAAACATAAAATGGAAAAGAAAGAAAAGAGAACGAGAAACGAAACTCCTGCACTGACGCATAATCACAACCTCAACAACCTACAACTGAGGCGGGTGTGTTGAGATAATAACAAAAGCTAAAAATGGGAAAACATCAGACAATATATGTCGGCTTGGACCATGGGGATTCCACTCCCCATCAGCTGGATGAACAGCTGTTCCTGCGGTGATATTATTGTACAAAACGAAAAAACCAGATGTTCAGTCACAAGGCCAGCTTGAGCCTTGGGGGCGCTACTCCCCAAATAACTGGAGAACCAGTTATCCCCGTGTGGGGAATCACAACAGGGAATGAAAAATGATGATTCTTTGACCCACAGACTAAGCAGGCATCAGCTATGTGGAAATCGTCTCCATGCAAGCAGAAATTCTGCTGAGATCGCAGCAAAGGCAAGATCATGCTAGAGGTCTTCTTCGACGTCCAGGAAATTGTTCATCTTGAATTTATCAATGAAGGACACACTGTCAACAAGGAACTTTATCTGGACATCATGTGATGTCTACGTGAGTCAGTCCACAAGAAGAAGCCTCAACTGTGGAGTGATCAATTGTGGGTGCTGTTGCACAACAATGCACTAGCACACAGGTCACTCCTTGTTTGTGAGTTTCTCACCAAAACAAGAACTGCTTGTCCTCCACACCCACCGTACTCACCTGACTTCACTCCCTGCGACTTCCACCTCTTCCCTGAGCTGACACATTGACTTCAGGGTAGTTGGTTTTTGAGTGCAGAAGTGAAAAACGAATCGCTGGTTGCACTGAAGGATATTGCAAAAACAGGTTCCAGAAGTGCTTTGACAAACTCTACAGCCACTGGCAGAAGTGTGTTGTTGCAAGAGGATCGTATTTTGCAGGATGAGGTGCTTCAGCTTTGTAAATCTACCTATCTATGGACTTATGGACCCAGTCCGGGAACTTTTGGATCCTACCTCATATACTATGGATGTATCCACCAGTGGCGTCGAGTGCCCATTTAGGTTGGGTGTGTGCTGTTATGGGAAAAAACACGCAAAAAATGTATTATGTATCCCGAGCTGCAAAATTTACGCATTGATATTGAACATACGAAAGCATTTCTCTTATTTAGCAGTCATCTAATTACTTATGGTAAAGATCTTTACAAACACTCCATTGCAAGAAAAACCTGAATTTTCTGTGCAAATGCTAAAGTGATGAACAAATTTTCGGTATTTCTTTATGAGTTTTAAATACAGGATGAGGCTTACCTTCTTCAACCCACTCTACACAATCTGCAAAAGCTCTAGCAGAAAATAGGACACTTAGTACATCATCAACCTAAAAACGAATATCAAAATTCAAATTGTATATTTAAATCTGTGTGTGATCATAAACACATTGATTCACTAAGCAACGAAAAGACAGAAAAACAGTAACTCGCAGCAGAACGTTGAATTGTGTTTGTGACTCCTTGCTATTCCAAATGCAAACAAGTATGACCAGTGTTGCTTTTTTAAGCATGCACACTCTGGGAAGTTTAGCTGTGTTAAAACCACAAGGAAATGAAAACATGACCTGTAGAGCCACCTGGAGAGCTTTGTATTACAGTTGCTTTAAAGACCTGGTGTGTCCGCTGGTAAAGTAGCACTACTTCAACTGCAAATAAAATATTGCACGAGGGAATTAATTTTAGCCACACAAGCAAAGCCTTAGGACAAACTTTGGCTAGTCTTATTGGAAATACATACCCCCCCCCCCTTCCCAAAACAACAACAATATAAACAGCAACTCGTAACACAACGTTGAATTGCAATGCTACGTGGGACTGCAAGCGGTGCTCATTTTGGCTATCACACCCTGAGAGTTCCGCTGTTACGTTTAAAACCACAGGGAAAGAACGTTACCTGTAGCACCATCTGGGGAGTGCTTGTACCACAGTTGCTTTAATATCGTTAGATGAGCAGACACGAAACCGCAAACCCAATTATCTTAGCGAGAATGCGATATGCTTACTGAATGAACCTTTTCTTCTTAATTAAAACATTATATGGGGAAATTAATTTCAACCATCACTTAAAGCCTTAGGACAAACTCTGGCGAGTTTTATTAGAAATATAAAAATAAATCTGAAGAAATAATATCAATAATGTTGGCTAAATTGCGACTGTGTGGCACACCCCGAATATTCGCCACTGGTATCCACCTTTTTGTTTCTGTGTGGTGAGATTTTAAGACAGTTGTGTGTACTTCTCTGTCATTTTTATGCAGAGTATATGTCTCTCTCTCTCTCTCTCTCTTTCTTGTGGCTTCCTCATAAAGGACTCACACGAAAGCACAATGAGAAATCTGTAAAACTTTGTGCATAGGTTCTCTAATTGCCAAAAATGCAACTTCACCATTTGTTACATTAGATCGGTGGCGGCTGGTGACTATATGCTATAGTGCTGTTGCATGCTAAAAATGTTTGAATTGTAATTCGTATTGTTTATTTTAGCGGAAAGTACAAGCATGTGATTTGCTGCCAGTAGAAAATCTGATTTTTAACTGAACTGTAGTCAAAGAAAACTCTTGTTTGTAAATTGGTCTTTCATGCTGTCTGTCGGTTAGTATGGCCACAACAGTGTGACTCTCCTGCAAACTATGTCACACCCCTTTGGATCTTCTCAAGAAATCCACACGGAACTTGTAGCGTGCTGAACTTTTTTCAACATGATAGCCAGCAGCAAACTATGGTGAGATCCTCCTACCCTCTTTCTCCTATCGGAACTGGGGGCAGTGCAAAGGGTAATTATTTTACCCACAATTCCTGACATGATGTGGCAGTTTACCAAAACAGAAAGAAAGCTTATCTGATTGTCATAGTGCTCTCAAGAAATTTGAACGATCAATCAGTTAAATTCTTTTTGACAGCTTCTATTATTTGTCCTTTGAGTGAAATTTTCATAATTTTTTAATTTCTTGAATGGCGACTGCAATTAGTTCAGTAGATTCTTTGTTGAAATGGCCATTTTCTTCAAGAACTTTAGTGGAAAAAATTGGAGTAAAATCCTTAAAATTCTAGGTAAAAGTAAATATAAACTGTAAGTAAAATCCTCAGGATTCGTGATATTTGGGAAGGGCCTAAAAATGAAGCTTGACCAAGTGCAATTATTTATATTTTTCTGCATTTCATAAACTCGTTATAGTACTGTATAATACATAGAGTAATTTAGTTAACTCATATTTAAGCTCTTCAAAAGTGCATTAAAAATCACAAATGATAAGACTGCAAGGTTGATAGTACATTGAACAAAGACACAGCAAAACTATTTCCCATTAAAAATATGGAAATAAATAAAAACGTATTTTTCAAGAAACTTGAGTAAATAATTTATTTTTTAGATGATCCACAGTTGAATATGTTTTCTCAGCAATTGAACTCATCGCACATTAATAAATCCGTACATTCTGCAAAATATTAAGCATAATATTTTGTCAAATATATGAATATAAATTTAACCATTAGCACTAAAATGGTGACGGATGTAATTACTGACACTAAAAAGGAAATGATTAATAATTCATATTAATTTGTATATAATTATGGAAAACATCTGGGGATTTGGCTTTGCTTCTTCTTTACTTATCTTTTCCTTTTTTTCAGCAGAAGTTGAGACTCAATTCTAAGGTCTTTGCTGTAAAGGAAAAGTGGGGAGTGGGGGTGGTAAGTTGTAGCACATACATTTTCAGCGGCACGAACTGCCACTGCATTAGATAAGAAATTATATGTTCTGTTACCACCAAGGGACACCAGAATTGTCCTTACAGTTATTTAAAAAAAAAAGTACAACTAAATATTATTTGCTGGAAATTATATTCAGCATACTTCACTTACCCTCTTTCAAATCCATTATGTACAAGGTATCTAATGCATCAACGAGTGTAAGACCTAAGCCAAACCAATTCTGGAAAGTTTTAGTGATAGGTTTCAGGTGATCATGGCCCCATGCATGATCTTTGTAGCCTTTCCAAGCATGTAGAAAAGCTTTAACAACAGCCTTCTGTCTTTCTTTAGCTGAACCTACAAAGCATGGATTAAAAACTAATTACTTCCTGAAAACAGTACACAAATTAACATTTGATTTTTAAATCACACTGTAACGGCATAAAGTGACAATGCCATTTCTATGCCAAAAAACAATTACATTTACTTCATTCAGTCCACTAAAGCAAAAAGACTTGGCTGTAAACACAAATTACATCCAAATGAGAAAGAATTGGTAAAAATCCACAAAGCACAATACAATAAATAAATACATTAAAAATATACATATGCTACATCAGTCAGTTGACTTATTAAAAAAGGAACAGAATAGCAATCAAGCTTGATCCCTGGAGAAATGAAATCGATATGGTAGAATAATAATCACTGAAATCAAACTAGAATAATAAAGTGACTGGTATAGTCTTCTAATATCATGAATCCTGTAAAAAGCCTTTCAATTTTACATTTATTTGACCTTCTACATAACAAACATGTCACAACTTTAAATTTGTGTGATTAAAATGTCTTCATAAATTCGATTTATATGAGAAATAAAACCAACTGTGAACATGTGGATTGTTTATAATATAGTTTGGTATATAGCAATTCACTATATGCCTCTGGATATATCTGTTCTTCTCCTGTATTAAATATTCAGTGTATCAAAATTTTCGTCAACCACTAAAATAGACAGGATAAACTTAATTAGTTACATACATTTTCAAAAGTCATCAAAAAGTTGGTTTACCTGATTTTCTGGTCTACACATTAAGTATAAGAACTATAAAACAGCTTAAGTTACGTAAGAAAATTTAATTTAAGGGAGCTTTCAACTGATAACTTCAGTCTTCGTCAGCCTTGTTGACAGATGGAACGATGACGATGGTAGTGGTTGCCAGATCTGTAAAGTCATGGATCTGACAACCACTATCATTGTCATCGTTTCATCTGTCAACAAGGCTGACGAAGACTGAAGTTATCAGTTGACAGTTCCCTTAAATTTTCTTACGTAACTTAAGCTTGTTTTAAAGTTCTTCTACATACTTATTATTAACAGTTGTGTGCTTATGTCTATATTTTATCATGTCTACACATTTCTTACATTGTTCTTCAGTGAAATCAGTCCTTTGGCATCCCTTGTGACAGATAAAATTTTTAAAGAATCTATGTCAAAAAGCATTGTTGTAAATGAAAAAATATAGTAAAAATCCATTTATCATCGTAGGATCCAAGGATATCGTCATTATAAAAAAATAAATAAATAAATAAACAATTCCACTAAAAAACGCAGTTGAATGGGAAACGTTCATATTTAAAAATTTTAAAATATACAATTAGTCTCTAAAAGAAACAAAGGCAATGGCAAATTCAAGTTCAAAAACGTTAGTAGCTCTGTTAAATCAACTTGAAATAAAATGGAAAAGTTTAAGAATGAATTATCTGAACACAGGATAATGTTAAAAACCTTAAATAAATGTGAATAGCTGAATAGTGGTTTCCACCAATGATACGTTGAAATTTCCAGAATGCATATTAGCCTGCCAGACTCACAAACTGTCTTCCACAGATGGTCATTACAGCGCCTGGATGTAGATGATCTGAAAATTCCTGAAAAATGCTCTCAAAATTTGAAGAAAAAATCCCCCTAAAACAATTTGTATTGATTTTTTCAAAATTATAAATTATATAACTTCAATCTTAGACACTTAATAAACTAGAATTTTGTCTTTCCTTTATAACATGCACTATGAAACCTCAGAAGAAGAGAAAAAAGCATGTAAATACCTGTTACATATGAATCACAATGCTCTGTACCTAATCACTTGTAAGTACACCAGAATTGCACTGAATAATTAATGTTTTTACGCTTTTCAACCGTAGGTTGAAAAAGCGTATATGCTCCAGCTTTGTCCGTCCGTCCGCACGATAACTGGCGTAAAAATGGTTTGATTTCGATGAAATTTTAGTATGTTGTAGGGGACCACCTGGGGACGAACACTATTGAAAATGGGACAAATGGGGTCAAAGGTCACGACGTAGGAGCGGGATCCATTCCATTGCACTTATACATCATAACTTGCGTAAATATGGTTCGATTTCTATGAAACTTTACAATGTGATAGGGGACCACCTGGAGACGAACCCTATTCAAAATGGGTGAATTGGGGTCAAAGGTCAGGACATAGGATTGCGATCCATTCCATCGCCCTTATCCCATATTATTATGGTGGACGTCACGTAATTTTGCTTCCTATACTTCCAATGGAAAAACTTTTGTACACATTTCCTTCACAATTAATGTATTCCCAAGGATGAAAATTTGAACATCGATTAAAATAACTTCTTAATATAACTTGGAATACTTAATATTTTCTAAAACATAACCATAATTATATTAAAAATCAATAACTTTTCCTTTGGTGGTGTTGAAACCAGAAAAAGAATGGCGCGACCTGTACTTTGATGACGTCAGTAGACAAACAAATGTTGGATTGCATAATTATAGTTATGTTTTAGAAAATATTAGATATTCCAAGTTATAAAATGAAGCTATTTTAATCGATGTTCAAATTTTCATCCTTGGGAACGCATTAATTGGGAAGAAAAAAGATGGCGCGACCTGTATTTTCATGACGTCAGCAGTCAAACAAATGTGCGGATCCTATTAAAGTTTTATGACGTCACACTTTTGCTAGCAGATGGCCGCGATTCCCATCTGCCTCATTACGTCACGCGTTGTGTGCGTATGTTCGTTTGCACGATAACTCGCGTAAAAATCGTTTGATTTCGATGAAATTTTAGTATGTGGAAGGGGATCACCTGGGAAGGAACCCTATTGAAAGTGAACGAAATGGGGTCAAAGGTGAGGACATAGAAGTGGGATCCATTCCACTGTTCTTATGCGGCATAACTAACGTAGAAAAGGTTCGATTTCGATTAAATATTAGTATGTGGTAGGGGATCACCTGGGGACAAACCCAATTGAAAATTGGCGAAATGAGGGTAAAAGGTCAGGACGTAGGAGCGGAATCACTTCCATCGCCATTATGCGTCATAACTTACGTAAAAATGTTTCGATTTGGATGAAATGTTAGTATGTTGTACCTTCCTGGGGACGAATCCTATTGAAAATGGGTGAAATGGGTCAAAGGTTAGGACACATAAGCGGGGTCTATTCCATAGCCCTTATGCATCATTACTAACATAAAATTGCTTCGATTGCGACAAAACTTTATCATGTTATTTCGAAGGTATACTGAACCAGTTCTGTTGAATATCATCGAAATGGGATCAAAGGTCAGGGCGTAGGAGTGAGATTTATTCCACAGGCATTTTATGATTTCTAGTATGTTGGAAAGCGTATCATAATCAATGCATTGCATGATTTTACTAACTTGTTTAATATTGTCAGAAGTGAAGGACCGTCTGTTGTCTGAAAGAAAGTTCTTATACCATGAGAAACTTTTTTCAACATCTACAGATGTGACTGGGGCATGCTTTAAGAAAACTGATTCACCCATTTCAAATGTTTCTGCTTCTCCATTTAACATATTAGAAAAAATTTTCTCCAGCATTTTTTCTGGAACAGTTCAATTTTGCAACAATAAAGTGTCCAATGTCACTCTTGGCCTTTTATAATACGCTTCACTCAGTGGCGTAACTACCACCCTCACATCCCCCGCAGTTTTTTTTGGGGGGGAGGTAACCAAGGGGTGTACTGCAGCTTTCAATTATAGTTTTTTGAAAAACTTCGAACACACACAAAGTCAAACAAACAAATAATTAACCCAAAGGTTCATATTTTCTGTTGAGGTACATGTTAGCTTTGCCTAAATAAATGTCAAGTTTCACTTTTAAAGCACCGGATGTCCTACAGATTGAAGCTATTCGGCCCTTTGGCTCCGGGTTGTCATACAATCGTTTTCCAATCGCCCTCTCTTTGCGCTGCTGAGGAAAAGCGCGAGGCCACGTGTAGATTCCCCATGGAGGATGTGGGGAAACAGCCAGTCAGTCACTTAGGATTATGTACACAACAGGCGCCAACGTTTATTCACAGCAGCCGCAGATCTGCTGCTGTGTACAAGAGGGTGATATTTTTCCAAGTGATTTATTTTAGTTTTGTACAAAACAATTACATGTATTGTTAAATCTATTATTTAGAAAGTTAAAATTACAGAGCTCTACGTAAAAGCATTATTTCTCCAGACACTCTCCCTGACTTCCTGACCCCCCCCCCATCCACCACACCCGTGAAAAATGCATCCTTCCTCGTGCTTGAAATCCTGGGGAAATTACTGCGCTTAGAAGCGCTGAAGTAAATCGGGGGGGACATGTTGTGCTAGTTACGCCACTGCTGGCTTCACTGATGTAACCAATTGCATCAAGGAGTTCCATGGTGAAAATCATCTAAATATGTGGTGTCAGTTGAATAAATAAATAAATAAATCCATCGCTTTTTCCATGTTAAGCAACGCACAGCAACCAAAAAATTGTTATTCGGCCGCCGTCGGGGAATCGAACCCCGAATCTCTCGATATCTAGCCGAGCGCGTTACCCTTACACCACAGCGGCCAACAATTCACGGTGCTGTGTGTGTTTTTCTTTTTCAGTCAGCATCTGACATCATAAATCCGTAAGATGGGCTCAGCTACTGAGATATATATAATTATAGCAATAATCCAAAGGGCGAGATCGAAGGTGAAAATCATCTAAATACATGGTGTCAGTTGAATAAATAAATCCATCGTTCTTTCCACGTTAAGCAATGCACAGCCAGGGGTGCAGAATATGTCCGAACGCGCAAATAAGGTTCAGGGGAAATTAAGGCAGCTCTGGGGAAATTTTTGCCCGGGAGTAAAATAATAACAGTAATAATAAAACGAAAAATTATATTTATTGACAACAAATATAACGTGAAAAATAGGAGTAATTTACTTCACAGTAATCAGGTAATCATTTTGAAAAATGTGTCGTTTTGAATACAAGAGGTTATGAAGGCTGTGACGTACTGCAACTGCCGCTCCCAGACAATTCACCAAGCCTAAATGACTTTACTAATGCCAAGGCGGAGACAGCGTGGTGTGAGTAACAAGTACGACGTAACCACTAGTCACGCTAATAAATGTCTCCGAAACTAATGGGTCGCCCTGGTGGCACCGTGGTTTAAGCGATGGCTTCTGATCATTCGTCTGAGATGGGTTCGGGTTCGAATCCTGGTGAGGCATGGATATTGTGTTTGTCTCGTGGCACTGGCTCTTGCCTTTCCCTGGAACCAGTGGCCCTAAGTTAGGGACGGGCGACTGCTTATAGCCCACTGAGTTGCTCTAGGTGATCGTTAAATCTTCAATAGAAAAAAAAATAATAATAATGGCAGCAAATGTGTCATAGGCACCGATTTGAAAAATTATTGGGGGTTTCGGACATTTTAAAGCAAATGAACCATGCATTTTCCAAAGTATCTAAGTCGAATTTAAATTTCATTTAGCAAAATTATCTGGCACAATTAGACGCCTGGAATGCTAGAATGAAATAAATTATAATTAATTACAGAATTTTTGAGCTGTTTATTTTTCAGTCTTTCTGTCCCAGGTTACTTCTTGATTCGCCTATTCTTGTTTTGCCTATTCTTCGTACATCGAAAGTTAATGGGTTCCGCCATTTTACGCAAGGCAAGAATTCTTGATTCGCCTATTCCTGTATTGCCTAAAACTTTCACCTGCTAGAGGGAAGGGATTCACCTGGGGCAATAAATCTTTCGTGCGTTAAAAAAAAAAAAAAAAGGACAATTTTTTTCGACAGAAAAAGAAAGCTTGTTATTCATTGGAAAAAATATTAGTTTTTTTTTTTTTTGTTTTTTCAAATTTTAAAATAATATGCTTTGAGTATAGTCATTGATCATTGACAGTAGAGAACAAAAGTATTTGGTGAAACACTTTTTGGACCATAATTTTTTTTCTGCTGGACCAAATCAGGTCATTTTTGGGATATGATATGTGTTGATTCGTGGGTTACAATGCCGTGTAGTTTGTATTTCGCTCAGAGCGAATTTGTCATTCAAAATGGGCCATATTCAAGAGTCGCCAATTATTAACCATTTGTTTGCTGCATGTATTAATGTTTTTCTTGTGATTTTTGTGGGTTTTGTGATGTGTAGTGTGATAATAAGTCAATCTTAGGTTTTCAGAAATGGGTAAAGAGGCGGAGATCCCTGTTATAGCTCGCCAGGTGGCAGTGAACATGACGGAATCTGGAATGCGCGTCACTGACATTGCGAGGGCCCTGAAGATCCGACACCAGTCCATTTCAGCTATCCTGCAATGTTATAAGAAGACTGGGACCATCGCGAACAGTCCGAGATGTGGTAGGCCTCGTTCCACTACGTCGCGTCAGGATAGACACATCCTCCGTCGATCTCGTGCTGATCCCACCTTGACTGCTGTGGACATCGCCACCAAATTCCGTGACAGCGACGACCTGAATGTCAGCTGAATTACGATCTCCTGTTGTCTCATGGCTGGTGGATTGAATGGAAGACGTCCCGCCAAGAAACCACTCATCGGAGTCAAGAATCGACGAGCCAGAGTCACGTTCGAGCGCCATCGTGGACCGCAGCGGACTGGGGTAAGGTGCTTTTCACTGACGAGAGCAAGTTCAACTTGTTCAGAAGTGATGGCATCCGATACATACGACGTCCGTGTGGCTACAGATTCAACCCCCAGTTCATTCAGCCGACTGTCAAGCACAGAGGAGGATCGCTCATGGTTTACGATGCCTTCTCTCGCAATGGAATGGGCCCCATCATCAAGATTGACAGAATAATGACCAGCCAGAGCTACACGAACATGCTCATCAACGATGTCTTCCCATGGGCAAGCCAGAACATGACACCCGGATGGATCATGCAGCAAGACAACGGCCCGAAGCACACTTCCAGAGTAACGAAGGCAGCCTTCCAGCAGCAACAGGTCACACTTCTAAACTGGCCAATCCAATCTCCAGACCTCAACCCCATCGAGCACATGTGGGAGGAGCTGGAGAGACGGTGTACGAAGAAAACCTGCCGGAATAGGGCCCAGAAGTTCGACCAGCTGTCTGCAGAATGTGCGCGAATTCCGCAGGTCACCGTCGAGAAGCTAGTGGACTCTATGACAGCCCGTTGTCCAGCTGTTATTAAGTCTTGTGGTTATCCCACTAAGTATTAGTTATTGTTTTGTCGTTTTCTCGTACTTGTTTTCTGTTATCGTTACATTAAATGAATGTGATACACACCTACTTTGTTGGTCAATTTGTATGATCTTTGCGATTAAGCTCGGTACCTGATCTGTGTTAAGGTTGCCGATCCATCTGCATATGGGTCATGTTTACAACTGAATAACACATATCATATCCCAAAATGACCCAATTTGGTCCAGCAGAAAAAATATTATGGTCGAAAAAGTGTTTCGCCAAATACTTTTGTTCGCAACTCTAATAATCGCTTAAACGTGTATGAAAATTGGCTACAGTTTTTGGGAGAAATTTCAGACGAAAAAAAAATGTGTTCTGGGGAAATATTGGGCCCTGAACATTTTCTGCACCCCTGCATACAGCTACCGAAAAATTGTTATTCAGCCGCAGTTGGGGAATTGAACCCCGAATCTCTCGATATCTAGCCGAGCGCGTTAGCCTTACACCACAGCGGCCAACAATTCACGGTGCTATGTGTGTTTTTCTTTTTCAGTCAGCATCTGACATCATAAATCTGTAAGATGGGCTCAGCCACTGAGACTTCTCCATCTGGTGGGCATTAACGGCACTGGCTATATATAATTATAGCAATAATCCAAAGGGCGAGATCCAAGGTGAAAATCATCCATACTTTGTTTTTCTAAGCACTTAATAGTGGAAGATAAAATGCTGAAGTTTGCCTTTATGTATACCAAATTTCCTTCTATTTTCTCCTGAGAGAGCACACCTTGTGCAATTTGAATAAATGCTGCATCATGTGGTTCAAAGTGGTTTACTATAGACTTCACAGACTCAAAATTATCACTGCAATAAATGCAAGTATTCAGTCATATTCTCTTTGTTAGCACAGGATTTGGTGGCAGAGTTAAACTAGGAGCTTGTGTTTTAAAAGCTTCTATATGAAATGGAGATTTTATGAAAATATCTTAAACATCAGAAACAAGTCTGTTTATATCTGGATAATTTACCAAAATTTCCTCAGCAACCATGTGTAATGCATGGGCAAGGCAAGAGACATGTTCCAGCTTTGGGTAAACCTTTAATTGCTTTTCCAGCTTTGGATAAACCTTTAATTGCTTTTCCAGCTTTTACTATATATGGAGCATCATCAATTCAAAAGAGATGAACACTGTTATGTTCCACTCTGTTTGGCCACGAAAGATTTAGAGATTTCTCAAATAGCTGACAGATGATTTAATGATTAATTTTTTCACCTGAGACTTCAATAAAAATATTTTACCAGGAAAATCTGGCTCAAGTGTCCATATCATGATGTTGGCAACAGGACATCCATCAACATCATTTGTTTTGTCAACTAATACAAACACATTTTTTTTTTACCCTTTTACATAGTTTCTTATTTTGTCCAGTGTTTCATCGTAACACCCCTGCAGATAGTTTTTTTTAAGAGTAGATCCATTAAGTATAATGTGTGCAATGTGTTTCTCCAAAAAATGTTTAAATTTTAGATTATTCAGCTTTCCAAATGGTATATCTGCTGATACTAGAACGTCACACATCTCATTATAAAATGGTGACTTCTTGGATGGTGTTGGTGAGCTGCATTGTGCAAACAAAACTTGAGGTGCCCGTGACTTTTTCTTTGCCACCTCACGGCCTCTTATATGTTTGTCTGTTCCAACATGAATGACATAGAAAATCTCTTCTGTGCTGCAACTTTAACTTCACACACTTGTAAAAGAGAATTGCTCCATCTGTAGAAAAAATATCTTCTCCAAATTCCGTAACCAATTTTCATAAATGGCAAGATTTGGTACGCATACACAGGGATGGATTGCGTCGACGTAACTAGGCCGGGAATTTTAATCTTATGGTCCACTACAGGTACACGTGCACCCACAGGGGAACACCTGTAAAAAATTCTTTTAACTTCAGGATGAAATAGAATTGTTGAAATATGCACTGGAAAACTAATTCAGTCGAAAATAAATTTTAGCGGCAATTTAAGAGTAAAAGAATTTTAAAAATCCAATCATGATCGAATGTCTCATATCAAACCATGCTCAAAACAGGATGTTGTACAAAATAATTATATTTATTTGGTTATTGATTGTTTACTGCACAATGGTATTCATACCACTTCCTTGAATAGACACCTTTTTATAGTCTACCCATTATTTTGACTCATGAACTACCATTTTGATCGATGAACCAGTACTGGTAAATCATTTTTTTTTTTTCAGATAAATGGAGATCGGACACAGATTTTGAAACTTCTTTGCCGAAGAATCGTCTTGTGTTCTATGTCTGTTTGTGGATAAGGGAGTGGGGATGAATTACGATTAGAATTGTTAATAGCACCTTCTTTCAGATCACAAAAGGAGGGTAAGGCCTACCAATGACCTTTCGGCTCCAAGTCTAACGACCTACGATTAACCGCAGTTAGCTTAACCTTTTAGCTGCCAATGTTCCCATTTGGGAACATGAACTTTTCAATTAAAATTAAAAAAACTTGGAAGAAAGCATTCAATAATGAAATGTTTCTTTAAATTGTTGAATATCCTTTATATTTCTTAGCTACTTTTATTTTGCCTTCCACTCAAAAAATAAAAATCTGAAAATTTCCATAAACTCCTGTTTTTCTTATTTTTATACCTGTTATGAACATATATATATATATATATATATATATATATATATCACTAAGCTGTTCTCTGATGTTTAAAGGTTAGCTCCACAAAGAAATACAAACTACCAGATAATTTTTACTTACTGTTGCCATATCAAACTTCTCCATTTACAGCGATCTTCACATACAACTCAGGCTTTACTGACATCCATCACACGCCATACACAAGATCTTCTATACTTTATACTCATAATCTTTTTCTCATGAAGATACTCCTGAATCTGATCCTCCCATGACTTCCTTGGCCTTCCTCTGCCCTTCCTTCCTGCCACCTGGGCTAAAAAAGATTTCTTAGTAAGCATCTCATCACTCATTCTTTCAACATGGCCAAACCACTGAAGCATATTAGTAGTCTCCACCTTGCTAACAACATTTTGCTTCACATTACACAACTGCAACACATCTTCATTCCTCACACAATCAGAACGTGTCTTGCCACCCCACTCCTCGTGAGTAACGCATTTCTCCAGCACACAAACGACTCCTATGCTTTTCCTGTAGTACCCAGGTTTCACTGCCATACATCAGAGTAGGAACAATTACACTTTCATACAAAGTCATGCCAAACGTTCTTGAGAACATATCATTCCTGTGAAAACCTCCCAAAGCAGCTATGACTTTCAATGAAGAATTCACTTGCCTACTAATTTCACCATTCAATTTGTTCTCTCTGTCAAACATGCTTCCTAAATACACAAACTCATACACCTAGTCAATCACTGTGCCATTTAGGCTTATATTACATTCAGTACTACCAGTTCCTCTCTCAAAAACTATAATTTTGGTTTTTCCCTTATTTATACTCAGTTTGAATTTTATGCAAACTTCGTACATCTGGGACAACATACCCTGCAACTCACTTTTGCTCTCTGCCAACAGGACAGTGTCATCAGCATACAGCAATCTGCACACATACAGATATCGCCAAGGCATAAACCAGTATTATCTATTTTGGCATCATGCATGCACGCATCCATAAATACACTGACGGAAAAAAAAATCCCAACACCAAGAAGGGGTTGTGTTAGATAAACGACAGTTGGTATGCGGTGAGATTACATCTGTAAGATAACGTCTATGCAAATTTTGCGCTCGGCGCAACCGTGTCGCGCTAGTAGCGCCTCGGAACATGCAAAGCAGGTTTGCTGTAAATATGCGCTGTAACGTTCGTGAGCATTTGTTATCGTTGAGATTCGACGTAGGGTGTTGATGTTAGTCAAGAATGCCTTTAAGAAGACGAAGAAGCCATTATCAACAGCTCACGGAGTTTGAACGAGGTCGTGTAATAGGGCTACGAGAAGGTGGACTTTCGTTCCGCAATATTGCAGAACAACTTGGCAGGAATGTAGCCACTGTGCATGATTGTTGGCAGCGGTGGTCAAGGGATGGTACTGCCTCAAGAAGACGGGGTTCCGGCCGGCCACGTGGCACTACTGAGAGGAAAGACCGCCGTGTACGGCGTATGGCCTTGGCACATCGTACCGCGTCTGTGGCAAAAATTCGAGCTGCAGTTGCCACCACAGTGACACAATGAATTGTTGCAAATCGGTTACTTGAAGGACAGCTCCGAGCCAGACGCCCTGTAGCGTGCATTCCACTTACTCCAAACCACTGCCGTTTGCGACGTCAGTGGTGTCAAGCTAGAGCTCATTGGAGGACGGAGTGGAGATCTGTTGTGTTTTCTGATGAAAGCCGGTTCTGCTTGGGTGCCAGTGATGGCCGTGTGTTGGTTAGAAGGAGGCCAGGTGAGCGCCTGCAACCAACCTGTCTGCGGCCGAGACACACTGGACCTACACCTGGAATTATGGTCTGGGGAGCAATTTCCTATGACAGCAGGAGCACTCTCGTGGTTATCCCACGCACCCTGACGGCACAGTTGTACGTCGGTCTGGTGATTCAACCTCTTGTGCTGCCATTCATGAACAGCATTCCAGGGGATGTTTTCCAACAGGATAACGCTCGCCCGCATACCGCTGTTGTAACCCAACATGCTCTACAGAGTGTCGACATGTTGCCATGGCCTGCTAGATCACCAGATCTTTCACCAATCGAGCACGTATGGGTATGACAACTCCAGTGTCACCCCCAACCAGCATTAACCGTCTCTGTATTGACTGACCAAGTGCAACAGGCATGGAACTCCATCCCACAAACTGATATCCGGCACCTGTACGACACAATGCATGAATGTTTGCGTGCTTGCATTCAACCTTCTGGCGGTTACACCAGTTATTAATGTACCAGCATTTTACATTTAAAATGGCTCTTCTCGCACTTACATTAAGCTGTGATCTTGAAACCTTAATCGATTAAATATGTTACCTATACAAATGTATTGCCGCCATTTCATTCCTCTACAACTATTTTTTCGTGGTGTTGGGATTTTTTTTTTCCGTCAGTGTATATTAAACAGCCATGGTGACATTACATAATCTTGTCTGGCTCCAGCACAAATAGAAAACCATTTTGATAAAACACCATTTACTCGTTCACAAGCTCTACTGACAGCATACATGGCTTTTACACTATTGAGTAGATTCCCAGTAACACCATATTCATTCAATACCTTCCACAAAAGTGTCCTATTTACTCGATCATAAGCTTTCTCTAAATCTATGAAGGCAGCAAAAACTTTCTTCCCAACAGCCAGAAACTTTTCAATCATCATGCATAATGCAAAAATTTAGTTAGTGCAGCCTTTACCAGGCATAAAACCACTCTGAACATCTCACACTTTCTCTGGTACAAGACCACCATACTTTTCAATAACGACCTTACCAAATACTTTCCCTGGCACACTCAGCAGGCCAATAACACGATAGTTCTTGCAGTCAGTCTGATCACCTTTTCCCTTATACAAGGGAACAATGATAGCATCCCTCCAATCCTGAGGGACCATTCCTAACTCCCAGCACAACTGGCAAATTTCAGTTAACCAGTCAATTACAGAGTCACCAGGCCATATTTCAACATCTCAACAGATATGCCAACAACTCCCAGAGCCTTACCATTCTGAAGAGATTTTAGAGCTTTACACACCTCTTCTCTTGAGATCCCTAGTGTGCTTAACTCCTTCACTGTGACATAATCTGCTTCTGCCTCAGAATCACCTTTGCTTTCCTGATCTAATAACTTACAGAAGTATCACCCCATCTTTCACTTAACTCATTGGGCTCCCATATCATTTCCCCAATCCTATTCTTTACACAACTTACAACTTTGTTTCCCCTATTTTTCCTGGGTCTTATATACTTCCAAGAAAGTCTATCTATCTTTCCAAAAAGCCAATTCATGCCTTCCCACCTTTTTGTTCCTATCTTTAGCCTTACTCTGGGGAACTAGCTTAGCTACCTCACGCTTCTTACAGCGCTATTCATCCTCAGGAACTCTACCTTGCAACATCCCCAAATATGCTTCCTTCTTTCTCTTTACTGCCTCTTCATTCTCACTATTTTTTTTTTTTTTTTTTTTTTTTTTGGAGGTTTAACGACCACCGTGAGCAACTCAATGGGCCATAAGCAGTCGCCCGCCCCTAATTTAGGGTCACTGGTTCCAGGGAAGGGAGAGAGCCAGTGCTGTAAGACAAACACAACATCCATGCCTCACCGGGATTCGAACCCGGACCCCATTCGGACGAATGATCAGAGGCCATCGCTTAGACCACTGCGCCACCGGGGCGGCCACAATCTCACTATTCCACCAAGCATCACCTCTATTGTTACCCACTACTGTGGTGCCACAGACCTCTTCAGCAGCAGTGACAACACAGTTTTAAAGCATTCCCACTTCTTTTCTACATCCCTCTCACAAGACTTCAGCCATTCTCTGAGTAAGTCAGAATAATGCTGTTGATCTTCAGGGAGCCTTTCAACCTTTATTCTTTCTATCCTCGGCCTCTTCTTATTTCTTTTCCTCCAACCAACATTCAGTTTCACTCATGACTCTAACAAGTAATGATCAGAACCAACATCCACACCTCTCATCACACGGGTATCAACAACTAAGTGTTTCAGACACTGATTGTAGACAACAAAATATATCACACTCTTTTGACTAAGAGTAGATTCTCCTAAGTATATGAGTGGTTATACTTGTGGTTGAAAAATGTATTAGATACACACAAACCATTCTCAATGCAGAGTTCAATTAATCTTTCACCATTATCTTTCACCCAGAACATTGTCAGAAATTGCATTCTGCACACCTACTCTAGCATTGAAATCCCTTGCTATTATAACTTTTTCTTTAGCACCAAACTGGCTCAAAATAGCTATTAGCTCATTCCAGAAATCTTTCTTCCTATCAAAAGGTTCCGAGTCACAAGGAGCATACACCACAACAATTACTATTATCTGAAGTTTCACTTTCAAATGAATCCAAAAAATAGTCACACTTATGCAGTTGTAGTGTGTCTTAAAAGAAAAGTGTTTGATCAATGCATCCTTCCAGTGCTTACGTATGGTGCAGAGACGTGGACCTTAACTAAAAGAGACATACAAAGGCTGCAGACAACTCAAAGCAACATGGAGAGGTGCATGCTTGGTGTAACCAGGAGAGATAAGAAGAGGAACTCGTGGATACGAAAAATGACAAGAGTAGAAGAATACATCATGATCAGAGTTAAATCCCTGAAATGGCAATGGGCTGGGCATACTGCCAGAAGGACAGACCATAGATGGACAGCCGAAATTTTAGATTGGATTCCAAGGGACAGGAAAAGACCCAGAAGAAGACCACATGGGAGACGAGTGGATGAAATTCGAAAGTATGCAGGAGTGACATGGAGGAGACTGGCACAAGACAGACCATTGTGGAGGAAACTTGGGGAGACCTTCGTCCAGCAGTGGATTGATAATGGTTGACAATGATGATGATGATGAGTGAAGCAAGTTGTTCTTCATCTTTTCACTTAAAATCACACCTACACCAGCCTGTCCTCTCACATTATCCAATACTCCAGACCACACACTCACCGTTCCATTAACTTCTTCTATCCCAATTTCCTTCTTTTTGGTTTCACTTACATACAGCACATCCAATCTATACTTATTCATGTCTTCAATCACCTCGTTCATCTTGCCATTAATACTTTTAGTATTCCATACACCAATCTTACACTCACTCAGCCGAGATCTCTTTCTGATTCACCTTTTTTCAGTTCCAGGTTGTTTCAGTGGTGGACCATCCTTCTCAAAAGTAGTAGGTCCAGCATATCCCACACTACAGTCTGGGTATTGTTATCTTTGTGTCATTTTAATCAGGTAAGTACAGGAGTGTGGGGGATCAGCCCACACCTGATGGTTCCAGTTGGTCATTCAACCTAAGGATTCTGGAACAAAACCCAGTGAGTTGGGGTCTTTTTGCCAATGTCACAGAACTAGCTGGCACTTTATAATTTTAATCCATAAAAAACATTGAATTTCTTTTATATTCACTGGAGATATGCAGAAGGGTTGAGTTTATGTTGTGATTACAATTTTTTTTTATTTCTTAATTCATTAGTGAGAACTAGTGTCCCCCCCCCCCCCGACGTGCCCAAGCCGGAACATTGGCAGGTGGTGTGAAGCACTTTTCATGAAGTTCAAATAACTTTCTAAATCTTTCAGAAGCTACACACAATGACATGCTTATATTTGAGAGAGTGGGTGATTGATGCATGGTTCCTTTCAGCTCCTTTCCCAAAGCCCTTGTAACTAAACTTTGACACTTAGTATTGGGTAACTTCATAAAATCTATGATGATGGGCATGATGATTGTGTCAGCACTAGTACTGGCAATGCCATTGTTACAGTTACATCAAATTACTGTTCACGTGAACCCATCAAAACAGTCAAACTATTTTCAAGGGCAACGTAAAACAAGATTGACATCCTATAGCATTACTTCATTCAGAGATACAATGAAGATATGGAAAGTGTTGATCTCTATTGCCTTCTCAGTAGCTATTGTTGCTAACTATGCAGCAGAAAGTGGTGGTGGAACTGGTTCACTAATGCACCAAACATGTCGTTTGTGGCAAGCAGGATCTTGTACTGTGAACTCCATAAAACATGCACTTTCATATTTGAACTTCAGAAGAAAAAAAGGCTCTATGAATCTTCACCAAAAAAAAAAAAAACGCCTGTCAACTCGCCTTACACTCAGAAGCCCCACTCCACATGCTTCTCGAACATCTGACATCTACTATCTTGTACCCTCTTTACAAGGATGCTTTGTAATTTGACAGAAAAATACCAAAAACAAATGTTTTGAGTGCAAAAAAAAAAAAACTATATTAATATTGTGTCCCAGTTTACCATGGGCACATAACTATGGTATGGTAAGGAACAAAATAAATAAAATGCATTATTTCAAATACACTATGTAAACAGAAGTATTTGGATACCTCTATATACGCAAATAAACATGCATATATGTCTAGTACTTTGCACATCTGGTATAGTGTGTGCAGTACCAGATGCACACACACAGGGTGTGTTGAGAGCTGTATGTAAATTGGAGTGTTGGCACATCAGTCAGACTGCACTGGAAACAACTATGCTGCACGGAGCTGAACTGACAGACTTTGAAAGGGGAAGGGAAATTGGTTGCCTTCTGAGTAAGAAATCACTGTGCAGCATTTTCTCTTTCCTGGGATTACCCAAATCCACACTTGCTGGTGTTCTTCATCAATGGAAAGCAGATGGTGCCACTACACCGAAGCTGTACTCTTACAGGCTGCACAAACACAGTGATCATGCCATGCAAAACTTACAGCAGAATGTCAAGGGATGCACATCCTCAGCCACAGGCCTACCCACTGATGTTGAATAAGCCACATGGAACACCTATTTGCACCAGAACAAACCATCGGGATTACATGACAAAGGTTACCATGCTAGGTCAGCTACACACAAGACCTACATCACTCTAGGCAATGCCAGACTGTGACTGCAGTGGTGCCTTGCTCACCATTCATGGACAACAGAAAAGTGAAAGGTCATGTGGATAAATGACTCACACTACTCACTTTTTTGTTTGGATAGTACGTTGGTGTGGCGTTTGCCCAGGGAATGCTGTCAGGTGGATTGCATTGGCCCTGCACTCAAGTTTGGAGGGGGGCTCTGGGATGGTGTTGGGATGTCTCTTCCAGTAAGGTCTGGAACCTTTGGTTGTGGTGATGTTCAACCTAATGGTCGCCAGTTATCAAGATATTCTAATCAATGCTGCACTACCTCTGCTGTGGCAGTACCGCTATCTTGCACAACCTTTGCTGTGGCTAATCCAGGTACCTTTCCACTCTGCAACACCTGTACAGGCTGGGTTTGTGAAGCCAGGATAGGTGTTGGAGCAGTTTGTGGAGCAGGGACAGGATGTCCAGGTGTTGGATGGGCTGACCTAACGTCCCTATCTAAATCCCATAGAATATATGTGGGACAAGCAGGAATGCTGAATCCGATCTCAGCAGGTAAGACCTTACCCTACAGCAGTGACGGCACCTCCGGGTGGACTGCCACCCCCCCCCCCCCCCCCCCCATCAGCCTCCCCAGATTTTGTTTTTTTTTGTTTTTGATAAATGAAGAAAATGTAGTACACTTTACTATTGGAGCTGTATGTTCTTCTGTGGCAATGGGAGAAGGGTAGCATTATGCAATTATGTTCCTCCAACCACGATCCATGACTCAGACAGTCAATCTTACTTATATGGTGTGCTTCCGCTTTTGGCACACAGCGGTCGAAGACCGGCCGGAAGTTCAAAGAACATCGTCAGTCCGATGCCATGGCTCATGCCAGTGGGTTGAAAAGTTGAATAAGCATCACTCTGCCAATCCCATCACCGCCCTGGCGCCCTCACAGTCTATGACAAGTAGTGGGTGTTATCATGATCGTCGAAAACAGCAGACAGTGATTGGCGTCAGTCACCACCAGACAGTGAGCAAAATTTCTCTTGGCTAGTTAGTAGTTACACTCGTTTTCTTCCTCGTTCTGGTGAAAAGTCTGATTTTCCCTGCCTGGTTTATTTTTTTGCACGTATTGTGCGTGATCCATGAAAGTGGGGTATTTCTTCTCAAACCAAACTTTGAAATAACATGTCTGCAAAACAACCAATCCACGATTTTTTGGAACAAGTGTTAATCAGGAGAAGAAAAGTAAATTAAGCGATAGTGTCTACAAAGCGGATAATGATTATCAGATGGCTACAACTTCGTGAACAGTGTATGGTGATTCATTAGGAATCAACGAGGATTCTTTAAGTGCTTGTAGTGATTCAATGGAAATTTTTTATTAACACAATTTTTGTGAAAATAAAACACTGGAAGGACCACAGGTCGCAAGACAAAAAATGTTGAACTCTGAGAGCTTGATATAGCAACTTCACTTCCGGATCAACCCAAACAGCGTATATTAAAACAGTTCCCACAAAAAAAAAAAAATAAGGTAAAGAACAAAGAAGCTTATTAATAACATGTTTCCATGGCTTGCATATAGTATAAAGAGAGATTCCGCCTTTGTTTTCTGTGTAGAATGTTTTCATCGAACGACGAAAAACATGAGGTCACCTTTGCTCAGCGAGGTTACAACAATTAAAAAAAAAAGCTCTTGAAAAGGATTCGGCTTTAAAAAACACCAGAACAGTTTGACCCACAAAACTTACTTGGTGTCATGGACCTCTTATAAAAAAATGAAATCAAGAAGCGCAGAGTCATCAGTTGCCACACTTCGAAGTGCTGCACGTGCTGCGGAAGTCAAGAAAAAGCTTTGTTTAGGGTAAGTGACGGCGTTTTTTTTTAATTCTTGACTTTAATTATATATCTATATATGAAGCATAAATCGCCCCCCTTCAGATTTTAGAGAGCCCCCTAAAGCCCCCTCCCCAAGTTGAAAAATTTATGGTGAACTTACTCTGTGGAAAGTTAATTCACTATTCAATTATTATTATTGTAATTTAGAAGTGCAAAAACTAACCAATAAAACTAAATTTATAATTTTTAACCCCTAATATATATCAGCGAACCCTTTAGTGTACTAAATTGAAAAAATCAGTTTCTATAAAACTGCAACAAAATTATTAACTCCAAACACCAACTTCCGAAATGGGAACAATAAAAAAAAAACAAAGAAAAACAATTTTTTCAGGAAATTTCAAAATCTGTATGTTATATAGAGGTATAATAAGCTTTTTTAGACTGTACAAAAAGTTTGAAACTCGCAGTTAACATAGTGCGGCATTTGAAAGGTTAATTTATTTATAACAGCATGGTTGGTCCAGCAGCAAAATGTTCACTGAAGCAAAGGGAATTCTGTTTTGACATTTCAGAGCAAACACCCAACATATATAATTATATAAACAAAAGGATCCGCCAATTTTTTTAAAGGCAATAATGTTTTAGACAGATAATATAAAGTTCAAATGAAGTTAACGATTGGTATTCATAAGCACCAAAATAATTATTTGTTCTTTCCAAACAATCCAGACAAAGGGGCTACGAACAAGTGCTCCACCAGGAAATATCCTGGCGTCCCCGTGGGCCAATTCACCCCTGGGAATGCACTTAGGAATCTTTTAAAATGAGCAACTACTACTTATCTTTCCAAATTGAAAGGGATATTTCCCCACAAGTCTTCAGGTGTCCAGGAGAAAGATTGCGTCCTAAAATCTAGCCAGAACCAGTCAGTATAACCTGTTCTGCCAGCTAGTACATAAAGGGTTTGGAAATGTCACCAACAGTACAAGATAAGCCCTGAATTTGAATTCTTTTGTTCACTATGTTCCTCCACAGTCCCTTTCAAAAGTGGACAGTGGGGATCCTCTTTCCCCAAAACTCGATAGCACTAAACAGTGTCTTGAAGAGAGTTGCCAGAATGAGCTACTTTTGAAAGTTTTTTGCTTTGGTCATCTGGTAACCTTGGTTTTGAGTGCTTCGTAGAAGATTAAAAAAGGACATTGGTAAAAATAAAGAGTTCAATCGGAGGAAAAAAGAAAATACCAAAATAATATATCCGTATGTCCTTCATGTATTACACCAGCAGATGGCAGCATATCCCCCAATGCAAATTACGCCGAAGTCGCTGATGACAAGGCATCAGACAACAACACAAGTTATGGAGGAGAAGCCATGTTGTACAAGGAGGCATCTCACATGGATGTTGAATAATGGCACAAAATGATAATGTTCGGATGATGCTGTTAAAGCTCTACTGTGGATTTTGAACCGACCCTCAATGGGGCTCTGTGAGCATTCATTTTGTAGCTGGTGTGTGTTGAGTTGTCTAAAGATCAGTGTGTGTGTGTGTGTGTGTGTGTGTGTGTGTGTGTGTGTGTGTGTGTGTGTGCCATGGAGACTAGAGTGTTCATCCTCATGGCGAACAGAGTGTTCGACCATCATCTATGTCTCATCAGTGTAATTTATAATAAATACCTGCAGTCCATTTACATGTGAGTGCTGACCCATTACCTCCGAGGTTTTGAAGGACTATCAAGTCATGACGTCGCACCTCATGGATCTATTGATCTAACAGACCGTGTCTGCATTACCACACTATGCCTAACCATGCGACTTGTGATTTTTATGGTTGCCCGTGTTTGCGTGAAATTAATAGTTCCTTTCCTGAGGTTTGCTTCAACTAACATTTTAATTACAGTTTTTATATACAGGTAATTGAATGAGATAGGTATTTGATTATGCCACATTCATGTTGTTTTTCCAGCTGCCGTGGAAATTATAAAACAGGACCCAAAGTTCGTGTGCATGGATTTCCATAAAACTAAGATTAGTGTTCTAAGTGAATTTGTACCATTAAAAGGGATAACTTCACAGTTACACCACATAGTAAGGTATGTACACAGAGCATTTTTTAAATCAAATTTAAATACAAGAGGTTAGGAACAGATCCGTATGTTTTTTATTGGTGTAGGAAAACAAGTTGGTATGACCGAGCTTTTGCACACAAATGTGTGGCTTTGTCAATGCTGATTAATATCTAACTAATGCGGAGAGAATCAACATTGATCGTTAAAATTTTGAAAGTATGCACATACATATACTTGCACTGAGTTAAGTTCACATTGTTCAGAACGGGAAAAGTGCGAGACAAAATGTCAACAAAGTAAAAACAAACATAATGAAAATTCGGTTTTGACATTACAAGAAATCCATCCACAGAGGGTGCACGTCGCAGGAAACAGCATTGTTGCATGCGGAAGTCGTCGTGAGAATTTCAACTGATTCCCTATAGGCGGTCTCAAAGTGAGTGGTGTATGGTGCTATCCGTTTATAACTTGACCATTGTGGTATTGTGTTTCTTAGGCAAACTTCTCTGGTGAGGGCAGAGTTTCACACGTTCCATTTGTGCTCTGCTACTCTGGTACCAAATGATCTTTTTGTCATCCCTATGTAGCACTTTTGCGTTCCATCGGGACATTCTTTTGGAATGGAGTAAACACCAGCCTTCTGGTCAAGGCAAACTTCTCTCATGGGGGAAAGCATATTTATAACTGAGGTAGTTGTTTTAATGCCGATGTCCATTCCTAGTTTCTTTAAGCCCTTTTTTATAACAAATGTGAAGCCAGGTATGTATTGTAGGGATCCTACAAAGTCTAGATGGCACTTACAGATCGGTGCATTAATACGGTTTGTTACTTTATCAAGGACTGAAGTTATGAGTTCTTTCCTAAAACCAGCAGATGCTGCTTTAGGAAAGAACTCGTAACATTTTCACCTTGGGAATATAAAACCAGCGTATTTCGAACCCGTCTAAGAAGAGCAATCCAGTTTTCTTTAGATAATGAAGCCAAAGAAATAGAAATTAGAAACATCTTTAATCAAGCAGCATCTGCTGCTTTTAGGAAAAAACTCATAACTTTGATCTTTGATAAAGTAACGAACCGCATTAATGCACCGATCTGTAAGCGCCATCTAGACTTTATAGGATCCCTACAATACATACCTGGCTTCACATTTTTTATAAAAAAGGGCTTAAAGAAACTAGGAATGGACATCGGCATTAAAACAACTACCTCAGTTATGAATATGCTTTCTCCCACGAGAGAAGTTTGCCTTGACCAGAAAGCTGGTGCAGACTTGCCAACCTTAAGAAGAGAAAAATCCTGCAATTTTCTATGAAAATCCTGCAAGCATACTTTCATATGTTTGAAATATTCAATGGACATAATTTGAAGCACTAATGTTACGTTAAGGCATATAAAAAATGTAAAAAAATTTCGGTTCAGTTATGCATTGATCTTGAAGATAACCCAAATTATGACGGAAAAGGAGAAATTTCTTGAAGCCGTTGTCATCTCATGCCTAAAGATTACAGCGAAATTTTTTCAGCAATGAATTTCCGATTTTGGAAAAATGTCCTCCATTTTTAAACTGAAATACAAATATTTATGGAATAAAATGATATATAACAACAATACTGGACAGAGGCAACATCACGGGAAAAAGAAATTACGATTACGGAAAAAATCTTTATTTCATTTGCTTCCGTTTCTGAAAGACGAAGTACCAACCCGATGTGTATTTTTACGAATTGGTAAAATTATTTGTGCAGTTTTACGCGTGGAGAAAAATTCATGACGCATATTTTTACGCATCGAGAAAAATTCCTGATGCATATTTTTACGCGTTGGTAAAATTTTGATGCGTACTAAACGCGTAATTACACATTTTAGCGAATTCTGGTCGGCACATCACTTGAGCACTCCCGTGGAGAGAGAGCACGATGTCAGGAAGCCAGCGAGTCAAAGATGACATCATCACGTGACACAGCGCTCCTAAGGTCCAGTAGAAAATCTAAGTCGATGGTTGCAGGGGGTTGAAATACTTCGATTGAGCAATTGAAATATTAAAAAATCTGTAAAAAAAGATCTCTATCCGTAAATCAGTAAAATTAAGCAGAAATCCGTAAAAGTTGGCAATTATGCAAGTCCTTTTTGAAGATTTCCCCATTTCGGCAACGACGCACGGGGTTTTTGTCCTGTCACATGCATATTTTTTGCAATGTTACTATCTGGGAACTTTTTTTAAAAATCACACTTGCATTGTCAGCACAGCTTAAAGGTAAGTTATGTTACACGAGGAATGAAGTAAACAAGCACTCAGCACGGATAATGGCATCAGAAGAGGAACTATCTCGAGCAAAATTTAACGTTTTGTTATTTTCTATGCACTTAGAATTGTCCACGTGTTTTTCCATACGAATGTGATTAACGATATCTTCTTTGCCCTTGTGGACAATGGAAAAATCACATCTACAAATAGAGCAAAAGGCAAATTGTTGGCCCTTCCTTGATTCAATTATACACGGATAATCTGTCGTTTAACACTTCTTAAAAACAGACTGATTTTTTCTACCAGCCATCGCATGATTAAACATGTGCACGAAAAGTTCTCAGAAATTCATGTGAAGAGAGACGAAGTACATCAAAAAAATTAAAACATGCTTCCGATACGGTCAACAGACGAGAAATCTGCGTCAGTACGTATGGCCAACGCCAAGCCCGTTCCTGCTTCGTTCCTGCAGCGCCAGAGATCATTAGCGGACAGAAGAGTAAACATCGCTGCCAACTGCTGATTCAGAGGGTAAAGGTCGCTTCTCCGCTAATGAACCGATGCCTCAGAGAACCTCGAACTTTTCCCCTCGTTACTTTTTAATTTACGCTACGATAACCATGATGGAATCTGGCAATATTAATTTATAATCCGGAATTCTGGGAAATGTAATGAAATCCGGCATTGCTGGCCTAAACCAGGAGGGTTGGTAGGCCTGCTGGTGTTTACTCCATTCCAATAGAATGTCCCGACGGAATGCAAAAGTGCTACAAAGGGATGACAAAAAGATCATTTGGTACCAGAGTAGCAGAGCACAAATGGAACGTGAGAAACAAGGCCCTCAACTCTGCCCTCTCCAGAGAAGTTTGCCTAAAAACTCAATACCACAATGGACAAGTTATAAACAGATAGCACCATACACCACTTGCTTTGAGACCGCCTATAGAGAATCAGTTGAAATCCCCACAATGACTTCCGCATGCAACGATGCTGTTTCCTGCGACGTGCACCCTCTATGGACGGATTTCTTGTTATGTCAAGACTGAACTTTCATTACGTTTTGTTTTTACTTTGTTGACATTTTGTCTCGCACTTTTCCCGTTCTGAACAATGTGAACTTAACTCAGTGCAAGTATATGTATGTGTATACTTTCAAAATGTTAACGATCAATGTTGATTCTCTTCACATTAGTTAGATATTAATCCAACTTGTTTTCCTACACCAATAAAAAAAACCTATGGATCTGTTCCTAACCTCATTAATTTTGTGTATTTTTGTGCTCATCTCTTCCTGCTTATCTTAAATACAAGACCTTAGTTAATTAATTTGGTCAAGCATTTGGAAAAAAAGCATTTTAGCAAATGGATATTGTTGAGGTCTAGTTTAAAAGTGAAATAAATTTTTACATGCTTACTGCCCATTATGGTAACAGTGAACACTATATATACATATAGTTTTCATTACAATTAGTTCAGATATTTTCCATAACAGCTAAAAACAATGACGTAGTCTTTGAAAACATTCTCCCACGATCATTCATTCCTGTTAATAAAGGTTTATTGACTGAAAAAAAAAAAAAAAAAAGAAAATCATGCGGAATCTGCATATTGATTTTCAGATTTATAAAACGGGAGCTACAATCGCGTAATAATTTTATTTGTCATTCTTTTAACAATAAGAATATAGCTCATACTGAGAAATGGCTTCCTAGTTTAATTGAATTAATAATCTAAAGCAACTTATGGGAATTTTCTAGGAAATTTTTTCATTTATAGCAAATTTTCGGAGAAAACTCTTCTCCTTCTTCAGGCTCTCTTGTTGTTGTCACTTTTTGCTTGTCACTATCATGGTTACGGTTTACCTTGACGGTTACGGTTAACCTTGACGGTTTAGGTTATTTTTCAACAAATCCTGCCAGATGTTAGGCAGGGAAAATCCTTTGCAGTCATTGATGATGGAATTTTGATTTTTCTCAATCTCTATTCCTTCTTTCAGTTTTCTTTTTTGGAAATTGCTTTGGAAACTGATTACTTTAAGGGAATTCCAATCCATGCTGTGCCCAGTTTCTCTAACATGCCTATCTAATCCAGTCTTGTTGGAGCAATTTTTTATAGCTGCTTTATGCTCAGCTATACGAGTTTCTAGTCTGCGACCTGTTTCACCTATGTAAGATAGTCCACAACTACAATTTACTTCATAAACTACTCCTTGCATTTTTAAAATATCTTCTTCTCTTTGAACTATTTTAGGGAAAAATTTTTTAACTTTGTTCTCTAAACTTGGAGCTAGCCTAATATTGTATTTTTTACTAATTCTCTTTAAAGCCTCAAATAAACCTTTGTGATAAGAAATTTTTCTAGTGAATTTTACTTCTTGCTTTTGTGGGTTCTTCGTACCATTAAAATTCAGAAGCTTCTCAATTTCTTCTTTAGGATAGTTATTTTCTGCAAGTATGACTTTAAAAGCTCTTCTTTATGGGCTTCTTTTTTATCTGCAGTAGAAACTATTTTATTAATTTTTTCTAAAAACTGACTTGCTACATTTTTCTTAATAGAAACTGGATGATACGAATTGAAATCCAGTAGTCTTTTAGTATTCATTGGTTTTTTATACTAGCTAGTGAGGAATTTTTCATCTTCATAATAGATAGTAATACCTAAGAAGTTTATTCTTCTTTCTTTTTGAAGTTCAATAGTGAACTTAAGGGAATCATCTAATTCATTGAATGAGTCTAGAATTCTTTCTGGAACAATTTCTGAGCTATCTATTATAAATAAGATGTCATCCATGTATCTGCTATATAAGCAGAAGTATGTGGGTTGTACTAGTATCTTTTCTTCTAGTTTTCCCACATAATAGTTAGCTAAGAGTGGGGAGAGTGGGGAGCCCATAGCTAGCCCCGATTTTTGAATGAAAAAAGTTTTCCCAAATTGAAAGTAGTTGTTCTGGAAAGAGAAAGTAAGCATTTCAAAAATTCCTACTAATATGTTTTTTTCCTTGTTGTGAAAAACTATTAGGTCTGCCAAGTCTTCCGCTATAAAGTCTATAAGTTGATCTATATTAATGTGAGTATACATAGACACTATATCTAAACTACCCATAATAGGAGAATCTAATTTAGGAGGAAGTTCTAGTTTTTCTTTTAGCTGCATTGAGTTTTTAATCAAGTTAGGTGGCTCTTTTAAAAGATTCTGAAGGTGTGACTTTAAAAAATAGTTTAGATTTGAAAGAATAGAGTTTTTTGAGTCTATTATTGGTCTAATTGGTTGGTGTTCTTTATGCAGTTTGACTATTCCATATATTTGAGGTAATCTGAACTGTAATTTTGAGAATTGTTTATAGTTTTCTGGAAGCTGGTTTTTCTTTTTTTGAACATCTGGCAGGATTTGTTGAAAAATAACCTAAACCGTCAAGGTTAACCGTAACCGTCAAGGTTAACCGTAACCGTCAAGGTAAACCGTAACCATGATAGTGACAAGCAAAAAGTGACAACAACAAGAGAGCCTGAAGAAGGAGAAGAGTTTTCTCCGAAAATTTGCTATAAATGAAAAAATTTCCTAGAAAATTCCCATAGGTTGCTTTAGATTATTAATTCAATTAAACTAGGAAGCCATTTCTCAGTATGAGCTTTATTCAAAGAATTAGAACAGAGTATGGGTCAGATACTTGGCAAACAATAAAGAAAGTTCAACATGCTACATTGAAGATGGAAAGATCCATAGCTCAAATCAAGTTCCTGAAAAATTGCAAGGTAAATAACTTTATTCCAAATTCATTTAGACTTAGAAAACCATTTAAAGATTTACTTTCAGCCAACTTCATAAGAAAAATAGAGCAAAAAATGTTAAAAAGAAGTATTGAAGCAAAATATAAAAATGTTGCTTATTATAAAAAAGTAAAAGTAGAAAATGAAAAGAAAATTTCTGGAATCTTAAGGGATACAGTAAAAGCAGAATTGGATGACTGGCTAAAAATTGGAGTAAGAAACAAAAATAAGAAATTTGTTAAAAAGCTGAACCTTAAAGAAGAAAAATTTTTGAAGAAAAACTATTCAAGTAAAAACAAAAAAACTGCAGTTCTTAGTCATGTGAAGGACAACACTGCTACTGGAGTTAGCCAAGAATTATTACAAGTGATAAATAAAGGAAGTAATTTCAATCTATCCAAAGAAAAAATAAATCCAGAAAAATTGGTAATTGAATTGGAAAGCATCTGCAGCACTTTAGAAAAAGAGGACCAAATTAAAGCAGACCTCCTCAGAAAAGATTACTACAATAGCCTTACAAAATTCCAGAAGCAAGTAAGGAAACCTCAAAAAATTTTGATAATAGTCAATTAAAAGCTCTTAAAGATTTCAGAAAAAATGAAAGTATAGTTGCTGTGAAAACAGACAAAAGTAAGTTGATTACTATTATGGATAAGAAAGATTATCTAGAAAAGATGGAAGAAGAACTAAAAAAAACTATGTATGAAGAAGTAAAAGAAAACCCACTACCAGATTTGATTAAAAAAGTCTCTAAGCTTATTTCACTTCAAAAAAGAAAAACCAGCTTCCAGAAAACTATAAACAATTCTCAAAATTACAGTTCAGATTACCTCAAATATATGGAATAGTCAAACTGCATAAAGAACACCAACCAATTAGACCAATAATAGACTCAAAAAACTCTATTCTTTCAAATCTAAACTATTTTTTAAAGTCACACCTTCAGAATCTTTTAAAAGAGCCACCTAACTTGATTAAAAACTCAATGCAGCTAAAAGAAAAACTAGAACTTCTTCCTAAATTAGATTCTCCTATTAAGGGTAGTTTAGATATAGTGTCTATGTATACTCACATTAATATAGATCAACTTATAGACTTTATAGCGGAAGACTTGGCAGACCTAATAGTTTTTCACTACAAGGAAAAAAACATATTAGTAGGAATTTTTGAAATGCTTACTTTCTCTTTGCAGAACAACTACTTTCAATTTGGGAAAACTTTTTTCATTCAAAAATCGGGGCTAGCTATGGGCTCCCCACTCTCCCCACTCTTAGCTAACTATTATGTGGGAAAACTAGAAGAAAAGATACTAGTACAACCCACATCATCATCATCATCATCGTCAACCATTATCAATCCACTGCTGGACGAAGGTCTCCCCAAGTTTCCTCCACAACGGTCTGTCTTGTGCCAGTCTCCTCCATGTCACTCCCGCATATTTACGAATTTCATCCACCCATCTCCCATGTGGTCTTTTTCTGGGTCTTTTCCTGTCCCTTGGAATCCAATCTAAAATTTCGGCTGTCCATCTATGGTCTGTCCTTCTGGCAGTATGTCCAGCCCATTGCCATTTCAGGGATTTAACTCTGATCACGATGTCTTCCACTCTCGTCATTTTTCGGATCCACGAGTTCCTCTTCTTATCTCTCCTGGTTATACCAAGCATGCACCTCTCCATGCTTCTTTGAGTTGTCTGCAGCCTTTGTATGTCTCTTTTAGTTAAGGTCCACGTCTCTGCACCATACATAAGCACTGGAAGGATGCATTGATCAAACACTTTTCTTTTAAGACATAATGGCATATTGCTCTTGAAAATTATGCTGTTTCTTCCAAAAGCTCTCCAGGCAAGTTTTGTACGCCGATTAATTTCTTCATCAATGTGACCCTCACTTGATATCTGCTGTCCAAGATAAACATACGTATCTGTTATCTCCAGTTTTTCTCCATCAATCGATAAATCTTCATTTCTTGTAAAAGCATTGAACATCACTTTTGTCTTCTGAAAGTTCATTTTTAATCCCACTTCTTTACTCTTGTCAGCAAGTTCCTGGATCATACTCTGCAGCTCTGATGGGGTATACTTCTGCTTATATAGCAGATACATGGATGACATCTTATTTATAATAGATAGCTCAGAAATTGTTCCAGAAAGAATTCTAGACTCATTCAATGAATTAGATGATTCCCTTAAGTTCACTATTGAACTTCAAAAAGAAAGAAGAATAAACTTCTTAGATATTACTATCTATTATGAAGATGAAAAATTCCTCACTAGTTGGTATAAAAAACCAATGAATACTAAAAGACTACTGGATTTCAATTCGTATCATCCAGTTTCTATTAAGAAAAATGTAGCAAGTCAGTTTTTAGAAAAAATTAATAAAATAGTTTCTACTGCAGATAAAAAAGAAGCCCATAAAGAAGAGCTTAAAGTCATACTTGCAGAAAATAACTATCCTAAAGAAGAAATTGAGAAGCTTCTGAATTTTAATGGTACGAAGAACCCACAAAAGCAACAAGTAAAATTCACTAGAAAAATTTCTTATCACAAAGGTTTATTTGAGGCTTTAAAGAGAATTAGTAAAAAATACAATATTAGGCTAGCTCCAAGTTTAGAGAACAAAGTTAAAAAAATTTTCCCTAAAATAGTTCAAAGAGAAGAAGATATTTTAAAAATGCAAGGAGTAGTTTATGAAGTAAATTGTAGTTGTGGACTATCTTACATAGGTGAAACAGGTCGCAGACTAGAAACTCGTATAGCTGAGCATAAAGCAGCTATAAAAAATTGCTCCAACAAGACTGGATTAGATAGGCATGTTAGAGAAACTGGGCACAGCATGGATTGGAATTCCCATAAAGTAATCAGTTTCCAAAGCAATTTCCAAAAAGAAAACTGAAAGAAGGAATAGAGATTGAGAAAAATCAAAATTCCATCATCAATGACTGCAAAGGATTTTCCCTGCCTAACATCTGGCAGGATTTGTTGAAAAATAACCTAAACCGTCAAGGTAAACCGTAACCATGATAGTGACAAGCAAAAAGTGACAACAACAAGAGAGCCTGAAGAAGGAGAAGAGTTTTCTCCGAAAATTTGCTATAAATGAAAAAATTTCCTAGAAAATTCCCATAAGTTGCTTTAGATTATTAATAAGAATATGTTAAGCATTTGCAGTGATATGTCACATTTGTGATGCAATTTTTCACTGTAATACCGAAATCTTAAAACAACGATCGTGACCACTGTATGGTCCGATTCCAAAACATTCTCCCATGATCGCTCATTTATGTTAAAGTTATTGATTGACAACAACAACTAAAAAGCATACAGAATCCGCAAATTGATTTTCAGATTTAAAAGACCGGAGCTACAACATCGTAAATACGTTAAGCATTTGAAGCGATATGTTACATTTCTGATGCAAATTTTCACTGTAATACCGAAATTCTAAAACAACGATCGTGACCATCAGAAATATGCTCCGATGAACCCAGGCTCTCTCTCTCTCATGGGCTGCGACAATCCACCACCAGTTACGTCACAAACCTGTGTGATGGCCTTCTCTTTCTGGGGGTCATGGCTGACCTAAGTGACTAACTGTTCCTTTGTGTCATTCTACATTTTGGTCTTAGTGAGCCGGAAAATCATGCCAGCAACCTAGAGATTCGTGCTGTGTTCAAGAGAGAAGACAGTGTTTTTGTTTCGGTTTTGTTTTGAAGCATGACATCATTCACTGTGAATAACTCAAGCCCTTTAACGGATACATCGGTTGTGGAATAATTACGTCCCAAAAACTGGTGAATTGTTTCAGTTTAAGAATTTTTATCCTACAAGTAACGATGGACAGGTTATTCACCAAGAAAAGGGTATTTAAAAATACCATCACTAAACTGTCAAGTGAGATCGGAAAAAAAGATCACAATGTTATTCGATTTGAGCTTTTCGAGAAAAGGTTTCAGGTCAGTGAAGAACTTAATGAAATATTTAACAATATTTATGCTCTCTGTCAGGAAGAGGAGTTGGATAAATATATTAAAGAACAACAATCAATACAAGATAGTGTTGATGAAATGTGGGTATCAGTGAATAGAGAGAAATTAAAATTAAATAGCAGCTCTTATTCTCATACTAGATGACTGGCTTTCCTTCAAAGATCTCTTTAAAGCAAGTGTGCATAACAATAGTAACCTATCAGAATCACAGAAATTGTCGCTCCATGCAGATGCGGCTAGAATTATTCAACCCATAGCCATTTGTGATAGTAATTATCAAATAGTCTGGGATCTGTTGGAAGAGCAATATTCAAATAATCGAGAAAAAGTGTTTGTTCATATTAAATGGTTCATGTGTATCCCTTCTATTCAGAGCGAATCACCAGCCAATATTTTAAATTTGGTCGATACAGTAAATGAGTGCATCAGATCGTTGGAAAATTGTAGGGCAGAAAATTGAAGTGTTTTCTGAGACAATATTGGCCTATATGTTATTGCAAAAATTAGATTCTTCCACCAAGCTATATTGGGAACGAGAATAATAAAAAAAAAAAAAAAAAAAAAAAAAAAAGAGGATATGCCTCAGCTATCCCAATTAATTCCCCCTTTTTTTAAAGAAACATGCTCATTCTTTACAGGCTTCTAAAACAACAGGCATTGTGAAACGTAACTATCAGTCGACTCAAAGGGTAACATCTATGATTGCTAGTGTTAAAAACCATAATTATGCCAAATGCATAATGTATAACAGTGATCATAATTTGTGCAAGTGTGAACAGTTTCAATTATTATCAGTGAGGGATTGCATTTGCTATGTGAAACAACATAACCTGTGTTTTAAGCGCTTGGATAATAGTTCTCATTCAGCGAGAACGTGCAACTCAAGGCACACGTGTGGGCGTTGCGGAAAAAGGCACCATACCTTAATTCAATACCCAGAGAAAAGTCAAGGTCAAGTGCAGCCAATGGGGCTCTGTGTTCTAAGAGTGACTCCTTTCCTCCGGTTGCAAAAAAGAGAGATGAATTTTATTGACCTTTCAAAGTTGAACACAGAGGCGAAATGTTTTGATTTTGACAGAAATAATGAGCGTGTATTTGCTGAAGCATCTGTCAGCAGGACGCAATTCAATTCCAAACTGGTATTATTGTCAACGGCAATACTTTATATCAGAGATTGTTTTGGAAACTTTCATCTGTGCAGAGCTTTATTGGATGGAAGTAGTTAGTCTTCCTGTATAACGAAGGATTTGGCATGCGTGTTAAACATAAAAAGAGAAAGAGCGAATATTTTGGTTAACTGTTTAAGTGGGTCATCGATAAATATAAATTCTGAAATTACAGCGACTATTCCTAACATGAATGATTACACAAGATCATTACATCTTCTTGTTCCAAAAATAACGAAAATTGTTCCAGGAGTTTATTTTAGTCTTTCAAGTACAATGCTCCCACAAAATATAAAACTGGCCGATCTTGAATTCAACAGACCAGGAAAAATTTATGTGCTGCTGAGTTCAGAATGTTCTTACGAGCTCTTGAGACAGGGTCAAGTATGTTTCCCAAACTCAAAGCTAATTTTGCAAAATTCAGTGTTCGGTTATGTTGCAGGTGGTGGTATTGACAATTTTGATAAGGAAGTAGTGTTGCTCACTGTGGGTTAATTTGTGGAATGGAAGATTTGAGTTCAGAGATGGAAACATTTGGGAAAATTGAAAACACGTACATAGAGAGTAATGGGGCAATCAAGAGTGAAGAATTTGTGAAGAGCATTTTTTGCGAACACACACTAGAGATGAAACTGGTAGATATACAATACAAATGCCCTTGAAAGAGGATCCTGCTTGCATAGGTGAATTTAAACAAGCAGCTGTTCGAAGATCAAATTTCCTGTGGAATCATCTGGTGAGGGAGCCTGAATGTTTGTCTCTTTACCATAATTTCATGCATGAATATAAGATCTTAGGGCATATGGAGGAAGTGAAGGAAAAGCATGACCCTGAGACTACATATTATTTGCCACATCATGGGATCTATTGCCCAGAGAAGAATACTACGAAACTAAGAGTAGTGTTTGATGCGTCAGCATTGACTTCGACTGGAAGGCCTTTGAATTCCTTACAGTATAACGGAGATGTTATTCAGGAGGACTTATTCTCAATTTTGATCAGATTTCGAAAGCATCGCGTTGCCTTTATTGCAGATATTCAGAAGATGTACAGAATGATTCTGGTGGATCCAATTCAAAGAGATTTGCAGTGAATTGTTTGAAATGAAAGTGTTGATGATCCAGTAAAGATTTACAGACTTTGCACAGTTACCTACGGAACTACAAGTGCCCCACATACCTTGCTACGAGAACACTAAAACAACTGGCTTTAGATGAGGAGAAAACCTTACCCTTGGCTGCTTCTGTTGTTCAGACAGACTTCTATATGGATGATGTGGTAACAGGTTGCCCAGATGTGAAAACGGCAGGAGAGCTTCAATGTCAATTGATACTGTTACTTGAGCGTGGTGGAATGAGACTTCATAAGTTTGTGAAATATTTCAGAAGGATTCAAGGATTATTCATTTACAGCTACGAATGAAACAAAGGCTCTGGGGATTTTGTGGAGACATCAAAGTGACTGCTTTTTGTTTAAGGTGAAGATGGAACAACGGAGTGTTTACACTGAACGTACAGCCCTTTCTGACATTGCCAGAAATTTTGACCCACTGGAATTAATTGGTCCCATTATTGCAAGGGCCAAGATATTTATGCAACAGCTTTAGCTTTTGCAAATCGACTGGAGTGATCCGCTTCCAGACAAGGCAGCTCAAAAACGGCAAAAATTTCTAGTTTCTCTGAAAGCCATTAACGATGTCAACATCAAAAGATATGTTTTATTCGACAATATGGTACAAGTGGAAATTCACGGCTTTGCAGAGGCCTCTGGATGTGGATATGGAGCCGTAATGTATATAAAGTCCATTTCAAGTACAGGGTGAAACCGCAGTACATTTGTTGTGCAGTAAGTCAAAAGTTGCTCCAATTAAACAAATCAGCATCCCACACTTGGAGCTGTGTGCTGCCGTCCTGCTATCCCAACTGTTGCAACGACTTGTGAGGTGTTTGCGACTGAACATTTCCGAGATCCAACTGTGGTCTGATTCCATGATAGTGCTTGCATGGATCCACAATAATCCTCATTTGTTAAAAACCTTTGTGACTAACCGAGATGCTACCATCCAAGACTTAACAAGCCTATATCAATGGCATCATATTAGTTTGGAAGAAAATCCAGCAGATTTGATTTCCAGAGGAATAGATCCAGAGAAGATTCTTCATAATGACCTTTAGTGGTTTGGTCCATCTTCCTTAAGACAAAGCGCCCCTCTTACTGTTGAAGTGACTCCCCTTTCTATATAGGATGAAGAGTATTCTCGGGAAATAAATACAATTTCCAAACTTCATCCTGCAGAGATTGACGGAACTGTGACACACATTTCTCTAACTGTACAGACTAATTCTTCCTTCTTAAATGGTGTTATTGACATTAGTAATAATTACACTAAAATTCTTCGTATTTTTAGTTATTTGTTTAGGTTCTGTCACAACCTAAGGAATCCAGAAAGGAAAACTGTGGGTCCTCTTACTGCAACAGAAATGCAACAAGTTGAACATTTTCTTATTAAGAGCATTTAAAGGGAGGAATCTGGTTCCGAAATTTTGAATTTGGAGAAAGGTAAACATGTGCAAGGTAATAGTAAACTAAAATCTTTAAATGTATTTCTGGATGATAACCATACCTTGAGAGTAGGAGGTCATTTAGGTAATTCAGAGCTTGAATGTGAACAAAAATACCCAGCCAGACCTGCCAACCTCTCAGAACCAAAAACCAACATGTGTGATGAGAGGTGTGGATGTTGGTTCTGATCATTACTTGTTAGTGTCATGAGTGAAACTGAATGTTGTTTGGAGGAAAAGGAATAAGAAGAGGCCGAGGATGGAAAGAATAAATGTTGAAAGGCTCCTTGAATATAATCATCATTACTTTAATTTACTCAGAGGAGGAATGAAGGAGCTGAAGTCATGTGAGAGGGATGCAGAAAAGAAGTAGGTATGTTTTAAGAACTGTGTTGTAAGTGCCACTGGAAGAGGTCTGTGGCACCACAATAATGGGTAACATTAGAGGTGATGCTTGGTAGACTAGTGAGATTCAAGAAGCAGTAAAGAGAAAAAGGAAGCATATTTGAGTATGTTGCAAGGTAGTTTCTAAGGATGAATATTGCTGTAAGAAGTGTGAGGCAGCTAAGATGGTTCACCAGAGTAAATCTAAAGATAGGAAGGAAAAAGTGGAAAGGCATGAATTGGTTTTTTAAAAAGACAAAAAAACTTTCTGGAAGTACCTGAGAAACAGGAAAAATATAGGAAATAAAGTTTCAAGTTGTGTGAAGAATAGGATCAGAGAAATTATATGGGAGCCCAATCAGTTAAGTGAAAGATGGAATGAATACTGCTGTGAGTTATTAGTTCAAGAAAGCAAAGGTGATTCTGAGGCAGAAGCAGATGATGTCACAGTGAGAGATAGAAGCACAGGAGGAATCTCAAGAAGTGGTGTGTAAAGCTCTAAAATTTCTTCAGGATGGTAAGGGTCTGGGAGTAGATGCATACCTGCCAAGTTTCAGAAACCGAAATCCGTAAAAAAAAAAAATCAATTTGTTCGATGAAAATTTTAATTGATATATTCAATTAAATTACTTGTCATGCAAATTGATTAAATGTACTGAACATGTCGATTAAAAAACGATATGTTACCTTTGAAACAATAATCAACTTTTAATTGACATGACTACAGATGTTTGAATTTATCGGCACGTTTATTTCAATTAAAATAGAATCTATACATAATTTTTCATTACTATGCTATCATTATGATCTATAAAGAGATAAAATTTTATTTTTATGGAGGTTTGCATCTCAAGGGAAGGATGTTCCACCCTTTGACCCCCAAATCCAATAGGATCGTAACCCATGCCGTCACAGAACAAACTAAAATGTTTTCAAAAACGAACCATTTTCATGCTAGGATTATCTTACGGAGAAACGGACGATGAGACCGTCAAATGAAATAAATGAGTGACTGAGGGACACTAATTGGTAAATTATGCCCAACTAAAAACGAAGTGAATAAACACTTTGCACGAATCGCATCCAGTTCAGTATATAACTTTAAACAAAGGAAGTTAATTTCGTATTTTTTTTCCACGCAGTCAACATTAGATTTATGCTTGGCGCTATATGATTAGCAATATAATTCCTTTCACCACGCAAAACGCTGAAATTACATCGAAACGTAGAGCAAAATGCATATTTTTTATTTTTTGAAGATTTTGTAATACACAGGAAACTCCACATAATACGCATCACAGAAAGTTTTATAGTATCCCCCCTTCTTTTATATTGCTGCTCATAGAGAATCACTAATACTAAATTTATTGACACTTGAAAAAAAAAATGCAAGTAAAACTGCTACAGTAAAACAGTAACAGTTTACAGAGATGCGATTTGCAGAGGAAAAAACAGTACCACAACATATTAATTTGGTTAAATCAAGCCAAGATATTTTTATGCACGTTATCGAGAGACAAAGCACGGTTGGAAAGCTTACAAACTTACTAACAGAAGAGCAAAATAAATCACTGCTGGAGAAGCACTGGCTCGAATGAACATTGGACTTACTTGTTTTTTCTTTTAACTTCCTCTTAGCATTCTTTCGTTAGGTCAAATTTATTACCAGAGAAGAAGTTACGAAACCATGACCCAATGCATTTTCAATTTCGCAAAACTGACAGTTTTGCTTAATTTCGTCATGTTGGGTATAGATGTGGGCTTAAAAATTACACTGATTTAAAATCCGTTTGCATTTTATTATGATAACTACATTTTGAGATCACATTTCGAACTGGGAGTAGCAAAAACACCTGCTTTCAAGTGCTTGCTCCAATGCAAGTTGCACCCCACTTTGGCCCCTCAGAAGTTGCGACCCGGGGGACAAAGAATGCATTACCTGAAAAGGAGAGGGGGGGGAGCAAGAGAAAGAACCAAGCCCCAAGGTTAAACAAGCCCAGCTGGTTGGGGGTATCCTTATCAGTTTACACGGGGTGCAAGTTTTAGTGTTTGAAACAACGCAAAACCAAGGAGGTTAGAAGAAAGAGGAGATGGCAACAGCCCCTCTCCCTGTGCTTCAGGCGTGAGGCCACTTTTTATCAGCTGACTACGCCAATGCGCCCAACCTGAAAATCTCCTGTATATATCTCTATGGGGAAATCGCGATTTTGAACGGGTTTTTCGAACACTTACTCTACCCATACAGACATGAAAAAAAAATTGAGGCTGAAATATTCATTCCGATAAAAAAAAAAAATTCCAGAAAAAACAGGAAAATATGTGTTGGTATTTCTTTAAAAAATTGAACAAAATAATGATTTTTTGAGTGGAAGTGCATAGTGCACATGGTTACTTGCATACTGCCCATGTGCAAGTAACCATGTTTAAAATATAACCAAAACCCTAATGTTAAGAAATAAGAAGTCCAAAATATTCCTTCTTTCCATCCTTGGTTTGCATGCGCTAAGCAAAACTGCTTAAGCCACAGGAAGTGACGTCACGTTCCCGAACTCCCGCAGCGCAGACTCCCACCACCTCAGAGATAGGACAGAAACAGCTGATCTGTTTTGGCTTCACCCAAAATGGGTCCCTTCACCTCCCTCTTCTTCTAACCTCCTTGTGCAAAACCTAACATGTGGGAAAACTGCTGCAAATGTTCCCACATTAACACATTACGAATAAGCTTATTATAATAACTGAAAAGTTGTTCGTAGCTTACATCGGCGCTTTACTTTGAATGGATTAAGTTAAATAAAAAGTTTGAACAGTGGGTGCAAAATAATCAGAAAAAGGAAAATAAATCTCGGAAATCACCAAATCCGTAAAATTAACATTTTGCCCATAAAACAAGCCACGTTTCCGTAAATTTTACGGAAAAATCGTAAAACCTGGCAGGTATGTAGATGGCATAACTGCTGAGATGTTAAAATATTGTGGTGATTCTGTAATTGACTGGTTAATAGAAATCTTCCAGTTGAGCTGGGAGTTAGAAATAGTCCCTTAGGATTGAAGGGGTGCTATCATTGTTCCCTTGTATAAGGTGGTCAAACTGACAGCAAGAACTATCGTGGTATTAGCTTTCTGATTGCACCAGGGAAAGTGTTTGGTAAGATCATTACTAAAAAGGTAAGAGGTCTTACATCAAAGAAAGTGTGGGATGTTCAGAGTGGTTTTAAGTGTGGGATGTTCAGAGTGGCTGCACTAACCAAGTTTCTGCATTACACATGATGATTGAAAAGTATTTGGCTGTTGGTAAGAAAGTTTTTGTTGCCTTCATAGATTTAGAGAAAGCTTACAACCAAGTAAATAGGATACTTCTGTGGAAGGTACTGAATAAATATGGTATTACTGGGAATCTACTTAATATTGTGAAAGCCAGGTATGCTAGCAGTACAGCTTGTGTATGAGTGAATGGTGTTGTATCAAAATGGTTTTCTATTGGTGCAGAAATCAGACAAGGTTCTGTAATGTCACCATTGATGTTTAATATATTTATGGATGTGTGCATGCGCGATGCCAAAATGGACAATACTGCTTTATGTTTGGAAATGTCTGTGTGTGTAGATTGCTATATGCTGATGACACAGTCCTGTTGGCAGAGAGTGAAAGTGAGTTGCAAAGTATGTTGTCCCAGATGTACAAAGTTTGTATGAAACTTCAAGTTGAGTATAAATAAGGGAAAAACCAAAGTGTAATTGTTCCTACTCTGATGTACGGCAGTGAGACCCGGGTACTACAGAAGATACATAGGAGCCATTTGTGTGCTGGGAAGATGTGTTTGTTTCGTGGGGGGGGTCAACACACACTTTGATAATGTGAGAAATGAAGATGTGCTGCAGTTGTGTAATGTGAGGCAGAATGTTGTTAGTAAGATAGAGACTAATATTCTTAGGTTGTTTGGCCATGTTAAAAGAATGAGGGATGAGATACTTACCAAGAAAAATTTTCAGCCCCAGTGGCAGGAAAGAAAGACAGAGAAAGGCCAAGGAATTCATGAATCAGATTCAGGAGTGTCTGCATGAGAAAAGGATTATGAGTATGAAGAATAGAAGGTCTTGTGTATGTCGGTACGTCGTGTGATGGATGTCAGTGAAACCGGAGTTGTGTGTCAGGATCACTGTAAATGGAGAAGTTTGATATGGCAACAATAAGTAAATAATCAGTTAAAAATTTATCTGGTGGTTTGTATTTCTTTGTGGAGCTACCCTCTGAATCTTAGAGAACAGCTTAGTGATATGTAATATACATATGTGATGAAATATTTCTTACAGCAATAAGGAATGTATTAAAAAAAATGAATACTCACTTTTTTCCAGATCCTCCACAGGAGGCATAATTTGTTCAGGATAGATATTCCTCTCTACTCCATTTAATTCAATAACCTGAAGGACAAATCAAGTTGTACACAGTTGTGAACATGAGTCGTTCTCACAAAAAAAGAAAAAAAAACACTCACGGAATACTTTTACAAGGAAACATTAAATTTTCAGAATTTTGGAACATTTTATCACCACTGATCTGAAAAATTATATCATTTACTGAAAATGTCATGACTTCATAGGCACAATAATTTAAATGGGGGGGGGTTTACAAGAGCCCTTTTTTGACACATGGATCATTAGAAGGAAACCACATTTACATCTTATATGGTCAGTGCATGGAGAAACGCTTAAAATGCCACCAGAAAATGAACAATTACTAAAAATGAAAGAATTCATGACTCCAAAGCAAAATTCGTGACTTTCATGATTTTCATGACCATTAGACACCTTGAAGGACAGTCAAAATAATATTTCAATACTTTTATCAAGTCCCTTGATAATTTTCTTTATAAAGAGAGATTTTTTTAAGATTGAATTATATAGGCAGGAAAAATTAAAATTCATTCTGATTCATGGTACTAGAACAGAAAAGTTACCTTTTGGATACCTCAACTCAATGTTTTTCCTGTGAGGTCCTTCCCTTTTACTTTTTTAATATAGTTTTAAAAACTGAGATATTGCTTCACTAATTACCATGATGGCCAGTGAAACCAGGACCTTATCTTTCAAATGATATTAAAATATCTCCAACTCTAGACTTCTGTTTAGGAAATACACTGCCTGACAGAGAAAATGCCAAACCACGAAGACACGAATGCAGCACCATGCAAATTGTAGGGTGGGTGCACAGGAACAAGTTATGCAAATGACTGCATTTGTAGGCTAATTGCACGAACGGCGCATGGGATATAAGCGGACAACCAGCCCATGAGGCCATCAGTCGAGATGTCGTCACCGCCGCGAGAACTGAGTAGTTCTGCTGTAGAACGAACAAGGGGTGCCAATGCCGTTAAGATGCCGTCATACGCAATTTCATCAAACAGATGAGTTCACGAGAAGTGTCACCATCGTATCCAAAAAAAACGTATCCTTTGTAAAAATACGTAATTTAGAAACGGACCGTTCAGAGTTCCGAAAATTGGAATCAAACATAATCAGTTTATGGACCCATGAATCAGCTTTCATGTGTAGCCGTATGAGCAGTTCATTTTGCATATCACAGACTGTTATGAATCAGAGATTGTTCTTCGGATTCGCGGAATTCCACATTTCGGTTTTACTTGACGGCGATGAGAAAAAAAAACAAAAAAAACTGAAGATAATGTTTTATTTTCGGAGGATTAGTAGGGGAGGCTCATTTTCCACCTGGGGAGCGGTATTTCGTTTTTCAGAACTTCCGAAAACGATAGCTAAACAGGGTGAAATTTTTTCCCACGATCATAATTTCTTTTTCTTGCAGTTTCTTCTGTCGAGTATTGTTATTAAATATCAATTTATTGCATAAATGTTTGCATTTCAGCTTGAAAGTATAGATAATAATTTCCGATAATGGAAGTTCGACGGAGCAAAAATTTCGTTGTAAACTTTAGGCACGAGTTTCTTTCGCAGATTCGAAGAGTAACTCTGACTTCATTGTCATCAAAACTGAAGATAATTGGGGGGGGGGGGGGGGAGTGTGTGGTGATGGAGGGAGTGAGGGTGTTTTCCAGCTGGGAACGGAATTTTGTCTTTCAAAACTTTCGAAAACGGAAGTTAGGCGAACTGCAGAGTTAATCTGTAATCGTAATTTTTTTTTCCCTCGCAATATTTCCTCTGCTCATTTTTATTGTAAAATATAATTTTGTCTGATAACTGGTTGTGTTTCAGCTGGAAAACGGAGGAAAAATTTCCGAAAACGGAAGTTGGACGGAGAAAAGATTTGTTCGTAATCGTAATTTTTTTTTTTTTCGCGATGTTTCTATTCTCCTGAATTATTGTTAAATGTTATTTTCCCTCTATAAATAGTTGCAAAGAGAGAAACTGGACATCCTCATATCAGAAGAATGGTTGAATCAACCAAGTCTCAATTATGTGAACTGTAAATGTCTTATACATAGTATTCAAGAAGATTTATTTTTTTTCCAGAGCTGAAGGAAAACATGTTCAAAAATGATAAATTAGTTGACCTTTGTAATACCAAATTTGCACATCACAATGTTCAGTGAAAGTTTATTTTATCTTTTGTAATTGAGATAGACTGTAGATTTCCTTCCTCCAGAATAGAACTCTTTTTGAAGTTTGAGTGTGTAGAATCTGAATCTGTGAAGCAACACACGCAGACAAGTTTTGGTACAGTCTTTCAAAAGCAAAACAAAATTTTTTGCAGCCTCATGAATAAAACAAGACAAGAAGGTAAGATTTACTTATTTTATGTAAAAGAAATTCAATTACATGCTAATTCATGTTGACATATTTATATATAGATATAATTAGTTGTTTCTATATTAAATATTATTTAGCTAAAAATTTAATGCGATAATTGTTCGTTCTCTAAAATTACTCCTTTGGAAAGAAAAATACTCCCTCAAAAAATTGTGAAGGAGTATTTTTACTCTTTTAAGAAAAACCTAGCATGATCTCTGCCTCCCATGGATATGACGACACAATAGTCAACCGATAACTACGGAACATTCTGCCGAGTTCTTTCACCACCTTTCCGAGTTTGGACTCGGATCTGAAATATGTGGGTTCAATTGATTACCACCCGGCACCTATTTTGGTTCTCAAGAACATTTGTAAACGTCATGGTATAGACTTTGGCGTCACGATTTCAAATACACACTCTATCTACCAACAAGTAATTGGACACCCCTGCAATCGACGATATCTGCGGTCCTGATACACGTCACGGCCGCCGCCGTTAAGTATCGTGTGGGAAACAACAACGCAACCAGTCATATGCAAGATGCCACGTTGTTCGGAGCTCTCTGATTTCGAGAAAGGTGTAATCGTCGGGTATCACAGAAATGGCTGATCCATACGTGACATATCCAGCGAGTTGAAGTACCCAAAATCGACAGTGGCCTATGTGATTGGCAAGTGGAAGATGAGAGGTGACTGTCGGAATGTGCCCCGACCCGGCAGACCCACAAAACTGGGAGTTAGAGACCGCCGGGTGCTGGCCAGAGAAATTCGGAAGAACCGCACCAAATCGATGGGCCACATCCGCGAGGAGTTTCAACAGGCATCTGGGAGTGTTCTTTCAATGAATACCATCCGTAAGGAAGCCCATCTGCTCAGTTATCATGGACGTGCTGCCGCCCACAAGCCTTTGATCACCAAGTTTAATAGCGCTGCTTGGCTAACGTGGTGCAAAGAACGTCGACAGTGGACCGTTGAGCAGTGGAAACAGGTTCTCTGGAGCGACGAATCAAGGTTCACCCTCTACCGTTCGGATGGCAGAGTCTGGGTTTGGCGTCTGCCTGGAGAACGCCTCCTGCCGGAATGTATTGTGCCAACTGTGAAGTTCGGCGGTGGTGGAATTATGCTATGTGGGTGTTTATCCTGGTAGACACAACACCGAGACCTACTGCACCATTTTGGATGACCATGCGCTTCCTACATTGTGGCAGTTTTACGGGGTGGATCCCTGTTATTTTCAGGATGACAATGCCACCTGTCATGTTACGAGGTCCACCATGGCTTGGTATGGTGACAATGGGGTTAATCGAATGGACTGGCCTGCGCAGAGACCGGACCTTAACCCTATGGGGCACCTCTGGGACGAGTTGGAGCGTCGACTTAAGGGGTGCCCCCACCGTCCGAAATCGATGAAGGAACTGGCCTGTCTTCTCCAAGCTGAGTGGAAGAAAATACTGCTAGCCATCGCACAACGCCTGGTTGAGAGCATGCCCCGTAGGGTCGCAGCTGTAATCGCCGCTCGTGGAGGCTCCACCAACTATTGAAGGTGAATAAACTTCGTTTTCCTTTGCTATTACAGGTGCCCAATTACTTGTTGGTAGATAGTGTACTTTCACTTATTAAAAGTATCGTGACACCATTGATCAACAAGAACGTCATGGTGTTTACTGCATTTCCTTGCAACCGGTGGACGCCGACATCTCACCTGCTTTTTACATTGGCTCTACGAAACGTTTGCTCCGAACTTGTGTGTCTGAACATCAATATATATATATATATACACATCAATATAATATAATGCGCGAATGTGTTCTGCTAATACAGCGCTGGCAAGAAAGACACTTAGTGGGACTCATTTCCCAATTTAGGACCAAGCCCGTATTCTGTGTACCCCTCATGATTCCTCTTTGCTTCTGGTGAAGAGCTTATACATTTATGTGTCAAGGGAGGTGTGCTGTAACGATTCTACACCATATTAAATCCCCCACCCTTGGCAGAACCTATTACACAGAATACCCGGGATTTTGCGACATCCTTCTTTTTTACCAATTAATTGTTATTGTGTTAATTCTCCAATGTTTCAACTTAGTACCTTTCATGTATGTCATTTATTTTATCACACTCACTTGTATAACTTATGACATTGTGGGCACAGTGTGTGGGGGGAGAGGGAGGGGTGTTGTTTGGTGCCTTAGAGGCTCGTCATTTGCTGACTAACCTGTGCACGTTCCATTGTGCTCTTCCAATCAACCTTCATCTTGTTACTTGTACATATATACCTGGTTGAGACATTTTTGGTTTGTCTGAAGATGGGGACATAGTGTCCACGAAAGATCTCACATCTGAGTTTTTAATTGTATATAGGGTTTTATAATTGCAATGCTAGTAAATTATCTTTTGCTCTTTTACTAGTCAGTAACGTGTATAGACAGTTTTAGTTCTTTGTTTCAACATAGTGCATGTATGATTATTATCTTGTAAAGGTCAGCTTTACAATAATACATTTGCTTGTTGATTCAATTAAATTGTGTTGTGACTTTGAACATTTTAATTATTCATAGTAACTGCAGTGAAAACTTTAACTTAAAAAAAAAAAATTATTAGAAATTAACCCCCTTGCTTAAGAAACAAAGTAACACTCATGAAATAAAATACTACTTAAAAACAATAAAGAAAGACACCACTCAAAAATAGATACATATTCCTGAAAATTCTTCTTATTTTATGTGCAAATTGTATTTAACTTTATTAATGGAAACTCACCTAAAAGGTTTTTGTTCCTTTTGCAACATTTACTACACGTATATTTCTGGCTTACTTGTCATAATACGTGATGGACATTTCGTGGTCGTCGCATCTCTTTCCTCTGTCTTCATATATATACTCTTGCAAGTTGGCTTTGAGGCAACACATTACAATTACATTTGCATTTTCATCACATATGCACAACTTTCATTATCTTCAACATATATTTTAAAAGGCTAAAACACTATATATAACTTCCATTCCTTTCATCAAAGACTTTAACCCTAATTCTCTTGGTCGTTAATTGCTGCCCACGTCCTTGTATTCACAACATTCATACATACATTTATATTAAAAATGCTATCTATATACACTATTCACAGAAGCCTTATTCCATCAACTCAATTCATTTATACAATGCCTCAACCTTCCTCCTCCAACCCTACTTAGTGTTCCGATGGGAAACACGATACGCTTAACCACCGATACTGTAAGCCTCACTTCCATGACTTCGTCCGCCTCTACCACTTTCTGCCAGACCCTGGCCGTCTTCAGGAGGCCTGTCAAAAAACAACCGTTCCTCTCTGCAGCCACAGAGCAAGTAATGCAATTGTCTCCGGTCCTCTGCTCTCTCACTGTATCTCACGATGTTTGCCTGTGGTGCCATCTGTTCTTTAATTTGGTCAAAATCTAGCATTGGGAATTTTTTTTCTTTTTTCGTTTATTTTTCTGTTCTATTTTAATCAGGGCCTTCCAATTATCATTAAGTATATTCGGGTCGTTAGAATTACATAATCTATCCCTATTTTTTTCAATAAAATTTTTTTTTCTGACTCAGCTATTCTCAAATGTCATTCTGTTTTACATTTTTTAATTATTCTAATGTCTTCGAATTTTGGATATTCTTTGTTTTCCAGGCAATATTGAATTAAGGCAGTTTTAATTTCTTTTCTTTTGCCAATTTTTTAAATGTTGCTTTAATCTGTGTTTTAATTTGTTTTTGGTACTACCAATGTATGAAACCAGTGGATTTTTTGACATGGGTATTGCATACACTCCTGCTTGCTCCTAACAACTAATTTTTTCATTGCTTTTTAACACCAAATTCTTCATTGTATTTACTTTACATCCAAGTTGAATATCATATTTATTACACATCTTATTAATTTCGGATGACAAGGCTTTGAGATATGGGAAAGCACCAATATATTTCAATGGTTCTTTTTTCTTGACATTGTACTTCTATTTATTTTATTCTGAACCTCCAACGTCCATTTTTTAATACACTGCCTTGGGTACCCAAAACTTGCAGCAATTTTATTAACATATACCAATTTTTTTCTTTTAAAATATTCTGTTGAACTGTAAGTAAATGCTCCGCTTTTTATTAACGTCTTAACACTATTGCATTTTTGTGTGCATGGGTGTGCTGAGTCATACGATATCATCACCAGAATATATGACTATTTTCAATGTGCTCTGTACTGTAATCTATTTTTCTCTCTTAAAATTTCTACATCCAGAAAAGTTATTGTATTTTTTATTTCATTTTCAATCGTATAGAAGGATACAGTTTTGTGTACTGTCCAGCCAAATCCTCTAGTTGAATCCGATTTTTCAATACAAAAAACAGAATTCAAATATCTGCAGTACCAAACAATGTTATGCTTACTTTAGTCTAAAAAGCAAACACAGTTGTCATTCAGTTAGAAGTGGAATGAGAGTGCAAACCCTACTGGGCAATCACAGTCCTTGATCTAGGGACCAATCAAATGGCAGTAGCTGCAAAATAGTATGTATCCAGTTGGAGGTCAGTTTTGCTGTTTGTTCTGCAAAAGAAGGATAGTTATTGGTGTAAGTGAAGTGCAATTGGAGATTGAATTTAGTATTTCTTGAAATTTAAAGTGTAGATAATAAATAGAGCAATGGCACCAAAGAAAAGAGTTGATTGGACCCCACTAAAAGAAGCAGGATTGTTGTATTATGTGAATTGGGTTTTTCCCATGCTGAAATTGCAAAACAAGTAGGTGGGACAGGGACAACATCTCGGGTACGAAAGTTATGTTTACATTATCAGGAAACAAAGTCACTGAAAACCAAAGCAGGAAAAGGCCAAAAAAAGTGCACAAAAATCTGTTGATGACAGAAGAATAAAAAGGCTGTGTTTCAAGGACAAAAGAATTTCATCTGAGTCTATCAGAGGTGAACTGGGTGCAACTGGTGTTTCTGTCAGCTCAAGAATGATAAGGAGAAGACTATCAGATATGGGACTAAGAGGTAGGATTCTGAGAAAAAAACCACATCTGAATCTACAGCAGTACAAGAAATGACTACAATAGGCAAAAAAATCACACTGAATGGACAGAAGATAAGTGGAAGCAAGTTATTCGGAATGATGAAACATCCTTATTTGATAGTGATGGGCAAAAATATGTAAGACATAGAAGAGCTACACATCCTGACTGCATGGAGGCAAATGTAAAGCACCCAACAAGCGTTATGATTTCTAGTAGTGTTGGCCGCGTTCGTGTAATCAACAGCACACGGAACACAAGAGAATACATTGATACCATCCTAGAACCAAAACTTTTACCTCCTATCAGGAATCTCTTGCCCAACAATGCACCATTTCTTTTTCAGCAGGATTCAGTTCCCTGCTACACAGCACAAATATGCAAACAGTGGTTCACAGTAAAGAGCATTTCCATTGTTGACCTGGCCAAGTAACAGCCTTCACCTGAACCTGATAGAAAAATTTTAGCTCGGTTTGAAAAACTTTGTACAAATGAGGTGTCTATCAAATAAAAGGCAATTAATTAAGGCACCATGTCAGAGCAACGGCAGAGATAATTGCTTTCTGGCATCGGGTAATAGCAAAGGCAGAACTTCAAATATTTGTTGGCTCAATGAGACATTGCTGGGCTGCTGTTTTAAACAATAAAGGCTACTCTACTAAATATTGATAGTACATTGTAATCATAAGTACCTGATATTTTATCAAATTGTAGTGTAGATTTATCATGGTTACAGTATTCTCAGCATGACTTTTTTTGTACTGCAGATACTTGAATTCTGTTTTTTTGTGTTGAATTGAACAAAAGTCATACTTGCAGAGAATAACTATCCTAAAGAAGAAATTGAGAAGCTTCTGAATTTTAATGGTACGAAGAACCCACAAAAGCAAGAAGTAAAATTCACTAGAAAAATTTCTTATCACAAAGGTTTATTTGAGTCTTTAAAGAGAATTAGTAAGAAATACAATATTAGGCTAGCTCCAAGTTTAGAGAACGAAGTTAAAAAAATTTTCCCTAAAATAGTTAAAAGAGAAGAAGATATTTTAAAAATGCAAGGAGTAGTTTATGAAGTAAATTGTAGTTGTGGACTATCTTACATAGGTGAAACAGGTCGCAGACTAGAAACTCGTATAGCTGAGCATAAAGCAGCTATAAAAAATTGCTCCAACAAGACTGGATTAGATAGGCATGTTAGAGAAACTGGGCACAGCATGGATTGGAATTCCCTTAAAGTAATCAGTTTCCAAAGCAATTTCCAAAAAAGAAAACTGAAAGAAGGAATAGAGATTGAGAAAAATCAAAATTCCATCATCAATGACTGCAAAGGATTTTCCCTGCCTAACATCTGGCAGGATTTGTTGAAAAATAACCTAAACCGTCAAGGTTAACCATAACCGTCAAGGTAAACCGTAACCGTGATAGTGACAAGTAAAAAGTGACAACAACAAGACAGCCTGAAGAAGGAGAAGAGTTTTCTCCAAAAATGTGCTATTAATGAAAAAATTTCCTAGTAAAATTCCCATAAAAGTTGCTTTAGATTATTAATTAAATTCTCTTTCAATTGATATATAAACATTTGCATTTAGTGAAACATAACATGTCCAATGAGTGTGCCAAGTTTCAAAACATGAAATTTTCAAAAAAGTGTCCACAATTTTGGCCACCGTTGTATAGGAAGCATGATTACCCTAAACAGTGATACAGCTCACGCAACAAGCCCACCTGCTGTTTAAAAAGCTGTGAATGAAAGTTTGGGGCAATAAGTGCCACTCCTCCACCAAGGTGCATCACAGTCCAAGGAAGGTTCTGGGAGATACTTGCCAGCTTGCAATTGCTCTTCCCAGGGCATCTCAGACATGCTTTATTTGGTTCGGCCAATCCAGAGATCTCACAGGCCACTCCATCCTGTGAATATCCTCACTCTCCAGGTATTTGTCAACTAGCTGAGCCTTAGCCTTATAAGGACGGGTGTTTTGACTGCAAGCAAGGTGAGTTTGGTTGAGTGCATCACAAAATAGAGGAGGAAGATGCATTTGGTTGAATCTTTTACAGCAAAGAAATGGGTAAGCATACTTAGTCATTTAAATACAGAGGAGTTAACATACATTTTAGCAAAATGTTAATGCACAAGTTCTTCAGAAATACTGCATTTGAAGATACACCGAGCAGCCATTATTATGGCCACCTACCTAAAAAGCAGTAGGACCCCTATTAGCTCGTAAAACAGCGGGCACTCAGTGAGACATTGATTCAATGTGATGGCAATAGGTACCCTGGGGTATCTGGTACCATAATGGGCCATTTTATGTAAAGTGATTCAATGAAAAAACCTTACCTTCTTGGATTTTGTTCAAATTTGGCTCACATAATGTACCCTAGAGATAGTAAAAAATCCAAATTTTTATGTTTTTGTCTGCAGTAGTTTTAAAGTTCTGCCAGCTGAAATTATTAAAAAAATGCAATTTTCAGCTGACATGTAATTACAAAATAAATGATTACTCAAGCTAGAAATAAGATAGACGGTTGGGGTAAGAGACATTTTGTAGCTTATTTTATAAGCTTTCAAATGATATGTAATATGACTAGTTTTTGACAGTTTTTAATTTCAAGGCCATATGATATAAATTTTGACTTTGAATTTCTCAAAAATCTAATTTTTTTTTATTTTGAAAAAAATCACACAAACTTTTATATTTTAGCAACATTTGTGGAATGTTTCAAAATAGGATCACAGTGGGATCATGGTTTCGTGGATTTTTTAAAAATATTATGCAAAGAAGAAAAACTATCTGGATGCAAAAAAAACTGTAATTTTAATTCACAATTTTTAATTCCTTTGGACAAGGACCCTATTTTTTTAAAGTTGTTGCCAGTGACAAAATACAAAGGTTTAAATGTGATGCCAGCTTTTAAATACTAAATTAATTAATTAATTAATTAATGATGTTGCCAGTATCCAACAACGCTTTCCAAATGTAAGGTATATGAATACAGAATCACCAGTTCACATATCTTATATTTGGAAAGCTTTGTTTGGATACTGGCAACATCATTAATTAATTAATTAATTTAGTACTTAAAAATTGACAACATCATTAATTATTTTAGTATTTAAGAACTGGCAACATCATTCATTATTTTAGTATTTAAAAACTGGTAACATCAATTAGTTATTTTAATATTTAAAAAGTGGCATCAATTAAACATTTTTATTTTGTCACTGACAAAAGCCTTTGAATTGTAATCCATATATAAAAGTGAGTGTGTAAGTTCAGTTGTGTATACAGTATATATAGTAGGACTGTGTGTTGTGTGAGTATATACACTATCTACCAACAAGTAATTGGACACCTGTGACAGCAAAGGAAAACAAAGTTTATTCACCTTCAATAGTTGGTGGAGCCTCCTCCACGAGCGGTGATTACAGCTGCGACACTCCGGGGCATACTCTCAACCAGGCGCTGTACGACGGCTAGCGGTATTTTCTTCCACTCGGCTTGGAGAAGACAGGTCAGTTCCTTCACCGATTTCGGACGGTGGGGGCACCCCTTAAGTCGAAGCTCTAACTCGTCCCAGAGGTGCTCGATAGGGTTAAGGTTCGGGCTCTGCGCAGGCCAGTCCGTTTGATTAACCCCATTGTCACTATACCAAGCCATGGTGGACCTCGCAACATGACAGGTGGCATTGTCATCCTGAAAGTAACATGAGTCCATCCCGCAAAACTGCCACAACGTAGGAAGCGCATGGTCATCCAAAATGGTGCAGTAGGTCTCGGCGTTGAGTCTATCAGGAATTGCAACCAAGGGTCCCGTTCCATACCAGGAGTAACACCCCCATAGCATAATTCCACCACCACCGAACTTCACAGTTGGCACAACACATTCTGGCAAGAGGCGTTCTCCAGGAAGACGCCAAACCCTGCCATCCGAACGGTAGAGGGTGAACCTTGATTCGTCGCTCCAGAGAACCTGTTTCTACTGTTCAACGGTCCACTGTCAACATTCTTTGCACCACGTTAGCCAAGCAGCGCTATTAAACTTCGTGATCAAAGGCTTGTGGGCGGCAGCACGTCCATGATAACTGAGCAGATGGGCTTCCTTACGGATGGTATTCATTGAAAGAACACTCCCAGATGTCTGTTGAAACTCCTCGCGGATGTGGCCCATCGATTTGGTGCGGTTCTTCTGAATTTTTCTGGCCAGCACCCGTCGGTCTCTAACTCCCAGTTTTGTGGGTCTGCCGGGTCGGGGCACATTCCGACAGTCACCTCTCATCTTCCACTTGCCAATCACGTAGGCCACTGTCGATTTTGGGTACTTCAATTCGCTGGATATGTTACGTATGGATCGGCCATTTCTGTGATACATGATGATTACACCTTTCTCGAAATCAGAGAGCTCCAAACTGCGTGGCATCTTGCATGCGACTGGTTGCGTTGTTGTTTCCCACACAATATTTAACGGTGACGGCCGTGACGTATATCAGGACCGCAGATATCGTCGATTGCAGGGGTTGTCCAATTACTTGCTGGTAGATAGTGTATTTTCCACTATGGCTGAAAAAGTACTTAGTAAAACTGCTGGGATTTTCTGTTGTAACCCGTTTAACAAAACCAGAAACAAAGGTGTTTCAAAAAGCCTCAGGCCTGTTACAGAATGGATGTGTGGTGCATCGGATATTGTTCAAAAGGGTATGAAAATTTGTGATAGTTGTAGGAAACAGCTGAATCTGGTGAAAGAAAAAAAATGTAGGCAGAAGACATCTCAGTGCCGTTAGCAAGTAGCATGATGTCAGACCCTAGTTATGAAGACGAAGACTTTGTAGACTTAAATGTTAGCTTAGAGTACCTCAACAAGTCTTCTACCACTCTTTAAGAGTGGCTTATAGTTAAGAAAAGATTGCATACACCATCGTACTGTGATAAAAAATTAAGCAAAATAAAAAGATGTTTAACTGAAAAAGTACTGATAGGATCTAGTGAAGATGTACATGAAAGTACGGAAAATAATGCTGATTGTGAAATGCTAAGTCAGCTGAAAGAAAAGTTTCAAGAAGAAAACCTAAGTGTCAGTGAAAAATTCCAAATTTTAACAGTAGTGTACTACCAAAAAGCTGGACATCCAAAAAAAAAAAAAATAGAGGAGGAATTTGGAGTCAGCAACAGAATGGCAAGAAAAGTGAAAGTTGTAGCAAAAGAAAATGGTATTTTGGCAACACCTAATCCAAAGCCTGGAAAGGTTTTTAATGAATCTGTAATTGAAAAAGTTAACAGTTTCTATAACGGTGATAATGTTACTCATCTTATACCTGGGAAAAAAGACTTTGTTCCATGAAAACAGGTAAGAGCAGAATTCATGTACAAAATAGGCTAGTTTGGGTGAATTTAAATGAATTGTATGAGTTGTTCAAGAAAAAGTACCCTATCGAAAAGATAGGGTTTTCAAAGTTTGCTGAACTACAACCCAAGCACTGTGTCTTAACTGGAGGAAGAGGTACTCATGCAGTATGTGTTTGCACAACACATCAAAATATGAAATTTATGATACAAGGTGCTAAATTAAAGAATATTACACTTGAAGACAGTACAGCAGTGAGTGACTATAAATCTTTTTTGGCAAATATAATATGTGATGAGCCAGGTACAGCATGCCATCTTAATGAATGCCCTTCATGTTCTAGCGCAGAAGTTCTGAAACAGCATTTAAGTAAAAAGCTGGAAGAAGAAATGATAGAGCATATCACCTACAAGTGAAGGGTATCTGTTGACAGATGTACTTTTGAAACATTCAGCAAAACCACAGTAGAGTTTTTAGAATCACTGTGTGAAAAGTTAGAACAAAAATTTTGCTTTTAGTACTGTATGTACCAATTAGTTAGCATATATACATGGTCACTGATAATGAAATATCATTATAGTAATATGTACCATGGTAATCTGTTCAACACGTTCCATATCGTTTATAAGAAATTTAATAAACTCCATGGTATAACAAAATAAATATTAAAGAGGGTTTTGCTGTACCTACCTTAATTCAAATGATGCTCAAATGTAGCCTAATAGTCAGTATTCCATAGAAATAATGTTTGCAAAATGCACTCACAATTCTTCATCGAAGCACGGCTTGTCTCTATTAGGCCTAAGGTCTTCATGCTGTTAAGCCTAATGGTAGTTCGAACAAAGGCGATTGTATATTGAGTTCTATTGATCCTTTGTCCAAGTTTACACGATTCTCAAATCTATATTCATTACTTAATGATGTAAAATTATGCTATTACGTTCAAGGTGAAATAGCTGTGAATCAATATAATAAAGAATTTTCGATTAAAAAACAGCTATGGAAATTGGCTGAAAGACAATGACACTTTAAACCACTGGATGGTATGTACACTGAAAATGAAATAAAGAAGTTGAAGAAATGAACGAATGTTAAAAGAACCTTAAAAACCATGGAATTGTTCAACATCTCACGAACCAACATGTCAATGGACGCGTTTAGCCTGCAATTTGGCACAGGATCTTCAACAGAAAGCATGAATCGACTGCAAGCAGCCTGTAAGTCTCATTTTGACACCGACTTACCCGGCCCACTACATCATCTATCACAGTTCGTGTTGCTGATGTTCCCCTAGCGGTGAGTAAAGGTATGTATTTCCTAGATGTTTACTTAATTTTCTTTTTTGTTTTTCCTTTCTCATTATTGATAAGGTTCTTCCAGGCATAGGATAAGACCACAGGACTATTATTATTACAATTGTGCTCTTGTGTTTTCTCAATATAATACAACCGATTCTGCAGTCAATATCTCTGTCCAATTTTTTTCTTGCCCGATATATTGAGTTTCAGTCCATATGGGTAAAGCTTGATTTTTAATGCAATAGTCTACTAATGCAGTTTTATTTTGTTTCCTATTCCACTTTTTAATATGTTCGTACAGCCTAGTTTTGATGTTACGTTTGGCACTACGAATGTAGTACATGGGTCTATTAAGGTTGTCATTTTGAATAGGAATTTTATGAACCCCTGCTCTTTTCATTATTGATGTTTTTTTTCACTTGTATTAGAAAGCATATGAAGTATGTCCTGTACCTTGACTCCAATATCTGTATTATATCTTCTACATATGCCCCACAATACTTCTGTACTTTGTGGTATATAAGGGAATGATCCACAAAACATTGTAGTTTTTTCATTATGTTGAAGGGTTATCAAATTCTTGTTAGTCATACTGAATTGTTTAATAATACGTTCAACTGTAGTTTTTTTGTATGCATTCAATTGCTAAATCCATAATCTATTGAAGTTCCTTCTTCTGAAATGTTGTATTACAGCTATGCGTATAAGTGCGCTTTATATATGCTCAGGAAGCTGAGAGTTTATAACTTATTGGATGGGTTGAGTTAGCGGGTATTATATTTGGTGTATAAGTTGGCTTTCTATATAGTTTGTACTGTACTCCCCATGTATCATCTCTTTGAAAAACGATATCCAAGTATGGTAACTTTCTGTTGTTGTTTTTTCTAATTCAATAGTTATGTTTATTTCTGGGTATATGCTGTTACATATTTCACCAAATTCTTTTAGTTTTCTGTTGTCATGTTGCCAAAATAATAAGATGCCATCAATATATTTACAAAAGACAGTAGGTATTAATCCACCACTGTCAGACATAACTCTTTCTTTGATATCCTGAAGTATTGCTTCAGATAGAATGCTGGAGAGTGGTGAACTCATGGGTGCATATATGGTATTATGGAATCTGAAAAAGTTATAACCCATGTTGCTTATATATGGTATTCAGGAATCTGAAAAAGTTGTTCTCATCAATAAAGTATAATGCCTTAATGACATCTTCAACTTCTAGGTCTGGAATGCTGAAACTCTTTTTAATTTATTCTCTATTAACTGAATTGCTGTTTTTGTTAGTGTGAAGGGATTGAGTGAGATTACATCAAAACTGGCCATAATGAAATTAGAAGATCCTTGACATTGTTTGATCTATTGCAAAACTTCATAGGCATTATTAATCGAGTATTTATGATTCTGGTAAAATTGCTGGAGGTATTTAAATAAACCTCTTTCAAAGTTTATTGTAGGTGTGTTGGGTCACGTTTCACCACTTTAGTGTCTAACTTATCAATTGCTTGTAGCATCTTTTGTTTATAAATTATTTTTTCCATAAAAATGGTTTGATTTGTTTTGTCTGCTTGTATTACAGACATAACAGGGTTACAATGTAGTTCCAGCAATTCCTTCCTTTCATAGGTCAATATATCAAGTCTAATATTCTTATTAGATAATATATGTTTGGTAACAGTTCTGTCGATCTTAAATCTTGCTGACTCTTGTACTTTTCGTGGAAGATGTTTAATAATTTCTTCAAGTTTAGAAATGTAATCTTCTGTTCTCCCAAGGTTTTGTTTGTAGGCATATTTAGTTCCTCTATTTAATGCCAAAATTTGCAGAGGTGTCAATTCAGCACTGGACATATTAATGTATGTTGCTTTCCTTTCATTTTGTTGTCGTTGAGTATGGTATTTCTGCCTGGTCAACTCCTCCAATTTCTTGAAATGTCTTTTGTGACTAGATATCTTAGCTGTAAATGAATGCATGGCACCTCTATTCATAGTTTACTGTGGAAATAACTTTTTACGGGTCTTATAAATTATTATTCAAAAAAGTTGGTGGTCAAATTTTTGAACTAAAGCCTATTTCATCATCAGGACTACTTTCTCCAACATTCTATCTGAAGCAATACTTCAGGATATCGAAGTAGTCCTGATGATGAACTAGGTAGGCTTTAGTTCGAAAATTTGACCATAAACTTTTTTAATAATAACCTCTATAAGACCCGTAAAAAAGTTATTTCCACAGGAGATATCTTATTTTTCTCGATATATATATATATATGTATTTTGCACATTAATGTATCAATGTCTTTATCATTATGTTCTTTTCGCAATACAGAGTATAGATGGTACGATTTGTTAGTAAGGTAGTATATGCTCTGTCTTTTCTTCCTAATTTCATTTCGAAGTCACTTAATTTCAGCTGTATTTATTATTTTTTTATCGCGATAATTTAGCAGTTTAGTTTTTATCTTTAGATACTTAGGCATAAGATTGTTATGTTTACATTGTACCAAAAAGTCCAAATGATCAATCTGTTTCCTCAGTAAGAATCTCACATTTTTAAAATTCCTCAAAAAGTAATGCATTTTGCCTGAAAAACACTTAAACCAATAGGATGTTCATGACGAGGCCCCGCAGGTGGGCGTAGCATTGAAACAACAACTCGGCTAATGATATATACTGGGTGATCCAAAATTCTTGCACATTTTGAAAACGTAATAACTCGCTGAGTTTTAATAGTAGAGCAACGCGGTTTGCGTAGAAATGATCAGAATAACATCGGGTTTTTTATTAAATCACATCAATTTTTACTCATTTTACTTACATTTTTCATCGCCAGATGGCGCAGCAACCACAGGTTGGAAGTGTAGAGAAAAATAGACACCTCATTGTACTAGGTGTTCATTGTGATAGTCGTCCTGTTCCAGCACTGCCTGCAGACGAGAGAAAACACCGTGGACGGCATTAAAGAGCATGTCCGGTGGTATAGCTACCACATGGTGTCGAATGGCATCCTTCAGCATGGCCAATGAAGTGGGGCGACATCTGTACACTTGTGATTTTAGGTAACCCCAGAGCCAGAAATCACAGGGTGTCAGGTCTGACGACCGAGGAGGCCAGGCCTTCGGAAAGTGTCAGCTCAACACAGGATTTGCGCCAAACGCCTCTTGCAGTAGTTGCTTAATGGAACGTGCGATGTGAGGTGGTGCTCCATCCTGCATAAATGTGCACAGATTCACTGCATCCCGCTCTTGCAAGCTAGGGATAACTTACGTTCATAACATGTTCGCATAACGTGCACCTGTCACTGAAACGGTTTTGAAGAAGGTGCTGTGGACCTCTTAAAAAAAAAAAAAGACCGATAATGAAGGAAGCCATGAATCCACACCACACTGTCACTTTCAGCTGATGAAGTGGCGCTTCAACGACTGCTCGGGGATGTTCCGTGGCCCAGATGCGGCAGTTGTGCGTGTTTACCGCTCTGTTTAGGGAAAAGTGTGCCTCATCAGTCCATAAAACATTCATCAGTCAGTTCTCTTCAACATCCATTTGTCAAAAAAAACATGCTGCGAACTCCTGATGCTGCACGTAATCACCAGCTTGCAGTTTGTGATGCCGTTGCAGTTTGTACGGGTATCTGTGCAGAATTCATCGTAGTGTTCGCCATACAGTCCTGTATGGAATGCCTGCTTGCTGAGAAACATGGCGAGCACTGGAGTTGCCATGTGCGGATGACATTGCAATCACATCCATTTCCTGCGTAATCATCTCTGCTGCAGCAGCACGTGTTCGTGGTCTACCGCTTCGTGGCCGTGCTGCCAAAGATCCCGTTTCCTCGAATTTTTTCACCATTCGCCACAGCGCAGCACTTTTTATCGGTCCTTTCCCACTGCGATCACCTTTCAGTGACTGGTAGACTCTCAACGCAGCACTCGCACATTCAGCGTTGCAATAGAACAATTTCACCGAGAGCGCTTTGTCCGGTAATGACAGCATACTGACACGGACCACTGTGGCTTGAGGTTGCTTCCCAGCTGCTGCTTTTATACCCACTATACCAGACCTGTTCGCCTACGGCACCATCTGGCGATGAAAAATGTTAGTAAAATGCGTAAGAATTTATGTGATTTCATAAAAAACCGGATGTCATTCTGATCATTTCTACACAAACCGTGTTGCCCTACTCTCAAAACTCTGCAAGTTATTACATTTTCAAAATGTGCAAGACTTTTGGATCACCCGGTATATCACCAGATTGATATAGAAAGAAAAAAATTTTGCTTTTAGTACTGTATGCACCAATTCATGTATGTTCCAACAAATCGCACCATCTATACTCCGTATTGCAAAAAAAACATAATGATAAAGACAATTGATACATTAATGTGCAAAATACATATATATATATCAAGAAAAATAAGATATCTAGTCAAAAAAGACAATTTTTGAATTTGGAGGAATTGACTAGGCAGAAATACCATACTCAATGACAACAAAATGAAAGGAAGGCAACATACATTAATATGTCCAGTACTGAGTTGACACCTCTGCAAATTTTGGCATTAAATAAAGGAACTAAATATGCCTACAAACAAAACCTTGGGAGAACAGAAGATTACATTCCTAAACTTGAAGAAATCATTAAACATCTTCCACGAAAAGTACAAGAACCTGCAAGATTTAAGATCAACAGAACTGTTACCAAACATATATGATCCAATAAAAATATTAGACCTGATATATTGACCTACAAAAGGAAGGAATTGTTGTAACTACGTGATAACCCTGCTATATCTGTAATATAAGCAGACAAAACAAACAAACTATTATTATGGATAAAATAATTTATAACCGAAAGATGCTAGAAGCAATTGATAAATTAGACACTAAAGTGGTGAAACGCAACTAAACGCAATATATTATTCGAAAATTAGCTAAATTCAAAAATCCCAGCTATTTACCACTAGAAGTTAAAAAACAGGCATACCCTCCAACTGGCGCTCGAATTCCTGGAATCTTTGGTAAAATGAAGACCCATAAAGATAATATGCCAATCAGACCTATTGTTGCAAAAAATGTCATACCTAGTCATACCTACAATAAACTTTGAAAGAGCTTTATTTAAATAGCTCCAGCCATTTTACCAGAATCATAAATACTCTGTTAATAATGCCCAAGAAGTTTTGCAATTGATCAAACAATATCATGGATCTTCTAATTTCATTATGGCCAGTTTTGATGTGATCTTGCTGTATCCCTCCACACCAACAAAAACAGCAATTCAGCTAATAGAGAATAAATTAACAAGTTTCAGCATTCCAGACCTAGAAGTAGAAGATATCATTAAGGCATTAGACCCTTTCCATCCCAATTCAGGCAGGGGGTCAATTTTTTGAAAAAATTATGGTAGCTACTCCTAATAGAGGTATAAAGTACTGCAAAAGGATTTTTCATAAAAAAAAAATTTTTGGTCGATCTCCAGCATTTTAAAAATAGGCAAAAAATAAATCCGTGATGAAAATAATGTGAAACACCAAATTTTAAAATGTACACTATCTCAAAAATCCCATTTTTTTAATTTCTTAAATTTTGTCCAAATAATGTCCTAATGGTAGGTAGTTAACTAGGAGAATCAGATTACTGGATTTTTGCCATGGAATTTTCCTACAAATTTTTGAAAATGCATTTCTCTCCTGCTTGAACCTCATGGTTGGATTATTATTAAAAAAAAAAACTTCAAAAGATATTGCTGAAAAGTTTACATGAGCATATATTCCAAATTGCAGTGTCAATCTATATTTTAAAGTCATTTTTATTATTTTTAATAATTGTCACCTATGTACATGTTTAATTTTTTTTTAATCCATAGTCTATACATACATATGATACATTATCTCAGTTGCAGTTAAGATTCAATTTCTATTTACATAAGAAAAAAGGCCTCAAAAAAAACACAATTATGAGCCTACCATCATAACTACAAATTATTCAAACTGAGAAAAGCTCCTGGATTTTATTGATTTCCTTCTCATCAAAGGTATGAAGTCGTGCAGAACGTCCAACAGGAGTTGGGGCATTACTATATTAACATATAAACGTTTACTGTTCATCACGTTATTGTTGGTGTAAATATAGCTGTCCGACATGATGTCCAACATATAATGCGCCGTAAAAGTTATTCATATCGACATACACTGAACTTGTATGAACCATAAAAGTTATTCATATCAACATATAAAGTTATTCATATATATATACCAAGCGCTCACTCCGAATTACATATATATAAAAAAGTGCTCTACCTTCAATGTCGATGAGTATGTCCCAAAAACCATCCAGTGCCAATGCTCAATGCAGACCTAGTCAAATATTCCTATTTCTTTCAACATCCAGGAACGCTGGTGGTGAAATCGTACGTGTGATAAAATATGTGGTCCCACTGGACGAAGTCAGAATTAAAACGAGACACTACAAACAAAGACATAACAATATAAAATGGAACCAAGATTAAAATGAATTAAAAGCAGATGGACGGTCACAGTCGTCAAACTACATCACCAGACCGGTTTCAGCAAGTTTCATGCTATCATCAGTGGTACTCCCAACAGTGCTTCGTCATCGTATGAACGTGCACATATCAATGCCGAACTCGTCAGGCATGGAGGCCACACTGTTGGTCTTCTAAACGCAAAGTATCTTGGGATCACAAGAATAAAACACCCATGGCGCCATCTATGGTTAGATCAAGGACTTATTTTCTTCTGGGTCTTTTGTATTTTCTTTCTTTTATTACAATAACGTTTCTTCATTTTCTCTTCAATTTCTATCAAGTACTTCCAGGCGTACGAAAATTCAACTGGTACATTATTGTTATTTTTTCGGGTTTTTTATTACAATTGCTTCTGAAATAAACTGCTGGTCGTATTTTTTATGTGATGTTATTAATTTGATATTTCACCAGTCTGGAAAAAAATTATTTTAATAACAATATTGCATCAGAGACGTCTTCACCACCCCTTTGCACCAATTTGAAATACACTGACAGAAAAAAAAATCCCAACACCACGAAAAAATAGTTGTAGAGGTATGAAATCGCGGCAATACATTTGTATAGGTAACATATTTAATCGATTAAGGTTTCAAGATCACAGCTTATTGTAAGTGCGAGAAGAGCCATTTTAAATGTGAAATGCTGGTACATTAATAACCGGTGTAACTGCCAGAATGTTGAATGCAAGCACGCAAACGTTCATTCATTGTGTCGTACAGGTGCTGGATGTCAGTTTGTGGGATGGAGTTCCATGCCTGTTGCACTTGGTTAGTCAATACAGGGACAGTTAATGCTGATTGGGGGTGATGCTGGAGTTGTCGTCCAATGATGTCCCATACGTGCTCGATTGGTGAAAGATCTGGTGATCTAGCAGGCCATGGCAACATGCCGACACTCTGTAGAGCATGTTGGGTTACAACAGCGGTATGCGGGCGAGCGTTATCCTGTTGGAAAACATCCCCTGGAATGCTGTTCATGAATGGCAGCACAAGAGGTTGAATCACCAGACCGACGTACAACTGTGCCGTCAGAGTGCATGGGATAACCACGAGAGTGCTCCTGCTGTCATAGGATATTGCTCCCCAGACCATAACTCCAGGTGTAGGTCCAGTGTGTTTCAGCCGCAGACAGGTTGGTTGTAGGCGCTCACCTGGCCTCCTTCTAACCAACACACGGCCATCACTGGCACCCAAGCAGAACCGGCTTTCATCAGAAAACACAACAGATCTCCACTCAGTCCTCCAATGAGCTCTAGCTTGACACCACTGACGTCGCAAACAGCAGTGGTTTGGAGTAAGTGGAATGCACGCTACAGGGCGTCTGGCTCGGAGCTGTCTTTGAAGTAACCGATTTGTAACAGTTCGTTGTGTCACTGTGGTGGCAACTGCAGCTCGAATTGCTGCCACAGACGCGGTACGATGCGCCACGGCCATACGCCATACACGGCGATCTTCCCTCTCAGTAGTGCCACGTGGCCGGCCGGAACCCGGTCTTTTTGAGGCAGTACCTTCCCTTGACCACCGCTGCCAACAATCATGCACAGTGGCTACATTCCTGCCAAGTCGTTCTGCAATATTGCGGAAAGAAAATCCACCTTCTTGTAGCCCTATTACACGACCTCGTTCAAATTCCGTGAGCTGTTGATAATGGCTTCTTCGTCTTCTTAAAGGCATTTTTGACTAACATCAACACCCTACGTCGAATCTCAACGAAAACTAACGCTCACGAACGTTACAGCGCGTATTTACAGCAAACCTGCTTTGCATGTTCAAAGGGACGCAACTAGCGCCACACGTATGCGCCGAGCGCGAAATTTGCATAGACGTCATCTTACAGATGTACTCTCACCGCCTACCATCTGTCGTTTATCTAACACAACCCTTTCTTGGTGTTGGGATTTTTTTTCCGTCAGTGTATGTTTGTTCAACCTGAATTGTAATCGTCTTTTGGTGCTACCTATATATGATCTCATTTGTACTCCCTCTTTGTTAATCGTTGGAATAGAATATATACCTGAACTTTCTAGGATGGAAGTTTTATTGGCAGTCAGTAATTTCCCATTGTCAATTACCGTCTCTGCCAACTTAATATTGTGATCAACACACTTCTTTTTAAGGATATCACTCACGGGTGGTAAGTATGGGAACTTTATAAAACATTTATTTTCAGTTTCCATAATTACTGGTTTCTTATTCTTCACTTCGTTTTTAACATTTGCATACATTGATCTTACCAAGCGTTTATCATATCCAAACTCTTGGGCAATCGATTCAATCCATTTAATCTCATTTTCTTCAGCCTCTATCAAAGATGACATATTGATGACTCTTCTAATGAAAAATACAAAGGCTGCTGTTTTATATCTTCATGGATGTGAAAACCCATAAGGAATGATCACCGGAATATATGTATCATTATAAATTATGGAAGAGTTTCTTCTCTCTTGATATCCCGCACCTTCGGTAGCTCTTATTTTCATTAACTACCCCAATGACTCTCAAGCTGCCTTAATAGGTGTTTCACAGTACTCCATAAAAATTGCACCGGGCAGTACCATTTTCAGTGCCATAGCTTTAGAAAATCAAACTTTGAAATTGTATCAGCTGCAGTTTAGCCCAAAAATTACTGCAACTTGCAGTTTACCCATGGGTCAAAAATTGCCTAAGTTTCATAAAATCACTCACCACCATTTTCACTGTTACTAATTTTTTCTTGTCATTCTCGGATTTAGTCACATTTGCCGACTTGGTGAATGCTTAGTACAAGCACTGACGGAAATTGTGTTCTCCTGCTATTAAAAATTTACTAAATAATGTTTACAGCTCTAATTTTTTCACAGAATTCAAAAATTTAAAAAAAAGTGTCATTTTCAAAAATTGGAAAAAAAAAATTCAAAAAAAAAAAAGTGTCATTTTTAAAAATATGTAAGAAAATTTAAAGGCAAAAATCCAGTAACCTGACTCCCCCAGTAAACTACCTACCATTAATTAGGACATTGTTTGGATAAAATTTCAGAATTTTTAAAAATGGGTTTTTTGAGATATTGCAATTCAAAGATGCAGTTTTTTTGAAATTTTGCATATTTCAAAAATTGATTTTATAAGTTACAAGCATCACAGGATAAAAATAAAATTACTGCTAAGACAACCCTAGTAGGGGGGCAGGTTGGCACACTTGCCCACCTGATAAGTCTTTCTTAAAAAAAAAAAAATCCTAAATTTGTGGAAAATTAAAATTTTTTGTAATAAATATATATCTTTTTTGCCATCTGGCAACATTCGTTTGACCAATTTCTGTGAATTTGAAGAAAGGCCAATTTAATAGCTTCAAAATAAAAAAAACTTCAAGTCTCTAACTGTTATAGTTCAGGAGCAGTGTGCACTTAAAAATTTGGCGTTTTGCATTATTTTTGTCACGGGTGTATTTTTTGCCTACTTTCAAAATGCTGTAGCTTGACCAAAAAAAATTTTTTAATGAAAAATCCTTTTGCAGTACTTTACACCTCTATTAGGAGTAGCTACCATAATTTTTTCAAAACAATTTTAGGTGATCAACTGACACATGTTGGTCGCACCTGCCCAAATTAGATAGAAATGGTCATTATACTTTATAGATGAGAACAACTTTTTCAGATTCCAGAATACGATATATAAGCAACAGCATCGGCTCACCACTCTCCAGCATTCTATCTGAAGCAATACTTCAGGATATCGAAGAAAGAGTAATTAACACTGGTGCATTAATACCTACTGTCTTTTATAGATATATTGATAACATCATATTATTTTGGCAACATGACATCACAAAAATAAAAGAATTTGGTGAAATATATAACAGCACATACCCAGAAATAAACATAACTGTTGAATTAGAAAAAACGGAAAGTCACCATACTTGGATGCCCTTTTTCATAGAGGTGATACAAGGGGAGTACAGTACGAAGTATATAGAAAGCCAACTTATACCCCAAATATAATACCCGCTAACTCAAACTATTCAATAGGTTATAAACTCTCAGTTTTCCAAGCATATATAAAGTGCACTTATATGTATAACTCTAATACAACGTTTCGGAAGAAGGAACTACAATGGATTATGGATTTAGCAATTGAATATGGGTAAAGAAAAATTGCAATTGAACATATTATTAAACAATTCAGTATCATGAAAAGGAATTTGATAACCCTTCAACATAATGAAAAAACTACAATGTTTTGTCGATCATTCTCTTATATACCGCAAATTACAGAAGTATTGTGGGGCATATGTAGAAGATATAATACGGATATTGGAGTCAAAGTACAGGACATATGACGCATGCTTTCCAATACAAGTGAAAAATCATCAATAATGAAAAGAGCAGGAGTTTAAATTATAAAATTCCTATTCAAGATGACAACCTTAATAGACCTATGTACTACATTGGTAGTACCAAACGTAACATCCAAACTAGACTGTACGAACATGTTAAAAACTGGAATAGGAAACAAAATAAAACTGCATTAGTAGACTATTGCATTAAAAATCAAGCTTTACTCATATGGACTGACATTGCATATATCGGGCAACAGAAAAAATGGACAGAGATATTGACTGCAGAATCGGTTTATATTGAGAAAGCATGAGAGCACAACTGTAATAATAATAGTCCTGTGATCTTATCCTATGACTAGAAGAACCTTATCAATAATGAGAAAGGAAAAACAAATAAGAAAAGTAAGTAAACATCTAGAAAATATGTACCTTTACTCACAGCTAGGGGGAACATCAGCAACATGAACTGTGATTGATGGAGCAGTGGGCCGGGTGAGTCGGCATCAAAATGAGACTTGCAGCCTGCTTGCAGTCGACTGATGCTTTTTGTTGAAGATCCCGTGCAAAAGTGCAGGCTAAACGCGTCCGGTGACGTGTTGGTTCGTGAGACATTGAACAATTCCATGGTTTTTAAGGTTCTTTTAATGTTTATTCATTTCTTCAACTTCTTTATTTCATTTTTATTTTCAGTGTACATACCATCCAGTGGCTTAAAATATAATTGTCTTTTAACCAATTTCCATAGCTGTTTTTTAATCAAAAATTCTTTATTACATTGATTCACACCTATTTCACCTTGAACGAAATAGCATAACTTCACATCATTAAGTAATGAATATGGAAGACATCATGATCAGAGTTAAATCCCTGAAATGGCAATGGGCTGGACATACTGCCAGAAGGACAGACCATCGATGGACAGCCAAAATTTTAGATTGGATTCCAAGGGACAGGAAAAGACCCAGAAGAAGACCACATGGGAGAAGGGTGGATGAAATTCGAAAGTATGCGGGAGTGACATGGAGGAGACTGGCACAAGACAGACCGTTGTGGAGGAAACTTGGGGAGACCTTCGTCCAGCAGTGGATTGATAATGGTTGATGATGATGATGATGATGATAGATTTGAGAATCGTTGAAACTCGGACAAAAGATCGACAGAACTCAATATACAGTAGCCTTCGTCCGAACAATGATTAGGCTTAACAGCATGAGGGCCTTAGGCCTAATAGAGACAAGACTTGCTTCGATGAATTGTAACTGCATTTTGCGAACATTATTTCCATGGAATACTGACTATTAAGCCACATTTGAGTATCATTTGAATTGAGGTATGTACAAGCAAAACCCTCGTTAATATTTATTTAGTTATACCCTGGAGTTTATTAAATTTCTTATTAACGATATAGAACGTGTTTTTTTTTTTTTTTTATTGGAGGTTTAACGAACACCGTGAGCAACTCAATGGGCTATAAGCAGTCGCCCGTCCCTAATTTAGAGTCACTGGTTCCAGGGAAGGGAGAGAACCAGTGCCGTAAGACAAACACAACATCCATGCCTCACCGGGATTCGAACCCAGACCCCTTACGGAAGAATGATCAGAGGCCATCGCTTAGACCACTGCGCCACCGGGGCGGCTAGAACGTGTTGAACAGAATACCATGGTACATATTACCACAATACAGTATTACATTGTGTGAACAGTTGTTGGTTCTGAAAACACATTCTTTTAGAGCAAGAAAACAGTCTGAGCACTAAACTCATTTGAAGGAGAATGTCGAAGAAAATGAGGCTGTGGTATCTTTCGATTTCACAGAAAATTATGCCTTTGTATTGCAAGATGAAGCCCAGTCTTTCCATTGGAACAATAACCAAGCAACATTTTTTCCAACAGCAGTGTATTACACGTAATAACGATTTTAGACAAGTAATAACGATTTTAGCGACTTTCAACGCGGTGTCATAGTTGGCGCTTGTGTGATGGGCCATAGTATTTTGGAGGTAAAAACGAAGTTCGGATTTTCACGGCCGACCATTGCAAGGGTGTACCGTGAATACAAGAATTCCGGCAAAACCTCCAACTTACGATACCAGTATGGCCATAAAAAGACATTGGGTGAACGTGACCATCGTCAGCTGTCAAGAATCGTTTCACGCGACACTCTCGCAGGTAGCATCGGAATTCAATGCTGGAGCCTCAACAAGCATCAGCGTCCGGACTGTACAACATACCCTGCACGATATGGGCTTTGGGAGACGATGCCCAACTCGAGTCCCCTTGATGGGTGCACGACACAGAGCTATGTGCCTAGCTTGGGCACGGCAACACTGCCACTGGACACTTGATGACTGGAAACAAGTAGCCTGGTCTGATGAGTCGCGTTTCCAACTGTATCGGGCAGATGGAAGGATTTGTGTGTGGCGCAAACCCCATGAAGCCATGGATCTCGCCTGTCAACAGGGAACTGTACTGGCTGGTGGGGAGTCCGTAATGGTATGAGGCGTGTTTAGCTGGACTTCACTAGGACCCCTGGTACGTCCACAAATGTTTGTGACCAGCCATCGCTATGTGCGCATCCTTTCTGACGAGGTACACCCGTTCATGTCCTGCATTCATGCTCATGGGTTGGGCCTGTTCCAACAGGACAATGCATCTCCACACAAGTATCGGGACGCCACATTTTGATTAGAGGAGCATTCATCTGAGTTTGGGGTGTTGCCATTCCCACCCAAGTCCCCAGATCTGAACGTGATAGAACACATTTGGGATGCCATGCAACGCGCTATCGAACACAGGAATCCGAGACCTTGGAATACACCCGAATCGTGGAACGCTCTGCAGGAAGTATGGTGTGCATTGCCTACAGCCTATTTCCAGAAGCTAGTGGAGTCCATGCCCCGTCATATTTCTGCAGTCCTGCGCTCCCGTGGGGGACCTACAAGTATTAAACTGGTGTACCAGTCTTTCTGGCACTTCAGTGTATACTGCTCTGTGAACTTCACCTGCGCCACCATTCAGTCTTCATGTGCGCTCATTTATCTAAGCTGGGGGCGGTCATAATGTAATGGTTCTTCGGTGTAAATACCAGCATTAAAGATGATGATTTGTTGAGAGGTTTCATAGATATGATGCAATACACATACATTATGTTCCCAAAGAAACTAAAGGTACACAGAAGCTTTCAGACCAACTAGGGACTTCATCACCTATAAACGTATGGAGCTAGACTGGTTGCCAGATTTGGTGTTTCAATTTCATGATTACAGTTACTGCTAACTGAAAGCAGAGATTACCAAGTGATGGAGACAAAATGAGAACTATCAGTATTGCAGTTGGAAGAGGTGGAGATTTTGATACTCTCACGGAAATGTAAAGCCGTTTTAATTGATGAAGCTCTTTATTTTTGGCTAATAGACATTTTGTTTTCATCAATGAAAGGGCTTTACATTTTTGTGAAAGCACTGAAATTTCCACCTCTTCCAATAGCAATACCAATAGCTTATATTTTGTCTCCTCTTCAATAGCCCATATTTTGTCTCCTCTCCAATAGCCCATATTTTGTCTCCTCTCCAATAGCTCATAATTGAAATCTATAGATACCAATAGCCTATATTTTGAAATCTCTCCTATCAGTTGGCAATAACTGTAATCATGAAACTGGAACACCAAAGCTGGCAACCAGTCCTGCTCCATATGTTTACAGGTGATCAAGGCCCGAGTTGGGCTGAAAGCTTCTGTGAATCTTTAGTTTCTTTCGGAACATAACATGCATGTATTTCCACAATCTATAAGAAAGTTTGAAAGAATAAAGAATTGTTCAAAGACACATTTCTCTCAATTTTTTTAAGCCCACCAGAGGTGGTCTAGATGAAACAGTAATGCAAGCAAATGACCTATATACAAAGATTCATGGAGAAATATTCCTAATGTGACATTAGAAATGAACTTTATGCTTTAAGTTACACAAATAAAATTAGTTGTAAATGAATTTATGGCACCTCTATTCATATTTTACTGTGGAATTAACTTTTTTATGGGTCTTATAGAGGTTATTATTCAAAAAAGTTGGTGGTCAAATTTTCGAACTAAATCTTAGTTCGTCATCAGGACTACGTCACTGGAGTAGTTGCTGCCACTCAGTTGGAAGAGTCCAACCACAATTATCATTAATTGTGGTACTTCTTCTTCTTACTATTTCGATCCCTTCTTCTAGTTTCCTCTTTACTAAGTTTGACTGGTGGGTGATTATTCTTACTGAGTCCTATTGCATCGACTGTAACTGCGGACTCAGCTATTTAGGAGAAACAGGGAGGAGTATTAAAGTCCAAATGAAAGAACACCAAGCAGCTATTAAGAACATTAGTAACAAAACAGGACTAGACAGACATATACAAGCAAGTGGACACTCCATAAAATGCGACTCAGTAAGAATAATTGCCCACCAGTCAAACTTAGTAAAGAGGAAACTAGAAGAAGGGGTCGAAGTAGCAAGAAGAAGAAGTACCACAATTAACGATAATTGCAGTTGGACTCTTCCAACTGAGTGGTAGCAACTACTCCAGTGACGTAGTCCTGATGACGAACTAGGATTTAGTTCAAAAATTTGACCACCAACTTTTTTGAATAATAACCTCTATAAGACCTGTAAAAAAGTTAATTCCACAGTACAAATAAAATTGTTATACAGTTATCAATAACTTGAACTTCGACAAAATGAAATCCTCGATAACTCTAAAATAAAATTTCCTGCACGTGTTGTGAGCATACTATTTTCTCGATATCTTGAATTTTTTTCATACTTTCTTCAGATTCAACTGATCAAGAGCCGACTGTATTGGACATATCAGTAGTGACTGCTACCTTCTTCAGCCATGGAATGTATGAGAACATAAGGCAGTAGCATGTGTTGATTCCACAGATTACCACCTCACACTGCTCTCATACATTCCATTGCTGAAGAAGGTAGCAATCACTAAATATATACTGTAGTCTGAGGTGCCAAAAAAACTGGGAAGGGTGCTACCATTTCCCTTGCGTGCCACCACACCCATGTGGTAAATGGCATAATCTGCAAATGATGTATATAGAGAGGCAGATATCTCCAGAAGCTCAAGTACTAGCATTTCTAGTTCAGATGACAGCTTATCAGGATTTAAGCAATTTTGAATGTGGTATGACAATTGGCACCATGCAGATGGGTCACTCGATCTTGGAAATTACTATGAAATTTGGATTTACCTGGTCAACAATTTCAAGGGTATACCTGGGCTACACAAACTCAGGAACAAAATCTGGAGTGAGAGGCTGGTGTGGCCAAGGAAAAACCCCGGACAATCGTGGACAGCAGCGTCTGGCACACAGAGTAACATCAGCTCAGCGTGCAACACTGCTACAAATCACAGTGCAATTCAATGCTGGAGCCAGTAGTATCGTATGAGTTAGGACAGTGCAACGTTCCCTGTGTTATATGGGGTTCCGGAGCTGACAGCCCACCCGGGTGCCACTGCTGATCCGACGACACAAGGCTGTGTGCCTTGCCTGGGATCAGGAAGACTGCCATTGGACACAACATGACTGGGAAGGTGCATCACAGCCCGACGAATCGTGGTACCAACCAATTTGGGCAGATGGCCGACCCCAGATACTAGAGAGAGCTCGTGGAGTCCATGCTTCATTGCGCTGCTGCCATTACCTGATCACGAGGAGGGCCAACATTGTGTTAGAGAGGTATCCCAGATTTTTTGGCACTTCAAATGTACATCTCATATAACAATTCCATTTACATAACTTAAAGTGTAGAATTCATTTCTAATTTTATATTGGGAATACTTCTTGATAAATCTCATTAGTGCCACTGTGGATTTTTGTCATTATGTCAATCCATAGCCCAGGCCACCAATCCCTGACATGTATATTAAAAACTTTTTAAGCTTTTTTTAAATTATGAAACACAAAATAAAATTATCAAAGTAAAATGAAATAAAATAAAATTAACTTACCTCTGGTGTAGATAAATGGTGTTTTCTACCCAAAAGTGGGGCTACTTCAGGTAAATCTATATTGCCATGTTTGTTCTTTTTCTGAACATAATATTGATCACCTAATTGCAAACCAAAATTAACACTACTAGTGTGTTGATCAACTTGTACTTTCTGCAATTTTGGCCTATTATAGTTTGAATGGGATTCACTGATGAGAGAAAAGTCAGATGTCCATGGCAAAAGTAATGCAGTGCACAAGAACACAAAACAAAGGAATACACAAAATATGTAACGCTGTAACCTGGACAACTGGTTCCACCACTGAAAGAAAGAAATTTGTTATTCAAAAATGGAAAGTTACTAACATGCATAAGCACAATACAAATGGCACACATAGATTACAAACAATAAAATGCACTTAACTTACATAATAAAAACTGCACATTACACACTTTTACTCTTAGAATGTATGCAATAATAAACAAGGTTCAAAAATTAATTGTTTTCTCATCCAATATGAAACTTTTCCTTAAACAAAGAACATCAAATTTCTGGCAAATTAAATGCTGTAGGACTTGGAGAAGGAATATGAAGAACTGCCCATGCAGGATGGATGAAACTGCCTAGTAAGAAATAGGTGCAATCAAAAACAAAATGTGCAGAGATTGTTGCCCAAGTATCAGAAGTAGCCTAGGGCAAACAGAAAAACATGATGCAACAGTTGGAGCACACCAAAGGATAGCATTAGACCCATTTCTGTTTGAAAGATGGATGAAATACGAGCCAAAGTGATGAAGTGTTTGCATTAGGGGTAACACTAAGACTGCAAAAGAGGTAAAAGAAATGGTAGTGACCTAGAGACAAGCTTTAGGGCAAGTTGGCTGTTTATCTTTTAGGGGTTCTAATAGCACAAATACCAGATCTGGCTACAGCACACCAAGAACAAGACAAATGAAGGTAGCAGACTGTTGTGCAAAGGTATAGAGTCTATTCAATTGGTGAACTACCTAATCACATGAAAAACCCGAAAATAAGTAGAAAAAAAAAACAGAGAGCCTGCACTTGGAAGGAGGAAAGAGAGAATTAAATTCATAGTGCTAATATTTATAGAAAAAAATGGTAAAAGGGTGAGATTTAATTACTTACAGTCAGTTTTGAAGAAAATTTGAAAGAGGTAAGCAGCAGAGTGCAGGGTAGAATGGAATAACTGAAACTAGACGAGTCATATTTTTATTCAAATTTTTATGACACATTCTTTGATAAAAAGTTGTGAAAATATCTAAAAAAAGAAAAGAAAATGTAGTAAAGCCAGCAATGCTGCTTAGTGTTGGAACTTGGCCAATGAGAAGATGTATGGGAAATATGCTTAAGTGCTATTGCTGGTGTCACTAGTAGGGAGAGAATTAGAATGGGAAAAGCAATTACACTGATGGAAGTTACAAAGAATGAATAAGATTACATTAGTATGGCATGCAATTTTTTAAGTGGTATCACACTGCAATTTGTGATCCAATTCCCCTTTGAGTATGATAGGAACATGATTTTCATCACCACACATAGAACACTTTCTGATAAAATTTTGTTTACAGCTAAAACATATATATTATGTTTCTGCAATACAAGACAAAGGGAAGGGGATAAATATTGATGGAGATTATTTAACCCACCTTTGTTTTGCTGATGCCATAGTCATTTTTGCAAGTACACAATCAGAGTATGAGTGTATGATTCAGAAACTTGCTGAGAAGAGCAAAGAAGCGGGCTTAAAGTTGAACTTACAGAAAAACAAAACAGATATGCAATGCTTTTATAAGAACTTAAGATTTAGCAATTAATGGAGCAAATCTAGAAGTAACCAATGCCTACATTTACCTTGGACATCAGATATCAAGTGAGGACCACATAGGAGAAGAAATAAGCAGATGTATATAAAACTTGGTTGGAGAGCTTTTGGAAGAAACAGCACAATTTTCAAAAACAATTCACCACTACATCTTAAAAGAAAAGTATTAAATCAGTGCATATTTTCAGTTCTTACTTATGAATCAAAGACATAGACCTTAAGTAAAAAAGACATACAAGGACTGCAAATAACTGAAAAAGGCCTGGAGAGATGCATGTTTGATGCAACTACAAAGTTTGTCAGGTTTTGAGCTACACCGTTGAGCCTTCGTTCTTGCACGGAATGCATGACAGTGTTGACTGGGTACCAAACTTTCTAAATGCTCTAAATCTTGTTCTGTCATTATGAAAAATAAATATAAACATACAGGTTCTATTCAGTATATACCAGGTATTACAACTGAATTATGAAAAAATAAATATAAATATACAGGTTCTACTCAGTATATACCAGGTATTACCAACTGGGTTTAAAAACATGCTCCAAAAAGAAAATATCAAAATAGGCATCAGACAAGGAGCTTCAATCACACTACTGAGGGGCAATAAAGACCCATCAAAATCTGAGAACAAAAATGGAGTTTACTTTAAATACCTCCTTACTCACCAGGTGGCTGCACTAAGAAAAAATACATAGGGATGACCAAAAGAGCTTTATCAACCCGCATTAAAGAGCATAAATAAAATGTTAAATATTCTCAAAAAAAAACTACAGATCTAGTTAAAACAATTATTACTGAAGGATTTACACCTGTTTGGGAAGAAGCAAAAGTCAGTTCACATTACACAGGTTGGAAACAAACTCTTATCTGTGAATCTGTTGAAATTTCAACCAATCATCAAGCTTGCAACAAGGACCTATGCTTCAAAATTAACAAAATAATATGGGATAATTTTCTCACATCGTTTTCACAAAATATCAATGACCAACTTAAGTCTTCCCAAAATTCAACAGATTCCAGTCGGGAGATGGAAGCACAAGAACACAACCCTGTGATAAAAGATTTAAAAGCTCATCAAGAATGGAGCAACACACACAATTTGATGGCTGATGAGAGCCCTAATGGCTGAAACCATGGTCCCATTATAGTTTCCTTTAACTGGCATTTTAATAAGTATAATCTTTGATTCAAAAATGATCTAAATGTGTGTTGTTGACCTGTGTCCACAATTCATTGACATTGCAAAAGGTTCATGCAGAGGCATTAAGCCATCTGCCAATGACATTCCACACACTTTCTATAGGGAAAAAGTCTGGGAATCATGATGGCCAAGGCATCTGGGACCTTGTATGCAGTATTGCAGGCAACAGTTATCTTGCTGAAACTGAGCATCAAGGATACCATGGAGATACTGCCACAAAACAGGCTGCAGCATCTCATCAACATATAATTGTGTTGTAATTGTGCCCTCTGTGCATATGAGCAATGAATGGCTGTTGAAACTGATAACACCCCAAACCATGATTACAGTCTGTGGAGTTGCAAGATGCTCATGAATGGCAGCAAGATCAGCCCAGTGGCCATGTCGTCACTAGACTCTCAAATGAAGATTGGCGGCAGCGAGACAGCAGCAAGATTTGTCACTGAATATGATATAGCTACATTCATTCCACAACACACGTCTAGTACAGCACCACTGCAACCTTGCACGACCATGTGAAAGCAGCAAGTGGCAGTCATTGCAATGGCTGGCGAGAGTACAATTCTGCCTCAACCAATATGCAATTCAAGTCAATACAGGGATGTCCACATTTGCCTCTGTACACCCCATGAAATGTCGTGGGCTCTGGATTTTTGGGCTGCTGTGGCTCGGTGACGCGATGCCTTTCTCCAACCATATTCGACTAGCCTAACAGCTTTTGCATCCAGATGCGTTTCTGCTATGATACTATGCAGGGACCAACCAGACGTATGTAGTCCTATGATGAAGCCTCTAGTCAAGGTGATCATGTGATGGATGGATCACTGGCCATACATTCTCACTATTTAAACATGCTTTTGCCACTATGATCACCCCAATGCAGTGATCAATATACCCTGGTGAGGAAGACCAAACTTAGCTATGTTGGCTGTTTTGCACTTTTATTGCCCTCATTTATCATGTGACGAATTTGCAACTGTAATCATTTACATAACTCAACTGTTGATACATAACCACTAAATTTTAATGGCACTCCGACAAATACTTTCTGGTGTGACATTCTCTATGCTAAGCCGTATATATATTCTGAAAAATGAATACAATTTAAACCTAATCCTGCTTCGTGAATTTGTGAGAGAAGTCCTAAAAAAAGCTTTCTTTTTAAGGAAGCTTATGCATTAATTCAAAAACTTTATTTCTTAAAAAAATGCTGTACAAGAAAAATTTGCACCAAAAATTGATACACAAGCAGCATAAAAAAAAAATGCTATCTATATGTACTGCATAAGGATAAAAGGTGTGCAATATTAGTACCTTGAACATGGAGCTACCAAAGAATAGGAAAACCTAAAATTAGATAGAGGTACTGTGTAAATAATATCAAGGATTTAAAGTGAGATGGTAACACAACAGAACGAAGTGCAGCAATGACCACACCAGAGAGTGAGATTAATGATTCTATAAATTTTTTTGTTACATTCTTAATAATTTTTAATTTTGTTACATTCTGTAATTACACTACTGTTTTTGAAAATTACACCACCAAAAAAGAATTGCACTATTAATATGAAATTTATATCACACATTCCTCATGTTACAGGAGATAACAGATTACATTTGCAGAGCTATACAGCATTTTTCACTTCAAAAATCAGCACTGCATGAAGCCACCTCAGGCAGCAATAAAAGCCTCTACATGGCATGGCTTGGAACAGAAGAGGTTTTTGATACCATGTCCTAGGGCCTGCCATGCTGCTTCCTTGTGAGACCAGAGTTCATTTGCGGTGACTGCAGGAGGCACTTGACGGGCCAGTCACTTAGCTACCATGTCCAGACATGTTCGATCGGGGACATATCTGGTGAACGTGTTGGCCAGGGAAGAAGTGTTACCTGGCATGCATGGAAAAGGGCTTGGACATTCCAGGCCACATGTGGCCGAGCGTTGTCCTGCTGAAATATAGCACCAGGACAACTCTGAAGGAAGGGTATCACCTCTGCCTCTAAAACATCCCTGATGTATCACTAGCTGCTGAGGGTTCTCTCAATTTGTATCAGGCGAGATTACAAATTGAACCCAATGGCACCACAAACCATTTTTTGTTGAAGGTTTAATGACCATCGTGAGCAACTCAATGGGCCATAAGCAGTCGCTCATCTCTAATTTAGGGCCACTGGTTCCAGGGAAGGGTGACAGCCAGTGCCGTAAGACAAACACAACATCCACGCTTCACTGGTATTCTAACCCAAACCCTTCTCAGATGAATGGTCACTAAGCAGCGCTTAGACCACTGCATCACAGGGGTGGCACCCCTCACCATGATGCTTAGCATGCTGCAAGGTGCCATTCACCACGACATCTTCAAACACGTATGCAACCATAATGGCACATTAAGTTCAATCGTAACTCATCTGAAAACACAACCTCTTGCCAATCAGCGTGCCAATGTCTGTGTTTAAGATCCAATTACTGTCTGGGGCATCTGTGGTTAAGGGTCAATGAGTAGCAATAGGCTGCCAGTGACCAGTCCTCTTTCAAGCAGATGATGCTGAACTGTGCTGGAGGACAAAGCTTGACCTGTGACAGTGCTCCAGAGGTGTGCTAACACCATGGATTTTTCAGTGTTATCAGTCACCGCCATGCGATAGAGATGTTCCAGCTTCTCTCATCCCAACAACCCTTCCTCACTCAAAGTCCATCAGGTGTTCATAATGCAACCTTCTTCAGCAACAGCGCATAGTGAGACACAAGAAACACCCTTTCAACTCAATGCTGGCTTCACTGATTGCAACATCTCGTTTGAGCCAGCCAGCTCTTTATATCCATGATCACACAGTTCAGAGGGTGCTGCTTCAAAACTGTAAGCTCATTTTCACTGACATTTTAATCATTTGCATGTCCCAACCTGTTGTACATATCCTGTACAGTAGCGAACAAAAGTATTTGGTGAAACACTTTTTCGACTATAATTTTTTTGCTGCTGGACCAAATCGGGTCATTTTGGGATATGATATGTGTTGATTCGTGGGTTACAATGCCGCATAGTTTGTATTTCGCTCAGAGCAAATTTGTCATTTGAAATGGGCCATATTCAAGAGTCGCCAATTATTACCCATTTGTTTGCTGCATGTATTAATATTTTTCTTGTGATTTTTGTGGATTTTGTGATGTGTAGTTTGATAATAAGTCAATCTTAGGTTTTCAGAAATGGGTAAAAAGGCAGATATCCCTGTTGGAGCTCGCCGGGCGGCCGTGAACGTGATGGAATCCGGAATGCGCGTCACCAACATTGTGAAGACCCTGAAGATCCGACACCAGTCCATTTCAGCTATCCTGAAACATTATAAGAAAACTGGGACCGTCGAGAACAATCCGCGATGTGGTAGGCCTCATTCCACTACGTTGCATCAGGACAGACGCATTCTCCGTCGATTTCGTGCTGATCCCACGTTGACTGCTGTGGACATCGCTACCGAATTTCGTGACAGCGACGACCTGAACGTCAGCCGAATGACCATCTCTCGTCGTCTCATTGCTGGTGGATTGAATTGAAGATGCCCCACCAAGAAACCACTCATCAGAGTCAAGAATTGACGAGCCAGAGTCGCGTTCGCGCGCCATCATTGACACTGGACTGCGGCGGACTGGAGTAAGGTGCTTTTTACAGATTTTACAGACGAGAACAAGTTCAACTTGTTCGGAAGTGATGGCATCCGATGTGGCCAGAGATTCAACCCCCAGTTCATTCAGCCGACTGTCAAGCATGGAGGAGGATCGCTCATGGTTTACGGTGCCTTCTCTCGCAATGGAATGGGCACCATCATCAAGATTGATGGAATAATGACCGGCCAGAGCTACACGAACATGCTCATCAACTATGTCTTCCCGTGGGCAAACCAGAACATGCCACCTGGATGGATTATGCGGCAAGACAACGACCTGAAGCACACCTCCAGAGTAGCGAAGGCAGCCTTCCAGCAGCAACAGGTCACACTTCTAGACTGGCCAAGCCAATCTCCAGACCACAACCCTATCGAGCACATGTGGATAGAGCTGGAGAGACAATGTGCAAAGAAAACCGGCCGGAATAGGGCCCAGAAGTTCGACAAGCTGTCTGCAGAATGGGCGCGAATTCCGCAGGTCACTGTCGAGAAGCTAATGGACTCGATGGCGGCCCATTGTGCAGCTGTTATTAAGTCTCATGGTTATCCCACTAAGTATTAGATATTGTTTTGTTGTTTTCTCGTACTTGTTTTCTGTTATCGTTGCATTAAATGAATGTGATACACACCTACTTTGTTGGTCAATTTGTATGATCTTTGCGATTAAGCTTGGTACCTGATCTGTTTTAAGGTTTCTGATCCATCTGCATATGGGTCATGTTTACAACTAAATAACACATATCATATCCCAAAATGACCCGATTTGGTTCAGCAGAAAAAATATTTTGGTCGAAAAAGTGTTTCGCCAAATACTTTTGTTCGCTACTGTAAGTTTCAAGTTCATACCAGCAGTCCTTCACGATGTTGCAATTTTCACAAACAGTAGTGTGCGTGGTTCTTCATGTCTGAACATACAATTTTAGGTACTACAGATGTGATATTGTAATGAATGACACACCTGAAATTTTAATAATGGAAGAAGTAGGAGGAGTACAGAGCTTTACTCTGCTGAAAGTAATGTAATGAAAATATGAGATTTGGAAAACAATATTTCACTTTAAATGATTCAGTGTGAACTGCAGACTGAATCATTTCATTTAAAGGGAATATTTAAGACAGATGGTATAAAATTGGCCATTAGTGAGTGAGTGAGTGAGTGAGTGAGTGAGTGAGTGAGAGAGAGAGAGAGAGAGAGAGAGAGAGAGAGAGAGAGAGAGAGAGAGAGAGAGAGAGAGAGAGAGAGAGAGAGCACATCAGCCTAATTTCCATTAATAATATTAATAACATTTTTTTTTTTTTTTTTTTTTGATTTGAGGTTTAACGACCACCACGAGCAACTCAATGGGCTATAAGCAGTCACCCGTCCCTAATTTAGGGTCACTGGTTCCACGAAAGGGAGAGAGCCAGTGCCGTAAGACAAACACAACATCCCTGCCTCAGCAGGATTTGAACCCGGACCCCTTTTGGACGAATGATCAGAGGCCATGGCTTAGACCACTATTTTTACAACCTGTATCTATTGATAGGCGTCGCCACCTTCTGATTATAGGGGGGGGGCACCAATATATCTTCCCTTACTTTCCCAATTCTCTTGTTCTTCTCCCTATAAAACAGTGTATTATTTTTAATTCAGAGCTCCCCTTTCCCCCACTGTCAATTTATCCACCTTTATATACTTCATGATGCAATAACCAGAATTTATGTCAGCTGTATTGTACGAGTAATTAGGGGTAAAACCATTACATTGAACTCTTTCAAAGGTGAGAATCAACAATGTATGTATTCAGTTAAAGTAAATTTTTTCACCTATTCTTTAATTATGTTTCATATGTAGGCCTAGTTTATAGAATGAAATCTTGTTCTACACAACCTTAATTTAGAAGCAGGAACATAATAAGTCTATAGTTTCCATTTAATCACAAACTGATCCAAAAACACTCCTCCCCCAGCCCGTTTGATATGAAAATCTTTGCCCAGCTCAACAGTATCAACTAACTTCTGGTGGACATAGCACAACACTGCATGCTTAAGCCGTATCTTTTTTTTTTTTGTTTTTTTATTGAAGGTTTAACGACCACTGTGAGCAACTCAATGGGCTATAAGCAGTCGCCAGTGCCGTAAGACAAATACGACATCCATGTCTTACCGGGATTCGAACCTGGACCCTTCTCGCACGAATTATCAGAAGCCAGCGCTTAGACCACTGCACCGGGGGGGGTATATTAGTGTATTTAGTACAGTAATAAGAAATTCTCAAGGTTTTAATTGATTTGTAAATTTTTTTTTCCCAAGTCAATGTAGGCTGTCCCTTGGTTCCCCATTAGGCAAAGTATTGAGGGAGAACGAGTCCCCGAATCCCCATAGGCCATGATGCCCGTGATCCATGTGCTGTGCCTCACCAACCTCAATACCTTCAGGTATACAGATACAGGGCTCCCACCTACTCGAGTAAAACAAGTGGGACAGTTTTAGGGAAAAAGTAGGACAATTTTTTAAAACAAAGTAGGTCAATTGTAATGGCGATAGTTAACTATAATAAAGCCACTCTGCCTCCCCCCCCCCTCACACACACACACATCCATGCAATATTTACTAGTGTAACAATACATTTTAGAGTTGGGTCTAGTTGACTTACTAATATATATATATGTTACCGGCAATGTATGAAAACCAGGCATTCTATAGAATGCCTCAGCAATGAATAGAATGCCTGGCATCCCTTTATGCCCAAAGAATTTACTAGCAATTGAAGACATTCCTCATCAAGAAATACCTCTCCAGTCAGCTGCTATTGCTCAGTCCACAGGAAGCAGCCAAGGAATTGTCAAGTGTATGTGTAAGACAAAGTGCCAAAACATGAAGTACTTTTGTGTAAAAAACGGAATGAAGTGCAATTCAAAATGTCATACAAGCCTTCCTTGTTGCAACAAGTAGGTTAGAAAGTTCTGTATTTTATATTTTCATATTTTCTGTTTTCATTCTTTTTCATATGTCTTTTCAATAAAAGAATTTTCATGAAACACTTTTAATTCTATACAATGCCTAGGTAAAGTATATATATTATTTGAAAATTTCATACTTTGCCTAAACATGTGAGGCATTCTACAGAATGTCTGGTTTTCATACATTGCCGGTAACATATATATTGTCATTAATTATGTTTTAGATACTATTTCCTTTATAGTAAATGTTATTGTCTCATATATGAGACAATAACATTTACTATAAAGGAAATAGTATCTAAAACATAATTAATGACAATATACAGGATGATTCATAAAGAAGTATACAGTTTCAACGCACTATAAAACAAGAACAATGTAAGATATTTTATGTTACCTGTAACAGAATTGTAGCGGAATGTTTCAAGTTTTTTTAGACAGTCACAGATGTTCTATGTGTGCACCCTTAGTCACACGACACACATCGAGCGGGTAATCCATTTCCGCCCAAACGAGAGGTAAGATATCTGAATCAAGTGCAGTGATAGTGGCTGTGATACGCTGTTTCAGCTCCGCTAGATCAACAGGAAGGGGAGGGGCGAATACCTTGTCCTTTACGTACCCCCACAGGAAAATGTCACAAGGTGTTAAGTCAGTACTTCTGGGTGGCCATTGGGTCAGTGGCATGTTGTAGTCCGCAGCTCGTCCAATCCATCAGTGAGGAAGATGTTCGTTGAGATAATCTCGCACGTCGCCTAACCAGCAGTGGTGCACCATCCAATTGGAGAATAAAGTTGTCACTGTTGTCCGGCAACTGTGGCATCAACCAAAGACTTAATATATCCATAAAAGAGCCTCCTGTGACAGTTTTCTCATGAAAAAAGAAGGGGCCGTACACTTTTTTTTTTTTTTTTTTTGGACACAGCACAGAACACATTTACCTTAGGGGAATCTTGCATGTGTTGCACTGTAAATCTGGGATTCTCCATTCCCCAAAAGCGAAGATTGTGCTTGTTTATCTGACCACTCACGTGAAATGTAGCTTCATTGGTGAAAACTAAGTGATCGGCAAAATAGTCATTTTTAAAACGGTGCTGCATTTCGGCACAAAATTCAAAGCACTTTGCGTTGTCAAGGTCAGTGAGATTTAGCAACATCTGCACTTTGTATGGAATCATTTTCAGCTTCTTTCTCAAAATTCTCCAGACAGTGGGCTGTGAAATCTGCACTTCACGACTCACCCTCAGCGTTGATTTTCCCGGGCTTCGTTGAATGGCGGTGCAAACACTATCGACGACTTCTTCCGATACATGCGGTTGTCCATGACTTTTAAGTTTGCACAAACAGCCCGTAGTTTCAAATTTTTTATGCCAATCATAAATAGATTTTGTGGTTGGAGGTTCTTTTCCGAATCATGATCGAAAATGCCGTTGCGCAACAGTTACAGAATCCGTTTTGCTCAATTCAAGAACACAAAACGCCTTCTGCACTGCAGACACTGCCATTTTGACTGACTAGTCATGTGATACGCGCGCTATCACCTACGTCACTTCCCTCAGTAGCAGGACACAAACTTTATGAGTACATCTACCTAATGGTTCACAGTTGTGGTCCGTGTGTTCAACTGTTACTGTTTTACAGCATCTGGAAACTGTATACTTCTTTATGAATCAAGGTGTGTTTTACTATATGATTTCTTGTTACAGGCAAAAAAGTGCATTTCTGAAAACTCCTTTTTTTGATTTTCATACACAGTGTAAAGAAAAGTATTTAAATAAATCAAATCCAGCACTGTACAGAGGTTGACTGTCTAGTCAAAACAAAAAAAGAAACTACTGCCAGTATTTTACTGGTAACCACAGTCCATCCTATTACTTCAGGTTTTTCTTTTTTTTTGTGAGATGAGAGCATCATTCATCTGTTGCAGTCTTCTGGTAGATACGTCTATCATATCAGCTTCACTAAAATCTTTTCATTTTAGTGCTTCATGCAACCTTAATAGTTGTATGACTATTATTCTTACTGTTTCACATGTTATGCAAGTTTTTGAGTCGAGTGCTCTTTTGCCATGTAATTTCTGCTGTAATCTAATATTTTAGTGATATGAAGTCCTTAAAATCATGTTCATAAAAGAAGAACCACTTACCCTCTATGGCATAATAGGAAAGAATTATTGTTGGTTCCTTCATTCAGTGATATCCTTTCGGTCGTTTTAGAGTTGAGTGTAGAGCTGCTGTTGTTTGTAGAATTAATATTTCGTCGGTTTAAATGGATGCTTGGAACCCGAGTCGAGTTTCAAATAAAAATTAATTAAAATTGGAGTTCAAAAGAGCCTTGAATTTAAAAGACTATATACAGAATAATTAAAATCATTATCATTACTCGCAGTCATCAACTTATAAAATTGATCTGCAAACAGGCAACAGTTGTCATAATATAAGACCATTAGTTAGCATAGATTTTGGACCAACAGCAGATAATTATTAGCAAAGAACACCCATAACATAAATAACAACCAGACTAGTTTCGATCCGTATTCTTCACGGTCATCTTCAGCGGTACTACATCCGTTGTTCGATGTTAAGCTATGTTGCTACATCGGGCCGACTACCACGTCTCAATTATGACTTGGGTGTTCCACGTCGACAAGTCACGTTTGTGTTCATGTATACGTGAGCCCATGTGGCTATGCAGCGATGCGCCATCTATCGTGTTGGTTGTACATTATTGTTGTTATCTTAATTACTCATGTTCGAATTTCTTCTTGGTTGATTTCGTTACTTTTTTTCTTCTTCTTTTCTTGTTCAATAAGATATATCCAAGGGTATGGGATTTCTTTAGGTGTAGAAGAATTACAGTTCTCACCTTGGGTCTTTTTAATTGCGATGGCCTCAGACCATAGAATTTGATTATGTTTTTGATGTGTTGTCAGAATTTTGATATTTTCCCAATCCGGTAGATAATAAACTTATACCGGATTGGGAAAACAACCATCAGGTTCCAAACACCCATTTAAACCACCGAAATTTTAATTCTACGAACTACAACAGCTCTACAGTCAACTCTAAAACGACCGAAAGGATATCACTGAATGAAGGAAACATCAATAATTCTTCCCTTTTATGCCATAGTGGGTAAGTGCATTTTCTTCATTTACGAACATGATTTTAAGGACTTTTACTTCACATCACTAAATTATTAGATTACAGCAGAAATTACATAGCAAAAGAGCACTCAACTTAAAAATTTTCGTAACGTGTGAAACAGTAAGAATAATAGTCATACAACTATTAAAGTTTATTATAGCCACATAAAACAAATAGATAGTTAAGACTAACCATGTTATCTGCTTCATGCAACTTTTTCTTCCCTTTGTCTAATAGTTTTTGGGCAGCTGTCTTTTCTTTGAATGTGTCTTTGTCAGAAAGACTGTTTTTTTTCAGCTTCAGATTTCTCTGAAACTTTTGATTCTTCCTGTTTCTGATTTTCAAGCCTTTGCTTTTCCAAGGCTGCTTTATATTTTCCATTAGAAGTCCTTGCTGCCTCTAACATCTTTTTGGTGATAGGTATGTTTTCAAGTTTTTTGAACTCTCAGATAATTGTTTACTGCTCTTACACCTTTGATGGTATTTTCTGCCAAAGCGTTTCTTTCAGATGTCACCAATGCGTTATTCAGAGAAAAACCTCTTTACACATCTGAATTACCATGTGCTAGTACCAAAAGGGAAGGAATGTATTTAGCCAGAAGAGGATACCTGCATTTACCATCTAGAGATTTGATCTTGAATACTTGTCCAATAGTAATAAATTCTGTGATACTTAACTTTGCCATTCTTTTTTTTTTTCTTCTGGATAAACCATTGTTCTTTAATGTCATCATCTACCTGGTATGATCGCCATTCATCTATAACTTTGTCCCTGTCGCTGACATTCAGAGCATGCGGTACCTGAGTTATTAGCCGCCTAAAAGATTTACAGCTCTCTTCCTCAGTGTGCAACAAACCATGAAGACATAGCAGGTTTCTCAGGATCCTATTTTTGATTGGCAGCATTGTAAAAAACTTAGTTACTGTTTTCTTATAAAAACATAAGACTGCTGAGTTATACTCAAGTTTATCCCTGTCCGACATTGCAGATGATGTCAAAGTATGCTTTGCTTCAGTTCCTACTTCCATTTTGTGCAAAGGCAACAGGTTTTCACTCGCGAAACTTATTGCGGAGAGATTACCAAAGAATTCCTTCACAGCATGTGGTTTCACAAATTTCCTCAACATCATCTTTACAACTTAGCATAACTCATCATACAAAACATGAACAAATGGCTGCTCATTCTGAAAAGTGCAAAGGAACTTAGAAAATAACTCACTAATGTGAACCAAAAACTGCATCAAGGGGAGGAGCAATTTGTTCTTCAGCACACTAACAATGCTGTTATATCAAGTGTTATTTACACACACAGAACTGTTATGTTTTGGCATGATGAACTTCAAAAAGTAATGTTGCAAAGCTTCGTGTTGTTTAACGAGTCTCTTCATTACTGGAGCAAGAGTAAGCCATCTACAGCTTACAAACTGCAAAGAGTAATTATCTGATACAGCTAAGAATTCTTGTGACGCTTTAAAATCTTGTCTCCCAACAGCAGATTGCTTGAACCACTTATATACACTGAAGAGCAATTGAATTAGAGACAGCTGGCGTTATGCAAATGTGGCGCTGTGGGAGGCCCTGTAAACGGAAACGACATGACGTATGGAGCTATCCGACAATATAAGGAGTGATGCGACGGGGAATCAGTAAAAGTCGGACACAGTATGGGCAAGAAGGATCTAAGTGCATTTGAACGTGGGCGAATTGTCGGGGCCCGACGAATGGGTCACTCCATCTCGGAAGTCGTGCAGGCACTAGGACTTTCACAAGCCACTGCGTCATGGGTGCACCGTGAGTAAATCGAATCCGGTAAAACCATCCCTGCAAGGGCCAACTGCTGTGGACAACAGCGGGTGGATGAGCGGCGTGATCATCGGCTAGCTGGCATTGTAACAGTGGATAAACGAGCCACAGTGCAAGAGATCACTCGGCAATTTAACGCTGGTGCACAAAAACTTGTAAGCAGCCATAGCATCCAGAACCATCTCCTCGCTATGTGGTACAGAAGCCATCGTCTCACGAGGGTACCGCTGCTGACCGCACATCACAGAGTGCAAAGATTAGCATGGGCACGGGAATATCACCACTGGACCCTAGACATGTGGAAAAATGTTGCCTGGACTGATGAGTCGAGATTCACGTTGGTACATGCGGATGGCAGCTTACGAGTACGGCACAAACCACATGAAGCGATGGATCCTTCTTGCCAGCAGGGTACTCTTCAAGCTCGTGGGGGTGGTATTCTCGTCTGGGGACTGTTTACGTGGACTGAAATGGGACCCGTGGTACGTGTGACATCGTCCCTCACAAGTCAACGTTACCAGGATATCCTGGATGACCATTTGCTCCTGTTTGTGCATCTTCAACATCCCACTGGGGACCTTATCCTCCAACAAGACAATGCACCGTGCCATCGCTCCCGAATTGTATCCGAATGGTTGGATGAACACTCCACTGACGTGACCTCGCTTCCTTGACCACCTGACCTAAATCCCATCGAGCACATCTGGGGTGCCATAGAGAGATGTTCAAGGCTCTGACCCCCCTCCCCCTCCATCAAATCTTCGTGAACTATGGGAGCTTGTTCAGAGGTCGTGGATCTGTATGGCTTCCAAACGCTTCTGTGTCTTGTCGAGTCCATGCCAAGACTAATCGCCGCTGTCATCAGGGTTGAAAAGTGGTGCTACATGTTACTAGACAGGTATCTCTACTTCAATTGCTCTTCAGTGTATATTGTGAGCATAAACTTCAATCACATTAAAGGATACTTCTTTGAGACCACTGCCAAATGCATTGTGCACGATGTGTAAGTTACAAGACCCAATGTCGATAAGTCCAGGGACTCTAGACAATTTTACTGCATTGTCCATCTTTTTCCAAAGGGATTTGTTTACATTCGGACCGTCCATTGCTAGCATGATCATTTTCGACAAATGAAGCCCTTCCATTTCAAGTTATTTACAAATCTCTGTAAACATTGTTTCTGCATCTGCATTCTGAATTAAAAACACTGAAGACAAGTAGCGACATTGAACTGGCTGGGTAACATCAAGACTCCAAAACCGGACATACATATCCAACTGCTTTTTCACTTGGTCTGTTGTTGTTTCATCTACACATAAAATAAAGTACACACCAGAACTGAGAATGATTGACGTCAATTCCTGTACAATGAATGGTCGGAGGCCGTAAGTTATTAAATATGACACTTTTGTTCTGCCCAGACTGAAGTTTTTAGCAACTTCCCCAAACATTGTTACAAAAAGAGCCTTTAAACTCTTACATGAAGCAAAAGAAAAATTAAAATCAACGACTTTAAAAGCACATAGAATCTCAGCTTTGTGGCAATCTGAATCATTAAGTGCAGCACTACCCATGTTCTTTGATGATGTCCCGACAACTGTCCCTTTATTTACAGAAAGTTTACTCTAGCTAGTAGAATGTACTACATTTGTTTTAGTAGAATGTTTTCTTGTGTCACTGTGTTTTAAAAGATGGTATTTCCCCCTATTCGCACATGAGAAGTACACATTACACAATGAGCAAAAAGATTGTTTCATTTCTCCCCTTACTACACCACAAGTTCATGACATGGTTATTTCTGTCCAATTGAAGCAGCCACTTCACACTAAAATGTGTTTCACAATGCATCTCAGGATCTCAGGATAAAATTCTAATTGATTTTCCCCTGCAAAAACAACAAATAATTAGTGTTAAAAATTAGTGTTATTATGAATTAAAAATAGTATTTCAGTATATGAAACTATTATTTTTGAAGTGTGACATTACTTATGAGCTGCATGAGAGGAAGAAAGACTTTTGTTAAAAAAATTTTGTTAAAAGTATGAAAAAATAGGACAAAAACTTGAAAGTAGGACATTTGACCAAAAAGTTGGAAAAGTAGGGCAAGTGGGAGTGCTGCTGATATGAAACAATTAGGCCTTTGGGTATATACGTTTGATATGGTTAAGCTGTATGCAGTGGCGCCCATATGAGCACTTTTAGGGGGGGGAGGCTAAGAAAAATTCTTACCTCCTTCAAGGCTGTCAAACATTTTAGTAAATGTACAAGATACTAAAGTACAACAAAAATAATTGATACAATCAATCATTAATATTTTATTAATTTTAAAAATGCTTTAAAAAAAGGTTTCCTGTGTTTAAAATTTATCAAAAATTTGGCTATACCAACGGCTAGGGGGCTCGAGCACCAACACCCCTGGGCCCCCTTGGCTGTAGGTGACTATTTTATTCTTTCAAAAGAATCAGAGAGATGTGCTGGAGTAGATAGATGGGTTGGTCAGCCTCACTATCATGATCTAAGAATTACCATCAAGCTAGTGTTTTACCATAATAACAAACTTCTGCCGTGGATGCTGAAACAATAATGTGTAAAGAAATCGAATTAAACAAGAACTAAGAAAGTTCACCAACTCCTATGCTTACCCGTCGTACACTTCGAACTGGTAATTTCAATGATGGAAGAAGAGGTAGGTGCATACGAAATCTGTTAATGTCTTCATTGTAGCCTTTTTCTAAATCAACACTACGTGATGGAAACGTGTTAAAGGTATTAGACATTCTAAATATTTTAGGCTTTATGATTATCTCAATGTTCTACGTGTATCAATTGAAACAAACGATGACAGTAGTGGTGTAACAAAATTTAACAGGGAATATGGCATGTTACAGTAAAGTACAAGGACAAGAAGTCAACATGAACATTTAAAATGTATAAAAATAATTTCGCTCTTGCAACGTCAAAATTAATACACACATCAACAAGCGTAAAGTGACGTGACACAGAATAAACATACACAAACCCACTACCCTCATCTGTGTCAAAAATTAGAACACGTTGCAGTTACGACTAAATCCGCTAATACTCATTTAGAATACCGTATCAGGCATGCGTACTCGATTACACGTTCCGAACATCTGTACCGCTAACTAATTCCAACGAAATAAATACCAAAGACCTTTTTTTTTTTTTTTTAATGAAGGTTTAACGACCACCGTGAGGAACTCAATGGGCTATAACAAGGCCATCTTTATACCTCACCAGGCCTGCAACAAGGTCATGTGACTTGCCCGTGACGTCATAATCGTAGGGCTACTATTCACCAGTAGACGTAGACTACGCATTTGACTCGTTTCGTAGTTGGGTCTACGAAAGGAAACGTGGAAAGAGCGATGTATTTATTTATTTATTTACTAACGCCACGTATTTGGAGGATTTTCACCTTGGATCTCGCCCAAGGAGGTCATATTACTGGAGACACCACTGGCTCTGCCGCCATAGGACACAGCTTATCTGTGGAGCTACGTCCACATGTTGGTAAGACGACTGAGATCATAACATCACATTGAGTGATGATGATGTGGCTGCATTTTTCGATCTGTATCTTTAAATTTCAGTACGTGGATCAGTAAAAAGAAACTAGCGATTATTAGGTAACATATCTTAAAAGTTTTAAGCTAGCTATGACACATTTTTATTGATGTTTTTCGAATTTGTTTTAGTTTTTCTAACAACTGTAGAAGAGTATGTGCTTTCATTACCAAGGTCATAAATAGCTAACCTAACATTTTCTACTTATCGTGTTTTACAAAAATCTCTGAATCAATTAATATTGTTAGAAACTCAATTCTACGGGTTTTTTAAAGTTCCTATTTGCACGCAAACCTAACGAACCTATTATAAACAACAACACATTATTTTTACGAGTTCCTCTTGCCACAAGTCATCATCATCATCATTGTCAACCATTATCAATCCACTGCTGGATGAAGGTCTCCCCAAGTTTCCTCCACAACGGTCTGTCTTGTGCCAGTCTCCTCCATGTCACCCCTGCATACTTTCGAATTTCATCCACCCATCTCCCATGTGGTCTTCTTCTGGGTCTTTTCCTGTCCCTTGGAATCCAATCTAAAATTTCGGCTGTCCATCGATGATCTGTCCTTCTGGCAGTATGTCCAGCCCATTGCCATTTCAGGGATTTAACTCTGATCATGATGTCTTCCACTCTTGTCATTTTTCGGATCCACGAGTTCCTCTTCTTATCTCTCCTGGTTACACCAGGCATGCACCTTTCCATGCTGCTTTGAGTTGTCTGCAGCCTTTGTATGTCTCTTTTAGTTAAGGTCCACGTCTCTGCACCATACGTAAGCACTGGAAGGATGCATTGATCAAACACTTTTCTTTTAAGACATAATGGCATATTTCTCTTGAAAATTATGCTGTTTCTTCCAAAGCTCTCCAGGCAAGTTTTGTACGCCAATTAATTTCTTCATCAATGTGACCCTCACTTGATATCTGCTGTCCAAGATAAACGTACGTGTCTGTTATCTCCAGCTTTTCTCCATCAATCGATAAATCTTCATTTCTTGTAAAAGCATTGAACATCACTTTTATCTTCTGAAAGTTCATTTTTAATCCCACTTCTTTACTCTTGTCAGCAAGTTCCTGGATCATACTCTGCAGCTCTGATGGGCTAGTTGCAAAAATGACTACATCATCAGCAAAACGAAGGTGGGTTAGATAATCTCCATTAATCTTTATCCCCTTGTTTTCCCAGCTCAGTGACTGAAAAACACCCTCCAATGTGGCATTAAAGAGCTTCGGAGATATGGTGTCACCTTGTCTCACTCCCTTTCCAATTTTTATGTGTATTGTATTTTCAAACAGCCTAATCTTTGCACTTGCATTTTCATAGATGTTATTAATAATATTAATGTATGCATCTTCAATACCGCAGGTTTTCAGAGCCATTGTAACTGCTGATGGTTTCACCGAATCAAAGGCTTTTTCATAATCGATAAAAGCCATGCACAATGGAAGTTCATATTCCCTCGCTCTTTCAATTAGTTCTATCAGCACATGGATATGATCTATTGTGCTGTAGCCACTCCTGAATCCAGCTTGTTCTCTCGGTTGAGCCATGTCCAGTGTTACCTTCAAGCGGTGTGAAAGAACTTTAGTGAAGATTTTATAAACTACTGATAGGAGGCTGATAGGTCTGTAGTTTCCGAGATCCTCAATGTCACCTTTCTTATGTAGCAGGATCATTGTAGCGGTGTTCCAATCCTCAGGAATGTACTTGACGTTATAGTTAAAGTGATTTTTCTGTGATTATGTGTGTGGACAATTTCTTCAAATCATCAGATACGCATTAATTACCCTTGAGAATATTTTTTAAGTATCAATTTATGGATCCTACCCTTGCAAAATCGAACTCTTAAGAAAATATGAGCTGCAGCGCTTAGAATGGAAAATAAGCTGTCGAATGATTTTTTTTTTTTTTTTTTTTTTTGCATTTTAAAATTTTCATAATGAAAATTTCATTTAAACGTTTACTGGAGTTCAATGGGAGTGACCGAGGGGCCCGGACCTCCCCATGAGGTATCATTTGATCCATCGTCCTTTGTATTGGTTGCTTATTTTTAAATATAATTTTATGTGTTTTTGTATATATATATTTTACCAACAATGGGAAGCCGACTCGGTGGCGTAGTGGTCTAAGCGATGGCCTCTGATCATTAGTCCGTAAGGGGTCCGGGTTCGAATCCCGGTGAGGCATGGATGTTGTGTTTGTCTTACGGTACTGGCTCTCTCCCTTCCCTGGAACCAGTGACCCTAAATTAGGGACGGGCGACTGCTTATAGCCCATTGAGTTGCTCACGGTGGTCGTTAAACCTCCAATCAATAATAATAATAACAATGGGAATTTTAAATATATTTATTTATGTTTCTGAATATATATTATTTTCACTTTAATATGGGGGAGATATGTTTTTCGCTTCCCAATTACATTGGGAGATGTTTCTACAGAGTGTTTTAATTTGCATCTTCAATAAGTTGAACCACCCCTGTAAACACATCCTTGGTACGCTGCTGGAACTTATTAGCATAAAGAGCACAAAAAGTAAAATCACGAATTTATCGCTTTATGTGAAACATGCGCTCATCGTATTATATGTACGCGTGTCTGAGAAAATTCATCTGTTTTGCCGCGACGCGCTCTCCGCCGACGTCAGCACAGACAGAATTTTTTTTTTTTTTTTATTGGAATTTTAACGACTACCGTGAGCAACTCAATGGGCAATAAGCAGTCGCCCGTCCCTAATTTAGGGTCACTGGTTCCAGGGAAGGGAGAGAGCCAGTGCCGTAAGACAAACACAACATCCATGCCTGACCGAGATTCGAACCCGGACCCCTTACGGACGAATGATTAGAGGCTAGCGCCTTAGACCACTGCGCCACCGGGGCGGCAGACAGAAATCCCCATACATTAGTATGATTAAGTATAAAACTAACGCAAATGTGTAAGGTATATCAAATATTAGTAAATGAGAACATTGCCGCCCCGGTGGCGCAGTGGTCTAGGGCGTTGGCCTCTGATCATTCGTCCGTAAGGGGTCCTGGTTCGAATCCCGGTCAGGCATGGATGTTGTGTTTGTCTTACGGCACTGGCTCTCTCCCTTCCCTGGAACCAGTGACCCTAAATTAGGGACGGGCGACTGCTTATAGCCCATTTGAGTTGCTCACGGTGGTCGTTAAACCTCCAATCAAAAAAAAAAAAAAAAATATGAGAACATTACTGTGGACAATTTTCGAGGGGAAGGGAAATATAAATTCTGATTTGCTTAAAATTTGGTCAGTTTCAGAACCGTCAGTTTTTAATCAAACTACAATGCTTTGCAAATAAAAAGTTTAAATTTAGAGAAAAAATTAATATTCTATGCACAATTTCATATGGAAGTTACACCAGCAAGTGCTTTAGTTGATGAGTTGACCCATGCAAAAGCACAGCATGATCCCATTTTAAAAAGAGTATAACTTTTTTGATGAAAAACGGTCTGTTCCTTATTCCCGCAATGGTAAAAAAAGTACTAGTAAAGTCTCACTGGGCGTGGCCATCAGCTCCGCGTCGTCTGTCAAAGAGCTTCAAGCAAGGCTAACTATTTGGTAAATCTCTAAATCTTTTGTGGCCAAACGGAGTGGAATAGTCTTTCTAGTTAGCCTTGGCTTCAAGCTTGTGACGTAAAGTTAACGCGCTCGGCTAGATATCGAGAGTTCCGTGATTCAATTCCACGGCGACGGCTGAAAACAATTTTTCGGTTGTTATGTGTTTCTGGAACGTGGAAAGAGCGATGTATTTATTTATATATTAATTAATTTATTTACTGTTGGAGGATATTCACTTTGGATCTCGCCCTTTGGATTTAACTGCTATAATATATCATGGCTTTCTGCGATTAATCACAGAAAGTCATGTCTGAAGACTGCTCATTGCTTAAAAATTTCATCAAAGATGACTGAATTTTGGTTTTCTTTCTTCCGGGTTCGTATGAATCTGTTGACTCTGCAATTTCTTCTGGAGATGGAAGTTTGATACCTAAAGTTTGCAAATACTTGACTTTGTCTAAATCAATATTTTGGTTTTCAGCACTGGAAACTGCAATTAGGAGTTTTTCATTTTTTACGAATCATTGGCAGGACAGGCGCAAAAATTTTCAGGGCAGGCACAGGCTGTCCTGGCGTCCCCTGACCACACCATGCCTCTGACTACGGCCCTGCGCCTGAGCCTATTTATTTAAGTTTTCAAGTTTTGCTATTGAATATGAAAGATAGCTGGCCCGGTGGCGCAGTTATCTAAGCCCTGGCATCTGATCATTCGCCCGAGATGAGTCCGGGCTCTAATCCCGGTGAGGCATGGATGTTGTGTTTGTCTTACGGCGCTGGCTCTCTCCCTTTCCTAGAACCAGTGGCCCTAAGTTAGGGACAGCTTATAGGCCACTGAGTTGCTCACGGTGGTCGTTAAACTCCCCATTCCCCCAAACAAAAAAGAAATAAATAAAATATGAAGCATGAAGGTGTTCGGTTCTAAACATCATCAGAAATTATCGTTTTTGTTTTTTTTTAAACCCACCATATCTCCATGATACCTACAGAGAGGACTGTTATCGCTGACTCTATATCGATGGGCATTCGGTAAACAAAACCAACAAAACGCGACTGGGCTGTGTTTATGTTTTGGAGCTCACAATGTGGGTTTCGTCTAGTTCCACATAGTTATTTGATCTGTCTAGCCCTCTTAGACCATAATACTGTGGTGTATTATGATTGTTAGGTTGGGTTATCTCTGCTTGAAGGCGGGAAAGAAGTTTGGACGGATTAGACAAACGTTTTGCTCAGCTCAAGCGTGGTGTCATAACGTAAGATGTTTCGGTAAATTAATTATAGAAATTAAAATTTGTAAACTTTATTCAGCCTCTCTGATGAGCTGCATATTCACTGAAGTGCACTAGTTTCGTATACATGAGCGGAGATGTGATGTTGCCTTTACAGTAGTTTCCCTAGTACTGTTGCTTATTGTCAATATGAAGTTAATTTTTTAATACATGGATACTAACAAAGTTTATTGCCCATAATCATATTACATAATTAAATAGGGAGTTTCCGGCCCTTTATTTTCTCTGCTCGCTGTCGAATAGAAGTTCTAATTTCAGTTTCGTGCCGTTTGCAGCGTATATACGGTATTATTTATCAACAAACATTAGGCCCCTCCCGATTTCCTGTATACTGGAAGCGTAGGGAGCGGTTATCTGATTAGGAGGCTGGTCTAAGGGGCTTGGCGAAAGGGTGCACATGCATCAAGCAGTGGTTGATTTAGGGGTCGCTTCATGGGCTGATGAAGATTTTGGGCCGGCGCAGTGGTCTAAGCGATGGCCTCTGATCATTCGTCCGAACGGGGTCCGGGTTCGAATCCCGGTGAGGCATGGATGTTGTGTTTGTCTTACGGCACTGGCTCTCTCCCTTCCCTGGAACCAGTGACCCAAAATTAAGGACGGGCGACTGCTTATAGCCCATTGAGTTGCTCACGGTGGTCGTTAAACCTCCAATAAAAAAAAAAGATTTTGGAAGATTGATACTGCCTGTCCCCCTTCAAGGCATCTCTTGAAGGGGGGGGGGGCTACCAGCAACTCCAGTTTTTTCAATATGAAATGTGTATATCATCGGTAGGAAAGAGAAGGAAATATATATATGTTACATATACATTATGGAAAACATTCAATCTGCATGTTCTTTTATGTAGTAACATTATACACCGAAGAGCCAAAACATGACCACCACCTGCCTAATCTGTTGCTGGTCCTCCATGTGCTGCCAAAACATGACCACCACCTGCCTAATCTGTTGCTGGTCCTCCATGTGCTGCCAAAGCAGCTCTTACCTGGCAAGGTATGGATGCTACAAAATTTCTGAAGGTGTCTTGTGATGTCTGATACCAGCACATTACCAGTGGATCCTTTAATAAGTTACGTAGTTCAGCTGCCGCAGATCAGATTTGCTGTTCCAACACAAACCACTGATGCTCTAATGGATTGATGTCCTGGGGAATTTGGAGGCTAGAACAATACCTGAAAGTCTTCCTCGTGTTCAGCAAACCATTCTTGAACAATATGGGCATGTTGCATTATGCTGCTACTAAAAGAAGGTGCTACTAAAGGAGAATAATGTTGCCATGAAAGGACATACCTGATCTACAATGATGTTTAGGTAGGTGATGATGGACTTCATAGTTTCCTGCACATGAATGACTGGACCCAGGGTTTCGCAGCAGAACATTGTCCAGAGCATTACACTTCCTCCACAAGCTTGTTTTCTACCACACTGCATCCTGGTGCCAATACCAGAATGCACCGCAGTACGAAAACAAGCCAACATTGTGGTACAAAAATATGCCAACACCAGATAAACAACGCACCCAGCTGTCTACATAGTGCAACAGGAAACGAGATTCATTGGAGCAGACAACCTTCTTCCAAAATGCGCCATGGTACAAAAACATGCCAACACCAGGTAAACAATGCATATGTACCCGGCTATCTACATGGTGCAGCAGGAAATGACGGGATCCATTGTTAGCATGGGCATTCGGCGTAGCTATGCAGCCCCATTTTCGGCATGGATTGATGTAATGTATGTTGTGGCATATTATTCTTCACACCAGCATTTAAGTTATTATATCCCTTCTGTTGGCTCGTACCACATACGATAGTTGTGTAGCCTATCAATACGCTCTTGTGTGTGTAGCAGTGTCAGTGATGTGTATGACTTTGCCTTATTTGCAGTCAGTGAAAATTTTAAAAAAAGCCGTTAACAGTCCATACAACTTTTATAAATTAAATCTTCATTTTATTTCCCAAAACTTAACAACTGTAGAAAAATAATGGAGCATGGTTTTATAAATTTTGTTAATCAAAATATGTGGCAAGAAAAGCTTTGAATTGGAGACAGGGGTGGTACAGTCAGTTGGGTTTTAGTGTCACCCCTTAGTGACTTTAGTGACAGGGCTGAGCAGTGTTTTACTTCAACCTAATAATATTTTGCAGAGAGGTACTTCATAGCCAGTGGTATCAGAATAGGGGAAGATGGTAGAGGGGGACAGCTTCCCTGTGCTCATTAGATGTGTGCAGGGGCAAAACATCACATTTGACATTTACCCCCTCCCTCTCACACTTTTCTTCCTTTTTAATTACACCCATGATTAGAAATCTTATAAATATATTTTGATTTTTTTTTCATTTCCTGTCATTTAAAATTATTTCTGATAAAATTAAATAGTATCTTCTGTTTTGATTATTAATCATTTTGAACAGTGAGCTTTTTCAATACCATTCCAGAGACTTGGGCAGAGTTGTATAAAAATAAAATGTATCTGCGTACACAACCATTGAAACAGAAAACTTGCTGCAAACTCATGAACCACGATAACAATTGAATAAGATAATTTTAAAAAAAAATTACTAAAACAGTAAATAATTATTAGAACATTACAGATTCTAATGAGGACAAAGTAAGTACATTGCAATTGAATATGCAGCAATGTGTGTGAAATGGACTTTATGGAAAAATATTAAAATATTGGACTATGAACCTCATAAAAACAAGAGACTAATTAAAGAAAGTTTTTATGTCCAGAAAAACTTACATTAATGAACCTTCAAAATTTATAAATAGCATTCTCAACAACTTAATTCAAAAGTAGTGGACTTACAAAATACATAAGGAAATGATTTTAATTTAATAATTGGCAACTGCAAGAGGAACCTGGCAATAAAATTTAAATTCTTTCTGTATAAACGAAACTTTTGATACAATTCCTATACATTGAGAACAGGCCTTGATAAAATCTAGAAGCTAGAAACGTCTGTAAAAGCAAAAAAAACTTAGATGTGAAAAATAATTAAAAGTTCTTCAAGTTAGAATAGAATTAAATATATTAATCTGGATAAATGCCATGAGTAAGTGCTTTAATTGCTGCAAGTAACATCTTTATCTTTAATCTACAAGAAAAAACTATCTGCAAAACCTGCTAATAATTTGGAAATTATCCGTGTACACGCATACGTCTACATTCTGCTGCTCTGGACTTCGGTTAAACTCACTTCATTCTGTCGAATATGAAGATGAAAAAGTTTCATGAAGTACCAGACTTTTTAGTTATCATGTATGGGGAAAAAGATTGTTTCACTAAATTCTAGCCTTATAGTCATCATGAGCTTGAGATAAAAAAAAAAGAAAAAAAGAATTGTAAAATTACCAACCTTATTAAAAGGTACGTACTGAAATTGAAATTCTTGAAAGGTATTGTGTTTTTAAAGAATAGGAGAAACATTTTCTATTTTGTTTAAGTGTAATAAAATCAGTTTTACTTTTAAAAAAGAAAAAAAGTGGAAGGGGAAAGGAGAAAATTAATGAGATATATCTTTATACTTATGTTTGGTCTGTAATGTTAACACTACAGTGCTTAAGGAGTTCATACTAATGTGGAAATGTCCAAATCAATACAGTTTAACATTTATAAAATGGATAAAATATTTTTTATTGACATAAAACACAAGTTTTATATTACTTTAGATTTTATCAATATAATAGTTTTATGTGTAGCATTTTTTAATGATATCAACACGTCCGTCCCACTTTACAACAGTGCAATGAGTTTTATGCTCTGACCAAGAAGGATGCATCCTGATATCTTGCTCCCGGTGTCAAGAATGGTTCTGGTGTTACTGTTCATACTGCCATTATCTGGCCAATAAAACAATGGAAGCACATCTCCTTTATCATAGTTAACATTTCCAGAAAATTCCATGTACCACAAATTATAGGTATTGTTTTAGAAAATGGATGCATTCAGTTGTACAAACTATAAGTAATCCAGTGTGTAGATTTTGATATTTTACTTTGTTCTTAAAAACTTTAGTACTTAAAGATGTCAAGTGTGATCAGGAGAGCCTGGATGTTGATCACCTAAAAATTCCTAAAAAATGCCCATAAAAAGAGGAAAAAATGTCCCTAAAAATTTTAGAGCCTCTCTGAAAAATGCTCCTAATTTTTTTTTTTTTGCATTGTTTTCATTTTATAAAAACGAAAAAATGTCTCTTCAAGGAAAAATCACCCTAAAACTGTATTATATTTTTCAAAATTATAAATTAAATAACACTTTAGTTTTAGACAGTTCATAAAACATAAACTAAAATTTTGTCTTTTCTTTATAAAAATGCAGTATAAAATCTAAGAAGAAAAGAAAGAAATCAAGTTGGTACATAAATACCTGTTACATATGAATTGCATATGAATTGCAATGATCATCACTTGCAAGTACATCAGAATTACACTGAATAATTGGATGTTTTTTTTTTTTGTTTTTTTTAACATTGTTAAAAGTGAAGGACCATCTGTTGCCTGAAAGCAGGTTCTCTTGAGAAGCTTCTCTCAACATCTACAGATGTGACTGAGGCATACTTGAAGAAAACAGATTCACTTTTGAATAGTTCTTGATTTCAAATGCTTCTGCTTCTCCAGTTAAGAAATCAGAATTTTTTTCAAAGTCTTGAATCCAGCGTTTTTATCTAGAACATAGTTTAACGTTGTAACAATAGAGTATCCAGTTTACCCTTGGCCTTTTTTTTTTTAGTACTTTGCTTGCTTCATCGATGCAACCAATTGCATCAACAAGTTCCATACCTTGTTTTTCTAAGCACTTAATAATGAAAGATAAAATGCTGAAATTTGACTATATATATATATATATATATATGTCAAATTTCCTTCTATTTTTCTCTTGAGATGACGCTCCTTGTGCAATTTGATTAGATGCTGCATCCTCTGGTTCAAAGTCACTTACTACAGGCTTCACATCCTCAAAATTATCACTGTAATAAATGCAAGCATTTGGTCATGTTCCCCAATGTGTTATCACAGACTTTTGTGGTAGAGTTAAACTAGGAGCTTGTGTTTTAAAAGCTTTTATACAGTAAAGGGATTTTACAAAAATATTTTGACATTTGAAACAAGTCTGTCTATATCTGGATAATTTGCCCAAATTTCCTGAGCAGTCCTATGTAATGCATGGGCAAGGCAAGTGACATGTACCAGCTTTGGATAAAAGCCTTTAATTGCTTTCCCAGCTTTTACTACACATATGTGGTGAAGCATCTGTTAAACTGTGAAGAACGGTGTTGTGTTCCACTCCGTTTGGCCACAAAAGATTTAGAGATAATTTACCAAATAGCTGAGAGATAGTTGAATGGTTAACTTTTTCAAGTACCTCCAAATTCAATAAAATATTTTACTAGGACAATCTGGCTCAGGTGTCCCTCTCATGATGTTGGCAACAGCATGTCGGTGGCGCAGTGGTCTAAGGCGCTGGCCTCTGATCATTCGTCCGTAAGGGGTCCGGGTTCGAATCCCGGTCAGGCATGGATGTTGTGTTTGTCTTATGGCACTGGCTCTCTCCCTTCCCTGGAACCAGTGGCCCTAAATTAGGGACGGGCGACTGCTTATAGCCCATTGAGTTGCTCACGGTGGTCGTTAAACCTCCAATCAAAAAAAAAAAAAAAACAGCATGTCTGTCAACATCATTTGTTTTGTCAATTGAGACAAACAATTTCTTTTCTTTTATATGGTATCTTATTTTGTCCATTGTTTTGTCATAGCACTCCTGCAGATAATTTTTTCAAACTGTAGATTCGTCGGACGTGCCCAGTGTGTTTCTCTAGAAAATGTCAAAATTTTGGATTATTCAGCTTTTGGAATAGTATATTTACTGATACTAGAACGTCACACATCACTTTATGAAATGGTGACTTCTTCGAGGGTGTTGATAAGCTGCATCGTGCAAACAAAACTTGAGATGCCTGTGACTTTTTCTTTTCCACTACAAGACCTCTTATATGTTTGTGTCTTCCAATATAGTGTTATTTTTTCAGGTAGAACCATTTAATGGTGGTTTTAACTGTTGTAACTTTTTACAGTTATATTTCCTTTGAGTGAAAAGCAATTTCTCAGTTGGAAGTTATTAATTTTCACTGCGAATATATATCTCGGTAATCGAATGTAATTCAAGGAAAAATCTTTCACGTACCTCTCGGTTGTAGGTGTTTGATGTTCAAATCTTCGCACGGTTGTTCTTATCAGGTTCTTGAATGTAGGTTTTTTAGAAGTTAGTCCGCACATTTTCTTGAGTAGGATATACGTTTTTCCTAGTTGTAAATGCATTTATGGCACCTCTATTCATAGTGATTGTGGAATAACTTTTTTACGGGTCTTATAGAGATTATTTTTCATGAAAGTTGGTTGTCAAATTTTCGAACTAAAGCCTAGTTCGTCATCAGGACTATGTCACTGGTCCTGATGACGAACTAGGCTTTCGAACTAGGCTTTAGTTCGAAAAGCCTAGTTCGTCATCAGGACCAGTGACATCAGGACCAGTGTGTTTTCGAACTAGGCTTTAGTTCGAAAATTTGACAACCAACTTTCATGAAAAATAATCTCTATAAGACCCGTAAAAAGTTATTCCACAATATACTTTTTTAGTTGAACTATGGGAGGCACATGATGAGAAAGGAGATGTGAAAAATTACGTCAGAAAACTTGAAAAAACGGAAAATGAATCATTCGAAAAATATATTCGCATGAGGAAATGCAATCACCAAAAAAAAAAGAAAAAAAAAAGACTTCCTGGATGCATTGTCCGATGCATTTCGGTAGATCTGTCTGCCATCTTCTGGGACCTCTGGTCGTCCGTTCTCTGTGCACTCTACATTGAATATGCCACATGGTCAGTTTGGGAATCTTTGTGTGTTATACGTCATCGGATGTGTTGCGTTGCCACTCCTGTGATTTGAAGACTCGGGAATTTTTTTTATATCTGCGTGTTTGCATTGTTTCTGTCCAGTTTGCCTTCCCATTTTTTGTTGTTCCCTTCTTCTATCAGTATCTTCCGTGGAAATGGCATTTCTACTACACTAATGTTGCAGTTTTTTTTTTTTTTCAATTACGATTGCTTCGGCGAAGCGGATGGTCTTTTCAGTTGGTTGTTTGTAGACAATTTTCGATGTTTTCAAATTCTGGCATTGTGTTATTTTTTATGCAATAGTACAAGTGCTGTTTTTTTTTCCTTTTTTCCCTAGTTCTTCATATGTTGTGTCAGTCTTGTTTTTAATTTGTTTCTTGTGCTTCCTATGCACTTCACTCTATTGATGTTGTTGGTTGGCTTAATTGGAATGCTATATATACTCCTGCACTGTCCAATAGTTTTTCTTCTCTGTTATTGATTATTATATTCTTGTAGTTTTTTACTGAAATTCCAATATCTAGATGATGTTTTTTGCATTCCTTTTTTATTACATTTGTAACCTGTTTTATGTATTGAAATTTGCCACAATATTTTATATTTTGTTTGTTTTTTATTTTAGGATGTTTAAATTACTTTTTTGACATCTGAGGTGGTATATCCAAATTTTTTGGCTGTTGTTATTATCCATTGAAGTTCTTTCTCCTTGAAAAAGTTACTGCTGGAATGTCTGAAGGCTCTATGTCCTAAACTTCTGATTGCCAATATTTTATATGCCTTTGGATGGTATGAGTTTGCAGGTATAAGTATTGGCACATAGATAGGTGGTCGACTCAAGAAAATGTGCGGACTAACTTCTAAAAAATCCTACACTCAGGAACCTGATGAGAACAACCATGCAAAGATTTGAACATCGACCACCTACAACCGAGAGGTACGTGAAAGATTTTTCCTTGAATCACATTCGATTACCGAGATATATATTTGCAGTGAAAATTAATAACTTCCAACTGAGAAATTGCTTTTCACTCAAAGGAAATATAACATGTAAAAAGTTACAACAGTTAAAAACCACCATTAAATGGTTCTACCTGAAAAGACAACGTATGAAAAACATGTTTTTAAATCTTGATACATCGAGAAATATGTGCACAATATATTGTGTGACAGTAAATCTCTTCTCTGCTGCAACTTTAGCTTATCACTCTTTGCAAAAAGAATTACTTCATCTGTAGAAAAAATATGTTCTCCAAATTTCATAACTATATTTTGCAAATCGTAAGATTTGGCAGATTTGCACTTAGTCGTCTTTTAGGATAAATAACTGCTATTTCCCTTTCCAAATTAAAAGTGCGCCGGTGGCACAATGGTCTAAGCACTGGCTTATGACCATTCATCTGAGAAGGGTCCGGGTTCGAATCCCGGTGAGGCATGAATGTTGTGTTTGTCTTACGGTACTCTCTCCCTTCCCTGGAACCAGTTGCCCTAAATTAGGGATGGGTGACTGCTTGTAGCCCACTGAGTGGCTCGTGGTGGTCATTAAACTTTCAAACAAACAAAAAAGTTATTCTCCAATACTTTCCAAAAATTTGAAGTTAAAGAAATAATGGACCTATTAACATATATATATCACAACAACTTCTTTCAATTTAACAGTAGAATATTCAGACAGAAGTTCGGAACACCAATGGGCTCCCCACTATCTTCTTTATTTGCAGAGGTCATATTACAGAAAATAGAAGAAGTCCTTAACAAATATAAAGACAAAGTGCTTTTCTACGGAAGATACTTCGACAACACACTACTCTTTCGGAATGCCAGTTCTTTAGAATTAGAAAAGCTGAAAAAAGATTTCTGTGAAAAATATCCAAGTATCAACTTTACAATGGAATCAGAAAGTGAAAATACGATTAATTTCTTAGATATTACAATAATAAAAGCTCAAACACCCTGCAAATACCATGTGTATAGAAAACCCACCTACATGCCAATATTTATACCTGCAAACTCATACCATCCAAAGGCATATAAAATATCGCCAATCAGAAGTTTAGTGCATTCACACATTCCAGCAATAACTTTTTCAAGGGAAAAAAAAACTTCAATGGATAATAACAACAGCCAAAAAATTTGGATATACCACCTCAGATGTCAAAAAAGTAATTTATATGTATAAACATCCTAAAAATAAAACCAAACAAAATATAAAATATTGTGGTAAATTTCAATACATAAAACAGGTTGCAAATGTAATCAAAAAGGAATGCAAAAAACAACATCTAGATATTGAAATTTCAGTAAAAGACTACAAGAATATAATAATCAATAACAGAAAAAAAACTATTGGACACTGCAGGAGTATATAGCATTCCAATTAAGCCAACCAACAACAACAATAGAGTGAAATACATAAAAAGCACAAGAAACAAATTAAAAACAAGATTGACACAACATATGAAGAACTAGGGGAAAAAGGAGGGGAAACAGCACTTGTACTATATTGCATAAAAAATAACACAATGCCAGAATTTGAAAATATCGAAATTATCTGCAAACAACCAACTGAAAAGACCATCCGTTTCGCCGAAGCAATCGTAATTGAAAAAACCAAAAAAAAAAAAAAAACTGCAACATTAGTAGTGGAGTAGAAGTGCCAATTCCATGGAAGATACTGATAGAAGAAGAGAACAAAAAATGAAAAGGCAAACAGAAAGAAACAATGCAAACATGCAGACATAAAAAAAAATTCAGAGTCTTCAAATCACAGGATTGGCAATGCAACACATCCGATGATGTGTAACACACAAAGATTCCCAAACTGAGCATGTCGCATATTCAACGTAAACTGCAGAGAGAATGGATGACCAGAGGTCCCAGAAGATGGCAGACAGATCCGCCAAAATGCATCGGACAATACATCCAAGAAGTCTGACGAAGTTTTTTGGTGATTGCAATTCCTCATGCGAATATTTTTACGAGTGATTCATTTTTCCGTTTTTCAAGTTTTCCAACGTAATTTTCACATCTCCTTTGTCTTCATGTGCCTCCCGTAGTTCAACTAAAAAGGTATATCCTACTCAAGAAAACATGCAGACTAACTTAAAAAAAAGCCTGCACCCAAGAACCTGATGAGAACAACAGTGCAAAGATTTGAACATCGACCACCTACAACCGAGAGGTACGTGAAAGATTTTTCCTTGAATCACATTCGATTACCACGATATATATTTGCAGTGAATATTAGTAACTTCCAACTGAAAAATTGCTTTTCACTCAAAGGAAATATAACATGTAAAAAGTTACAACAGTTAAAACCACCATTAAATGGTTCTACCTGAAAAAATAACATTTGGAAAACATGTTTTTTTAAATCTTGATACATCGAGAAATATGTGCGTATTATAAAAAAAGCTATATTTCCTCTCCAGTTCTCAGGTGTTCGGGAGAAAGATTGCACCTTAAAATCTAGTAAGAACCAGCTACCATAACCTATTTTGCCAGGTAGTACATAAAGGGTTGGGAATGTCGGCAACAGTACAAGATAAGAAGCTTTGAATTTGAATTCTTTTGTTCACTACCTTCTCCCCACAATCTCTTTCAAAAGTGGACAATGGTGATTCTCTTTCCCCAAAACTAGATAGCACTATAAACAGTCTCTTGAGCAACATTGCCAGAATGAGCTACTTTTGAAGGGTTTTTTTGCTTAGGTCATCTGATAATCCTGGTTTTGCGTGTTGCAATTTGAAAGCATAATCTTTATGAAAGTTTAATTTTTTATTAAAAATTGACAGACAATGCTATAAAATGATATAAAACAAAAAAGTCTCCAAACCTCAAAAAATGCCCTAAAAACTAAAAAATGCCTAAGAGAGAAAAAAGGCCCAAAAAATGCAAATGTCATCAAAGTCTGGGCAGTGGTGATCAGCAAGAAAACCAACATCTAAGTTGTTTAAATTCATACCCCTCTGGAAACTACCACTGGCTATTGTAGGTGACAGTTATCTATAACTGTATTGAGGGCAGGGGAAGCACAATTGTAGTATAACTGGTGAATGGTCACAAACATACCGTGTAGTTTGCTTTTCAACTGATTTGTATGCTTTCCTTTGCTCATTATTGCATTATTAGCCATGTGATGCTTAGTGAGTTACGATAAATGTGTTAAGCAGAAAAAGCAGACAGTTCCCAAGTTCTAGTCCCTAAGTAATGAGGTAGTTTTCTTACTTTCCATTTACATCACAGCTGCAACCCTCATTAAGATGGGGGTGCAGCTATGGATCATAACTGTTACCAACCCTTGTGAATGTCAGTCACCAATAGGCAATTAGATTTTTCTCATCAGTGTGCAAATTTTGAAATGTAGTCGGCCAAAAGTTGGTGAGTGAAATGTTTCTTTTACTGCTATAGCACTTTATAGAGAATGGGGATATTTATGAAATCGTATTTTTCTCTCTGTGTGCAGGCATGAATAAAAATGCCATGGAATCGGTTGAATCATCATCCCACAAATGTGCCAAGGTATTTTTAGAGCTACACTAAACTATGGATTTACATTAAAGAACATTGGGGATTGGTGTTAGTCACCAATTTTAGATACTATAGCTTCCAGCATTCTTTTAACTACAGCTTTTGATCCAATCAAGGTCAGGGGTAAAGTCAATTAGCCAATCACCCAGAGCAAGCCTTTTCCAGACAGGTAATGAACAGTTAGGTAGATTTTACTTTGCTTTGTTAAATTTTTCCGAGTTACTTACATTTTTGTGTCTCCAATGTCCATTTTGTAGTTAGCTAAGTAGGCTACTATAGTAATGATTTTGCCAGTTCTTTCATTCCTCTACATTGAAACTGGAATTCCTTCCCTTATCTAAGTGTATTTTCCCTGAGAATTATAACCTCAGCTAGATTAAATTGGGAGCTAATAAACTATATATTAGCAGCTCCATACTTTAAAACTGGGATACAAAAAGCAATTATGAAACTGTGTGCTATCTTTTCCAAATTTTTGAATGTATGTGTAATTAGCAAAAGCATCTTATACAATGAACAACCTTCTTTAAAAGTGTTTAATTACAGTGATGAGCCAGAAGTACCACCAAGACATGTATATGCAGGGCTGGAAAAATAGCTGAAAAGTTACATGCACAGCTGGGCATGTGCAGAAATTATTTACCTGCCCATGCAGTAAAGCTGGATGCCCAGGATTATTATCTTTTAAGATAACAAATCAGAACCCTAATTTTTTTTTAAGTTAAAAAATATGAACTTTTTTAGATGTTTTGCATTTTCATTTTAAGGGTCTGTATTCAAAATGTTCAATACACAAAAGTGTATATCTCAAGTTTTAAGATGATGATGATGATGAAATTGGTATTTCAAAAATTAAATGATTCTGCCATTAATATTCACAAAAACCTCTTGAGAAATATAAAATATCAACTTAGTTAGTCCTTAAAGTAATATGATGTGTGAAGCAAACATCAAAAGCTCTTAAAGTGAAGCATATCTTAGAACAATTTGAAACAAATATGCCTCTGCTTATGAATTTATATTTATGTACATCACATGCTTAGTATCTCCGATGTTCATTTCATGCGACCTTCAACGAAAGGTATGTTTGTCTTTTTATGTTTTTTGAAAGCTCATAGCTTTAAAATAGTGGTATGTTTTTTAGTAATTGGAAATTGAAAAAATGGGGGAGGTTTTTATTATAAGTTTGTATATATATCTTGAAAACATGAAAGAAATTGGGGAAAAGATTATAAGATTATTTAACTTTTTAAGCTAGTTTTTTAAAGTTAGTGATGTCTGGTTGTGAATGTAAGTGGTTTTATTAGTAATAGGAGGTAATTAGCGTATTTGTGAATTTTTAACATGGTTTTTGATACTACTTGCCTTTGCGCTTCACTCAAAAAAGGTCCTGTAAAAGAATGTTGGAGATACTACATGTAAAATATATGTAAATATAAAGTCACAAGCAGAGGTAGGTTTGTTTGAAATTGTACTATATGCTTGACTTTAAGAGCTTTGTAAAGATTCTGCCATGCTCCTTTTGTTAAAGTTTTTGTCCTTTGTCACTAAACACCTTTGGCTAGTTCCATCAGAGGTATGCATCCCATTGCTCACTTAACAACATTTGGAGCAAAACAACATATGGTTCCAATTTCTGGATCTATAGTGATATAATTAAAGAAATGATATTCTTCTGTCCTTGACGGTCCATAACAGTAATACAACTTCTGGTGATTAGCTGTGAAATGAAACACAACATGTGACTGTCTTTTTTATTGTAGTAGGAAGTTCTATTCCAGACTTTTTTATTTTAAAATTTAGTTGTCTGGACTGGGCAACTAGATTTATTTTGTATCTGCCCAGGCCAATAATTTACATCTTCCGGACACCTCAGGCGTGATATTTTTCAAGCTCTGATATGTGTAAAATGATGTATGTATCATAGATGTCATCGCTCTTTCCACGTTTAATAAGTGAGTTACGGAAAAATTCTCGTATAAAAAAAATTCTCATCATGATGTATATATGCATGTATTTACGTATCCATGATAAATAGGCTACTTAGTTAAATAATAAAAATTTAAAATGTGCATGAATAATGATTTCTTAGTAATAGTAATATTCTTTTGTAGGGGAAAATAGCAGCATGTGGTTGCTTATTTTTCTGGTCCTCTAATCAGGACAGTTATTTCATGGTTATTATATGCCAAAAAAGTGAATAACTAACCAAATCAGAGCTAAAACTGTGAACTCTTCATTTTAGAAGAAAATACTGAAAAAATCACTCATTCTGTGATAAGTAGATAAATGCAGTTAAAGTGCACAGTAATTTAGTGTGAAGGTACATATGTTCTGCAAATTTGTCTCCTTCAACTTATTAAATTTATATATATATATATATAGATATAGCTCTAAATGATATCTTTTCTTTTCAGGACCCTATTGATCCAGCATTTGTTCGTGACTTAGAGCGCTTAGCTCTTGTGGATCTTGGTAACTCTTCAGGAATTAAGTGCTTAAATGAAGCAATTCATTTTGCTGATCAGTTACTAGAGGTTGATACTACAGGTGTTACTCCTATGATTAATGCAGTCTATACCAGGTGAATGATATGCTAATAATTAAAGATACTTAAACTTTACTAAGACACCGTATTTTGAAATGTGAAAGTGATCAGTACCTGCTATATCCTACACATGATGCTATCTTTGTGGTTTGCTCATTAGATGTTATGTAGAAAGTTTGTTTTTAATACTTTCTTTATGATGATAGCAGTGTTCGAATTACCCTGGTGGTCCGTTGGCCATAGGCTAGTAAAAATTCCATCTGACCCCTGACCCCTAGTTGGCCAGCAAGTTGTTTTTTTTTAAGTTTGTTTTAAAATTTATTAGTTTATAAAGAACTGAATCAGGTTTCAAAATATATAGGCTTCCCTAGAGTAGCAGAATGTAGATGTACACTGTACTTGGATAGTTTCCAAATTATTAGTAGATTTTGCAGATAGTTTTTGCTTGTAGATTAAAAAAAAAGCGTTATTTACAGCAATTATAACACTTACTCAAGGCTTTACTCAGATTAATATACTTAATTGTTACATTTAATTAGTTCTTCAAACACATTTCGGTGTTGAACTTCATTACGTGGTTATGAGATTTATTGTATATATCTTTCAACTATACAGTTGTGATATTTTGTACTGTTTCTCACGTTGTATGAATATCAAAGTGCTTGTGGGAAACTTAATCATCTTTGTCTGACGTTGAATTATCATAGTTGAATGCCACTGAATATAAAAAAATTAAGGTAATATATTATATATATAAAAGCTGTAACTCACATTTTCATTTTCCTGGAACACTTCGGGATATTGCACATTTTACTTGTCAGAAGCATAAATTTGCTTTGAAGTCTTCTGTTAGGATTTCTAGCACTCACTTCGTGAAGATTTTGGTAAGTTGATAAAGGTGGGTAACCACTCCTCTTAATGAATCGTGATTCTAATCAATAAAATAATTCAATATAAAATGAAATCAAAAATAATAAAATAGCGAGCGGTCAAACCTTCAAGTTGAAGGGAAATCGATCTGATAAAATATTCAGTCTTGATGACAGCTTAGACTTCGTTTCCCCGCTGCACTAATATTCCCAAACTAGTCTCGACTATCATTTTCATAGTCTTCATCTGTGGGTTAAATGATGTGTTTCTTATCCTGCAAGTTGTTCAGCGGCCTAGTATCTCACAATCTGCAATATGATTCAATAATTCCACGTCGGTAGAACTTTTTGCGCATTCAAATTCTGGTTTTACTGCGCATTTTTACGTCATGTACATGTTACTTCTTGATTGGGTATGTCCAAATTCGTTCCCGATTTTAAACTGTCAGGTGTTGCCATCTTCCGTATATCAGTCTACTCAGTAGTTGTCTTGATTTTAAATCATTTATTTTGGCTGTTTTTTTGTTCTTTTTTCTTTTCTTACTCACTGAGATATCTTCATGCGTATGGTAGATCGACTGGGTCATTGTAATTACAGTTCTTATCTCTTGTTTTTCAATCATAACTGCCTCTGATGTTAAAATTTGGACTTTCGTTTTATGCGATGTTATTAATTTGGCTTCCGGCCAATCTGGGAATTGTTTCATTATCAATACAATGTTGAACTAATGATGTTTTAATTTCCTTTTTTCTTCCAGTTGAATATGTGTTCTCCCAGTCTTGTCTTAAATCTTCTTTTGGTACTTCCTATGTATATTTTATTTGTTTTATCTATTTTCTCTGCACTTGAAATATTTCTTGTTGAAATGAAGTATACATCTGCTTTTTCCAAAATTGATCCTTTTTCGTTGCCTGTTAGCAAAATGGTCTCGTTATCTATAACAGTCTCCACTAGTAATTAGTTTTCTTTCACGCATTCCTTTTTAAAAATATTTTCAAGTAGCGGAATGAATGTCAATTTACCTCCAAATTTTCTTTCCGTTTTAGGTTTTACATTGGTGTTATTTAGAGACATTTTAGTATTTTTAAGTATTTCTTCAATTATCTTTTTCCTGTATCCAAATTTCTTTGCGGTTTTGATTATCCAATTAATTTCTTAAATCTCGTTTGTTCTATTGCTTGAGTGAGTTAAAGCTCTTCTTACATAAAATTTCAGTGCTGACCGTTTGTATTTCCATGGGTGGCTGGAATTTATTGGAATAATTGCCAGTATAATAAATGTTGGTTTTCGATAAACTGCATATTCAATCTTACTGTTGTTTCTCAATAAAGACATATCTAAAAACTGTAGTTGTCTATTTATTTCTCTTTCAATTGTAACCTGTATTGAGGGATAGAAGCTATTGTATTTTTGTATGAACTTTTCTAGGTCACTTTCAGAATGCTGCCAGAAGATGAGAATATCATCGACATATCTTATATATATTAATGGTTTATTTTCGTTGAGTGGTTTGATTAAGTTATTTTCAATGTCTTGTAATATGATTTCAGCCAGAAGACAGGAAATTGGAGACCCCATTGGTACACCTTGTTTTTGTCTATAGAATTTTTTATCATATGTGAAGTAGTTATTGTCAATACTGAATTTTACAGCTTGGATAATGCCAATTCTTTCAGAATCCAGGACTTCATGATCTTTTAATCTTTGGTCTAGAAGTTCAATGGATTCATTAATATGTGCATTTGGGTATAGAGATACTACATCTAGACTAATCATAATAAATTCCTTTGATTTAACCTTTTAAGCTTTTCAATAACTTCAATTGAATTGTTGATATTATATTCATGTTGATTAAAATATTGTTTTAAGTACTTAAACAACTCTTTTTCAAGGTGAATAGTTGGAGAGATAGTTTCCAACAGGTTAACAAAGATCCAACAAATAACATTATAAGAAAGATGGCTAACATAAAAAACCACAGCAATGTACCATACAACATAAGAAATAAAGCTATTCCACCACTTGAAGCATCTATTCCATGTATTTTTAGCAAAATCAAGATGCATAAAGAAGAAGAACCCTTACGCACAATTGTGAATAAAACTATCGCTCCAACTATTCACCTTGAAAAAGAGTTGTTTAAGTGCTTAAAACAATATTTTAATCAACACGAATATAATATCAACAATTCAATTGAAGGTATTGAAAAGCTTAAAAAGGTTAAATTGACGGAATTTATTATAATTAATCTAGACATAGTATATCTATACCCAAATACACATATTAATGAATCAATTGAACTTCTAGACCAAAGATTAAAAGATCATGAAGTCCTGGATTCTGAAAGAATTGGCATTATTCAAGCTGTAAAATTCATTACTGACAATAACTACTTCACATACGATAAACAAATCTATAGACAAAAACAAGGTGTACTAATGGGGTCCCCAATTTCCAGTCTTCTGGCTGAAATCGTATTACAAGACATTGAAAATAACTTAATCAAACCACTCAACGAAAATAAACCATTAATATATATAAGATATGTCAATGATATTCTCATCTTCTGGCAGCACCTAGAAAAGTTCATACAAAAATACAATAGCTTCTATCCTTCAATACAGGTTACAATTGAAAGAGAAATAAATAAACAACTACAGTTTTTAGATATGTCTTTATTGAGAAACAACAGTAAGATTGAATTATGCAGTTTATCGAAAACCAACATTTATTATACTGGCAATTATTCCGATAAATTCCAGCCACCCATGGAAAATACAAACGGTCAGCACTGCAATTTTATGTAAGAAGAGCTTTAACTCACTCAAGCAATAGAACAAACGAGATTTAAGAAATTAATTGGATAATCAAAACTGCAAAGAAATTTGGATATAGAAAAAAGACAATTGCAGAAATACTTAAAAATACTAAAATGTCTTTAAATAACACCAATGTAAAACCTAAAATGGAAAGAAAATTTGGAGGTTAAATTTCCATTCATTCCGCTGCTTGCGAATTTTTTAAAAAAGGAATGCGCGAAATGAAACTTATTACTAGTGGAGACTGTTATAGATAACGAGACCATTTTGCCAACAGGCAGCGAAAGAAGATCAATTTTGGAAAAAGCAGGTGTATACTGCATTCCAACAAGAAATATTTCAAGTGCAGAGAAAATAGATAAAACGAATAAAATATACATAGGAAGTACCAAAAGAAGATTTAAGACAAGACTGGAAGAACACATATTCAACTGGAAGAAAAAGTAAAATAAAACATCATTAGTTCAACATTGTATTGATAATGAAACAATCCCAGATTGGCCAGAAGACAAATTAATAACATCACATAAAATGAAAGCCCAAATTTTAACATCAGAGGCAGTTATGATTGAAAAACAAGAGCTAAGAACTGTAATTACAACGACCCAGTCAATTTACCACACGCATGGAGATACTTTATTGAGCAAGAAAAGAAAAAAGAACAAAATAAACAGCCAAAATAAATGATTTAAAATCAATACAACTACTGAGTCACCTGACAGTTCAAAATCGGGAACAAATTTGAATGTATCCAATCAAGAAGTAACATGTACATGACGTAAAAATGCACAGTAAAACCAGGATTTGAATGTGCAAAAGGTTCTGCCGATGTGGAACTGTTGAATCATATTGCAGATTGTGAGATACTAGGCTGCTGAACAACTTGCATAAGAAACACGTTGTTTAACCCACAGATGAAGACTACAAAAATGATAGTTTAAACTAGTTTGGGAATATTAGCGCAGCAGGAAACGAAGTATAAGCTGTTATCAAGACTGAATATTTAATCAGGTCGATTTCCCTACAACTTGAAGGCTTCACTGATCACTATTTTATTATTTTTGATGTCATTTTATATTGAATTATTTTATTGATTAGAACCACGATTCATTAAGAGGAGTGGTTACCTACCTTTTTCAACTTACGAAGAGGAATATCTTCACGAAGTACTAGATGTATAAATGGCAAGATGAGTGAGGTGATTGAGGAAATTAATAAGTATAGACTGGATGTGCTGTGTGTAAGTGAAACCAAAAAGAAGGAAATTGGGGTAGAAGAAGTAAATGGCACTGTGAGTGTGTGGTCTGGAGTATTGGATAATATGAGAGGACAGGCTGGTGTAGGTGTGATTTTAAGTGAAAAGATGAAGAACAATTTGGTTCACTATAGTTGCATAAGTGAGAAAATTCTCTGGATTCGTTTGAAAGTGAAACTTCAGAGAATTGTAATTGTTGTAGTGTATGCTCCTTGTGACTCGGAATCTTCTGATAAGAAAGAAGATTTCTGGAATGAGCTAAAAGCTGTTTTGAGTCAGTTTGGTGCTAAAGAAAAAGTTATAATAGCAGGAGATTTCAATGCTAGAGTAGGTGTGCAGAATGCAATTTCTGACAATGTTCTGGGTAAGTTTAATTATCGTTGTGTGAATGATAATGGTGAAAGATTAATTGAACTCTGCATTGAAAATGGTTTGTGTGTATCTAATACATTTTTCAACCACAAGTATATCCACACATATACTTGGGGAAATCGTACTCTTGGTCAAAAGAGTGTGATAGATTTTGTTGTCTACGATCAGCGTTTGAAACACTTAGTTGTTGACACCTATGTGATTAGAGGTGCAGATGTTGGTTCTGATCATTACTTGGTAGTGTCACGAGTGAAACTTAATGTTGGTTGGAGGAAAAGGAATAGGAAGAGACCCAGGATAGGAAGAATAAAGGTTGATAGGCTCCTTGAAGATCATAAGCAGTATTCTGACTTACTCAGAGAACGACTGAAGGATCTGAAGTCTGGTGAGAGGGATGTAGAAAAGAAGTGGGAATGTTTTAAGAACTGTGTTGTCACTGCTGCTAAAGAGGTCTGTGGCACCACAATAGTGGGTAACAATAGAGGTGATGCTTGGTGGAATAGTGAGATTGAATAGGCAGTAAAGAGAAAGAAGGAAGCCTACTGTATTTGGAGATGTTGCAAGGTAGAGTCTCTGTGGATGAATATCGCTGTAAGAAGCGTGAAGCTGCTAAGCTTGTTCGCCACAGTAAGGCAAAAAATAGAAAGGATAAAGTGGAAAGGCATGAACTGGCTTTTGCAAAAGATAGAAAGTCATTCTGGAAGTACAAGAGACTCAGGAAAAATAGGGGAAACAAAGTTGTAAGTTGTGTGAAGAATGAGATTGGGGAAATGATATGGGAGCCCAATGAATTAAGTGACAGATGGGGTGAACACTTCTGTGAGTTATTAGATCAGGAAAGCAAAGATGGTTCTGAGACAGACACAGATGATGTCACAATGAGGGATGGAAGCACAGGAGGGATCTCAAGAGAAGAAGTGTGTAAAGCTCTAAAATCTCTTCAGAATGGTAAGGCTCCAGGAGTTGATGGCATAACTGCAGAGATGTTGAAATATGGTGGTGACTCTATAATTGACTGGTTAACTGAAATTTGCCAGTTGTGCTGGGAGTTAGGAATGGTCTCTCAGGATTGGAAAGATGCTATTGTTGTTCCCTTGTATAAGGGAAAAGGTGATCAGACTGAATGCAAGAACTATCGTGGTATTAGCCTACTGAGTGTGCCAAGGAAAGTGTTTGGTAAGGTTGTTATTAAAAAATTACGGGGTCTTACATCATTGAAAGTCTTGGATGTTCAGAGTGGTTTTATGCCTGGTAAAGGCTGCACTAACCAGATTTTTGCATTATGCACAATGATTGAAAAGTATCTGGCTGTTGGGAAGAAAGTTTTTACTGCCTTCTTAGATTTAGAGAAAGCTTACGACCGAGTGAATAGGACACTTTTGTGGAAGGTATTGAATGAATATGGTGTTACTGGGAATCTACTTAATATTGTAAAAGCCATGTATGCTGGTAGTAGAGCTTGTGTACAAGTGAATGGTGTTTTATCAAAATGGTTTTCCATTGGTGCAGGAGTTAGACAAGATTGTGTAATGTCACCATGGCTGTTTAATATATTTATGGACGCATGCATGTGTGATGCCAAAATAGATAATAGTGGTTTATGTCTTGGTGATATCCGTGTGTGCAGATTGCTGTATGCTGATGACACTGTCCTGTTGGCAGAGAGCAAAAGTGACTTGCAGAGTATGTTGACTCGGATGCACAAAATTTGCATAAAATTCAAACTGAGTATAAATAAGAGAAAAACGAAAGTTATGGTGTTTGAGAGAGGAATGGGTAGCACTGAATGTAATTTAAGTATAAATGGCACTGTGATTGACCAGGTGAGTGAGTTTGTGTATTTTGGAAGCACGTTTGACAGAGAGAACAAGTTGGATGGTGAAATTAGTAGGCAAGTGAATTCTTCATTGAAAGTCATAGCTGCTCTGGAAGGTTTTCACAGGAATGATGGGTTCTCTAGAGAGTCCCGCATGGCTGTGTGTGAAACTGTAATTATTCCTACTCTGATGTATGGCAGTGAAACCTGGGTACTGCAGAAGAAACATAGGAGTCGTTTGTGTGCTGGAGAAATGCGTTACTTACGTGGGGTTTGTGGCAAGACACGATCTGATTGTGTGAGGAATGAAGATGTATTGCAGTTGTGTGATGTGAAGCAAAATGTTGTTAGCAAGGTGGAGACCAATATGCTTCGGTGGTTTGGCCATGTTGAAAGAATGAGTGATGAAATGCTTACTAAGAAAATCTTTTCAGCCCAAGTGACAGGAAGGAAAGACAGAGGAAGGCCAAGGAAGACATGGGTGGATCAGATTCAGGAGTGTCTGCATGAGAAAAAGATTATGAGTGTGAAGTATAAAAGATCTTGTGTATGGCGTGTAATGGATATCAGTGAAGTACGAGGTGCATGTCAAGATCGCTGTAAATGAAGAAGTTTGAAACGACAACAATAAGTAAAAATATCTGGAAGTTTGTATTTCTTTTTGGAGCTAACCTCTGAATCTCAGAAAACGGCTTAGTGATATATGATGACAAGTAAAATGTGCAATATCCCGAAGTATTCCCAGAAAATGAAAATGTGAGTTACAGCTTTTATCTATATAATAGTTTACCTTAATTTTTTTAATATTCAGTGGCATTCAACTATGATAATTCAATAATGTCAGACAAAGATGATTAAGTTTCCCGCAATCACTTTGATATTCATACAACGTGAGAAACAGTACAAAATATCACAACTGTATAGTTGAAAGATATATACAATAAATACTTAATTGTGTTTTAACTTGAAGAACTTTCACTTATTTTTCACATCTTCTGAGTTCTTTTATTTTTACAGACATTTGCGGCCTCTAGATTTTATCAAGGCCTGTTCTCAGTGTATAGGAACTCTATCAAAAGTTTCGTTTACACTGAAAGAACTAAATTTTATTGCCAGGTTCCTCTTGCAGTGTCCAGTTATTAAATTACAATATTAAAATATTTTCCTTAGGTATTTTGTAAGTCTACTATTTTTGAATTAACTTGTTGAAAGTGCTACTTATAATTTTTGAAGGTTCATTAATAGAACTCTTTTTCTGGATATAAAAACTTTCCTTAAATAGTCTCTTGTTTTTATGAGGTTCATAGCCCAATATTTTAATATTTTGCCATAAAGTTCGATTTCACACACATCGCTACACATTCAGCTCTACTTATTCTCATTGAAATCTGTAATGTTCTAATAATAATTTATTGTTTTATTATTATTTTTTATATTATTCTATTGTTACCATAGTTCGTGCATTGCAGGTTTGCAGCAAGTTTCCTATTTCAAATGGCTGCGTACGCAGATATATTTTATTTTTATACAACTCTGGGCTTCGCTGTGGCAGTTTTTTGAAATAATCCACGTTTTGCTATGGAAGTTTTTGAAAAGTAATCCACGTTTCGCTATGGCAGTTTTTAAAAGATAATCAAGGTTTTACTATGGATTTTTTAAAATTTAGATATTTACTACTCAAAACCTGAATAACAAATTTGCAAACCAAGTGTTATGAAAATTTTGGACTGTAGGAAACCGAGGTCTACAACTCAGAATATTTGGATTAAGACTGTGCCATTTTTTGCACAAGTAGTGACTACGGAGTCTGGACCTTTGATAATATTTCCCAACTGGAAGTTGCCATTTATGCTCTGGCCTTGCCCATCTGTCTTTCTGTCCACATAGGAAAACAACTTCATGCTGTTCATACTGAAGCAAGGTATTCCATGAAGGTGGCTTTTGGTATGTTGCGAAGTGCTTCATAATCCAGGCATGTGATTCTTCCGCTAATTAACGGAATTCCTTGAATTCACTTTTTAGAAAAAATGGAAATCCGCTAAACTTGTCATTTGCGATCTCAAGCTTTTGATGAAAGTTTGTGATTGTTGATAAGTGGGGAAAACAAAATCGGGGTAAAAGAGAGAGGGAAATATTCGTTGGGTAGGTGGCGATATTTCAGTTGTAAGACAATCTTTCTGCTGCTGGGTAGTTGACCGGCAGCTCCGGGTTGACGCTCCTGCAAGAAAGAAAAGTTATGTTCACATGTGATTGGACATTTACATTACGAACCTTCTCTCTCACTGGCGAGTGAAAGTGTCATAGGCGTCCAGAAATGCCAACCATTGCGGATTTCCCCCCGGGAATACGGAATTACGGGTGACTAACGAAAAATTACCGAACAGATTTTTGCTGATATTAAGAAAGTTTTACGGTTTTTTTCGTTAGTCTTCCATAATTCTAAATATATATCCCAGAGGATAATTCCGTAATCCTCCGGGATTATGGATGACTAAAAAAATTAAGAAAATTCAGATTTTTGCTGTTATTTAGAATGTTTTACTGGTTTTGCAATTAATCAATGTAAAAGCCTCAAAACAAATTTCGTGGCATAGCTCCTTATTATTGTTATTTTTTTCCCTGAGGAGGAGGAATTTGTTTTGTTTGTTTGGAAGCTAAGTGGAAAGAATGCACGGTGCCGGGCCGAGATTTCGTCAGCTCGGCGTGTTTTTTTCGCCGTGGCGTGATTACACCAGCCTGAAGCTTCTGAACAAAGTTCCTGATATAGCATTTTGTTTTTCTTTCAGAGGAGGAAGAATTTGTTTTGCTTGTTTGAAAGCTAAGTGGAAAGAATGCACTAAGGATAACTTTGGAATGCAAGGCACAGGACAGGGATTACGTCACGGAAGCCTTTGAACACAATTCATGACACAGCTCTTCGTTTCTTTTCTTTCTTTCTTTTTTTTTTTTTTTTTTTTCGAGGAGGAGGAATTTGTTTTGCTTGTTTGAAAACTAAGTGGAGAGTGAAAAGAAAGCACGGTACCAGGCCGGGATTACGTCGGCCCGGCGTGCTTCTTTTCCCATGGCCCGTGATTACGTCGGACATAAGCCTCTGAACAAAGCTCATGACACAGCTCTTTGTTTCTTTTCTTTCTTTCTTTTTTTTTTTTTTTTCGGAGAGGAGGAATTTGCTTTGCTTGTTTGAAAGCTAAGTGGAAAGAATGCACTAAGGATAACCTTGGAATGCACGGCACTGGGCCGGGATCACTTCGCGGAAGTCTTTGAAGGCAATTCATGACACAGCTCTTCGTTTCTTTACTTTTTTTTTTTTTTTTTCCGAGGAGGAGGAATTTGTTTTGCTTGTTTTAAAACTGAGTGGAAAGAAACCACGGCATGCTTCTTTTACTGCGGTTCGGGATTACATCGGCCATGAGCATCTGAACAAAGTTCGTGACACAGCTCTTTGTTTCTTTTCTTTCTTTTTTTTTTTTTGTCGAGGAGGAGGAATTTGTTTTGCTTGTTTGAAAGCTAAGTGGAAAAAAACCACAGCGTCGGGCCGGGATTACGGTCGCCGGAAGCCTCTGAAGAAAGTTTGTAATGCTGCTCTTTGTTTCTTTTTATTATTATTTTTTCCAAGGAGGAGGAATGTGTTTTGCATGTTTGAAAGCTAAGTGAAAGAAAGCATGTACAGTGCCGGGCCGGGACCAGGGCCTGATTTACACACAATTGGGCCTTAGGCATAGCACAAGATGAGGCACCCCCCCCCCCCCACCTATCCACATTATTGAAATAGTAAGTACATTTGTCGCTACTAAATATTATCAATTAATTTAAAAGTTGATTTAATAAATAGGATACTGTGTGGGGAAAAATAGGAAATGATATATGCTTTTATTAAATCTTAATGGTAACAAGGAAATTCACACTTAAAAATGCAGACGGGTAAGCAACAAAACAATTGAATAGTTCAGTATTGCTATTTTCACATTTAATTTTACTTGCTTAAATACTTAGCAACTATATATGTAATAAATATATATAATAAAATTAGTGATAATAATTTTTGTGTTTATCGCATTTTTTTTTTTTTTTTTTTTTTTTTATGTGTATCTCGGAATACCTTTTGGCGTTTTCAGTTAATTGGATGCTTAGACAATCACATGCCTGGCAATCAGTGCACTATATGAAGTGCACTGATAGTGGACAGTGCTTCATATCAGTGCCATTATAATCAGTATATTGTCCTGCATATCAGCACAGAGTGCATACAAAATGTTTTTAATCTTTGTGCCATTTCTTGACTAGTAGAAATGAGTGAACTACGAACTTTTGGTGTTTACTGGACCTGTAAATCAGTGAATTTCTTTTTTTTTTCAAATTTCAACCACTGCGTAGCATTTTTCATGTTTTATTATTAGTACTATTTGCACGAGTACATGTTGCACATTCTGTTTTAAATTTGAGATATACAGCCCCAGTGAAATGATATGTTATTTTCTGCATATACTGTAAATGTGCAAGTTTTTTTTTTTTTTTTTTTTTTTTTTGCACGCACCAGTGGGCATTTTGGCAGATCAGTGATTTGGAAATTCAAGTGGTCTGCCAGGCCTGTAGAAGATTTATTTCTAATTCTAAAACTGTGAGAGTGACTGTACAAAAGTTTGATTACTCTTATTAAACAATACAGCATAGTATCTAACTTAGCATGATGTTGGTTATTCTTGTAAAACAGCTTCTCAAAGGATGTAACTTAGTTTAATATCAATTGATTGTGCAATATAACTTGAAATTCAGAACAGCGAATTTTCAAAATGTCTAATTACAGATTTTTTATAATTATAGACTTTCAAAATGATAAGCATAATAATATCAACGGTGTACTAGATAAACACCTAAGAGATTTTCCCCTGTTAGTGGAGTTCAAATAAGATAACATTAAAGTGAATGAGTAGTGTATTGTTTTGCCTGGGATTTGATTCTTTATTTTTGTAAGTTTATGTAGTTTTGAAATTTTATTTCATCCTTTTAGTTTTGTTAAATTTATATCAACTAAGAAATTTGCATATTGTGAATTTACATGATTGTTATTACATAACTAACTGAAAATCATAAAGAAGTACCGTACAATCTCCTCACTCCTTTGCATTACAGTAGCTTACAATATGTAGAAACCAAAGGTTTTGTTAATTTTAGACACAAGCAACTAACACCATTTTCCTCCCTTTTTGCCCCAAAAGAGAGAAATGTTGGATTCCTAGAAAAATGAGTTGTGTGTTAAATGCTGTAGGTTGTACAGGTTGTAAGTAAAAAAAAAATTCAGGACTGTAATCTGACTGTTCCTAAAAAAAAAAAAATCTAGGTGTCATGCCAGATTCTCTCTCTCTCTCTCATAGCATCACTCTCAAATAGATTCAGTACTTTCTTACAACTTGTAAGAGCCATTATCCCATGACTTTAAGAATGTAAGAGATAAGTGGTGGTGGGGGGTAATACTTTCAGTATTGATAAAAACAATTTAAAAAATTGAGTTAGTAACTACAAAGATAATATTACAAAGTACTTAATTTCTTACGAAATATTCAATTCATGAGGCAATCTTAAGGGTTGTCTTATGCTGTAAACATGCTTTTGATTAAAAATACATAATATCTAAAGTATTGTTTACCTGATATTGTCAAAGTATTTTGCACATTGTTGCTCTGTGAGGCACCTGCTCCCGGCCCAAGAGGTTATTTTGCTACGGGTTCTCGGTTAGTTATAAAATTTCTTTTTCGAAATAAAACAATTAGGTTATATATTTTCAGTTCTATATATTCATTCATTCTCAATCAAATGTTTTAAATTTACATTAATGAAAATATTTTAGTAGAAAGAGTTTTATACTTATCGGGTCAGGAGACATATCACACAGGGTTCGTCGTCACCATGTTACGGCGAGCGCTTTCGACACGGTCGGTGTGTCATCGTCGGGCCTTCTACATCTACACGAGGGTTTCCTTGCGTGTGTGTAGCCGCTGGAGTTGCTTCTCGGGAAAATGAAGGGAAAGTTTTGCGGTTTGTATGTGTTAGGTGATTGCTTCTCATGTGTCGCCATCTATTGGATGAGTTGGCAGGTATACTAGTCGTAAGTACAATTATTTCTTTTCTTTTTTGTGTAGCTATTTTTGAGCTATTGTTATTTATTTGTAGAAACAGGTGTATTATTTTTAGTCCTTTATTAAATAGTGTGACTTTACTTTTTGTAATGATCTTTTATTTTTCTTTCTTTCTTTTTTTTTTTTTTTTTTTTTTTTTTTGCTTCTCCGGGCAATCACGGGATAGGATTCTTAACTTCTAGATTCACTAAACATGAATGCCGGTTGCTTCGACTAGCGAATCCTGTGATGGTTAAATTCAAATTGATTGGAAACTTGAAACTTGGTCGTTCTGGGTGGTGTAGTGGTTAGCATACCTAAGCGTTTTCTGGGAGACGCGGATTCGAGTCCCGCTCCAGGACGATGAAAATTTTCAAGTTTTCGGATATTATCTGACTTACCATCCTTGTCACATTTACGCCAAAAATCGGATTGTCATCTTCAAAATTTGTATTATATGGCGTAATCCCGTATTTCTTTCATAGATTTTTTCGCTTTTTATAAGTGACTTCTAGGCTGTAGCTAGGTTGGTAGGGTCTTGTAAGTTGCATATTTTATTTTATTTTTTTGTTCAATAATAACGCTTTCAGAAACCCTTAATTCTTTTTCGTTTGTGTGGGTGGTTAGTAATTTAATATTTTCGAAATCAGGATATTGTTTATGTTTAATGCAGTGTTAGATAAGTGCAGTTTTTTTCTTCTTTTTTGTTCCAGTTCTTTATATGTTATCCACCCATCATTTATTGTAGGTACGTCGACAATATTTTTATTTTGTCTAAATTAAAACAAGAAGAACTTGAAATATTGAAGAATAAATTTACCACTTGTTACTCAGAGATTAAATTAACTTTGGAATTTGAACAAGATGAAAAAATTTCCTTCTTAGATATCGAACTAATAAAAAAAGACTTAAATTTTGAATACAGAATTTTTAGAAAACCAACCTATGTACCTATAATGATCCCATATCAATCTGAACACCCAAAAACTCATAAAGTAAATGGTATTAGGAATTGGGTAAAACGAGCCTTCACACATTCCTCAAATACAAAATACAGAGAAGAAGAAATCCAATGGATTATTAACACAACCAAACAATATGGATATGACACAAAAACAGTTAAAAAGCTGATTTTTGTCAAGTCAAAACATCCCAAAAGTTTCGTTTACACTGAAAGAACTAAAGTCAAGTCAAAACATCCCAAAAAAGAAATACAAATTTTCAGGTTCTTTCCTTTTTATTAGAGGACTAAGTGGAAAATTTTTAAGATTAATGAAGAAACACAACATTATTTTTGGTCATTCTGTTCAGAATATTGGTGACTTAATTATAAAAAAAATGTAACAATAGTATACTACAATCAGCAGGCATATATGAAATTCCTATTGTTTCACAGAGTTCTGGGGACCACAGTTCTTACATTGGCAGCACAAAAAGTAGATTAATAAAAAGATTACATCAACATATAAAGAACTGGAACTAAAAAGAAGAAAAAACTGCACTTATCCAACACTGAATTAAACATAAACAATATCCTGATTTCGAAAATATTAAATTACTAACCACCCACACAAACGAAAAAGAATTAAGGGTTTCTGAAAGTGTTATTATTGAACAAAAACAAGATAAAATATGCAACTTATAAGACCCTACCAACCTAGATATACAGCCTGGAAGTCACTTATAGAAAGCAAAAAAATCCATAAAAAAAGAAAAAAAAAAAGAACATTACAAAAAGTCACACCATTTAATAAAGGACTAAAAATAATACACCTGTTTCTACAAATAAATAACAATAGCTCAAAAATAGCTACACAAAAAAGAAAAGAAAAAATTGTACTTATGACTGATATACCTGCCAACTCATCCAATAGATGACAACACATGAGAAGCAATCGCCTAACACATACAAACCACAAAACTTTCCCTTCATTTTCCAGAGAAGCAACTCCAGGGGCTACACACACGCGAGGAAACCCTCATGTAGATGTAGAAGGCCTGACGATGACACACCGACCGTGTCGAAAGCGCTCGCCATAACGTGGTGACGACGAACCCCGTGTGAGACGTCTCCCGACCCAATAAGTATAACTCTTTCTACTAAAATCTTTTAATTAATGTAAATTTAAAACGTTTGATTGTGAGAATGAATGAATATAGAACTGAAAATATATAACCTAATTGTTTTATTTCTAAAAAAAAATTTATGACTACCAAAAACCCGTAACAAAATGACCTTTCGGGCCAGTAGCAGGTGCCTCACAGAGCAACATTGTTCAAAATACTTTGACAATATCAGGTAAACAATACTTAAGATATTATGTATACTTAATTTCTTGTTTTTGAAATACTCGTGTTTAGGGTGTATACATGGTCAGTTACAGTAGATGGATCTACTGCTGCTAAGATGCTTGTTTGGGACATAAGATACTTGCTTTGAGTTCCAGTGTTGCCACATGGCTGGCCTGTGAAATATAAATCTTGTCTTGCTACAAATAGTAACAAAGAAATTTCATTAAGCAGATTATCTGAAGAAACTTCTTTCATGGTGAAGTATGAAATGGCTTTGTCAGTGTATGAATAAATATTTGTATGAAGCCACATTGAATCTTCATGCAAATATTTGGGGGAAAAAAGTGGAATTTCTATGACCAGAAATAGCTGCATTGAATCTTGCATAGAGTTGTGTGTTCCACAAATGGTGTGTCACTTGGCACATGGGTGTATTATGGTAATAATTTAGGTGCAAGGTTGGAATCGATTCTTCCCTTACCAAAGCAGTGATTGTTAGTACTGAAAATTTCCAGTAGCAGATTTAGTTCCTCCGTAGGAAGTATGTTTGCCAAATTTCTGATAAATATGAGGTTAAATGTGTAATTTGAAATAGGTGCAAAATGCAAAAAGCTTAAATGTAAAACCAAAACCTTTCTTTGGAGTGTTATTAAAAGAAATACACAATATTTTAAGATTTTGTGTTTCAGTTAGAAGTATGACCAATAAGAAGAAAAGTTTACCTGTAGACAGTGAGCGTAAAGCCAAGCGCTTATGCTGCATGTGGACTTCTCAACATGTCTTTCCATATGGTTCTCATCCTCGATATCTCACTTAATCATCAAACCATTTCAGTATGGAAGCTTATGGATTAAAATCTTCTTTTTTTTTGGTGTCTTGGTTTCAATGCTCATCAAAGCATTTACCTAACTATTTTGCCAATCACACTAATTTTTCGTAATGAAACTGAAACCCACATTTGCAACATTATGTGGAAATGGCAAAAATGACCAGAAATAGCAAAAAGCAAAATCATTTCTACCAGACCAAGCACATTTTTATTTTCTTCATACTTTTCTAGAAATATCCTTCTCCAAAAGTGAGTGGATCCCTTTAAAATATCATTTTTATGATTATCTGTCTTGTTTTAATTCATAAAATTCTCTCAGTATTCAAAACCTCAACACCAGCATGTCCCAGAGGAGTTCTGAAGTAATAAAACAGTGCTGACATTTCATCATTCCAAACACCCATAGGTCTTTGTCATTGGTATGACAATTGGTTATTTCATACAGTAATGACAACTTTAGTGCTGTTCCATTGACAAATGATAAGATTCATATATCAGTGTTTTCTAAAATTGTACTAATCAAGAGGCCTTTCTGTTAAAGGAATGAACAGCATCATTCCCTCTTCTTAATGCTTGGTCTTGAAATGTACACATACACTGCCACTTTTGTAATATCACTATTGGTGCAAATGTGCTGTATTTTCACTGTTTCCTGTGTAGCTCTACAGTGTACATCGCCTTGGAGCAGGAATCAAATCTGCTTTCCGATTTCCATTAAAGCATGCTACCAATTACACCATCCAAGACAGTGAAGTTCCAAGCAATTGAAGCTAAGCAGATGTACCTTAGAAATCTGAGTACCATACAGATTTACACTAGTAGAAGTAATCCGATGCTTATTCATAGCGTCGACACAACCTTTTCTCACATCTAGGTACAGATGCAGTTTTCAAGTTCCCTGAAGAGGTGGCTACTTGGGAAATAAGGAGTGCCAATGGTGACATTTGTATTGCCTATAAGTGAAGAATTATTTCATTGGAGAGTTTCATATCTAAATGCCACTTTCCTGGTCAATCTTAACATTTTCTGTGAAATCTTTACCACCTTTGGTTTTTAACAGCAATAAGTTTTCCTTCACACTAGGGGTTCAAGAAAGTACTCATTGCAAATTTGTGTTGTGCTTATGTAGCAAGGAGAGAGGTGGCTAATTTTACCTAAAACCTCTGTGAAGAAATGCAGATGCAATAAGAATTTGTATATTAAATCATGTTTTAAAATATCCTTACATGTTACTTGTTCATCTGAAGAAACTGATGAAGAAGATACAGCCTTCAAAGGGTAAGAATTGACTTTCACTTGGACATGTAACTTTTACAAGCTCTATAATGAGGACCCCATCTCACTCTATCAGGTTTTACAGTGCTTTCATCATACAGTGAAGCAACTTTTTTCAGTGAATCGATTTATCTAGGCAATCTGGAATAAAAATTATAAACATGGTTTATTACTACTTCAAGTATATTCATATAGCTCTTAGAAAATGCTCTTTATTGGCCAGGTGGAGATAGTCAGCCATGCAGTTCATAACAACCACCAAGGATAAGCATCCTTCATTCCTGCTGCAACTCTTAAGTTTTTTTCCTTTCATCACTGCAGTTCCATTGGTGTAACTTATTATCCTCTCCTTCCATTGAGGAGAACCTAGGTTATCATAGAATTCGATTTCTGCAGCTTTTTGTATGACTCGGTTTTGTAAAACAATTACTTTGATGAAATGTGTCACAGGCTTTCTATTGTCAATAAATATGACAAAAAAAATCATTTTTGTTGTTGTACTTGTATGTTGTCTCATCAGTCATATGAGAGAAGAAATGAGCATTTTTTAGCTTTAATTGGCAAAGAATCAGGTATATCTTTTCCCATGTATTTAATTAAAATGCTGTATATTTTACTGTTCTGTGTTACACCAAGATCTGACTTTTTACTTATTTTTGCAACAAACTTTCAACGAAATGGAATTTGATTTTGTATTTTGCCATTGTGTATGATTTGTGAAATAACTTATTCATCTTTTTCAACATTCCCACATAAGTAATTTGCATGTTCTTTACTAAGGGCAAATCATTGTTTTTCTTTTCTTTAACAGCTGTTGTGACCAAATGTTTTGATAACTTTGAATGCTTGAGAAGAGACTTCTTTTACATTGTCTGTTAAATATTTCTACTTGCCATATAAATGCCATGTATCACACCGAATGTTTTTCTTTTACTTGTGAAGCAAATGTTTCTGATGACCTATGTTTCAGCCAATCCCTCTTATTGGATAATATTCAGTGTTGTGCAGTCAAGTTTCGACACCTTTTACAGAAATACACTTACTTTTTTTTTTTTTTAAGAAGATGGTTCATTTAACTGATCATTAACATGTTCAGAACTGGGCTGCCCTGGTGCGAAGCATTGGCTTCCGATCACTTGTCTGAGATGGAGCCAGGTTCAAATCCTGGTGAGGCATGGTTAGTGTATTTGTCCTACATCACTGGTTTGTTTCCTTCCCTAAAACTTGTGACCCTAAATTAGGGACAGATGATTTCTTATAGCCCATTGTGTTGCTAACAGTAACAGTTCTTAAATCTCCAAACAAAAAATATTAGAACTGGAAATATTATTCAGTTATTCTCCATCCTGATCTAAAGCAGTCTTCATTTTCAAAAATGAAAATAAAATTTCTTGTAGATTCTTTGCTGCAAATGCTTCTTCAGTGAAACATAGCAAAAAATGTATGTCTATTTATACAAAAAGTGTAAATGATAAAATAGTGCTCCTCAAAATGTTCATCTAAGTTTCCCTGTGACTTTGGTTTAGCCTGTCCATGAATGAAGAAACTGTTTAACCAGTAACAGATGGTAAAAGAAGCTATCCTTGACATCTGGTTCTTCTGTTAATGCAGTGACTGCTTAGGAACTGAACATCTATTTAGCTCCCTCATGCTTCAACTTTCACCACCTGTTACATATAGGATAACTGCAATATGTCTCTTTCCCCTTTTCATGTTTCTTCAGACCCATACACATCAATATATGGAGGGGCCGCCCCAGTGGGCAGTGGTCTAAGTGCTGGCTTATGATCATTCATCCGAGAAGGGTCCGGGTTCGAATCCTGGTGAGGCATAGATGTTGTGTTTGTCTTACGGCACTGGCTCTCCCCTTCCTAGTGGCCTTGAATTAGGGACGGACAACTGCTTATAGTCATTGAGTTGCTCATGGTGGTTGTTAAACCTCCAATCGAAAAAAAAAAACAAAAAACACATAGAGGGTTGCATGCTGGACCAGCACAGAATGCTGAGATAAATTCAGCAGCTGCCCAAAAAATAGTTTTCCCCTGCACTTCTGGTATCCCACAAGCACCCAAATATGCAACACAGGACCAGAGGATTGCATTTCAGGTGAGAACAAAAGCGAAAATAGTTATTCTAATCTTAAAAATTACATTTTTTGAGTGATTAGTCCGGCATCCTGTTGGAATTATAGCTTCCAAGTGCAAAAAAAAAAAAAAAAAAAAAAAAAAAGAAGCAGATCGTCAGAGATTTGCAGCCACTCCAAATGGATTATGACATCACTGCATGGCTGGTGTAGCTGTTGTTCACCCATTAAAAGAAGTAAGTGTCTTGTACCTTGAAACCACGCATCCAGGTCTCGCTCCCTCTCTCTGATGTGAGCACCGTTACGAAGAAAACTGTCTGTGTGCTCTGGTTAATGGTTGTGCATTAACCAGAGCAACTTTTGCTAGAATCACAGTGCTTTGTTGCCTATATTGTAAACTGCGTAAACTTCATAGTTTGACTCTTTTTTTTTTCGTGTTTCAGGGTTAGTTGACCACAATGCGCAACAAGTGGCCCTAAATTAAGAGATGAGCCTCTGCTTAGAGCACCCAGAGTTGCACATGGTGGTCAATTGACCTTGAAACATGAAAAAAAAAGTTGTAAACTTCACTTCAGTTTACAGACAACAAAGCACTGTGTAAACATATAAAACGAGCGAAACACACAGTCACGTATGGTAAAACGTTCATTTAGTGGTAGCTTTTGGTCATCCTACGACCTTGATCACCCGCGATCGACTGGATGGGCTAGTTGTCAGAACTACAATTTGAAGTTGGAGTGTTGGAAATGTTGCCAGATTTTAGAAGAGAGATCCAAATAAATGGGATTTGGTGAGGGGTCTCTGAATTGCAGTTTTTGGTGAACAAAATTTCAATGCTCTCTTGGAAACGCAGAGATGCCTTGTTGATGAAAGGGGCAACTTTTTTGGTTTCTTTCCAAATGGGAACTACAGAGGTGCCTTCAAGGGTTAGTACAGATAAAGCTGTCTTTGGAAGACCATTGGAAACATCTTTTTTGTGTTCACCGAGTCTTGTTTTGATTTTTCAGTATGTGCTTCTAATATACACTGAGAGACCAGAGGAAGTTGAAATGGGAATAGCATAAACTCCAGGGGTGTCCAAAAGTGAGACAGGATCCCTGTCTTTAGACAGGCACATTATTGTAGAAGAGTTTGGTTTCACTGTGAGAGTGTAGCCCATAGTTTTGAAAAAGTTTACACATCTTATAAGAGAAAGCTCCATGGAAAGGGATGGGACCAATGAATGGTGGTTTTTCCATTATTATTGGTGAGAGAGCAGACAGATTTTTCAAGTGGGAATTTTGGAGGAATTTTTGAATTGTAGAAGGTGGGAACTGATGGGCTTTGGCAATTTTCTTTATGGTGTCAATTTCTTCATTGAAGGAAGAATCAGTGTTGCAGACAATCCTGGCACGATTGACATAAGTTTTAAAGGCTGCAAATTTATGAGCCATGAAGATCTTAAAGCTTAAATAACAATTGTTTTTTTAAAAATCTATCGGTAGTTGTGATGATTTTCAAATTCTTTTTGGATATTAAGTAGTGTACTAAATAGCCTTTCCCCCTATCTCTTTTAGACTGCTACATATCAAATGAAGATTTAATTACTGAGCATGTGTATATTTGATTTTCTTTTGAATTTAGGAATGAGAATCTTCACAATGATGAGGTGTCTGATGGTAATGTTCGTGATCAGTTGATGAAACTTGCGATTGAGACAGAGGAATTTTATTATGTAGCTCCTCCAGGTAATGTTCAAGTATTATGCATTTTAAATTTGGTTTATCAGAATTTTTTGGGTTGTTAGATAAAAGTAGTTGTTTGGGGGTAGGGGAATCATAATTATTACCTGTAAAAAAAATTATGGCCCCCGCTTTCTTTGTGAATTAGAAGTATAATATATATCATCATTCACTGAATTTGAAGAAGTATGACAAATGTCAATATTCAGTGTTAATAAAATTTAATTTAGTTGAATCAAGTTTGTTTCTTTTTCTGTGTTGCTATTTAATAAGTGTAATTGTAGAGAAAGGTAATTTTATATGCATGTTTTCCATAATATATGCAAGATTGAAAAATGTTATATTTAAATTTCTGGAAAATTATGTATGGATGCATTTTAAAAGTACAAGATGAGCAAGCTATATAGGAAAAATTATGAGAAAATCAATATAAATTTCAGCTGGCAAGTTTAAATCTTCCTTACTATAGGTTCACCAATTTATATGCATCTGTTTGTAGTTGTAATTTTGTATCAATTTTCATTCATAACAAAAAAAAATTTTTTTTTTAGAATTCTTCAAAATTTTTGTTATAAAAATTTTGGTTTGTAATTTTTGTTGGCCTTGATGCATTTGCAACAGTTTTTTTTTTTTTTTTTTACACTCATGAAGTGCAGTAGCTAACACACATTTAGCTTTTGGATAAGCATCAGATTTTGAATATATGATAAACCAGTGGAAAAAAGTGTTCTTGTTTTGTACAAGTATTTTGTGTGTATGCATGTTTATATCCCTTTTGATTTCAAATCACTCATTTCAGGAGTTCAGCATTAGTAATTCAAAATAATTAAAAATGCCCCAAATTTGTAAAACACCATAAAGCATTTTGAAGAGGTTATTTTTTTTTTGTCTTGTTTGTCTGTGTTTTTGTAAGAAAAAAATTGTGCTTATTTTCATGAATTTTGAAGGAATGCTGAATACACATATATCACTCTCTCTCTCATAATTTGTGGTACTAAATGTATAAGTTCATTCTGGAGGCCAAACAGTAGGAACTAGAGAGTTATTTCTATTGGGTTATGAATGAAGCATTTATTTTAAACATTTATAAATCCTTGGAATATACTGAAAAAAAAATTGAATTTTGTTAAAACTTAAAATGCAGTATATGGAGAAAACTTGGGGAGACCTTCGTCCAGCAGTGGATTGATAATGGTTGACAATGATGATGATGATGATATTCACCTTAATAAAGGGAGTCTTTTTTTAAAGAGACAAAAATGAATCAAATTTCAAAAATGAATTAGGTATGCAAACATCTTTGCACATCATATGACTTGCAAGTTTTATTCCTGAAATATATACAGTAAATATGATGGTAATATGGCTCCAATATGAATAGCCAAAATTCTTGATTTTAGAGAAAAAAAAAAAAAAAAAAGGGAGACTGTGCACCACCTAATGTACTTAACAGTAAAATGGTAGTACGTTTTTTATTGTGTCGAATTGAGTGCTGTTATTTGAGTGCAGTCCCAAGTCAGATAGGAATTTAACAAAGATGTTACCAATCACCCATTGATTTTGAAGTGGACTAGCATTTTAAGGGAACAGAAATGCCCTAGTAAAAATGTAAACCAAAATGCCATTAAAGAATGGTCTGATTTTGACAAAATTTTGTGATAAAGTTAAGTGGATTACAGAACTAAGTTTTCAGAAAGTGTGAGTATTAAAGAGGATGCAATGTTATGTTGTTTGTAGTCAAAATCTTAAAATTTTATAATTCAAATTTGAATTTACAAACAGCTTGCTTCATAATTCCCAGTCACATATTCTTGAGAGAGTACAGATAATCATCCCACAGAAAAACAGAATGTTCCACAATATTGTCAGCTGAGGATACATACAATTTGTTATTATTGTTAGACTGTGTGGGAAGAGAGAGGCACACCTTGAATGACCAGACACAAAGTTTTCTGAGAGCTCAGACAAAGGACACAACTGGCATAAATGTAAATTTTTTTAGTGCTATTTCAAGTAAAATTAAATGTAATCATTCAATCATTTATATTCCTTATTCCTTTCACTTTTTGTTTTGTATTGGCAGTAACTTTTGTCGAAATCGGGGGGGCTTTCTTGGTCTTCTGATTTTTGAAGAAAGAGGGAAGCAAATTCTTAAGAAATTTTTAAGGGCTCCGTATAAATCTGGGGATGAAATTATAGATTCCCTTCTCAGCAATTTGTGATGTCTTCAAAAAGAATTTTTTTGTGAAATTATAAGCTATTGATGGTTCAGGACACTATGTGTGAAAACCATGTGTGTGCAAAACAACTTTACAGGAAGAGCATTTTCTTTAGTTGAAAATAATGTGTTTTAGCCATTGCTATATTCTGTACCTCCAAATAGTCAAAACAGATCAATTGTCATTAAAAATTCTGCCTTTGTAATTTATCTCAATGAGTGGCATTAACAAGTGCAAATAAAGAGCATTTTACTATAAAGAAGTAATAGCCTTCTTTGCCACCCCGGTGGTGCAGTGACCTACGTGATGGATGGCTTCTGACCATTCGTCCGAGATGGGTATAGGTTCGAATCCTGGTGAGGCATGGATGTTGTGGCTGTCTCCCTTCCCTGGAACCAGTAACCCTAAATTAGGGTTCTCTCCCTTCCCTGGACTGCTTGTAGCCTACTGAGTTGCTCACAGTGATAGTTAAACCCCCAATCAAGGAAAAAAAAAGTGCTGGCTTCTGATCATTCATCTGAGTTGGGTCCTAACCATTCTGTCTGACTGTTGTCTTATGGCACTGGCTTTCTCCCTTCCCTGGAACCAATAGCCCTATATTAGGGAAGGGCAACTGTTTATAGCACATTAAGTTGCTCATGCTGGCCATTAAATCTCCAATTAAAAAAAAAAAAAAAAAAAGAAGCCTTCTTTAGCAGAAGCACACTTCAGTTAATTTAATAATTAAAATACATGACATTACTGCAGTATATTTTGTTTTTCAATTTTCGGTCACTAGTCATGCTCATCTTCACATGGGATACTTCACTCCTGATTTAGCCTAACTTTATGAGCTTTGATTGCTGCTTGGAATGGATGCTGAAAACAGAGGAAGATTGTCACTGGCTGTGACAATAATATATAAACATGCATCAGTACTAGAACAAGGTAATAGATTGCTTCAGAATTCATCCCACAGATTTAATAAAAAGCTAGAGAAACATGTAGAATAATTATTCCATAATAAGATTCATTGAACACCATTTTGCTGGTAGATTAGATTTTTGTGACAACAGATATGTTTTTGACTGACTTGAAAAATAAATCACAAACATCTACCTTAAAATAACTGTATACAGATTTCTAACAGAACTAAAAAATATTTTAGTCAAATAATTATATTTGGAGCAGAAAACTAGCTTAAAATGTCTGGGACTGATTTAATCTATCAATTTTTTTAATTTTTGTTCATACGTCTTATGTAAATTCTGTTTTTCTTGATGTAGCAGCACTGGCAGTTGGTTACCATTCAAACAACAGATAAAAATCAAGTATTGCTGCATGTTTGGTGTGATAGGTGGCGAGATGTTATGAGCATTAGGTTCATTTGTTGTTTGATATGACAATTGTCACATTAATTAGTACATTCTGTTACAATGTGGTTAAGTACTAAAGCTACTTGTTAAGATCATTATTGGTTGTTAGGTGTAGCAAGGAACTCAAAACCTACCATAAGCCAAATTAATTGCAGTTACAAACCGATCAATTTTATATCTGAGCTAATTTGTGTGTCATAAAAAGCTGATGTAAAAAATGTATTAAAATCAGCTACAAACAGTGCATTAACTTTCCTGAAATGAGATGCAGTTATAAATACTGTATGCAAGCCTGAGAACAAAGACCCCCCTATTCCCAAGAAATGTGAAGCCCTGAATGTAGAATTATTCAAAGCAGTATCCCTTTGATAGTGTTTTCGAAACAAGTCACAGAATCATTTGCTTCTCCAAACAAATTTTAAGCTACATCTTAAACTGTGTGCTTGCTATGAAATGTGTTCTAGACTGGTCATAGACAAAAACTTTTCCAGTACTGTATGTGAATTTCTGTTCTTTTCCCAAGAGTTTAAAAGTACACTTGTGCTCTTGTGCTCAAATCTTAAATTCTTGCCCAGGAAACCATGAGACTTTACGTTTATAGGAACTAAGCAGTTTGCAACAAACTTAATAGCTTTTAAACTTAATACCTGTCCAAATCTCTGAGATTCTTATTTTAAGATCCTCTTTCCATCCTTTCTAATTGCAGTAGTTTGATTCACAGCTAGTCTCATTAAAGATGGATCAGAAGGGAACTAAGTGACAAATTAATTTATCTTCAAAAGAGAAGTTAAAAACACTGACCTTTTGGAAAAACTTGATGATTGTGCTAAAAAAGTTTTATTTGTTAAAATTTCCAAATGTTATCTAATGCATGCTAGTAGAAAAGTTAAATCTTAGAAACAAGCAATGTACCATGTTGAGCCTTATAATACTCAGTGGAAATGATTCTTTTAAACAGTGTCTGTTACGTATAAAAGCTCAATCTGAAATGAGATCTGTAGTTTTGAATCTTATAACCAGTGAACCTTATAAGTGGTGATCACTGTACATTGTTTTCCAGGTTGATTATCTGTCCTGATGAGAGTTTTTTTAATGCTGTATAGCATGGACTTCAAAGTTGTGGGTGTTTATAAACCAGTAGAAGGGCCAAGTTCATAAATGTTGGATGACTTTTGCAAAGATTTAGATGTGGTAGTTCAAACCAAAAAAAGGGAAAAATAATTTGAGTTGTATGATAATAAGAGAACTGAAGACATGATAAGTGAATATGAAGAAAACAGGTGGAAAATTAAATGGGAAAAGTTTTAATGACTTGCATTTAGGTAATGTGATCATAATTAAAAACTCATTTTTAGATCCAAAAATATCCATAAGCTTGCTTTGTGGGATAGGGATGGATATTGGAAAATTATAATTGTGAATGTGTAACACGGAAAAAAACCATGATTTTGAGGGTACAAGATAATTTTTAGACATATTAGGTATGTATGTATATATATTTACATCACAGCTTTGTTTTGTAATGTGCCTGACATTAAAACCAATATTGCATTCAAAATTAGAAATAGAGTTGTAATCATTCTATACTGTGTGCCATAGTTGTACCTTCCAAAATTCTTCAATTTTCTATAATACCTATTGTGCATTTGCCATATGTTACTTTTCCTAGTAACACACACACACATGTTAGTTGGCAAACGTTTGCATACTATGAATTATTTTACACCAGTCTCAAGCACTGAAACCATGCTTTACTCCAGGATGGTTTTAACATTTGGTAAACGTGTTTAGTTAATATTCTAAAAGCAAGGCTGCCCATAGGGAGGGGCAAGATAGGACTCTTGCCCCCCCCTGGAAATCTGACTATCATTTCAGTTCTTCGGAGGTACTACAAAGACTTTGGCTATATCATTAAGTCTGATTGCTAATTTTTATGTTGAACTTCTGGAGGTGTGTGTGCATTGAATAAAAACATTAAGAATTTGCAGTAGATTAATAATAATGAAATTTTCCACTGTGTGTTGGAGCACAGCATGTGCGAGTACAGTGTAGGGCAGTGTGAAAAATGAAAAACATGTATCATACTCTACAATGGCCATTTGCTGCCAGACAAAGTGTTTTGCAAAATTTTCCAGAACTTTGTCTTTTGGTTGGGGTGTTTTTTCTCTTCTTGATGATCAATTGAATTATAACTGGAGTTTTTTTGGTGCATGGAACACACATACCAAAAGGCACAAAGCTCAGTAGAACAACAAAGTAATTTTTTTGTTCCCACATGCTGTTGAACTTCACCTTTAAGTCTTTTTATGCAATTTCTGGGTCGTTCTGGTTTTCGAATACATTTATCTAGGTGTGTGTGTGTGTGTGTGTGGTAAAAATGGTTAGAGGATACAAATGGTATAGAGGAAGTTTACATTGTTTATGCTATTTGCGTTTACAGTTTCTATTTTCACCCCCTCCTGAAAACTAAGCAATGCGTGCCCACGTCTAAAGATACATATAGTCTTTTAGAACAGTGAAATGCTTGGAGTGGCTTTGTTAGGAAATATATTTAGAGAAAGATGATGTTTTTAATACATGAATATTATGTTTTAATGTTATTAATTGAATTATGGAAAGTGTTTTACAAAAATATATTATTCTTTATTGTTCTTGCAGGTAATGTTCCAGTGAACTTAAAAAAGAAAGTAAAAAATTAAATTTCACAACTTTACTGTGTAGTAATAGCTCATGTAGACAAGGCATCCAAAGCATTTCATCATTCATGGGACTTTGTATATTTATATTTTATATAGCATTTTTTCCACTTAAACATAATTTGTCCATCTGTGTTCTAAATTTTCGGTGCGATTTCATACCAATCCATTCAGGTATATGATGTGACACAACAGGCTTTTCATGTTTCTACAGTGCTAAATACAATTTCGGTATCTGAAGAAAGAGTTTTGTATGTAAAAGTTTGATCAAAATTCCATGAGATGTTTAGAAAGTTGTAAAAGTCATTTTGGTTCAAATAAACTCGGAAACAAATATTTTGCTTCATCGTATGTTTTGTTAATGTATTTGTTTGTGTTGTATGTTAAGACAATGGCTTCTGTCAACTTTATGTCACATCAATCTTAGTTTGAGTAACGATTCTGCATTTATGGTATATTGTGTTTGAACAAACAACTATTCACTATTCGGTGTTGAAAAGAATAATCATATTTAATGTGAAATAACATTTGTCATTACATTTTCCCAAAACAGAAAATGAAAAGCTGCTTCAGAAAAGTTACAGTGACTCTTAATGTACAAGGAACATTCAATAGAGATCCTTTTTTGGATAGAAAACATGATAGGGCAATATGCTGGATTTTGCAGTAATATAATTTACAACCTAGTATGTAGTCGTAACACAAAGCATTGTACGATTATGTTGACTGAATTTCTTGTTGCAGGTGGTAAAGCTATAGGATTTGTATGTTCAAGCTTGAGTACAGAGTCATGATCTGTTTCCTGTTTCTTCGAGGTAGAATTTCAAAGATTATCCATTCAGAAATGAGTGGCATATGGGGGACGAGTGCTCATCATATAGTGTTGTAGCAGAGTGGTACACACCATACAGGTGTGGACTAATGAAAATGCACAGCAAAGAAAGCCGTGGCTAACCAACAATTGTTGTGATGAAAGTCCAGACACTGATCATGGAGGAAGATCAGTACATAACAATCTGAGAATTGGCTAATGAGGTAAAAATCAGTGTTAGATGTGTGGAAGGCATTCACAACTATTTGCATATAAGTAAAGAGCGGCCAGATGGATTCCGTGCCTTCTTACACCTTTGCAAAAAAGGCATGGAGGCATTACACCCTTGTATAGTAAGTATTCTTACCAACTTTTGGCCATGGCCAACAATGACCTAGGTAGCTTCTTTTCCTAATTAGTGATGATGAACAAAAGCTGGGTTCATAATTTTGACTCAAAAACAAAGAAAATAAACAATGGAAGCATTCAGAATCACCAGCCCCCTAAAAGGCACAAACCCAAACATCTGCTGGAAAGGTGGTGCACATTGTTTTTTGCAATGGTGTGATCTTTCCAAAGGTGTGTGTGTGTGAGAGAGCGAGAGACACTTACTGATTACCTTTGAAAAGGCTCCAGCGTCCCTGTAACTTATTACACTAACCTTCTTGGAAAATTGTGCAAAAATGTGAAGAAGTACAGACATGGAATGCTAACAAAAGGTTTCTTGCTGCTCCAGGACAGCACACCAGCCCATGCCTCCCTTACTACAACAACAAAAGGCAGTGAATGGAGCTTTGATATTTTGTCCTATCTGCCTTCCTGATCCTGCACCTCCTGATTTCTTCTTTTTTCTATCCTTGTAATAATTTCTATGGGGTGATTATTTTCTTGGTGGAAATACAATAATTTTCTTGATAGAGTTGTGGTTTAAATTGCAACCTGAGACATTCTACAAAGGTGTTTGCAAATGTATAAATTGCTGGGAAAAGTGTGTGTGTGTGATTATGTAGAAAATAATTAATCAAGCTACTGTGTTTCAGCTTTCAAGCACCATTATACATGGGTGAATATGGGTCTTTTTTGAATGCCCCTCATAACATGACACTAGGGCTTATAACAGCTCATTATGGAACTAACGAGACCCATCTGGACATGGATACAGTCGCATATTTATCATATTTTGAGAATATGAATGCTTAATTTTCTATACACATTATGCAGAACATTACTTAGATACTATATATGGAAAACATTTAAAGTTCAGCAAATGAAATCAGAATAATAAACAGCCTTTTCTCCAGAGCATTATGCAGTTTGCTAACAAATGTTTACATCTATGAATCACCTTCAGTTACAGTAAGAATAATTGGCAGTGAAACATGTAACACACAAAACATTAGAATAATTCTTGGTATCCTCATATCACGCATCAGTTACGTAAAAATTATGTAGTGGAGCGTTTCGGTAGCGACTTCTACCTTCAGCCATGGAATGAGACATGTGGTATAAGCATCAGTTGTTGCCAGATTTCAAAATAGCTTTCCAAATGATAGGTATGTGAAAAGGTGCGTCTGTATTGCAGGTGTAGATTTCAATGCTTTCGCAGTACCTGAGCGTTTTCTGATTACTGAATGGAGCGATACGTTTAACATTTTGCCGACCAGGAATCACGGACCTATCGCTGATGGTTAAAATTGAAAGGGAGGTGGAAGGGTTGATTTTCTTAACATCAGCGATATGTTCCACCAGTTGCCGGTTGATGCTTTGGTAAGCACTACTAATATAGTGGGTAATATGCCTGTAGAAGTGTTTACAGGGATAGAGTAGACACCTTGTAACTCAAGGAGTTTATTGGGATCTCTGTCTTTAAGGATAAGGTTAAGAAGATGTGGAGGTGGTTTAACGGCAATCCTGTAGCCAAAAGACTAAAATCGAGCAAACTTTATGAGTGAAGGCCAGGCTAAAGGGCAAAGTGCCAACAAACTGATGAGTGGTGGAAGGTTCATGCAGTAAACTAGTAGATCCATTCTGTGATTCAAATTTTTTAATTAGTCTATGTACTAAGAGGGGTGGAATGCCATGCAATTTGCCAATGTTCATGATGTTCTGATATTCTTTTTGAAGAGCAGAAGGGCTGTTGCAAATAAGGTTAGCTCTGAGTATGTATGCCTTTATAGCAGCCAATTTGTATTTACCAAAGATGCAAGAATGGTAAGGGATGATATTATGGGTAGCAGAAGGTTTCCTGTAAACAGAGAGACCAAGAGAGAAGCCTGGGTTGATGTTAACATCCAGAAAACTAATACTGTTGTCAACCTGTTCTTGAGACGAGGATTTTATATGAGGGAATTTGGAAGTTATGGAAGACACACACACAAGTTCAAACAGAGAGGAGTGTTTCTGGTGTGGCCAAATGGAGGGTTTTAAGAAGGATGGGGTGGGGCAAAGATTAATTTTTCAATATTCTGCATATAAATTTCAGCAAGTAAGAGGGAAAGAGGAAAGCCCATTGGTACGCCTTGTTTTTGTGGGTAGTAGATACCTATCCCTGTCAACACTTCCACAGGCGTTACACACTATATTGGTAGTACTTACCAAAGCATCAACCAGTGACTGGTGGAACATATCGCTGATGTTAAGAAAGGCAACCCTTCCACCTCCCTTTCAATTTCAACGATCAGCGATAGGTCCGCGATTCTCAATTGACAAAATGTTAAATGCATTGCTCCGTTCAGCAATCGGAAAGCCCTCAGGTACCGCAAAAGCATTGAAATCTACACCTGCAATACAGACGCACCTTTTCACATACCTATCATTTGGAAAGCTATTTTTAAATCTGGCAACAACTGATGCTTATACCACATGTTTCACTCCATGGCTAATGAAGGTAGAAGTCACTACCGAAACATCCCACCACTTATAATTTTTAACGCAACTAGCGCGTGATATGAGGATGTCAAGAATTATTCTAGCCCCTGCAATTACTTTATCTAATGACAAAGTAGAAAAAATTAACTAAGAGATTTTTTCTGATGGTTTGGTTATTAATCCATATGTTTAATAAAACATCAAGCAAATTTATGGAAAGACATATGGGTAAACATAAAATGGTTTACATTCACATAATGCATTATTAAAAGAAACATCATGTTTATGTGTTACTAGATCTCTTCTTTTTTCTTTTTGTGAGCTCATTCTGAGCATTTTCATAAGTTACAGGGCATTAATTGTGAAAATAATTAGAGATCAAAAGAAAACTTAAAATTTACAACTTACAATCCCCCCCCTTCCCCCCGCACCTAAAAATTTCGAAAAAGGTCAATTGGAAAGGAAACCCCCTTTCTTCTTCTATACATACTGAAAGCTCACTTTACGGAAAAATGGGTAGGTTGTACAGAAAGAAGCATGTGTGTGCAAGAGAGATAATGAACTCACTCTCAAGAATTCTTCTATATACTCATGAATTTATGAAAGCTTATATCTGAGATATTAATGCAGCATATAGAGCAGTGTTAAATTCATGATCATCAGCAGCTAATTGAATGCACAATATTAGGTAACATAAAATTCATAAGACTTCTACATGTGATCTAACTGTGCATTCTTTGAAGATTAAATATTTTTTCCAGTGTACCAGAAAAAACCTATACTTCAAAAATTTAAATGTAAATTGTATCATAACGGCTATTTTAAAAAACTCTTGACTTCTTGTTCGTCTAGTGACTCTTTTAAATCCATTTGTATGATAATTCATCTTATGACATTTCTTGTTTTTTTTGTTGATACTTTCAACTTTGTAGAATACTCATTACACAGCATAACATGAAGTTATTTTGTTGGCGACAGAGTGGCCTTAGCACAATTTCAGTTGTTGTTACAGCTAAAAGTGATTCCTTTAACTCCATTTGTGTGATAATTCATCATATGACACGTTTAACTTTATTTTTGCTGATACTTTCAACTCTGTGGAATACTTGTTGCACAGCATAACATGAAGTTATCCCACCAGCCATGGAGTGGCCTCAACACAATTTCGTTCTCGCTGCAACTGAAAGTGGTTCCTTTAACTCCATTAGTGTTAGAATTCATATTGTGACATTTTTAACTTGGTTTTTGCTGATACTTTCGATTCTGTAGAATATGTTTTGCACAACATAATGTGAAGCTATCTCATCTATGGCAGAGTGGCCTTAATGCATGTTCAGTGTCATTGCAGCTGAAAGGTACATTGCATTTTTATATTTCAAAAGTTTTTAAAGGTTTTTAATATTTGAAAGTTTGAGAAGTGCATTAGTCGCCAAAGAGAATAACATGAAAAAAGTTCTAACTGTTGAGCCATTATTACAAAACGGAACTTAAGAATAGTCTTATTACATTTTAACATGTTTTTATCTCATTATTATGAGAATAGCATATATATATGAAAGTATTTTGTAGGAACAAACCAGGTTAGTGGTAGCTTAACAATTTTTATGAGTAATAATGAGTTATTGATGCGATTGAAAGAAAGAACCTAACTGGGATAATTATTAAATTTGTTAAAAAAAAAAATCCCCTTTCACATTCACTACAAGATACAGCAACGGGTTGCAAAGTTCACTTCAGCTGTAAAAGTTGCTTAGGTATTTCTTTTCCTTGAAGTTGTAGGTATTCTCTAAAACATGAACCATGTCTTTTTCATTGAGTTGAATCCTATTAAAATAACTTCCTGATTTCTTGTTCATCATATAGTATATTTTCTTTTATATATAATGTATTGCTATATAAAGATTGTACATGAAGAAAACTTTTCTGTGTACCACTTAGAAAACAATCAAACAAAAGGGGTTAACACCTGCCATATCTCTTCCTCTTGTGTTAGGTTATTCAAGTGTTTTAATTAAATAATTATTCCAAAATTAAAAAACCAAAAATGTTTGTGTAAAGATGTCCAAGAACAGTGTTCTGGCATGCACCACCAGTCCCCCCCCCCAAAAAAAAAAAAACCTTGTTCTTGATGTAGTCCTTAAGGCAACTAAGAATAAAAATTATTTTTAAAGTTTTTATGTTTTTCTTTTTTGCCAGGGTATTATCACAACATTTTTGCAACTAGAATCTTGGCAGCTTCTGGGAGATTCTATTGTGTACATCTTGATACACAAAACATGAAAATCAGAAGTTTCAAAATGTCAGTTTAGTTTCTATAAATAAATCTTATAGCTGGCATTTGTGTGGAAGGTTGAAACATTGATTTCCTTCTTGTGTAAGAGTTCTGTGGCCCTAACTTCTGTATGCAACAGCAAGAATGCTAAGGTCAATAAACGTCTCATAAAAATTGATTGATTTTTTGTGAGCACTTTTTATATGAAATAATAAATTCCATCTTGTGGAAACAGTTATCTTAAAAAATTTCTGATTTTTATGGACATCTTTTACACAGAGGAATAAATAAATGTCTACATGCTGGAGCTATGACACATGAAACTTTATTGTAAAGCATTCTATTTAGTTATGTAAATGGAATGTAAAGTGAGTTTAAAACAGCAAAATAACACAATAAGAACATGAAAAAGTTTTGTTTTCATTTCATGTATTTAATTCATTTTGATGTATAAGCACAAAAGACAGTGCTTCGTATAATACACATATGTACAAAATCAACATGTGATATAATAAACAATATAATAAATAATAAACAGAACACTAACACAATCAATAAATCATTTAAAGTTACCATCTTACATCCATAAGTGAAGCAGATATACAGGTAACTCAAAAGTAGCTTCACACACAATAAGTCCCATTAGCAGCCCTGTCAGTAATAACTACTTATTTGTAATTTCTTTAAACATTCATTCATTTAAAGTTTGATCATAGAATTTTGGTATGACTTCCAGTACTAAATCTGCAGACATACCCAATGGAACTAATACCATACTTCCTGTAATGTAAAGTATCTGATTAAACAATTTCACTCCCCATTTTAATTCTGACTTTTAATGAAATGAGATCAATTACAATGGATAGCTGGGAAGCCTGATCCTTAATATACTCCCGCACGCACAAAAAAACCTCTGTGCCTGTAGTGATGCTAGGCATCCAGTTGAAACAAGCCAGTCAATCCACTGATATGAATTTAAGTAGTCTTGAACATTACTACAGAAACATTGAAGTGCATGCTTTTGTAGAGATCTCCCTGAACTGACAGGATACAACAGTTCTTATGCATGATTATAAGTCCAGTGATAGTTTTTGCTATGTAAAATATCTTTATGTAATTGACAACTCTTAAGACAGCACTAAACAAAATTTTGAGGCTGTCTTAGAGCTATTACAGATAGTCATATAAGGCTTCTCACTGAATATAACACATTCAACAAGATTTAATAATCTAAAGCAACTTATGGGAATTTACTAGGAATTTTTTTCCATTTATAGCAAATTTTCGGAGAAAACTCTTCTCCTTCTTCAGGCTCTCTTGTTGTTGTCACTTTTTGCTTGTCACTATCATGGTTACGGTTAACCTTGACGGTTTAGGTTATTTTTCAACAAATCCTGCCAGATGTTAGGCAGGGAAAATCCTTCGCAGTCATTGATGATGGAATTTTGATTTTTCTCAATCTCTATTCCTTCTTTCAGTTTTCTTTTTTGGAAATTGCTTTGGAAACTGATTACTTTAAGGGAATTCCAATCCATGCTGTGCCCAGTTTCTCTAACATGCCTATCTAATCCAGTCTTGTTGGAGCAATTTTTTATAGCTGCTTTATGCTCAGCTATACGAGTTTCTAGTCTGCGACCTGTTTCACCTATGTAAGATAGTCCACAACTACAATTTACTTCATAAACTACTCCTTGCATTTTTAAAATATCTTCTTCTCTTTGAACTATTTTAGGGAAAAATTTTTTTAACTTTGTTCTCTAAACTTGGAGCTAGCCTAATATTGTATTTTTTACTAATTCTCTTTAAAGCCTCAAATAAACCTTTTTGATAATTTTTGAAATGCTTACTTTCTCTTTGCAGAACAACTACTTTCAATTTGGGAAAACTTTTTTCATTCAAAAATCGGGGCTAGCTATGGGCTCCCCACTCTCCCCACTCTTAGCTAACTATTATGTGGGAAAACTAGAAGAAAAGATACTAGTACAACCCACATACTTCTGCTTATATAGCAGATACATGGATGACATCTTATTTATAATAGATAGCTCAGAAATTGTTCCAGAAAGAATTCTAGACTCATTCAATGAATTAGATGATTCCCTTAAGTTCACTATTGAACTTCAAAAAGAAAGAAGAATAAACTTCTTAGATATTACTATCTATTATGAAGATGAAAAATTCCTCACTAGTTGGTATAAAAAACCAATGAATACTAAAAGACTACTGGATTTCAATTCGTATCATCCAGTTTCTATTAAGAAAAATGTAGCAAGTCAGTTTTTAGAAAAAATTAATAAAATAGTTTCTACTGCAGATAAAAAAGAAGCCCATAAAGAAGAGCTTAAAGTCATACTTGCAGAAAATAACTATCCTAAAGAAGAAATTGAGAAGCTTCTGAATTTTAATGGTACGAAGAACCCACAAAAGCAAGAAGTAAAATTCACTAGAAAAATTTCTTATCACAAAGGTTTATTTGAGGCTTTAAAGAGAATTAGTAAAAAAATACAATATTAGGCTAGCTCCAAGTTTAGAGAACAAAGTTAAAAAAATTTTCCCTAAAATAGTTCAAAGAGAAGAAGATATTTTAAAAATGCAAGGAGTAGTTTATGAAGTAAATTGTAGTTGTGGACTATCTTACATAGGTGAAACAGGTCGCAGACTAGAAACTCGTATAGCTGAGCATAAAGCAGCTATAAAAAATTGCTCCAACAAGACTGGATTAGATAGGCATGTTAGAGAAACTGGGCACAGCATGGATTGGAATTCCCTTAAAGTAATCAGTTTCCAAAGCAATTTCCAAAAAGAAAACTGAAAGAAGGAATAGAGATTGAGAAAAATCAAAATTCCATCATCAATGACTGCAAAGGATTTTCCCTGCCTAACATCTGGCAGGATTTGTTGAAAAATAACCTAAACCGTCAAGGTTAACTGTAACCATGATAGTGACAAGCAAAAAGTGACAACAACAAGAGAGCCTGAAGAAGGAGAAGAGTTTTCTCCGAAAATTTGCTATAAATGGAAAAAAATTCCTAGTAAATTCCCATAAGTTGCTTTAGATTATTAATTCAATTAAACTAGGAAGCCATTTCTCAATATGAGCTTTATTCAAAGAATTTCAACAAGATGTTCAGCTTCTTCCTTCCAACACAACACACCAGCATTGAACACTCTATGTTTGACCTTGCTTTCCACTGTCATAGTTTGCACAAAGCACTGACTTATGGGATGAACATATAAAGCATTGGCCTCGAGGAGCAAAGTGGAACTGCAGGAAGGAATTATTGCCCATCATGTCTTAATAAACGTGTGCCAAATATCTGCAGATGGCACTGCTTGAACCATTTACAAACTGTAATTTCAGACATGGCCTCTTTTGCTACACTTTGTGTTGTTGTTTATGGTGTACCAAATTCCCTTTTATCGTGATATGTCCGTTTATATGGACTGTGACTAAAACTCATTCTCATGTTCCACAGATTATAAGGTATGCTGTTTCTTTCACTCCTTCCCATGAGATAAAAATCATGTAGTTTAAACAAAAGTCACATTCATAGATATAATGTGTGCTTTTTTTTTTTTTTTTTTATGCCTTCCAATCTGTATGTGGAAGTATAATGTTTGCTTGTTTTTTTTTATGCCAAACCCCTCTCAATTTGTACATGGAAGTTCTCCTGAATTTTTTTCACTTATGTTATTTATTCCATTCAGATCACACACCATGCTTTTCCTGCACCACCATATGTCTCTACTTTCTCCAACTCTACAGAAGCTTACTATGTGGCAAAGCTACTTACAAAAACATTAACAAATTGAAACTCAGGCTTTGTCTATTTGTTGTACTAGCAACTTGCAGTACTTGAATTAACTACTGAATTGTCTGTTTTCATTTGCAACTTTAGAAATATGAAGCTACTTCTGAATTGTCTGCTGTTTTTTTAGAGGTTAATATCGAGATTTTTTTGTTTTTGCGCATTTAAGATTTCTTTATTCTACAGTACAAAAATAACATTAATATTGTCCCTATCTCTGAGACCAGAAGAAAGTTCAAAAAGTTTGTGTTTTATTTTTATCAGCATGGCAAATGATTAAAAAAACAGGTAATATTTAATAATTCTTTTAATGAAAATCATTTTCTTTAAACTTGAAAACGTTTCAGAATAATTTTCCAGTATGTGTCAAGTTCAAAATGGCTTTGAAATTCACTAGATTATATTTGCTTGTACATCCTTCTTCTGCCACTGAGATCACAGCTGAATTTAATGGACCTTGTTCACCCCACATTGAATCATCGGAAGGAAGTTCAGTGGTTCGTGATCAAAAACAGTTTGTTTACAACCATTTTACAATTGCTTACCAAGGAGAGTTACATTGCATGAGTTCAGGAAATTCGATTTATTAACTACATACAAAATATTTGCTCAGCATATGGTTGTGCAAATAAATCATACCGCCTAAAATGGGCACAGGAAGGGATAACTTTCTATAAGTTTTCTCTGTAAAGGCCAAACTGTTGAAGGAATGGTTGCATAAAATGAAGCGTAATTATTTCCATCCCATTGTGCATTCCCAAATATGTTTGCCCATTTTAATGAGGAATACTTTATATATTATAGCACTGGGAATTGAAGACAGTTAAAACCTAGTAATGTTTCTTTGACATTTAATTTTCAAAAAAATGGGAGAAAGAGAAAATGGATTGTGTGTGTGGATCGATAAGCTAAGAACTAACTTTTACGTTCTCTACTCAAAGTATGAAACATATCTGTAATTTCTCTTTTATTAAAGGCTACACTTTTATTTTAAGTAGAGTCTTCAGTATGCAACGGTGGGAAGTTGTCTTGATGCATTTTTGCACACTTGATTTGCTTTTTTAAGAAATTATTTTTGCTTTTTCTATCCTATAGTTCTACTAATCTGTTGGCGTATATATCCAAAACAGTAAGCTTCTCAAAATTAGTTAACATTAAGGAGTAATCTAATGTGAAAATATTGAATTGTTAGTCATATCTTCTGATGTTTGACATCACATGAATAAGCTCCATTTCTGAGATCAATGCTAAGTAATTATCTACCAAACAATCTTTAAGACTTGTGCTCAGACTAGCTGAGTTTATCCTGTGCTCAATAAAGTTGACATTGATACTAAAAAGCAAAATGAGTACTCTTGGTATTAATGTCCATTTATTTATTTATTATTATTATTATTATTTTTTTTTTTTTTTGCAACTGTGAAACTGATTAAGCTTTTTTTTTTTTTTTTTTAACAGAAATTATGACACTTTTTGTAATTTTCAAATTCAGTTATTTAAAAAGTTAAGAGGGGGAAACAATGATTTAACCTTTTAATTATGATAATTTAAATAACTTTGTTGTAATGACATTGTGGCACCTCTAGTTCATATCTACAGTGAAAGAATTGATATTGTGTGTTTTATAGAGGTAATTTCTATACATTTGGTGGTCAAATTTTTGAACTAGGACATAGTTCATTATCAGGACTATGTCACTGGAGTAGTTGTTGCCTTTCAGTTGGGAGTGCCCAACCGAAATTATTGTTAAGCATACTTCTTGCTATTTCCATCTCTTCAAGTTTCCTCTTTACTAAGTGTGACTGGCAAGTGATTACTCTTTATTGAGTCCCATTTTACAGAGTGTCCACTTGCTTTTATGTGTCTGTCTAACTCTGTCTTGTGTGCATTGTTTCTAATAGCTGCTTTATGTTCTTCCATATGGACATTTGTACTTCTGACCATGAATCTAGGTTTTAGTTCTGAAATTTGACCACTAAACATATACAAATTACCTCTATAAAACCCATAATATCAATTCTTTAACTTTATTGGTTTAAAATTGATAATAAATGGTGTGCTTCAAGGTACTGACTTTTCTACATATAATATACTGTATATGTCAAGCTACATATGGATATGGGTATGTGTTCAGTCCTTACCGAATGTGTATTTTAATGATTATAGGTTCGTATGTAAATTCTTGTGAAATTATTTTCAGCTTTGATTACAACTACTGTTCATTCCAAATTTGCAGTTGCTGCATCTACAGTAACTGCAAATTTGGAATGAATCAAATATTTATGCTATCAGTTCATAAGCCAAGGGCTGTAGCTCTGGATTACTCTAATCAGTTGTCAGAGGAATACCTTCAACGAAAAACAACAATCTAAGTGTCACTTTTAGAAAAAAATGATATTCTTCTAAAAGTGACACTCAGATTGTGAATAAACATACTATAAGATAAAATAGATTGAATTATTAATAAGGTAAAGTAGTTGTTGTGCATTGTAAGGATCGCCCGCAATCAAACTGTCAATTATGAATTTATGTACTTTAATATTGTGATGAACACGTGCGGACGGACGTTTCATTCCGCCATTTTGTTGTCTCAGATAAGAACTGATATTCTTCACCACCCACGTGGTACAATTTTAATCCTATGTGGGATTAAGAGAGGGGTGCATGAACACCTGGGGCATCTGACCTTGAAGAGTCAGCTGCTCGAGTGCTTCTGTTAAACAAGTTGTCATACTGCTTTTGTATACGTGCAAGGTTGTAATCCCCTGCAGGTATCCGACGACATTCCTGAGTTCAGGTATTTCACGTGCTGACCGGGGAAACCAGTTTTTCTTGCGCATGCGTGGTAGAGGACAGAAAGGACGAGGAGAATTGAGTGAGACAGTTGAGCTTCGGTCGTCAAGGAGAGAGGGGCGTGGTTTGGACACCGGTTTCTGACGGAAGGACTGCGGTTTTCGCAGACGTGCAGCGTGGTGAACGGGAAGGAGGATTCCTTCGTCCACCGAGTATCGCGGAAAGAATTGTGGAAAGGTAGCACGTGGTCAGCACGGGAACCTGAGCGGAAAATCATCGGAAACCCATGAAGCAAATGTTATCGGAATAATAAAGTCTTGTTGTTGTTTTTATTTCTGTGTACTGGACTGAGTTTGTCGAGGTAATTATTCTTCTACACAAGGACGCCTTCAGCCACCTTGATAGCCAGATCGCATAGTAAAGGCGAGGCGGTAGCTCGCTATACGGCGGGAAACAAAAGGTATTATCTAAGAATTGATATGTCTGGCCCTACATGCATGTCCAATGCACACATTTGGCATAACAGAAATTTACTAAGAGCTCTCCATTGCAAGGATTAGTCTTTCTCTGGAATTTCAATCTTGTATTTCACCTCTTTAATAATTTTTTTTTCAATGCAGGCAGAAAAAAAAATTATATTTTGTAACACATGCTGCCCTCATAATTATATTTATTTATACAGTACTTAAGAAGTACTTATATTTATTTATATAGTACTGATTTTTAAGAAATTTAGAATTTTGACATACAGCCTGGAAAAGAGCAACCTGGAATAAGCATTTAGCATAAGTGTTCCTCTTAATATGTATTGAAATATTATTTTTAGGGTACATCATGACTTAGCAAACAGTCTTGAGGTGGTCAATGGTCAGTGATAAGTGTAAATAAATTAACCATACACGCAGTAGTAGAATTTATTTGTATTTGATAACAGTAAGAGCTTCTTTATCAATCTGCACATAATTCTTTTCATGTGATATCAGTGTTCTTAATACAAATATGACTGTCACATGCATATGGAAGTTTTAAACTGTGGGGATGAAGTTCATTGTCTAAACAACTGGCAATCCCACATTACAAAGAACTAATACACTGTCTGATGGAAGAAGTTTCTTTAACTAGCTAAATATTCTACACTAACCATACTGTTTTGCCCAATTCCATGAAACATTGCTTCCTAACAATCTGTACAGTGAAATAACAGTTGTTACCATATTTTTAGAAAACCATGCTGAAAACTTAAAATTTTTCAGAAATGCTTGTAATTGCTTTCTATTCTGTAGAACTGGAGATGCATAAAGTTCTTTGACTTTACACATAGAAGAGTGTATACCAGGAGCATCAAAATGGAATCCAAAAATGTATCCTTAACTCCAAGGACACATTTCATCTTCTTAGCACACAAACCTGCTGCTTTGAAGTAGGTAAGAGCTTTACATAATGTTGCAGTTGTTTTCTCAGGAATGTAGCCCTTATCAGCACATCACCATAAAATAGAGCACTAAACTCAACAATCCTGGGAAGATTTTGGTGCTACATTTACTTTGTATTTTAACCATTTGTGTTTCTGTAGACTCATCTTCAACTCAGAGGTAGAGATAGGTCTGTGCAAGGTCAGTCTTAGCATAATAATTTTCTTCCAGCATGCTTGAGAGTAGATGACTCCAAGAATTGGATACACAAGGCTTTAAAACAGTATTCAATATAACTATGTAATCTCCGTGTAATTGAACTTTACCAGATGGATTAATAATTGGTACAACTCTGGATGATTATATTTTGGATGAGATATAGATTCTATAACATCATCACCTACAAGTTTGTCAAGAGCAGCTCCTATCTGACATTCTGACCAGTAACTCTGCAACAAAGCAGAAAGATGATGAAAAATAAAACGAATCCTCAAGACAAATGTCAAACAACTATTTGTATTAATTTCACCCCATCCAAATTTACTTAAATCTAAATGGTTATCTGTTAATATATATCTTTGTAGAAAATGATTCTGTAGGAGGTAAACATAAACTTACACTTAAGTTATTTTCACAAAAATTTCTCCCTGCCTCTGAAAATGGCAGTGAACTAAACAGAATGTACATAGCAAAAGAACTATCAAAATCTCCTTGCTTTTCACCCTATTTTTTGCTCAACAAATTGTTTTTTTTTTCATTTTTCTCATTTATAAAAGTTTGATACCTGTTGGCATCACTGGAAATATATTCATCATAGGTATAACTAAAATTCTTGAGAAATTTTACTTTTACATGGAAACAAAAAAATGCACAATAAAAATGTATGACAAAAATATGTTCAATATAACACTCAAATTCTATGGCTGTAGTTTAGGACTTAAAATACATTATGTGAGGAAAAAGAAAATACAGGGTGGCAAAAATACAAATGTTTGTATTTGATAACAGTAAGAGCTTCTTTATCAATCTGCACATAGGGACAAGTTCTACGAAAATAAAAACTATCATTTCAATAATTTTTTGCTACATGCTAGGAAACTGTTTACTGGCTCACAAACCAAGAAATGGAATGCATGCAGAATGCAGCCCATACCAATATCAACGTATTCACACTTTTCTGAAAGATATCTACACACTGAGAAATCAAGTACAAAATTTCAGTTGCAGTTAAAGGGCCTTTAAAACCCTATGAGCAAAATATGTGATACTTAATAAAATGTCTCTGGCTTTTTGATTCAGAAAAACACTCATGGTAACACAAAATCAATAATTTTATCTACTTACAGTAACTCAAAATTTATAAGGATGCTGCTAGAATAGAAGCAGACATAAGAACTCAGACACTGCTTTATAAAGAAATATTCTATAACTGTACATGCAAACTGATTCCAAAATTTTTTAATGTATTGAATTGAGTCTGATGAGTTCTACAAATGTTCCGACTGGCTGTTTAATAAACATTAAAAAAACACAAAACAATAGGAAAGCAGTATACAAAGTGACACGAGGACTATAAAATAAATGGAATTTTTAAACAACCTAACAAGTTCATGACTAACATTTACATTTCATAGTTTATGCAGTTATATAAGTATATATTTATATATATATAATTAATATGTATTTACATAAAACATTTTAACTGAGGTAAATGCATTTAAGGTACAATGCGCTGCAGCTAAGACATGCTGCATGGGTAGACTTCTCAAGCTATCAATCAATTGCAAACCAGTTAAATTTATTTCAAACATTTTCAGATGTACCTCTATGGCATCCATTGTCAATAATCAGTTTCTAATCTCAAAGCTATTAATAGTTCTTTGGGATATGCTGTTTATACTTCAAAATATTTAGATAAATACAGATTATAACCAGATATTTTTGGCTTCTGGAAGCATCAGACAAAGGCCAACTTTTCATGAAACCAGTACCCATTTACAGTACAGGGCAATGCTGTTAAAGCTCTATCAGATCCTTGGATAGTTTGGCATTTGTTCACCGAGTAGTGAATTCTCTCTCGCATATCTCTCCTCTGTGTAAGTTGCAGGCATGATGCATGCTGCATAATTTGCATAAGTAGTGAGAGAAACTAAGGTGTAATTTGCGACTAGAATGTCAGCAAGCACCATTTATGCTCCACTTGGAAGGTTTTAAGAGTGGAGTAGTGCCACTCACACATCGGCTAAATTGAAACTGAATTTTTTGAGCTGATCATGGCTCTTTTATACTAATTTTCATGCATTAGATTCTTTAAGGTTTTCAAAATACTCAATAAGCTGATCATAATCCATACCTTGAGCCACTGCCTCCCACTCTGCATCTGTGGCAGCACCACGTGGCAACCTGCTTAAGGGATGTTCTTGAAAATGTCGACTGTGAGGGGGCACGGGAGGAACAAAGTTACGATGTGGTGGAATAGGTGGAGGAGGATGAGCAGGAAATTGTTTCAGTGGATGTGCACTGGGGGGAAGTGGCGGTGGTACAGGATTAGTTACAATTCGCACTCGTTTTTCCCTGGTAATTGTTGCACTTCCTACTTCAGTAGCTGATGCTATGCGAAGTGCATTATGATTGACTGCACTAGGAACTCCTCCATTTTCTATCATGGATGTTTCTTCTTCATGAAGTTCATGGGGATTTGTTGTTATTCGAATACTTATTTCAGAACCAGGGAAGGAAAGATTACTCCCTCGACAGCCACTGCCAATCTGTCTTCCAGTTGATTTCTTCTCACGCTTTTGAACTTTAGTTATTGTACCAGATCCATCCAAAGGATGGTTTCCATTAAAATCAGCCATAGGGACAAGTGTCTGAGAACAGCGAGTGTTAACAGAATTGCGTTCCAAAGTGGCCCGCCCTAACCAAACCCAGTCATGAGCATGGGCTACTGTTTCACTTGTAGTGGTTGGAGGGATTTGCTTGCGGCGATAGCGAACTGCAAAGACTGAGCAGGAGACAAGGAACACCAGAATTGCTAAGCAGAATACTCCAAGCAAAGCATACATCCCAATTTCCAAAGGGGTTAAATCAGATGGATGAACCAGATTTTGTCGAGCTTGCACAGCAGGTTCGTGGTAGTGTTTTCCTCGAGGGCTGATTGAATCTTGATAGAGGATTGAACTAAAATCTCTCGAACTAATAAGTGAATTTCCAATATCTCCATTTACTGCTGGTAGAGAGCCAGAGCGATCAGCTTTCACTTTCCCACTATCAACCAGCCCTTTGAAACCTTTGAGACGAGCATCATTTTGAATAGTTGCTGTGTTGCTGAAATCAACTTCAATATATGCATAAGCCATAGCAAGAGGTTGACTCCTTCGTTTTTGACACCTCTCAGCTAACTCTAAAGTAACATGAAGTAAATCTCCTTTTCCTTCACCAATAGCTATCACTCGAGGATGATGGAGACCAGCCATAGGAGCAAAAGCTACAACACCACTATCAAAGGTATCAACAGAAAGATGATAATCAGTGTCGGAAATGTCAGCCAGTGATGATGAGGATCCATCAGAATAATGAAGCTGAATATCTAGCAGACCCTCCTGTAAAATCAAATCAAGAATAAATCACTTGTGTGCATAATCACAAAAAAAAAAAAAAAAAAAAAAAAAAATCATTTTATACAATATAACATTTTATTACATTTGTACAAAATAACATGTCTTAATACATTTTATTACATTTGTACAAAATAACATGTCTTAATACATTTTATACAATATAGCATCTAATATCTTAAACACAATAGGCCTAACATTACATGTAGCTCAAAACAGGGTGAACTTTTAACTCGCCATGATTACAGTAAACCCTCCGCGTTTGCGGGGAATAGTTTTTGCACCCCTGTGAAAGTGGAAAAACTGAACATCTCTAGGCCCCCCAAAACCTTAACTCTTAATATTGTTGAACATATTTAACACACACACACAGTTAAACAATACTACACTGTACTGCAACATTATGTTTTATAAATTTAAAATTATTACATGTGGTATTGCATCATGTATTGTATGTGTACTGGATTGCTTCTCTCTCTGTTAGCCTACATTGTTGATTTATACACCTACCAGTTACGTACTGTCTTTGAAAAACATTTGTAATTTAAAAAATAGCACTCACTTTATGCCTATGTGAGGATAAGCTGATATCCACTTCCAAACAACATCTTTCACACGATGACTATACTTCAATTCACCCTAAGATGACCCTGCAGTTTAAGGTACAAGAGCCTATGCACTCACTGAGCCTTCGGGAACAGGCGAAAGTTGTGTTCATCCGCGTCCCTCCGCACTGTGTCCTGCTGTTTGCAGCTGTCAATCACTTCCCCCATCAAATTATTGGCACTGTCACTCACACTCTCCGGTTTAATTGTTGCTGATGGGGGTGTTTTAAGGGGTATATATATTTTTTCAAGAATGCTTCAAGTTAATTGATATTTTATCATATAATGTTTAGCAACAATCTGAGCCTACCTTTTAAATTTCACCAGAATATGTTGAAAACTTCCCAAGTTAATACAAATTTTGAAGATGACAATCCGACTGTCATCTTTCATGATTCCCAAGTTAATTTTTTTTTCATCATTTAAACTTTTATCGGCAATTCTTTCGATGCCGCTCTCATGGTTAACTTTTTATTATTTTTATTTTTTATTAGAAAGAATCAAATTGGTGAAATTATGGGAAAGGCGGATCCCTTCATTCCATTCATACCCCACCCAGTAAGTTACTGGCATATGAAAATACTTCTCATCCTGATCTCAAAGGTATAAATTTTGTTTATAACTTTGCAGTCACACACACAAGCACACAGGAGAACCTGTACTCGTTGATGCCATCGCTATCGTTTCGATCACAAAATAAAAAGATAGGACAGTAATTACAGAAACGACTGAAAGGTGCAGTGAAACAATGAACTGTGTTTCACTTGTAGATTTTAAAATATTATAAAATACGAGCTATTGTTTTCTTCCAATCAAAAAATCAAAGAACATAAGACAAAAATACGAGTAAATGAGAACAGCAATGTGAATGATGTGAAAGTCGGAAATTGAATGAGTGAATTACTCAAATGACATACAGAACCCCTGCTTAGACAAATTGTTCTGGCACAAAAGTCGCCCCTGTCTCCAAACCTCCCCACCGCCCTCAAACAGTTCTTCGAAACACAGCCGCCTCTACATAACACTGGCTTGTTTTCGGTGCGAATAATGGGTAAGGAGCGATTGTCACCACCCCGTTGCAGCAGCCCCTTCAAGGCATTCATTCCTTCCTGGTGGTCCTGCCCAGGAAGGATTAGTGGTGGAGGGGAGGTGGGGTGGGGTGGAGCCTTGTCTCCCAAACACTGCATATCTATGCATGCATGTGTTGATCTAATTTTAAAACTCAATTTCTGAAAATAGATCCCAAACACTGCATATCTACGCATGCGTGTGTTGATCTAATTTTAAAACTCAATTTCTGAAAATAGATCATTTTTAGATCTATGTCTAAAATAACTATATGCACTTATAAGTAAACAGCTAGGACAATATAAAGTATGATTCGGGCAATAAATGCATTGGTTTTCACGGAAAATGTTAGGAACTACTTTTAGCTGCGGCGGTAGCTTTCACATACCTTTCCCTTCAGTGTCATCTTAGGGTGAATTGAAGTATAGGCTAGCGATGACTATGTATGTACAGATGATAATGAAACATAAACACTTCTGACACACTGTTCTTACTGTACAGTTATGAGACATGAGTATACTTTAAACACAAAGACACACACACATTCAACCTAGGTTTATTGCAACTCTATAGCATTATTGTCATTTATTTGAGCTGTGGAAGGGAGATTGTCAGGGTCTTCATCCTTGTTGTTTTCTATGTGTTCCGTGGAAGTGAATCTACATGTTCCATATGCGAAGTAGGAGGAGAACGGAGTGCCTCAGAGGCAGCACAGGTGGAAGGGGATGAACACAATGACACTCGGTGTTATTTTCTTGAAATACGTACTTTGTGATTTTAGTTTGGCATTTTCGCCTCTTCATTTCTTTAAAACTGTTGGTGTACGTAGACAATGAATCTTCTACCAGTTACTTCAACTTCAAGGAACCTAACATTGATGAGTATCATTCAAGCCTTGAACTTATGCAGACCCTCTGCAATATTGTTCAATGTAAACTTCTCTTCTTGCACTTCTTCATCTAGTATTGTCTCTGCTTTAGGTAGAATCAGCTCCATTAGGTCATCCTCTGTTAACTAATTGGGGCTGGTGTTGATTAACTCTTGAATTTCCCCAAGATCCATATCCTTAAATTCTTCTCCACTCACCTTTTTGCCAACTACACAATATCTTTCATAATCTTTTTAATTGGTTCTGTAGTCAAGCTGGTGAACTCGTTCACACATTCTGGCCGAAGATTCTTCCAGCACGATTTGTTGTCTCTGGCTTGATAGCTTTCACGACTCTTTCAATGACATTTACGGCATTGGTAATAGTGTACTCCTTCCACTTTCATTATTTTCTCTATGTTGGGGTCTTCCATAGACTGCACAATCATCTCCATCAAGTAACATGTGTAGTGTGCCTTAAATATTCATATTAGGCTGAATGAGAGACATTGTATTGGGGACCATGTAGACAACTTCAACGTCTTCAGTGTTGCACTCTTGAAATTCTGGGTGTCCAGGGGCATTGTCCACATATAATAAGTCCTTATAAAAGGCTTTACTTTGCATGCAAGGTATTTTCTGATCTCCGGTACAAAACAGTGATGAAGCCACTCTAGGAAAAGAGTTCTTGTTGTCCAAGCCTTATTATGCATCCAGAACTGCCAGCTGGAACTTATCTTTTCCCTTCAAAGCTCAGGGTGAGCAGCTTGATAAATTAGAGTAGGCTTTATCATATGTCCTAACTGCATTTGCACAAAACAACATGGTTAGCCTATCCCTTTCTGCCTTAAAGCCTGGTACTCACTTCTCTTCTTTGCTAATGAATATCCTCTGTGGCAGTTTCTTCTAAAACAGTGCAGTTTCATTGGTGTTGAATACCTGCTCTGTTTCATATTCCTTCTCTTGAATAAGTTCCCTTAAGGTGTAAGAAAACTCACTAGCTGCCTCTCTTGGTGGGCAGAGGCCTTTTCTCCAGTAATTTTCACATTACATAGGCCTAACCTTATCCTAAAATTATCAAACCAGCCTTTGCTGGCATGAAACTCTTTAGAGCTAGACCCTTTGCCTTCCCTTTCTTTTATAGAAATATATAAGGACTTTGCCTTTCCCCTTATTGCATTTCAATCTACTCTATGTGGAATAATAGAGTAGATTGAAATGCAATAAGAGGATTAGACGATATGTGCTAGATTTCCATTAAAACCGAGTCTAAGCTCCTCAGAAGTTGTACAGCATGATTCATAATTATTGTCTGGGTTTCCGTGGCTTGGCATGGTCAAACCGTAACCGATCAAATAAAACTGCCTACGGCATGAACAAGTTCACCGCAGAAAGTTTTATGTGGCAACACGGTACCCACTGAATTGATGTCATACTTCAAAATGTAGACTGTTCAAGAAAAAGCAATGTGTGTACTCTGGTTCTTCAAAACAAAGTCAGTTACCACAACACAATGTCATTACAAAATGCAGTATGGCAGAGCTCCACCTTCCAATAATACTATCCGACATTGGTTAAAGCAATTTCAAAAGACTGGTAGCGTGCAGCATCAAAAAGTAGCGGGAAGACCGAGCACTTCACAGGACAATAATGATCGTGTCCAGGAAGCCTTTTCTGAAAGCTTTCAGAAGTCGACAAGACTAGCTGCGTCACAGTTAGGTATGCCACAAATGACTGTTTGGAGTGTTCTGCACAACTGCTTACAACTCCATGCGTACAAACTGCAGATTGTATAGGCTTTACAGCAGGACGATAAACCCTGCCATTTCCAATTTGCCCAAGACATTTTATCTAAAGTCGAAACTCATGAACATTACCTGCAGACATGGATATTTAGTGATGAAGCAACGTTTTTTGTATCAGCGAGGGCACATCAGCATAACTGCAGAATATGGGGGCTCTGGAAACCCTTGCGCCCATTTGAGAAGTCGAACGAGATAGCCAAAAGGTGAACATCTGGTGCGCTTTGTCATATTTGGGAGCGTTGGGGCCCCCTTTTTTTGTGGAGAAAACAGTGACCGATCTGGAACATGCTACAGCTGTATGTATCTCTTGCCTCAGTTGGAAGATCGGCAGCCCAATGTGGTGTTCCAGCACAATGGCGCATTGCCGCATTGGGTTGTTATTGTCCGTGAATTTCTTGACCTACATTTTCCTGGCCGTGGTGGACCCACTTTGTGGCCTCCGCCTTCACCCGATATTACACCACTGGATTTCTTCCTGTGGGGATACAGGAAAAACATCGTTTACCAGACCCCTGTGACTTCCCTCAATGACCTGAAGACCAGAATTGGTGCTGCAATAGCAACAGTAATGCCGCAAATGCTGGCGAACACTTGGTGGTAAATCAATTATCGCTTGGATATCTTACGTGCCACGAAAGGCGTGCATGTCAAAGTGGTTTAGCAATCTGATGTATCGATTCTAGACTGGTAATAAAACTTTTAGGTTTCATCTCTGTCATATTCTGTTTGCGGTTTTAATTTGTTGTTTCCCGTTTTCCAATTATATGCCACTGAAACCCTGACTAATCATGAATTACCCTGTATATCATCTGCTCGTGAGACATGGCCACACGTATTGAGCTTACTGACTTTCAACAAGGTGCTATTATAGGGTGCCATATCGACAACCTGTCTGTGTATGTGATTGCAGAACAATTGCAACATCCAAAGTCGATTGTTCAAGATGTTATTAGTAAATGTAAACATGAGGAACTTAAAACTTCCAAGAAATGTTCAGAAAGGCCAAGTAAATTGATAGAAACGGGCAAAAGAACTATGAAACTCGGCGCGATATCGAGAGTTCTGTTGGTTCAATTCCACAGCGGTTGGCTGAAAATTTTTTTTTTCGGATGCTGTGTGTTTCTGGACCGTGGAAAGAGCGATGTTTTTCTTTATTTATTAAATGTTGCCACGTATTTGGAGGGTTTTATACGATTAACCTAAATCCACTCTAACAGGGAACTTTAACTAGAAACTCAAATAGTGGAATTTCGGAAAGAAACAAGAAACAGAGTTAAAAAGAAAACAAAAAGAAAATAACAATAAGGTACAGCGCACGTAACGAGAGCTGATTGTCGTCCGTGGGTACTGTTATTCCTCTGCACAAATCATCACCAAAGAATTACAGGATTCAACAGGGGTGAGTGTATGCATTAAGACATTTCATAAGGAACTGCACAAGTTAAATTTCCATGGCCAAGCTGTTGCATACTAACTGTTAATAACTCATAAGAATGCAAGTAAGTGACTTGCTTGGTGCAAAACATATCGTCCATGGACACTAAACCAATGAAAATTAGTGTTATGGATGACGAATCACGCTACACAGTTTTTCAATCTGATGGTCATTGCAGGGTGTGGCATATGCCAGGTGAACAGTATCGGCTAGAATGTCATCCCAACTGTTAAATTTGGTGGTGGCAATATCATGGTCTGGGAATGTTTCTCGTGGTATGTATTCAGATGTTGGTTGTGGATGGAAAAATGAATGCCACAAAACACTGGGACATTCTAGACAATGCCACACTGCCTACACTTTACCAGTTTTATGGAGACGGGCTATTCTCATTTCAGCAAGACAACATGCAGTGCTATAAAGCATGCTCCATTTTGACATGGTTTGAGAATATGGGTGTACAGAATTTGGAGTGGCCAGCTCAAGGCCATGTACAAAAGCCCCTTGGGATGAACTTGAATCAGATTCAGACGAGAACAACACATCTAACTTCTGCATCTGAACTAGATACTGCTTTGCGGGAAGTATGGAACAATATGCTTGTGACTATTTATGAGAATTTCATTGAAAGTGTGCCACGGAGAGTGTACAATGTAATTGTGGCCAAAAGTGGGTCAAATCCATATTGATTTGCCATAAATGCAGCATTGTAGAAAAAGCACTGGTGTCTGCAGACTTTTTCCACATAGTGTATAAGAATGCCCTTTTTATAGCAGTCCTGCATCCACATAAAAGTAGCACTTTCAACATAAGTGATATATGGATCTCGCATTTGATTATAGTCTTCATTTCATGCCCATTGGTGTAGCTGCAGGAACAGCTTCACGAATTTCCCTTTCTTTTTCCTTGATATACTGTATGGTCGACTTGTTGATGCTCTAATGGCAGGCAACTGCAGCAGCTGACTTTGCTGTATGAAGTGTATCTAATAATTCAACCTCTTCTTGTAAGGTTTTCACTGTCTTTTGCCTCACTGAGAGACAAAACACATGAGTGATGCTGACTGGTATCAAGACAAAGAGCATGGCATCCCCAAGCAGAGTGCAAAGTCACCAGTTTAGTGCACTGAAACCAAAAGAAGCCCATGACCATCTCCCCATGCCAAAATGCTGTTGAGTTGCACTGTTTGAAAAATCACTACAATACATAGTATTTCTACACATGCTACTGATTCAAGGTGGGGCAGTACTGTCTTTCATGTATGTGGAGGCACAAATAAAAGGGTGAAAAATTGTATGTGGTGGAAGATATTAATGGCACCAACAAAGAAAGCATTCGTGAAGAGGTGAAAGTGAGAGACCATTTACAGTATGTACAGTACCTCCTAAATTAACACAAGAAACATATTAGAAAACATGTATGTATACACGAGTACTATATACATATGGTATGTATTTTATGCATTTACATTTAACTTTTTTTAGTTTTTTGTACATTTTCTAGTCTGCAAATTCCCATTTAATAACTGGCAAACTCATGGATAATCAAATCTCCAAAAGTCAACCTTGTGAATGTGGAGAGTTTACTGTATATGCTAGCCATATATTGGAGGGTTTTTTTTTTGTTTTTTTATTAATTTCCAAGAAAATGTCTTCGAAACATTTTTAACCAGATAACAGCAGCATACTTGCTGTGGAAGAGAAAATGAACAAGAGACCCTTTATATCAGACACTACTGTCAATGTAACATTTCTTCAATTGATAACTTCAGCTCTGTGACATCTTGACATACGAAGACTTATACCACACTCCAGACTATGACACTACTCCCCCAATGTAAACTCTTTTGTGTTCAGTTGAATAACTTCAGCTCTATGAAAGGTCTACCTTGATATCTTGAAATGAAGGCTTATACCACACCTCAGATAATGAAATTGGACTGCATATTTACCAAAATAAGCATCCAGTTTGTCAGTAGAATTTCTGGCAGCCACACAGCCACATTTTAAATCTTATTTCCATTGTTAATGTGTATGCTTAGTACATTTATTATGAGAAAAAAGAACACGATTTGTGGCATAGAAGCACTCAGTGTAATGTGTTAAACAACTCTCAAATTTGTAATCATTTTTTCAAAAAGCTTGAAAGACGAAAACTAAAAACTAAAGAGTTCTGCTAAGAAAAGCAGATTCTGTTTTACCTAATTGAATTGAAGTTATCATCCAGTGATGTTCACTACATTATTCTACTAAGTTCCCATTGGCTTCCTGTGGGATGTCAATGATATTTATTCATGAATGGTACTGGAAACAATTCAAATCTTACAAAATGTTTCAAAAAGCATTTGACCCAATTCCTAGCATAACAGAATCCCTTTTACCATGCCAAAGGATGTGTGGTGGAGTAGCAACCCTAGTGGAATTATTGATGTGCCAAGGGAAAACTCTACCCAGGATATTCAAAATAAGGGTGAAGGCAGTGTTACAATGGATAAGAGCATGTCCAAAGATATATTTATGTTGCTACTTGACTGGAAAGTATAAGAAATAACATCTTCAGCTTTTGTTATGAAAAGACACAATGAAAGTTTGTATGAAGCTGGTAAAAGGCTAGGTTTTCCATAGTTAATGGAGTTTGAGTGTGCATTCAAAATTCAACCCATGCTTCAAGAAATATGGTGACCTGGAAATGATTCCTGGAAACTAGACAGTTGCCTCTCTGTGCATAATTACCAGTATTTCTTTCTTTTTAGAGTACAGGGTCTGAAGGCATCATCACTTAAGAAGTTCAAAGTCACAGTGTACACTGCCTGGAGGAACATTAGTTTTTCAACAATCTTACAAGCTGAAATCTATAAAAAAAAATGCATTTATTAAACACTTCCCTTACCTTTTCCCATTTCAACGCCTACTTCTTCCTTCCCGAGCAGCTACTCAAATTTAAGGAACCACAGTTGTCAGAAAACTGAAGTTTCATCAACTTAAGATAATCTGTCGTTAACTGAAAAGCAGATGAATTTGATGGCGTGTATGGCAGGATAAAAATTGCTGCTGCCTAAAAGATTTTAGTTATATAGCATTAACCATTCATGAGTTCCTGGCTGTCTAGTTTTCTTTTGGTCTTAGCAGAAATGTGTTAGTTGGTGGCATATGTTACAAAGCTCTCTTTGTAAAAGTAGATGTGTGTATGTGTGTGTGAATGTATAACTTCTACTACCCATTCTTTTTTTCTTTTGAATATCAGTGATATCCTCTCTACCTCAGCTAACCTAAATTTATTGGTGACAAATTTCTTAGTGTCACCTATTGGTTTTGGTTATCTATACATAGTCATGTCAGAATAACATGACCACTCCTGGAATCACAGTGTGCCCAGGCAGGTGCATCACAGAGTGCATGTGACAAGTCGACCACATGAAGATATAAGTGGCTGGCCAGGACAGATGAGCCATAGTGTGTCACATGAGCACAAATGGGCAGAGGTAGTGATTTGACGGACATTCAAAAGGGAATGATCATCAGCTACCGCACCAAGGGTGGAAGCATCTCAGAAGCAGCAGACTTTGTGGGCTGTTCACGAGGTGCTGTAGTCAGGGTGTAACAAGAATGGACCGCTGGCACCGAGTACCTCCATGCATGCTGACCACGTGCATCCCTTCATGTTGGACGTTTACTGTAGTGGTGATGGTGTCTACCGACAGGATAATGCACCCTGCCATGTCACGAAGGTGGTGCGTGACTGGTTCCAGGAACAAGACAGCGATGTCTCCGTTCTCTCTTGGCCGGTAAAATTGCCTGACCTCAATCCCATAGGGTGCTTGTGGGACTATTTGGATCAACAGGTTCAATGTGCCAACCCACAACCATGTCATCTCCAGGACCTCCGTACTCCGCTGCCATCCGAATGGGCACATGTATTTTGGACAACCTTCCAGGGCCTCATTGCATGCATGTCACGCCATCTCACTGCTGTCATCTGTGCCGAGGGTGCTTATTCCCATTATTAGGTAGGTGGTCATATTATTCTGATATGACAATGTATACTTACAAACAATATTGTTTCCATTTCCATTTTATTTTCTCCATATATTTTTTAACTCAGATAAAGAAGTCACTTGCCCACTTTTATATTTTTTACAAAACCATATTTTTCTCATAAAAACTCATGGCAGTCTCCAGTGATATTCTAATAGTAGTTTCCGAAAAGTTGGATTCCAATGTCAATCTTGAAGAGTGGTTCTGATGGGTTAACTACAGCCATTCCAGTGAGAGTGAATCCTAATGATAAAAGCCTGACAAAGGGCAATAATTGCTCTTCAAAATTAACCAGTAAAAATTAAGAATGTGAAAAACTTCCACAAAGTTTGGAAATGTTTACCAGATCACATATTCATGACTTCTACAGGATGTCTGAGAAAGAATGCATACATTTCAAACATGTTTCATGAGGAAGTAAAGAAAATTAGGAAAATACAGTTATATAACCAAATAAAAGAGACAACTCAAAAAGTTTATAGTAGTTCGTAAGCATTATTTAGCTCTCTTACAATGTCTGTCTAGCATTAAAATGCCTGCAAAGTGTTGGCACATGCTTAAGATGAGATGCCTTTTACAGCATGGACAATGCAGTCTTTCAGGTCTTGTAATGAGGTGGCTCATGATGGAACAACTGGTCCTTTTTGTATGCCATTCTGAACTTTCTTTGCACAGTTATAACAGATTTTTATTCTGACACACACACGGGCGCACACACACACACACACACACACACACACACACACACACGGGCACAACAAGGATAGGGTTTTAAGGGTTAAAACCCTCAACCCTCTCCAGAGCATATATATTTTTTAAGAATTTGCATTAGTTTTGCTATGTCCTATGTCTCTGTCTCAGTCTGATTTATGTTGTCCTTTCCACTGAGCACTCATAAGACAAAATTGGAATCGTTTTGCTTTCACACATTGTCAGACTTTCTATCTGTAACCTGACCCTAGACAGAGACAACACAAATACTAAACTTTTTCCACTGCCCATATATCCCATTGGGACAAAAAGTGAGATAAACTTGTCCTTGTGAAATTGTCCAACCAGGGTCAGGAATGATAAAACCCTGTAGGTTACAACACCCTGCCCAAAGCTCTTCTAACCTACTGGGGATTGTCTATAGCATAGGGTACGATGAAGGGATTTTAGGATTTTCTGTTACCTGCCACTCAGCACTAAAATTCATCCAGCAAAATCGATGTCTGTGGTCAAGTTTCCAAGTCTGTGACCAGCATTTCCCTTCCTCTGAAAGTAATTAAGCATTCAATAAATAATACCAAAATGAAAAAAAAAGTGCATTAGTCATTCAGACAGGAAATATCGCAGACCAAAGAGACACATTCTTCAGTGTATTGAATTGCCTTTATATTATAGTTATATTTAAGTGCTTCTATTATTTTCATCTGATTATTCCTGATGGAATTTATTATTTCATATTTTTATTATAAATTACTCTAACTTCTGTACTTTAATTTGCCCAATAGGGATATTTATTTTGATGATACCAACTATATATATAAGTATTTAGAGATGCTAATTGGGAGCAAAAAGCATTTTTCTCCAAAGATATTAATAATATGTCGATATTGCATGCAAATTCTAATATAGATTTCATCAATATGATAATCCTCCCCAGAAAAAATTATTAGTTGCACGCATGCCTACACACACACACACACACACACACACACACACACACACAGCCTTTTGCTGAGTGGTCGCCATTTTGACACAGCTAGTGAGTTGTCTCTGCAATGCAGTTATCACTTAAACTTTCACTGGACAAGGCAGCATGTAAAAACCAGAGAGTGCTGCTGTTGTATGGTGAAAACTGTACTGTGTCATTATTCTTTTTTACATTGCATTGCTTTTTTCTATGGTGAAAACTGATTTGTCTTTATTTTCTCATGTTTGAAATGTTGCTACTCTTTCTCAGGTTTAAGTGAAATAATTTTTTTGAGTTGTTCTTTCACATGGCGAAAACTGTATTTACCAAGTTTTCTTTATGTCCTCTATGAAACTGAAATGCATTAATTCTTTCACAGACACCTTCTATTAGGAAATTTTTATTTATGAAGCTAAAATTTCTTTTTTAGTGTGACTGATTTCTTTTTGTGAGTATGTAGAAATCAGAATACAATAAGCTCTGAGCTACCAATGTGTGGAAGAAATACCATAATATTTATGCAGTCTTCATTCACATTTTGGATACAAACCTCCAACCCAGTTTTATGAGAATTTCTTATTCTTATGGTAGTACTAACAATGTGATTAAATCATTCACTTTTTCTCTCATTTGAAACTATAGAAATAACACATTGGAGGCAGCCTAGTAAATCTTACTTTTCTAATAAATTGCTTAAAAGATATAAAAAAAAACAGCACAATTTTGATGAACAAAAAATCGATCATTGATCAAGCAATAGTTGATAACAGATGCATTATGACACTTACTTGATACTGAGATGTAAGTTTGTGGCTGACACTTGTTTGTGCAATAAAAACTCCAGGCATTGTGTCATCTGCTACCACAGATAGCTGAAGTCCTGTAACAACAGTTATTTCTAAGTGTGTGATTGTCTCTTTATCACTGCCAACACGCACTTCTTTTGCTCCACTAACTCGACCAGTTATGGGGGATAACACCTATAAGTAAAAATGTTTAAATTAAGCTACTAAAAGAACTACTGAACTTTCTGGATAAAATGAAATAATTTATCATGAACTAAAAAGAATAATATAAGCTTTATCAGAGCTTATCCACTAGCATCAAATACTAATAGTTGCAAGAACAAGTTCTCGGAAGCTTGTATTTCAGTAATGCTTCATGCTAACATGGGTGCTAACCATTAAGTATAATTTCATTGTTTAAAATCAATTTTATAGTCAGTGCTAAATGATGCTTATAAATTAAACTGCTGTCACGGAAATGTATGAAAAAAAAAGTACCAGGAATTTGTGAATACCCTAATGAAAATGCATAATTTAACTGAACATCAGGATGTCATAAAATACGAGAGCAACTTAAAATTTCACACCTTCAACCCTTTCTTTTTTGTTCTCTTTTATTTTCAGTCTCATTTATTTATTTATTTTTGCATAATGGAAATAGATACCTCACTGGAAAAAAGCAATTACTTTCTGCATTAGTTTGTAGTATCTAATAATCAATACACTTCCCAATTGCCTCTACAGGTCATACCTTTCACCAATACTCTGACAGTTTGATCACTGAATGCATCAACTTAGAACTGCACTTCTTGATGACAGAACTATCATGGACAATATTTTTATATTTTGTTTGATAATGGAACTCTTATGGACAGTTCCATCATCAAACAAAATATAAAAACATTGCATACTGTGAAAAAAATAAAAACTATGATAATCATATGTGGGGAGGTCAGAAAGTAACTTTCCAAACATCATATATTTTGTATTTATTAGTATGAAAAAAAGTATGTACATTTCTGAGATATGGCCATCCATACACTACTTCTCAATGTAGTCACCTTGTCTGTTGAGACACTTGTCCAGCCAGGAGATCCATGTGTCAAAACCTTGTCTATAAAAGTTTGGCAGTTGTCCATACAGCCATTGTTTCACTGCATGCTTTGCAGCGTCATCCAATGGGAATAATTTCCCACGACGGTGCTGCTCCAACCATGGAAAGAGGTGAAAATCTGATGGAGACAGATCAGGGTGGTAGGCTAAATGTTTCAGAATTTCCAATTCCCAGCTTTCCAACAGATTCACTGTGTAACAAGCCGTATGCGGGCGAACATTGTCATGAAACAAAAGCACGCATTGGAATGCATTTCAGGCCTTTTTTGTTGAACAGCTCTCTTCAGTCTCTTCAGAGTAGCCTGATAAACAGCAGCATTGATACTTGTTGTGGAAAGTGTGAAATCCACCAGAAGCACTCCATGCATGTCTCAGAACAGAGTCGCAATGATCTTCCCACTGCTGTTGGGGATGTCTTGAATTTATTGGCAATGGGGAACTCTAGATGCTTCCACACCATGGATTGGCCCTTTGACTCAGGAGTGCAGCAGAATATCCATATTTCATCTTCAGTGATGATGTGCCTTAAGAAATCTTCACCATGTTCAGTGAAACAAAGCAGATGGACGAGAGAAGCACCCATGTGGTTATTGTTGTGTTCCTCTGTAAGTTGTCTGGCAACCTATCAACTACTTACTTTTCGATAGTCCGAACAGTCATGAACAATGTCCCATACGGTGCCAGGCGAAATATGGAATTTTTTCCCAGGTGATGCAGTGTCACACAGCGATCTTTACGTAAGCACTCCTCAATTGCATCAACATGATCTGCTGATGTGGAAGGATGTCCGGTCCTTGGTTCATCATGGACACTCACTCTACTACCACTGAAGTCACAAAAAAACAAGTTTGCACAGGGTGTCCACATTCTGGAAAGTCAGGGGAAATCAGGGAAAGTCAGGGAAATGAATATTGGTCAGGGAAAGTCAGGGAAATGCCTGAAATGTTGGTAAAAGACAGGGAAAATCAGTGATATTTAAAAAAAAAGCCAGGAAATTTCAATCACAGTTAGACTACAACTAGTTTTAACCCGAGGCGTCGGGGAGTGACACCTCATTGCCCAACACACTTGCACTTGGTGTTGCAGACAGTCACTAACTTCACTCTCCCTACTAATGTAACCTTGTATTTCCTGCCTATTATTGTAAGTTGTGTTACATTACTTGTTAACATTTCTCTTTTGTTTTAGGTCAAAGGAGTAGAAGAAAATTTGTGATATAAGTTATACCTTGTTAAAAGTCAATTAAGACTGCAGCAATGTCAACGCGTTATTGTGTGTTTAATGAACAATGGTTGGACGAACAATTAAATCCTGAGTTTTCTGGTTGGATAGCAGCTGTGAACCACGGCAATGAATCAGCATTTTGTAAAGTGTGCTCTAAAACTTTCAAGCTTAGCAACATGGGGCGTTGAGCAGTCTCCAGCCACGAAAATGGCCCTAATCATTTGAAAAACATCCGTGCCAAAATGTCTCAGCCCAGTCTTGCTTCTTCTACTTCCTCTGCGAAAAAGAACTCTCTTTGTAATAACGAACTCTTGCCACCAACAAGCTTAGGAAATGTGGAATCAGTACTTCTAGAAAATATTAAGTCTAATGACTCAAATACTTATGTTGTGAAAGATGATGTGAAGCCCAGTGATCTTAATGCTTATGTAGTGAAAGATGATGTAACAAAGTCGAAAATAATATGGGCCATGGAAGTGTTGTCCAAGCGAATGTCTCTGAACAGATTAACAAAACATTTCAGTTAATATTTCCTGACAGTGCGATAGCTTCAAAATTTACTTTAGGCAAAAGCAAAGCATCTTATGTGATAAACCATGGATTGGCACCACATTTCAAAGAGTGTTTAATGGACGATCTGAAGCAGTGCACTGACTTTGTAATTTGTTTTGATGAATCACTAAACAAAATTGCTCAGCGTGGGCAAATGGATCAGTTTGTTCGCTATTGGGACGTCAATCTGCAAAAAAGTTTCCACTAGATACTTAAGTAGTGTGTTTTTAGGACGGGCAACAGCTAATGACCTTTTAGAGAAATTCATTAAAGGTGCACCTCTTCCCTTGGATAACATGCTACAAGTGTCAATGGATGGACCTAACATTAATCTCAGCTTTCTTCAAAAGCTGAAAGATAAACTTAGAACTGAAAATCCAGAGGGTAAATTATTAGTTGACATTGGAGTATGTGGTCTTTACGTGGTGAATGGAGCTATGAAAACTGGACTTGAAGCAGTGAAATGGGATATACATCACTTTCTGTGTAACTTGTACTATCTTTTAAAAAAAGATAGTCCTGCTCGCCGTGCAGATTATAACTATGATTACTGGATGTAAAGATTTCCCTTTGAAATTTTGCACTGTAAGGTGGTTGGAAAATGTTAATTGTTTGACTACGGCATTGCTTGTCTATGATCATATCAATAAATATGTTCAAGAATCATCGGTTTCAGCAAACAGCACATGTTTCTTGCAGAATTCATGGAAAGTCCACTGTTGAAATCCAAATTGGCTGCATTTAGGACTATAGATTCAGAGTGTGAATCTTTTTTTGAGAAGGTTCCAGAGCCCAAAGCCTTTAATTTCCTTTCTTACAAACTGATTTGCTGGATCTGATGAAAAATTTGATGGCACGAAGCTTGAAGCCTGACAAATTAAGTGAAGCTGATAGTGTCTCAAAACTGTTAACTTTAGATGTATCAAAAAGTAAAAATCTTCTCTCAATTGAGAAAGTTGATATTGCATTTAGTGCTAAAAAGCTATTAAAAGAAGTGAAGTGCTCAGAAAACGAGAAATTGAGTTTAAGCTTGAATTTAGGGAAACTTGTGACCAGTATGATTGAAAAACTTCGTGGAGAAAAGCCCACTAAAATTTAAGTTTGTCCGTGGGGTATCTTGTTTGGACCCAAATATTATAGTGCAGCAGCAGAGTCTAGGCAAGAAGAGAGTGGAAACTGTGCTCAAAAGTTTTACTTAGTGCAAACAGAATTTCAGATGACTGTGCTGAAAAAGCTAATAAACAGTACGCTTCATTGTGTGTAGAAGCTCTATCTGCTTTAAAGTCTCAGTTTGATTAATTTTTAGACAGTCATGATGATTCCATTGGATTAGACAAATTTTACAGTGCTCTACTTGACAACCAAAAACAATTCGGTGAACTTTGGGATGTAATAAAAATTTGTCTCATTATGTCTCATGGAAATGCTTCAGTGGAAGGTGGATTTTCTGTCAATAAGTCTACTTCTTGTGGAAAATCTCCTGGAAAAATCCCTGATTTGTCAGAGAACAGTTTTTGATGCCATTAAAAATGTGGGAGGAGTAGAACACATTGCCATCAATAGAAGGCTTCTTCTTTCTGTAAGAGCCTCCAGATGAAGATATCAGGATTATCTTGAGAAAAAAAAAGTGTTCTTCAAAACGAAAAAGAAAGAAAACTGAAGGGGAAAAAAATTGATCATGAAATAAAGGAATTGAAGGAAAAAAAAAGACAAAGAGTACGGAAGGAACTAGAGTTGGAAGAAGCAGCATTATTGCAGGCGAAGATTTCAGATTGGGAAAAGAAGAAAAGTGGTGTGTAATAGAAAAACAGTGACTGTGTTCCTACTGTAATATTTTTATAGTAACTTTTCTGAATATTGTGTATGGGTTTGTTTGAGTGTTTCTTCAATAAATGTAAAACCCTTAAAATTAAAAAAGTAAGAGTTGGACGGCTATGGGGAAGGTGGAGGCCGATAAAAAAAATAAAAAAATGAATCAGTTATTTGGGAAACTTTATACGTCAAATGGAAACACTTTTAAATAATATAAGTTTCTCAATTATCCAATTCAATTTTATTTATTATCATGGCACATATATTAAAAAAACTCAAATAAACCTATTTGTGTAAGGTCAGGGATTTCTTATATATTTGGTCAGGGAAAGTCAGGGAAATCAGGTTTGATAATTCTGTGGACACCCTGTTGCACCTGCTGCACTATCATCACGTTCAGGCCGTACGCAGCTCGAAGTTCATGGTGAACATCGAATAAGTGGCATCCCTTTGCCCACAAGAAGCAAAGGACTCCTCAGACTTCTCTTCTTTTGTCCATTCAACCAGTACAGTAGCCATTTTGAATCTGTTTCAAACCGCAGCCACCTAAAACAGAACATGTCAGTTACACATCAGCAAAAAACATTTTCAATACATGCAGTACTTTTAAAGTTACTTTCCGACTTCTTGTATTTAGAGGGGACAAATAACTCAAGTAAGACTGGATTAGAAAACTGACTTAAGAAAGAGTTTTACACAAAAGTACAGAAAATTTAAGGAAATATTAAAGTAGAGAAAATAAATTCTTAGATTAAATTGATAATAAAAAACAATACCAATTAGAAAACAAACTTAAAACATGACACAAACCATGCAAAGAGGGGGTATAAAGATGATCTTTTAACGATTCAAAATAGAAGTAATTTTAATCTTTCTTCACAAAAAAGAAATGCACAAAAAATAGTGAAATGGGAAGCATATATAATAGTGTAGAAAGAAAAAAAACCCAGAAACAGCAGACTCCCTCAAAAAAGAACAAAACAATGAATAGTCTCATAGAATTTATAAAACAAACAACAAAAAAAAACCAGCAAATTTTTTTCAAAAAATAAGGAATTAAAATAAGTTCCTTAAAAATTCATTGCAAATCAAGATACAGTAGCAATAAAAAAAATAACAAAAATAAAATTTCAACCATACATCAAATATGGAGAATTAAAGAAATATATGAAAAGCTAGAAGACAAACCATTTATTACTTTCAATAGTGGAAAATATTTCAAAATTATAAAATAAGCTTCCATAACATTAGCAAGCAATTTTCAAAAATTAGTACAGAATTTTTGAAATATATGGTATAATGAAATTACATAAAGAAAATCATCCAATAAGAAGAATAATAGATAGAAAATACTATACACTTTCCAAACTGAATCATTACCTCAAGTTTCATCTTCAGAAATTATTAGAAAAAAAAAAAAAAAAAAAAACTTTCTCTCTAATTACAAATTCAAAAGAAGTAAAGGAAAGACTAGATTATCTCCCAAAGATAGGCTCACTTACTAGCTGAATTTTAGATATCCTTTTATAGTATACAAATTTAGGTTTTATCATATAGTCTACATGTATATATACTCGCATATAAGTCGAGAAATTTGGGACAAAATGAGAGCTTCAAAGTAATGGAGCCGACTTATACACGGGGTCTAAAAAATCGTAAGTCCAAAAGTTCTTCCCGTGAGGCAAAAGGCAATCCATCACAAAAGAAATAAAAATGCCGATCTTGCGGTATTAATTACGAAATCGCAACCCTCTGAAAGAAAAAAAGAAAGAAAGAAAGAAAGAAAAAACACTGGTGGTAGAATTACGAAATCACGATTCTCCGAATTTCTCCGGCGCTTTGAAAAGTCTCCTCTCTCCTGGCTTTGCGTATCCACAGCGCAGTCACAGCCGCGCATAGAAAGCTCCGCCTTCCTGACTACCAGTTGACTGCACTGACCTTCGACGTAACGGAGCCATGCGACAGCCAGTGTTAAGTGTTGCTTGTTCTTAATCGTGCACGTGTTTTTCTTGTTCTTAATTGCACGTGTCTCACTTCTCCTATTATGGGTGACACGGATTGTGTAGAAAAGAAACGGATGTCCTATAACGCAGGATTCAAGTTGGCAGTGGTTTCTTTTGCAGAAAATACTAACAACTGTGCTGCTTCACGTCAATTTGGCATTAACGAAAAACTGATTCGAGATTGGCGTAAAAAAACGGACTTGGTGAAAATCCCAAAATCGCAAGAAAGCGCTGCACCGTGGAACAACATCTTTCCCAGAGCTGGAAAGTGTCTTGAATGATTGGATTGTGGGCTGCAGACAAAATGGTTACATTGTAACGCGAACTGGTATACGTTTGCGAGCAATGAAGCTCGCAAAAGATGAAAAGTTTGCAGCCGCAAATAACACTTTTCGTGCCTCACCAGGTTGGTGCACAAGGTTCATGAACCGCTATGGGTTGTGTCCACGCCAGCCGTACCAAAATTGCACAAAAGTTACCTCGTGACCTCAGAAGCAAAGATAATGGAATTTCAAAAGTATGTAATTCAAAAAAGAGAAAAAAAGACTGCTTTTGAACTTTCCCAAATAGGGAACATGGATGAAACCGCCATGTGTTTCGACCTTCCTGAAATAAGACGGTGAACCAAAAGGGCGAAAAAATATCTTGATCAAAACGACTGGCCACGAAAAATCCAGTTTCACGGTTGTTCTTTCCTGTTTGGCCGACGGCAGTAAGCTACCTCCGGTAATTATTTTCAAACGCAAAAACTCTGCTGAAAAACGTTGTCTTTCTGTCTGGTGTGCTCGTTCGTGCCCATGAAAAAGGATGGATGAACGAATCCGGAACAATTGACTGGTTAAAGAATGTGTGGAACAAAAGGCCAGGTGCAACCCTTTTGAGGAAACCTTCTTTGGTGTGGGATATGTTTGTTGCACACCGTTGTGCAGAAGTGAAAAAAATTGCAGAAAATTCAAAAACAACTCTTGCTGTCATCCCATGTGGGTTGACATCTGTTCTTCAACCACTAGATGTCTGCCTTAATAAGCCCTTCAAGGACAATGTGCGGAGGTATTGGGCAAATTGATAAGTTCCGATTTGCCGACTAGAAACCATAAAGGGCGGAAATCTAAAGAAGCCGGATATCGTTTTGATTGCGCGATGGGTCAAGGATGCTTGGGATGCGATACCTGTGGAAATGGTCGTGAAATCATTCAAGAAATGTTGCATTAGTAACAAACTTGATGGCACAGAGGATGATGAGATTTTTATGAGTGATGATGACAGTGATTCTGATGACACAGGCATAGATGGGAATACTGATGTTCATGATGACGCGCCGATGACGGAGAAAGACTTTTTTGAACTGTTTGGCGAGTCTGATGACTTGGAATCGGATTTTGAAGGGTTCCGATGAAGTTTTGGGGTATGCAAATTAAATTTAGTATTATATATATAATTTTTTTCGTTTTCAAATGTTTTTGAATAAATTCATTGAAATTTTTTTTTCCTCATTCCGGGATCGACTTATACGCAAGTTTCTGATTTCTTACGATTTTTTTCCTCTGAAAGTGGGGGAACTGATTTCTTACGATTTTTTCCTCTGAAAGTTGGTCGACTTATACGCGAGTATATACGGTAATTTTATTTAACAATAAATACATGATTATTTTTTATTTTTTTCCTTTTATTTTCAACAATTGCATATCACAAATAGATGTGTATAGTTTTGATAAAATATGCAAAAAACATCAGAATGAATACATCAGATCCTAAAAAAGAGAAACCTGCTTATTTAAAAAAAGTTAAAATATATACACATAATATCTAAGGTATTTTACCTGATATTGTCAAAGTATTTCGTACGTTGTTTGCCCTGTGAAGCATGTTCTCCCCAAGTTCGAGAGGTCCCTTATGTTACGGACCTTTGGTTAGTTATAAAAATTTTCTTTGCAGAAATGAAACAGTTAGGTTATGTATTTTCAGTTCCACATTCATTCATTCGCACAATCAAACGTTTAATATTTACTATTAATTAAAAAGATTTTAGTAGAGAGAGTTATACTCATCAACAGGAGACGCTCCTCACAAGGGATTCGCTACACGAAAAAAGCGGCGCTTCAAGCGGTGCTTAACACGCCGCCTTCTGGCCCACTACATCCTACACGCAGGGTTCCTCGCAAGGTGTGTATGGTTTGGAGTTGCATGTCGGGAATCGATGGGAAGGTTTGCTGCCTGTATGTATTAGGTGATTTGTTTCTAATGTGTCGCCATCTATTGATGAGTTGGTAGGTATCAGTCAGCAAGTATAATTTATCGTGTCTGTATGTGTTAGGTGATTTGTCTCTAATGTGTCGCCATCTACAGAATGAGTTTAGTGGGTATGTCATAAGTATAATTCTTTTGTGTAGATATTTTTGGGCTATTATTATTTGTTTGTCAGAAACAGGCGGGTGCATTTTTTTTGTTCTTTATTTATTATGTGATTTTTTGTAATGTTCTTTTTTTTCTTTTTTTATAAGTGATTTCCAGGCTGTGCCTAGTGTGAGTGGGGTCTTGTAAGCTGTATATTTTATCTTTTTTTTGTTCACTATAACGCTTTCAGAAATCCTTAATTCTTTTTCGTTTGTGCGGGTGGTTAGTAATTCAATATTTTCAAAATCAGGTGGTATTGTTTGTGTTTAACACATTGTTGGGTAAGTGCAGTATTTTTCTTCTTTTTGTTCCAGATTTTTATATGTTGATGCAAATCTTTTTATTAATCTATTTTTTTTGTGCTGCCAATTTCAGAGTTCTAAAGACCACATTTCATACATTGGCAGCACAAAAATAGATTAATAAAAAGATTACATCAACATATAAAAATCTGGAACAAAAAAAGAAGAAAAAACTGCACTTACCCAACACTGTGTTAAACACAAACAATACCCTGATTTTGGAAAATATTAAATTACTAACCACCCACACAAACGAAAAAGAATTAAGGATTTCTGAAAGCGTTATAATTGAACAAAAAAAAAAAAGATAAAATATGCAACTTACAAGACCCCACCACACTAGACACAGCCTGGAAATCACTTATAAAAAAAGAAAAAAAAAGAACATTACAAAAAATCACACCAATAAATAAAGAACAAAAAAAATGCACCTGTTTCGACAAACAAATAATAATAGCCCAAAAATATCTACACAAAAGAATTATACTTTTATGACTGATACCTACCAACTCATCCAATAGATGGCGACACATTAGAGACAAATCACCTAACACATACAGACACACAATAGAATTATACTTACGACTGATACCTACCAACTCATCCAATAGATGGCGACACATTGGAAACAAATCACCTAACACATACAGGCAGCAAACCTTCCCATCGATTCCCGACATGCAACTCCAAACTACACACACGCGAGGAACCCTCGTGTACATGTAGTGGCCAGAAGATGGCGGTTAAGCACCACTGAAAGCGCTCGCCGTAACAACGAATCCCTTGTGAGACGTCTCCTGGACCCGATGAGTATAACTCTCTCTACCTAAAATCTTTTAATTAATAGTAAATATTAAACGTTTGATTGTGCGAATGAATGAATGTGGAACTGAAAATACATAACCTAACTGTTTCATTTCTGCAAAAAATGTATAACTAACCAAAGGTCCGTAACATAAGGGACCCTCTCCGGGGCCGGGAGCACATGCCTCACAGAGCAAACAACGCAAGTGAAATACTCTTTGACAATATCAGGTAAAATACCTTAGATATTATGTATATTTTAATCAAAAGCACGTTTATAACATACAACAACCCATAAGGTTGCCTTATGAATTGCATTTTTGCAATTAAAAAAAGTAGTTCAAGAAGCATGGGAGGCTTAAACTTTCTTTAGTCCTCACCAACATTCATTCAATAATGTGGTGGAATTTACAGTTGAGTGCTGTATTCATACAATGTTTATCAGTTAAGTTCTGTAACAGATTTCAAGGAAATTGGGATATAGGAAAGACCGTTATGTAGTTCCTGGGTAAAAGAATAATTTCTGAACTTCCCACAGATTGAAGTGATCTGTTTTTGTAATGGAGTAATTTATTTAAAACCATTCTAATGAAGTTTTAACTGAGATGTGACCCATGTAAAGATTACAAAGACTGTATTGAAATCGCTCCATTTTTAATTTAAATTTGGCAGGTACACTAAACTATCAGATGACATGCATGTGTGAACTCTACGTTCATTCCTTCTCCCATAAAGCCACTATTATTTAACTATAAAAATACTTCTAATTGACTTCCATAACATTGTACTGCAATGTCTGAAAGTGTAATTGTTCCTACTCTGGTGTATGGCAGTGAAACCTGGGCACTGCAGAAAAAACATAAAGAGTTCTTTGTGTGCTGGGGAGATGTGTTACATATGGGGGGGTTTGTGGCAAGACATGCTCTGATCATGTGAGGAGTGAAGATGTGTTGCAGATGTGTAATGTGAGGCAAAATGTTGTTAGTAAGGTGGAGACTAATATTCTTAGGTGGTTTGGCCATGTTGAATGAATGAGGGATGAAGTGTTGACTAAGAGAATTTTTCAGCCCAAGTGGCAGGGAAAAAAGGCAGTGGAAGGCCAAGAAAATCATGGAAAGATGAGATTCAGGAATGTCTGCTTGAGAAAAAGATTATGAGTATGAAGTAAAAAGGTGTATGTGTGATGTGTGATGGATGTCAATGAAGCTCGAGCTGTGTGCTGAGATCGTTGTAAATAGAGAAGTTTGATACACCAACAGTAAGTAAATTATAGTTCTATCAGTTAAACATTTACTTGGGATATAGTCTTTCTTTGAAGAGATAACCTCTGAATCTCAGAGAACAGCTTAATGATATGTATGTATGTATGTATATGTGGGCGTGTGCTTTAATTGTGTCATTTAAAGGGGTCAAAAAATATGATACTTGTCCACCAGTCAGCAGAAAATGTCACTTGTCAGAGGCAGCCATTAACCAGTGGGTTAATGCTTGTCTTGTAGCGTCACTTGTCAGCTATAATTTTTAACTCATCATAGACTAGTGTAATTTTGGACCCCTCTTCATTTATGTTTGCTGGTGCATGTTTAGATTATAAGTTTCTTAAAATCTTCTGTTTTGGGGTTGTTGTTTGCAGCTATACACACACACACACACACACACACACACACACACATACGCATACGTTTATCTTGGACAGCAGATATCAAGCGATGGTCACATTGGTGAAGCCAGCCACCGAAGAATCGGCAGCCAAAACTTGCCTGGAGAGCTTTGAAGAAACAGCATGGTTTTCAAGAGCAATATGCCGTTATGTCTTAAAAGAAAAGAGTGTTTGATCAATGCAGTTCTTCCAGTGCTTACGTATGGTGCAGACGTGGACCTTAGCTAAAAGAGACATACAAAGGCTGCAGACAACTCAAACAAGCATGCACCTCTCCATGCTTGTTTGAGTTGTCTGGCAGCCTTTGTATGTCTCTTTAGCTAAGGTCCAATGTCTCTGCACCATATTTGGGCACTGGAAGGATGCATTGATCAAACACTTTTCTTTTTTAAGACATAACGGCATATTGCTCTTGAAAATTATGCTGTTTCTTCCAAAAGCTCTCCAGGCAAGTTTTGTACGCCGATTAATTTCTTCATCAATGTGACCTTCACTTGATATCTGCTGTCCAAGATAAACGCACATGTCTGTTATCTCCAGCTTTTCTCCATCAATCGATAAATCTTCATTTCGTGTAAAAGCATTGAACATCACTTTTGTCTTCTGAAAGTTCATTTTTAATCCCACATCTTTACTCTTGTCAGCAAGTTCTTGGATCATACTCTGCAGCTCTGATGGAGTAGTTGTAAAAATGACTATGTCATCAGCAAAACAGAAAGGTGGGTTAGATAATCTCCATTAATCTTTATCCCTTTGTTTTCCCCAGTTCAGTGATTGAAAGACATTTTCTTTCAATGTGGCGTTAAAGGGCTTCGGAGATATGGTGTCACCTTGTCTCACTACCTATCCAATTTTTATGTGTGTTGTATTTTCAAACAGCCGAATCTTTGCACTTGCATTTTCATAGATGTTATTAATAATATTAATGTATGCATCTTCAATACCGCAGGATTTCAGAGCCATTGTACCTGCTGATGGTTTCACCGAATCAAAGGCTTTTACATAATCGATAAAAGCCATGCACAATGGAAGTTCATATTCCCTCGCTCTTTCAATTAGTTCTCTCAGTACATGTGGATATGATCTATTGTGCTGTAGCCACTCCTGAATCATGCTTGTTCTCTCAGTTGAGCCATGTCCAGTGTTACCTTCAAATGGTGTGAAAGAACTTTAGTGAAAATTTTATAAACCACTGATAGGAGGCTGATAGGTCTGTAGTTCCTGAGATCCTCAATGTCATCACCTTTTTTATGTAGCAAGATCATTGTAGCGTTGTTCCAATCCTCAGGAAATCTTCCCTCGTTAAGGCATCGAGTGAACATTTGGGCGAGTACTGTTTCGATTTCTCCACTTGCTTCTTGTATGATGTCTACAGTAATTCCATTTTCTCCTGGAGCGTATCCCCGCTTCATGTTTTTGATTGCATGTGCAACTTCTGCTGGGAGGACTGGAAGAACTCTGGTACTGGTACCTTTCATGATGTCTGGAGTACATGTATCATCCCTTTCATATAATTTGGAGTAGAAATCTTTCACTCTTGTCAAAATTTCTGCCTCTACTGTTTCTTGTTACAGAACCATCTTCTTTCTCAGAGCCATAATCTGTTTTCTTCCCTTACTGAGATGTCCCTTCGCTATCTTTAGGCTTTGGTTGTTTTCAATTGCTTTCCTCATTAGATCACAGTTGAATATCCTTACGTCTTCAGTGATACTTTTTCGTACTGTCTTGCATAGCTCTATGTATTCCACTTTGGAAGTCACATCTTCTTTAGTTGTCCTCATCTCTCTTCTTTTTTTGCATCAACATTTTGGTTTTTCCTGATAATTTGTTCACATGCCACTTGTTCTTAGACCCAGCTAATTTTGTTGCTGTTTCCATAAGAGCTTTGGTTACTTTTCTGTTAACTTCAGAAATATCCACTTCTTCCGATCTTAGGCCTTCTAAAGCAGAGAATCTGTTCTTCAGTTCCAACTTGAAGGTATTATGGTGTTTTTTAAGGTTGGTTATGTCAATACATTTTGTTTGTCTTATGAGCTTGCCACGTTCGAGTTTAGTGTTGAGGTGCATCTTACATCTCACCAATTTATGGTCACTACCTGTGTTGAACTTGTTTAGCACACTACAGTCTTCTATGACTTAATTTTTTGTTACACATAATAATAAAATCAATTTCATTTGTTGTCCCATTTGGATGTCTCCCATGTCCATTTCCTGTGCGGCTTTTTCTTGAAAAAAAAAAAAAAAAAAATATATATATATATATATCAGTGGCGTCGCATGTCCATTTAGGCTGGGTGTGCGCTGTTATGAGAAGAAACACGCAAAATTTTTATTATTGGACCACCTTTAGCTTGTATAACAGTGGAAACATGTTGAGGCATACTATCAATCAATTTCCAGTAGGTGTCAACAGGAATGGCTCGCCATTCGTCCTGCAAAACTGCTACCAGAGTGGAGAGCGAAAACGGTCTTTATGGTCAATATTGTATCCGTCACTCCAGTTCATCCCAGAGGTGTTCTATGGGATTAAGATCAGGACTCAGGGCAGGCCAATCTAACAATTCCACCTCATTTTAAACCAGTCCTGCATATGCCATGCAGTGAGGCAGGGAGTTTGATTGTGTTGGAAGCAACAACAGTTGTTTCCACAACACTGTCACATTGTTGGGAGGGCAGAATTATCCAGAATGTCAAGGTACACTTCAGAGTTCATAGTTTGTGGGCTGAATCCCATCCATGAAGAACAATTCAGTACTGTGATGGAGCCTCCGCCAAACTTAATAGTTGGAAGAACACATCCGACAAAAATCATTCGCTGGGCTGTTGCTCAATCCAAACACACCCATCAGATGTTTTATTTTTGTTTTTGAGGGTTTAACAACCACTGTGAGCAACTCCATGGGCTATAAGCAGTTGCCTGTCTCTAATTCAGGGTCACTGGCTCCAGGAAAGGAAGAGAGCTAGTGCCGTAAGGCAAACACAAAATCCATGCCTCACCGAGATTTGAACCCAGATCCACTTGGACGAACAGTCATAAGCCAGCGCTTAGACCACTGTGCCACCGGGTCAGCTTCATCAGATTTGAAGAGTAAAAAGCATGACTGAAAAGTAAAAAGCATGACCCCCAAAGAACAGCTTTCCAGTCGCCCACAGTTCAAGAACGATGGGAGACATACCAATCCAAATGGTGCTTCGCATTCATGGAAGTTATGTGTGGCTTTTGTGCTGCTGCCACTCGGCCATAATAACCCACACTGTGCAACTCTCTGCAAATAGTTATGGTACTAACTGAGCCATTACAAGTATTTACTATTTTAGCAGTGATAGAAAGGGCAGGGAAGAATGGGATTTCTTAACATATCTTACCTTAGCTCTTCTGTCACATTCCATCAGTAAGTGCAGCCTCCCTGAAATTTTTTTGCTGTAGTTGCACCATCCTGGTTCCATCTCTTTAAGTTCATGACATCACTTACAGTCAATTTTGGTATGTTTAGTATAGCTGCAATGCCCCATATGGAAACATTATTCAAATGACATTCTATGACCAGTCCAAGCTGAAACTCGGAAAGTTCACATCCATGCGGCACATCTGCTTCAAAGTTACTGATAACATGACAGAACATCTCAGCTTTATATGCATACCTCCTCACTCACAGCACACCTTCCTGTGCAACTGTTCTTTGCACTTATGCAAATATTTGGTAGTGTCCAAATACTTTTGATAATATAGCGTGTGTATATACATATACATTTTCATATGTGGTTTTTATGCTAAAATAGACTTTGGTTTGAAAATAATGGCAACTGAAAAGCCCAACATCATATGATGCTATACACTCATGTAAAATTACTGTTGTGGATGAAAATTCAATCATGCAAATTGTTGAGCATGTAATGAAATCCACTCTTCTTCCTCAATAAAAATAGTCTGCAAAAACTTTGTGAAGTTTGGAGATGAGAACGTTAGCATTTGGAAAGGGAGGGGGAGAGTAGGAATGATGTTCTTTTGTCAACTTATGTATTCCTGTTTATTCTTTGCAATTACTATGTGCATCTCTTTAAATTTCTTATAGCTTAGAAGTTCAACATGGTATTCCAATTTATAATACATACTTGCCAACTTTGGAAAACGTGCCTCAGTAAAACTTTTGCGTGAACGCCATTTACCACAAAACAAAGCATAATTATATTAATAAATATGCAGTAAAAATCTCTGCATATCCCACAATAACTAAACTAGTATTATCTGTGTTTAAAATAATAATTTAAAAAACCATAAAATAAATACCTTATTTTGTTCAATGTTGGACTCACAAACCTGTGGTGTTTCAATACTAAACAAAAATTTTCATTTGCTGATATCTTTGTTTCCCTTGCCATTTCTTTATTGTCGTTTTTAATGCCCTTGGATGACAATTTTATTTTTAGATAAAAGATGAATAGTGTAACTTTGAAAATATAAATACTTTTGAACACCATGCATCAATTTTTACAATTTTTTCAGCTTCGTCACTTTCATTTTGGACCCCCCTTCCCCCACGGTTTATCAAACTGAAATGCAAAACATTTTGAGGGGGGTGGTATTTAAGAATGCAGGATACATGTTCTGACCATCGTTGGGGAAAAAAATTACAGTTACGTGGGAATCTTTGCAATGTCCGATTTCTGTTTTCAGACAATTTCCCTCCATTTTCAAGTTGAAATAAAAATATTTATGAAATAAAATGATATTTAACAACAATACTAGGCAGAGGAAACATCACATGAAAAATAAAATTACGATTACGGAGAAATCTTCACTGCGTCTAACTTCCGTTTCGAAAGTTTTGAAAGACGAAACTTCCTCTTTTGAGAGTTTAGAAAGTTTCAGGCGGAAAACATCCTCCACCCTACTAATTTCCCCCAAATTTCTGTTCAGTTATGCGCCGATCTCGAGGATAACCCAAATTATGACGGAAAAGGAGAAATTCCTCGAAGCCGGTGCACTCTCATGCCTAAAGATTACAGCAAAAAATTTTTGCTGTCGAATTTCTGCTTTCGGAAAATTTTCCACCATTTTCAAACTGAAATGCAAATATTTATGGAATAAAATGATATATAACAACAATACTGGACAGAGGCAACATCACAGGAAAAAGAAATTATGATTACAGAAAAAATCTTTATTTTGTTTACTTCTGTCTGAAAGACGAAACATTGTCCCAATGCGTATTTTTACGAACTGGTAAAATTCTTCGATGCGTAGTTTTACGCGCCGAGAAAAATTTAAGATGCGTATTTTAACATGCCGAAAAAATTCTTGGTGTATTTTTAAGTGCCGAGAAAAATTCCCGAAGCGTATACTAATTTCCGATGCGTATTTTTAATGTTGGTAAAATTTCGATGCGTAAACACACTCTTCGATGAGTACTAGACGCGTAATTACGCATTTTGAAGAACTCTGGGCTGCACGTCACTTGAGCGCTCCTGTGGGAGAGAGCTACCGCACGACATCACGGAGCGGAGCCATCGTTATACTTGATGGCTACGCATGAAGCCAGTGAGTCAAAGATGACGTCATCGCGTAACATAGTGCTCGTAAGGTCCGGTAGAAAATCTAAGTGTATTGTTGCAGGGGATTGAAATATTTCGATTGAGCAATCAAAATATTAAAAATCCGTAAAAAAATACTTCTATCCGTAAATCAGTAAAATTAAGCAGAAATCCGTAAATGTTACGGATAATCCATAAAAAGTTGGCAAGTATGATAATATCCCAGATGTTTTACTTTTTCATTTGGAACAAACAAACAAACAAACAAAAAACTCTTCAAGCATTTATAAAATGATAAGTTTTCTCCCTAATTCTTTCTTGAAAAACACTTGAGTCACTCAAAATGAGTTAATTTTTCCACACAATGAATTTAAATTTCAGGCTGGTAGTGATAAACCAAAGTTTTCCCAAAAAAATTAAATCTTAATGCTAGCTCAAAAAAAACATAATAAATTGGAATACATTACCTGTACTTCAGTACGTCCAGTCTGAAGACCTTGTACAACATTACCCTTCAAGGTGGCAATGCGAATGTCAGCCACTCGTAGAAAAGGTGCCACAAGTTCTGTCACACGCAACTCAGCTCGGCGACTAAGGAGATAAGATTCACGTCCAGAATTATGATCAATACTCAGGAACCTTGTGTACACATCAACTATACTCTGCTGATATCTCAGTCTACAGATGATGTCTGCATCCTGATATAAAAAAATTGAAGTCATCATAAAAAAAAGGAACTTTTGAGGCACTAAAATTGTACACCATACAGAATGCCCATAGATGCTAAGTGTTAGAAAACAGTCACACACTGATATTAAAAAGTATGACATTGACAACATAAGTCATCATAAAGATAAAAAAGGCATTACAGTTAGGTATCAATAGATTTCATTTACAGATGTTATGAATCTTATAACCATTACAAGAAGTATCATTACATGCTGACACAAGGTCCACCATCTGTTCAGATAAAGATACCCACAGTGCAAGCTAGGTACCAATAATTAATTTACAGATATTCCGAGTGCTACAACCAATATATGACAAGAAAGATGGCACTGAATTTTCGGATGTAATGAGCACGTCTTTTGAATCCGTTCTGATGCGAATTAAATTTATCAAAGCTATTCAAAGTCAATGGAACCAGTTTTGAAAACAATCAACTGGTTCCAACAATCGATAAAACATCCAGAAATAGAAACATCTACTTAGTTCCACCAGTGGCTAAAAATAATGTTACGAAAATTAAGAAATGGAGAACAAAAAATTACACATACTGCAAGGAAGGTACCAGAGACAAAGAGATTTTCAAATTGAACAATTAAAAGGAGAAATAAAGAAGGAAACATGATATAAGTCTACATCTGCTAGTGGAAAAAATTTGAATAACGGAAAAGTTGAAAATAGACGAAAAATATTCCAGTTGTAAATGAATTTATAGCACCTCTATTCATAGTGTAATATTCATAATGGAAAAAGCTATGCTAAGGGAAAAGAACTCTTCAAATACGTCCCCTGGGAGCAGATATAGCAAAAAAAAAAAAAAAAAAATTCGACCTTTACGCAGCTAGCGGGATATCTTTGCTTTATTTAAAGAGGATAATGCTCCACATCTCTGTTGTAGTGAATGGCATACAGTAAAGAAGAAATTTCTCAATAGCATTTTTAGAAGCGGTGATACAGCTGCAAACTGCCGAAATACCACCTACCGACAGAACTGTGAACTACAAAATACCTCATATACTAGCCTAAAGTGTTCTACAAAGGAAATGGCATCCGGTGTTGAAAGAATTTTTTAAATCGTACATGTAAAAGCAGTGATATTGAGAAAAACAGAATAAGCATTTGCGCTCCTAGCGGTGAAAGTGTGCACTATTTTGGAAAGAAAATGCACACACAGAGTTTGCATAGTTAGTGGTATCTGACCAAAGAAAGAAGTTTTTCAATCGGGTTTTTAGTCCCGCAGATATTGCTGTAAACGGAAACGTGAGCTTACGCCCTCTGGTGGAAGACTTGTGCGCTAAGAAAAGTTTGAAATTATGTGAGAAACATTTCCCAACAGAAATGCTCTCCAACAAAGAAATAATTTTTCAAATCAGAACTTTACAAGCAGAGATATCAACAAAAATAAGATACGACTTTATGCTCGCGGTGGAAAAACCATGCATTATTTTAAGAAGAAAGTATTGTTAAAAGGTTTTTCGATGTGAGTGGTATCGGTCCACGAAAGAATTTTTTCAATCAAGTTTTCAGGAGCTCAGATTTTGCTGAAAATACATCAGACACAGAAATTAACACTTACGCCCCCTGATGGCCAAACCATTCTTTATCAAATATTAGAAATTATATGCAAAACATTTCTTATCAGGAGCTGTATCCGGGGCAGTAAGAATTTTTCAGATCGGAGTCTCAGAAGCAGAGATATCGAGGAAATCACAATCTACCTTAACGCCCCCTAGCAGAAAGTCTATGCATTGCTTGAAAATTTTGAAATTCATTTTACACCGGAGACGCTATCTAACAAAGAAGAAATTTTTCAAATCTGCCTTTTAGACGCAGAGATATTGACAGAAATAAGATATACGTCTATGCCCCCTGGTGGAGAAACCATGCATTATTTTAAGAAAATATTCTCAAATATTTATCGACATGAGCGGTATCGGTCCACGAAAGAATTTTTTTCAATCGAGCTTTTAGAAGCTTGTATTTTGCTGCAAATGCCTACAAAGCAGAAATTAATGCTTACGCCATCTGGTGGCCAAACCATATTTTACAAAAAAATTTAAATTACAATCAAAACATTTCGCACTAGAAGCTGTATCAGGTGCAGGAAGAATTTTTCAAATCGGAGCTTTAGGAGCAGAGATACCGGGGAAAGCACAATTTACCTATACTTCCCCTAGCGGAAAGTCAATGAATTACTTGAAATTTTTGAAATTATGTGAAAAGCATGTCGCACTGGAAACTATCCAACAAAGAAGAAATTTTTCAAATCAGACCATTAGGAGCAGAGATATTGACAAAAATAAGATATAGATCTACGCCTTCTGGCGAAGAAACCATACATTATTTTAAGAAGAAAATATTCGAAAAAGGTTTGTCGATGTGAGTAGTATCGGTCCACGGAAGAATTTTTTCAATCGAGATTTTTCGAAACTCATAATTTGCTGCAAAAACATCAGATGCAGAAATCAACACTTACATTCCCTGGTGGCCAAACTGTTTTATAGCAAAAATCAGAATTTATATGGAAAATATTTCCCATTGGAGCTGTATCCGCTGCAGAATTTTTTTCAAATCAGAGCTTTAGAAGCAGAGATATCGAGGGAAACTTTAGAAATAGATATATCGGAAAGCGTAGAATCTATGCGTAACTTGAAAAAGTGACTGTACCTAAAATAGTCTTCGACATGAATGGAATTGGAAGGTAAAATAATTTTTTGAATTTGATGTTCAGAAGCAAATATATGGAATAAAATGTATTTTGAATTCAATATCATTTGCATTTGCTCCCTCTAGTGGCGAAATTGTGCATTGTAAAAAAAAAAACTAAATAAAGGATCATCATTCGCACATTTCAAGCTTTCTAATGCAAAAGGAATTTTTCAAACCGGACTATTTAGTTGCAGAGATATCATGTCTACAGACAGACGGACAGAAGGACGGACAAATCAATAACATAAGCACGATCTTTTTTTCTACAAAAGATGTGCTAAAAAAGTGTTGCAATGTGCTGATACCTGGTTTTCCAAGTGTTAAGAGCAGCCTATGTATGATGCAAGCTAGAATTTCAGACTAACTGCCATCATGGATGGTATTTCATTCATGTCTAAATTATTTTAAGTCCAACCATTGTACCAATGTATGGAAATAGTTTATTCCATCATGAAGGAGTAATAAACTTCACAGCAATAAGTAGACATGGGACAGTTGCCAACTTTCGTAGGTGCAGCAATAAAGAGATGCATGGATATATTTCAACAAATAATTTTAAGTCCAAAATTCAACACCAAGAAAAATGAAGGCTCTTCTTTGCTCATTATATGACTGTGAATCAGCCCCCCCTCCCCCTTCCCAAAAAAAAATTGTTGACTTTTCCAGGTGTTTTTGAAAAAATTTCCAGAGTGGCAAACCAAATCATATTATGAAGAATTATTACATTTTCTCATGAAAGCACTCATTTGTAAATTCTTTAAATATCTGACTTTTAAATGATTACCAGTGTTTCATTAATAACAACTAAATGCACCCACAAGAAACATTATTTTTTGTACCATAATTCCATGATCTTTTGTGAACTTGAATGCTATAAAGTCAACATGGAATTTGTTAATACATTCCTATACAAATGGTTCATATGCATGAAAAGTCTGTCACTTGATTAATTTCAGTTTTTCTTTTTTCTATAACACAATGCGGCTAAGGTTAATGAAGGACTGAATAAGCTCCTATTCAAAGAAACATGTCGCACAAGAACCAACCAATAAAAGGCTTTGATCGGTTGGTGTGTTGGTTCTCTTGTGATGTGTTTTTCTACGCACGAGTGTATTAGGCCATTGTGACTAACTGCTCTATAACTAAAAGGCACGATGCAAACTGTCTGCAGAAACAAAACAAAAATCAACAACTTAAAAAAAAAAGAACAGAATTTTTTTAATTCTGTTTTGATAATTTTTAGAAAATTACGCAGAATAATGTAATATATTGAAAGGAAGATCCATGATTCATCAAATTTTAGGCTGGCAATAATTACAAAGGCTGGAAATCTAAAAAAAAAAAAAGTTTTTTGGCAGAATAAAAAATCCCTGATGAAAAAATTATCTTGTTTTTACAAAAAAATGAAATTTTCCATGAGTTTTGCTTGATTTTTGGAACCATTTTCAAATTCTCGAGAATCCAGCTTTTCCCCGTTTTTCCAGGTTGTGTAAGAACCCTCTGAGTGAACAAACATCATCATCATCATCATTGTCAACCATTATCAATCCACTGCTGGACGAAGGTCTCCCCAAGTTTCCTCCACAACGGTCTGTCTTGTGCCAGTCTCCTCCATGTCACTCCCGCATATTTACGAATTTCATCCACCCATCTCCCATGTGGTCTTTTTCTAGGTCTTTTCCTGTCCCTTGGAATCCAATCTAAAATTTCGGCTGTCCATCTATGGTCTGTCCTTCTGGCAGTATGTCCAGCCCATTGCCATTTCAGGGATTTAACTCTGATCATGATGTCTTCCACTCTCGTCATTTTTCGGATCCACGAGTTCCTCTTCTTATCTCTCCTGGTTATACCAAGCATGCACCTCTCCATGCTTCTTTGAGTTGTCTGCAGCCTTTGTATGTCTCTTTTAGTTAAGGTCCACGTCTCTGCACCATACGTAAGCACTGGAAGGATGCATTGATCAAACACTTTTCTTTTAAGACATAATGGCATATTGCTCTTGAAAATTATGCTGTTTCTTCCAAAAAGCTCTCCAGGCAAGTTTTGTACGCCGATTAATTTCTTCATCAATGTGACCCTCACTTGATATCTGCTGTCCAAGATAAACGTATGTATCTGTTATCTCCAGTTTTCTCCATCAATCGATAAATCTTCATTTCTTGTAAAAGCATTGAACATCACTTTTGTCTTCTGAAAGTTCATTTTTAATCCCACTTCTTTACTCTTGTCAGCAAGTTCCTGGATCATACTCTGCAGCTCTGATGGGGTAGTTGCAAAAATGACTACGTCATCAGCAAAACGAAGGTGGGTTAGATAATCTCCATTAATCTTTATCCCTTTGTTTTCCCAGTTCAGTGATTGAAAGACATTTTCCAATGTGGCATTAAAGAGCTTCGGAGATATGGTGTCACCTTGTCTCACTCCTTTCCAATTTTTATGTGTGTTGTATTTTCAAACAGCCGAATCTTTGCACTTGCATTTTCATAGATGTTATTAATAATATTAATGTATGCATCTTCAATACCGCAGGATTTCAGAGCCGTGGTAACTGCTGATGGTTTCACCCGAATCAAAGGCTTTTTCATAATCGATAAAAGCCATGCACAATGGAAGTTCATATTCCCTCGCTCTTTCAATTAGTTCTCTCAGTACGTGGATATGATCTATTGTGCTGTAGCCACTCCTGAATCCAGCTTGTTCTCTCGGTTGAGCCATGTCCAGTGTTACCTTCAAGCGGTGTGAAAGAACTTTAGTGAAGATTTTATAAACCACTGATAGGAGGCTGATAGGTCTGTAGTTCCTGAGATCCTCAATGTCACCTTTTTTATGTAGCAGGATCATTGTAGCATTGTTCCAATCCTCAGGAATCTTCCCTTCATTAAGGCATCGAGTGAAAATTTGGGCGAGTACTGTTTCAATTTCTCCACTTGCTTCTTGTATGATGTCTATAGTAATTCCATCTTCTCCTGGAGCTTTCCCGCTTCATGTTCTTGATTGCATGTGCAACTTCTGCTGGGAGGACTGGAAGAACTCTGGTACCTTTCATGATGTCTGGAGTACATGTATCATCCCTTTCATATAATTTGGAGTAGAAATCTTTCACTCTTGTCAAAATTTCGCCTCTATTTCTTGTTATAGAACCATCTTCTTTTCTCAGAGCCATAATCTGTTTTCTTCCCTTACTGAGATGTCCCTTTGCTATCTTTAGGCTTTGGTTGTTTTCAATTACTTTCCTCATTAGCTCACAGTTAGAATTTCCTTACGTCTTCAGTGATACTTTTTCGTGCTGTCTTGCATAGCTCTATATATTCCACTTTGGAAGTCACATCTTCTTTAGTTGTCCTCATCTCTCTTCTTTTTTGCATCAACATTTTGGTTTTTCCTGATAATTTGTTTACATGCAACTTGTTCTTAGACCCAGCTAATTTTGTTGCTGTTTCCATAAGAGCTTTGGTTACTTTTCTGTTAACTTCCGAAATATCCACTTCTTCCGATGTTAGGCCTTCTAAAGCAGAGAATCTGTTCTTCAGTTCCAACTTGAAAGTATTATGGTGTTTTTTAAGGTTGGTTATGTCAATACATTTTGTTTGTCTTATGAGCTTGCCACGTTCCAGTTTAGTGTTGAGGTGCATCTTACATCTCACCAATCTATGGTCACTACCTGTGTTGAACTTGTTTAGCACACTGCAGTCTTCGATGACGAATTTTTTGTTACACATAATAAAATCAATTTCACTTGTCGTCCCAATTGGATGTCTCCATGTCCATTTCCTGTGTGGCTTTTTCTTGAAAAAGGAATTCAAGATGAAAAATCCTTCTGCCTCTGCAAACTCAACGAGAGTATTTCCACGCTGGTTTCTGTTGCCGTGACCGAATTTACCTACTGAAGTTTCATTCTGTTGCCGGTGCCCTATTTTTGCATTGAAATCTCCCATAATTATCTTCAAGTGCTGCTTACCTTTATTATTTAGATGAGGAATTTCCTCATAAAATTCTTCAATTTCTTCTTCAGGATGACTTGTGGTGGGTGCATAAGTTTGAATAATCTGAGCCTGGTATCTTCTCGATAGTTGGATAACGAGTCGTGCAGCTCTGTCAGAGGAACTTTCAACTACTACCACTTTATCCTTCAGTTTCTTGTTTATTATAAATCCAACACCACTAGTTCTGCCAGTATCTGTCCCACGATAATAGAAGAGATGTCCACTTTTCAGTTCAATGAGATCTTCTCCTTTTCTCCTTACCTCACTCAGCCCGACGATGTCCCACTTGATCCTTTGTAATTCCTCTTCCAATTCAAGAAGCCTTGAATCAGAAGATATGGAGCGTCCGTTGTAGGTAGCCAAGGTCAGCATCAAATGGCAGCCTAGTCCGGTCCTCCGCCGGGGATTCTTAGCACCCTCTGCCTTCATGTCGCACTGGCCGCTGCCTTGGCCAGGTACATTCCAGCTGCCGGAGACTGAGGGCCAAGATTTAAGTTGCAGAGTCATTTTGGAGGTGTTTGGCCATAACTCACCACGCTGGCCAAGCGGGTTGGTGAGTGTGGGATAGCATTTCCTCTGATCCCGATGGTATAGTTATACCGCTATTTGCGGTCGTCAGAGCCCCTTTAGTGGGAACAGGATGCACCATGAGAAGGCGGGGTTGACATTTGTCAAGGAGAGGCTGTGATGTTACGCATCACCTGACCTTACATATGGAAAGGAAAATTCAGCATTTGCATCAAAGTCACACACACACACACACACACACACACACACACACACACACACACACAAAGGCGTAGCCAGGGGAGGTCTTTGGGTCCATACCACTACCCCTGAAGGGGATTGAGTACAAATTTTGAATGGTTACATATGTACTGTATATACATTAGGTCAGAAACCAAAATCAGACAGATCGCAACGTGCCTACTAGTTTCGGGAAACCCCAATTTTCCGTTGCGTATCGGGATGTAGCTGGGCAAATCATGATGTGACCACTTAACACTGGGCAAATCTCAAATTACTTATCTCTTCAGACTGTTATATCTTTTTTTTTTTTAATGTTTCATAGCCAGACTGTTTCGTAATGTTTCAAGACATGCAATTCAAAGTGTCATTCATCTCTTCCATGCACCAACAAATGAACCTCGAGTCCATTTATATTTTCATACTTTCAATCTTTATTTTTTTATGTTTATCATTAAGCATTTCTTATCATTTATAATTCTTTAGCTTTATCACATAAATATTTTACTTCATATGATTTTAATTTACTAAGTCGAACATCTGTCTTACAGAAGAGACATTTATTTCAGTAGTTTCTTAATTTTTTACTAAACTTTTTTAAATTGTAATGTTTATTTTCAAAGTTTGTTTCGTAATGTTTCAAGTTGTAATTTAAAAAAAGCTCTAAAATGAATTTTGGAATAAAATTGTATTGTCAATACTTTTTTTATTTGCATTATTCTTTACATTTTTGTTTTTTATTTTATATTTCAGTAAATTGATTAAAAACCTTTGAAGCAAATATGAACATAGGATGTTCTTTTGAATTGGTTGAATCACAATTTGCCCAAACAGAACTGGTCAGATCTCGATTTGCCCTGGCACATCCGAAACACCAAGTTACATCAAGCTTTGCCTGAAACTGGTAGGCACATCACAATTTGCCCCAGAAAATCGTGATCTCTCTCGAATTCAGCATTTGCCACTGTATATTAAAAAGTTTTTCTTCTGTAATGTTTTTTTTTTCATTACTGAGAATTTTTGGGCATATTCCACTTGGAGTATGTATTCTTTTCTGGGAGGCTTTCACCAATGAACCAAATCCATGCCCCCCCCCCCCAAGAAATTTTGGGATACACAACTGCACATAAATTTATATTGGGTTGGAAAGAAAGTAATGTCTGCAAATACAAGGCAACAGAAAAGTGTTAATTACCTTATATACAAACACAAATATGTTCAAAATGTAGTCACTATCATTTGCCATGACCTGCTCCCTTCGTCTGGGCAGCTGTTGGATACGGTCCCTTAAGAGTTGTAGCGACTGGGACATAAAGAAGTAAGTAAGTGCACTTTCAACATTGTCTCAGTTGGTGAATTTCCTAGATGGACATTGGGGTCACTCGGGGGCAATGTCTGGGGAATAAGGCTGGGTGTGGCAGTAGCTTTTAGCCCAGGTCTTTGATCCAGACATAAAAGTGGTCATGGCAAAAGAAAGCTGAACTTTTCCCACATAAGAATATGCAAAAATAACAATGAACCCTTCAGCATTTATTAACTATCCTAAGCACTGTATATGCATATACAGTATAAAAGACATAAAATTGCCTAACATTTCTTTAGGAATGAATAAGAATTTTATTTTAGTCAATGTGCTTTACATCACAGCAATAATGTCAATCCCATATTTATACTGATCTAATTTGTTTTATTACAACTATTGCATTTCTGCATAGATCTCAGGAACTCCCCTGATGACTTTCAAAAAGGCAGAATGAACTCTTTCACCTCTGCTAATCTTGTGACAGGTCACCTGTGCTGTATGAGGTTTCACTCTATCCTGCTGTAGGAGGACGCCCTTGCAGATCAGCAGTGCTAGTCATTTCGATGTGAGCAATGCTTGCAGACCCTCGATCTGATGGCAGTACCCATTAGCAGTGATAGTGGTGTTGTCTGGCAGCAGCTCCAAAAATATGACACTCCGCATATCCCACCAAACATACAGCAGGACCTTACATGGGAGTAAGACAGCTTCGGGGGCCAGCATGGGCTTCTGTTTTGGGTCCAACCACTATTTCCCGGCGCCGACTTTGTCGTATAGGACCCATTTCTTATCACCTATCACACAGCGGTCCAAGAATGGTTCAACTTGGTCACGTGCAAGCAGGGAAGCACATGCACTCAAGCAATTTGCTTTCTGCTCAACTGTGAATTGATGGGATACCCAAACTCCCCTTTTGTGCACCTTCCCATGTTGATGCAGGTGTGTGATAATGCTCCTGTGCTAGTCCCTAGCTGTTCAGCAAACTTCCCTGTGGTCACATGTAGGTCTGTCTCCATTAAGGTCTTCAGCATGTCCATATCCACTGTTGTGGGTCTTCCAGCTTTGGGACAGTCTGAGAGGTCAAAATTTTCCTCTTGAAATTGTTCAAACCAATGAGAGCACTGATGATGTGACATGGCATTAGGGTCACACTGGTAATGTTCCTTACATCACTTGCAGGGGTGCTACCATGATGAAACTCACACAGCATGCAATGGTGGATGTGTTCCTCATCCACTTCCATGTTGGCTGGTGCTTACACTCTTCGCCTTCTGATGGCTAACTGCTGCTGACTTAAGCCACATACCTGCTGATATCATGCTGGTGTGCTGCACAATCTCAGTGGCTGAAGTTTGCCGTGATCAAGGCTTCGACTTTGAATACCTCATCATCAGACATTACTTTCTTTCCAACTCAATATATACAGGGCTCACACTAAGCATTTGGTAAGTCCCCAAATGTGACTAAATCTGAAATATGGCAATAAAAAATTAGAATATGTGAAAATGCTAGCAAATGATTTTGCAAATCTTAGGCAATTTTTGACTCTCAAATAAACTGCAATTTACAATTCTTGGGATAAAACTGCAGCTGACATGATTTTAAAGTTTGATTTTCCAAAGCTGTGGTGCTTAAAATAGTTTCTTTATTTTTCCTGTTTTATTTTATTCATTTCTATATGACTTTTTCTTGTAACAATTTGTACACCCCCAATGTTGGCTATGATTTTCAAAATACGACTAATGATTTTTTTTATTTCGCTAAAACTTTGGCTAGCATTTCAAATTTCTTAGTGCTAGCCCTAATACACACACACACACTCATCTCAGCAGTATGCATGTGGTGTTAGTGTTTATACAAAAACACAGACATCTTCTGTTTCTTAGTCCAGATTTTTTATATAGCCTTTATGTATACACCAGGTATACAAAAGGCTATATAAAAAAGCTGGACTAAGAAACTATTGTTAGATGCCTACAAAGTGCAACGTGATTATGATACCCGGATATGCTATGCCCATCTTAACAAACTTTTATCACAGGAACAATGCATTGAAAAGTTTGTTTAGTTTAGTGTCTGAATAGTCAAGGTCAGGTCCTATCACTATATTATGAACATTGAAAAATCAATTTTGAAATTCAAAGAAAAAAGGGATTTTTTTTGCAATTCAATTTGACAAAAGTGTAACCTGTGGTTGATGACATTAACCCTGAAGCAGAAAAAATAGTTTTAAACAAACATGATGGTTGTGGTTCATGTGAGAATACATGAAGTTTTGGTCTTTACTTCATCCAGTTCTCTCAAAAGTTAATATTTTATATGAAAGATACTGTGGTATTGCCAATACAAGATTAATTGAGAAAACAGACTCTAATTATTACCATCAGATCCAATATTATGCAGAATGTTTGCACAAAAATTTCTTGAAATAATCAGTGCTAATGCTAGAAAACTGTGGATCATTTTGTGGTAAAATAAGGGTTGTTTCTGAATAAACAGGGTAGCCAATCCCTTACCCACCCAGATTGTGGAATATGGGCAAAATTATATCTTCATTCTCTTGAAGTCTCATTGCCCTTGCCTAAAATCACTGTGTAATGTGGATTTATTCTAGGCTTCATCACTTTATGAATGATGGAACACACAAGTAAATTGCAAATCCTGTTATGAAGAATTTGTTCTGTTATCCATCTAGAAATTTCTTTGTTGAAATTTCACACCCACTTGGCCACCTCATTCTTATTTTTGGATGGAATCTGTTCCCATCAGGTGAAAGGGCAGGTGCCAAATAATGGAAGACCAGATAACAGTGGATATAGGAGGGAATAAAATAGCATTCTAGGTACTTAAAACTCACACACACACTCACTCACTCACTCACACACACACACACACACACACACACACACACACACACTCTCTCTCTCTCTCTCTCTCTCTCTCTCTCTCTCTCTCTCTCTCTCTCTCTCTCTCTCTCTCTCTCTCTCTCTGATTTATTTCAGTTACAAAATGGAAAAAATTCTATTTATGTTTCGAAACATGCACATAATGTTTACGAACAAATTTCTATTTTTTTCATTTCTATAGAGCACTGATTGAGGAAAAATCCTGTAGAATGTTTCCATACTGTTAAGTTTTGTACAATGCTGCTTTCTGTTTTAAGCACAAACAAAGCACCATGATGTTCTTAGATTGCTGTATACAATGGAGGACATTTTCCACTCTAAATGGTTGCAGCAAAATTGTTATTTTTGCTCTAGTATTCTGTTCACATCTTTTTTGTAGATCCATATGCTACTCTATTTTGAGACAACCACATGCATATTAGTTTTACATTGCAAAATATTAAAATCATAATTAGCATTATTAATTCTCATTTTTATTTACCTCTACTTCATTTATAAAATCTTTTGGGAGATCTACTAAATATTTTCCATACAAATGCTTGATTCCTTTAAAAGTAGACCCAGAACCATAGAGTGAAAGTTATGAAAGTTCTCAGTATCAACTAAGGTGGAGAATTTTTGAAACTTCTTGGAATTTTACCAGCCAGAATGTGTACTGCTCACTGTATCTCATACAATATGATCTGTTGTGATGGGGAGTGTTAGGGGAAGAGATACTAAAAATACACTATTACAATGTAAAAAAATGGCATTTAATTGCATCTGTATGTACTTAAAAAAAATAATTATATGCTAGGTTATTAATACTTTCATACCCAGGAGATGATATTAAGGACACATTGTCACTGGCAGCAATTGCCTATTAATATATTTCTTCCTAACCAGTAAAATATGACTTGCCCTTTGTGTCTGATGCACCAAACTTTTCAAACAGGTTCTTCATCGTTTATGTGAATATTTAGCTGATTAATTAAACTTTTATTTAATCATAAACCACTTTTTTATAAATTAATTTGGTAAATCCTGATTTCTATGTTGCTGTGGAAGTTGGTATGGCACAAATCAGGAAAAGGAACTGACTTAAATTTTAAAAAATCCTTCATGTTTTGCAAATTTTGACAAAAATTTTGTGATTTTTAAATTTCCATTGGCTATTTTAAAGTCAAACCCCTCACCCACAGAGCTTTGCTCAGGTTTTCCAGGGTGTCCATTTCGTGAATTTAGGTAACAGTTTTGTGAAAAATTAAATGAATTTGTGAAAATGGAGTGGGAGAACTTCTGGTTTTATGGAATAGTAGTGATCAGAAGCACAATGCATATTAGCAACACATTTTTTTTTTTTTTTCTAAAAATCATGAGACTTCAGCAGAAATTTTTTTGTGGTATAGACAGATGACTGGTTAATGGAATAAGTTACCTGATGAGAAATTTTTAAGTTTTAATCAGTGAAAAATGATAAGCTGACAAAGTTACCAACAGGGCCGGCCACAAGGGGTGCAGCGGGTGCAAGGCACCCAGGCCCCGGGATTTGCAGGGGCCCCGAAAAATGAAAAAGAAGGGGGAAATAATGAAACTGAAGAACATTGAAAATAAAATTTTTAATGAAGTTAATTGGTTAAAATTAAGTTACAAACTCAATCTGAATTGTTGTAACACCAGCGGGCCGCCCCCGTAACCGAACTGGCATTTGTTAATGCCCCCATGCACTTTCTTTTGAAATTATGTAGAATGAGCCAAGGAGGTTAGAATAGATGGAGTAAGGGTCCGCCGTTCCCCTCGTGTAATCAAAATGAAGCCAGCAAAACGTCACAATTCTGACGTCACAGCCTTTGCCACCATGTTGGTGAGACGACTGAGATCATTACATCACATTGAGTAGTGATGATGTGGCTGCCTTTTTCGATCTATATCTTTAAATTTCAGTATGTGGATCAGTAAAAAAAAAGTTAGCGATTATTAGGTAACATATAATAAAACATTTTAGGCTGGCTATGATACATTTTTATTGATGTTTTTCAAACTTTGTTTTAGTTTTTTAACAACTGCAGAAGAGTATGAGCTTTTGTCACCGAGGTCACAAATAGCTAACATAACATTTTCTACTTATCGTGTTTTACAGAAATCTCTGTATGAAACTGATTCCATTAATATTGTTAGAAACTCAATTCTTTGGGTTCTTTAAAGTTCCTGTTTACTAGCAAACCTAACGAACTGACTATAAATAACAGCACATTATTTTTATGAGTTCCTCTTGACACAAGTACAAATAATGTGCTGTTATTTATTTTTGATAAATAACAGCACATTATTTTTACGAGTTTCTCTTGACACATCCAAACTGAGAAAGAGTCTCCTTGAATACAATTTTTTTTTTGTTCATTTTATTTATGTCTCTTATTATTCAGATTTTTTTAGGGCCCCAAAATTTTTTTGCACCCGGGCCCCTATTTGGAGAAGGCCGGGCCTGGTTACCAAGCTAATGTTTGTTCACAGAAGTACTACATGGATTGAATATCTGATTATTGCATTTCTTACACTGATACATTATACAGGTACTGGATAGAATAGTGAAAATACTTGCACACATATATCCATTATACTTTCACTCTGCAAATAACACTGATCTGCAGTTTTTCAACTTTTTTCTGTTGTGTTCAAATGAATAAGTGTATCTGAATGGATTTTTTGCGCAGATTCCGAAAATGACCTTCAAAATTCCGTATCATGTTAGGTTTTTTCACAAATGATGGAAATGTGAAAATTAAAAAAAACGTTATTTTTTAATGACTTTGCTATATGACAACGGTTGTAACGTGTGAAAATGTTCTCTGGAGGGGTGGAATGATTGTTTAAGGAATAGATAAACGTAAATACATATTCAAAAGCAAACATACCTAACATTCGCCACTGGGCTCCCCTTCAAACTTCCTCTTTTTAGATTGTCTTTGGTGTGCATCCGTACAGTCTCTGTTCAACATCCAACAATAGTCGTCCATCATATGTACAGTCCACTTTCCTTGGTATCTCTTTTCCATCACTTTAATATCCTGATGGAAGCGCTCGCCATGTTCTTCCGAAAAATCACCAAGATTGTTAGGAAAGTAATTTAGATGAGCATGAAGAAAGTGAACTTTGATGCTCATGTTGCAACCAAGCAGTTCATAGGATTCCAGCATGTCCTCAACTAAAGTGGTGTAATTTGAAGCCTTCGTGTTCCCCAAAAAGTTGTGTGCCACATTTCTGAATGCAGTCCATGCTCACAATTCGCACTCACTCATGGTTTCCTTGAATATGTTGTCTGCCATTGATTTTCGTATTTGAGGGCCTATGAAAATGCCAGCTTTAATTTTTTCAGACGTGATTGATGGAAACTTACCACCAAGATACTGAAAGCATTTACTGTCCCTGCTTAAAGCTGTCACGAATTGCTTCATTAAGCCAAGTTTGATCTGTAAAGGTGGCAACAGTATTTTTGAGGGATCAAGCAGTGGAAGTGAAACAATGTTTTTTTTGCCAGGTGTGAATGTACTTCTGACTGGCCACTGCTGCCAAACCCAATGTTCCGTCCTTGCTCTGGAGTCCCATTCACACAAAAAGCAAGGAAATTTGGTGTAGCCTGCTTGTTGGCCGAGCAATATTCCAATCACCTTGAAATCCCTGCACAAAAACCATTCATGAAACTTGTACTGCACACTTTCCAGCAGTAATTTAAGGTTCTCGTATGTCTCTTTCAAAGCCACAGAATGTGCTACTGGAATGGATGGATGGATGTTAGTATTGTGTAATAAAACACCTTTTAAACTGGATTTGCTGGCATCTATGAACAACCTCCACTGTCCTGAATTGTAATTAATGTTGAAGTATTTCATGACTGCCGGAATGTCTCGACAATATACCAAACCGCCTTCCTCAGCAAAAAACAGAACCAATTCTGCTTCTCGGTGTCTGTACCAGGAGAATCTTGTATTAGGACATAGTAAATTCTTTTCCTGAAGTCATGATCCTAAAAGCTCTGCTGAGTCTTTAGGTAAATTCAGATCACGAACCAAATCATTCAGTTCATGCTGGGTAAATGGCACTGGGGTTTCATCCTCCATGCTGTCCGGTTGGTACATTTCATCACTTGCATCACCATCTGAATCGGTCTCTGTTTGGAGCTTGATATTGGACGAGGATGGCACAGGGATGGATTCACTATGGGGCACTGGTCTTATGGCAGATGGGATATTGGGATACACAATGTTACGCTTACTGGTTCTGGTATGGCCCACGATATTCACTGAGCAGAAGTAGCAGTCGTCACTGTGATTTTTTGGCTCACGCCACACCATGGTACACAGAACGGCATTGATGCCCTTTTTCCACTTTTCCAGTTCCTCAACCCCTCCACACATGCACGGCACACATTGTGAGGAGACCAAACTTTGTCCTGATCTGCTAGTTTAATGCCGAAGTATTGAAAATAAGCATTTTTCACGAAAGGCATAATATTTTGCCTCTGTTTTTTTCCTGTTGTATAACAGCCACATATGTAGCAAAATATGTCTGGATCATTTACACAACCACGTGAAGCCATTGCACACGCCACAAAGAAACATCCGAACGGGACCAGTCCCTTCTTTGCACTGACTAGTGTAACACGATCTGCCCCGAATGGCGCCACATGTGACCAATAGAAAGAAGGGAGCAGTGGCGTGAGGTATGAGTCATACTGCTATGCCAAGATAACATTCTCTCATCATGTTCCACCTTTGTGAGTGGCGCAAATCGCGACATAATACAGATAAAACAGTTGCATTTCTATTAGCAGCTATATATTTATGTTTATCTATTCCTTAAACAATCATTCCGCCCACCAGAGAACATTTTCACACGTTACAAATGTTGCCATATAACAATGTCGTTAAAAAATAACGTTCATTTTAATTTTCACATTTCCGTCATTTGTGAAAAAACTTGACACGATACGGAATTTTGAAGGTCATTTTCGGAATCTGCGCAAGAAATCCATTCAGATACACCTATTTGTTTCAAAACAACAAAACCTTGCATATTAGTAATACACCTATTTGTTTCAAAACAACAAAACCTTGCATATTAGTAAATCTGTGTTATCATCATCATCATCATTGTCAACCATTATCAATCCACTGCTGGACGAAGGTCTCCCCAAGTTTCCTCCACAACGGTCTGTCTTGTGCCAGTCTTCTCCATGTCACTCCCGCATATTTACGAATTTCATCCACCCATCTCCCATGTGGTCTTTTTCTGGGTCTTTTCCTGTCCCTTGGAATCCAATCTAAAATTTCGGCTGTCCATCTATGGTCTGTCCTTCTGGCAGTATGTCCAGCCCATTGCCATTTCAGGGATTTAACTCTGATCATGATGTCTTCCACTCTCGTCATTTTTCGGATCCACGAGTTCCTCTTCTTATCTCTCCTGGTTATACCAAGCATGCACCTCTCCATGCATCTTTGAGTTGTCTGCAGCCTTTGTATGTCTCTTTTAGTTAAGGTCCACGTCTCTGCACCATACGTAAGCACTGGAAGGATGCATTGATCAAACACTTTTTTTTTTAAGACATAATGGCATATTGCTCTTGAAAATTATGCTGTTTCTTCCAAAAGCTCTCCAGGCAAGTTTTGTACGCCGATTAATTTCTTCATCAATGTGACCCTCACTTGATATCTGCTGTCCAAGATAAACATACGTATCTGTTATCTCCAGTTTTTCTCCATCAATCGATAAATCTTCATTTCTTGTAAAAGCATTGAACATCACTTTTGTCTTCTGAAAGTTCATTTTTAATCCCACTTCTTTACTCTTGTCAGCAAGTTCCTGGATCATACTCTGCAGCTCTGATGGGCTAGTTGCAAAAATGACTACGTCATCAGCAAAACGAAGGTGGGTTAGATAATCTCCATTAATCTTTATCCCTTTGTTTTCCCAGTTCAGTGATTGAAAGACATTTTCCAATGTGGCATTAAAGAGCTTCGGAGATATGGTGTCACCTTGTCTCACTCCCTTTCAATTTTTATGTGTGTTGTATTTTCAAACAGCCGAATCTTTGCACTTGTATTTTCATAGATGTTATTAATAATATTAATGTATGCATCTTCAATACCGCAGGATTTCAGAGCCGTGGTAACTGCTGATGGTTTCACCGAATCAAAGGCTTTTTCATAATCGATAAAAGCCATGCACAATGGAAGTTCATATTCCCTCGCTCTTTCAATTAGTTCTCTCAGTACGTGGATATGATCTATTGTGCTGTAGCCACTCCTGAATCCAGCTTGTTCTCTCGGTTGAGCCATGTCCAGTGTTACCTTCAAGCGGTGTGAAAGAACTTTAGTGAAGATTTTATAAACCACTGATAGGAGGCTGATAGGTCTGTAGTTCCTGAGATCCTCAATGTCACCTTTTTTATGTAGCAGGATCATTGTAGCATTGTTCCAATCCTCAGGAATCTTCCCTTCATTAAGGCATCGAGTGAAAATTTGGGCGAGTACTGTTTCAATTTCTCCACTTGCTTCTTGTATGATGTCTATAGTAATTCCATCTTCTCCTGGACCTTTCCTCCGCTTCATGTTCTTGATTGCATGAGCAACTTCTGCTGGGAGGACTGGAAGAACTCTGGTACCTTTCATGATGTCTGGAGTACATGTATCATCCCTTTCATATAGTTTGGAGTAGAAATCTTTCACTCTTGTCAAAATTTCGCCTCTATTTCTTGTTATAGAACCATCTTCTTTTCTCAGAGCCATAATCTGTTTTCTTCCCTTACTGAGATGTCCCTTTGCTATCTTTAGGCTGTGGTTGTTTTCAATTGCTTTCCTCACTAGCTCACAGTTGAATTTCCTTACGTCTTCAGTGATACTTTTTCGTGCTGTCTTGCATAGCTCTATATATTCCACTTTGGAAGTCACATCTTCTTTAGTTGTCCTCATCTCTCTTCTTTTTTGCATCAACATTTTCGTTTTTCCTGATAATTTGTTTACATGCAACTTGTTCTTAGACCCAGCTAATTTTGTTGCTGTTTCCATAAGAGCTTTGGTTACTTTTCTGTTAACTTCAGAAATATCCACTTCTTCCGATGTTAGGCCTTCTAAAGCAGAGAATCTGTTCTTCAGTTCCAACTTGAAAGTATTATGGTGTTTTTTAAGGTTGGTTATGTCAATACATTTTGTTTGTCTTATGAGCTTGCCACGTTCCAGTTTAGTGTTGAGGTGCATCTTACATCTCACCAATCTATGGTCACTACCTGTGTTGAACTTGTTTAGCACACTGCAGTCTTCGATGGACGAATTTTTTGTTACACATAATAAAATCAATTTCACTTGTCGTCCCAATTGGATGTCTCCATGTCCATTTCCTGTGTGGCTTTTTCTTGAAAAAGGAATTCAAGATGAAAAATCCTTCTGCCTCTGCAAACTCTACGAGAGTATTTCCACGCTGGTTTCTGTTGCCGTGACCGAATTTACCTACTGAAGTTTCATTCTGTTGCCGGTGCCCTATTTTTGCATTGAAATCTCCCATAATTATACCGCAGACTTTCATTTAAATATTTAAAACTAGCGGAGGTACCTGGTGTTGCTTGGGATAGACATAAAGTTTGTTTTCAAGTAACAATGTAAATCGCACTATAAAATAAAATTCCTACCATCGATCACGTTGTTTGGTTGTCTCACTCACTCAAAGTAATTTTACTTTTGGCTGAACTTATCAGATGGGTTTCTGTTTTTTTTTTTTTGGAGGCATTTCACTACACTTGATGAAAAGAGCACTTCAAAATTATTCACCATGCTGAATCAAAAAGCAGTACTTTATTTGCACCTGCCATTCTGACAACACCTTATCACAATTTATAATGGCCGTTCTGAGCCCTAAAAACTCGAAAGAACAAACATGTACAACAATGCACTTCTTGCCCTCCGCATTCAGCTTTCTAGAGTGTAGATAAGGTAATTTCTAGCAAATCGCTTAGAAAACAGTTGAGAATGATGCATAACCATTTGAACTCTTTCCCGTATGCCTGAACTGAGGAAGCTTGCGAGGAGTGAGGTGTCACCTGACAACCATTGCTGTGACATGCAGCATAATACCCCAGCAGCTGACTTTCACCCAGTCTACAGAGGGCCCCATAAAAACACATTTGACCTTTTTTGACCCCCTTATGGATGGAACTGCGCACTTTAACTTGCCCTAAAATCTCGAAATAGCAAACATGTACAACAATGCACTTCCTGCAGCCCCGCATAAGGGAAATGTTTTCTTTTTTTAATGAATTTTTCAAAATCAGACCTTGATCATTGTTTACATTCTCTTGGAAATCGATTTTCAGCTTTTCTTTAACATACATTGCTGGGAATGGGGTTTCTGTATCTTCTGGCGGTGCTCTTTTTTTTTTTTTTTTTTTTTTTTTTTTTTTTTTTAGGAATTTTCAAAAATCAGAGTGTTTCCCATATATATGCCTGAACTGCAGCAGCTTGCGAGGAGTAAGGTGTCACCTGACAACCATTGCTCTGACACGTGGAGTAATATCACGGCAGCCAACTTTCATCCAGTCTATAGATAGCCCCGTAAAAACACATTTGACCCTTTTTGACCCCCTTAGGGATAAAATTTCTAAAAATCGTCCTGCCCATATTTTAATCTGGATGATGAAGAGTATGTATGCCACTTTTGGCACAAATCCATCAAACCATTTAGGAACATATGAGGAACAAACATACAGATATACAAACATGCTTTCACTTTTATATCATCATCATCATCATCATCATCATTGTCAACCATTATCAATCCACTGCTGGACGAAGGTCTCTCCAAGCTTCTTCCACAACTGTCTGTCTTGTGCCAGTCTCCTCCATGTTACTCCCTGCATACTTTCGAATTTCATCCACCCATCACCCATGTGGTCTTCTTCTGGGTCTTTTCCTGTCCCTTGAAATCCAATCTAAAATTTCGGCTGTCCATCGATGGTCTGTCCTTCTGGCAGTATGTCCAGCCCATTGCCATTTCAGGGATTTAACTCTGATCATGATGTCTTCCACTCTTGTCATTTTTCGGATCCACGAGTTCCTCTTCTTATCTCTGATGGTTACACCATGCATGCACCTCTCCATGCATCTTTGAGTTGTCTGCAGCCTTTGTAAGTCTCTTTTAGTTAAGATCCACATCTCTGCACCATACGTAAGCACTGGAAGAATGCATTGATCAAACACTTTTCTTTTAAGACATAATGGCATATTGCTTTTGAAAATTATGCTGTTTCTTCCAAAAGCTCCCCAGACCAGTTTTATACGCCGATTAATTTCTTCATCAATGTGACCATCACTTGATATCTGCTGTCCAAGATAAACGTACGCATCTGTTATCTCCAGCTTTTATCCATCAATCGATAAATCTTCATTTCTTGTAAAAGCATTGTACATCACTTTTGTCTTCTGAGAGTTCATTTTTAATCCCACTTCTTTACTCTTGTCAGCAAGATCCTGGATCATACTCTGTAGCTCTGATGGGGTAATTGTAAAAATGACTGTCATCAGCAAAACGAAGGTGAGTAAGATAATCTCCATTAATCTTTATCCCTTTGTTTTCCCAGTTCAGTGATTGAAAGACATTTTTCAATGTGACATTAAAGAGCTTGGTAGATGTGGTGTCACCTTCTCTCACTCCTTTTCCAATTTTTATGTGTGTTGTATTCTCAAATAGCCGAATCTTTGCACTTGCATTTTCATAGATGTTATTAATAATATTAATGTATGCATCTTCAATACCACAGGATTTCAAAGCCATTGTAACTGCAGATGGTTTCACCAAATCAAAGGCCTTTTCATAATCGATAAAAGCCATGCACAATAGAAGTTCATATTCCCTCGCTCTTTCAATTAGTTCTCTCAGTATGTGGATATGATCTATAGTGCTGTAGCCACTGCCGAATCCAGCTTGTTCTCTCGGTTGAGCCATGTCCAGTGTTACCTTCAAGTGGTGTGAAAGAACTTTAGTGAAGATTTTATAAACCACTGATAGGAGGCTGATAGGTCTGTTGTTCCTGAGATCCTCAATGTCACTTTTTTTATGTAGCAGGATCATTGTAGCGTTGTTCCAATTCTCAGGAATCTTCCCTTCATTAAGGCATCGAGTGAAAATTGGGGCGAGTACTGTTTCGATTTCTCCACTTGCTTCTTGTATGATGTCTACAGTAATTCCATCTTCTCCTGGAGCTTTCCTCCACTTCATGTTCTTGATTGCATGTGCAACTTCTGCTGGGAGGACTGGAAGAACTCTGGTACCTTTCATGATGTCTGGAGTACATGTATCATCCCTTTCATATAATTTGGAGTAGAAATCTTTTACTCTTGTCAAAATTTCGCCTCTATTTCCTGTTACAGAACCATCTTCTTTTCTCAGTGCCATAATCTGTTTTCTTCTCTTACTGAGATGTCCCTTTGCTACCTTTAGGCTTTGGTTGTTTTCAATTGCTTTCCTCACTAGTTCACAGTTGAAGTTCCATGCGTCTTCAGTGATACTTTTTCGTACTGTCTTGCATAGCTCTATATATTCCACTTTGGAAGTCACATCTTCTTTAGTTGTCCTAATCTCTCTATTTTTTGCATCAACATTTTGGGTTTTCCTGATAAGTTGTTCAAATGCAACTTGTTCTTAAACCCAGCTAATTTTGTTGCTGTTTCCATAAGAGCTTTGGTTACTTTTCTGTTAACTTCAGAAATATCCACTTCTTCCGATGTTAGGCCTTCTAAAGCAGAGAATCTGTTCTTCAGTGTTCCAACTGGAATGTATTATGGTGTTTTTTAAGGTTGGTTATGTCAATACATTTTTTTTGTTTTATGAGCTTGCCACGTTTGAGTTTAGTGTTGAGGTACATCTTACATCTCGCCAATCTATGGCCACTACCTGTGTTTAACTTGTTTAGCACACTGCAGTCTTCGATGATGAATTTTTTGTTACACATAATAAAATAAATTTCACTTGTCAGTCCATTGGGATGTCTCTATGTCCATTTCCTGTGTGGCTTTTTCTTGAAAAAGGAGTTCATGATGAAAAACCCTTCTGCCTCTGCAAACTCTATGAGAGTATTTCCACGCTGGTTTCTGTTGGAGTGACCGAATTTACCTACTGAAGTTTCATTCTGTTGCTGTTGCCCTATTTTTGCACTGAAATCTTCCATAATGTTCTTCAAGTGCTGCTTGCCTTTATTATTTAGATGACGAATTTCCTCATAAAATTCTTCAATCTCTTATTCAGGATGACTTGTAGTGGGTGCATAAGCTTGAATAATCTGAGCCTGGTATCTTCTCGAGAGTTGGATAACGAATCGTGCAGCTCTGTCAGAGGAACTTTCAACTTCTACAACTTTATCCTTCAGTTTCCTGTTTATTATAAATCCAACACCACTAGTTCTGCCAGTATCTGTCCTGCGATAGTAGAAGAGATGTCCACTTTTCAGTTTAATGAGATCTTCTCCTTTTCTCCTTACCTCACTTAGCCCGACGATGTCCCACTTGATCCTTTGTAGTTCCTCTTCCAATTCAAGAAGCCTTGAATCAGAAGATAGGGAGCGTCCATTATACGTAGCCAAGATCAGCATCAGTTGGCAGCCTAGTCCAGTCCTCCTGGGATTCTTAGCACCCTCTGCCTTCATGTCACACTGGCCGCAGCTGCCGGAGACTGAGGGTCAAGATTTAAGTTGTGGAGTCATTTTGGAGGGGTTTGGCCATAACTCACCACACTGGTCGAGCGGGTTGGTGAATGTGGGATATCATTTCCTCTAATCCTGATGGTATAGTTATACCGCTATTTGGCGGCCATCAGAGCCCCTTTAGTGGGAACAAGATGCACCACGAGAAGGCGGGGTTGACATTTGTCGAGAAGAAGCTGTAGTATATTGCGCATCACCTGACCTTACATCCCTTCACTTTTATATATATAGAGAGAAATACCGTAATTTTTGGACTAAGAGCCGCAGGTGAGAAATTTTGCAATCTTGGAAGCAAAAGTTGCCGTAAGGGCCGCACCTGTGAAGTCATGGTGCTGCTCAGAAAACTAAATGATCTTCCTTATTTTCATGAATTAACTCACACCCAACGTGATTATATGTATACTTCAAAGGCTAATCTGCAATTCAGTGTCGTTCTGCTTTATGCACTTATTTTTTCATACTGGCAATTTTTTTTATTTATACATTTTTTTAAATCATGCTAATGATGTTATTTGTTTGCCTTTATTAAATGCTCAAAACCATTTATGTAATCAATATAAATCACAGTTAATCTTAAGACTCCCGTTAGAATATCGCATTGCTCGTAAAACCGCACAATTGTTTAAATTCCATTCAATGTGGATGTCTGCTACAGGATGGCTCTCTGTTCACTGCAATAGAATCCATCTTAGAAGTAATTAACTTATAAATTATCGCTTGTAATGCTTTCGATTTATGTTTTCTTTAATAATATGTTCCTTCTATGTTATGCCTTTTTTTCTCATCTGTAGAAGTTCTTTTTGTTAGAATGAAGTTGCGCTTCCTTTTACCAGCTACCTCGCATGTGTTCAAGGATCTGGCCGCCAACACTTTGAAACAGTGGTGCCGCTTTCTCTTTTTCAAGTGGTTTGACCTACTTTCATTTACTGCGCACTGAACCTTCGCGCTGAGCTCCGCTTTTATATGAATGGAAAAACTCTCACTTCTTTTTTCTTTTCCAGCCGAAGCCTTCAACTTCCACTACGTCAGTCAATAAAAAAAAAAAAAAAAAAAAAAAACTAAAAAAAATTAAAATCGAAGCAAAACTCAGGAGCACAGAGCCAAGAAATACCTGTATTGCATGCCAGATTATCAAGAAGAGTGAACAGAATTTGTCTTTCCTTCCCGCCAGTATTGTTTGAAATAGGTCTCTGCTAATGTAATCATCCTGGGTCAGACTTTTGCATTGTTCATGTTCTTAAGCTTTTGTTCAGGGAAGTGCCCATCAAACTGGTCTCCCAACCCTGTGAAAATCAACGTTCCTTCCCTTGGTTGCATCGCACCTTCCTGCATGATGTATGCTGCAGCCAACGAAAGAGATACGCTGGGTGCGCTATCCACAGAAGCCTCGTACGTCACGCTACTCGTATATGTGCTTATGTCCCCATTCCAACCCCCACTCCCCCATGCAAAGGGCATTTGAGTCAGGCATTCCTGTCCTCCCCCACTTTCCCTCCTAAACCAACATCAGGACAGCAGAGTTATCGTTTAAATAGACGTGTCTAACGTATGAGTAGAAAGGGGGAAACTTGATCATAGTCGAGTTTGTGAAAAAAAAGACGTGGTTTGAAAAAATTTACTAAGCATCTGCATGAAAAAAAAAGGGAGGGAAGAAACAGTCTTATCGAAAACAAATTCCGCATAAGGGCCGCACACCGGAAAATTTTCACTTTTAGTAACGTAAGAGCCGCAGCTCTTAGCCCAAAAATTATGGTATATAAAAACCGAAAAGATTTAAAAAAAAAACTTTGAAAAGTAGGCACAGTAGCTGTCCTCCCTTTGACTACTGGAGAACAGAAATGAGAAATGAAAGAAAGATAACATATGTGAATGCACTTCAAAATTAAAAGTAAACAGTAAATCTGAGATGAAATTATTTGGAAGCAAAAAGGAGCATGGTGGGGGAGTCTGTGAAAGTCTTTAACAATTGGAAAGTGAAAAAAAAATTGGGGAACAAAAAGAATGCTAAAATGAACTACAAATATTTAAAAAATATGGATTTTTATTAAGGAATAAAAGTATATTTACATGTCAAATGTTTGGTTAGTATTGAAAATTTGACATGTGAATATCCTTTTATTTTATTATTTAGTGACAACCTGTAATTTTGAAATATTTTTTAGTTCATTAAGACAGATCCACCTAAAATCTTTGCCTTGTATTTCCAATGGACAAACTTCTGTAGCCATTTTCTTCACACTTAATGTGTTTCCAAGGATGAAAATTTGAACATCGATAAAAACAACTTCATATTATAACCTAGTATACTTAATATTTTCTAAAATTTAACCATAATTATATTAAAAATCAATAACATTTTCTTTGGTGGTGTTGAGACCAGAAAATAGATGGCCCCACATCTACATGTGACTTACGAAATGCTATCACGTCAAATTTTTTTTTTCAATAAATTTATTAATTTTTGGAATGGAATCAAAATTTGAGTATATCCAAGAGACAGTCTGGAATATTTATAATGATTTCAGCCACTTAGATTAAATGTTCTAATAATAATTTAGCTGAAAATGTTAACAGAACTACGAAAATTGCAATTCATGAGGCAACCTTATGGGTTGTCTTATGTTATAAACGTGCTTTTGATTAATATATACATAATATCTAAGGTATTTTACCTGATATTGTCGAAGTATTTTGCACGTTGTTTGCTCTGTGAGGCACGTGCCCCTGGCCTGAGAGGTCCCTTCGTTATGGACCTTTGGTTAGCTATAAAAAATTTTGGCAGAAATAAAACAGTTAGGTTATATATTTTCAGTTCCACATTCATTCATTCGCACAATCAAACGTTTGAAATTTACTATTAATTAAAAGATTTTAGTAGAAAGAGTTATACTCATCGGGTCAGGAGACGTCTCGCATGGGGTTCGTTGTTACGGTGAGCGCTTTCAGCGGCGTACAACCGCCATCTTCTGTCCACTGTTTCTATACAAGGGTTCCTCGCATGTGTGTGGTTTTTAGAGTTGCATGTCGGGAATCGATGAGAAGGTTTGCTGCCATCGATTTTCATCGATTCCCGACATGCAACTCTAAAAACTACACACATGCGAGGAACCCTTGTATAGAAACAGTGGCCAGAAGATGGCGGGTGTACACCGCTGAAAGCGCTTGCCGTAATAACGAACCCCATGCGAGACGTCTCCTGACCCGATGAGTATAACTCTTTCTACTAAAATCTTTTAATTAATAGTAAATTTCAAACGTTTGATTGTGCGAATGAATGAATGTGGAACAGAAAATATATAACCTAACTGTTTTATTTTTGCAAATTTTTTTTATAGCTAACCAAAGGTCCGTAACGAAGGACCTCTCGGCCAGGAGCACGTGCCTCACCAGAGCAAACAACGTGGCGAAATACTTCGACAATATCAGGTAAAATACCTTAGATATTATGTATATGTTAACAGAACTGTAGATATTGCTGATTTTTAATTCCGTAATAAACCAGCAAGCCCACTCTGCAACATTTTCAGCTAAATTAATGTTACAATATTTAATCTAAATGGCTTGAATCATTCTAAAACATTCCAGACCATCACATGGATGGATACAAGTGTTGATTGCAGTCCAAAAATGAATTAAATTATTGAAAAAAATGCGACATGATTGTATTTAGGAAGTCACATGCAAATTGTGGCGCATTCTATTTGCTTGTCTGAACACCACAAAAGGAAAAGTTATTGATTTTTAAAATAATTATGGTTAAGTTTTAAAAAATATTAAGTATACTAGGTAATAATATGAAGTTATTTTTATCGATGTTCAAATTTTCATCCATGGGGATGCATTAATTGTGAAGAAAATGGCTACAGAAGTTTAGCCATTGGAAAATACTAGGCAAAGATTTTAGGTGGATCCACCTTAAGTCTAAGAATAGCCATGTCATCAATTATTACCCAAAATGCTAAAAGTTGGTAAAAATTTCACTTCTGGTCTTCAAAAGTAAACAAAAACAGTAGATTTAATCAGTATGAAGCTATTCAGATGTGAAATAAATAAAAATCAGTTTAAAAAAATTATTAATGAGGTTTTTCAAAATACATGGAATTATGAGTAGCACTATGAAAGCAATGCTTCTTTTATTCCTTTCAAACCAGGTGTGGCAGAAAGCTTCAGGTTACAAAGTAGACACTTAGTAGTCTCTACTTTCAACACAATGAGTGGCGCTTCAATTGGACATGTCAGCATCATATGCAAGGACTGCATATGATGATGGTGGATGTTGTGGATGCATGCATGCAGTACAGAGTGGTTTTTGAATTCTTTACTGCAGAAGAAGTGTCCAAAAATTCATGCTCATCTGAAAATGTGTAATGATGATACTGTTGATATCAGCACAGTTATAGATGTTGAGCCAGACACTTTAAGAGTGGTGCCCTAGTAGTTAAGTGGTTTTAGGGAGCAAGTTTTTAGCTAGTCATCAGAAACAGGCCTAGGTTTTAGTCCTGGATGAGGCACGGGTAGTGTCTTTCCCATGATGCTGTCTCTCTCCCTTTCCTGGAATCTGCAGCCCTAAATTAGATACTGCTTAAATTAGAATCCCAGCCCTAAATTAGAATCTGCATCCCTAAATTAGATAATCAGATTTTCAAGTTGCTTATGGTAGTTGTTAAATATCCTAATAAAAAAATACACTGTTGGTGCAGTCTGAAGTGGCCAGCCAGCGATGGCAGTGACAATAAACAAAGAGTCAAGACTGATATACTAATTACGGAAAACCACCACATAACAACATGTGAATTGTATGACAAAGCTGGAATCAGAAAACCAGTAGTCATGTACATAATTATGAACCTCAGCTATAACAAGAATTGTGAAGAGTGGGTTCCAAAGATGCTGACAGACAAACAGAAAAAAGCCCAGATAGTCATCTGTGTGGAACTTCTTGAGTGCAACAATAAGAAGGTGGATGCATTTCTACCATGAATCACCACAGGTCCACCATTATGAGCCTGAAATTAAAAGACAGCCTTCTGTGGTAAAAGTTGTTGGAACTGTTTTCTATGGTACAGATGGGGTCTTGTTTGTTGATTCCATGGCAAAGAGCACCATGATAAATTCAGAGAGGTATGCAGAAATGTTACAGAAATTGCAAAAACACATGCTCAGCAGAGTTCAGCCCACCAGAAACGTGAAAGAGGTCCTTCTTCTTCACAATAAAGCCATACATAACACCAGTTTGTGAACACAGCAAGCAATTGCATCATTGGGATCAATGTATTTCCTTATGCCCCCTTATCGCCCAGATCAGGAACCTTGTGACAACCATCTGTTTGGCCCTCTAAAAGGATGAGCTTCAATTACAGAATTTTGTAGATGACAATAACTTGAAGCATACTGCTTGTAAGGGGATACAACACTAACAGTGGCATAGCCAGAAATTTCTTAATGGGGGAGTCCATGGATTTGGTTCATTGGGGAAAACCCCCGGAAAAAAATTCTTCAAGTGGGAATAAGTCCAAAATCTTTAAAAGTCAAAAAAATGAAAAAAACATTGAGAGAAAAACTACTTTTTTCAATACATACATACATACATACATATATACATATCCCTTTAAGGATCTTTATGGGACCAAATGCATGGTCTCACTCACTGATGGACAAAATATATTCAAAATCATGGAGACTATGTAGTAAACTAAAATGTAATGTTTACTAAATGTTCAATATTAGTCGATGAAAACACCATTGTTACTGGAACTGAATTTTCTAAAATATATATATATATATATATATACAGTATATACACTGGCGGAAAGTGAAAAAAGAACACCAAGAAGGAGACATCTGATACCAATGAAATTTATACAGCATAATAAGGGAATATAGAGGATAACGTGATCAAAACATTATGGCAAAATGTAGCTGTATTTGCTGGTAAACTGAAAAATAACATTTCCATGTAACATGGTTAGTACGAGGTTGAACCCCCATGAACTGCCTCGCACTGTGCAATTCTGGCATGGAGTCTGTCATACAGATGTTGGATGTGAGTTTGAGGTATTAAGTTCCAAGCATCCTCAACCTGGAAGCATAAATCGGGGGATGGTCGTGGCTAGCCGTGGAGACCAGATAAATCGTTGTCCCATAAAATCCCACACGTGCTCAATGGGGGACAAATCCGGTGAACGTGCAGGCCATGGAAGTTGTCTCACACCCTGAAGTGCATGTTGCGTTGCACGTGCCGTGTGTGGGCATACGTTATCTTGCTGGAAAACACCACGATGGACCGACCTTACAAATGGCACAACAACGAGCAGAATGATGTTGTTGATGTAGGAGGTACTGTTTAACATACCCGGTACAAACACTAGTTGTGTACGGGAGTGATAGCTGATCGCTCCCCACACCAGAAGACCAGGTGTAGGCCCTGTGTGTCACTGGCGGATGCAAGAAGGGTGGAGACGCTCCCCTGTGCATCTGTGAACACGCATACGGCCATCGGAGGCTCCCAAGCAGAATCTGCTTTCATGGCTGAACACGACAGATTGCCATTGCGTTCTCCAGTGCAGATGTTGGCAACACCACTGCAGCCGTTCCTGATGGTGGGCTGGAGTCAGAGGTACACATGCCAGAGGCACACGTGCACGTAGTCCTGCATCCAGTAGACGGTTGTGGATTGTTTGCACAGTCACCTCAGGTGCAACGGCAGCTCGGATTTGCGTTGCAGTGGATGTTCTGCTTGACAACGCCGCTCTTCTTATGTGTCGATCGGTCCGCTCATCAATCCGTTGGTGACTCCCGGTTCCACGTCTTCTCGCGTGGGAATGTTCCTCGGACCATCTACGCCACCATCGTACCACCACCGATACTTCCTGTCCAATTCGCTCTGCAATACGACAATACAACCACCCGGCCTCGCGAAGTCTGACTAGACGACCTCGCTCAAAAGTCCGATAACTGTTGAAATCGTACACGTCTTCCATGTCCAGACATTGCAGCTTCTTCAGGGTCTTTGCACGTGTCCATACGCCGATGACTGATTACATTCACTTTACCGTACTCCTTAATACCACCGACGATAATTTGCATATTATGCCGTGCTGTGGCGTAAGCACTCACCGGTTGGTCCTAAAATTAACATCACACCTACATAAACTCGACCCCATTAACATAAGTAAATTTCATGATCGTCTGCCAATTCCTTCTTGGTGTTCTTCTTTCACTTTCCGCCAGTGTATATATCATCATCATAATCATCACTGTCAACCATTATCAATCCACTGCTGAACAAAGGTCTCCCCAAGTTTCCTCCACAACGGTCTGTCTTGTGCCAGTCTCCTCCATGTCACTCCCGCATACTTTCGAATTCCATCCACCCATCTTCCATGTGGTCTTCTTCTGGGTCTTTTCCTGTCCCTTGGAATCCAATCTAAAATCTAAAATTCCGGCTGTCCATCGATGGTCTGTCCTTCTGGTAGTATGTCCAGCCCATTGACATTTCAGGGATTTAACTCTGATCATGATGTCTTCCACTTTTGTCATTTTTCGGATCCACGAGTTCCTCTTCTCATCTCTTCTGGTTAAACTAAGCGTGCACCTCTCCATGCTTCTTTGAGTTGTGTGCAGCCTTTGTATGTTTCTTTTAGTTAAGGTCCACGTCTCTGCACCATACGTAAGCACTGGAAGGATGCATTGATCAAACACTTTTCTTTTAAGACATAATGGCATATTGCTCTTGAAAATTATGCTGTTTCTTCCAAAAGCTCTCCAGGCAAGTTTTGTACGCCGATTAATTTCTTCATCAATGTGACCTTCACTTGATATCTACTGTCCAAGATAAACGTACATGTCTGTTATCTCCAGCTTTTCTCCATCAATCGATAAATCTTCATTTCTTGTTAAAGCATTGAACATCACTTTTGTCTTCTGAAAGTTCATTTTTAATCCTACTTCTTTACCTTTGTCAGCAAGTTCCTGGATTATCATACTCTGCAGCTCTGATGGGGTAGTTGCAAAAATGACTACGTCATCAGCAAAACGAAGGTGGGTTAGATAATCTCCATTAATCTTTATCCCTTTGTTTTCCCAGTTCAGTGATTGAAAGATATTTTCCAATGTGGCATTAAAGAGCTTCAGAGATATGGTGTCGCCTTCTCTCACTCCTTTTCCAATTTTTATGTGTGTTGTTTTTTCAAACAGCCGAATCTTTGCACTTGAATTTTCATAGATGTTATTAATAATACACTGCTGGACAATTGCTGAGGACGGATCATAAACAGCTATATAGCGCATAAAAAAGTAAGTGTGGTTGGATGCCAAGTGAAATAAAATATTGTCAGAATGCCAGGACATTACAAGAAAGACAATTTATTGTGCTCTGTAATCCAGAAGGCTTTAGAACGTGTTCAAGGGAAAAACAGACCATTTTGTGCAGAATATGTAAACGTGAAAAAAATGCAATTACTGTCCGCAGGCGTTCCGGCGTAAGATGTCAATACGGGATATGGCCACCATGGAGGGCGATGCAAGATTCCACACGTCGTGTCATGCTTTGCACAACATTATCAAGCAGCTGTTAGGGTAATTTATCCCAGTCCTCTGTCAGTGCACGGATGAGAGTGTCCTTGTTTATTGGAGGGCATTGGCGACCAGCAAGACTCCTCCCCGAAGCATCCCACACATTTTCAATGGGATTCAGATCTGGAGAACGTGCTGGCCATATGAGGCGTTGAATATCCTCGCTCTCAAGACACTCCTGGACAGCGACTGTTCGATGACATGTTGGGTTGTCGTCCATGAAAATGAATCTATCACCGACAGCACCACGGAACATGCGAACATGAGGTAGCAGAACATCATTAATGTATCGTTGGCCAGTCATAGTCTCAGTTGGAAGCACATAAAGGGACGTACGGCCATTGATCATGATGCCAGCCCATACTATGACCATACATGTCGGATATCAGTCCCTTTCCTGTATGTTTGCTGGACAATATGCAGTACCACTATCACGCCAGATCAGTTGCCGTCGACAATCAGACGATAGACTGTATCTACTCTCATCTGAGAAGAGGACAGCAGACCAGTCGTTATCAGTCCAATTGCGATGTTGATGGCACCATTGCAAACGGGCAGTACGGTGACGTCTGGACAATGGGATGCACACAACAGGACGGCGGGCGTGTAGTCCTCCTTCATGCAAACGTCTGACGACAGTTTTTCGGGAGATCCGCTTGCCAGTAGCAGCCATAAACTGATTTGCTACCTCACTAGCTGTGCTGCGCCGGTGTCTTTTTGTTGATAGCACTACGTACCGATCTTCTGCAGGTGTCGTACTGCGAACACGACCTCCCCGTGACGTTTGCTACACTCTCCATTTGTTTGAAATGATTTCCAAAGCCTTGAAACAACACTGTGGCTGACGTCAAACTCCCTGGCAACATCTGTTATTTTTCCCCGTTCTTCAATCTTGTCAATAATACGGCCATGCGTAAAATCATCTAGGTGATGTCGGGAAAACATACTGAAACTTGCAAGTTCGTCAATTGATTCTTTCCCTTTCAACTTTGTGTTTGAACAACAACGGTCAATATGCGTCAAATCCTTTATATCTTTTATCAGCGCTATGACGTCACGAACAAGTTCGGCAATCCAAAATTTGCATACGCACAACACGTCTTACTGTATCCCGCACTTATGCTAATTTCCACATTTTCCTGCCTTCCATTTTATGGTTGCTATCGTTGCTATTGTCATCCGTCCTTAGCAATTGTCCGGCAGTGTATTAATGTACGCATCTTCAATACCGCAGGATTTCAGAGCCATTGTAATTGCTGAAGGTTTCACCGAATCAAAGGCTTTTTCATAATCGATAAAAGCCATGCACAATGGAAGTTCATATTCCCTCGCTCTTTCAATTAGTTCTCTCAGTACGTGGATATGAGCTATTGTGCTGTAGCCACTCCTGAATCCAGCTTGTTCTCTCGGTTGAGCCATGTCCAGTGCCACCTTCAAGCGGTGTGAAAGAACTTTAGTGAAGATTTTATAAACCACTGATAGGAGGCTGACAGGTCTGTAGTTCCTGAGATCCTCAACGTCACCTTTTTTATGTAGCAAAATCATTGTAGCTTTGTTCCAATCCTCAGCAATCTTCCCTTCATTAAGGCATCGAGTGAAAATTTGGGCGAGTACTGTTTCGATTTCTCCACTTGCTTCTTGTATGATGTCTACAGTAATTCCATCTTCTCCTGGAGCTTTTGCTTGCTTCATGTTCTTGATTGCATGTGCAACTTCTGCTGGGAGGACTGGAAGAACTCTGGTGCTGGTACCTTTCATGATGTCTGGAGTACATGTATCATCCCTTTCATATAATTTGGAGTAGAAATCTTTTACTCTTGTCAAAATTTCACCTCTATTTCTTGTTACAGAACCATCTTCTTTTCTCAGTGCCATAATCTGTTTTCTTTCCTTACTGAGATGTCCCTTTGCTATCTTTAGGCTTTGGTTGTTTTCAATTGCTTTCCTCACTAGTTCACAGTTGAATTTCCTTACGTCTTCAGTGATACTTTTTCGTACTGTCTTGCATAGCTCTACATATTCCACTTTGGAAGTCACATCTTCTTTAGTTGTCCTCGTGTCTCTTCTTTTTTGCATCAACATTTTGGTTTTTCCTGATAATTTGCTCACATACAACTTGTTCTTAGACCCAGTTAATTTTGTTGCTGTTTCCATAAGAGCTTTGGTTACTTTTCTGTTAACTTCAGAAATATCCACTTCTTCCGATGTTAGGCCTTCTAAAGCAGAGAATCTGTTCTTCAGTTCCAACTTGAAGGTATTCTGGTGTTTTTCTAAGGTTGGTTATGTCAATACATTTTGTTTGACTTATGAGCTTTGCTACGTTCGAGTTTAGTGTTGAGGTGCATCTTACATCTCACCAATCTATGGTCACTACCTGTGTTGTACTTGTTTAGCACACTGCAGTCCTCTAAGATGAATTTTTTGTTACACATAATAAAATCAATTTCACTTGTCATCCCATTTGGATGTCTCCATGTCCATTTCCTGTGTGGCTTTTTCCTGAAAAAGGAGTTCAAGATGAAAAACCCTTCTGCCTCTGCAAACTCTACAAGAGTATTTCCATGCTGGTTTCTGTTGCTGTGCCCGAATTTACCTACTGAAGTTTCATTCTGTTGTCGTTGCCCTATTTTTGCATTGAAATCTCCCATAATTATCTTCAAGTGCTGCTTACCTTTATTATTGAGATGACGAATTTCCTCATAAAAGTCTTCAATTTGTTCTTCAGGATGACTTGTGGTGGGTGCATAAGTTTGAATAATCTGAGCCTGGTATCTTCTCGAGAGTTGAATGACGAGTCGTGCAGCTCTGTCAGAGGAACTTTAAACTTCTACAAATTTATCCTTCAGTTTCTTGTTTATTATAAATCCAACACCACTAGTTCTGCCAGTATCAGTCCCACGATAGTAGAAGAGATGTCCACTTTTCAGTTCAATGAGATCTTCTCCTTTTCTCCTTACCTCACTTAGCCCGACGATGTCCCACTTGATCCTTTGTAGTTCCTCTTCCAATTCAAGAAGCCTTGAATCAGAAGATAGGGAGCGTCCATTATATGTAGCCAAGGTCAGCATTAGCTGGCAGCCTAGTCCGGTCCTCCGGGGATTCTTAGCACCTTCTGCCTTCATGTCGCACTGGCCGCTGCCTTGGCCAGGTACATTCCAGCTGCCGGAGACTGAGGGCCAAGATTTAAGTTGTGGAGTCATTTTGGAGGTGTTTGGCCATAACTCACCACGCTGGCCAAGCGGGTTGGTGAGTGTGGGATAGCATTTCCTCTAATCCCGATGGTATAGTTACACCGCTATTGGCATTCGTCAGAGCCCCTTTAGTGGGAACAGGATGTACCACGAGAAGGCGGGGTTGACATTTGTCAAGGAGAGGCTGTGATGTTACTCATCACCTGACCTTACATCCCAATATCATCATCATCATCATCATTGTCAACCATTATCAATCCACTGCTGGACGAAGGTCTCCCCAAGTTTCCTCCACAACGGTCTGTCTTGTGCCAGTCTCCTCCATGTCACTCCCGCATATTTACGAATTTCATCCACCCATCTCCCATGTGGTCTTTTTCTGGGTCTTTTCCTGTCCCTTGGAATCCAATCTAAAATTTCGGCTGTCCATCTATGGTCTGTCCTTCTGGCAGTATGTCCAGCCCATTGCCATTTCAGGGATTTAACTCTGATCATGATGTCTTCCACTCTTGTCATTTTTCGGATCCACGAGTTCCTCTTCTTATCTCTCCTGGTTATACCAAGCATGCACCTCTCCATGCTTCTTTGAGTTGTCTGCAGCCTTTGTATGTCTCTTTTAGTTAAGGTCCACGTCTCTGCACCATACGTAAGCACTGGAAGGATGCATTGATCAAACACTTTTCTTTTAAGACATAATGGCATATTGCTCTTGAAAATTATGCTGTTTCTTCCAAAAGCTCTCCAGGCAAGTTTTGTACGCCGATTAATTTCTTCATCAATGTGACCCTCACTTGATATCTGCTGTCCAAGATAAACATACATATCTGTTATCTCCAGTTTTTCTCCATCAATCGATAAATCTTCATTTCTTGTAAAAGCATTGAACATCACTTTTGTCTTCTGAAAGTTCATTTTTAATCCCACTTCTTTACTCTTGTCAGCAAGTTCCTGGATCATACTCTGCAGCTCTGATGGGCTAGTTGCAAAAATGACTACGTCATCAGCAAAACGAAGGTGGGTTAGATAATCTCCATTAATCTTTATCCCTTTGTTTTCCCAGTTCAGTGATTGAAAGACATTTTCCAATGTGGCATTAAAAGAGCTTCGGAGATATGGTGTCCCCTTGTCTCACTCCCTTTCCAATTTTTATGTGTGTTGTATTTTCAAACAGCCGAATCTTTGCACTTGCATTTTCATAGATGTTATTAATAATATTAATGTATGCATCTTCAATACCGCAGGATTTCAGAGCCGTGGTAACTGCTGATGGTTTCACCGAATCAAAGGCTTTTTCATAATCGATAAAAGCCATGCACAATGGAAGTTCATATTCCCTCGCTCTTTCAATTAGTTCTCTCAGTACGTGGATATGATCTATTGTGCTGTAGCCACTCACTGAATCCAGCTTGTTCTCTCGGTTGAGCCATGTCCAGTGTTACCTTCAAGCGGTGTGAAAGAACTTTAGTGAAGATTTTATAAACCACTGATAGGAGGCTGATAGGTCTGTAGTTCCTGAGATCCTCAATGTCACCTTTTTTATGTAGCAGGATCATTGTAGCATTGTTCCAATCCTCAGGAATCTTCCCTTCATTAAGGCATCGAGTGAAAATTTGGGCGAGTACTGTTTCAATTTCTCCACTTGCTTCTTGTATGATGTCTATAGTAATTCCATCTTCTCCTGGAGCTTTCCCCCGCTTCATGTTCTTGATTGCATGTGCAACTTCTGCTGGGAGGACTGGAAGAACTCTGGTACCTTTCATGATGTCTGGAGTACATGTATCATCCCTTTCATATAATTTGGAGTAGAAATCTTTCACTCTTGTCAAAATTTCACCTCTATTTCTTGTTATAGAACCATCTTCTTTTCTCAGAGCCATAATCTGTTTTCTTCCCTTACTGAGATGTCCCTTTGCTATCTTTAGGCTTTGGTTGTTTTCAATTGCTTTCCTCACTAGCTCACAGTTGAATTTCCTTACGTCTTCAGTGATACTTTTTCGTGCTGTCTTGCATAGCTCTATATATTCCACTTTGGAAGTCACATCTTCTTTAGTTGTCCTCATCTCTCTTCTTTTTTGCATCAACATTTTGGTTTTTCCTGATAATTTGTTTACATGCAACTTGTTCTTAGACCCAGCTAATTTTGTTGCTGTTTCCATAAGAGCTTTGGTTACTTTTCTGTTAACTTCCGAAATATCCACTTCTTCCGATGTTAGGCCTTCTAAAGCAGAGAATCTGTTCTTCAGTTCCAACTTGAAAGTATTATGGTGTTTTTTAAGGTTGGTTATGTCAATACATTTTGTTTGTCTTATGAGCTTGCCACGTTCCAGTTTAGTGTTGAGGTGCATCTTACATCTCACCAATCTATGGTCACTACCTGTGTTGAACTTGTTTAGCACACTGCAGTCTTCGATGGCCAATTTTTTGTTACACATAATAAAATCAATTTCACTTGTCGTCCCAATTGGATGTCTCCATGTCCATTTCCTGTGTGGCTTTTTCTTGAAAAAGGAATTCAAGATGAAAAATCCTTCTGCCTCTGCAAACTCAGCGAGAGTATTTCCACGCTGGTTTCTGTTGCCGTGACCGAATTTACCTACTGAAGTTTCATTCTGTTGCCGGTGCCCTATTTTTGCATTGAAATCTCCCATAATTATCTTCAAGTGCTGCTTACCTTTATTATTTAGATGACGAATTTCCTCATATATATATATATATATATATAGAGAGAGAGAGAGAGAGAGAGAGAGAGAGAGAGAGAAGGCATTACTTTTGCACCAATCCTCACAGAACTACTCTAGACAGAACAGAAAATAATTTCCAAAATAAAGATGAAATTTCAGACGAGTACTTTGGGGGGGGGGGAGAGGTTTAAAATTGAAAAGCAGGTTTATAATGGGTTTTTATAAGATATGAGAAATCAACTTTACTTCTAGTTTAATACGACTAAAATTTGCTTTGATTCTAAAAATGCATCTGATACACGAGGAATTTTGATACATTGAGAAATTGATATTCTTTAATGTCTTTGTTGCACAAAAATGCAGGATAAGAGTAAGAGAGAAAACTAGCAGAAGAGAAAACTCACCTCTCTATCATCCCAACGTTCGTTTCTAATTGCTGGAGTGTTACTTGAAGTGCCAAGGCGAGTGTTACCTGTTCGACTAGAGGAACTCACCAGGCCTCCACTTAAAGTAGGAGACAGTTTCCTGAAAAGTAAATATATTTATCAGTACATGAAAGGTTGAAGATGTAACGATTTTGTGTTTTTGAACAACACACACAAATGCAGTTATCTAATGTGCTTACACAAGCTCTTTAATGCGAGCTTGTGTAAGCACAATTTTTAGTTCATTCATCAGTACTGGAATATTATTACATAATTATTTTGCTAAGCATAAAAAACACATTTATCTATAATATATACATAAAGTTCACAATATTTTTTTTTTTTTTTTTTTGTTACTGGAGTTTGAGGTAATGAATGAAGTTCAATATCAGTAGCAAATAATTCCTACAAATTGAAGTTATTTAGACAGTGGTCTAAGAAACCCCTATCACTCCCATTTTTTACTTAAAGCTAATAAGGTATATATATATATATATATATATATACATTAGAATAAATAGATCCACAGCCTATGTAAATAGTGACTTCTTAATAAAATCGTTGAGAAATTAATGCTGACACGGATTTTATGTAATATCTCTTCTTCTACAGCTAAGAACAGTATGCTAGTTGCTCAGCTGTCAATGAAAATAGTACTCAACAAAGCAACATGATACTAATCAAATAACTGAACAATGCATCTGATAAAGCACACAGGACTGTAATAACATGATCATCTGCATTTTTAGATACTCAGATTCAAAAGACTTTAATACTCAAACCATTTTAAATCCCTCACATACTTCAACAATATATTATAAACATTATCAACTTGAGTTTTTCATACAACCAAATTTAGCATATAAATTTTGACAATTACATCCCCAAAAGTACATTATCTAGAGAGTTGATCTGCCTTTCCAGTTTGCAACTGAAATAATTTACTGACTGATATATGTCTGCTCACTGATATGACATTGAAAAGCTCCCAGGCTCTTTAGTGCCACATTGTAGAATGCTTTTCAATCATTGAACTGGGAAGGCAAGGGAATAAAAGTTAATGGATATTATTTAACACACCTTCATTTTGCTGACATAGTCATTTTTGCATATACCCTTCTCAGAGCTGTGGAGTATATGATCCAGGAACTTGCTAACAAAAGTAAAGAAGCGAGCTTAAAAATAAACTAAAAATGAACTTATAGAATATAAAATTGACATATAATGCTTCTGTAATTATTGATTGACTTATTGATTGATTGATGGGGCAAATCTAGAAATAACTGGTGCCTGCATCTACCTTGAATAAAGATATCAAGCAGAGGCCACATCAGAGAAGAAACTAATAGGTGTATAAAACTAGGTTGGAGAATATTTGGAAGGAGCAGTACAATTTTCAAGAGCAATTAATTATCATGTCTTAAAAGAAAAGTGTTTATTTAATCAACGTATCCTTCCAGTTTTCAATTATGGATCATAAACATGGATCTTAACTAAAAAGATATTCAGAGGCTGTAAACTACTGAAAGAAGTCTGGAGAGGTGCATGCTTTGTATAACAAGGAGAGATGGGAAGAAAATCTCTTGGATCAGGAAAATGACAAGAGTTGATTACATCATGATCAAGGTAAATGGCAATAGGCTGGACATATTGCTAGAACTGACCACCATTAGACAACTGGAATACTAGACTGGATTCCAAGGGACTGGAAAAGACCCAGAAGAAGATCATGTAGGCAATGAGTGAATTAAATTCAAAAGCATGTTGGTGGGACATAGAGGAGAATGGAACAAGATGGGTAGTTGTGGAAAAGACTCGGGTAGATCTTCATCTAGTAGTGCATTAGTAATGGTTGATAATGTGATCGAAGCCTTAAGTAAAGTTTTGAAGATGACAATCCGATTTTTGGGGTAAATATGACAATGATGGTAAGTCAGATAATATCCGAAAACTTGAAAATTTTCATCGTCCTGGAGCGGGACTCGAACCCGCGTCTCCCAGATAACACCTAGGTATGCTAACCACTACACCACCCAGAACGACCAAGTTTCAAGCATACCTAGGCGTTTTCTGGGAGACGCGGGTTCAAGTCCCGCTCCAGGACGATGAAAATTTTCAAGTTTTCGGATATTATCTGACTTACCATCCTTGTCACATTTACGCCAAAAATCGGATTGTCATCTTCAAAATTTGTATTATATGGCGTAATCCTGTATTTCTTTCATGCCTTAAGTAAAGGATGAAAATAAATTACAGAAGAAAATACTGGTGTTATTCTCGAATTACTTCAAGATGAAGTTATTCCCAAATAGAAGTAGCTCATGGGAAAACACTATTAACTCTAGAAAGTTTTTGATTTTTCAGAAAATGATCCATAAGTTAGCACCTTATTACATGAAAATGAAGTGCTTTCTAAAGCATTTCTTGTGCAAAAAAAAAAAAAAAAAAAAATCTTACAGCTGTTAATAAAGTAAAATAGTAATACAGCAAACATTGATAAAAATCATAAGTGTTCTATCAAACATCCTTTTTTTCTTTAGTGGTAAAGAAAGGGTGCACTTGTATTATAGAATATATCATCATCATCATCATTGTCAACCATTATCAATCCACTGCTGGACGAAGGTCTCCCCAAGTTTCCTCCACAACGGTCTATCTTGTGCCAATCTCCTCCATGTCACCCCTGCATACTTTCAAATTTCATCCACCCATCTCCCATGTGGCCTTCTTCTGGGTCTTTTCCTGTCCCTTGGAATTCAATCTAAAATTTTGGCTGTCCATCGATGATCTGTATTTCTGGCAGTATGTCCAGCCCATTGCCATTTCAGGGATTTTACTCTGATCATGATGTCTTCCACCCTTGTCATTTCTCTGATCCACGAGTTCCTCTTCTTATCTCTCCTGGTTACACCAAGCATGCACCTCTCCATGCTTCTTTGAGTCATCTGCAGCCTTTGTATGTCTCTTTTAGTTAAGGTCCACTTCTCTGCACCATATGTAAGCACTGGAAGGATGCATTGATCAAACACTTTTCTTTTAAGACATAATGGCATATTGCTCTTGAAAATTATGCTGTTTCTTCCTAAAGCTCTCCAGGCAAGTTTTGTACGCCGATTAATTTCTTCATCAATGTGACCTTCACTTGATATCTGCTGTCCACGTTAAACGTACGTATCTGTTATCTCCAGTTTTTTTCCATCAATCGATAAATCTTCATTTCTTGTAAAAGTATTGTACATCACTTTTGTCTTCTGAAAGTTCATTTTTAATCCCACTTCTTTACTCTTGTCAGCAAGTTCCTGGATCATACTCTGCAGCTCTGATGGGGTAGTTGCAAAAATGACTATGTCATCAGCAAAACGAAGGTGGGTTAGATAATCTCCATTAATCTTTATCCCTTTGTTTTCCCAGTTCAGTGATTGAAAGACATTTTCCAATGTGGCATTAAAGAGCTTCGGAGATATGGTGTCATCTTGTCTCACTCCTTTTCCAATTTTTATGTGTGTTGTATTTTCAAACAGCCGAATCTTTGCACTTGAATTTTCATAGATGTTATTAATAATACACTGCTGGACAATTGCTAAGGACGGAAATTTGGGCGAGTACTGTTTCGAGTACTGAACTATACACGGAAAAAATTTCTGATAGGTTGAAAGCCAAAATTTCGATGCCTTGTGAAAATGCGCATACCTAGAGCCCTTTGTATCATCAGTTCATTTGCAGTTGTACATTTAGTCATTTTCCGGGTGTTACTGGTACAAAAGAAAATTATTGCTAAGAATTTTCTTGATTTTATATGTATGAATTTTTTTATTCACTGCATAGCCTAAAGTCATTTTGCAAGGATGTCTTAAAGTCCATTTTAGATCTGTCGATATGGCCTTGACTGCCGCGCTGTTAAATTTTTCCCAAAACAGTTTTGGCATATGTTTTTTGTTTATTTGTTTGTTCATTTCATGTGGAATTTTTCTATGTCATCTTTCCTTTTGCTCATTTTTATGATTGTTATAGCTACAAAAGTTTTGATCAAAAAGCCTGATAACAACCATTATGATGATATGCAAAAGTAATTTTATACTAGACATAATAAATCTGCACTCTAGATAGAAAGTGAGACATCTTCCTTCCAAATTAATTACTGTCTTCCTACATTCCTCCAAAAGTGAACTAAGTTGTAAGGTTATTAGTTACTAAACAGCACAGCAGATCAGATTAGGCAGCATATAAAAGGAACTAATTGTTCCACCTGCTTTAAGTGTGCTCACAAAATCTGTTCATCGCCTACAAATATCGAAGTTGGCAGTAGAACTGAAGCAGTGACAATTCCATAGATTACACACAAAATAATAACACCTTAGTTTTTCCATAATTTGCTTTTTTCCGTTCGATAATTTTAAGATTTCTGATAACACCATATTCTGCTCTGTCAGCATATAATATTATAACTCACAAAATCAATTTATTGCCTGCAAATTTTGAAGTTGCAAAGTAGAACTTCGGCAGTTAAAATTCCAATAATACTTTAGCTTATATAAATTGTCTTATTTTCCCTTTCATAAATCTTGGGCTTTGTGGTAATACCATAAAGCAGCTGTATCAGAGCACAGCATTATGATCTACTAAAAAGTACATACAAAATAACAATCTACTGCTATGACAAATTCTCTTTCACATCTTCAGCACTTTTGAATCTCATAATGATATGTTTTCTGATTTTCTGTTTGTCTATTTCATCTAATTCTTTTCTGGGTATTTACCAATCACTAGAATACAGAATCTCTCTATTCTAAAAAAAAGTAACTGTCGCTCCTGTTTTAGAAATTTCGCGACACTCTTGCTTTTCTAGCTCGCAGCACAAAACATTAAACACAAAAATACGAAATTTACATCATTTGTAGAGAATTGTTTGGAGAATACGCTGAAATAAACAGTTTTTCTATTCTGGCGATACTTCAAGAGCTATTGTATTTCAAAGTTAAGTTAAGCAAAAAAGTGCGATCAGGTTGCGTTCCGGACCCACTAACAGCAACAGAACCACGAAACTTTGTAGGCATTTAGTGCCATGACCAAATTTTTGCACCTCGTCTCCCTTTTTTTGAATCTAGATTTAGTTTATGAGAAATTAAATTTCTAATTCAGAGTTGAAGAAATATTCTTCTTATAATACGTGGTAAATATGTCATGTTAATTAACACAGCAATTGGACGATGTCCGATTGCTGTGTTAATTAACATTAAATTTCTAAATTTCACAAAATTCTCTATTTCGCGATGGGATCCATAAAAAAACGGATATATGGCAAACTATAAATCATAACGCTTTGCAATTTTTACAGCATAAACTTACAAGTATCACCCCTTTTTTACAAAAAAAAAATCAAGAAAAAGTCATTTTCAGATTTTTAAGCATTTTTTAAAGACGCAAAGGAAAGAAACGAACGGCTCGTCTGTCTTCACGATAACCACAGAGGAACATTCTGGTCTCATGACCTGCTACCATGGTGACACAGAGAATTATGCATATGCTTTGTTGGTAGTAAAGCTATCTCAGTTGTTTAATGTGGACATCAAGTAATTTTGCTTCCTATACTTCCAATGGAAAAACTTCTGTACACATTTTCTTCACAATTAATGCGTTCCCAAGGATGAAAATTTGAACATCGATTAAAATAGCTTCATTTTATAACTTGGAATACTTAATATTTTCTAAAACACAACCATAATTATGCAGTCCAACATTTGTTTGTCTGCTGACGTCATCAAAGTACAGGCCGCACCATCTTTTTTCTGGACAATTAATGCGTTCCCAAGGATGAAAATTTGAACATCAATTAAAATAGCTTTATTTTATAACTTGGAATACTTAATATTTTCTAAAACATAACCATAAGTATGCAATCCAACATTTGTTTGTCTACTGAAGTCATCAAAGTACAGGTTGCACCATCTTTTTTCTGGACAATTAAAGCATTCCCAAGGATGAAAATTTGAACATCGATTAAAATAGCTTCATTTTATAACTTGGAATACTTAATATTTTCTAAAACATAACCATAATTATGCAATCCAACATTTGTTTGTTTACTGACGTCATCAAAGTACAGGTCGCGCCATCTTTTTTCTGGTTCCAACACCACCAAAGGAGAAGTTATTGATTTTTAATATAATTATGGTTATGTTTTAGAAAATATTAAGTATTCCAAGTTATAATATGAAGTTATTTTAATCAATGTTCAAATTTCCATCCTTGGGAACACACTTATTGTGAAGGTAATGTGTACAAAAGTTTTTCCATTGGAAGTATAGGAAGCAAAATTACTTGACGCCCACCTTAACGGTTTAGCATAACGGTTTACAGAAATGCTTTTTGGACCACTTTTGTTTCCCTTAGTGGTAAGTTTAGTAAGTGCTATAAGTTCAAACGACAAAAGTCAAACCTTCCAAAAATTAACGACAATAAAAAAACTCTGAAACTTCAGAATAACAAGCCTTATTTGCTTAGACATGCAATAAAAATTGAAATTTATATGAATTTTCCAGTTTTTATTTCATGGGATATACTCGAAGATCGGGCTTTTGGGCCTGAGCGCTACTCTGGAAACAAGCGTAGCAAGCCTAGAGGCACAGCCCCTAGTTAAGAAAAAGAAAGTATGTGTGTTAAATATATTTTAATATATATTCTTTTACTAGGAATGTCATTATTCTTGTATATATTTTACTTGTATAGTTGGAGGCAAGGTATACTAATTTTGTTTGTTCTTGCCTGTTAATTCATGGTCAGAAGAATCGCATACAATTTTTATCCACAAAGTATGATAATGATACACAAGTTATAAGGTAGATGTTGGTCTTTAGTGAGCAATCAATATTGGGTTGCTGCAGAAAGCGATAAAAATTGCTACATGTTCCAGAATGGAATCAAACAGTTTTCAAGAGACATACAGTTTTGTTTAATACAAATTTTGAGGGGAATGAAGTCCTATTATCAAACGAATGAATTTGTCATGCCCGCTGTGATTGTGCAATTGGAAGTTGTCACTCAATCAAGGATACTATTGCAGACCAGCCTATATGTCTTCCCATTACCATTACTCATAGTTCTGTTGATGGAGATCATCAACAGAATTATGAGTAATGGCAATGGGGAGACATACAAACGAGTGTCACCTAGTGTCAGGGAAGTCTTCTTACCTTTATATTTTTTCTGTTGGTCTGTATGTTTTAACTTGTAAATAGTTACTAGGTTAAAGATCTTTGTCAATGTTGCACTTATTGTGTTCAGTTTCTGATGGTGATAGATTTTGCTATTATTTCTTGTTTGGTCTTTAAATATGCATGATCTTTGATTTTTCCAAAGTCAGGTTAAGTTTAGGTGTTTTTACACTGCATTGCAGTACAGCCGTTTTTCTCTTCATTTTAATTTCAAATGGTGATGCTCTAGTTTGTACTGGTATCAAGATATTTTTTCAAATCACTTATACATACAGTTCTATTCTTATTGGTGTGACAAAAGAATCATATTCTTTGAAGTTGTTTGGTGGAGTCTTTATTCTTTGGAAAGGTAAATTTCATATTATTTTCTGTTTGCATAATTTTTAGTACAAGTTCTCACAATATTTTGTATAGTACTGATTTAAACTCGAATTTATTGACTGCTTCATTTCAATAGCCAAATAACCAAAGTTTGTCACTTCTTATATCCCTCACTGGCAGATTGTGCCCCTGAGAATGTTTGTGGAATGACTTGCACATGCTCTGAGCTCCTCTCCCAATTTCATTTTGCTGAGATTTCCCAATCATCTCTGCATGTGTTTTCAATTAAGGATGAAACTGGGGGCTGCCAATGCTTGTTAGTATATAATCAAAACAGCATTTCCCAATTTTCACTTTGCTCTAATTTTTGAGTCATTGAAACTTGTTTTTGATCAAGGATGAGATCAGGAAATGTGGGTTTGATTCCTGCTCTGGGGGGATGTAATTTTCAAGTTTTCTGAGATGTTACATACAGAACAGTCAACCCACAGCAATTCATTACTGAAATCTGATTGCTGAAAATGATGCAATTTGCAGACTATTTATTTGTTTTCATTCCAAAATTCCAGCCTCTGATCAACACACAACTGTTCTGTACAATTCATAGTAAAAATTGAAATAAGAGGCAGCAGCACTGGTGGAGCATCTCAGCTAATTGTTTTAACTGGATTTTGGCTATTACTTTTTCTTTCAATGTCAACAATATTTTTTTACTCAAGAAATAGTTACACCCCTCTCACCAAAGGTAAAAGTCTGATACAAAAAGAATTAAAGACAAAAAAATTATAACATACTACTTAAAAGAAAATGCCAAAAAAAAAAAAAAAAAAAGCTGAATGTTTTTCATAATGCATATATACATGGAAAACATTCAGTTTCAGATGTTTTCCATATGCAAGCTATCTTGATGTTTTTCCTTAGACCCCCTTTGAATCAAATTACCACACCCTATGATCTGAATATACAGAAATTCAGCGGCAGCTGTTAGTATATAATATATACACTGCAATGGCAAAGAACAGAATTTAGAACTTCCATTTGACAACAAACAGACAAAAATGGGCCTGGAACTTCCTGCTTCTATGATTATGTATTATGATAACATAATTCTGACTCATAGATTTAGTTCGTAAACATATCTTAAAAAATTAACTTTATATTGACAATAAAAATAATTAATAGTATTGAAGAAAACTACTGTAAAAGCAACACCACATCTCAGATTATGTATACAAAACCAGGACATTTCAGTGAATACACAACTCATCTGAGAGATAGAATAAATTAAAGTTAGCAAATTTTCATTTGTAATCAATAAGCGGGAATCAAACCCATGTCTTGAAAGGAAACTGGGAGATGACAGTTCAATTTCCACTCCAGGGGAATGTAATTTTTAACTTTTCTGAGATGTTATATGGAGAACTAAAAGCAATTCAATACCACAATCTGATTGCTGAAAATAACATTCTTCTTCTAGGTTACTCAGTCCAAGGACTGGTTGTTCAGTAGGTGTACTCTGTCTCTCCATTCCTCTCTATTCTCCGACATTCTCTTCAAGTCATAGTATGTCCTAGTATTAGTGTCTTGGAGTAATTGTGCCACAAAACCATTCTTTGGACGTCCTCTTCCTCTCTTGCCTTGAATTTTACCTTCCAAAACTTTCAGAATCGGGCCTCCATGGTGCAATGTGTGTCCCATCCATAACATTCTTCTTCTTTTTAACATATTGATCAGATTCCTGGATTCTCCCACTCTCTCCAGGACCTCCTCATTAGTCTTTCTGTTGAGCCAGCTTATTCTCGCCATTCTTCTATAGCTCCACATCTCAAATGCCTCCAGCCTCTTCACTTCCCTCTTGGTCAATGTCCATGTCTCAGAACCGTAGAGAGCTACTGACCAAACATATGCCTTTAAAATTTTCTTCCTCAGTTTTAGATCTATATTTTTGGATGTCAGTAGTCTTTGATTCTCTCTAAAAGCCGTTTTTGCAATCCCCAGTCTCATTTGAATTTCCTTTGCACATCTTGCGTCTTCAGTAATAACTTGACCCAAATAGCGGAATGATTTAATTTGTTCGATGCATTGTCCTTCTAGTTTAAGGAAAGTTTCTTTTGGATCCTTCCCTATTACCATTATTTTTGTCTTATTTTTATTTATCTTCATTCCATAGATATCTGCCTTTTGGTGTATTTTTGACATCATGCGCTGTAATGACTTGGCTGATCCTGAAACAATTGCCTGGTCATCAGCAAACTTAATGGCCTTAATTCTCTCTCCATTAACCCAAACTCTTTCACTGGCGCTCCCCAAGGCCTGATCCATCATAACTTTGGCATAAATACCAAAAAGGCCAGGTGACAACAAGCATCCCTGCCTTACACCTTTATTTATTAAGACTGGATCAGTCAGTCCCTCTTGAATTGAAATCAATGCTTCCTGATTTACATAGAAATTTTTGATAAGCTGGATACTGTTATCATCCATGCCAAATTTTTGATAAGCTGGATACTGTTATCATCCATGCCAAGTCTCTCTAGGATTGGAAATTTTTTTGTCCAAGTCACTCTGTCGAAGGCCTTCTCATAATCAATGAAACAAATGTAGAGGGAGCACCCACTGTCAATCATTCTTTCTGCCAAGAGTCTCAGGGTGCCAATTGCATCCCTAGTACCCTTTCCTCTTCTAAATCCAAATTGGTACTCTCCCAACACCTCTTCCACCTTAAAATCCAATCTCTTTTTAATAATCTTCAGCAGAATCTTCGATGCATGTGAAATTAAGCTTATGGTTCCGTACTGTTCACACTCTGTTGCCTTAGGTTTCTTTGGTGTAGGAATTATTATGGAGGTCGTATGGTCAGCAGGCCAAATTCCTTTTTGATAGCAACAATTTACAAAGACGAATAACTGATTAATTAAAGCTTCACCAGATTCTTTAAGTAGTTCGATGGGTATCTCATCTACTCCTGGAGCTTTATTGTTTGGAATTGATCTAAGTGCCTCCTCAAATTCTTCTTTTGCAATTTCCTGACCCCTCTCCATTCCATCACTGACTAAGTATGAATTTGATCGATTTGGTTTTTGTTCCTTCTCCTCATTATATACACTGCTGGCCACCCAAAATGCAACACCAAGAAGGATACGAGATAACAAAGCCAGATTTACTGGACACATAACAACAGATACAAAGATGAAACGGTTGAGCTTACAGGCCCGTGCGACTTTCGGAACACGCAGACATCAATAGTTCGTGTGGCCCCCATGGCTGGCATTAACGGCCACTACACACTGCGGCATCGAATGAAAGAGGCTTTGGATGTGGGCTTGGGGTATGTCGGTCCAGGCTGCTTCCACATGTTGCCATAGTTCATCAGGCGTAGCCACGGGTGGTGCTTGCCGGGCCACTCGGTTGCCGATCAGCGACCAGACGTGTTCGATGGGTGACATATCATGAGAACAGGCGGGCCACGGCAGCAGTGACACCTGGTGGGTCGTGAAGAATTGTTGCACGATGCGTGCCACGTGCGGGCGCGTTGTCCTGTTGAAACGTGGCCACTGGCAGGTCCTGCAGGTAAGGGAGGACAGGACTACAGGCTCCAAAACGTTGGAGATCTAGCAGTGGCTGTTTAGTGTACCGGCGATGCGTACCAGAGGGGTGCGGGCGTCATATCCAATTGCGCCCCAAACCATAACGCCAGGCGACAGACCGGTATGGTGATGCATAATGCAGACGTCATACAGTCTCTTGCCGTGGTGCCGCCACACGCGGATCCGACCATCGTGGTGTTGCAGGAAGAGGCGGGATTCGTAGAAGACAATGTGGTGCCATTACATCGTCCAGGTGTGGCGTTCAACGGCCCACTGCCGCCGCACTCGCCTGTGGTGTAACGTCAATGGTAATCAGAGCAATGGCCGCCATGCAACAAGTCCCCGCTCCTGCAGACAATGTCGAACGGTATGTGCTGACACAGGTTGTTGCACAACACACCCTAATTCCTGCGCTAATGTTTGTGATGTGGTGGTGCGAGCCGTCAATGCCTGCCGCACAACATGCCGGTCCTCTCATTCGGTGGTGTGCTGCGGCTGCGGCAATCACTCATGTCGGTCCGTCCGTCCCTCCTGCACCCACCGAATCCATACTCGCCTCATTGTGGTTGGATGTCGTCCTACACGGGCACCGATGTCTCAGTACGATGAACTGCTGTCGCGATAAGCCACTATTCGTTCTCTGTCGAACTCCTAAACGTGCTGGAATGACTGCCATATTCTGCGACGAGGCACCAAGAAGCTTCTCACGCACAGGTCCGGCAGCACAACACACTTCCACTACTTACACCCCGCCTTCTGTGTACCCTTCTTATAGTGCTTCTCGGTGGCATGCCGGGTGCACATGATTTGCATATGCCCTGCAATGCTAATTGTTTGCATGTCCTCTTGCGGGTGACACATGCTGCGAATTTCAAGCCAATTGGATGCTTCCTTCTTGGTTTTGCATTTTGGGTGGCCAGCAGTGTAGTTCTGACACATATTCTTTCCACCTCTCTTTTTTCTCCAATGGGGCAGTCAGGTGCTTTCCCTGTTTGTTTTGGATGGTACGGGATTGCACTCCTTTGTTCCTCTGTGCCGTGCTTTTGATAGCCTTGTGAACAAGGTCTGACCGTCCCTGGTTTTCCATTTCCTCTATTTCTTCACAATGATCCATCCACCATTTTTCTCTTCTTTTTTTTTTTACATTCTTTATCCACTTCATTTTTTAGTTTCTTATACATTAATACTCCTTGTTCTGTGTTAATATTTTTCCATTTATGTCTTTCTTCCATTTTGACTATGAAAATAACATACTCATAATTTATTTTACTTGCAAATACCCCATGTATTGGAAACATGTCCAATATCGTAAGGTTTAATTTAAATGAGCAATGACGATGATGGGCAAAACATGTAACAATATTAACAAATAAAGGTAACTTGATCACGCTAGTTACGTTAACTGAAAACTTTTACAAAACTCTTACATCTGCTAACTGCATCCCTTTGCAGTCAGACACCACCAACTCACTCAAAAACTCAGTTGACAGATTAGCTAAGAAAGAAACTCTTCTTGGTGATATATCACCCCCTCCTTACTTTAGAACTCCCAGGCTCTTCCTGCAAGTGAAACTGCATAAAGCTGGTAACCCCATCAGACCTTTAGTGGAATATTCTTTTTCTCCAGCAGTAAACCTTGAAAAGAGATTGGTCCTCAAATGCAAATCCCTGGCAGCCAACCATCCTCATACAGTTGTCTCTACTTCAAACTTCATCCACAACCTTCCTAATTCCTTTTCTCCTTGTGATAATCTGTATACTCTTGATGTAGAATCTTTGTTTCCTTCTGTACCATATTTTGATTCCTACATGCTCCTCATGAAGAAATTGATTCTTCATTTTGAACCCCCCCCCCCGGTCCTCTTATCAAAGATCTTTATGATTGTTTCCACACTATTCATCAACACAGTTGTTTTGTTTTCAACAAAATTGTGTATAGGCAACAATCTGGTCTCCCCATGGGCTCACCTCTTTCCCCTCTGCTTGCTGAAATCTACATGCAACATATTGAAGTTTCCATCATTCCCCTACACCCTTTTCAACCTTCCCTATGGTTAAGATATGTAGACGACATTTTCATTAGCTGGCCACATTCCGAGTCTGAACTACAGATACTGATCAACTCCATTACGGAAAAATTTCCTTCCATTAAGCTCACTATATCTAAGGAAGTAAATCACAAAATTGATTTCCTGGATGCATCTATCTGCAGAAACGCTGATCTCTCCATTACTCGTTCCGTCTATCGAAAACCTTCTGCGGCCACTAACATCATTCCCTACAAATCTTGCACCCTGCATCTCTACAAGCTTGCAGCATTGAAGTCCTACATCCACAGGGCTCATATCATTTGCAACAACCAACTCTCTCTTCAAGAAGAACTCTCCAAAATTTCTACAATAGCCCTCTCCCATGGTTTCCCTGCTGTTACAGTCAACTCCCTCATAAAGAAATATGAAAACCATTCGAAAATCGAATGCCTCCTTCCTCACAAGAAAGAAGACCTGAAATTCTGTGGTTCTGTTCCTTACCATCCTTCCTATGCTTATAAGTTACCGATTCTTTTTAGAAGTTTTGGTTACCATCTTGCCATTAAATCTACCCCAAACATCTTGAAACTTCTACAAAGGGATAGGGACAAAGTTGAAAGCCTGAACCTGCCAGGAGTTTACTGCATTCCTATCTCTTCTTCTACTGGGGATAACTTATACATTGGAAGCACATACAGGAGCATTAGCCATAGAATTTTAGAACATAGAAAAGATGTTTCGAAAGCCAATCCTAATACTGCCTTGTCTATTTTGACAATGGAAGACACATCTGCAGTTCCCCACTGGAACGAAGCAAAACGAATTGCTTCTTTTGACAATCGTTTTGCCCTCCGTTACCGTGAAAGCATAGAAATTATTTTCAACTCAATGACTTGCAACTCCGAATCTCCTCTCTACATTCCGTTGATCTGGAGATCAATTCTAAGTTTTGGCAACAAAAATAGGAAAAATTCAAATGTAGAATCTGGCAACAATCTTAGTCCTCCATTGGCGTGATGAAGACCTAAGATAAGGTCGAAAGCTTCCAACTTACGAACTTTTTGTAAAAGTTTTCAGTTAACATAACTAGCGTGATCAAGTTACCTTTATTTGTAAATGAGCAATAATGTAATAATACATTTAGGGTAACTTACCATTTCATGGTCTTGCTCCCAATTTCACATTTCCAGCACGTGAGTTGTAGTCACAATGTCGCATGTTTCTAGAGGTGTCATGCAGTAATCCTCAAAAGCTTTTTCTTCATTTTCATACCAAAACGTAGTCATGCCAATTATGCTCACTAGATACACTCGGGGTCCTATTTACATGTCTATATTAAAAAAAAAAAAAAAAAAACCCTCGGGTTTTCTTTGTCATACAGAAGTCATGAGATATGTGCAAGCAGAGGGTTGGGTTAAAAAACAGCAATGTAGTTGACTTAGGTAGAAACGTCGTATGTATGTATGTATGTATGTATATAGTGAGTGCATAGAGCATTTCTTGGTTATATATAGTGTATAATGAAATGTATGAATGTATAGTATGTATGTATAACGAAGAAAAACCAAGGATTTTTTTTTTAATGTAGACATGTAAATAGGACCACGAGTGTATCTAGTGAGCATAATTGGCGTAACTATGTTTTGGTATGAAAATGAAGAAAAAGCTTTTCAGGATTACTACACGACGCCTCTAGAAGGAGAAGGGGAAAAAAACCTAAACGACTAAGAATAGAATAGAATAAAGTTAATGACTTCAGCTGAGAAAAATGAAGAGCCACCATGCTACCTCTAGAAACATGCGACATTGTGACCATAACTCACATGCTGGAAATGTGAAATTGGGAGCAAGACCATGAAATGGTAAGTTACCCTAATTGTATTATTTATTTTACTTTTTTGATAACTCTTTTTATAATTGAACTTTCAATTTTAGTTTAACAATGAACTGTGATATGAGTTAAATAAAAGAAAAAAATTCAAATAACTGGAATAAAAACATTTGGTGCTTATTAAGAAAATAAATTATAAAAATGAACTTACACATAACATTCTGTGTATACATTTTGTTTACTACAACATTCATAAGGTTTATGATCAAACATTTATATGTTTCCTATATAAATAATACATAATGATTCTGCACATAAATGTCAGTTACTTTCACCATAGTTTTGGAAACTAAAAAATAATATGACTGTTGTTCATAACATTCTTTGAAACAACATCTTTACTTGCCTTCGCTGAAGCTGAGGAGTTTTCCAACCTTTGATTTGACTTAGTTTAGTATCAGACAGACGAACAACAAGAGGAAGCTCTGGCATCCATACTAAAAAGTGAGCTTGTCCAGTATATGTTCCATATTTTACAAGTACAGATGCATTCTGGGAGCCACGAATTTCTGATCCATCCAAATATACTGAGGTGCATGAAGGAGATACCTATGAATGAAAAAAAAATGACCTCATGAATAAAACAACACTATTTTCAGATAGAATTTATATTTTAATGAATTTTATTCAGTTTCACTCTGAAAACATTCTTCAGCAAGCCTTTAACACCACAATGCACTGTCACTACTGTGATAATTGTATGGATCCATTCTGAAAGTAGCAAACGAACCATGTGATCACCAGCAATGTAGTCCTCAATTTCAAGCCCTACATTTAATTTACTTTTTTGTGATGTTCTCTAGATTATTAATAATTTTAAATGTTTCCCAGTTTCATTTGTGATTAGTTTTAGTTGTATGTCACCCAAATCCAGTTATGTTAAACATATTTTTAACTCCAAATAGAAGTCATCGCTCTTTCGACGTTCCACGTCAACTGTGTATTTATGTTTTTAACTGCCAAACGAATTTCAGCTGTCAGCCAGTCTCTCATATAGCTCAAAATTTGCAAATAACTTTTGGTTTAAATGTGGCACCATTTTGGAATTCCTTAGCACATGAGAATCTTTATCTTACGACAAAGACCTGGCATAAATCTTATATTGAACTTCTTAATTTTTCTGGAGAGATTCAGATAAACCTCTGTGGTTAGTAATTTTTTTTTAATTTTATTTCTTTCTCTTTTTTTTTATAAATAATTTTGCAATAATTATAGCTGAACAATTATTTTCTGAAAGATTTTTTTATAATTTTATTTTTTGCATAATTTTTAAAATTTGTGTGCTGAGTCCAAGTTATTTTCAATGAGCTGACATGTCACATTTAAAAATTGGAAAATTCTAGAAACTTATTGCTTACCTATGCATTCCACGTCTAGAGATGAATTACATTTCATACACATTGTTAGGTCCTCATCGATGTCTTTGTCCTTTAGTTCGTTGTAGATAAAGCAACATTCACCAACTACACTCACTTCCTTTTGGGTAGAGACTGTAGATCTTAACCTTTGGACTTCAAAAATGCCAACTAATAACCATTATTGATGCTCTAAATTTTTTGCCCAGCCTTTGGGCATCTTCAGGAGTGTGGCGATGTCCCCACTGATGTTCGTGGTTCTTTTATCACCCATGGAGTGTGATATTCCGATGTTGCCATTCGTCGGATACTCAGTCTTATATACACTTCTTGAAACCATGCGGGCGCCATCTATGTTTCACTTTTTTTTTATTTATATATATACTGTTACTGATCGGCGATGCTTTCTTTATTTTCATCTTTTCTTTTTCTTGTGCTATTCCCTCGTCTTTTTTGCTTTTTTTTTTTTTTGTGTGTTATTCTGTTTCTTGCCTGATTAAATCTTTCCAGTGACTGGATAATATATTGGGGTCATTATGGTTACATACCCACGTCTTATTTTTATAGATTAAGATAGACTCTGATCTGTTATTTCTTTTTAGCATTTTTATCTCTTCAAATTTTGAATAAGTTTGGTTGTCCATACAGAATTGTACTAAGGCGGTTTAAGATTTTTCTTTTGCCAATTTGAGATATGTTGTTTTAGCCTTTTTTTTAATTTATTTTTCGCACTTCCCATGTATGATATTGAAGGGATGTGAGCAATAGGAAATTCATAGGTTCCTGATTCCTCTAAGATCTTGTTCCCTGTTTTGCTGTTAATTGTCATACTCTTCATTGAGTTCACTGAGCTCCCTAATTGCAATCCATATTTTGCACATTGTTTATTAATTTCTTTACTTGTACTTTCAAGGTATGGGAATGCTCCAATATATTTTAATTTTTTCTTCTCTTTTCTTTGACCTCGAGCTTTGTTATCCTCCTGGCCGTTATTTCCCCATGCCATATGTCTTTCAATCTCGTACATTCATTTTTTTACCAGCTTACCAGGGTAACTGTAATCCAGTGCTATTTTCATTATATACGCAAGTTCTTGTTTCTTTAGCTTGTTGTCTGATGTATGCATATATGCTCTTCTAATCAAGTTTACTATACTATTTTTTTTATGTATGACAGGATGGTGTGAAAAATATGGGATAAGTACTGGAATATACATATCCTTCCTGAAAACTGTGTAGTCAAAGTTTCTTTATTTTTCATAAGCAGTACATCTAAAAATGACAGTCTTCTATTTTCCTCAAATTCGATAGTCAGTTCAATGGTGTTACAAATTTCCGAGAAACGTTTTGTCAGACTTTGTAAATCAGTTTTATTGAGTTTTGATGTTATAAAAATGTCATCGACATATCCAGCATATAGCAGGGCTTTCTCAGGTAATATTTCAATTACTTTTTCTTCTATGTATGCCATTATCACTTCAGCATACAGTGCTGATAATGGTGACCCCATTGGGCCTCCTTGCATTTGTTTATAGATACATCCTACAAATTGGAAGATGTTGTTATCTTTGATGAAACACAAGATATTCATTAATTCAGTAATTTGAGTCCTATTTAAACAATTATTTTTATTTAATTGTTCCATAATCAACTCGATAGCATGATCTACAGTTGTATTCAGGTACAGCGCCTTCATGTCCAATGATGCCATATTAAATTCTAACAGATCCTGATTTATCTCTTTGATCTTTCCAGTAAAATCATAGCTGTGCATATTTATTTTCTCATACATATTGGTGCCAGGTAGCTATATATCTTTTTTTCCAGACTGATGAGTGGTGAGTTGTTTTTTTTTTTTTTTTGATAGAATCAGTGTTAGTGGTGTGTTTTCATCTTACAGAAATTTTTTGGAAAACTTGCTCCCATTGGTGGGTTTGCATTTTTTATTTCAGCAGGTAGCGAACTATGATTTCTTATGAATGCCAAGAAATTTAGTTGCTTTTCCGTTGTGTCATTGTTGACCTGCTCACAATACAACTCGGATATTGCTTTGTGCATTTTATCATTAAATTCTTTAGTATCCATCATTATGATATGCCCGGTCTTATCTGCTTCGCAAAATTTGATTTCAGGATCTTGACTTAATTTAATAAGTTGTTGTCTGTCATATTGCAATTTATTTAGCTGGTAATTTTTTGTGTGCTTAGTGTTATATTCTTTAAGCATAATCCTATATAATTTTAACCTAATATCCGTTGCATGCTCATGAGGAACCCTATGCACGATATTCTCTAAAATTGGAAGATACTCCTCTGTTTTAGGAGTTTTTTGTGGAAACGCATATTTTTTCCCACGTTGTAATACTGCCCTTTCGCTATAAGTTAGCATCGTTGAGGATTGATTTACATATATCAGATAGTCAGTTCTTTCTCCTGTTCTCACTATGATTTCATCAATTAATGCATTTAGTTTTTTTGCTTTCTGATTTTCTGCTGGTTTTTTTTTTTTTTTTTTTTGTCCTTCGACAATTTCATTAATTTCTGTGAGTACTGTGTCTATAATATGCGTCTTCCAAGTACTCTCAAAATTCTTATATATTGAATTCTGAATTCTGGTCCATAAATTATAGCATTGAATGTGGTTTTGGTAAGGTAGTTTTCTTTTACGATTTATTTCTGCAATTAATCTTTTCTCTTGACATGCTTTTAAAATCCATTTGTCTTTTCCATGTAATGGTTTATTAGTAATATGTAAGTGCTTTGGAGTTATTTTAAAGTATCTACACATAGTCAAAAATTCGATTTGTATTTCCTCCTTAACCAGCTTTATTATTATTATTTTTTTATACTTCCTGATTATATCTAGGTCCTTTGAAACCAACAAGCTTCGATATCTTATGATCTAATATGTATATTTGCTCCGCACATGGCAATTCAATTGCATGCGTCACGAATCAATTCACATTAGCAGTTCATATCTAGAAATAGTCCTGATATTGCTACTATTCCATTTTACATGCAATAGTTCAATAAAAATTGGAAAATTCTAGAAACTTATTACTTACCTATGCATTCCACTTCTAGAGATGAATTACATTTCATACATGTTGTTAGGTCCTCGTCGATATCTTTGTCCTTTAGTCCGTTGTAGATAAAGCAACACTCACTAACTATACTCACTTCCTTTTGGAAGTGAGTGTAGAAATTAAAAAAAGGCTAAAACAAAATATCTCAAATTGGCAAAAGAAAGAAGCCAAAACATCCTTAGTACAATTCTGTATGGACAACCAAACTAATCCAAAATTTGAAGAGATAAAAATACATACATACATATCACTAAGCTGTTCTCTGAGATTCAGAGGTTAGCTCCAAAAAGAAATACAAACTACCAGATATTTTTACTAACTGTTGTATCAAACTTCTCCATTTACTTGACATACAACTCGGGCTTTACTGATATCCATTACACGCCGTACACAAGATCTTTTATACTTCATACTCATAACCTTTTACTCATGCAGACACTCATGAATCTGATCCACCCATGTCTTCCTCTGCCTTTCCTTCCTGCCACTTGGGCTAAAGAGATTTTCTTAGTAAGCATCACATCACTCATTCTTTCAACATGGCCAAACCACCGAAGCATATTGGTTCACATCACTCATTCTTTCAACATGGCCAAACCACAGAAGCATATTGGTTTCCACCTTGCTAACAACATTTTGCTTCACATCACACAACTGCAACACATCTTCATTCCTCACACAATCAGACCGTGTCTTGCCACAAACCCCATGTAAGTAACACATTTCTCTAGCACACAAACGACTCCTATGTTTTTTCTGTAGTACCCAGGTTTCACTGCCATACATCAGAGTAGGAACAATTACAGTTTCATGCACAACCATGTGGAACTCTCTAGAGAACCCATCATTCCTGTGAAAACCTCCCAGAGCAGCTATGACTTTCAATGAAGAATTCACCCGCCTACTAATTTCACCATCCAATTTGTTCTCTCTGTCAAACATGCTTCTTAAATACGCTAACTCATTCACCTGGTCAATCATAGTGCTATTTATACTTACATTACATTCAGTGCTACCCATTCCTCTCGCAAACACCATAACTTTGGTTTTTCCTGTATTTATACTCAGTTTGAATTTCATGCAAACTTCGTACATCCGAGACAACATACTCTGCAAGTCACTTTTGCTCTCTGCCAACAGGACAGTGTCATCAGCATACAGCAATCTGCACACACGGATATCACCAAGACATAAACCACTATTATCTATTTTGGCATCACGCATGCATGCATGCATCCATAAATATATTAAACAGCCATGGTGACATTTCACAACCTTGTCTAACTCCTGCACCAATAGAAAACCATTTTAATAAAACACCATTCCCTCATACACAAGCTCTACTACCAGCATACATGGCTTTTACACTATTAAGTAGATTCCCAGTAACACCATATTCATCCAATACCATCCACAAAAGTGTCCCATTCACTCAGTCGTAAGCTTTCTCTAAATCTATGAAGGCAGCAAAAACTTTCTTATCAACAGTCAGATACTTTTCAATCATCATGTGTAATGCAAAAATCTGGTTAGTGCAGCCTTTACCAGGCATAAAACCACTCTGAACATCCCACACTTTCTCTGATGTAAGACCCCGTGCTTTTTCAATAACAATCTTACCAAACACTTTCCCTGGCACACTTAGTAGGCTAATGCCACGATAGTTCTTGCATTCAGTCTGATCACCTTTTCCCTTAAACAAGGGAACAATAATAGCATCCTTCCAATCCTGAGGGACCATTCCTAACTCCCAGCACAACTGACAAGTTTCAGTTAACCAGTGAATTACAGATTTACCACCATATTTCCACATCTCGGCAGTTATGCCACCAACTCCTGGTGCCTTACCATTCTGAAGAGATTTTAGAGCTTTACACACTTCTTCTCTTGAGATCCCTCCTGTGCTTCCATCCCTCATTGTGACATCATCTGCGTCTGTCTCAGAATCATCTTTGCTTTCCTGATCTAATAACTCACAGAAGTATTCACCACATCTTTCACTTAACTCATTGGGCTCCCATATCATTTCCCCAATCTCATTCTTCACACAACTTACAACTTTGTTTCCCTTATTTTTCCTGAGTCTCATGTACTTCCAGAAGGACTTTCTATCTTTCCAAAAAGCCAGTTCATGCCTTTCCACCTTCTCCTTCCTATCTTTTGCCTTACTCTGGCGAACTAGCTTAGCAGCTTCACGCTTCTTACAGCGATATTCATCCACAGAGACTCTACCTTGCAACATCCCCAAATAGGCTTCCTTCTTTTTCTTTACTGCCTCTTCAATCTCACTATTCCACCAAGCATCACCTCTATTGTAACCCACTATTGTGGTGTCACAGACCTCTTTAGCAGCAGTGACAACACAGTTCTTAAAACATTCCCACTTCTTTTCTACATCCTTCTCACCAGACTTCAGCTCCTTCAGTCGTTCTCTGAGTGGTAAGTCAGAATAACGCTGATGATCTTCAAGGAGCCTATCAACCTTTATTCTATCTAACCTGGGTCTCTTCCTATTCCTTTTTCTGCAACCAACATTAAGTTTGACTCATGACACTACCAAGTAATGATCAAAACAAACTCCACACCTCTCATCACACAGGTGTCAACAACTAAGTGTTTCAGACACTGATCGTAGACAACAAAATCTATCACACTCTCTTCACCAAGAGTACTATTTTCCCAAGTATATGTGTGGATATACTTGTGGTTGAAAAAATGTATTAGATACACACAAACCATTCTTAATGCAGAGTTCAATTAATATTTCACCATTATCATTCACACAAGGATCATCAAACTTACCCAAAACATTGTCAAAAATTGCATTCTGCACACCTACTCTAGCATTGAAATCCCCTGCTATTATAACTTTTTCTTTAGCACCAAACTGGCTCAAAACAGCTTTTAGCTCATTCCAGAAATCTTCCTTCTTATCAGAAGGTTCCGAGTCCTAAGGAGCATACACTACAACAATTACAATTCTCTGAAGTTTCACTTTCAAACGAATCCAGAGAATTCTCTCACTTATGCAACTATAGTGAATCAAGTTCTTCATCTTTTCACTTAAAATCACACCTGCACCAGCCTGTCCTCTCACATTATCCAATACTCCAGACCACACACCCACTGTGCCATTCACTTGTTCTACTCCAATTTCCTTCTTTTTGGTTTCACTTACACACAGCACATCCAGTCTATACTTATTCATCTCCTTAATCTCCTCACTCATCTTGCCATTTATACCTCTAGTATTCCATACACCAATCTTACATTCACTCAGCCAAGATCTCTTTCTCATACGCCATTTAAAAAGTCCAGGTCGATTCCGTGGTGGACCGTCCTTCTCAAGTGTAGTAGGTCCACCATATCCCACACATGAGTCATTCTTAATATTTCTTTTTGTCTTTTAAATCAGGTAAGTACATCAGTGTGGGGGATTAGCCCACAGCTGAGGGTTCCAGTTGGTCATTCAACCTAAGGATTCTGGAACAAAACCCAGTGAGTTGGGGTCTTTTTGCCAATGTCACACAGAACTAGCTTGCACCTCTCCACGAGTCACAGAGGCCCTAGTTGCTGTTGTGTGTGCCATTGTTACCACGAAGCGCCCTGAGGAGGCAAACCCATCACTCACTACGACCGCCCGCAATCAAAAATGCTAAAAAGAAATAACAGATCAGAGAGACAGATGAGAATGGAGGAGTCTATCTTTATATATAAAAATAAGATGAGGGTATGTAACCAAAATGACCCCAATATATTATCCAATCACTGGAAATATTTAATCAGGCAAGAAACAGAAGAACACCAAAAAAACCTGCAAAAAAAGACAAGGGAATAGCACAAGAAAAAGAAAAGATGAAACTAAAGAAGCATCAGCAATCGGTAACAGTATATTAAAAAAAAAGTGAAACATAGATGGCGCCCGCATGGTTTCAAGAAGTGTATATAAGACTGAGTATCCGACGAATGGCAACATCGGAGTATAACACTCCATGGATGATAATAGAACCACAAACATCGGTGGGGACATCGTCACGCTTCTGAAAATGCCCAAAGGCTGGGCGAAAAATTTAGAGCATCAATAATGGTTATTAGTTGGTGTTTCTGAAGTCTAAGGGTTAAGATCTACAGTCTCTACCCAAAAGAAAGTGAGTGTAGTTTGCAAGTGTTGCTTTATCTACAACGGACTAAAGGACAAAGACATCGATGAGGACCTAGCAACGTGTATGAAATGTAATTCATCTCTAGAAGCAGAATGCATAGGTAAGCAATAAGTTTTCAGAATTTTCCAATTTTTATTGAACTATCACACGTAAAATGGAATAGTAGCAATATCAGGACTATTTCTACATCTCGATATGAACTGCTAATGTGAATTGACGTCACACTTATTTTTATTAGGATGGTGTGAGTTGTAATCTTTAACCTATTAGCATTCATTAGTTTTTTGTATGTATAAGATAAAGTTTTACCTTACATACATATAATAAAATCTAAAAAAAAACTTTCCCTGAGATATCTGCTAAAATTGTAATTTTCAAGAATTTTCTTTGATAAACCTTTTTCTTTGCTGTCAATAATGAAGAAAATGTCAGCCATGTATCTCAAATGTAAGCAAAATTGTGAAGGTTTAATTAAAAATGTGTCTTGTAGTTTATGAACTAACATACTGTTAAGTAGGAATGCTTGAACAGAAAATATTAACTTTAAAAATGAAATAAAGAATTTTCTCCATGCATTTTTAAACAATACAAAAAAAAACTAAACTAAGAGTTGTTTAAAACATTAAATATAACTGTGGCTTTCATAAACAGTACAGACTGGTCAACAACCAAAGGTCATTAGGCAGCACAAATTAAAAATATGTCTAATAAAACAAGGTTAGACAGACATATAAAAGAAACTGATTCAGAACTGAACTGGAAATCACTTAAAATTATTAGTCATCAGCAAAGCATATTCTGTTCTTCATGTATTTTTCAGGTATTAAACAGCCTGAAAAGTTCAGATTACAGTGTTTGCAATAATATTTCGTATAGCAAACCAGTAGAAGAATTTATAAGATATTTCTCTCACTATCGTTTCAGAGGGTCGGCTGTCTAAGGATTTCACCTGCTTACTTACTTCTGCAGTTGTTTCCCTTCCAGAGATGCAAGCTTAAAAACATATTCATAATTAAAAAACTCTAGTATTTCCATATAATCAGAATACTTCATCGGTCTATATCACATGTTCTGTTTCAAACTAATTAAACTTCAAACGTCACTGTAAACATTTCCACTGGGTCAAACCAGCCTTCTTCAGCAGGACTTCCAATTAAAGTGATGTGAAATTATCTTTATTTTGGTGAGTATTGATCAGAGAGGTTCGTGTGGTGCAGTTCATCTGGTGTTGTATTTCCAGTGGTTGCCTCCATGTGTCATATCTGATGGTGCATCTGGATCATGCATTTTTTAATTAGCTTCAATATCTGCTGTGAGGTCCCAAATTTTTTCAGGGCCAAATGGCAGAGGCAGATATATTATAAATTCTTCTACTGGACTGTAATTAATATATAGAACAATATCGCAAATGCAGCAATCTGAACTTGTCAGGCTGTTTATTATCTATAAAGAAGAATAACTTTATGAAAATATATATTGTTGTTTTCAAGATATTTGTATCATTGAAAGAGCTTTTTCTTATAGAAGGAAACTAAATTTGTGAAGAATTCCATCAACAATGATCACACAATTTAAAAGTTAATGGTTACTAACTATGCAGTTCTCAAATACCATCTCAGTTCTTTCTGTCATTACCGGAACAATAGTTCTGAGTGACTAACCATAACTACAGCCATGACAATGCATTGTAGTGTTGAAGGATTAGTAAAGAAGCATGTTCACAAAAGTTAGTTTGAAAATAATAAAACCCTACATAAAAGTCCATAAAATGCAAGAAATATATTTTTCTTTTATGTTATAATAGAAGGAGCTATGAGTTATTTTTAACTAGAAGAATTTAAAAACAGACAAAAAGGCTTTGAATTATACCAAAATGTTACAAACTATGTTCTTTTATTTTCACTTTAAAAAGCAGGCAAAAGAGCTTTCAAATGTCCGGAAAAGTCCCAAACAATTTTCTGCTAGAATCAACTCACTGAATTTATGACAAAATTGATATATTTAGCAAGTGCAGAGAGTGCTCTTACGCAAGTTTAGTGATGTGGTCACAATGTGTGCAATGCTACTTACTATTCACATCTGGTGAAGCAGTTGTTATGGGCACCACATTACTATGCATGTCTAGTGAAGTAATCATAATGTGCAGTGTTACTATGAAAATCTAGTGAAGTTGTCACAATGTGCACATAGTGTTATTATTCAAGTCTAGTGAAGTAGTCACAATGAAAAAATTTTCTGTAGCTTATTAAAACCTGATAGATTATTATTGTTTATGATGATTTGTTAAATCACTGATGTCTGTGATGTCAGTTTATGAACATCATTATACAGCTGTTGATTTTCTTTGTGAACGAAAATCCTGTCTAAACATTCATGCCATGAATTCCTTGATATTTTTTTGAACATAAATAATGTTTCCATGTTTAAAATATTTGAATGCTAAATTTTAGACTCAGAAATATTTTCTATGTTCAGGCTAACACCATAAACCTTAATCTTTAAAGTTCACAAAAATGTACATGACACAGGAGGGTATTAGAGTGTTTTTGTCCTTTCCTACCCCTTTTTCTGCAATATTTGGTCATTGCTAGGTGTCTATACTTTCATTCTTATATGGAGAAAAATGACACACAGAAAAGTGATAAACAAGGAATTTTAACTGCAAATTTTCCAAATGAATGGTTTCATTGGAGCCTTGTACTTGACTGCAATTCCTGAAGTAGTTTAAATTGTGGTTGCACGTAAAAGGGCCTATGACATAACACCAGATCCTAAAGTGAATAATTTTTGTGGCTACCAAGGATTGAGTATGATATATGAACATTAAAACTTCACAAGAAATTGTAAAATTCAAGTAAATTCCAATAAGAGGATTTCACAAATGCATAATAATATTGACATTGTAAAGACAATGAGACTAAATAAAACAGTTATAAAAATTATGTAGATGAAGCCACAAAGATGGCATGTCTACATGTCACGATGAATCATGTTAAATTCTAGAATCACTCTATGGAATGCTAGAGGTGCATGAAAAACTTTAGGAAAGGTAAACCATTTATTGGAAGAAAAATAAGTCCTAACTTGGAAGTTCAGAAAATGGTGTGCCTCAAAGGCACAACCTGACAAAACATGAAATAAGAATTCAGTTGTGATAAGATTTGAAAGAATTTTTGAAATGGCACAACACAAAGGTACTTTATATTTAAAGCCTTGCTACAAGTTAGAGAAAGGACATAAAGATGTAGAGAAAGTAGATCAGGGTTTATTTGACAAATATACTTATAATTAATGACTTCATGGCTTCCTCTAATTACTTTCAGTACCATAAATACTTAATGGAAATTGTAGAAGATAAATTTATTAAGGTACATTACCTCTCTTTATTAAGATTCTATAATACATTCTCCTCATTTATTATTGTAATGTACCTTAATAAATTTATCCTCTATAATTCTTGTTAAGTATTTATGGTACTGAAAGATACTCAGCTTCTGGTACAACTCAAATACACTAAGTATTGGGTTGGAAAGAAAGTAATGTCTACAAATGCAAGGGAACAGAAAAGTGCTAATTACCATGCATACAAGTACAAATCAGTCCAAAATGTAGTCGCTGTTGTTTGCAATGACCTGCTCCCATGGCCTGGGCAGCTGTTGGATAACGCTGTTGAGCCCGTTTGACTTCGTCCCATTTGGTGTACCGCTGTCCATCCAGGAAATGCTGCAATGACTGGAAAAGGTGGTAGTCACTTGGAGCAATGCCCAGGGAATAAGCTGGGTTCAGCAGCATCTTCCAGCCCAGCTCCCCGATCTTGTGATAGGTCACCCATGCTGTGTGAGGTCTTGCTCCATCCTGCTGTAGGAGGACACCCTTTAGGTTTAGCAGTGCTGGTCATTTCGATGTGAGCAATGTGTGTGCAGGTCGTCGAGCTGATGACAGCACACATCGGCGGTAATAGTAGTGTTGTCTGGCAGCAGGTCATCGAGCTAATGACAGCACACATTGGCAGTGATAGTAGTGCTGTCTGGCAGCAGCTCAAAAAACACAACACCCCACATATCCCACCAAACACACAGCAGGACCTTACATAGGTGTAAGCTGGCTTTGGGTGTCATCATGGGCTTTTGTTTGAATTCAATCTCATTTCTGGATGTGGACATTGTCATACAGGACCCATTTCTCATCACCTGTCACAATTGACACAGGTGAGTGATAATGTTCGTGTGGGTAGTCCCCAGCTGTTTGGCCAACTCCTGCATGATCACATGTGGGTCGGTCTCCACTAAGACCTTAAGCCTGTCCATATCCACTCTTGCTGGTCTTCTGGCTTTGAGACGGTCTGACAGGCCAAAATTTCCTTCTTGAAATCATTTGAAACAACAACAGCTCTGACGATGTGATAAGACATTGGGGTACACACTGGTAATGTTCCTTACAGCACTTGCGGAGTGCTACCACGAAGAAACTCGTACAGCATGCAATGGATGTGTTCCTTGTCCACTTCCATGTTGGCTGGCGCTTACACTCTTCGCCTTCTGACAGCTAACTGCCAGACTTAAGCCACCTACATGCTGATGTCATGCTGGCATGCTACACAATCTTGGTGGGCAATGTGCGGTGTAACCTGGGCTTCGACTTCAGGTTCCTCGTCATTGGACATTACTTTTTTCAATCCAATAAACAGAATGGATATTTTCAGGCATTGTTGAATTTAAATCACTGGACAGAAAGACTGGGTGATTAATTATGTGAATGTCAGTAATAAGAACTGGAACTGAAAATCAATGGACATTTATTAATTAAATAAAATGTGCAATTTAGTGAGAGATATTTTGTTTCTGAAGGATGAAAAAGCTTCAGGATTTGATGAAATCAGTCCAGAATTAGTAAAACATAATTGAATAACAGATCATCTAATTATCATGGGGATTGAACTTTATTCTTAGCTGAAGTAATTATTTGTGCAACTTGAAAAAACAACAACAAAAACAAAATGGCTGTAGGCACTACAACAGAGTTCTCTGACTAGTGTTCTTTATAAGGTTTGCGCAGGTATACTAAGAAATTTATAGAGATTTGGAAGTGCAGAGAAAGATTATTTTATTAGCATAACAAAAAAAATAGGGTTTTTCATACAAAAATACAAAGTCAAAAGATGACATTATGATTTTGTACTCTTGCTAGATTTTCCGTGAAATTCTGGAGATAATAGATTAGTATAAGTATCACCTAGAAATTAGCCCTGATCACACTGAAAATTGAATAAAAATTCCATGGCTTATGCAGTGTAAACTCTCTCCTGTTGCTTGAAAAGGTTTCCATGTGGTTAGGAGTGTCACAGCAGGAGTTAGAGCTTAAAAATAATTTATATGCATTTCCTGCAATGAATTGTCATTTAATTACTTACAAAGAGAGCAATATATTTAAGGTAGTTTCAATCTAGCAAAGCATAGGTGCCTTCCAACTGAAGAATGTGAGGTAAAAGAAATTTTACCTCATATTTACTAATATGAATAAATGTAGTATGTTACCATGCAATAGTTATGTAAAGGAATAACAGAAACACAGAAGCACTTTTGACCAGACTGAGGTCTTGATCACCTGCAAACAACCGGAGAAAGACTGGTTGCCAGATTTTGATTTCCAAGTTCTTCATTTCAGCAATTGCCAAACAATAATAGTAATTTCAAAATGATGGGGATAAAATAAGGACTGTCAGTATTGCAGTTTGAAGAGGTAGATATATGCTCTCATGAAAACGTAAAGTCCTTTTGTTGACGAAAGGAGATATTTTCTCAGTATTTTCCCAGAGAGACACTGCTGAAGTACCTGAAAGAATCAGAAAAGCCAAAGAAGAATGAGGTCCACCTTGGGTAACATCCTTTTTGCACTCAGCCAAACGTAAAGTAATTGCTGCGAAATGTGCTGCCCATGTAAACAGTTATACCAGCTGAAGTGGTAATAGGAACTTTGAACACACCAGAAGCACCAAGGTCTTCAACTTTATCTCTGTCCCATAGGATAAGTTTCCTGATAGTAAGATTGGATTTGATACCAATCAAATGACCGTAGGATTTGAAAATTTGATGCATATGGTAGAGAAATGGAAAACATCCAGCAAACTGAAATGGGCTGTTAACCTCTTTTTTTTTTTTTTTTTTTTTTTTTTTTGGATTGGAGGTTTAATGACCACCGTGAGCAACTCAGTGGGCTATAAGCAGTTGCCCGTCCCTAATTTTGGGCCACTGGTTCCAGAGAAGGGAGAGTGCCAGCGCCATAAGACAAACACAACATTTATGCCTCACCGGGATTTGAACCCGGATCCATCACGGACGAATGATCAGAAGCTATCGCTTAGACCACTGCGCCACCGAAGCAGCCTGTTAACCTCTGAAAAACAGAGAGTAGTGTTCATCAGAGGTTAACAGGCAATTTATTTAATAATAATCTGACACATAAAAACTATCCGCATAAGTCCGTTAGCAGTTAGTGATGATTTACCATTAATTAAACCTGTTAATGACTGAAACACACAAAAAATTATATAAATGAAAGAGAATAATGGTTTGTAGTCGGTTAAACTTCAATAGTCAAATACAAGTGGCTCACAAGTCAAACTAACCCTAATAGTCACTGAAACAAGAGTCAATAGGTTGGCAAACTTAGTTTACAGTCAAAAGCCAACAAACTTTAACCCATCAGAAGCTTTCTGCCCTGTAACAGTGAAAGTATATGTTATTATACATCAAAATTTCAATTAGTACCATATTTATGAAATAATATGATATCAGGGGCTTTGATATCAATGAGAAGTATAATCAGCTAAACAATGAGTTGCCATAAGACATCAGATTTAACTGAGCCTGTAGAAATATCACTTGCAACTTACTGAAACTTGAAGTTCTTGGCAATCAGCTTTCAATGATGGTGAAACAAAATCCTTCTGGTGGTTTAACTGTGATACTCTATTAACAGGTAAGAAGTGTTTGCATGACTGTGGTTTGTTATCAGTCATTCCTACGGTGAATGCCTCATAAACTGAATGAGAAAATATTGAAATTGGTCAACCCAAATGCATTATCGCTGAAACAATTGTCTATAAGAAAGGAACTTCAGTGTAACATTGATTAAAAAGACCATTTAGTCAAGGCGTTTAATTAAACTGGTAGTTAATAGTTTAGCAGTGTTAAGAAGAATTATTAATAGCAAAATGCATGCCAGTTCAAGTGTACTGGTTTTAGAACAACCAACGAGAGAGTGAAAACGATACAGGTTGACTGACCACTGACAATTTGGCTTTGGATTATCACCAGAAAATAAAACATGCCAATAAAACATCAAGCCTGACTAGGGCTTTTTTTTTTAGACCGTATGCGCTGGTACACACATACCGGTAAACTTTTTCAAGGAAGGCACTAAAACTAAAACTTCTGAAAATTTAGCAAGGCTAGCTCTAAGCGGCTGAAAGTTAGCACAGCGTGCAATCCCACACCAACTGAGCCAATCAAATGAATTTGATTGAAACACCAACAAGGTCATCAATGCACCTGAGGACTGTAAGTTCACTGATGTTCATTAAGCTGGTTGGTCCACCTCTATGTGTGTTTCAACCTTTCTTACGTAAGTTCCTGGTTCATCTTACAATTGACACAAAGAGCAAGGGGACATGTGGAAATGGTAGTGACAATGCATTAATGACTTTTTGGAATCTGCTTTAATATAATGTACTCATATTTGTTGTTTTATTATTATTATTAAATAATTTAAATTTATTATTATTTTTGTATTGTTTATATTGTACCAATGAAAACAATGAAGCTGTGTATGGAGATGGGATGAGAGAGTACTGGTGAACTTCATTAAAAAAAAAAAAAAAGCATTGGTTATGGCTATTCCATACCACCGACTGCACACAGTTCATATCTAATTAAAATAAAAAGTAACCAGACACTTTTCATTTTGTAAAGCTTCTTAGATTTTTGTTTCTGATATTGTACTACTAACATTAGCAATAAAATTTAAAGGGATACTCTGCTGTCATTTCACTGAATCTGAATTCCTTGGTTACCTTTAAAATGGATTCATCCGCTGCATGACAAGATGATTGCAGAGTTACATCCCCAACCTTCCCAGCTTGGCTAACAACAAATACTTTCATGGGTTGAGACACTTGCCTTCCATTCAGCACTGCTGTGTTTAAAAGCTGGCTAGACTGAAAGAGTTAAAATTTGTGAGACTGGACAAACTGATAAATATGGCACACACTACAACAATCTTGGAAGATATATAAGTTCACTGCACTGGTGATATGACTTGCACATTCATTGTTTGCAATTATACATGGGAAATAAGTACATACAATTAAAAAGAAAAAATATGTTTTGCCTCAAAATTCTGTTCTACACATTATTAATTGATAATGATGTATATATGATAGACAGCTACTTATGGACTTAAAATGATAGCAGAATTAAGTATATCTCAGAACATACTCATTGTTCATGCAATGACTTGATAGCATAGTGGGTAATATTCCCAGATTCGGTAAGAAAAGGAAGGGGAAAAAAAGTCTTCAAACAATGCAAAGTCAACTATTTAAAATGGATGGGTGAACATTCAGTGAAAAGCTTTGAGTAATAAAATCAGTAAAAAATCAACATGATGAAATGTGATGTAACCGGAAAAATAAAGCATCTGGAGAAATTAAAACCCCTTAAAAGTGCATAAGAGCTAACACTCTATGTCTGCATATGCATTTTGGCCTAAAAGTACTAGGACATCTTTAGTGCTGTTGTTGGTATACAATGCACGGACAGTCCCTGCACTCCAGGTGAGCTCTCGTTACTGTTGCTGTGTTCATACATCATTGACATCACTCTTTCTCAATGTACCATGATCACCAATTTAAACACCATCTCGTGTGGTGCCTCTAGTTGGATTTCAGCATTGTTTTTGCCTTTCTTTCCTTTTTACCCAAGAGTGGAAATTTTATTTAATTATGGGTTTTGTAGAGGTAAATTTTAATACATTTGGTGGTCAAATTTTTGAACTATCATATAACCTAATTCATCATCAGGTTATACTATAGTTCGAAAATTTGACCACCAAATTTATTTAAATTTACTTCTATAAAACTGTATTTAAAAATTTGTTTCACTGTTGATTAATCATTGGAGGTGCCGTGATGTCATCAATCCCTTTTTACTTCTTCCTCTTGTACTAAAACTTTCCAAGCATGGGATGTATATACAGTGGAACCTCAGTTATCCATTTCTCAGTTATATATTTTTCAGTTTTATACATAATTCCATGTCAGTCCCAATATTTAACTGTAATTTCTAATGCTTTTTAAACTAAATTATACGTAATTCATTCATGCGCTTTTTGCAATTATACTTTAAAATTTTATTTTCAGATTATCAAAAATACATGTTTTTATTCTACTGTATTATATGTAACCTAGCATGTTACAACTTTGAGAGAACTGAGACAACATTGTTGTGTTCATTATTGGTGCAGCCAAAGTTGAACCTTGATCCCATCAGAGAAGGGTACATTATTTACTTTCACATTGGATGAAAAAACGGCTTCGCATTTCATGACTCACACACATATGTGGTTAAAAATTGATAAATCTCTGGGACGTAACTTTGTGGCTCCACTATTTCGTGGCGTACTAGAATGGAATCCTAAATGTATCCTCAATATTCAACATTCTGGTTTCAAATGGATGCACTCAGAGGTCAGGAGAAAAGAAAATCTCTTAATTCATGAGTTCCATACTGAAGCTCTGGTCTTACATTCTTAATTGGGAGGTTTTTGTTTAATCAAGAATCAGAAGTTTGATTTTCATGGACTTTATCATTTTTGTAATGCGATAAAATACATTATAATTTGTAATGCTTTCTTTTTCTTTCGCTCCCAATCTGCCTTAAAATAAATCATTATTAAGGGACATTTTATACTACTTTAAAGCATAAATTTTACAATAGTACTTAACATTTTGAAATTTTGCTTATGTATTTTTCACAATTAAATGTTTTTTATGGCAATCCCCCAGTAAAACATATAACTGAGGTTTCACTGTATAAGTGAACTGGTGTTACAATTGTAATTCTTGGTTTTCTCAGTCATCATTGCCTTTGTTATAATTACGGCTAGAATTAATAAGTAATTAAGTATTTTTATATATTTGACGAGATTTGCCCTTATTATACATATTTACTGTTTTACTACATATATTACATATTTTCGCATATTTAAATATATATTTACATAAATTGACAGGAGCTTTGTTTTTGGCAACCTGAAGTGCTATGTCATTGCTAGTTGTAATAGCAGTAAGTTAGCTGAAAACCCTAGTTTTGAATAAAGTAATTTAAAAGTTGAAAAGTAAAGTAATTTTTTTATTTTCTTATGACTGAATAAGTAATTACAGAAAATTACTAAAAATATAAAATGAAATATATCACATATTTTGGTGATTTAAGTTTTTTTTTACATATTTCCTCATTTTTAATTAATGTTTTAGGCACATATTTTGAAACTGTCATTACATATAAATCCTAGCCGTAGTAATAATTATTAGCATCTGCTTTTGTTAAAAACATATGGATGGCTTTTTTCTTGGAAGAACATCAAAAGTACAAAATAAAATCTGTTAGAGACCATAAAATCAGTGTGCCAGTAGTTAAGTCATTTCTAGCTGTTTTTATGACACAGGGATAATATGAAAACAAAATATGCAGAAATGAAATACATATATAAATGAAATATGTAGGCAGGACAGAGAAAAAATGCCACTCCAAATCTGCAGAGGAACTCTGAAAAATAAGTGACTAGAATGCTAGAATTATAACTGTAAATTACTTTCGTTTCATTGTAACTTTCAAATTTATTTTCATGCAAATTTTGTTATACATTATTCGGTGCAATATGAAATCTACTTACTGAATCTATTGATTTAAAGTAAATTCTTTTAAATTCTTTTGAAATCATCAAACACTATGACCAGGTTTTACAGCTTTGTCTGGTTAAACCATATAACTCTAAATGTAGCCTTTTATATAGAACTGCTTATGAAAGATAAAACTTACAGGGCACAGCACCAGAATCAGTGTTGTTTTTATATTTTAAAATTCTGACTTTTTCAAAAATAGTTATTAGACCTTGATTTAAATGGCTAAAAGGTGCAATATTAAATTAAAAAGAGATGATTTCTCCTAGCCTTAATTTTTCATGGGGACATTAATATGAAAAAAAAAAAAAAGTTGATGACAAAGCAAAAGAAAGAAAACAAGAAGAAATTGCAATGGAAGATTATACAACTGTTCTCTAGTACTTAAATCCAAGAATTCATGGATATTTTTCTGCAACAGAAACATTTAAAAAACACTTTGGAATGTATTCTGCTCTGTCTCCTAGTAAACTGTGGCTGCAGTTAGTGCCCAACTATCAATTTTCGGGCCCCTGGACAAGCAGAAGCAGGCCCTCACCCCTTCTCTTGAAATGTCATTATATGTAAAAAAAAAAAAAAAAATATTTTGTGCAACAAAAACAAATGAAAGAAGTATATAATGGTGGTTCCACTTTACTGTGATTTAATGAAAGATGAATGCAAGCATTAAGAAATTTTTTACACATTGATGATGACACAACAAAATAGTTAGATACCATGTAGCAGTGGTTGAAAACAGTAGTGGATGGCAAACATTTTCTTAAGTTTTACACATATTTGTTTCTACTTTTTTCACCCCGAGGATACCAAGTTTTGCAACTTCACTGGTTCAGCCCTTGATTAGTATGCAGTAAGTTAAATTTAATCAATCGGAACACATACACTGAAAAGCAACAACATTATGATCAGTGCGTTTTTATGCAAATCAAAGCAATTGTGGATAAATGATGGCACATGTGGAGTCCATAAGATGGTATAAGTAACACCTGGCACTGAGCTCTCTTAATGATAGTTATTCTTGTAGGAAAGGCAGAGGACTTAAATGAGTTTGACAAAGGCCAAATTGTAGGTTGGTTGGTTGGTTGGTTGATTTTTATGGTGCAAGGGCCATGTTTGGCCAAAGAGTGCCAGACACAAGACAAACCAACAGTAATAAAATTAAAAAAAAAAAAAAAAAGACGTGGCATAAATCCCAAAATCTGGCTGACCAAGTAAAACCGAACCATGAGAATCTTGGAAGGGCCAAAAAAGACAATGAAACAAACAGTATTAAAAACATGGGACAATGGTTAGAAACTAGCCGATTAAGTAAAACTGAGGAATGAGAATGATAAAACACATCACGAAAACGAACACAACTACACATAAGATGAGTCACAGGTGAGGGACGAACTGTTACTCTCCTCCCCCTTATGTTCCTCTATAATGTTGGCTGAGGGTGGGGACCTCGCTGAGTCTGAGACAGTTGCAATGTTGGTCAGTTGGACCGCGACAGTTGGATGGACACTGCACACCTTTGCGGATTTAGGGCCGGGTCTTCCACACGTGCAGATTTTCTGCTGGGAACTGGAAGAGTCGGTCGTCTTCAAAAGAGAAGGCACAGAGTCAGCTGGTCGAATAAGCTGGAGCTCGGTGAAATTCACCTGTGTCGCTTGTTCAGCTGTAGATCTCTTGGCAAGTGCGGCGAGGGCTACAGGGCGCGGGACAAAGGGCTGCACGGGTTGTGGCAGAGACTGAACTACTGCGGCAAAAGTACGCTGTCGGTTGTTGGGAATACTCAACTTGGCCTTGGCAGCAGGGTACGAGAGGCCTTCCAGGGTCTTGAGGCGCTGGATCACCATCTCGTCCTTCCATTTCATACAGTTGCGGGAGTAAGCTGCATGGGCCTCACCACAGTTAACACAGCAGGCCGCAGAAGTGCAGCCTTCCCCGTTATGTTCACTGGAGCCACAATTTGTGCAACGAGCGGAACTGTTACATGAACGTTGTGAATGCCCATACCTCTGGCACCTGAAACAGCGCAGAGGACTGGGAATGTACGGGCGAACTCCACAGACCAAGTAGCCAGCCTTGATTTCGGTCGGAACTTTCAGGGAGTTAAAAGTCAAGATTACATTTTTAGACTTAATCAAAGAACCATCGCGCCGGAACATCATACGACGTGCAGCAATAACACCCTGATCTGCAAGTTCACTCACCAATTCGTCCTCACTGCATGGCAAGAGATCAAACTCCGAAATAACACCCCGAGAGGTGTTAAGAAACGGGTGAGGTGTCACTTTGACAGGAATGCCTTGAAGACTAGTGAGGTGCAAAAGAGTGTTACTCTGAGAAACACTGCAAGTTTGGACAAGCAGGTCCCCAGAGCGAAGCTTCCTCACAGACTTCAAGGAGCCAACCGCAGCGTCCAAAGCTTTAGAAATGAAAAAGGGAGATCTGGTGGACAGTCTCTCATTCGGATCGATGGATTCTACAACTAAGTGTGTAGCGTGCATATTCACAGCAATCGAGGGGAGACGACGCTTCGGAGTGGCTGGTACAGCTGCCGAAGAAGAGGTTCCACGTTCTTGGTCCAGGTCATGATCTAAAGATCGTTTAAGGTTATGGGACTTGGTAGGTTGAGAAGACGAAGGAGAGTCGTTGTCAACTATCATTTTCTCAGGTGACTTGAGTTTGGAGTTTTTGTTTTTACCTATGGAAAAAAGGAGGAGGATTCGTCTGCAGACTACTCCACCCACCACCGAGCCCTACAAGGGAGAACTGGAGGTCTGCAAGCCAAGAAAATGATGCTGGACACAGTTCTGGAGCTTATACGCTGCAGATATAGTCTGTTGGCTGTGATCACACGCACTCGGCGGACACTTCGGCCTCCGTGTACCGTCATGCCAACGCCTTTGGCATGATCCCACAGCCCCCGTGCTTACCCTGCCATGCTATACGACAATAAAGCCGCTAAAACCCTGTACACAACTTGGTACAGGACTTCTGACTAGAGGTGAGTTAGTCTCTAGCCTCCCGTTTACAGTGAAGCCGGGGTCGAAGAGGAGTGTTGGTACAAAGGAGGCACTTCTCCGGTCTCCTGCGACCTCAGCCACCAGACATCCCATTTCCACCTCACGGGTCTCCGCACGAGGCAAACATGCAGGTAGGTCTAGCACCCAAACCAGCTAAAAGGGAAAAAGTAATCCAAGGAAGACAAAATCCTGGAGTGGAACCAAAACGGAATCTCAGCAACCTACGAACTGAGCGGTTAATATAAACAGTTAGTTGTGGAGGGTAACAAAACCACAAGACCGGGGTGTTAGTACATAGCGTGGTAGCGATTAGGTAGAGTATACAACACGGGCAACTGGCCAGTGCAGAAAATAAATAAAAATGAAAAGCGAGACACAAGACCAGCTCGGGATCGTGGGGCCGCTACTCCCCAACAGCTGGATGAACAGCCGTCCCTGCAAACTCCAACAGCACCGAAAAAAAAACAAGCGGTGGCATGACATCAGATGTTGACCAGTCCCAAGGTCAGCTCGGGCCGTGTGGGCGCCGCTCCCCAAATAACTGGCAGTTATCCCCGTGCGGGGGCCAAATTGTAGTGGCCAGATGACTGGGTCAGAACATTTTTGAGACAACAAGGATTATGAGGTGCTCACAGTCAGCCAGGGACGCGCCAAGCAGGGGGTTCAACGGGTGCACTGCACCTGGGCAACAGCTTCCAAAGGGGTGGCAGAAAGACCCAGTCAAATTTTACGAAAAATAAATTAATATAAAAAACGTGGAAGAATTTAAAAAAAAAAAATTCTTGAGAAATCGCAATACTTTGTGGTACCTTTATTTTTATTTTTTAAATCATTATATATATATATATATTATCGGGCTTTCATTCCCATGGTGCAACATTTCATCACACTGGGAGTGAACCAACACATATGGGAGATTCAGGAAGCTTTATACAAAACAGCTGTGTTTGTGATCAACACAAATGCACTCCCTCTGATGTGTCACCCATGGCCCTTGTCAAACCACTTTGATTCCGAGGGTCTTTTTTTTTTCTTTAAGAAAGCGGAACAACATGTATTTACCTGGAACATCTCTTTCCGTCTTCCCCACCCAGTACAACCTAGCTCCCAGTCCAAGTGTCGATATCCCATTAAGAAAAGGAATCAGCTTCTTGAGACAATAGCAGTACGGTGGCACTTCCCTCGCTAAAAATTTAATGAAGCACCTTTTTTACGTATGAATAAAATACAGTGGACACTGGGAAGTGATTTGCGTATGTTTATCTCAGTCTGGGATCATGATGAATCAGGGAGCCCAAACAATAAAATACCTCCACAGCACCTGTTTTCAGCTTGACAAGTTGCAGGGAAATGATATGAATGGCAACTTCTCCAAATGTATGAAGGAAGTTAGGGTGGATGAGTGTTTGAGTTAAGATACACTGATACAGTATCTACATCTTCCCTATGGGAAAGATTATTCTGGCCTATATCCGTAATGTTCGTTCTTCAGGATTGTGTCTAGAGGGTGATGTTGAGGATGAGATCCCAAGGGGATTCAACGTGGCTTTAGAGCAACAGACGCTTCAACCCTCTTCAGTCTTGATACGGATGGTTAATTCGTTATCACCTTCAATGCAATCATGCCGACAACCCATCCCCTCCCCTCAGTGAGCCAATTTCTTATTATCACACCTTTCCGCCATCCCGTTGTTTTACTTGTGAACTTTTGGCAGTGACAACAAAAGGTCGTGTTTTCTAACATCTGCCAATTGGAGAAGATATCCAGGGCGATTTTGTTTGACATGTGATGTGGTGGCGGTGGGGGGTTCAACTGCAACTGCAAGTGCTTGAGCGGTGTGGAACCTGTCAAGTTCTGCTCTTCCTTAACATGCTCTGATGTCACTAGGCGTGTGAATCTTTACCCTCAGCTTCGTACAAGATTTCTTTCTTTCTTTCTTTCTTTAGTGTATGTACAACTCATGGTGGACGCTCCAGAGATGCATTTTTTTAAGATGCAGTTTTTCAACACAGTTTTCAGGAGTTAATTAGAAAAGGAATTGAAATAGCCCCTCCATAAAGGTATATACATTCAGAAATTTTTTTTATATTTTCCGTAGTATTTTCACAAACATTAAAATCTGCCTTAATGTAATATGAAACTATAACAAAGCGTGTAAAAAAATCCTAGTCAGTTGTTCTGATTAGGTGATGCATAAACTATACAGTAGGACCATGTAAAAGAGACTTCCTTTTTAGTATGACCAAAAACAAGACTTCCTTATTAGTATGATAAAAAGCATCAGGGGCGCCGAAAAACGGGAGGGGGGGGGAGTAGGTGAATCTTGTCCATTTAATAGTTTTAAGTGTGATCAGTGTCATCTATCCAATATTTTACGTCCTGTTTAATTAAATAATTTCTTGTGCGAGTGCATGCCATTTTCGAAATACACAAATTAAAATATTCCTAAAAACAAACCCCTATGAAATAAAGGCTATGGTGGGATTTTTTCTCTCAGTAGTTTGCAGTTACATTCCTACCGACTTCCCGAACTGAAACCGATCGGAATTTCTCTCCTCCAAATTTTCTACACTTTAGTTAGTTTTTTTGTTTGAGTAAACATGCTAATTTTTCATATTCTACAAACATTTGGAAAAAAAAATTCTGGATATTTTATGAAACCAAGAGGTGCATATTTAGAAAGAATATTCGTTTTTTTTTTCACTTTTATTTGCCTATTATGAGCAAGTACAATTGCGTTTTCAAGTTTAAAACATACGTCGAATCCTGTATTTTGCGTTTTTCGCACTGTTTTTAATTTTTCGTCTGACAACGGAATAAAAAGAAGTGCGTTAGCTTCCTCCCAGATCTGATATGTAAGTCTGCGCTCCCCTCTCCTAATAATTTGGCTAATTCAGCGCCCCCAAAAAGCACTCTGTTGTGGGTCGTTCAATAGTTTCAAGCACAGTACGTGCCGTTGTAGATCGATTCTTTGCTTCCCCATAACTTAAACGTCACAGAATATATGCACAGGTTGGAATAAATACGATTTTGCTAAGAGAAATGGCATATTTTTTTCAATATTTTCCTTTTCTTGAGTTTTTGCTTGGACCAGAGTGCCCCATCATTTTTATTGGGGGCTGAGGGGACAAATAGCAAAGCCTCCAGTTTTTGCGCCCTTGCATCAGCAACTAATGCAATCACCTAGCTGATGACTGTTCGGAAAGAAAAATTGCATTCTTAGAAAATTTGTCACATACATGACAATTATTTTCTTTTGACGCAAAAAAAAAAAAAAACATAAAATAAGCATTTCATACAGCCAAAATTTTGTACAACGACTGGTCGTATAATGAGGGATTTCTGTGCAAGCGGTTAAGGAAAACTGAGCATACATATTTCAGGAGGTACTGTAAAAATTGCACTGCACATTCTTGTCCAATTTTCATATAGCCATTTCTCCTGCACAAGGAAAGCAACAATTTTTTTATTTTTTCTTTATCTGACTTGTGCGAGCGCAACAAACAAATGAAAAATGAACTGAGAACTTCATCAAAATAAACAACGTATTCTTGTACCAATGGAAACACGCGCAGAAATGGAGGAGCATGGGACCCGAGCTTCCCCTGCTATTTCTATACAAATTTTAAGTTTGTGCCTAAACAACTGTTCTTAGTAAAGAAAAGTTTCCCCCAACATTAAAAAAAATATATTTATTCAGTCACAAAGTATGATCGGAACACTGTGCCCTTTAGCTCACTATTTAAAAGGTTGTCCAGATGATAACTGGAAAAGTCCCCCACATTCAGAAAAGTCTCTCATAAGAAAACTCCCCAACAGGAAAAGTTTCCCATTTTTTTCAGTCAGGGACAGTGCACAAATTGCAGTTTACACAAAATACCGGGTGTGGGGGAGATTTCCGGGATCACCATTTCCATCTTCACGCTTTAAAACAAGATGCAGCCATACAACAAGCACAAAAATGTGGGGGAAATTTTGGTGGTCGTCATTTCAACTTTTACCACTGTTTATAGTAAAAATCAGTCTTACAATTAGCTGGACGGGGTGGGGGTAATTTCCGGGTTCGGCATTTCGACTTTTACGCAGTTTATAGTAAAAAAAAAAAAAAGTCTTACAAGTACCTGGATGGAGTCAGAAAAATTTCTGGGTTAGTGTTTTGACTGTTAGCACGGTTTTTAGTGAAAAACGGTCTTACAATTAGCAGGCTGACAGGGTGATGGAAATTTCCAGGGTCGGCATTTCAATTTTCACTGCAGTTTACAGTAAAAAAAATGGTCTTACGATTAGCAGGATGCGGTGGGGAAATTTCCGAGGTCGCCTTGTGAGTTTTAAGCAGTTTAAAACAAGATGAAGCCGTACAAGTTTCACAAATATGTTGGGGGGGGGTCGGTATTTTTTATTTCATTGTGCTCATGTTCATAAATAACGTTTACGTAACATGTCAAATTATTAATATTGCAATATTACTCAGGCAGAAAATATTCATGCCCCCCCCCCCCGCTGAGCATGCCACTGGTATGTCACAATTCTCCCTCCTCTCCGGTAGAGGCAGCTGTGATATATTCATATCATCTGACATGTTCTGAAGTTTTTACCAGCAAAGCGGACATCTGTAAATTGACAGAATGGAAGATTTTACGGTCATGTTTAATAAACCAAAGTTTCGAAGTATTTTTATTTTTTATTTTTTTGATGTATTTGTATGAGGCATTCGTATTTTATAGAAACTGTAAATTTGAGAGTAACAGAAATTTATGTTCTTAAAGGTATTTACTTCTTATGCTTTTTAAAATGAAGAATAAAAATTGCAAATGTTTTCACTCATTAGGAGGGGGGGGGATCTGGGCTCGCACCCAGGCGGCAAGTGCCCTCGGCATGCTCCTGCAGTCAGCCATGGTTTAGCACTTTCAAAAAGTGGTCTGAGGAGGGGAAAACCACAGACCGCCTGCAAGATATGGGCCAACCCTGGTGCATGGCTCATCGATGTTAGAGGTGAGTGAAGTCTGTCCTGTATGGCAACTGGCCAACAGAAGGGATATTGTAGCACAACTCACCAGTAATTTGAATGCTGGTGATGGGAGTAATATGCCACAACACACAGTGCATCGAATGTTGCTGAAAATGGGACTGCACAGCTGCAGGCTGCTCTGAGGAGTGCTCGTGCTAACCTCAGTTCACTTTTGAAAGTACTTAAAATAGGCACGAGCATTAAAACACAACCTTGAATAATTGCAAGAAGATCGTCCAGTCTGATGAATCTTGTTTGCTGTTGCACCATGTGGATTGATGGGTACATGTCGTTTACCTGGGAAAGTGTTGGTGCCAGGATTCACCATGAGATGAGACCAAGCTGATGAAGAAAGTGTAATGCTTTGGGCAATGTTCTGCTGGGAAACCCTGTGTGCAGTCCTTCTGGAAACTATGATGTCTACCACCTACCTAAACATTATTGCAAACTAGGTACATTCTTTCATAGCAACAGTATTCCACTCTAGTAGGGCTTCCTTTCAGCATGATAGTGCACCATGCCATACTGCCTGGATTGTTCGAGAATGGTTCACAGAATATGAGAAAGCTGATGAAGAAAGTGGCTTCCAAATTCCCCAGACACCAATCCAATAGAGCACCCGTGGTTTGTGTTGGAACAGCAAATCCGATCTTCCGAGGCTCAAACATGAAACTTACAGGAGTTAAAGGATCTGCTGGTAACATCATGGCACCAGATATCACAAGACACCTTTAGAAATCCTGTAGCATCCATGCCTCGATGGGTAAGAGCTGTTTTTAGAGACACATGGAGGACCAACTTCATATTAGGCAAGTGGTCATAATGTTTTAGCTTTTTGGTATACTGTTAACTGTTCCCTTTAAGCTCCAAAGTGGAGCATGCATGCAGCATGGCTTAAAAGGATTGCAAAACAAACAGAAAGTTTAGGCTCAACAGTAGAAGAACAGTTTAGGAGAAAATGTGTAGTAAAAATGCAAAGAGAAAGCTCAAGAGTAACAAAAATTCCCAAGAGAAAAGATTAAGACATTTCACAATAAAGGCCAACCACTCTTGTGCTCCCCCTTTCCCCGCTTTCTCACACAAAGCAATCTTTACTTGGTTGGATTTTTGCTTAAGAGAAATTACATCTGCGCACAAGCTGTAAAATTTTGATAAAGATTAAAAGTGAATATCTATTTACCATCTCCTTGCCAAACTTTTTGAGAATCATTAAAAAATGCCTAAAATAAAAAATAAAAAAACACTCATAGAAAAATGCCCATGGAAGGAATACCCAAATCTCTTAAATATGCAAAAATTCCCAAAGTATTTTAACATGAGTATTGTTCAGTTTTGATTATCCTCTTCGTTTACTAGATGCGATGTAGTTTTAGTTTTGGGGATGTAAATCAGTTATAGTTTCCATTAATTCCTATCTCATGCCTTCTCAGTAACTGTGCTTGTTAATAAAATGCAGCAAAGAGAAAAGATAGACTTATGGTTAACATATTTTTGATGCTTTAAGAATATTTAAATAGACGATGTCAACACTCTGTCCACGTTATTTTATAAACAATGCATAGCAACTGAAAAATTGTTGTTTCGACACCGCTGGGATCGAACCCCAGATCTCTCGATAACTAGCCGAATGCGTTCACTTTATGCTACAGTGCCAACAATTCACAGCGCTATGTGTGGTTTATCACACATAGCCCTTGGATTTATCAGCTGCATTGCCCTTTGATTTATCTTCTATCACCCTTTGGATTTATCACCTGTAATTAAACAGCTTGCTCTGTTGAATGTTGCTAGATGGTGTAGCATCAGTTGCTCAGCCTATCAATATGGATTTAGGTAGTCAGATGCTGACTGATAAATCACACATAGCGCTGTGAGTTTTTGGCACCGTAGCGTAAAGCGAACGCACTCGGCTAGTTATCGAGAGATCTGGGGTTCGATCCCAGCGGTGTCGGAAAAACAATTTTTCAGTTGCAATGCGTTGTTTATAAAATAACGTGAACAGAGTGATGACATCGTCTGTTTACATTATCACCACATATTTGAAATATACACTAACGGAAAAAAAAATCCCAACACCACGAAAAAATAGTTGTAGAGGAATGAAATGGCGGCAATACATTTGTATAGGTAACATATTTAATCGATTAAGGTTTCAAGATCACAGCTTATTGTAAGCACGAGAAGAGCCATTTTAAATGTGAAATGCTGGTACATTAATAACCAGTGTAACTGCCAGAATGTTGAATGCAAGCACGCAAACGTTCATGCATTGTGTCATACAGGTGCTGGATGTCAGTTTGTGGGATGGAGTTCCATGCCTGTTGCACTTGGTTGGTCAATACAGAGACGGTTAATGCTGGTTGGGGCTGGAGTTGTCGTCCAATGATGTCCCATACGTGCTCAATTGGTGAAAGATCTGGTGATCTAGCAGGCCTCGGCAACATGTTGACAGTCTGTAGAGCATGTTGGGTTACAACAGCGGTATACGGGCAAGCGTTATCCTGTTGGAAAACACCCCCTGGAATGCTGTTCATGAATGGCAGCACAACAGGTTGAATCACCAGACCAACGTACAACTGTGCCATCAGGGTGCGTGGGATAACCACGAAAGTGCTCCTGCTGTCATAGGAAATTGCTCCCCAGACCATAACTCTAGGTGTAGGTCCAGTGTGTCTCGGCCGCAGACAGGTTGGTTGCAGGTGCTCACCTGGCCTCCTTCTAACCAACACACGGCCATCACTGGCAACCAGGCAGAACCAGCTTTCATCAGAAAACACAACAGATCTCCACTCCGTCCTCCAATGAGCTCTAGCTTGACACAACTGACGTCGCAAACGGCAGTGGTTTGGAGTAAGTGGAATGCACGCTACAGGGCGTCTGGCTCGGAGCTGTCCTTCAAGTAACCGATTTGTAACAGTTCGTTGTGTCACTGTGGTGGCAACTGCAGCTCGAATTGCAGACGCGGTACGATGCGCCACGGCCATACGCCATACACGGCGGTCTTCCCTCTCAGTAGTGCCACATGGCCGGCCGGAACCCGGTCTTCTTGAGGCAGTACCTTCCCTTGACCACCGCTGCCAACAATCATGCACAGTGGTTACATTCCTGCCAAGTCGTTCTGCAATATTGCGGAAAGAAAATCCACCTTCTCGTAGCCCTATTACACGACCTCGTTCAAACTCCGTGAGCTGTTGATAATGGCTTCTTCGTCTTCTTAAAGGCATTCTTGACTAACATCAACACACTACGTCTATTCTCAACGATAACTAATGCTCACGAACGTTACAGTGCGTATTTACAACAAACCTGCTTCGCATGTTCCGAGGGCGCTACTAGCGCCACACGTATGCGCCGAGCGCTAAATTTGCATAGACGTCATCTTACAGATGTACTCTCACCACCTACCAACTGTCGTTTATCTAACACAACCCCTTCTTGGTGTTGGGATTTTTTTTTCCGTCAGTGTTTTTAAGAATATTTCACAAATATGGTAGATTTGCGTGTGAAAGAGACTGGGTGATGAGGTTTTTTTTCCCTTATCATAGAAAACAGTTAACAGTTTGTCCAATTGTTTTGATGGGCTATCTTTTGCATTTATTCCCACTCAAAGACTTAGTTCGATGTGAACACTGTTTCGCATAAATGTCACAGTATGCTACCGAGAATGGTGCAGTAGTGTACTGAAGATATGCCAGCTGCTGAATTCTGAGTTTTAGTCACATCAACTCATAAAGAAACAGGGGACACAAGGAGTAGCCTAATACACCAGTGGGCATCCCCCCCTTTTTGAATGCAGGCACTTTTTCTAATCGGTAATATTTCTGTGGGCAATTTTACTGTTGGTATTCTTTGTGTACACCAGTTTTTGGTGTGTAACAATATTGGAAGGAAATACGCAATGTTTAATTTGAACAAACTACAAAAGAAAGAAAAAAAAAAAGAAATAAAAATAAAAATAGTGTAACTTTTTTTTTTATTTCAAAATCTATTACCAACCATTATATCTCATGTGATTCTATCATAAAGTTCACATACAATTACGTGACCACAAGGTTCTTCAGGAAGACGCTTTGACGTCTGTAAGTTCTGTTTTACACGTTCTGTAAAGTGGATACAGTCTGTGGTGGTGCATTAACTTATTCAATTAAAATATAAATCGGTTAAAAGTCCTAAAGATGTTACTCACGGAAGTGCGTGTTCAGTCCAACATCAGTAGTTATTGAGTTTCTTTGTCCAAAGTTGTATCTTGCTTCAATATGGTCAGTTGTTAGGGTTAGTTCGAGAGCCATTTTGTCATAAGTTGTACCCTACTTCGGATATGTCCAGATGTTAGGGTTAGCTCCGTTCTGGTTGTGTCGACATCATATTGAATGGGTAAAGGTTTCCAGATAATAATTAAAGATTCTTGAGTTAAAAGTTACTATTTACATACCACTTGAAGTTCCACGTCGTACTTGGCCTTTAGGGCTATCTCGTCAATGCTGCACTCTCTTGGAATTGCTGAGGAAGTCTTCAAGTTTGGTCAGGTTCATAAAAAATTTTAAAGCTTTAAAAGATTCCAGTTAAAATCGTTATATACACCACCCCATACCATCCCCAGTCTCAATCATCGGACGCGCGTTTCACCTAGACTCTACCCTGGCATTTTCAACGGAGTCCGTTGAAAACACCAGGGTAGAGTCTACACCACCCCATACCATCCCCAGTCTCAATCATCGGACGCGCGTTTCACCTAGACTCTACCCTGGCATTTTCAACGGACTCCGTTGAAAATGCCAGGGTAGAGTCTAGGTGAAACGCGCGTCCAATGATTGAGACTGGGGATGGTATGGGGTGGTGTATATAACAATTTTAACTGGAATCTTTTAAAGCTTTAAAATTTTTTATGAACCTGACCAAACTTGAAGACTTCCTCAGCAATTCCAAGAGAGTGCAGCATTGACGAGATAGCCCTAAAGGCCAAGTACGACGTGGAACTTCAAGTGGTATGTAAATAGTAACTTTTAACTCAAGAATCTTTAATTATTATCTGGAAACCTTTACCCATTCAATATGATGTCGACACAACCAGAACGGAGCTAACCCTAACATCTGGACATATCCGAAGTAGGGTACAACTTATGACAAAATGGCTCTCGAACTAACCCTAACAACTGACCATATTGAAGCAAGATACAACTTTGGACAAAGAAACTCAATAACTACTGATGTTGGACTGAACACGCACTTCCGTGAGTAACATCTTTAGGACTTTTAACCGATTTATATTTTAATTGAATAAGTTAATGCACCACCACAGACTGTATCCACTTTACAGAACGTGTAAAACAGAACTTACAGACGTCAAAGCGTCTTCCTGAAGAATCTATTACCAATTTTTTACCTTTTATTTCAGATATTCTATATCCTCCGAGCCTATAACAAACTAAAGATGAACTTTTCTTGCTTTTTTTCAGAAAAGCTCTGAATTATCTCCCTGAAATCAATTTTCCTGGATATCTTGCTTTCTATACATGCAGTAACATATTGAGTTGGTTCGAATGAAATGTCCGGCGCGAACAAGCAGTGGAGACAGGCCCCCACCACAGCAGAATGGAATCACCCACAGGTGTTGCGGGTATTATAACAGAGTTACTATAAATAGCTAGTGTGTGTGTGTGAAGAACAAGGTTCAGGTGGGGTTTGTTTGGACGTAATGTGGCTGGAAAAGGAAATATGCAGATGCTGGATTTGAGAATCATCTTCCTGTATGAATTTAAACTGGGTCATTCTGCAGGAATTGCTGCTCAAAACGTTAACAAAGTGTTTGAGGAGAATACAGTCAATGAACGAACCACTCGACGATGGTTTGTGAAGTTTTCAAAGTGGAGATACGGACCTGCAAAACGAAGCACATGGTCACCGACCTGTTGCTGTTTCTGACGATGTTCTGTTACTTGTGGTTGAAGCGGACCCCTGAAAAATGTGTCATGAGATAGTGGCAGAGGTAGATGTATACCACACGACAGTTGTTTGGCATCTGGCTGCACTGGGTAAGGTCAAAAAGCTAAACATGTGGCTGCCACATGGGCTGAGAACTGCCAACAAGACTAGGCATTTGGAAGTCTGCATGTCGCTGCTTGCCAGGAATAAACAGGAACCTCTACTGCATCGAATCATCACCTGCAACGAGAAGTGGGTCCTTTATGATAATTGGAAACCATCTGCACAATGGTTAAGCAAGTCACAGCTTGCTGGACAGCATCCTAAGCCACCCCTACACACCAAGAAGATGATGCTCCTTGCCTGGTGGTCCACAGCCAGGATAATTCATCGGAGTTTCTTGGCAAAAGGCCAAACCATCACTGCAGAACTACATCAGATGCAACGGAAATTGCTGCAGAAACAACCGGCTTTGGTCAACAGACGTGGTGTTCTTCTGCTCCCGGACAATGCCAGCCCTCATGTCGCACAACGGATGATGCTGACACTAAGTGCCTTGGGCCATGAAGCACTACCTCATCCTGCCTATTCCCCAGACTTGTCTCCAACAGACTACCATCTATTTCGTTGCCTGGACCACTTCCTCCTGTCCAGGAAACAGTTCACGACAGACAACAAGGTTCAATGTGCAGTTGATGACTTCTTCGGGTCCCAGCCATGAGACTTTTTTAGTTCCGGAATCGTGGCTTTGCTGGATAGATGGCAACTATGTGCTGATGCTAAGGGGAATTATTTTGCCTAGGTAAGTTGTCCTACTTTTCCGTTCTCGCGGTCCACGCGTGCTGGTCCTTTGCTGGGCATTTCATTCGCACCAACCCAATAGATGGTGCAGATAAACCTATGTTCCTCATTGTGGGCCTCTTTATAAGAGATATAGAGGTACAGTTATGGAAAAATTAATAGCAACCCTGGAAATTTCTGACGTTTTTGGGTTTCCAGTGTTGCTGCAAAAGTAAATATGCAGATAGTACTCACAATATATATATATATATATATATAATTTTAAAGCACATTTCATGCAGAAGCCAACTCAGTTTACAGAATGGGAATATCTTTAACCGAACTCAAGTTATGACCATAAATGGGCTGCGGAAGAAGCACACTTCATTATGTGAAAAGTCATTATCGTTGCTACAAGCCGATGGAGCTAGCTTGTACGTCCGCGTACAGGTGATATAAAGGGCAGACAATGTGCGTGGAGTTATTCCAGACATTTTTGCAGTGCGCGTAGGTAATTCGTTTGCATTGGTGAGTATGTAGTTGTTACTCATGTGGACAGCAGTGCAAATCTGAAGTTTAAGGTGCATTTCGTTTATTCTGTGCAAACTGTGTTGTTGTTATGGGAAGATTAGGTGATATTTCACCCCAAAAAGCTTTGCGAATGGTGACTTTAAGTGAATTCGGCAAAAGCAATACAGAAATTGCCTGGATAACAGGGGTGCACAAGAGTACAGTTGGAAGGCAGCTGGCGAAGATCGGTGATACAGGTGGAATCAAGAATGGCAGGCTGGGTAAATGTGGCCGATAAATGAAAACAACTCCTAGAAGTAACAACACATTGAAACAGTTATGTCTGAGAAACAGGTTTTTCTCATCAACAGTTCTTGCCAAAGAATTGTGGGAGAACTGTGGTACTGTTGTTTGTCCTCGAACAGTGAGAAACAGGTTACGATCTACATGTCTGATGTCTCATAGGGCAGTAAAGAAGCTATTGCTAACCAATATACAATGCAAGAAACGTTTAGAATGGGCAAAGGAACATAAGGAGTGGAACACCGATAGGTGGCATCAAGTGTTATTTAGTGATGAGATAAAATTTAACATCTACGGTAACGATGCAGGGTGCCGAGTGTTTTGACGAAATAACAAGGCATTGCATCCCTCTTGCACACTTAAGACAAGAAAGTATCCATGCAGTGTTGTGATTTGGGGATGTTTTGCTGCTGCTGGAGTGGGCAGAATTCATATACATGAGAGCACTGTTAATGCACAGGTGTACAAAAGTATCCTCCAGAACAAGATGGTGCCTTCAGGACGTGATTTGTTCCAGGGTCAGCCATACATCTTCCAGAACGATTTAGCCACATACCACCATGCAAAAATCATTGAAGCTTATGTGATGTCTTTAGGCAATGTTGTGCCTCTTCGTTGGCCTAATAATTCGCCAGACTTGAACCTGATTGAGAATTTGTGGCGCATTCTGAAATGAAAAGTGCACGAACGTCAACCCACATATAAGTGGAACTGATTAACGCAATTATTGACGTTTGGCACAAGTTTATTTCATCCGATATGTTACGTAAGTTGGTCGACTCCATGCCCAACAGGTGTGCAGCCGCTGTTAAATCAAAAGGTCAGCCAACGAAATATTAGGTATGTAATTGTATCTGAATATGTTACTGTGCCATGGTTTCTGTTTCACAGCACATTTCTGTTCAAAACTTAGGTTCTGTTAAAGATATTCCCATTCTGTAAACTGATTTGGCTTCTGCATGAAATGTTCTTTAAAATGATATATATATATTGTGAGTATTATCTGCATATTTACTTTTGTAGCAACACTGAAAACCCAAAAACGTCAGAAATTTCCAGAGTTGCTATTAATTTTTCTATAACTGTAATTTACTGAAACTACGTTTTGCCTCAGCAACCGTTACAGGAAATGTGCAGAATATCCTCAGAACAATGCACATTTCACCAAACACTAATTGCAGTGTTTTGTCATAAATTTCTCTCAGAAGAATGAATGGTGGTAGTTCAGAATTGTGAACTTTAAAAGTCTTATATATAATTTATGACTACAGACTTGTGGTGCTCAGATAGAATGAAAATACCAACGTTTACCACAATAAAAGTTATTGTGGTAAACGTTGATATTTTCATTCTATTTAAAATTCTTTCCTAATGTACATTGAGAGATTTTTCTCAGGTGCAGTATTTCAACAAAGCAGTTGTCAGTAAGATATGTCGGATACATTTTCACAAGAAGTTTGCATTTTCCTTCAAGAGCATACCTCTGTAGAACTCAGGTATGTTAATATAGTGCTGAACACTTTGATTGTATTATTGGCAGCAGCAAATCTGTGCTTCAAGTAATTACTAATGTAATCCAAAGTTACATAGAATACATTCATTCTAAATAATGATTCATATTCGTCATCATTATGCATAGTATATGCCTCTCCCGAAGCAGCAGCATCACAGAATTTCTTCTTTTCTTTTCTTGATCTTTTTTTATTGGTAAGTGCAGTTGCAGTTCCACGTTATCTTCAACTGTGCATACTTTTTGCATTATTATGGGCGTTTATCTCTTGTTACAGTCTTATTACTGTTCCAACTCAGATAAGACTATGAATCTAATTGCATCAGCATCCATCATACAAAGGTCACTTGCTCTCAAGTAATTGGTAGGGTTTTATCATTTCTTCATTGCTTCTACAGTCCCACAGGTGGGAAGGGGCATAACCCTACGGAAAATGCACTTTTACTGGTCATTCCCAAAAGCACAATCTTTCTGGATTTGTACAACTGAAAATTTAGTTAAATGTTTTATTCAGTTTCACCCATATTTTTGTTATATATAATTCAAGACTACACACTTGTGATGTTGATTAAAAATAAATTATCACCGTTTATTCACAATTAAACACTTTATTAGCATCGACTATAGTTTAGCAGAGCGTTTGGCTCGGCATCATCAGGACAAAATGCCAAGTCATTCGTCCTGATGATGCCGAGCCAAACACTTTGCGAAACTATAGTCGATGCTAATAAAGTGTTTAATTGCACATTTTTGTTATTTATAATTTGAATTGTCACTTGATCTGCCTTGCTGAGCCATGGGCTTCCTGGACGCCTGGGTCCTGGGAATCTGTCCCTCTCCTTTCCGCATGGTTGGGGACTGGCTGCAGTTAAAGTTAACCTACCATTCTTGAGGAAAGGTTTTTAACCAAGATGATCACTGATAGTTCTTTCAAGTCTCTTATCCATTTCTAAATCTTTGTTTATGTTCCTTTTCATTACATTTACTTGCCTACTTAAGGTTTTTATTGAACTCGAGTTTATCTTATCGCCACTGCCAATTTTTTGTATGTGTCTATCTACTGCAGTTTCAATAGCTACATTTTTTTTTTAGCAGCTGATTTACATTCTTTAATATGGGTTCTACAGCTGACTCCCTGTCTTTCCTATGTGGGCAAATCTACATTCACAATCTACGCTGTAAACTCCCAATCTTCAGTAGGATTTAGCTATCTTATTGTTAAATTTCTGGAAGATATCCTTATATCCTTTTACTTTATTAATAATATATAGACCTAATCTGAAATTGAATTTGTGCCAAACTTTTAGAGCATTTTAAAAAAAAAAGACTTTTATGGTAAGTAATTTTTCTAGTAAGCTTTTAAGCATAGCTTTTAACAATATGACCCGTAAAGATGAAGCTGTCACTACACGATTTAAAAGCATGCGAAGATACCACTATATATTGTTAAAAGATTAAATATGTTAAAAAACTGTACATGTTAAAATCACTCAAGATCTTTCGAGCGGTGGCCCACCCATCATCAGGTAAATACAGCAGATGAAAGCAGGATGTCAGAGGGTTATATACAACCGATGGTAACATGTGATGTAATTAGTAGGCACAGTGCAGACTCAATGACCTAGACAATGTTTTGAAAGTTCTATTTACCAGAAACTGAACGGGTAAGGCAAGATTTGATAATACCCCCCACCCCCACCTTCTGAGCCCACGAAAAGTGGTCTCCAAGGCAATGGCACAAACATAGGAAAATCATAATTACAGCACTTGTTGCCATATTGATATATATAAATTAACCTTCGGCAAGGAAAGTTAGTCTTTTGCTTTTCATTCTCAATGAAATGTAGGCATCCTTCCATATTGGAGTATGCGAGCCCACCCCCACAAGTCGGGAGAGAGACAGAGGATTGACATCTGACATTATATTTATGTTCAGAAAGTCTAACACCCAACGTGCAAAGGGTCGATCCAATGTACACCAGGTTGTCAGTATAGTGGTATCTTCGCATGTTTTTAAATCATGTAGTGACAGTTTTGTTTTTACGGATCATATTGTGTTTTACATGAATACTAAATTAAGTAGCTTTTGACTGTTTATTTTATAAATAATTTGTTAATTGCTAAATGAGGATAATTATTTTATTCTATTCAAAACTACTGAAAAGATTTACTAGAGCACATGCTGTATCATATGAAAAAAAATATTTAAAAGACAGTGTAATTTACATGAGTAACCAAAGTTCTCACAACTGAAATTTTTTTACAGATGAACATTTTCATTTCTTCTGAAGACATGGGCACCAATATTGCTCATAAGCTTTCCTTTATTTTTAAAAAAAACATGCACGTGTGTTTTTGTGTACAGCAGATGTACTTCTTATAGTTATTCCGATTATCTTTCAAAAATGTGTGAAGTATTTTGGTTTGCAGCTGAACAAAAAATAAAAACTTACTTTTGCGATAGGTAACACAGCTTGAACATCATCTTTTTGAATATCTAATCTGGAGGTAATTTTAGCATTATCATCATCAAAATCATATTGCTCACTCATGCTCGAGTCCAGCATGTAACGAAGTTGCCACATGATACGACCATTATCATTATAACTTGCATTCTCTTCCACTTCAAACAGCCAAGTAAAAACTTCCTGAGCACTAAGACATTAGAAGAAAATAAAAACATATATATAAGTCATGCATCAATTTCAAAACAATGTTCTAAATAACTTCAAATGCAAAAATATACATTGTGTATAATACAGTGAATCTCAATGCAGTACTTTGTATCTAAATTTTAAGTTGGCTAATGATTTTGTAAGTAAAAATCTGTTTTTTGCTGGTCAGATTTGTTTATGGATAATTCTTCTTTGATTTCAAAAGTGCCTGCTTCCCCAGTCAAAGCAGATATACAGTATAAAGGCCTCTTTTTTTCTTTCTGTTTATTTATTTATTTTTTTTTTTTTGCAAAAACCATGTTTAATTTGGCAGTGATAGAGAGTCCTATCTTTCCTTTGGCTTGCTTTGTCAGTGTAAGTGATTGCATCAATGAATTCCAAGTGGGTTCTCTTTTCCCTAAGCTAGAGGACACAAGCCACTGTCAAGGACAATATTCTCTGATCTTACTTTTACAGAAAAAAGACACTTTTGAGTGGTGGAAAATGTACTTTCAAAAAGAGGCAAGTACCTTTCGAAATCATTGTAAAAATATGCACATTTCTTTTAATTGTACATAAAAAATGAAAGAGCTGAAAAATGCCCGAAAAAAGGAAAAACCTTCAAAGGCACACACATGCATGCACATAAAATAAATAAACAAATAAAAGCAGAAAAATGCTGAGAAATGACCTACAAAATCTAGCTAAAACATGCCTCAGAGAGGGAAACAAACCTCAAAATTGCAGAAAGTTCAAAAGTAATAAAAAATCACAAATTATGCATGAAACATTTCTCACAGCAGTAGATATCTGAGGCAAATGGGATTTCTCAGATGGAATAATAAGAAGAGATATAGAATAAAATATGATATTAACTTTATATGTTAACCTTATGCCTTCAAACAGGAAAGTTGTGCACTACATAAGGAAGAAAATGGGTGTAAAATACTATTCATAATGAAGAGTATACTAACAAGAGAGGATTTTTCCAACGAATTTTTAGAATTGGAGATAACTCTTTGAAATAGAAATATATGCTAACACTTTGTGGAGGCAAAATTGTGAAAAACTGAAAAGTAGAAAATATGTGCGAATATTCGTAGCAAAAGCTATGTGTGAAGGAAACAAACATTCTAATTGTAGTTAAATTGTGCATTACAGGGATTACTAGGATATAAGTTTTCACTTTGTCAAATTTTCGGGTTGTACCCCAACCCTTCGTCAGGACTGACTAAGATAGAAGGTGCTGCCACTCAAGAGGTAATGTCATACCGCTATGTTCCTTAACCGTGGAACCATTATGAACATAGTGGTATGACATTATCACTTGAGTGGTAATGTCCTACCGCTATGCTACTGGGATATAAGTGAAAACTTATATCCTAGTAATCCCCGTAATGCACAATTTAACTACAATAATTCTTCACTAGGATTTGCCATGTCTTCATGAATTCACAAAAATTCTAATGCAACTTCTGCAAAGAGAAATAGCAAGAAAAAAGTTTTTACATAAATTCTTCCTATGGGAAAGCTGTGCATTATTTAAAAATGAGAATATCCCCATTCTTCACCATAGTAAATGGTATACAGTACAAAATGAATTTTTTCAATCAGATTTTTACAAGCAGAGATACAGTTGCAAACAGAAATATGAACTTATGCCGTCTAATGGTAGGACTGCGCATTGTTGAAAATTCATATGTATAAGCAAACTGTTCCCCAAGATAATTGGTATCTGATATAAATAGAAATTTTCAAATCCTACTTTTAAAAGAAGAGATACAAATAAAAATAGATTATACATTTGTAACCCCCTAGTGGGTCAGTTGCATGTTATTTTGGGTAGGGAACCCACATGGATTTGTTTTTGTAGTTCAGAAAGTTGGGCAGTAACACGTAACAAATAAACAACGTGAAGAGAAAATGAATATGCTAGATTTAATAACAAATTCTCATTCCTTAAACATAAAGACACCACCAAGGAAAGCTCTTTGGATACCTTCCACTCCAAATGATGAATGACCAAGGTATGTAAATCTATCTCTTATTACTATTCCATAAAATTTGGAAAATTGTATATCATTATGCCCAAAATTTTCTCCTGAAAATTCTCTGAACCTGCCAACTGCAATTTCCCATCTTGAAACTGCAATTTATAGAACTTTCTCAGTACATCAGCCAATCTTAAGAGCAAATGCTGCATTAATTTTGGCCAAAATAAAAAAATCCCCTACAAAATATTCTACTAGCCTGCTCAAGGAAATAAAAACTTTCTTGCCTTCAAACAACCTTACTGTCTGCAAAGCTGACAAAGTTAGATACCTTGTGATTATACCGGAAAATACCCTGGATCAAAAAGTTTCTTCTTTTCTCATATCCACCAAATGCATTACAATTAAATTACCAACTGCATTACAATTAAATCAGACTCAACTAACACTCTGAAGAATTGCATTGAAAGATTGGCCAAAAAACCTCCTCTTCAATTCTTTCTAGGAAACATTTCATCTTCTGCATATTTCAGGACTCCTGGATTATTTTTCCAGATAAAACTCTACAAAAAAAAAAAAAAGGATTTCCCAGTTAAACTCTTAGTGGAATACACTTATTCTCCTGCAATAAACCTAGAAAGGAAATTGGTAGAAAAATGTAAAACACTGTTTATCAAGTCACATGATACCATCACGTCTACTAAACATTTTACTGAAAAAATTACCAACTTCTACTTCCCCTGATGAACACCCATTTCAACCTACTCTTGATGTTGAATCCCTGTTTCCCTCAGTTCCATACTGTGATGTATATATGCTCCTTGTCAAGAAAATTATTCAGAAAGTTGAACTTCCATGAGTTTTAATAAAATACTTCTGATTGCTTCAACACAATTCAAGAACACAGCTGCTTTGTCTACTGTAAATCATACTACAAAAAAAAAAAAAAAAACTGATCCACCAAAGTGCCTGCCATTCTCCCTCATCCTTCCTGAAACATATTTACAACAGATTAAAGAAACCATGCTTCCTAGACACCCATTTCAACCCACGTACTTCCTAGCTGTGCTATGTTGATGATGTGTTTCGTCATCTGGCTTCCTCCTGAAGAAAATTTAGTCTTTAACCAATTCAATCTCTGAAAATTCACTATCAACAAAAACAAAATTTAGTCTTTAACCAATTCAATCTCTGATTTAACAGCAGTATAAATATCTTGGATGTTTTCCTTCAGAGAAATATATACAGATTTTTCCATTTCTAGATCAGTTTTCTCAGCATCTACCAATATTATTAGTAACCCTCAGCATTTACCAATATTATTCTTTTCCAATCTGTTACTTACCAGATTTATTAATTTGCTGTAATAAAATCCTTCATACACAGAGCCAACATAATTCACAATAGTCAAGCTCCCCTAGAAGAAGAATACTAAAAAATCTTGCACATTGCCATTTCTAATGATTTTCCTTAATCAAAAATAAAAAACCTAATTTACCAGTTTGAACTGAAATCAAAAATCAAAACTCTCCAAACAGGAAAAAAAAACTCACAATTCACAAGCTCCATTCCCTTCCATCCAAATTCCTCTTACAAATTAAAAAGTTTTCACAAAGTTCGGTTACAATCTTGCAATCAGTTCGAACCCCACATTTCTAAGGTTTTTACATGATGACCGAGATAAAATAGACCCACCTGATCATCTGGGAGTCTATCTATTCCAATAAAAATTTCATCTGGACAAACTTTCTACATCGGTAGATCTTATTGAAGCATCAATAATAGTTTGAAAGAACACCAAAAAGACATAAAAATGAGGAACTCTAATACCGCCTTAGCCTCCTTCTCTTTGGAAAACACCTCAACTGAACCCTGTTGGAAATATTGAAAGAAAAGTGTGCCATTTTCTGGTTCCTATGCTCTTTGCTACTGTGAAAGCTTGGAAATTTATCTTTCTTCCAATAACTGCAATTTGGAATCCCCACGTATCCCCATGATCTGGAAACCTCTACTCTTTCAAAATAAATGTAATGTTCATGAATCTGGCAAACATTTACAAGAACCAAATGATGAAGATCTGGCAAACATTTACAAGAACCAAATGATGAAGATCTGGCAACAACCTAATCAATTTCCATCCATACTCTGGCTGAGAAAGAACTAAAGATATAGTTTAAAAGCTTCCATGCAAAATATAACTTTTATGTAAATTAAGCATGTTTCCTCTGTTTTCTCCACATTGTTTTTGCGTACAGTTAGCTGGATCTAACTGAAAAATATTTTTTTCTATAACATTTTTAGACACACAGATACTGCTGCAAATATAGTGTAAACAGAAACATGAACTTACGCCTTCTAGTGGCAAAATTATGCATTATGAAATATTACAAATTATATGCAACATATTCCTTACCAAATATGCTGTCCAACAATCTCTGTCTTCTGTTATTACAAAGTTGGTCAATCTGTGGCATGTTTGAATCAGTTCAACCAATATCAGTTTCAATACTAAAAATATAAAGATTCAACTCTTACCTTCCATTTGGTTCATCAAATGGAGAAGTGGTTGATGTGTCTTTCACAAATGCTGTTACAGTAGCAATGTTTTGACGTGGGCGTAATTCCACTGAGATGCTCCATACGGATGGTTGAGATGCTTGTGCTCCCAAAATCCTCAAGCCATTTTTCACTTGGGCCCTGCAAAAAGGAAAAAAAAAATACAGATGACATAAGATTTTGTACAGCTCACAGATGAAAAGAATAAGAAAACGCTTTACTTCTTTTCCCAATTATGATTTTTTTTTATTTACCAACAAAAATGGTGATTTGGAGTTCCTACATTCTTGAAAACATGAACTATTTCTATTATGTAAGTCAGCATTGCAAATTTTTCAAGGAGAAATCAGAAATAGAAAACTTTCAAAAAGTGTTTAAGAAACAAGTGATATTTTCTTTCCTTCCTCAAGTTTTCCTTAGCTTTTCTTTTTTCTTCCTTTCCTTCCCCCCCCTTTTTTTGTGGATTAAGAAAATGTGTTTTATAGAATTGAAGGGTTCAGGAGTAAACCATGGTAAATAAACATTTTTGTAAAAAAATGAGTTGCATACGAAAAGTATTTATTATATATTTATGTCAACATAAGCCACCACAATACAACTTTCAATTTATGGTAAGTGCAAACGTTTATATTTTTTTACTACTTGTAATCTACGTATCTCACAATGATAGAAGTGTTGGTTACCATGGTTTATACCTGAGTCCTTCAGTTAAAAATGTAGATTATTTTAAGGTAATTTTAAATGAAAATAGGACAAATCCTGTCATTTTACCACATCTGTGAGCTTGAAGTTGTTTTAGGTGAACACGTTGTCATCTGTTGTATTCTAGAGCCCTGCTCAGATTGACTTTCAATGAATTACTATTGATCTACTTTGTGATGAGTTAACAACTTGCTCCATTTCTGAAGTCTACCCATATAATAACTTAATTATCATAATTTTAGCTATGAGAACTGTGGCTCTTAAGGTTAAAATAGAGTGGTTTGCCCACCCTGCAGCTCTTATGCTGACACACTGCTTACCCCAAAAATTTTCCCTAAACAACTGCTCATCAAACAGCAATTGCAAATTTGAGTGTAATATCACTCTCACAGCAAAAAGCCACAAATTTCTCTCTCGTTTTGAATTGTATGCTTATTTCTTGAAGGTTATTGAGAATGAGAGGAACTCGTTTTATATGTTTAAATAAGAGGAAAATCCATCACTGCCATTTTTCTCCAGTGACTTGTATTTTTCACTTTTCTTGTAAAACTGCACTGAGAAAAAGTTTTAGAACACAATGAAATCTATCGAAAATACCAAAGTTCGTTGGTATGTGTGTGTGTGTGTGGGGGGGGGCATTTCTGTCATACATGGTCAGCGCTCAGCAATAACTTAAAAGCTAAGTATAAATAAGATGAGCTATAGCATTGATCACACACACACACACACACACACACACACACACACACACACACACACACATTTCTGTCTTATCATAACCTACAGCACTTCTGAGAATTTAGTGTTGTTCTAGAAAATAGGGTTAAAAGTGTTACAAAAAAAATAGCATACGTGGTTTCAACACAGACAGTAAAAATATTTGAAATTAAAAACAGAAGGGATTTTTGTTTCTTATTTCCAGCACATTTCTGCTTTATTCATTGATTCATTTATACATTTTTCGTGGACATTCTTCTATAAGAAATGACTATTTAATATTTCTCTCTTTATTTTGGTTTGGAAACTTTTTGATAGCCCACATCAATTTTTTAAACTAAAATTAACACTGGTGATTTATGCCATGAGAACTGTATTTACAAGCTGGAATTTATAATCAGTATCACCTTCTAAGAATGGCTATCAATCATAAATAAAAAATAAGATAAAAAAAGGGAAGAACATTCAGGATTTTCAATTCCATCATCCATTTTGTTTTTACATTAGCTCATTAAATTGCTTAAAATAACTTAAAATATATTATGAAATTATGGAAAAATGAATTAAAAAATATGCTGATAGTTCAGATAGTGATACAAATGTATTACAATGTTATCTGTTGAAACTCCTAAACCAATGGCTAAGAGATTACAAAATTTTGGTGTGTGGTACTTACAACGAATTTGTTTCCTAGGTAGCAATTTTCATTAGAAAATGGCTCTTATGTGGTACTTAACCAGAAAATTAGAGTAACTCTGAGTCCAAGGGAAGTTTCAAGTTAAGGAGATAAATAGTAGTATGACAATGTGCAAAACAACTAACCTCTGTCTGGCCACCTTTAGTGGTTCTTCGTACTTCAAATTTTTAACACTTGATTAAAAATGACAACAGTGATTACCAACAATAAATTTAATAAACTAAGTAACAAGATATACAAAGGTCAGTCAATAAGTATCGCACAATTGCCTGTAACTCGCCAGTTTTCAAAGGTTGAATCATGAAAGTTGGTGGGTAGGACCTTCATTCTGTTAGCTTCGAAATGATCTTTAACAGTTGTTACTTCTTTTTACAGGTGAAGCGTAATGGATGGTGTAATGGACACCCTACTACATCAATGGTCGGTAATAGAGTTTCTCTACAAATCTGGAGATTGAGAGCTCAGACACATTGATCCACAGACAATTATTGCCAGTGTATGGTGAGAGAACAATAGATTACAGTAATGTGCAGCGATGGTTGCAGAAGTTCCAGAGAGGTGATTTTAGCATTCTGGATAAACCATGGTGTTGCAGGCCGACCACTGTGACAACCACTGCAACTGAGGAAGCCATTGAGAAGCTGATTCAGGATAACAGATGCATCACTACTTCCCAACTTATGGACCACCTTGACATGTCAAAGGAAAGTGTTTTAACAGTGGTAGAACACTTAGGATACCGGAAAATCTGTGCTCGTTGGGTACCACGGCTTCTCACAAAGGAGATGAAGTAAATTCGGAAAGAAGTGTGTGACGATCTGCTTGAACATTTCGCTGGTGACTTTCCACAATGTTTTCATGATGTGATAACAGGTGATGAAACATAGCTGTTTCTTTATGACCCACAGAGCGAACATCAGTCAATGGAGTAGAAGCATGTGGGATTACCGTGGAAGAAGCCATGACTTTCAAGATCATCAAACAAATTAATGGCCACATTTTCTTGGGATCTTCAGGGCATCATCTTCATCGACTTTCTGGAAAGTGGGACCACCATTACCAAAGAGCATTATTGTCCATCCTTGGAGAAGCTCAGGCATGCCATCAGAACTAAGAGACCACACTTGCAAGCCGAGGTCATCAAACTGCATCACGATAGCGCAAGACTGCACACTGCACAGATGACAGTGCAGAAAGTGACTCGACTAGACTGGACACTGGTGCCACAACCACCGTACAGCCACACCATCAGATTTTTATCTGTTTGGTCGTTCACACCATCAGATTTTTATCTGTTTGGTCATCTGAAGGCACATTTATGTGGGAAAGCATTTCAAAGTGACACAGAACTCATTGCGTGTGTCAGGAAGTGGTGTAATGACCAACTTCTGGAGTTTTACTAACGTGCGTTCTTGTCATGGAAACAACGTTGGCTGCAATGTAGTGAAGCCAATGGATCCTACATTGAGTGACTGATCTCTAAAGCCAAAAGTCCAAGGTTGCTACCCACCAACTTTCATGATTCAACCTTTGAAAACTAGGGAGTTGAAGGCGATTGTGCGTTACTTATTGACCGACCTTTGTATCTTAAGACTTCTTTTTCTACACAAGCAGGTCTAACATGTACTACACTAAAATAGCTCCAGAACAGGAAACCTCCAATAGTTTTCTTATTTAGTCTGATCTCTACATCTGATCTAATGGTGGCACCTGGTGCAAATACCCTCCTCCACACTGAGTTTTCTCTGTACAGTAGCCAAGATCATTAACAATTAACTTTACATTTATTAATTTAATTTTCAGATAATTATAACAACTAACCTTAGTGAATTGGAGAACAAGCCATTCTGTTGGTCTAGTTTTGGCAGTAAAAAAAGAGAAAAGAGAGGAAGAAAACAAAACAGAAACAAGCCTCTCCTCTTTGGAATTCATTTTCCTTTTAGACCAGATCTGGATCCACCTCTGTCTAAGTCTGAGATTCTGCTGTCTACATTGTTTAGTAACTTTGACCCTAGTGCCACAAGAGCACTACACTGAATCAAAACCAGTTCAATCCTTATTTTTAAATCTGAGCCTAGACTCTAAGAAAGACTTATGCATACTTACATCACAGGAACAAAGAACAGTCAATCATCAGCTGGAGGGCTTCTGTGCAGAACCATAAGCTATGATATTTTTCTTCTGAATTAATGAAGTCATGGAAACCCTAGTGACAATATTATCATTACTTTGGATTTAAAATTATTGACATCACTAGAATTTTGTTTTTATTACTGTTCGTTGAATTTTCTGTATGTACTTCAACCTATAATCTGGACTGACAGAAGTGAGTAGGTTTCTAAGATATATTTGTTAACCACCTTCCCCCTCCCCCCAAATTTTCTTCATCCAGTAGGATGCAACTTTAATTTTTATTTATATAAGACAATTCAGTTTGCTAAAATAATGTATTTGGTGTGAAAACCAAAGAAATAGCTTTAAAATGGTGAAAATAAAGAGTTGAAAACAGCAGACTTCATGCAAAAATACCACATTACACATAGAATTAAGTGAGAACACACAGAGTTCTGTATAATAATAAATTCATTAATGTAGAATGATCAAAAGCTTCTGCTTAATGAATTTTATTACTATATGTCACTCTGTGTTCTCACTTAATTATATGTTATTTATTAAATAAAAAGTGTTACTTTTTAAAATTATTATCTGACTGAAAGTATCTTAAACTAACCGTATCATATAATTATTATAACCAAAGATATTTGTTAAAATGACAATATTCTTTGCATTATGATCACACCTCATAACATTTAGTAATTTTAAAGAGCTCAGCAACTTACAGGATATATGGGTTTACTTACCTCATGCTCCTCTTGCAACACAATATTACTTTGCATGGTGTAGTTATCTCTGGAGTTAACATGAAATTAGTGCTAAAGGTAAATCCTTTTGTGTGTGTGTGTGTGTGTGTGTGTGTGTGTGTGTGTATTAACGCATACACGAGCAGTTGTCTGAGCTCCTGGATTTTTCATATGTTTATGTGGAAATAATCGACGTGGAGTGGTTTGAAGTAGTGTGACATGTTCATGCATGTTCTGTGCTTCTTTTCATGAAGTTTCAAAGTGTCAGGTGGTATAGGCTGTGCATACAAAGAGTTTTATTTGGTGGTTGTGTTCGCCGTTGACAAGTTTTGCAAATGGCGGTTTCCACCAGCCATGTTGCACATAGCCCTCGAGCAGAAGTTAATCGACATGGAGCAGAATCTACTGATAAGGCATCGTTAAATCCACAGTGCTTCTACTGTGACTTCTGAGGGGGTTGCATGGTAACCGATTCGTGCTCTTCAGGAGATAAGAATTTGCCTAGTCGACGTGGTTATAAAAGTCAACACAGTTCATCTTTGCGAGTGCCTGCTGTTGGGATTTCTTTGATGATAATGTCGCCAGGTGTTTCTACTGATGTGACGGAATCTTCCAGTTGGACATCTGCAGTAGAAGCAGCGAATCCAGATGAATCTGGTGATCGATGCTGTGCTACAGAGAATGAGTTACAGAGGGCACGTTTCTGTATCAAGATCTCTGGTGATTCAAAGGTATGTCATGATTTTCATGATCTTTTAGAACGAATTATTATTTTTCATGCTTTGCCGCTGACATCGTTGCCTGTATACATGAAGACTTTAGAGGAGTGAGTACCAAAAGAGGCTATCGAAGGGATTACATGTTGTCAACGAGGTATTTCTGTGTCATTTATTAATAAAAGTGATCGTAATATTGTTGTAAAACAGAGGATTTCCATAAATCAAGAAATATTGTACCCAGTTTATGCACGTGAGTGACCGAAACTGTTACCTTTTCCCCGGTTCCACTTGATGTGCCGGATTCAGCCTTGATGACACTTTTTTCTCAGAAGTATCGGGTGGTTGGAACGGTACATAGAGTAAAGGATGCTCTTCGGACATCTACCTATTGTCATGTCTGTGGATCTAAGTGAACACTTTGGATCATTTTTCCTGATGAACTTTCTCTTTAGACTTGCCCTAGAGAAGCTGAAATTGTGTTGGAGTTAGGTCATTTTATATTTAATATTTATACTGGCATTTATTGCTTCGCTTGCCATGAAAGAGGAGATATCCGTGCTCAGTGTACATCTTTACATGGGCCACCCCCGAGGAAAGATTTCTCTGCTTCCCACAAAGGAAGACCAGTTGAACCTGAAGTTGAGATGGATTTAGAACAGGAACTACACAAGCCATTGACACAACATCTTCATTGCATGGAACTAGTGAAACCAGATTGGTGGATCCAGTCGAGGCGGTAGAGAAAGATTTGACTGAAACGTCAGGTGGAACGATACAGTTGGCCGTCCCGCCGGGTACAGATGTTGGTCTGAAACCGGATTTTTTGGATTCTGGGACTCAGTCAACAGTAAATGTTGGTACATTAGATAGTGATAACTCACCAGAATGTTCGGTAGTGTTTCAAAGTCTTGCAGAAGACTCAAGTGCGACTTCGACATCTAAACAACCTAGTACTGGTCCGAGTAGTGATCAGTTGAAACGAAGCAAATCTGAAAGTTATTTTCAACCGGAATTTATGCCTGACACAGATCTTTCTTTTCTTATGGAGGCACAATGGGTAGATGAAAGAAATAAATCATCAAGATCACCTTCTGGAAATTCTTGCAACTTGTCCTAGGGGAGATGAAATGATTGATATATTTACTTTGAAAGACATATTTGTGCCAAGGCTCGTCCAATTAATGAGAAGTTCCTTAGTGATTATGAGGAATATTTATTTTATTGGGTTCCTGAGCTAAATATGGTTTTAAATTGGATCATAATGAAAAATCCTGTTCCAGACCTTTTAAAAACTTACTATGAAGTATATTATAAATGTATTGAAGAGATTAAGGCTTATGTAAAAAAATATGATTTGGAACATGCGTTCGAATAGTTTCTTAGATTGTGGATTTTTCTTTCTTCATTTTTTTGGTGTTTAATGATGTGTCCATAGTTATTTATAGACTATGTGTTCTACTTATCTAAGATTCAAATTGATGTTGTTAATCCATGATCCTGTTATTGAGGTTTATTGTTAACTTCATAAATGTAACGTTCCAAATTTTGGGCATACAATGTAATTACTACAGTATTTTGCCGTTTGCTTTTATAGAGCAGTTTTATTTAATTTTTCTGTCATAGAATTGTAATACTAGTTACTTGCTCCTTCAGTTTTTTTCATTATCATTTTGTACAGCAAACCAGGTACACCCAGTTTTGTGAACTGGGATTTTTTTTCTTTCTAACTTTGCATGTGTTGGAACTGTTCAGTTAGTTTTAATGTTTATACTTGCATTTGTAGCATACCTTTCTTAATGCAATAAACTAGGTGTAGAAAGTTTTTTCCCACCTACAGTGTTTTACCATGCGTGTGTGTGTGTGTGAGTGAGAGAGAGAGAGAGAGAGATAGAGAGAGAGAGAGAGAGAGAGAGAGAGAGCTTTTGACTTCTTCCAATTCATTGCATTGGGGTCAGTGGGGGTGGTTCTACAATGCATGTGTGAGCAGGAGAATTTTTTTTTTTTTTTGCTTGGTATGAGGACTCTTGGTTTTCAAGTGGGGAGGGTGGTTGACTGTTGACCATGGTTGCGATTGCAGGGCACCAACACAGAAGAATGTGTAACTAAAAACGGAGGAAGAGTGGAACAGAAGAACAGCAGAAAGACTCAAAATATGACAGCAATATCTCCTCAATGATATTGCATGAATCCACGGAAAGGGATCAGAATAGTAAACTAAGATATTAAATAGTTTATGCAGTAGTAAGGAACCTGCAATTCGACCATAATCAAGTAAGTTTTAGAGAATAAAATTTATTTTTTATATTTTGAGAAAGTTCAGTTATCTTTCAATTCCTTTTTTTTCATATTTTGTATTTTACTTTACTGTTTTTACATTTTGGTATGCAGAAATTATTCACCAGTGAAGCACACTGCTCAAAAGAATTAGGGGAGCAAGAAACATTGCAAGGAAAATCTTGTGTGACTGATGCTGTTGAACATAAAATATTATTTTTATGTAAGACACAGTAGGATATTCAATAGTATGGCTAAGAGAAACGCATTAGCAAATTTTTTTGGAATATCATCATTTAATGTACATGATGCAATATGCTGTACAGCAATATATACATCTATAAAAAAACAAAAATTACCTTTCGAAGGCGGTGACTGATCTGTAGTAGGGTGTGTGGTCCCCTTGAATGGCTAAGACCACTGCACACCTGTGTGATATGGAATTTAGCAGGTTATCAAGGAGATTTTGCAAGCATCTGTGTCATTCATCAATGAGGGCAGTCTCCAGTTCATGAAGAGTCAATAGAGATGCTGGCCAAGCTTCAATGAATATGCCAAGTGCATCCTAGGCATGCTGAATTGGATTTAAGTTGGGGAAGCAGGCTGGCAACTCCATACACTCGATTCCCTCCTCTAGAAACACAATGTCTTCTAGCCGAGCTTCATGTTATCGTCCATGAAAATGAATCAATCACCTACAGCAGCAGCAGCATACAGCATGACAATAGGTCTGAGAATCTCAGCTCTATACCTCTGGGCCATCAGACTGCCATTTCGGAAATCATACAGGTCCGTACATACACCGATTCTTTGCCTGTCTAGACCATCAATCCATGTCTGCCATAACGTGATGTTTCCTGCATAAAAGCTGGGTTATTTCCTGTACTGGGTTGCTGGGTTTTTTGCTGTACTTATGGTGTGGTGCTGTTAAAGAGACACACACCTTTGGTATATGTGAATAAAGGCCACCTTAGTGAAAGTGATTGCGAATAGTTTGAGTTGATAACCTGTGTCCTGTTGACACAAGAAGCTCTTGCCGAAGCTGAGTAGCATTTTGCAGCCCATTTTGATAGGCTGTTAACAATAGATAACTGTTGTCCCTTACTGTAGTTGTTCGTGGACATCCTTGACCTTGCCTTTTTTTAAACTTCCTGTATCCTGGAATTGTGACACTTTGTGACACTCCAATGGCTTCTGTAACCACCTGTTGTGTCTGACCTGCTTCCAGCCTGCCAATAGCTCCCATTCCATTGATTTCAGTAAATCATGCTGCTAAGACATCATTCAAAATAAAGACTTCAAGAAATGAAATGTCACGATAAATGAAGCAGGATAAAGGAGTTCTCAAAAAACATTCATTTTTATCCCAGTCTCTGATTTATGCATTCTAACAACACAGATGATAATTTGCATAGCGATGTGTATGATTCGTTCGGCAGTTTACATCACACTCGACTTGTGTTTCCCGCATTTCAGTAAGATATCACACTATTGGCTTACATAATGCGGCCAATTATTTTGAGCAGTGTAAATTAGCAAAGGGAAGGAAAGAAAGGAAAATATGTGTCTATATTTGTGGAAAACATTAATTTGTAGCTTAACCTTCCTCCGTTCCTGTGTGATGAGCCTTTTTGATGTTCTTTGGCCCATTGAGGCCGTTGCACTAATAAACACAAACCAGCCAACCAGATGACCTTTTACCTCTGTGGACTAGAATCTAGCTATATACCTGACCACTTTATATGCAGTGTGAAAATGTTGAGTCTTTAACTTTTTATGAGACAGACTTCAAACACAGATTTTTCAATGGGATCTTTCTTCGCTTCTGCAGGTGTTTTCCTTGAAGCTTTATGTCCTCCTGTTATCCTATGAGCAAAAATTTTTCTGGAAGATAACAGTTGTTGCTGCCTGTTTTTGACAAAACATGTGACTTCATATGCATAGCGTGACCAAAATTATTATTGGGGGGGGGGGGGGGGGGGTATTCTGGAAAATAGTTTCTCCGAAAATGGTTCTGTTCAATTGTCATTAGCGCCATAACTTAGGTTTTTTACATGCCTCATATATCAAAACTATGAGGTGTATGAGGATTGTGCTGATTCATCCTAAAATGAGAATGAAAAAAATGTCTTTCAAAGCACCTCATGCAGTAATCTGATGATGAAAACCATCACCAGTTGACTGCATGCTATTGTGCATGGATGACTTTATAACATTTAAAAATCGAACAACTAGTTATTACTTTTTTTTTACTATTTAAGTTTGGGGGCATGTGCCCCCCTGTTCCCCTTGCTGCTATGCCAATGTGTGAATTTATTGTTCACATCTTCTTTTCAACTTCCAAGTATCCCAATTCAAGTTTCTTATTTCAACAATTTAACCAATTTTAATTAGCACACATCATTTTTTTATTGATCATCCAGCAATTTATTTGATACAGTATTATTTTTCTTTTAAAAGGCATTGATTTTCAAAGAAAATTATAAATTAGCAATTTATAGCAAAATAAAAAATAAAATAAAATAAAAAGCATGAAAGTTTGGTCTATAACATATCTCCATGCTTTAAAATATACTGAATTGCAATTAAATCACAATTTATATGAAAGGAAAAATTCTACTGAACCCAAGACTTAGATTTAAAATTGATGAACTTATAGCTCAGAAAACAAGACAAAAAATTCACGTGGGGTGTTAAGAAGTTATGAGCCTGAATGGAAACTGTTTCTATAGATGACAGTAGTAGACTTCTGCACAGGGCATCACTGTAAAAAACAGTTCCAGTTCACTGTTCTGTTGTGTACCATCATGAAAAAAAAAAAAATACAGGACACTGCATGACCACACATGGCTCAATTTGTGCCAAATGATGAAAGTATCCCATATGAGTACACTGCCCCCAGCAACTTGAACATTTAACTGAATACATACTGGAATCATAGCTTCATGCAGATGGTGTCAGACTTTTACCTGGTCATCTGAACAACGCAATAAATAATGACTCTTGTCATATATCTTATATATAATTTGGTAAAGCCCTTGTCCGTGCCACACACACAAAAAAAATATTTACGCAATAAGCAAATTTATGAAATTTGAACAAATGTAACAATATTTGATCAACAATATGTGATGCACATGTTAGTGATCATCAACGATCAAGTGCATCACATGCTTTCAGATTTGGAACAGGATAAGGATGACACTACAGACGTGTAGCTATTTGAGCAAATGATGCTGACTTTATTGATTTGAAAGATTCCACATGCAATCACCGCGTGGAGACGAGATTCTAATTTATTTCGTGCAGCTGCATCTAAATAATTCGAAGTCATTTATGTTTTGGCTCTCTTGAAATAAACAGGCAATTTATATCGTGGCTCATTTGTCTCAAAACATCAAAAACATGAAAAAAATCTGCTGAGGAAGTAGCTGCCCAGACGGAAGAAGCAAAAAGACAAAAGGCGGAGCGAGAAAGGGCCTGTCAGGAAAGTATGACTGTTGTCCAAAGAGAATGTGATCGGGATCGCCATCACTTGGCAAATATGACTGTTCAGCAAATTGAAGAAAGTCGGGAATGACACCAAATTGCAAACATGTCACAAGCGCGAATATTACCCCAGAGATGTGGTGACACAATCCACTGACAAAATCCATGAACTAGAAACCAAGCTGTTCTTGAGAAAGGATACGTTGTAGAACCAAATGTTGACGCTCTTAATTGTGGTCCCATGGATAGTATTTGCGAATTTTGTCATGCAAAGCATTTTGCGGCAGAGCAGCCATCTGACAAACTTTTCAATCAATACTGCTATAAAGGCAAAGTCACGTTAGATGCTAGTAGATCAGCCCCTGTTATTCAGCAGTTAATGAAAGGACAGCATCAACATTTGAAAAATTTCATGGATAACATAAGATCAATAAATAGTGCTACGGTGTTTGCATCCAAGGGAGCTAACATTGCTTCACCTCCTGGATACGGCCCCTATTGTTTCTGAATTAACGGACAAATTTACCATCAAGCAAGATCTTTGAACCCAGCAAATGGGGACCAACGATCAAGTCTTGACAGGCACTGCTGAAAACGGAGTTGTCTTCGTTCCTCACATCAATTTAGCCCCAACCAGCACAGACGTGCCATTCGTTTTAAGATGACGGCAGTTTCCAATTAAACTTACCTTTTCCATGACCATCAACAAGGCTCAGGGACAGACATTAGAAAAAGTGGAATATATCTGCCTGAACCGGTGTTTAGCCACGGTCATCTATATATGGCAATGTCAAGAGTACGACGATATGATGACGTCAAGATAAAAATAATTCACGCAAATGAACAGAAATTGCTCTGGATATTTTATTTTCCCCCATCATTATTGACGGGCATTCACCTATATTCAATAAATAAATACTTTGAAAAAATTGCTCTGGATATCATATTTTCCCCCATCATTATTCATGGACTTTCACCTAGTATATATATATATATATATTTAATTTGGTGAAACCATCAGCAGTTACAATGGCTCTGAAATCCTGCGGTATTGAAGATGCATACATTAATATTATTAATAACATCTATGAAAATGCAAGTGCAAAGATTCGGCTGTTTGAAAATACAACACACATAAAAATTGGAAAGGGAGTGAGACAAGGTGACACCATATCTCCGAAGCTCTTTAATGCGACATTGGAAAATGTCTTTCAATCACTGAACTGGGAAAACAAAGGGATAAAGATTAATGGAGATTATCTAACCCACCTTCGTTTTGCTGATGACATAGTCATTTTTGCAACTACCCCATCAGAGCTGCAGAGTATGATCCAGGAACTTGCTGACAAGAGTAAAGAAGTGGGATTAAAAATGAACTTTCAGAAGACAAAAGTGATGTTCAATGCTTTTACAAGAAATGAAGATTTATCGATTGATGGGAAAAAGCTGGATATAACAGACACGTACGTTTATCTTGGACAGCAGGTATCAAGTGAGGGTCACATTGATGAAGAAATTAATCGGCGTACAAAACTTGCCTGGAGAGCTTTTGGAAGAAATAGCATAATTTTCAAGAGCAATATGCCATTATGCCTTAAAAGAAAAGTGTTTGATCAAAGCATCTTTCCAGTGCTTATGTATGGTGCAGAGACGTGGACCTTAACTAAAAGAGACATATAAAGGCTGCAGACAACTCAAAGTAGCATGGAGAGGTGCATGCTTGGTGTAACCAGGAGAGATAAGAAGAGGAACTCGTGGATCCGAAAAATGACAAGAGTGGAAGACATCATGATCAGAGTTAAATCCCTGAAATGGCAATTCGCTTGACATACTGCCAGAAGGACAGACCATCGATGGACAGCCGAAATTTCAGATTGGATTCCAAAGGACAGGAAAAGACCCATAAGAAGACCACATGGGAGATGGGTGGATGAAATTCGAAAGTATGCAGGGGTGACATGGAGGAGACTGGCACAAGACAGACCGTTGTGGAGGAAACTTGGGGAGACCTTCGTCCAGCACTGGATTGATAATGATTGACAATGATGATGATGGTATATATATATATATATAAGTTGAAGTGGGATTAAAAATGAACTTTCAGAAGACAAAAGTGATGTTCAATGCTTTTACAAGAAATGAAGATTTATCGACTGATGGAGCAAAGCTGGAGATAACAGATACGTACGTTTATCTTGGACAGCAGATATCAAGTGAGGGTCACATTGATGAAGAAATTAATCGGCGTACAAAACTTGCCTGGAGAGCTTTTGGAAGAAACAGCATAATTTTCAAGAGCAATATGCCATTATGTCTTAAAAGAAAAGTGTTTGATCAATGCATCCTTCCAGTGCTTACGTAAGGTGCAGAGACGTGGACCTTAACTAAAAGAGACATACAAAGGCTGCAGACAACTCAAAGTAGCATGGAGAGGTGCATGCTTGGTGTAACCAGGAGAGATAAGAAGAGGAACTCGTGGATCCGAAAAATGACAAGAGTGGAAGACATCATGATCAGAGTTAAATCCCTGAAATGGCAATGGGCTGGACATACTGCCAGAAGGACAGACCATCGATGGACAGCCGAAATTTTAGATTTTAGATTGGATTCCAAGGGACAGGAAAAGACCCAGAAGAAGACCACATGGGAGATGGGTGGATGAAATTCGAAAGTATGCAGGGGTGACATGGAGGAGATTGGCACAAGATAGACCGTTGTGGAGGAAACTTGGGGAGACCTTCGTCCAGCAGTGGATTGATAATGGTTGACAATGATGATGATGATATATATATATGCTATTGGTCCACCATCTAGTTTACACATTTGAGGTACATGCTACTTTCATTTGGAATCCCCAGAAAACTGCTCACAATTTGGCCTGTAGACTAAACTAATTCACAGCATGCAGGCATTGCCTTTGGTGTGACTTAGTTATATGATTTTTTCAAAGCAGAAGAATTGTGCTCTGAGGAAAAACGGTCACGAAATGTGTTGGCCTTTAACTAAACAATGATAATAGGAAAAGGCAGCAATAAAGCTTCTATAAAAGAGTGTGAACTTGTAGTATCCATGCACCAGCATGAGCTCATATGAAGAACTGTTAGTATTCCAAAACAACACATAAGTGATAATAAATTAGTAATAAACTCTTTCACATAAAAATAGCATGTGATGGTAGCAGAGTAAAATAATATAATTTTACCTGATCACAAAAACATAAGGCGGATAAACAGGATTTGGTTGAAGATATACAGGAACATAGACCTTGGATCGTGGATAAACAGGACCTTGGGGCACCAGAATTCTGACGGCATCATCACTTTTCACTTCTTCATAGCTTCCATGAGCTCCAGAAAGAGGAACCTCAGCCAGAAATATGCTAGGAAGTCCCGGAGGTACGGTCACAGGCAAGGCAGAGTCTGAGCACTCAATTGAAATGCTCTGAAGGACGGCATACTCAACTCGAACCCACGTCTTTTGGGTCTTTATGCTCTTCCACGTTGGGGCCTCTAATGGGGGCCACCATGCTGCTGGTAAGGTTGCCTGTGCAAGGCAAACGCCATCGCGACTCAAGCTGGGACTGCAGGCTGCCATAAGGTGTTGATTATGTCCATGCACATAGAGTGCCACACACAAAGATCTCTTATTTGGTTCTTCCCGTTGGCGGAGTTTGGGATCAGATGCTCGACTGCTGTGGAAGAGAACGCGGAGAACAGGCCTGTCCCTTCGAACCTCATGGGTGACCAGGTGGGCACTGACGTCAACATCACCAGCTGCAGGTAAGAGTTCAACACCAGATAGGTCTTCCTTCAAAGTAAGGTTGCTCGCAGCAAAAGGCAGTACTGTCTGTTTGACAACAAATGGTCCAAAGTGTGATCGTACTGTGATAGGAGATGAACCTTGGAGAAGTGTGAATCTTTCTTCATCTTCACGGGAGGAAGAAGGATATGATGAAGAGGCTCTTCTTTCTGATCCTGGATCATCTGTTTGGTGAGTGCGAAGAAAGAATCCCGAGTCTCTCCCATCTAATGTTACGTCAGCACCTCCTTTGCATTCTGAAATAACAAACAGTAAAATAATAAATAACATACAGTTGTTAACATTTTGCATGTGTAAACTGAAACATCTGTGAATAAGAATAATGGGCACAAATAAATGGCAGTGGTGTAGGGTGACCTAAAATTTGTCCAGGGCTAAATATTTTTAAAATAGCTCTCAACCATGTTCAATGTTCCATACTGTAAAATGTATTTTCAGGGGATTGTGAGGTTTCCAATCACCACCTGTTGAAATCCTACTTAATCACATAGAATGAGGTAGAAATTTTATTTATATGCATGCGATATCATCATCAGCAGCAGCAGCAACATTGTCAACCATTATCAATCCACTGCTGGATGAAAGTCTCCCCAAGTTTCCTCCACAACTGTCTGTCATGAGCCACTCTCCTCTAAGTTACACTCGCATGTTTTCGAATTTCATCTATCCACCTCCCATGTGGCCTTTTTCTGGGTCTTTTTCTGTCCCTTGGTATCCAGTCTAAAATTTTGGCTATCTATTGGTGGTCCGTTCTTCTGCCAACATGTCCAGCCCATTCCATGCTTCTTTCAGTTGTCTGCAGCCTTTGTATGTCTTGTTTAGTTAAGGTCCATGTCTCTGCTCCATATGTAAGAACTGGAAGGATGCATTGATTAAACACTTTTCTTTTTAAGACATAATGGCATATTGCTCTTGAAAAATGTACTGCTTCTTCCAAAAGCTCTCCAGCCAAATTTTATATGCTGATTAATTTCATCATCAATGTGACCTTTACTTGATATCTGTTGTCCAAGGTAAATGTAGGTATCGGTTACCTCGAGGTTTTCCCCAACAATCGTAAAGTCTTCATTCCTTGTAACAGCATTTTACATCAGTTTTGTCTTCTGAAAGTTCATTTTTAATCCCATTTCTTAACTCTTGTCAGCAAGTTCTTGGATCATACTCTGCAGCTCTGAAGGGGTACATGCAAAAATGATTACATTATCAACAAAACGAAGGTGAGTTAAATAATCTCCATTAACTTTTATTCCCTTATTTTCCCAGTTCAATGATTGAAAAACACTTTGCAATGTGGCATTGAAGAGTTTGGGAGATATGGTGTCACCTTGTCTTACTGCCTTTCCAATTTTTATTGGTGCTGTATCCTCAACTACCTGAACCTTTACACTTGCATTTTCATAGATGTTATTAATAATGCTAATGTAAGCATTTTCAATACTGCAGGATTTCAAAGCCATTGTTACTGCTGATGGTTGCACAGAATCAAAGGCCTTTTCATAATCAATGAAAGCCATGCATAATAGGAGTTCATAATCTCTCATTCTTTCAATTAGTTCTTTCAGTACATAAATATGATTCATGGTGCTGTAGCCAGTCCTGAATTTAGCTTGTTTTCTTGGTTGAGCCATGTCCAATGTTACCTTCAAGCGATGTAAAAGAGCCTTTGTGAATATTTTATAAACCACTGATAGGAGGCTGGTGGGCCTCTAGTTCCTGAGATCCTCAATGTCACTTTTTGTATGTAGCAAGATCATTGTAGCATTGTTCCAATTTTCAGGAATCTTTCCATCATTGAGACATCTAGTGAAAACTTGGGTGAGTGTAGTTTCTATTTCTCCACTTGCTTCCTGTATAATGTCCACATTAATTCCATCTTCTCCTGGAGCTCTTCCCAGTTTCATGTTCTTAATTGCATGTGCAACTTCTTTCAGGCAGATTGGAGGAACTTTGGTATTGGTGCCTTTCTTAATGACTGTAATAGGTACATCATCTCTTTCATATAGTTTTGTGTAAAAATCTTTCACTCTTGTCAAAATTTCACTCCTATTTCTTGTTACAGAACCATCTTGTTTTAGAGCCATAATCTGTTTTCTTCCCTTACTGAGATGTCCCTTTGATTTCTTCAGGCTCTGGTTATTTTCAATTGCTTTTCTCACTACTTCACAATTGAATTCCCTTATGTCTTCAGTGATACCTTTCCAAACTGTCTTGCATAGCTCCATATATTACACTTTAGAAGTTAATTTTTTTAATTTGTCCTCATCTCTCTTCTCTTTTGCATCAGCATTTTTGATTTTTCCTGATATTTTACATGCAATACAGGTATATACTGTATATATATACTTGTAAATACTCTGGAGGCGACTGGCACAAGACAGAACATTGTGGAGGAAACTTGGGGAGACCTTCGTCCAGCAGTGGATTGATAATGGTTGACAATGATGATGATGATGATGATGATATATAAATAAAATTTCTACTTCATCAAGACCTGGAAGATGTGGGTGTGAGTGGAATAACATAAAAAACAGTAGAAACAAAATAAAGTATGTTTGTTATTGTTTTCACTTAACCAGGATATTTTGCTATACCATCTACATTAAAAGTTCAAGACTGATTCTTGTGCTTTTGTACGTAGCAAATATATGGTTGATGTGAGCCCAAGTCTATGATGGTGTTGTTGTTGTTGTTGTTTTGTCCCTAATAAACTAAAAAGATGTTTTAATAAAAAGTCCACTTCGTTCATTTTACTTACACGAGTGAACTTTACACCTTAACTACACAAACTAAAATCAGCCACTCACTGGCTGATGGCGTGAAAGCAACCAGCCCTGAAAGGCAGTTTTACACAGGCATAGTTCAGTGCGCATCTGCTCATTCATTATTGTTTTCTGAAGCTTTGTCAAGGCGATGAGTTGATGAGAGTCACCTCTCTCACCCACGCAGTATTCAGTGCACTCTAGTCAATGGATATGGAAGGCTGTAATGTGTTACCCAGTTATTCAACTATTGTAGTGGCTCATGTTGCATTCAGAAAATCTGTGGACTGGTTACTAACACGGATTTTCAATTTTTTCAATTAAAATAAAAAACAATTATTTTCTCATTTTCATGGAGGGCGTATTCCCGGATGTCCATAATGACCCAATGCCATTGATAAGTGGCATGCACCTTTATATATATTCAGACAAGGGAGACAGCATCTGTGCACACTGCACCTTGAGACTCCCTCTATAAAAAGATGTGAGGCACACTGCGTTCAATATTTCCAAGGAAAAAGTGATCACTAGGAAAGACTTCTCAGCAGGGCCTGATTTCTGCACGTGCATGCGGTGCACATTCACAGGGCCCCAGCATTTGAAGGGGCCTCCAAACCACCTTAACAGTAGGCCTAATATAAATTTTCAGAACCAAAATATATTTTCTGTTGTAGCACGAAATTAGTATAAGTTTCGGTTTCAAAATTTAGGATGAGATTTTGGAAACCAAATTATTATTATTACTTCATATAATAAAGCTCAAGCGTTGCGCTTCACTGAGCTGTGATCGGCCAGTGCAACATCTTAATCTCACCCTTATTTGTAACAATCAAAATGCAATGAGAACAGCCTACATTTGGAGCAATACGGTATATTATACATGAAAAGCATTTCAGCAAACATGTAGAATTTACTAAAAAATATTTTTATTATTAATATTAGTCTTGTGAGAACAAAAATTATGAATCAATATTCATAATTATGTAGGGTTTATTTTTACATAAATAAAAATACAAAAAAAGTTCAGTTGACACTACTTTATTTAAAGACTGTTGTAATAATTTACATGGAGTTTTGCAATAATTCATTCCACAATGTGTGTGGTCAGCTGTAAGACTTTGTGAAGGATTACTTCTTACAGCTTAAACTACCATTGGTTCATCATTTCCGTTAAATTTATGGTAAACTAGGTGTTTTAAATTATATCTCTGGAAGGATAGTTATTTGTTTTCGTAAATGTTACTATAAAACAAAAAAAGAATTCCAGAGTAATTAATGTTACAGCTGTAAGCTCTGCAGGTGTGGGGAAGTACAAGCAGTGTGAATGCTTGTCTATTAAAAGCCACATTGGCTATAAAGTTGACTAGAATGTGGGATGTGTTTTGATGTTTTTATTGCTAGAAAAACTGCTTGCAAAAAATATTTACCAGTAAATATTCTTTTCGTCTGTTTGACTGAAAATTTTAATCAAGGGGGCCTCAGACATAGGACGTGCACAGGGCCTCGACGGACCTAAGTCGGGCCCTGCTCCTCAGTGTGTCTTCAAAAAATCAATGAACTTTGAACCCTGTAACTGAAAACTAGCAACTCATTTTTGATGTCATTATAAATGGACCACCGGTCCTTTTCCCTATCTAACGATGAGAACACAGAATACTGAACAAATAGAATAACATATATTTACATAATAGTCATTATTTATAGTGTTTCATGTCATAAAATTTACTAGATTAGCCTTAAAAACCTAACTGATATACCTCATCACTCCCTGTAAATGTGCTACATCATAAATTCAGTCAACTATTGTTTTTTTTTTTTTCGTTAGTCCAATCAGTCTTGCCACCAAAAATATTATAAGCAACAACTACAAGTAAACATATGCTATTCTATTGGTTCACACTATGACTGAATCCGTAGTAAGTTTAATTGCTAATTTTTTTTTAGAAAAACTCAAAACAAAATATGCAAAGTTAATTATTTACGATCTTCGCTACTTTAAACGTAAAAACTTAGTTAGTGTTTAGGAAGCCGATCGCCCCAGTTGCCCCCGGTGGATCCGATCCGCCAGTGATCCGTTGTCTTTACTGGGAATCGGGAGATGCGGGTTCCCGCCCAGGGCGACGAAATTTTCAAGTTTTCTGATGTGATTGATATTACTTGAGAAACAGTAATTAGAGTCAATTCAGCGATGTCCGATTGCTGTGTTGATTATATCATGTTCAAAATTTGTATTGCATGGTGTAATCCCGTATTCCATTCGCGATTTATCTGCTCCTCCGGGCAACCACGGGATATAATTCTTAACCTCCAGATTCGCTAAACATGAATGCCGGTTGCTTCGACTAGCGAATCCAGTGATGGTTATATTCAAATTCATCGAAAACTTGAGACTTGGTCGTTCTGGGTGGTGCAGTGGTTAGCATACTCGGGCACTATCCGGGAGAACCGGTTTCGATTCCCGCTCCAGGACGACGAAATTTTCAAGTTTTCGGATATTATCTGACTTACCATCCTTGTCATATTTACACCAAAAAACGGATTGTCATCTTCAAAATTTATATGGTGTGTATTTATTACTCTCTTAGAAATTCGTTTAGAGGACTCCCTCCTTTCCCATAAGTACAAACACTAAATTTAACAAAGAATCCATTTTCTATAATAAAATTTCTGTGAATTCAAGAAATTCACATACATTTGTCGAAGTTCCCTTAAAATCTTAGATGGCCGCACCTGCCACATGTTCCAACTGCTGAAATATTTTGGAGGGGCTAAAGGGTTGGCTCAAAGAAAAGTTGGGTGGGCTGAAGCTCACCCCAGCAGCTCACCCCAGCAGCTCACCCGATGCCTTGGTGTGTATAGCATCAAGCCTGATGCTATACACACCAAGGCATCAACTCTCCTAGATGTCAGAGGTAATGCCAGCCATGCCTTTTGCAACTTTGTCCACAACTCTTCCCGAGGCATTGGTCCAGGATCCGTGGATCTGATGTCCACTCCATGGCATCACAGAAAACTTTCACGGGTTTTAAAGCCGGGGACCTTTGGGGCCATTGGATGGTTCCAAACTCAGATGAGTGTTCCTCCAGTGGTGTAACATGAATTATGAATTTTAACCCCCCCCCACATCACAAAATACATTTAAGGCCTTTATGTAAAAAAAAAAAAAAAATGACACCCTTTCCGAAGAAGCATCTGCTTGCTACTGGATACTAGATGGCTGTATCCCAGACGTATGAATTCTTTTAGCACTCACATGTTTGTTTGTTTGGCTATGGTTTGTACTTTACGTCTGCACTGACAATCAGAAATATCTGGTCCTACTTTGCAACCTCTGGCCCCTGTCGCATACCCCCTTCTTTTTGCTCTTCGTTCAGACAGTTCTCAAGGAAACACAAGTATCTGGGTGTAACGTCTCTGCTCAGTGGAAGTAGTGAACTCATTATGTTATTTATTAGAGTGTCATGATGACACATGCGACCCTGGTTTTGCACATCTCTGATAACCATGGGCGCCTGCAGGAAATTTTTCAAAGGGGGTCAAGTGTAATTAATTAAAGTTTGGCTAATATGTAGAAAACAGTAATTCGTGAAAATGAACGATTAATAGTATTACTATTATTACTGCTTACTTACTACACTAGAACACTATTATTGTTGTTGTTAATTGATGCTGCTCTTGAAGAAAGTGTATGTTAGTAATAGTCATGCATTATCATGTACATTGGTAACTGTTTGCAAAATAATGAACAGTGTCGAGCACGGCCACGCCAAGCCTTTTAAGTTCAGCACGCACCACCCTGAGCGGAACTTGTTTGGGCGTACTACCTTACGGTTTGCTAAGTTTTCCGCTTTCACGTTATCGTTTTTCAATTCCAAATTTCCAATAAAATTAGGATATTAAAGTAAACGCCCCAAACTCCATCTTTACTTTTGGTCCAGTTCTGTGAGTGTAAAAAAATAGTAATAAATAAAATAAAATAAAATAAAATAAAATGAAATGAAATAATTCTACGTGGGGGTCAAGTGACCCCTATGACCCCGCCCCTGTCGGCGCCCATGCCTTCACAGCTGAATCAGGGCGAAGCAATGAAGTTATACCTTCACAGCTGAATCAGGGCGAAGCAATGAAGTTGAATATGCTGACATAGAGACTATATATTTATATAGAAAGCCTCATGGCCTAGTCCAAGTACAATTTTTTTTTTTTTTTTATGCGACTTGTATTCAAACAAATTGTTATTTTCATGTTAAGCTTGGGCGAAAATATTTAAAATTTTCGACGAAAAAACTATGTACTCAAGAGCCCCTAACATTAAAGGGCCCCATGCAGTTCTGACACTGCAGCGTTCCTCTAGCCATGCCTGGGTGGTTGTGGTCCGCTGAGGCGGCGCATTGTCCTGCTGGAACAGACCACCGGTCGCAGGATGCGCGAAGGACATGAAAGTGTGCAGGCAATCAGCCAGCACATGCTGGTAGCGCGCAGAGGTTAAGAACCTTTCTAAACACACTAAGGGAGCTAATGCATCCCATGAGAAGGCTTCCCAAACCCATCACAGAGCCACCACACCGCCTTGAACAGATCCGACATGGCACGACGGGACCATGACATCACACCCGCACCCTTCCGTCAGCTCGATACAGCTGAAAACGGGATTCATCTGACCACACGACGCGGCGCCACTCTGCAGAGTTCGAGTTTTGATATTCCCGACAACAGCAGGCGTTATTTCCGATGACTTGCAGTCAACAGAGACACGCGAGTAGGGCGTCGGCACCCGTAGCCCAAGGTATGCAACGTGTGCGCCGTGCCATCTGTTCGCTGACGCTGATTGGGCCTCCGACATTTAACCTGGATGTGATTGGCGGAGCTGTTGCCAAGCCGTCAGTCTCTAAAAGCCTGGATAGTCTACATCGACCCCAGTCGTCAATGCCGTGTGGTTGGCCACAGCTCGATCTCTGGGCGCTGTACGTCCGTCGATGGTATACTCATAGTAACTCTTTGATAGAGTTGCGCTTGGAAACACTAAGGATCTTACCACTTGTGATAAAGTGACTCATCTGTTTTGCGCCGACAATGTGTCCACGATCAAAGTCGCCCAGATCACCACGTAACCATGTTCATCGATTGCGATACACTGTTGCGAAGCTCTGCTTTCCGCCTATTTATCGCCTGCTTTCGGTTTGGGTCTATTCCACTATGAGCGGGGGATGCCCATGCCAACTACCCATCACCCCTATCTTTAATGTTTCACCTGCTGAGTGTAAAACAAATCAATAATCTAGAAAGAAGAGTCAATATCCGATATAGGATGGAGGTATTTAAAAGCTAGCTATGATAAAATACGTGCGGCCAAGATGCGCAGCGGCGGGTGGCCTAGTGGTTAGAGCAACAGTCCTCCAACCAGGTGATCGCGGGATCTATCCTAGGCAGGCCAAGCTATCCCCAAAACACCGTGCGCTGAATGGACACGCCAAGCCGCCGTCCCCTTGTCCAAAATTAATCTCCCTCCCCTGCCGGCGCACGCCGCAACATCAGAGCTCGGTATCCCCAATCTGGACTCTTCCCCTACCCGCTTACCACTAACGTATCTTCTTGTTTCTAATACACATCACAAAAATCCCATGGGACATATAGATAGTTGCGTCTAACCCCTTTTTGTGTGCATGGACCCTACGAAAAATTGTCGGATGAAAGGAAAAGAAATATGGCGAAGATAAAGAGGGAATGAATGAAATATATCGGAAGAAAATGACGAATCTTAAGCGACACAAAGCAGCATACACGGTAAAGAATCGGAAAGTATTTAGCCCTCAGAGATTGAAGAAACGTTTCCCAAATTTCTAAACGTATTTATATATTTCAACAAATTAATGTAAACATGTTTTTATAAGTGAACAATAAAAAATATAAGATGAAGAAATTTCGATTTTTTTTTTTTTTTTTTCGCGAAGTACGAAATGTTTCCGAGGTCAAGACGGCAAAAAACGTAATTACACTGAAAGACCAGAAAATAATGGCATCATTAAAGAAAAGAAGGTAATAAATCTTTCTCTCTATCTCTCACTTTTTTGTTTTGTTTCCCAAATCACTTTCAGTATTCATTGAATTACAGACTCCACGTAAAGCTAATCCCAACGACCAGGTCAAAAGAAAACTGGAACCATTAAAAGTGGAAACATAAAGCTGCGTTAGAGACAACAGCATCCTGCAAATTAAGGTGGTAGACGTGCTCTGTTAAAAAGCTGAAATTACATGGTTAAATGCGATCGTATTTATTCCCATAAACTGTTTTTTATGTGTTGAAAAACTAATTGCTTCCTTTCGCTCCTTTTAAAAGATCTTGACTTCGATAAATTCATGAGACACATTTTTCTTTAGTTCAAAGCTTACTTGAAAGTTCTAGATAACGGTAATAATCCACATTAGCCAAGAGTTAAACGATATCCTTAAAACTCCGAGATGATGTGAGACATTATCAATTCAAAAAATAAGTTGATATATTTTACAAATTGAGATACTAGCAGCAATTTTTTTTTTCAAACTGAATTTCTTCTGAGATTTGGAAAACGGTGGACCAAGTCTGAAGAAAGTCAATGACTATTTTTGCCAGGAGCGTATGATATACAGAATTTTTTTTTCCGGGAGGAGGGGGAACGACCGAAAATGGAAGTTTTTGAAATCTATCGGGACAAAATAAAAGTTAATGAAAAATTGAAGAAAAAATTAAAGCATATTTTTCTATTCTAAGTTGATACATTTTTATTAACTTAAATCATTTTTTCTAATGCAAGTCGCATTTTAACAAAAAAATTAAACACTTTCTGAGGGGGGGGCAAGCCCCTCCCCTCTAAATATGCTCCTGCTTTTTGCCAACGAAAAATAGTGTTACCAGAATTACCTTTCTCAGAAAGTTCTGTTCTCGCGTGTTACTTCTTGGACTACTGTCAGTGTGTGTAACCACTTGTTTCTTTTTTAATTACCTTTTGCATGTTTTTTATAATAGGTCTTGTAAACATTGCTGTTGTATTTGCATTCTTTCTGTATCTTTCAAGGTTTTTAATAAACATCTTTGAAACAAAGACGAATAGGCAAAGAATGAACAAACAAGATATAACATTTTCAATACACGTCTGATTAATAAGGTAAAAGAACTTAAAGTGCAACAATATTGGAATATATTCAGAGTTAAAAAAGCTTAAAGTGCAACGATATTGGAATATATTCAGAGTTAAAAGAGCTTAAAGTGCAACGATATTGGAATATATTCAGAATTACTGCCAGTGGTGAACGTATAGATAATCTGTTTTGGGGGAACGCAGTATTTAGCGTTTCAAGTCTGATATATATATATAATATATACATAAACAGAAAAATATAAATTATTTTAATGAATGAAAAATAATAAACCCTAATAAATTTGAAATTCACCTAAAAATGTCTATATCACAAAGTGTCCAGGTTACACGTCAGCTGAAGCAGTTTCGTTTTTCGTAATTGCGTAGCTGAAAAACAGTGAAAACATTTGGAATTCACTTACAATTTTCCTAAATTCCTACCTACATGTGCATAGTAATTATTCAGTTCATCGACATAATGCGGCATCAAAACGACAAGAACTACATATCTCGGTAACTCAAAACTTACGAAGGAACACCTCAGAGGGTGTACCTTTCAAAGTTTAAGTTACCAAAGAAAACGGTGCTGTTAGACACCACTTTAAACAATCAGAAGATGCCGTCTTCCCCGGAAGACAGAGCGTCCTTGTGAAAGCTACTATGTACCGAATTGTCACCATGAGTGAATTTGATTTCGGAATTCTGAAACTATTCTGCAGCACCAGTGGCGTACCCAGAAAAAATTTTTGAGGGGTCCATATCGTAGCCGCAATATCAAAACCACCAATGCGAAATCTTTCAGTTTGAAATATCGCTATTTAGAAATTAAATTTGATCAAAGAATCACTTTTGCAATTACATCATACTGTTCAAGCACCATACATAACATTTACATCAAGTCGCATCTGTATTATGCATCAGTGAATAAAATTCTATATGATGTAAAGTCAACAATCGAAACATTCTCACAATTTTGGTTTTATCAGTGCAGCTAAGATATCATTCCTTCCTAAAGAGATGGAAAAAATGTGCACGAGAAACAGGCATTTTTATGTTTCTCAAATACTATTAATTACAAAGTAACGTTCATTCTACGTTTTTGTTTTTCTACTATGGTATGTACTCAAGATAAAAGGCTTACCCCCTCCCTCCCCCAGGCCCCAACCCCCACCATTCATTAGCCTGACGCCCTGACCACTACAACACTAGTTTGCTCTCTTCTTTCTTTGGTGGCATACAAGTGGGAAATGCGCACGAGAGGAGGGGATAGGCATTAACAATAGGCATACGTGACCTCGTCTGACCATTCTAAATAAAGAAGTCACTAATGGGAATTTAAGGAAGACCAGAATAGAGGTATGCACGGGCCTACAAGCCCGAGCACGGCACGGCCCGGCCCGTGAGCCTTTTTTTAGTTTAGAGAACAAAGCAACGGGCCGAGCCGGGCTTTTTCCCAGACACTTACGACCGGGCAGGGCCAAGTCGACCCATTCTTTTTATCGCAATGGTAAAGAAAGGAAAAAGTCGTGTTCCTGGATTTCCTGGTGTGTTTAACTGTTTCGGTGGCTTTACTTACTTTTATGACATAGCCCAGGGCGTAATCAGAAAAGCAAGGAGAGGCATTCACAATGTTTTTACCAATCTGTAGGAATTAAGATGGGGAAAATCGTTTTGGGGCTTGTTTTTTGTAGTGTTACAGCTTACTAGTTTAGAGAAAGGGAGATTCTGAGCGGGCTTAATCTTCCTTTTTCTCTCTTTTTAAAGGTTATTATAAATTTTTCAATAATTGTCAAAGTTTAGTTAATATTCTTAGGCTTACATCCAAATAAAAAATTTTAAGAATATCTCATTTCGTTAATTAATTTTAACATTTTAATAAAATACAATAGAAAGGCAAAATAATACCAAATGGCAATCGCTGGCCGGGCCGAATGTCTGATATTTGAAACGGGCTGGGCTGGGCTGGGCTGGGCTGGACCTTAAGTGCACGGGATTGGGCCGGGCCGGGCTCACCAAATTAGGCCCGTGCAGACCTCTAGACCAGAATGGCAACACTAGCAAAATAACGTCACCGACAATTTTTATCGATTTTTAATACTACACGAAATTATTTTGGGGGGCGCATATGGACCTTTGCACCACCTCTGGCGTACGCCATTGTGCAGCACTGTTACTAGTTCAAGATTCGTCAGCCCCTCGGTATAACGTACGGGATGATATGATATCAAAACAGTCGAATGCGAGCATCCACTACGAATCTTTAGCTAAATGTCAGGAGGACAAAATTTATTGTCTCGATTTAAAAGCTATGAAAACGGCAAAATCAGAGAGGTGAAACTTCCAAACATTAAAATGTTACACAAATTACGAATAAAATTCATACATATAAATAAACAGCGAGCCCCAATTTCCTTTGTATAGTTCAGCAGCACATTTGTGTTTTTTAACTTTTTTTTTTCAAATTTATATGCAATTTTGTTCACAATCACTTTATTTAGGGCATAGGCGTAGCCACGAGGGGTACTGAGTACGAATTTAAAGCGATATACATACGTGTATATATATTAAAAGAAGTTTTTTCTGAGTAATGTTCTTTTCATTTTTTGACTTTTAAAGATTTTGGGTTTATTCCTACTTGGGACATTTGGACATTTTTTTCCGGGAGGCTGTCACCGATGAATCAAATCCATGTAACCCCCCCCCCCCCCTCAAGAAATTTCTGTTCTGGCTACGCCACTGATTTTGGGGAACGTCGTTCCCAAGAATTTCTTATGGGAACGCCGTTCCCCAGCGTTCCCGCCTACTTTCAGTTCACCACTAAATACACACTAATCTTATATTTTGCTCACCCTTTGAAATCAGAATGGACAAAACTGAATTTGCAGTTAAGCTACGTGTAATTTATGACTACAGAACTTGTGGTGTTGAGGTAGAATGAAAATATCAACGTTTACCACAATCAAAGGTTTATTGCACATCCACTAAAGTTTCGCAGAGCGTTTGGCTCAGCATCATCAGGACGAATGGAGCGCAAACGTTCAAATCATTGCGACATCTGACGGTCACGGTTTTTTGTGAATTGTTTCCACGAGCTTGAAAGAAATGGAGTCGATGTCCTGTCGTTGACAAGCTTTGAAGAGTGCCGGTATATGTGAAAGCTTCTAATACATTAAGCTTAATAATCAAATTAGGTTTATCAATAAGCGCAGCGTTTCCAAACAAAAATTTATGGTTATTTCCATGACAATGCTGGGCTATACGCGAATTCTTCCGTTCACAGTTCCGTACGTAATTCTTGTGTTCCTTCAGACGGAAACTTTGAGCCCTGCGGGTCTGTCCTATATAAGAAAGTCCACATTCACAAGGTATCTGATAAATTCCCCAGGAATTTATGTCTTCGATGTAGTCTTTTGATCCGTAAAAATTTATCTTGTCTATGGGCTTAAAAATAACTTTGAAATTAAAACTTCTGAGAATTTTTGAAATTCCGAAGCAAATCTGATGAGAAAAAAGATAACCGCCCAATTCTCTCGTATTGGGAGGTCTATTGGCATGAGCGAGCAGACAGGTTTCGGTTTCCTAAATTTATGGACAGCTTTGTCTATAACGGATAGGCTGTATCCTCTGTGGTACTGCAATTCGTTTAAGAAAATCAAGCTCTTTCTTTAAGGAATCCTCAGTTGAGCATATATGTATTCCACGATATACGTATGTATAGAAGGCGGAGATTTTTGTTTCCATGGGTGATTTGACTTTGGATGTGGGAGTAAGGAAGCAGCAAATGGTTTTTGATAAACTGTTGTACTAAAGGATCCTTCAGAGCGTGAATGGAGCCCTCATTTGCTCCGTCAAGGAATGGTAAGCAGCCATTGTTTCCAGTCTCACAAGTGAACTGTATATGAGGATCAACTGCATTGGTAAGTTCAACTAATTTAGGTATTTCATGTTCATACCATTCCAGACCTTTGCATTCGAACTGTAGATGATAGTTTTGTTCTCTGGAATGACATGAACTCGGAAATACCTAAGTTAGTTGAACTTATCAAGAAATATTATCTTTTGCATATCTCTTAGCGCAGTTAAGATTACGTTTAGTTTTTCTCATGTATTATTTTACCGTTGCGTGAGGTTACTGTGCATGTGCATTTTAAGCATGACATAATGCTTAAACAACAAGGACGTCGTTAAGGGAATGAGAGAGTGGACAACAGTGCAGCATAACATTTTTCTTGCCCACCCTGCCGCACACTTAGTTTGAGACGTGTCACTTTTTATTGTTTTTATTTTTAACTTTAAAATATAATCTGCATGGTCTTTGACAAGTAATAATGAGTCTCGTCTTTTTCGTCATGTAGTATTTTCCCCAATAAAGTGCTTTGTTAACTTCTCCGTAGAAAGGTCATCAAGAAGGGCCATTCAATTGTCCACTCTTCCAAATCTTTAGTTTAAGCCTTTTTTACGCTTTCCAGCCGTAGGTTGAAGAAGCGTATATGCTCCAGCTTTCTCCGTCCGTCTGTCTGTCCGTCCGTCCGTCTGTCGGCACGATAACTCGCGTAAAAATGGTTCGATTTCGATGAAATTTTAGTATGTGGTAGGGAACCACCTGGGGACGAACCCTATTGAAAATGGGTGAAGTGGGGGTCTAAGGTCACGGCGTAGGAGCGGGATCCATTCCATTGCCCTTATGCGTCATAACTTGCGTAAATATGGTTCGATGTCGATTAAATTTTAGCATATTGTAGGGGACCACCTGGGAGTGAACCCTATTGAAAATGGGTGAAGTGGGGTGAAATGTCACGGCATAGGAGCGGGATCCATTTCATTGCCCTTATGCGTCATAACTTGCGTAAATATGGTTCGATGTCGATGAAATTATAGTATATTGTAGGGGACCACCTGGGGCGAACCCTATTGAAAATGGACGAAATGAGGTCAAAGGTCAGGACATACGATCGGGATCCATTCCATTGCCCTTATCCCCTGTATTAAAGGAGCAATTCTTGTATGTATGTAAATTTTATTTTGAAAACGGCTCTAAGGATTTTGATGAAAGTCGTTAACCTACCGTTTCCTGGTACTAGAAATCGATTTAGCTTGATCTCGACATTAGGAAAATTCGTTTAGTGGGTTAAATAACCATCCCGAATTACCAGTTTTTTACTGTCATGACGTCGTCCCTTTAATGTTGCCCATGCTTAGAAATCTTATGACGTCACAATCTCGCGCTTGAGATGTTGGCGCGCGGTCACGCCATCTGTCTCATTACGTCACGCGTTGTGTGTGGATCCTATTAAAGTTTTATGACGTCACATTCTTTCGAGCAGATGGTCGCGATTCCCATTTGCCTCATTACGTCACGCGTTGTGTGCGTATGTCCGGCCGCACGATAACTCGCGTAAAAATCGTTCAATCTCGATGAACTTTTAGTATGTGGAAGGGTATTACCTGGGAAGGAACCCTATTGAAAGTGAACGAAATGGGATCGAAGGTTAGGACATAGGAGCAGGATCCATTTCACTGCTCTTATGCGTCATAACTAACGTAAAAAAAGTTCGATTTCGATTAAATTTTAGTATGCGGTAGGGAATCACCTGGGGACAAACCCTATTGAAAATGGGCGAAATTGGGTCAAAGGTCAGGACATAGGAGCGGAATCATTTCCATCGCTATTATGCGTCATAACTTACGTAAAAATTCTTCGACTTGGATAAAATGTTGGTATGTTGTAGGGGCCTGCCTGGGGACGAATCCTATTGAAAATGGGCGAAATGGGGTCAAAGGTTAGGACACAGGAGCGGAATCTATTCCATAGCCCTTATGCATCATAACTTACGTAAAAATGCTTTCATTTCGACAAAACTTTATCATGTTATTTCGGAGGTATTCTGAACCGGTTCTGTAGAATATCATCGAAATGGGATCAAACGTGAGGTCACAGGATCGAGATTTATTCCACAGCCATTATCCTCATAACTTGAGTAATTATTTCTGGTATGTTGGAAAGCGTATTATAATCAATGCATTGCATGATTTTACTAACTTGTTTAATAAACAAGTGTTTATGCTTTCCAACTGTAGGTTGAAGAAGCGTATATGCTCCAGCCTTTTCCGTCCGTCCGTCTGTCCGCACGATGACTCGCGTAAAAATGGTTCGATTTTGATGAAATCTTAGTATGTGGTATGGGACCACCTGGGAACGAAACCTATTGAAAATGGGTGAAGTGGGGTCAAAGGTCAGGACATAGGGGCGGGATGCATTCCATTGCCCTTATGCGTCATAACTTACGTAAAAATGGTTCGATTTCGATGAAATTTTAGTATGTGGTAGGGTACCACATGGGGACGAACCCTATGGAAAATGGGTGAAATGGGGTCAAAGCTCAGGACATAGGATCAGGATCCATTTCGTCGCCCTTATGCGTCATAACTAATGTAAAAATGCTTCGATTGAGACAAATCTTTATCATGTTGTTCCGGAAGTATACTTTACCGGTTCTTTTGAATATTATCGAAATGGGGGCAAACGTCAGGTCATAGGAGCGAGATTTATTCTACAGTCATTATCCTCATAACTTGAGTAATAATTGAAGTAATGATTTCTGGTATGTTGGAAAGCGTATCATAATCAATGCATTGCATGATTTGGATGCGGGACATGGCTGACGACCGCTTTGGGAGAGAGGAATGCAAGGCACTGTCGCTGGCTTGAAGGAAAGGAATTAAAGGAGGGCGTCGTTGTGTCCTGGTGTCACGACGTTAAAGTTTGATTTAAGTAAACAAACAGAACATTTTTCTTTAAAGAAGTTCTTAACGTACAGTGCTCGTTTTATAAGCGGAAATGCACAAATTTGAAAAACAAGTAAAACAATGCATTCACAGCAAGAAAAAAAAAGTTGAAGGCGACATTCTAGCAACACTTATACTTTACACCACTACCCACTAGTCATTGTCATTTTACCCTGTTCGTTTACCAGTGGTGGCGTAACTTGTCAGATCCAGGTGTGGGTGCGTGTGTTTCTGAGAGGGAGGAAGAGGAGGGTGGTTAGCGCCGAATGCTTTTGTAGCCGGTAGTAAAAACACATTAAAAAATTTTTCTTTCAGTTTTTCCTGTGTTGAAGTTGCTATCAAACTTTCCCCAGCAAAAATAACACTTGCCCACTCTGATTTCGAAGTTTAGCGACGTCCCTGTTAAATATGAAATACAGAAAGTCCAGGGAAGCTTCAGTTTTGTTACGACATACCTATGCACACGTTAAAATACCTCCAGGATGCTAAATTTCATGACTTTCTATTGGGGAGCACAGTGTGTATAACAATTCAATGACACTCTGCTTGAATACTAAATACCAAAGAAGGGACATTCTTTTTCTTTGCTTTCAGTTTTTTTTTTTTTTTTTTATTATGATATTAGTCCCATAGCGTAGTTTTCAGAAAAACGGAATGTAAGTGTTTTTCAATGTAGGATTGCTTTTAGCAAATTTTTCTCCCCGCTGAGGGCCGGAGTTAAGTGTCGCGCCGGAAATTTGGTAATCATCCAATATCCGTGAAGATTTCAGTGGAAGATGAATCCGCAGAACGCGCGAAGAGGTATGCGTATCATCTGCAGCCCTCATTTGCTCCATGTGGGCGTGCCAATTGCCCCAGGTTTCTTATCGAAAAACACGAATATGTGTTGGACTGATGTCAGTTGTCAGATAGGTTTCCATGGTAACAATGATCCAGGGAAAGTTGGAATCGATCAGAACACAGGGGAGTCACGCGACGATGGCGATGGACCGACTCATGAGGAATCACTTGCTGGCTAATAATGACTTTCTCCATATTAAAGGGAAAATCTAAAAGTGTCATGTATCAGCAATCCGGGTGAGTGAGCTTCAACTTCAGAATAGTAATTCATGCTGGTGAAAGCACTTCCATTCCTATGAAGAAGAATTCCACCGCTCTGAGAACCGAATCTGACACGTCGCCTTTGATGCGGAAGGATTGCACATGATCACGCAGCTAGGGTCAAGTACAACAATGGAATCCTGAAACGTCGGTATGAATTACTGAAAAGCCATAATTACCCACTAGCAAATTAACTTATTCATTTCAGATGTCATTTAAAGCGTAACGTAAGCCACAGCTCGTGATATTATCAAGTGTATGTTTCTTTCCCAAATTTCTGTAGCAACTACGAATTTATTCTGGGGAAGGTTATGATATCGATGAAATCCATATGAAAGTACAGCGATAATTCCCATGCAATATCCGATATATTATAGTCATCTTTGGTGAATAATTTTCATGCACTATCGATATAGTATAGACATCTTTGAGGAATCATCTTCATACAATATCGATATAGTATAGATATCTTTGGGGAACGATTTTTATGCAATATCGATATATTATATTATATCTTTGGGGAGTAATTTTCATGCAACATCGATATATTATAGATATGTTTGGGGAATCATTTTCATGCAATATCGATATATTATAGATATCTTTGGGGAATCATTTTCATGCAATATCGATATATTATAGATATCTTTGGGGAATCATTTTCATGCAATATCGATATTATATATTTTTTTTGGGAGGGGGGTAATTTGCATGCAATATCGATTTATTGTGGACATCTTTGGTGAATAATTTTCATGCAATAACGATATATTATAGATATCTTTGGGAAATAATTTGTATGCAATATCGATATATTATAGATATATTTGGGGAATAATTTGCATGCAATATCGATGTATTATAGATATCTTTGGGGAAAAGAAATTTTTGCACCAATTAGTATCACTCGATATTCAATTGGTATCATCAAAATAAGTATCACTATTGAGCTAATTAACCTAAAGAAAATAACAAAGTAATTTATAACATGATGAAAGAATAACTCCATTAGAAAGAATCAGATGAAAATAATACAAGCACTTTACCATAAACATAACTGTAATATAAAGCCGATACACTGAAAAGATGTGTCTGCATGTCTGTGGTGTCTCCTCACTGTAAAAAATAAATGGTGTGAATTTACGGAAAATTTCTGAAAACAACGTACAGCAAAATTGCCGGTAAGTGCTCGTCTTTTAAAAAAATTTCCGGTTTTTTTTTAACTTCCGTATTTTCACAGATTTTCCGTAGTGAGTAATTCCGTTTATTTCAGAAAAGTCCGTTTTAAGGATTTCCGTATTTATTTAGAAATTTTGCAAAGTCGAAGAAGAGAAATTTTTCAGTCGTTGCGCCAGAGAATCCTTTCGCGTCGCTGATCGAACTCAGGTCGATTGAGTTAGGTCCACACACAAGCCGCGCGTCTTAACCACTGTGCCAGAAAGTCTTAGGAATTGCACGCACGTTCAAGGTAAAATTAATCTCGCGATGATTTGTTTTTTCATTATTGCTTTAGTCATTTTATTTTCTGTTGGAGCTCTTTTTTTTTTTAATACGTTTGTAATAATTTTATTTATTCTCATGTAGAAGGACTTATCACAAATTAAGTAGCTTATTTTTTTCAAGGTAATATTTCGAAGCAACAGAATGCATTGGAACCTGAAATTCTAAATATAAAATTTACTCTTGATAGCTATAGGCCTAATAGCTTTTGTCTTAAGCACTCCACAGATTGATACATACATAGACATCGTGCAATCACCTGCACAATAATTTGTACACCCTGTTTCTTATGGTAACACAATATATAAAAGTTGGTGCACGAAATGGGGGATAGGAGAAAAAATATCCTGGGCCACAATAACCAAACTTCATGCGATATGCTATCCACGATATCCGATTTCGCTACAGAACTTCAAACTCAGTTCCTTTCACAGACGATTGATATTTAACGGTTAATCAAACCTGAAGTATTACCGCTAATCACTCCTATTACCAGAATTTTTCGTTATATGGATACGGAAAAAGTGAGAACGGTGTTTTTCCGTTAATATACGGAAGAAATTGAGGAAAAATTTCTGAAAATTCAAAAGTTTCCTGTCGTACGAAAAATCAGTGAAATTCAGGTTTCTTCACGTCATTTCACAGAAAAGCTTGTATCAGAAATATTCACGAAAGGAATCATGGAAAGTTGCTCGAGAATTTCAGAAAATATTTTACAGCGCTATCTGAATGATCAAAGAAGACTACGTTTTAGTTTTATTGTTCTGGTGGTATGGTTTGCTGAACGGCTTATAACAAAAAATCCTAAAATCCCTACATCCTATTCTACTCTACCCTATACTTGGGGCAAACTTAACCTGAATATGGAGTGGAAGCTGAAAAGACCGATTCACCGAAAATATCACATGGTTTCTCAGTATTTCACCACACTAATGCAGTGACCTATATCACTGTAACGGGAGTCAGAACAAAAGTAAACTTCTCTCGCTCATTGTGCTATTAGCGATTTTTCTTCCAGATGGAAAGGAGTAATTCTTAGCCCCCCCCCTCCCCCTCCCAGAAAAAACAACAACACTTGACTGTCCATTTACCTCCCACCAGCAGTAAATATCCTCCGAATAAAGAAGCCTCGCTAACATATATGGCTAACAGACGCAAGTGACAATGACGTCACCAAAAACGCAAATATTGTATGTGTATTTTTAGAAACCGAACCGAAACCAACATCTTTAATTTTTACGCTTTCTAACCGTAGGTTGAAGAAGCGTATATGCTCCAGCTTTGTCCGTCCGTCCGTCTGTTTGCACGATAACCCGCGTAAAAATGGTTCGATTTCGATGAAATTTTAGTATGTGGTAAGGGACCACCTGGGGACGAACCCTATTGAAAATAGACGAAATGGGGTCAAAGGTCACGGCATAGGGGAGTGGGATCCATTCCATTGCCCTTATGCGTCATAACTTGCGTAAATATGGTTCGATGTCGATGAAATTTTAGTATATCGTAGGGGACCACCTGGGAGTGAACCCAATTGAAAATGGGTGACGTGGGGTCAAAGGTCAGGACGTACGAGCGGCATGCATTCCATTACCCTTATGCGTCATAACGTGCGTAAAAATGTGGTTCGATTTCGATGAAATTTTAGTATGTGGTAGGGGACCACCTGGGGACGAAACCTATTGAAAATGGACGAAATGGGGCCAAAGGTCAGGACATAGGATCGGGATCCATTCCATCGCCCTTATCCTATACTATTAAAGGAGCAATTCTTGTACGTATGTAAATTCTTGTATGTATGCAAATGTTGATGAAAGTCGTTAACCTACCGTTTTCTGGTTCTAGAAATCGATTTAGCTTGATCTCGACTTAAGGAAAATTCGTTTAGTGCGTTAAATAACCATCCCGAATTACCATTTTTTAGTGTCATGACGTCGTTTCATTATTTTTACCCATGCTTAGAAATCTTATGATCACGCCATCTGTCTCATTACGTCACGCGTTGTGTGTGGATACTATTAAAGTTTTATGACGTCACACTCTTGCGAGCAGATGGTCGCGATTCCCATCTGCCTGATTACGTCACACGTTGCATGCGTATGTCCGTTCGCACGATAACTCGCGTAAATATCGTTCGATTTCGATGAAATTTTAGTATGTGGTAGGGGAACACCTGGGAAGGAACCCTGTTGAAAATGAACGAAATGGGGTCAAAGATCAGGACATAGGAGCGGGATCCATTCCACTGCTCTTATGCGTCATAACTAACTTAAAAAAGCTTCGATTTCGATGAAATTTTAGTATGTGCTAGGGAACCACCTGGGGATAAGCCCCATTGAAAATGGGCGAAATGGGGGTCAAAGGTCAGGACATATGAGCGGAATCACCTTCCATCGCCATTATGCATCATAACTTACGTAAAAATGCTTCGATTTGGATGAAATGTTAGTATGTTGTAGGGGCCTGCCTGAAAATTGAAAATGGGCGAAATGTGGTCTAAGGTTAGGACACAGGAGTGGGATCTATTCTATAGCCCTTATACATCATAACTTAGGGTAAAAATGCTTCGATTGAGACAAAATTTTATCATATTATTTCGAAGGTATACTGAACCGGTTCTGTTGAATATAATCGAAATGGGATCAAAGGTCAGGGTACAGGACCGAGATTTATTCCACAGCCATTATCCTCATAACGTGAGTGATAACTTTAGTAATGATTTCTGGTACGTTGGAAAGCGTATCATAATCAATGCATTGCGTGATTTTACTAACTTGTTTTAATGTGCGTACGCACAACATTTAGAACAACTATATACTTTTTAGCCACAGCTCAAGTTGGAATACGAGCTTTTAGACTGGAACTGTATTACCCAGTGGAAGTACGCGCACACTGTACTTTCGACTTCATAATCAGGTTAGCTTTGCCGCGAGTATAGAGGGTTGCAACAGCTACGGGTGAGGGTCATACTTAGTGGGTTAGATTAACTAGGGGAAGATGGTTCATACCAGCTCCTACTCGTATTTTAGTGGGAAAAGTCAAGGAATTATGTCGTCTGTGTGTACTCTACGGTCAGGTTACAAATAAAAAGCCTGACAATCTGAGAACGTAAAACGTTAACAATTTTGTCTTTAATTTTCCTCTCACAGAGGAAAATTTAATCAAACTAAGCCAGACAGAAACATAGGTGATAGTAAAGCAACACTGTGAATGCGAATCTTACAAAAAAAAAAAAAAAAAAAAAAAATCTGGAGGAGGTTTTAACCTTTAAAAACCCCTATCCCAGTTGTAACTCTGCGCTGTGACATACATGATTACAACAGCTCTTGGGCTATAAACCTCCATATCGTACATTCTCTCTCTCCCTCTCTCTCACACACACATACACACACGCACTCACACTCACACACACACGCACTCACACTTACACACAAATATAAACAGCAATTTGATAAATATTTGCATCTTCATGGATGACAAATTAAAACTTAACAGCTCTTTTTACGTGAAAAAATGGGTTCTTGACTTTAGTTTATATTGCATTTTCTGTTGTCTTCTAAGATGGACACTATGTTTAAATTTTATTATTATTATTATTATTATTATTATCATTATTATTTTATAATCATAAACAGGGGCCGGATTGGGTCAACGAAACCAGGCAGGGAATTTTATTCTTGCGGTCCACTACAGAAACACACGTACCCACAGGAAAACACTTCATAAATTCCCTCATGAAAAAACCTTTCGTTAAATCCTGAATTAAATAAGAACTGTTGAAATATTCATTGTAAAACTAATTCAGTCGTGAATTTTTATTAGCAGCAATTGAAGAGCGAAAGGATTTTTAAAATCCACTCTTGCTTTAATGTAACATATCAAATCATACTCAAAACGGAGTGTTGTACCAGATAATTATATTTATTTGGACACTGATCGACTGCACAACGGTATTCGTACCACCTCCTTGAATAGCTGCTTTTTAGCACGTCTTTTGTAAAAAAAGATCGTGCTTAGTTATCGGTTTGTCCGTCCGTCCGTCTGTAGACACCATATCTCTGCAACTAATAGTCCAATTTGAAAAATTCTTTTTGCATTAGGAAGCTTGAAATGGGCAAATGATGATCCTTTATTTCGCTTTTTTTTTACGATGCAAAATTTCGCCGTTAGAGGGCGTAAATGCAGATGATATCGAATTCAAAACACGTTCTAATCTATATATTTACTTCTAAACATCCAATTGAAAAAAATATTTTACTTTTCAATTCCATTTAAGTCGAAGATTATTTTAGGCATAGTCAATTTTCCAAGTTACGCATATATTCTCCGCTAGGGGGCGTAAAAGTAAATTGCTTTTCCCCAGATATCTCAGCTTCTAAAACTCCGATTCAGAAAATGTTTCCTTCAGTGGATACAGCTCGTGATGGGAAATATTTTTCATATAATTACTAATTTTTGGCATAAAATGGTTTGGCCACCAGGAGGCGTAAGTGTTGATTTCTGCTTCTTAAATAATTGCAGCTAAATCTGAGCTTCTAAAATCTCGATTGAAAAAAATTATTTCTTAGACCGATACCACTCACGTAGACAAACCTTTCCGGAACATTTTCTTCTTAAAATAATGTATGGTTTCTCCGCCAGGGGGCGTACAGGTATATCTTGTTTTGTCAATATCTCTACTTCTAATGATCCGATTTGAAAAAAATCTTCTTTGTTGGGCAGAGTTTCTGGTGCGACATGTTTCTAATATAATTTCAAAATTTTCAAATAATTCATTGACTTTTTGCTAGGGGAAGTACAGGTAAATTGCGCTTTCCTCGATATCTCTGCTTCTAAAACTCTGATTTGAAAAATTCTTCCAGCACCGCATACAGCTCTGGTGGGAAGTATTTTTATTGTAATTTCTAATTTTTTATAAAATATGGTTTGGTCGCCACGGGGCGTAAGCGCTAAATTTCTGCTTCGTAAGTATTTGCAGCAAAATATCAGCTTCTAAAAGCCCGAGACACTCTTTCGTGGACCGATACCACGCCTGTTGATAAACATTTGATAATATTTTCATCCTAAAATAATGCATGGTTTCTCCACCAGAGGGCGTGGGTGTCTATCTTATTTCTGTTAATATCTCTGCTTCTACAAGTCGGATTTGAAAAATTCCTTCTTTGTTAGATAGGGTATCCGGTGTAAAATGTTTCTCATATACGTTCAAAAATTTCAAGTAATGCACAGACTTTCCGCTAGGGAGCGTAAAGGTAAATTGCGCTTTCCTCAATATCTCTGCTTCTAAAAATCCGATTTGAAAAATTCTTTCTGAACCGGATACAGCTCCTGATAGGAAATTTTCAGCATATAATTTCTAATATTCGATAAAAAATGGTTTAGCCACCAGGGGGCGTAAGAGTTAATTTCTGCGTCTGATATAGTTGTAGTAAAATCTGAGCTCCTGAAAACTCGACTGAAAAAATTCTTTCATGGAACGATACCACTCACATCGAAAAACCTTTTGAAAACACTTTCTTTTTAAAATAATGTATGTTTTTCCGCGGGGGAGGGGGTAGATGCATATCTTATATTTGTCGATATGCTTCTAAGAGCACGATTTGAAAAATCCTTTCTTTGTTGGAGAGCGTTTCCGCTGCGAAATGTTTCTCATATAAATTCAAATTTTTCTTAACGTCTTCCACCAGAGGGCGTAAGTTGACGCTTTCGTTTACAGCAATATCTGCGGGATTAAAAACCCGATTGAATTTCTTTTTTCTTCGATCAGATACTACTGTTTTCCATACCGGTTTCAATGATTTTGAATAGCTTTGGTATATTTAATTCGCATCAGAACGGATTCAAAAGACGTGCTCATTACACTTTACAATTCGGTGTCATCTTTCTTGTTTAAAGTCTACCCATTATTTTGACTCATGAACTACCATTTTGATCCATGAACCGGTACCGTTAAATCATTGTTTCTTTTAAGATAAATGAGTGGGTAGGACAGGGATGTCGGAACATCTCTGCCGAAGAATCGTTTTGTGCTCTGTACGTAGATAAGGGTGCGGAGATGATGGATCATCAAAATTGTTACTTGTGCCTATTTCGAGATTACAAAAGGAAAGTAGGGCCTACCAACGAGTCTTTGGCTCCAAGTCTAACGAACTCTTAACCGTAGTTAGCTTAATTCATTTGTAACAGCCTTGGTCCGGCGGCAAATTTTTCACCGAAGTAGAGATAATTTTGCTTTGTCATTTTAGAGCAAACGCCCAAAATACACTGGCGTGCAAAAATTAAGGACGAGACGGTTTTTCGAATGTAACGTCGTGCAGAAGTGCTCCACATCAACTCAAATCATACCATAAGATCCCCAAGATGCAAGAATATGGGACAAGTGAGCAAAACCGTCCAAAGAATCCAAAGGATACAAAGGCACTTTATTGAAAAGGTAGCTTCGAGCACAACTGGACAGAAGACAGAAACGTCCATGTGACAGGCGGCTGCCAAGAAAAATGCAGTCTTTAGTAGGGGATATGATCACCCCTGACTGTGTTGCAGGATTTACAACGTCTGTCCATGCTGAGGACGAAGTTGCCAAGGAGCTGTTGAGGCATCGCGGCCCATTCCTCTTGTAGCGCCAATCGCAGCTGCGGAATCGTTGCTGGCGGCTGGTGACGTGCTGCCAAGCGTCTCCCGAGAAGGTCCCACACGTGTTTGATTGGATTTAGGTCCGAGGACCTTGCGGGCCAATCCATGCGTTGAATATCTTCACTCTCTAACAGCTCTGCGACAGCCACTGTACGATGAGGTGTAGCGTTGTCGTCCATGAAGAGGAACTCAGGACACACAGCACATCTAAACAGACGCACGTGAGGCAGGAAAACCTCGGTACAATAGCGGACACCAGTGACTGAACCTCCTTGGGAGATGTGGAGGTCAGTACGGCTACCAAGCATGATACCGCCCCAAACGAGAACTCCGTCACCTCCACAAACCGGTCCCTTTCGATGATGTTGGAGGTGTGATTGCGTGTTCCCTGCTCTCTCCAGATGTATATACGTCCAGAATCGCTCGTCAGATTAAATCGGCTCTCATCCGTAAAGAGAACTCAACCCCACTGCTGATGTGTCCAGTTCTTGTGTTCCTGGCACCACAGAAACCACCGTTTCCGATGAGCAGGTGTTAATGGCACACACCGTGCTGGTCGTCGTGCAAATAGACCACCTTTGTGCAGCCTCCTGGCCATGGTAAAACGCGATAACGGACGTTCAGTTGTCTGTTGCATGTGCCTTGCGATTTCTCCCGCTGTCTGCCGTCTGTCTCTTCTCGCCTGTAGGACAATATACCGGTCGTCCGCCGCCGTGGTTGCTCGTGGACGACCACTGCTAAACTCTCGGACAGCTGTTCCTGTCGTTTGAAATGCTCTCCAAGCTCGTGAAACGATGCTGTGAGTGATCTCGAACTCCTCGGCCACTCTAGTCACACTTCGACCTTCTTCCAACTTCTCAATGCCAAGACCTCGGGTAAAGTCATCCAGATGTCGTTTACTGGAGTGCCCCATAGCTTTCACCGAATTGCTGAGCGTACACCGCCCGTGTGCTTTATACCCTTCCGACACTCCCCCCCCCCCGCCTACGTCATGCTGCATATATGCGCATCCCCTACCGTACCGGACCCTAGTCTATCTCCTGAGTGGTCTTTTGGTCCGTTCTGCCAGCTCGTTCCGCTGTTATGCTAATTTCTCCTCTTCGTTCTTAATTTTTGCACACCAGTGTATTTATGCAGATAGAAGGAAACGCCATTTTTTTAAGACAACAACATTTTATACAGATAATATAAAGCTCAAATGATGTTAATGATTCTTATTCATAAGCACCAAACTAATTATTCGTTCTTTCCGAACAATCCAGACAAAGAGGATACGAGAAATTGTGGGCCAATCCGCCCCTGATCATAACTAAAAATGGGCAGCCCCGACGGCTACGTGGAATGAGGGGCTGGTCTCTGACCATTCGTCGGAGATTGGCATGGGGTCGGGTGAGGCCGGCATGGTTCGTTCGTGTGTTTGTCCCAAGGAGTTTAAAATATCTGGAGATGCCCTTTTTAATGGAGCAGTACCACTTTGCGTGAAGCCTATAACCGCAAGTGACGGCCGTTAAAGTGTGGGAAAGCTGATGGTTTTCAAGGCTATTTATTGCAATGCATTTCGTGTTGGCCTAATCGCCTTCTTTCGTCACAAGTATTTCCAATTTCGCATCGTAACTTGCTGCTGATGTGTGAGAAAATGCTGAATTTATAAAATTATTAATTATTTTGAGGCTCCTTTCCATTTTTATTTTAAATTGAAATACACGAAAGTTAGTGCGAGTTCTAAACAAAACAACGTTAAAATTGGAAACTTCTCTGGTATAAGAATTATAATTCATTCCGATTTGATATTAACACGGTTTCTGCAACCCCAAACCATGCTATCTCAAAATACACACAGTTGAAATTACATAGGTATCCCATGTAAACAACGTCAAATTCCCACTCTTTGCGGCTTCACGGTTAAGAGATTCAGGGCATCTCCAGAAGTATTGTTCTAACTTCCTTGGTTTGTCCTAGGGCGCTTGCTATGTCCCTGCCCTAGAACCTGGGAAGATGCAAAGTTCACAAGGCTTGGATGCCACGCTGACGTCACAAATGATATGCCTCGACTACCGATAAACCGATATAATATCACTAAGGGCAGAGCAGATGTAAACATTGTGTTTTTCGAAGCAGTCAGAAAATTCGTGTAACTAATGCGGAAATAAAGCAGATGCAAACATAAAAGACTGGTTTGTATCTTGTTTCTCAGTGGTCTTCATTTGACCAATGCGGAAATAAAGCAGATGCAACAAATAACTATATTAGATGCAACAATAACTAGTTTGCATCTTGCTCCATTTCTTTATCCCAACGTTCCTATTATTAGCAATATTCACCGAACAGTCGTATGTGAGCAGGCCTAACTAATGGCACCAGACAACATTGCTTGGGCAGCGATCTTTTAAACAAATCATTTTCTAAGAAAAGCTGAAGTATTTAATTCGCAGGATTTCAGTAAATTTCTGATTCAAAATATTTTTTGTTTATTTTGTAGAGATTCTTATTCGCGACAAAGTTACAAGTACAGTTTTTTTTTTTTTTTTATGACTAGTGCATACCATAGATGGCGGCATACGTTTTCTTGAATGGGGTGTGAACTGAAAATTAAACAACTTCGGAAATTTTTTGAGTTACGTTGCTTTTGTTAATGAGAATAGTAATCCGATAATTGACATTACTGTACGCAGAACACAACTATTAATAAAATTAACGTCATTGTAAATTACATAGATATTGGTAATTCCACTAAACCTATAACAAATGATTTTTACAATAATATTTTATTAAGATAAAAAATTGTAACTTTTTTCTTCATATTTTGAACAAAGTTGATGAAAACCGGAGCCAATTGAAAAGGTGCAAACAAAGATGTCTTAACGTAATCGGGGTCTCTGGGCCCGATAATTTTGGGGGCCCCTTTTCAACCTAACTTTTAAATTTCCAAAGTTTTGCAATTAGAAAAATATGTTGCTTTAACAAACGATAATCTAGCCGATGGATGTTGTGTTTGTCTTACGGCACTGGCTCTCTCCTTTCCCTGGAACCAGTGCCCCTAAATTAGGGACGGGCGACTGCTTATAGCCCATTGAGTTGCTCACGGTGGTCGTTAAACCTCCAATCAAAAAAAAAAACAAAAAAAAAAAACGTTAATCTGTTGATAGAAGCCAACTCAGAAAAGAAATAAGTAACGAAATTTAGATTAAATAAGACATACTGAAATTAAATTAACATTTTCGCGCATAATAATGGTGGCGTTATATCGGAATCAAATCAACAGAACAACAGAGAAACTAGTTTCCTTAAACTAAGCGTCAGTGCTCAGTGATAGCGCATCAAAGTATCAATAAAAATCCATAAATTAAGAATATGAAAATATAATACAATGGTATGTTCATATTATGAACATACCATTGTATTCTTCATTTAAAACTTTTATTGGAAAATTTCGAGCTCTGACTTTGTTATGCACTGCTTAATTTTAACCTCCAATTTACAAAATTAAAACACACACACACACACACAAAGAAATAAAATAAATAAACTTTGCCACCAATTGGCGGAAACTGTATGTTAAACTGTATAAGGTAAAACTCCTGACGGATTAAATAAGTTTAGTTATTCGAGTTTTGATTTGTCGTAACCAGCGGTAGATGTCGCCGCATGAGATAATCTAAACACCTTTCCCAACTGTCTGACACGATTTAGCGTGAAATAACGTCATTGTTAACATTATTATTGAAGTGGTTAGTGTTTACTGTGTAATAAAAAATCCGTAATAACACAGTAAAATTAATTTGCGATGTTTTGCTTTGTTTCGTTACTTAAACATTTCCGAAAACGGAAACATCTGCTGCAATGGATAGAGTACGAATACCCAGTAGATTCAAGTCTTTCAGCAATTTTCCGTGCTCTTCCTCCAATTCTAAATAACCAGAAATGAAACCATCTTTATCACTATTGTATTCCCTCAAAAATTTCTGGAAAACGTCATTTAAAGAAACCTCCATAACCTTCAGAGAAACTTCGAAATCGCTAATGTGAGTCCCGTTCCATGTTGCACCATCTGATGAAGACCTCATCGAATGGTTGTATATCGTTTTTCGATATCTTTTATGGCACAGGCGCAACTGACTAAATCTGTGACGTCAGCATGGTATCCCAGCCTTGTGAACTTATCATCTCCCGTAGAACCTCAGGTCCCAGGACAGGCGACTGCTTATAACCCTGACAGCTGTTCATTGTGGTCGTCAAAACACCGAAAAAAAATCTAATTTATTGAACTCTGTTATTTACTTACTTAACGTAGCCAAAATAATTAAACTAATTAGATTATTTTAATGAAGGAATAAACGATGGGTACATAGATGACTTAATTTCTAGGAAGATCATCATGAGGCGAACAAAATTAGTCAATTACTAAATTAAGAAAGCAACAGAGCACAACGTTAACGAGCTGTGTGATTTCGTAGATTTAACATCCGATATCATGCATGATGAGTTTTCATGTTATTTCGTAACCGCTAATATGAATATGACGATCGTTTTCTTGCGGTAATGGCCATGGATGCAATTACTCTAACACCAGCTATAATATAATAATATTTGCTGATTTACATGATCTCCTTCCTTTTCCATATAAACCTGTGTTACACATGCTCTGATTCTTTGGAAAACAAATTTAAACAAAAAAGATTGCGAACATGCATTTCGCCCACGCTTTTTAAATAAAAATGTATTTAAATGCCACTGTTGTATTTCTTATATTTCTATGATCCGATTTAATTTCACGCTTTTCGTTTCGGATAGAAAAATGATTGACGACAGGATGGAGTTCTTCAAGTATATTTAATTATCAGACTTTAAATAATAATGAAATGAAAATATCTGAGTACCAATTAACAACAACACAATAGCCTCCTGTAAACATGCAAATTTATACTTCCGCTGGAGTAATTTTCAAACTGGAAACTAAGCAGCGGTCCTAGTTTTGTGATTCTTACATCCAGTTGTGAGTCTTAAAAATAAGACCAGAAAACATGTTTTTTGTTTTGTTTTGCGAAGTTTGATAGAACTGAAGGTTTCTGGAGTATCCGCAAAATGACATGAATGAAATATGTGACACGTGTCCCGAACTACAAACCAAATTCGCTGTTCTCAAAATCACAATTGGTGTTATAAATTCTGAAAACTTATAAATGTTTTTCGGCAACAACAATTGCGAGGGGCATAGTATGTCTGAGAACCAAGGAAGAATCTAGTGTTCTCCTACAATCCACGAATACGGATACAAGTTTTGCTTTATAATTTCGCTAAAGCTAAAGTAAAAACAATAAGCTATAATTAAAACATACATAAAAAAGGAGAGAAAGAATACTCAACGAGAGTTGTATACAAATAAAATGTATCTGCGTACACAAACACTGAAACAGAAAATTTGCTGCAAGCCTGCGAAGCGTGAACCACGACAAAAATAGAATAAGATAATTAAAAGAAAAAATTAATAAAACAATAAATAATTATTAGAACATTACAGATTCCAATGAGGATACAATATGTACATTACAATTGAATGTGCAGCAATGTGTGTGAAACTGACCTTTATGGCAAATTTTTAAAATATTGGACTATGAACCTCATAAAAACAAGACACTAATTAAAGAAAAGTTTTATATTCAGAAAAACAGTTCCATTAATGAACCTTCAAAAATTATAAATATCATTTTCAACAACTTAATTCAAAAATAGGAGACTTACAAAACACATAAGGAAACGATTTTAATTTAATAACTGGCAACTGCAAGTGGAACCTAGCAATAAAATTTAAATTCCTTCTGTGTAAACGAAACTTTTGGTACAGTTCCTATACATTGAGAACAGGCCCCGATAAAATATAAAGACCAGAAACGTCTGCAAAAACAAAAGAACTCACATGCGAAAATTAATTGAACGTCCTTCAAGTAAAAATACACTGAAGAGCAATTGAATTAGAGATACCTGTCTAGTAACATGTAGCACCACCTTTCGTCCTGATGACGGCGGCGATTCGTCTCGACATAGACTCGACAAGACACCGGAAGCGTTGGGAAGCCATACGGATCCAAGACCCCTGAACAAGCTACCACAGTTCACCAAGATTTGATGGAGGGAGGTCAGAGTCTAGAACATCTCTCTCGATAGTATCCCAGATGTGCTTGATGGGATTGAGGTCGGGTGACCCAGCTGGCCAAGGAAGCGAGGTCACGTCGGTGGAGTGTTCATCCAACCATTCAGATATAATTCGGGAGCGATGCCACGGTGCATTGTCTTGTTGCAGGATGAGGTCCCCAGTGGGATGTTGAAGACGCACAAACGGGAGCAAATGGTCGTCCAGGATATTCCGGTAATGTTGACAGGTGAGGGACGATGTCACACGTACCAGGGGTCCCATTTCAGTCCACGTAAACAGTCCCCAGACGAGAATGCCACCCCCACCAGCTTGAAGAGTACCCCGCTGGCAAGAACGATCCATCGCTTCATGTGGTTTGCGCCGTACTCGTATCCTGCCATCCGCATGTACCAACGTGAATCTCGACTCATCAGTCCAGGCAACATTTTTCCACATGTCTAGGATCCAATGGCGTTGTTCCCGCGCCCATGCTAATCTTTGCACCCTGTGATGTGCGGTCAGCAGCGGTACCCTCGTGGGACGATGGCTTCTGTACCCCAAAGCGAGGAGATGGTTCTGGATGGTGTGGCTGCTTACACGTTTGTGTGCACCAGCGTTAAATTGCCGAGTGATTTCTTGCACTGTGGCCCGTCTATCCGCTGTTACAATGCGAGCTAGCCGACGATGACACCGCTCATCCACACGCTGTTGTCCACGGCAGTTAGCCTTTGCAGGGATCGTTTTACCGGATTCGATGTACCCTCGGAAGATGTGGAGGTCAGTACGGCTACCAAGCATGATACCGCCTTAAACGAGAACTCCGCCACCTCCAAACCGGACCCTTTCGATGATGTTGGAGGTCTGAGTACGTGTTCCCTGCTCTCTCCAGATGTGTATACGTCCAGAATCGCTCGTCAGACTAAATCGGCTTTCATCCGTAAAGAAAGCTCGACCCCATTGCTGATGTGTCCAGTTCTTGTGTTCCTGGCTCCACAGAAACCGCCGTCTCCGATCCGATGAGCAGGCGTTAATGGCACACACCGTACTGGTCGTCGTGCAAATAGACCACCTTTGTGCAGCCTCCTGGCCACGGTAAAACGCGATAACGGACGTCCAGTTGTCTGTTGCATGTGCCTTGCGATTTCTCCCGCTGTCTGCCGTCTGTCTCTTCTTGCCTGTAGGACAATATACCGGTCGTCCGCCGCCGTGGTTGTGCGTGGACGACCACTGCTAAACTTTCGGACAGCCGTTCCTGTCGTTTGAAATGCTCTCCAAGCTCGTAAAGCGATACGGTGAGCGATCCCGAACTCCTCGGCCACACTAATCACACTTCGACCTTCTTCCAACTTCTCAATGACGCGACCTCGGGTAAAGTCGTCCAGATGTCGTCCCCCACGTTCATGCTGCGTACATGCGCTTGCCCTACCGTACCGGACCCTAGTCTATCTCCTGAGTGGTCTTTCGGTCCGTTCTGCCTGCTCGTTCCGCTGTTATGCTATTTTCTCCTTCTTCGTCCTTAATTTTTGCACAACAGTGTACCTGGAGAAAATATCTCCAACTATTCGTAAAACATATATTTAAAAAAATATACAAATATATTTTTAAATAAGCAGCCAGTAACAAAGAACAGAGGACCAAGTGACGACACCTCATGCGGAAGGTCCCCTCTAAGCCATACCTACTGAGTGCACCACTCGTCAGAATATTTACAACGTCCATTTTTCAGGTGAGCGCTAGGTGACCCCCTCCCCCTTCCAGCATTCTGATATCTGCGAACCTGATAACTATACAGATACTTTACTTTCTGGGAAAGCACAAACAACAGCAATAGTTTCTGAAATGTAATTTTTCCAGAAACGTGGACTGAAGAAACAAAATGGGCATAACATCTCCTTAAAGTCTTAATATCTGTCATTTACCAAATTAATTTCATAAGTATTTCAAAAAGCTAAAGAACATACCAAAGTATATCTTCGTTCTACCGATTATGTGCCAATTTCAACTTTGCGGAGACAAAAATTCTTTAGGTGAAACGATGCATCATAATGAAATTAAAGTTTGTCGAAAAGTCTCATGTTATGAGAACTATTCTTGAAATGCGTGTGACACAATGTTTTATTACTATTCATCGTTACGTTTCTTTATAGCCCGCAGCTTGATACAGACGACAGAGAAGTACGTTATCTTAATAAACATGGTATCTGACTTCTCGATTCTTTAAAAATGAATGCAAAACGTTGTAGCCAAAAGAGAGAAGGTTGGATTTTTTCATGCTTCACATTCCTTCAGAATGAGTTTTCCTAAATCAATAATTGTGGAATTTCTATCATACAGTCATCAAAAGTTTCTTAAAACAGCAGCGAACTACAAGCGTAATTATTTTCTAAACAAATCTAGTTAATGTTCACAATCACTCATAACACTGATTTCTTCATGTCTTTTATTTTTTCACCAGGTAAAACGCGAAAATTTCATCTGCTGCTGAACTTTATTCCGTGAATTTCGAAGTTCTTTTCTCGCGGTGCATCCCGTTCCCAGTAATACGGGTTCTGAAGACCGCCAATAGCGGTATTAATACGCAGTGCGATCAAAAAGTTCCGAGACTAAGTACGTACCGCGACAACAGATGGCAGTACGGGGATGCGCGAGCAGCGGTCGAAGGCAGTGATCTTCATGAGTTATTGTGCCGAGTGGCGTCGTTCTGTGAACATCGGAAGCTGTGCTACACGATATTTGGTGACCACACGCAGAACACAGCGGCGATTTCGGCATGGGCTGCAAACTAGAGCAGCGAGCGAACATCAAATTCTGCGTCAAACTCGGCAAATCGGGGACGGAGACGCATAAAATGTTTCGGCAGGATTATAGCAATGAGTCGTGCGAGACGTTTTGAGTGGCACTCGGGCATCAACAGCGGCAGAACGGCACTGGAAGACGACGAGAGGTCAAGGCGATCGTCCACGAGCAAAAACCCCGAAAATGTGGACAAAATTAGAGAACTGTTGCATGAGGATCGTCGGAGAACCATTCCAGACATTGCTACCATCGTCAATGTGTCATACGGAACAGTGCAAGAAATTGTGACGTAGGTTTTGAACATGCACCGCATTGCTGCAAAGTTTGTGCCAAAGATTCTGAACCCCTAACAGAAGGCGCTGAGTGCCGAACTCTGTCAATACCTTCGTCAGCAGGTGGTGAATGAACCAACGTTCCTGTCGCGGCTCATCACTGAGGACGAGACTTGGGTCTACCGTTACGACCCGGAGACAAAACAACAGTCGTCGCAATGGAAGAACCCGGCATCTCCACAACCGAAGAAGGCCCGACAGGTCCGGAGCGCAACCAAACGCAGGCTCATCGTGTTCTTCGACATTCGTGGGGTTGTGCACCGTGAATTCGTCCCCTAGGGCCAGACCGTCACCGTCCTTTTTTACTGCGATGTTCTGCGACGTCTTAGGGAGGACATTCGCCGCAAACGACCTGAAATGTGGCTTAGGTGCGATTTCCTGCTCCATCACGACAATGTAGTAGCTCCCAGAGCATTAGCAACACGCCAGTTTTGCAGCCGCAATAGCATGACTACCCTTCCTCACCCGCCTTATCCGCCGGATTTGGCCTCCTGCGACTTCTTTCAGTTCCCGAAGATGAAGCTGAAGCTCAAGGCTCGCCGTTTTGAAACCGTGGACGAGATTTAGAGCGAATAGCAGACGATGCTTGACACGATTCGCGAACAGGACTTTTAGAGAGCGTTCCAACCGTGGCAAGGAGGCAACTTTGAGGGAGATCATAGCCAGACTTAAATAACGTAAGTACTTTGTTTTATACTGTATCTGCCTAGTATCGGAATTTTTTGATCGAACCTCGTATACCACCGGAAATAGAGGAAATGCTATTTCACACTTAACAAACCCCCTGGACAGGGTAGTGAGTTATGCCCCCACCCCCACCCCCACCCCCATGATCATACATTAGCATTATTAATAACATCCATAAAAATGCAAGTGCAAACGTTCAGCTATTTGAGGATACAGCACCAAGAAAAAGTGAGACAAGGTGACACTTATCACCCAAGCTCTTTAATGCCGCATTGCAAATAATCTTTCAAACATTGAACTTGGAAAACAAATGGATAATGTTTAATAGAGATTACTAAACCCACCTCGTTTCACTGATGACGTAATCACTTTTGCAACTACCACTTCAGAGCTTCATCCAGGAACCTGCTGACAAGAGTAAAGAAGTGGGATTACTTCTATCAGTTTCAGTTTTCACAAAACCCTTTCTTACTCATCATTGAGATTGCTGCCTCACTTTAATATTGCAATAAATATTTTGCTTCACGATTTATTAAAAATTCTAAGATTTTAAAAAATTATTGTTACAAATTCATAAGTTAATTATTAATCAAATTCAAGGACTTTTCAGCTACTACATAACCAAATCTGCTATCTAGAAATCATTATGAAAATATGAAACAGCTCCCTCATCTGATATTTAAGATTTAAATTTTTTTAATTATTGTTACAAATTCATAGATTAATTATTAATCAAATTCTATGACTTTTCAGCAACTACACAACCAAAACTGCTATCTAGAAATCACTATTAAAATATGAAACAGCTCCCTCATCTGATATTTAAGATTTTTTAAAAAGATTAAAAAAAATTGTTACAAATTCATAGATTAATTATTAATCAAATTCTAGGAATTTTCAGCTACTACACAAACCAAATCTGCTATTTCAAATCATTATTAAAATATGAAACAGCTCCCTCATCTGATGCAAAGGTTAAATGAAGGAAAGTATAGGTAAGAAATTCGGATTACTAATATAGTTGTACTATTGTAAGTGTGAGTGGGTTGGTTTGGGTGGGTGGGCGGGCAGGTAGGTGGATATATGGGTGACAGAGGATAGATAGATACGGGCCGTGTGCATCACGTGACATCTCTCGTTATGTATCGATGAAAGATTTTGTTTTGATGGAGCTCTTGCCATTTTGCTGGCACTGCGCTTCGGGTGTGTTGGTCAAGCCCTGCTTGTCATAAGAAAGTTCAAAATTTGTTAATTGGGATGTGCTTACATGAGACTGAAATACCCTTGTATTCATCAATTTCACTCATAGCTCCAATCATTGAGGGGGTCCTTGTACTTTTTTTTTTTTAATTCATTGATTTCATCCATACCTTGAGAAAAAAATACTTAGTAATTATTTCAGTTCGTCAATTTCACCCGTACCTCTAATCGTTGAACACTGGGTTCATCTACTGGCTTCATTTATTTGTTAGGATGAATTCAAACCACACACAGATGAAATCAGTTTAATGTCATTTTGAAATTTAATTAATATTGATAAGCAGATGTTTACTCAAATTTTCATTTCCACAAACATGTAAACATGCGCAATAAAGAATTGAGCGCATACTATTGCTAAATAACTGCAGAAATAGAAAATATATATATACGACTGTCTCTAAAATTGAACATGAGGTCTTGAACCAGTAGTTCTTTGCACTGTTACAGTCAAGGGTAATTATTAGCACTGGACTTCGGAATTTTTCAGGTTCCTAGAAATGCAATTTATACGAGGACTGATCAATAAATACGAATAACTTCTGACGACCTTTGGCGGCATGTTAGAGTTAAGTAATTCATTATCTCCTAAATTCATTAAATACATCTAAGCAGAGGGCGTTGCTCGTTACAGGAGTTTGAATAAAATGCAACATCTTGGAGAGCAGGTTCAAGTAAAAAATGCGACTCGGAAATATCTTTACAAACATCAGGTACGAGCGCGGCGCGCATCATGTTGAATGACGTAACACCTGGATACTGAAAGAAATATCTGCACTTGTAACACAATCTGACGCACAGTCATCCCTCTGTTTTTCGTTTATTTGCTTTTTGCACCAGAGTAACCACACACGTCACGTGCTGTCTGTTGTTGATGTTGAAGGCCACCACTGCGCTTCTCACCCGTCAATGCATTACATTGAGCCAATGTGCAAATTTTGAACATCTTTCTGACACACCCAGAACGCTTATGACTTCAGAGCCACAGATTTGTTGTACGTATTTGACGATGGATCTCAGCTGCCTGCGTTTTCCGTGCCGAGAGGAACCTAAGATATTCATGTATAGGCGATGTATATGGTATTCCGTGCCACAAAACTAGATGGATAAGCGATAATAACATATTCGACACGATTAGTGATATAACTCAGCGCCACTACATGACAAATACAGTCAGTTTGACTATACACAAAATGACAAATCTTGACGTAATATATGACAAATCCAATGTTCGGCTACACAAAATGTTACATACAACTTTTACATGTGAACAGCTGCTCTTCTATCTGTTAGGTCTGTAATCGATTTTTTGTATTCTCGTCGACAGCTAAGTACTCACAAAAAAGAAAAGACATGTGGTCCATTTATGATGACGTCAGGACCGTAACAAGCTTTTCTTACCTGGGAGGAGACTTGAAATTATGCCCCTTAGAGATCAAAATTATGCTCCTTGGAGTTCAAATTACGCCCCTTCGCGTTCCACTCAAATAATACATGGTCTTAACTTTTTCACACACCGCCGTTATAGGAAAGTATTATATGATCGTTCAAAAATCAGACTTAAGGTTTTTGACATAATTTTATTAAAAATATAAAAACTAGGTAAATACCAAGAACCACAGGTTGTAAATAGCAAGTAAAGCACCAATGTTATGTGAACGCCGACAACACAACACTCCACAGAAATGCGGAACGAAAAATAAACCAGCGCAGGACGAATGAGTACCGAATAGTGAACGTAACAATAGGAAGAAGCTTTAGGGTTTGGACTTGGAAAAATTTCGTACAAGGTTAAACGCATATAGAGAACTTTCTGCGACAGAGCACAAATATATAATTAATTAGCTCTTCATCCCAACGCCATGTTTGGAAAGGTCATAGAGGTTAGGCATATCAGCATATTGTTTTCTATCAGCATATTGTTTTCTATCAGCATATTGTTTTCAAAGGTCATAGAGGTTAGGCATATCAGCATATTGTTTTCAAAGGTCATAGAGGTTAGGCATATCAGCATATTGTTTTCAAAGGTTATAGAGGTTAGGCATATCAACATATTGTTTCCTATTAGCATATTGTTTTCAAAGGTCATAGAGGTTAGGCATATCAGCATATTGTTTTCCATTCAATGTTTTGGAAAATTCCCTTCGTGGACATAAGATGTTCGCACCGCGTAGTTTATGTTATTCTGTATCCTGGTTAGCTGCATGGAATAATTTGTAAGACTAACTAAAGTCCTTAAAAAGAAAATACTGAAGGGTGTAACTTTCTTTGTTAGTTACAATTTCTATTTTTTACATTCCCCCAGAACATGAATTCATGCCCCTGGAAATAATAATTCTGGGAGGGCAACCGCCCTCCCGGTAGCTACCGCCCTGGATGACGACATAAACGAAGCATTACGTTTCCACTAGCAAAAGGCGGTGCTAGTGTGCTAAATCGCCATAGAGAAACGCAAATATTCAATATGATATCTATCTGTATGTGAGAAATTTCGAGCGTGAGTTGACTATTCTTTTGGAAATCCTTAAGTAAAAATCTAGATTTCATTTTATACTGTGCGCACGTGGTCCGTATTTTCTGCAATGGAAGAAGCGGTTGATGAGAGAAGAAAAAGATTTGAAAAACAAAAAAAAAATCAAAGACCAAATCCGGAAAGACAAAATAATGACAACAGTTTTCCTGAGGCATTCCGAACAGATTCAGAGTCTTATGATTTAGAAGCTGGGCGATTCCGTATAAATTTCAGTTCATCGCCATTGTTAGAACGAAGCACATGAGCTTATAAAATCTCGTTCTAGAGCAAAAGTCGTGCACAAAAAGCTTCTAAAATCACAGTGGAAATTGGCACGACATGAAAGCACTGCTGAAGAAAGTGTAAGACAAAACCACTTGAACTCAAAAGGAGAACAGGTTTTCAAAATATTCATTCTTCCTCAGAAACGCTTATGGTTCAGCATCATTTTGCAGATACAGAAATTGTCACAAGGAGAAAAGCACAAAACAGCGATCCCATCTTATTCTAAGGGCAAATTTGCTGCGATTTAAACTTTAGACTTATCCCTGCCTTCATGATGAAAGGATGAAAACAAAGTTTGGAAAACAGCATTTCTTTCTTTTTTTAGTTCGGGGTTAAATAACCACCATGAGTAGCAACTCCTAGGGCTCTAAAGGAGTCACCCTTTCCTGGTTTAGGGACACAGGTTCCTGGGAGAGGACAAAGCTAGCGCCATCACCCATGTCTCACGTGGGACTCAAGCCCGTGCATATCGCGGACGAATGGTCAGAAGCTAGCGCCTCAGACCACTCGCGCACGGGGGCGGCAAAATCAGGGTTCGCACACGAATAACGTAGCGCTATCCAACAGAGATAAATTAAAGGAGAAGATAAAAAATAAAAGTAACTGACCGACAAGATCAAAGAAAGCTTTAAAACACTAATAACCATTTTAATGTGAAAATTGTACATAAGAAAATACTGCGCGTATTTTCATCGAATGTGTTTTCTAAATGTAAAGTTACGAAAGCACTTATTTCAGTCTGACGTTTAGTTATTTATTAAAAATACAATTAGTTATTGAAAAAAAAATGTAGCCTGCCATTTCTGACGTATAATTTTGTTAATGTGTAACCCCTGCTCAAGTATATCAACATGAATAAGTTCATTAGAGTATAAGCTACTCAACTCCCTTTAAAGGGACTGCATTAAAACACGTTTCCTATATTCGGAACAATGAACACATACATATTCGGTTTCCCAAACAAGGCGCTCTTTCACGTGTAGCAGTGTGTTTTTACGTAGAAATAAAAAAAAAAAAGATACAGATATAGTTCCTATAGATAACCACGGAATTACTGCATAAATTTTGAATAAATCGAATCATATATATCATCTTTAGGGTGAATGTACAGCTATTACGAGATCGATAGAGGATTTCGCAAACAAACGGGACCACCCATCTCCTAATAGCTCATGATAGATAGCCCGATGTGAGAAGAGGCCGTATTCATGGGGTCATCAAACCTTGAAAGAGACTCTTCTTTGTTAGAACAGCTCTGCTCTACACCAGAGGTGTGCTACTGGTCCGGTTCGGAGGAACGTTTTGTCAAATTCGACGTTTGGACGAAAAGCATCATAATAGACATACGCCAGTTCAGTACTAAATTTTTCTTATCTTATCTTTTTTGTTTTTCGTCGTTTCATCGACGTGCAATATTAATGTTCTGTTTCGAGAAGCCAATGGATTTATTCTGTTGAAAACGATTCAAAGAGAATCAATAATTTTAACGTAGAAGGAGAGAAAACTGTGACAGTTGAGTTGTGCAAATAGCTCCCCCTTCCCCTCTAATTCACACACACACACACACACACTCACACACACACACACACACACACACACTCTCTCACACTCACACACACACACACACTCTCTCACACACACACACACACACTCTCTCACACACACACACACACTCTCTCTCTCACACACACACACACACACTCTCTCTCACACACACACACACACTCTCTCTCACACACACACACTCTCTCACACACACACACACACACTCTCACACACACACAACAACAACAACCATTATCAATTTATCAATCCCTCCATTGCTGGATGAAAATCTCCCCATGACTTTTCCAGAACTTTCTGTCTTGACCTCAGTCTCCTCCGGGTCATCCCAGGATGCTTTAGAATTTAATTCGCCTACTAGACAAAACCCGTCGGAATCAACGGTTAGGTTTTTTTTTGTTTTGTTTTGTTTTTTTAAAGAATAAACTCATGTGAAAAAACAAAAGTTAACTTTATTTGATTGACAAATTCATTCAACCACTTCAGTAAAGACAATAGTCCAGGTTCGTGATGTTATTAATTATTTTTTTTTTTTGTGTGCTGAAGGTTTAACGATTACCGTGAGCAAATCAATGGGCTATAAGCAGTCGCCCGTAATATTTTCATTAACAATGGTCAACGGAATGTTTATCTACATCTTTACATAATGGGAAATGTCTTACCTACGTGAATTAACTGGATCGAATGAATATTAAACTGAATATATACATCACGCAGTCCAACGGCATAACGCAATCAGGTCTTCGAGAGTGTTCGCTGGTCCGATGAGAAGAACTTTAATACGAATGCCTGCTAGCGTTGCGCAACGGTTCGCTCAGAAAAGAGACTTCGGACTTTGGACTATCTCAGTAGCTCCATGATTCCGCTTTCAACAGCGCGTGAGTCAACCGCAGGCGATCGAATGTCAACAGCACGCTTCTCCCATAGACTTTACATGGGAACTTTGCAGCCCCACCACGCCCGAACCGTTGCCCCAATCTCATTTTTCTCTTTGACTGGCACATCTACATGGTAAGACCTTTATTTTGATACCTCAACCATAGCCGTTCTCTCAAAATAGGACTCACAGTAAAAAACATTATTGAATTAATATGTAGATAGATGTCTTGTGTGGTCTTCTTCTGGATCTTTTCCTGGTTCTAGGTATGTTCAGCAGCCTTACAGTGGTCAGTTTTAGCAATATCTCCAGCCCGTTGTCATTTGGAGGTCTTCACTTTGATCATGACGTCATCAACCCAATCAATGTGTCCCTCTTTCTGTTTTTTCTGGTAACACCACAAGCATACATTTCTCCATGGAGTTATCTGCATCCTCAGCAAGTCTTTTTTTAAAGTTAAGGCCCATGTCTCTGATTCATAAGTAAAAACTGGAAAGATTTTTTGATCAAATACTTTTCTTTCAAGATAAAAATCAGACCTGCAACTTTCAAGAATTGAAATCCGTTAAAAAATTCTTACTGAACGTCTAATCGATATGTTCCATTGACTGATCTTTTGAACGTATTGATCAAATGCATCGAGCATGTCGATTAAAAGCAGATTTATTATGCACATGCGTATTTTGTTGATTTTAATCAGTTTCATATGTTATCTTTAAGATATGTGACACTATCAATCGGCACATAATCATTTGATTAGTATATGTTAGCATTAGGGTACGTACACGAAAAAGTTTCATTTGTAACACCGAAATTATCACGATAAAAATTGCAGTAACTTTTTACTTTAACTTAATTGAGGATTTGCCTTTAAATTTTTGTGCCAACATGTTAGAATACCTTTATACACTGGCGGAAAGTGAAAAAAGAACACCAAGAAGGAGACGTCTGATACCAACGAAATTTATACAGCATAATAACGGAATACAGAGGATAACGTGATCAAAACATTATGGCAAAATACAGCTGTATTTGCTGGTAAACTGAAAAATAACATTTCCATGTAACATGGTTAGTACCATGTTGAACCGCCATGAACTGCGTCACACTGTGCAATTCTGGCATGGAGTCTGTAGTACAGATGTTGGATGTAAGTTTGGGGTATTGAGTTCCAAGCATCCTCAACCTGGACGCGTAAATCGGGGATGGTCGTGGCTGGCTGTGGAGACCGGATAAGTCGTTGTCCCATAAAATCCCACACGTGCTCAATGGGGGACAAATCCGGTGAACGTGCAGGCCATGGAAGTTATCTCACACCCTGAAGTGCATGTTGCGTTGCACGTGCCATGTGTGGGGGTGCGTTATCTTGCTGAAAAAAAAAACACCACGATGGACCGACCTTACAAATGGCACAACAACGGGCTGAATGATGTTGTTGATGTAAGAGGTGCTGTTTAACGTACCCGGTACAAACACTAATTGTGTACGGGAGTGATAGCTGATCGCTCCTCACACCAGGAGACCAGGTGTATGCCCTGTGTGTCGCTGGCGGATGCAAGAAGGGTGGAGACGCTCCACTGTGCGTCTGCGAACACGCATACGGCCATCGGAGGCTCCCAAGCAGAATCTGCTTTCATCGCTGAACGCGACAGATCGCCATTGCGTTCTCCAGTGCAGACGTTGGCGACACCACTGCAGCCGTTCCTGACGGTGGGCTGGAGTCAGAGGTACACATGCCAGAGGCACACGTGCACGTAGTCCTGCATCCAGTAGACGGTTGCGGATTGTTCGCACAGTCACCTCAGGTGCAACGGCAGCTCAGATTTGCGTCGCAGTGGATGTTCTGCTTGACAACGCCGCTCTTCTTATGTGTCGATCGGTCCGCTCATCAGTCCGTCTGTGATTCCCGGTTCCACGTCTTCTCGTGTGGGAAAGTTCCTCGGACCATCTACGCCACCATCGTACCACCACCGATACTTCCCGTCCAATTCGCTTCGCAATACGACGATACGACCACCCGACCTCGCGGAGTTCGACTAGACGACCTCGCTCAAAGTCCGATAACTGCTGAAATCGTACACGTCGTCTATGTCCAGGCATTGCAGCTTCTTTAGGGTCTTGGCACGTGTACGTACGCCGACGACTGATTACATTCACTTCGCCGTACTCTTTAAATACCACCAACGATAATTTGCATATTACGCCGTGCTGTGGCGTAAGCGCTCACCGGTTGGTCCCGAAATTAACATCACACCTACGTAAACTCGACCCCATCAACATATGTAAATTTCATGATCGTCCGCCAATTCCTTCTTGGTGTTCTTTTTTCACTTTCCGCCAGCGTAAAACCCAATTTTAAAACTTAAACGCGAAGCTGGTTTTTTTTTTCATTTCTTGCTCTCACTTTTTTAGCAGTTACCCTCAATGGTCATAATTTTACAGCATTTTTATCCCGTCTTTCCCGCTCGACTGCACGCAGAGAGGGTTGGGTTCACAGAAACGGGGGTAAATGTGATCAGGTAATTCAGAATATAAAGGCACAGCGGTCCCGAGAGACACTTATTAATTTTAAATTGAACTAATCTGGGGAGAAAAACGGGAATCTAAAAAATGTCGTCCGTAAAATAACCGTAAAACAAGTAGAATTTCCGTAACTTTTACAGGTGAAACGTAAAGATCAGATCAGATCATATGTAGAGTATTTTACGAAGGGAGTGTCTGACCCCAGGTCTTAAAGAACCCTTAGAAATAGGAAGCTAAGAGATTCGGGCTAGAGTGCCCGATAGGAAAGTGACACGGAAGTGAGGTAGAAAGGAGGGGAAGACGCCCTTATTTATAACCGGGGGACCAGTACCCGGGGCACGACGGCTTAACGTGCCCATCCGAAGCACGGCGGATATTTAGTGGTTCGAACATTCGTACCTGCCTGGGATGGAACCTGAGATTTATCCGTGGCAGTCACGAACGCTGACCACTAGGCTATCCGCGGCCAAGTAAATCGTTAAACTATATGGAAGGTACGTACTCGTATATACGAGGTCCGATCAAAATGTTTCGAGACTAGGCCGATATACAACAGAGTACTTACCTTACTTAAGACTCGCTATGATCTCACTCAAGGTAGTCAGTCTCCTTGGGCAGCAATACACCGTTGCCAACGTTTTTCCCACTGTTGGAACGCTTCCTGGAAGTCCTGTTCGCGAATCGTGTCAAGCACCATCGCGATTCGTCCTGGATCTCGTCCACTGTTTAAAAACGGCGACCCTTGAGCTTCAGCTTCGGGAACAGAAAGAAGTCGCAGGGAGCCACATCCGGCGAGTAAGGCGGGTGAGGAAGGGTAGTCATGCTGTTGCGTCTGCAAAACTGGCGTGTTGCTAACGCTCTGTGAGCTGCTGCATTGTCGTGATGGAGCAGGAAATCGCCCCTGCGCCACCTTTCAGGTCGTTTGCGGTGATTATCCTTCTTAAGACGCCGCAGAAAATTGCAGTAAAAAAGGGGCGGTGACGGTGTGGCCTTGGGGGACGAATTCACGGTGCACAACCCCACGAATGTCGAAGAACACGATGAGCATGCTTTTGGTTGCGCGCTGCGGACCTGTCGGGCCTTCTTCGGTTGTGGAGATGCAGGGTTCTTCTACTGCGACGACTTTTGTTTTGTCTCCGTGTCGTAACGGTAGACCCAAGTCTCGTCCTCAGTGATGACCCGCGACAGGAACATTTCATGCGTCTCCGTTCCCGATTTGCCGAGTTTGACGCAGAATTTAATGTTGGCTCGCTGCTCTAGTTTGCAGTCCATACCGAAATTGCAGCTGTGTTCTGCACGTGGTCACCAAATATCGTGTAGCACAGCTCCCGATGTTCACAGAACGACGCAACTCGGCACAATGACTTATGAAGGTCACTGCCCTCGACCGCTGCTCGCGCATCCGCGTACTGCCCATCTGTTGGCGCGATACGTACCTAGTCTCGGAACTTTTTGATCGCACAACGCATATAATGGTAAATCGCTATTGAAAATTACACTGTTTCTACCAAATGCTCTCCATCCTAGTTTCATACGCTTGTTTATTTATTCTTCTAAGTGGCCCTCCCTTGATATCTGTTGTCCAAGATAAGTCTAGGTATCGACATGGGCACCCATGGCTTAGTTTTTAGGAGGGGAAAAATAGAAATTGTAACTGCGAATAGCATACATGAACACAGTATGCAAATTTCCACGCACACACACACACACACACACACACACAGAAGACAAACATTTAATGGCCGCCCCGGTGGCTCAGTGGTCTAAGCGCTGGCTTGTGACCATTCGTCGGAGATGGGTCCGGATTCCAATCCCGGTGAGGTATAGATGCTGTGTTCGTCTTACGACATTGGCTCTTCCCTGGAGCCAGTGGCCCTAAATTAGGGACGAGCAACTGCTTATAGCTCATCAAGTTGCTAACAGTGGTCTTTAAACACCCAATTAAAAAAAAATCAAATATTTAATGGAAGACCTGAAAACTACATAAAAGGGATGTTGAATAAATGAAATTAGACAGCTTGTTGGGAAAATAAGGAAATTTACTTTGTTGTCCTCGTGCCTTTTGGGTGTCTCATGTGTCATGAAAACTGTGCCTTTGGGGTGTCTCATGTGCCACGAAAACTGCGCCTTTGGGGTGTCTCGTGTGCCACAAAACCTTATGTACAATTTGGAAGATCTTCGTTCAACAGTGAATGGCTGCTGCAGAAGATGGTATAATTTTTCACTCTTTCACTTTTCATGTTTTTCCATACTATACGTATGTACGCTGTGTACAAACATTCAATGAAAATATTCAATAATATTACTTTGTACTGTAAATTCCCAAAATGTATTCCTATTTTTATAGCATATACACGCATCCAGCAGTTCAATAGAAAAATAGTACTCAGAATACACGTTATCACGAAAATCTTTGTAGTACCTTCTCAGAAAAGAAATGGCGTCGTCAGATTTCCAGGGGAGGACAAGTGTCCCCCCGTCCTCTCTTAGCCCCTCCCATATGGGCACCCATGGACATCCGTTACCCCCACGTTTGCTCCATCAACTTCCAAATCTCCGATTTCTGTAAAAGCATTGTACATCAATTTTGTCTTCTGCATTTAATTATAAACATATTACCTGATTAAGCTCCCTTGCTGTGATTAATATTCATTCAGCATGTAACGCAGCTTGTGCAGAGTAAAAGTTTGTATCTAGATCAACAAACGTGGCTTCAGTAGAGTCACCCCCCCCCCCATCCATCCATCCCTCGTGATTATTATTCATGACGCTGTCTGTTAGCACGAAACACTTGTCAGTTTACCTCTGACTTTATCGTTGAAAGTTACTTTAAAACGATGTTGTATGCAAATTGGTACAATGGAGTCCGGAAAACACTTTACACAACAGAGAAGCTTACGAAAACCCACCAATCGCAATCTGGTGTGGAAATTCTGGGCTACGGGTGACAGAAAAAATACAGCACTCTTGTGGAATGTGAAACAGAAGCAAGAGTACACAGAGAGTGGTTGACCAGTAGGATAGCATGACACGTGACCAAAAACGACCAAACTACTTTTGAAAGATTTGTCTGTCCAAAGAGCATGTGAGTCAAACACACAGGATTTGAATCACGAAGAATTGCCAAACGACATCCGAGATCATGGTACGCCGTAAATTGCACGGTCTGCGTAACAGCAGAAAAAAACCTGTCAGTCGTCCACCATTTCTGTCTTCAGAAAACAAGACAGTAGGTTTTTAGTAGGCTCGGAACCACAGCACATAGTTCTTTAATGATTGCAAAAGGTCACGTAGTCTAACGAATCCCGTTTTTAACTGCAACATGAGGATAGGAGGGTCCGAATTTTCAGACGACGGTTTGAGAGCACGCATCCATTTTGCATGGTTACGACTGTTTAGGTGGAGGGAACAGTGAAATAGTGTGGGCCACGTATTAATACAAGACATCTTTGATTCGAGTAGACCTACGCCTGCATACTCAATAGCATTAAAACGTTATTGCTGATCAAATTCATAGTACCATGGCCACTCTCTACCCCGGTGGATAATTCCAGCAGTACACTGCATCATACTACACTGAAGAGCATTTGAATTAGAGACAGCTGGCGTTATGCAAATGTGGCGCTGTGGGCGGTCCTGTAAATCGAAACGACATGACGTATGCAGCGATCCGACAATATAAGGAATGATGCGACAGGAATCAGTAAGAGTCGGACGCAGTATGGGTAAGACGAAGGATCTAAGCGCATTTGATCGTGGGCAAATTGTCGGGGCCCGACGAATGGGTCACTCCATCTCGGAAATCGTGCAGGCACTGGGATTTTCACGAGCCACTGTGTCACGGGTGCATCGTGAGTACATCGAATCCTGTAAAACCATCCCTGCAAGGGCCAACTGCTGTGGACAACAGCGTGTGGATGAGCGAGGTCCTCGTCGGCTAGCTCGCATTGTAACAGCGGATAGACAGGCCACAGTGAGAGAAATTACTCGGCAATTTAACGCTGGTGCAAAAAACGTGTAAGCAGTCACACCATCTAAAACCATCTCCTAGCTATGGGGTACAGAAGCCATCGTCCCACAAGGGTACCGCTGCTGACCGCAAATCACAGGGTGCAAAGATTAGCATGGGCGCGGGAATATTGCCACTGGACCCTAGACATGTGGAAAAATGTTGCCTGGACTGATGAGTCGAGATTCACGTTGGTACATGCGGATGGCAGGATACGAGTACGGCGCAAACCACATGAAGCGATGGATCCTTCTTGCCAGCAGGGTACTCTTCAAGCTGGTGGGGGTGGCATTCTCGTCTGGGGACTGTTTACGTGGACTGAAATGGGACCCCTGGTACGTATGACATCGTTCCCTCACAGGTCAACGTTACCGGGATATCCTGGACGACCATTTGCTCCCATTTGTGCGTCTTCAACATCCCACTGGGGACCTTATTCTGCAACAAGACAATGCCCCGTGCCATCGCTCCCGAATTGTATCCGAATGGTTGGATGAACACTCCACCGACGTGACCTCGCTTCCTTGGCCAGCTAGGTCACCTGACTTCAATCCCATCGAGCACATCTGGGATGCCATCGAGAGAGATGTTCGAGGCTCTGACCCCCCTCCATTAAATCTTCGTGAACTGTGGGAGCTTGTTCAGGGGTCGTGGATCCGTACGCTTCCCAACGCTTCCGGTGTCTTGTTGAGTCCATGCCGAGACGAATCGCCGCCGTCATCAGGGCGAAAGGTGGTGCTACACGTTACTAGACAGGTATCTCTAATTCGATTGCTCTTCAGTGTATAATGCTCTTTATTATGTCGGAATGTTTTCAGGAACATCATCGAATCATTTTCTTGCTTCATTGGCCACCTCAGTCCCCAGACTTATAAGCGTTTATGGGATAAAGTCAAACGGAGCATCAGACATCTGGGACCAATGCGGTCCAATTTGCGTAAATTGGAAGATGCTATTAGGCATGCGTGAGCCAATATTTCATTGGGGCCATTACCAAAACTTTGTTAAATCAATTCTGAGAACCACTGCCGATGTCTTGAAGGCCAAAGATTGTCCAAAAAATTACTAGGTAAGTGATCCTAATAAATTGGCCAGTATATTCCGATACTGCATAGGTGGGTTATTAAGATTCGCTAGTTTCGTTTATAAAGTAAATGGACTTTTTGTATACCCTATTCGATATTGAAATTGTCCCACCCAGAAGGAGTCAGCGTATCTGCCTACAAACTGGGAGGGTGTGTGCTGGAAGGCGAGATATGCAAATCATTCGTGTATGCAACCAATCACGTGGGATGTGCAAGATATAAATGGGGAAAACACGGGCCACCAAAGACATGTCTTGTTCCGTGTCCAGGTCGTACGGAACAAAACGACGGAGTGCTGAGGGCTGTTACAGCATAACCAAGGACCGGAGATGCCTCCTAAATCACAACGCCAATCATATCAGCTGGACGCGTTTGACGGAGGAAGGTTTGTAGGCCTCCGTGAAGCTGGGTGGGCGATTCGCTGAATCGCGGCCTATGTGAACCAGAATAGTTGGACGATATTCACATCAGTGGTTGCAAGAAGGCACCGCTAATCGCTGTTGTGGGACCGATGCAGTCAGGTGGACGTCAGTAAGCACTGATCGCCGTACTCGTCGCTAGGCTACTGCGGAACCACAACACACTGCACTGGCATCCGACGAGCTGTAGCGCTGAGTATGGACATCCCCGCCACGACTTGGTCCAAGAATCGAAGTTTGGTGGAGGCATTCTGCTCTACCGGAAGCCACTGCGTTGATTGCCATTGACTGCAGGGCATCGCCGAACACGACTGGTGTGGTGTTGCAGTATAGCTACGTGGCCGCATAAATGGATCGTGTTGTGTTCAGCGATAAATCCCGATTCTGCTTCTGTGTCGATGATCGTCAAATCCACGTTTGGCAACGATGTGGCCGCAGAGGGAATCCATCTGTTGTACGAGAACATCATACTGCTCGCCAACCGCGGGCATCCTCGTATGGGCTGCCATTAGTTACGATAGCCTATCGTCTCTGATACACAAAACGGGCACAGTGACAGCCCGGTGGTGCGTGGATAAGGTTTTACAACCTGTGTTGTCGCCATTTTGAGTTGTATCCCGGATGCTGTTTTCCAGCAAGAGTGTTCACATTCTATCTACAAGGTGTTCACATGCTTTCATGGACAGCGAGAAATCCAGAACTATCACCCATCGAGCATGTACGGGATCTCACTGGAGGACGAGGTCCCATATGGCCTACATGACATGCCTTTTGTCCGATTGTATTGCACAACATGGTGATCACACTAGGTATTGAGTGCAGTCACCTGATTCTGACTTGTAGCCTGTCAAACTGATGTACTTATTGCCTTAAATATATAACCATGTACTATCCATCTCATTTTCTATGTCTGACGATTTTCAGTCTTATTGGCGCAGTCTTTCTCGGTGGTGCAATTTCAATGTCGAGCAGTGTATTTAAAAGTTAAATCGCTTTGTCTTGTATATTCTTTGGCTTATTTCGATAAACTTCCACAATCGATAGCTTGCACGAAAGATTAAAAAAAATAATATTAATGGAATAAGGTAAAATAAAGTGAAAAATAATATCAATGGAATAAAAAACATTAAAAAATATTAATGGAATAGAAAACATTAAAAATATTAATGGAATAAAAAACATTAAAAATGTTAATGGAATAAAAACATTAAAAAATATTAATGGAATAAAGTAAAATAAAATGATAAAATAATATTAATGGAATAAAAAAATAAAATTAAAAATAATTTTAATGGAATAACATAAAACAAAATAAAATACAATACAGTAAAATAAAATAAAATAAAATGAAAAAATTAATTAATGGAATAATATAAAACAAAAAACAATTCAAGTTCACATGTCATTAAAATGTGGCGTGATCTACACGCAAAATTTATGAACTCACTAAGAGTGTGTGCTGACGGAGAGCAGTAAATCAGTGATTATGCCAATTCTACCACTATGTGATAATCCCTATGTCTAGAGATGAGCACGGGCTGGGGCTAGGACGAAAAGCCCGGAAACTGATTCAGGCTCGCCCCTGGCCAGGGCGGGCTCTTATATCAAACCTTTGAATAAAACCCGGGCCCATACGGAATCCCGGCTGAAGTTAATTTTCCCTTTAACTTTTTTAAGTAATTTTATTAAACACTGCTAACCGAATTAACTAAAGCAATGGGAAACTCATAATGGTTAGACTATAGTCTCTGTTTTGTTTTTTGCCTAAAATTCTTAATTATTGTTAAATGCATGTTTCGGGTGCATTTCGTAACTCAAAAACGTCTGTGAGTTTTAAGTGACAACTGACAACTATGTATTTTTCTCTAGATACGATTAAAACTAATAATATAAAGTTGTCTGACTACCAAAATTTAAACTTCTGCTAGGTACTATATGAAAAATGGGAACTTTGGGTAATTCGGTGAAAACATGAAGGTGAGCTGACTGCAGATGGCTCAAGGCTGACCAAAGGCCGATTACCCAGAGCTACTAGAAAGGGGAAATTAGGAGGAGTAATATCCAGTGCCGACTGGAAATCTCAAATACAACTTTCTCCTTTAGAGTTCCGATATCTCGTTAAAATGACTGACACCTTGTTATTAACAAATTTAGCCCCATTGTACTGTACTGTATAGCATAAGTATTGCCCAGTCCTGGTAATGGGTTAAGATTTGCAAACCAAGCCCATCAAGCCACACTTCTTACCTTAATTTTAATTACCTTTGAAAAAAGAAAACCATATATGCTTTGATTGTGCTAAACAATTATACTTGCTAACTAACTAACTATATACATATATATGTACACTGCTGGTCACCCAAAATGCAACACCAAGAAAGAAGCATCCAATTGGCCTGAAATTCGCAGCATGCGTCGCCCGCGAGAGGACATGCAAACGATTAGCATTGCAGGGCATATGCAAATCATGTGCGCCCGGCATGCCACCGAGAAGCACTAAAAGAAGGGTGCACAGAAGTGTGTTGTGCTGCCGGAACTGTACGTGGGAAGCTTCCTGATGCGTCGTCGCAGAATACGGCAATCATTCCAGCACGTTTCGGAGTTCGACAGAGGACGAATAGTGGCTTATCGCGACAGCGGTTTATCGTAGCGAGGCATCGGCGCCCGTGTGGGACGACATCCAGCCACAGTGAGGCGAGTATGGATTCGGTGGGTGCAGGAGGGACGGACGGACCGACGTGAGCGATTGCCGCAGCCGCGGTCACACCACCGAACGAGAGGACCGGCATGTTGTGCGGCGGGCATTGACGACTCGCACCGCCACATCACAAACGTTAGAGCAGGAATTAGGGTGTGTTCCGCAACAACCTGTGTCAGCAAGTACCGTTCGATGTCGTCTGCAGGATCGGGGACTTGTCGCACTGCGCCCATTGCTCCGATTACCATTGACGTTACACTACCGGCGAGTGTGGCGGCAGTGGGCCGTTGAACGCCGCACCTGGACTACGGAATGGCACGACATTGTCTTTTCCGACGAATCCCGCTTCTGCTGGCAACACCACGATGGTCGGATCCGCGCGTGGCGGCACCGCGGCGAGAGACTGTATGACACCTGCATTATGCATCGCCATACCGGTCCGTCACCAGGCGTTATGGTTTGGGGCACAATTGGATATGACATCCGCACCTCTCTGGTACGCATCGCCGGTACACTCAACAGCCACAGCTACATCTCCGACGTTTTGGAGCCTGTAGTCCTCCCTTACCTGCAGGACCTGCCAGCAGCCACGTTTCAACAGGACAATACGCACCCGCACGTGGCACGCATCGTGCAACAATTCTTCACGGCCCACCAGGTGTCATTGCTGCTTTGGCCCGCCTGTTCTCCCGAGATGTCACCCATCGAACACGTCTGGTCACTAATCGGCAACCGAGTTGCCCGGCAAGCACCACCCGCGGCTACGCCTGATGAACTGTGGCAACGTGTGGAAGCAGCCTGGACCGATATACCCCAAGCCCACATCCAAAGCCTCTTTCGTTCGATGCCGCGGCGTGTAGCGGCCGTTATTGCCAGCCATGGGGGCCACACGAACTATTGATGTCTGCGTGTTCCGCAAGTCGCACGGGCCTGTAAGCTCAATCGTTTCATCTTTGTATCTGTTGTTATGTGTCCAGTAAATCTGACTTTGCTATCTCGTGTCCTTCTTGGTGTTGCATTGTGGGTGGCCAGTGTATATACATTCATTTGCAAAAGTTTAAGACCACCTGTCAATTCACTGAAAATTAAGATTTACAAAGAAACATCTAATTACTAGTCAGAGATGTTTGGAAAAATGACAATACAGATGAATACTTTCATTCCTTAGAACACAAAAAGACCGAAAACAGTACTTTGTGTGGCCACCTTTTTTATAATGGACAGAATACGATGTGGCATACAATGAGGGATTTGTAGTAGTCACTTGAAATATTTTTGCGTCACACGTACTTTATCGCGTCAATCAAAGCTTGGGGATTAGATGGCTGTTTTTCTGCTAGCTAGTTTTTTTAAATGGTCTACAAATTTCGATGGGGTTAAAGTGGGGACTATTACAGGGTCATTCAAGCACATTTATGTTTTCCCTCAGCAGGTAGTCCTTTACTGGCTTTGATCTGTGACATGGAGCACCATCATGCATAAAGATTGTGCATCTGTGCACTTGCATATCAGTTAACAGCTTCTTGCGTAACATTTTCACATAAAAAGGACAAGTCATGGTAGTACCTCTGGCAAAAAAGGCTAATGAATCAGTACCGGATGCTGACATAACACCCCATATCATCTGACTAGACGGAGGTCTAACGGTGCATTTTTCATCAAACCTTTTACCTCTTATTCCTCGAAATGTGCTTCATGTGATTCATATTGCTTCATATTGACGCACTGTTGATTCATCGGAAAAAAGAACTTGGCTCCAATTTTCAGCAGTCCACGATTGATAACGCTTCGCAAACTGGAGTCTCTTCTTTTTCATGACTGAGGTTATATGTGCAGGTTTATAAGACTTTAGTGCAAAATCTTTGCTAAGACGTTGGGAAACAGTGCTGATACTAATACAGACACTTTTGAATGTAGAAAGGCCTTGATTTTCTTGCACGAATTCCTCCGAGAACGCAAAACTATTCTCCTTATGGTATTGTCATCAGGTTGGGTTGTTTTCCTTGGACGTCCACTTCTCTTTCAGTCACTAAATTCACCTGTATCTCGATATTTCATGATCGTATTACGAATAACAGTCTTGTTCACATTCACCTTTCTGTTTATGTCACGTTCGGAGTATTCTTCATGACAAAAAGTCACTATCTGCGCCTCCTGAGTAACACTTAATAATGCCTTTTTGCCCATTTTTCGATATATAGAAAATACATATAAAACCTCTCAGCATGAAAACCAGAAGCAAATTGACGCTCGCACGTTTCCCCCAACTCTGTCAACAGCTGCCGCTGTACGATGATGCAAGTCACTGATTGTATCGTTCTTGCTCCATGCCTCCATCCGACAAACGGACTCTGCAAGGCAAGATGGAACTCGCTGTGCACGTTTACTATCGTAAACGTTACGATACTAGTCCCATCGGCAGGTCAGAGGGACCGCGGGCTCGGAACCAAGGATGGGGGAGGCGAACTGGTATCGTACCCAGATGGACCGTGTGTCTATTTGGACCTCCCTGGGAGATTCGATCGCCACGCGAACGTGTGGGATAGAGGCCTTTATTCAGTACAAACACAACACAGACAAGAAAATGAAAAATCATACATTAAAACACAGGCACATTGGATGATGGCACGCAAGCTCAGAGAAAAGCACAATCCGCGTTGCACAAACACGATTGAGTGCGCAGACCCGTTTAGTAGCAGCGACTAGTGTTTAGCCATAATATAATCAATACGTCGGCTTTGTTGCTGAAGTTCACGCTGGAGACTAGGGCATTCAGTATAAAAAAAGATGTCTAAGGCATTCAGTATAAAAAAGATGTCTTCAGTGGTCCGTTTGGAGTTTAAGGCGGAAGCGCTCATTTGCCTTCTGGCAGCGAGCTTCGTTGGGACAGTTCTGGGGCCTGTCACCCGCTTGGCCGCAATGAGCACAGGACTCAAACACCGCTGGGCACTTTGCCTTGTGGTGCCCGAACCCGTTGCATTTAAAGCAACGGGTTCTTTCAGGAATTCTCTGCAGCTGAGAATCCTCCAGCCAAGATTTACTTTGGCTTTTTATTTTAGAATTGTTTTGAAGTCCGCTGGGGCCATTTCAAGCAATCAGTAGACCTTGCCACTCTACCCACGTGGTTTAATGGGGAAGAACACCCTGCACCTCTCAGGGTCTCTGAGCTCGTTTTTACTGCGGAATTGGAGCTCGACGGCTTCCGACTGGTATCCCTATAGACAATTATCCTTGGAAGTTTCTTCGCTGGACGCTTTAGCTCGTACAGCGGATGCAGATACTCGTTCTGTTCATAGTAGTCTACTACCTTGTCCACCCCTTCCGTCTTCTGGCATTCAATGAGCACTCCACCTTTGCTCACTCGTTTTAGTCCTTTGCTCACTCGTTTTAGTCCTTTGACTCCCATGAATATCTTCCCCGGGTAGAAGTCAAAAGCAACCTCGTCCCGGAATTCCATTTGGAAGCCTCTTGGTCCTTTGGATAGACCAGGAGCGTATGCTGCGATTGGAATTTTCGCATACCCACTGTCTTTGGCTTAGCTTCCACAGCTTCGGCAAACGTTCGCTATCGCGGCTGCCTGTAATCACTCCGTTGGGTCTCCACCAGTCTTCCCTTTAGTTGCTCAATTTCAAGTTGCTGTCTTACTAGGGTTTCCTGCATCCGATCAAGAATCGGACGCAGTTGAACCCTCACACTGTGGGACACTCTGGTGTTTGGGCTGTCCAGCAGCTCATTCATTTGCCTGAACAGCCCAAGGAAATCATCTGAGCTTACGCTCACTGGTGCTTCTGTGCCTCCGTCACCTGTGATTGGGTTCTGGAGGCCCGAGAAAGATGGACTCCGCTCGTCTGACCCCGCACTTGGCTCACTCATGATGAGTGGGGGAAACCGGCGCGACGACGACGCGGCGGGGTCGTGGATCGGCGGAAGCTGTAGCTCTGACTAGATCTTTTTTCGTTCGAAATCGAACTCGGTTTGATTGCGGGCGTGCCACCTGCGGTTTGGTTTCAATCACAATTAGAAAATTATTGCCTGCTCGCTCCCCGGGTATGCTACCGATCCGCCGGTCTAGGATGATGCAATACCGACAAGAAGTTGAGTAATACAGACAATAGCTGACGCAATCAGCAGAAATCTCCTGATACCAATAGGTGGTCTGTATATTTGTACTATGATATACGTATTATTCAGTATATATATATATATATATATATATATATATATATCTTAAGTATATATATATATATATATATATATATATATATATATATATATATATATATATACTGGCGGAAAGTGAAAAAAGAACACCAAGAAGGAGACGTCTGATACCTGATACCAACATAATTTATACAGCATAATAACGGAATACAGAGGATAACGTGATCAAAACATTATGGCAAAATACAACTGTATTTGCTGGTAAACTGAAAAATAACATTCCATGTAACATGGTTAGTACAAGGTTGAACCTCCATGAGCTGCGTCACACTGTGCAATTCTGGCATGGAGTCTGTCGTACAGATGTTGGATGTAAGTTTGGGGTATTGAGTTCCAAGCATCCTCAACCTGGACGCGTAAATCGGGGATGGTCGTGGCTGACCGTGGAGACCGGATAAGTCGCTGTCCCATAAAATCCCACACGTGCTCAATGGGGACAAATCCGGTGAACGTGCAGGCCATGTAAGTTGTCTCACACCCTGAAGTGCATGTTGCATTGCACGTGCCGTGTGTGGGCGTGCGTTATCTTGCTGAAAAACACCACGATGGACCGACCTTATAAATGGCACAACAACGGGCTGAATGATGTTGTTGATGTAGGAGGTACTGTTTAACGTACCCGGTACAAACACTAGTTGTGTACGGGAGTGATAGCTGATCGTTCCCCACACCAGGAGACCAGGTGTAGGCCCTGTGTGTCGCTGTCGGATGCAAGAAGGGTGGAGACGCTCCCCTGTGCGTCTGCGAACACGCATATGGCCATCGGAGGCTCCCAAGCAGAATCTGCTTTCATCGCTGAACACGACAGATCGCCATTGCGTTCTCCAGTGCAGACGTTGGCGGCACCACTGCAGCCGTTCCTGACGGTGGGCTGGAGCCAGCGGTACCCATGCCAGAGGCACACGTGCACGTAGTCCTGCATCCAGTAGACGGTTGCGGATTGTTCGCACAGTCACCTCAGATGCAACGGCAGGTCGGATTTGCGTCGCTGTGGATGTTCTGCTTGACAACGCTGCTCTTCTTATGCGTCGGTCGGTCCGCTCATCAGTCCGTCTGTGACTCCCGGTTCCACGTCTTCTCGTGTGGGAATATTCCTCGGACCATCTACGCCACCATCGTATCACCACCGATACTTCCCGCCCAATTCGCTCCGCAATACGACGATACGACCACCCGGCCTCGCGGAGTCCGACTAGACGACCTCGCTCAAAGTCCGATAACTGCTGAAATCGTACACGTCTTCCATGTGCAGGCATTGCAGTTTCTTCAGGGTCTTCGCACGTGTCCGTACGCCGACGACAGATTACATTCACTTCGCCGTACTCCTTAAATATCACCGACGATAATTTGCATATTAGGCCGTGCTGTGGCACGGCATAATAATCCCGAAATTAACATGACACCTACGTAAACTCGACTCCATTAACATATGTAAATTTCATGACCATCCGCCAATTCCTTCTTGGTGTTCTTTTTTCACTTTCCGGCAGTGTATATATATATTTGAAATATGATATATATAAATATATCTGATATTGAGGAAACACGGATATCCAGAATTATACATCTTGTGTCATAGTACAAACAACTGCAAATTATACTGTGAATCATTCAGTGCTGTACTTGTATTTTTCTATAATTTATTTATTTAGAGTAGCCGAAGTAAAGCCAAACGACTGGATCACACTAAGTTCCATGCTGTATTACATGGAATTTTACAACTTCTAACTAGTCGAAAACTGTTAAATTTAATAATTTGCTAATAAAGGTTATTATATTTATAAATAACAGTAGATGTGACAGTTTCACTAAATCTCTATATATAAAAGTGAAAGTTTGTATATTTGTTTGTTTGCCCGCTATACGAATCTACAGTTTTCAACTTAGAACCACCAAATCTGGTGTACTATCTCATGGTACTCTGACTTAGACTGTACACGGTTTTTGGAAGGGGTCGGAGCCCGAGGAGGTCAAGGACTCAAGGGACCCCCATACAAAATTTTCGTGAACCAAACCCATACAAAATTTGCTTCCAATGGAAAAAACAAAAATATTGTTAACCAAAAAGCAATAACCTAAACGAATTAAAATAAATTTACTGGAAAATTACAGGAATATATTTTTCATTCATAAAATTTCACCCGCTGAACTTGGTGATTCCACGAATATTTTCCCGGGAAATACCGGGTACCCCTGCTAGTAATAAATAAAATAAATTCCAAAATGAGCTCTGTCCCAGAAGAGTTAATAATATAAATTTACATGTGTTAAAAAAAAAAAGCACTACGACCTATATATGCACATTTGCTTAATACTTAATCGGATCTATTTGGTAAGCAAAACAGGAATACGCAATTCTCATGTCATGCAGAAATGACATAGATTTTATTATAATGAAATTTAAGGGTCCAAAATCCTTATTTAAATCTGTATGAAAAAAATTAAATGCAGTTAAGTAAGTAAACGAATTAACTTGATACACTGGGGAAACAAAATGAAGGACCTTTTGTTGTCTGAATATATGATGCACATTATAATAATTCTTTCTCTCTCTCTCTCTCTCTCTCTCTCTCTTTGGTGGTGGGGATGACATTAACGGGGAGCACTAACATTCTTATTTGATGATGAAAATATAAATAGGAGTAAAACAATATGCTTCATTTTTTCCTAATTCACATAAGGAAAGTTTGCACAAATGTTCCAACCAGGGCCGGCCCTGGGCCAGTCATAAATAATGATATAAAGGGTCCGGGTTATAAATATCCGGGACCGGACTGGACCCGTGCCTTATAAACGGAGCCCGTGCTCATCTCTGTCCCGGTATCCATAAAAGCACGTGTAATCCTCCTATCATATGAGAATTGCCAGGAAGGCAGAACAGAAATTACACTTCATTGCAATGCCAAAACTAATAAAAACACTCTAACTACCAATAACTCAAAACCGAAAATATACTCAATTTACGCATTTCTTTTCTCTGACATGACAAAACAAAAATATATACAGCAGCGTCCGGCGAAAGTAGAATAATAGCAAGTAATTCGACGAACTGAGAAATCCACTTTTGTTTCGTGTTAAATTGATGCGCTCTCTCTCTCTCTCTCTCTCTCTCTCACACACACAAGCACACACACTGTCAAGTCAAAAGTCACACACTTTGAACGCACAAAAAATGGTTCTTCCGTTATAAAAATGTCAAAAGCCAGTGACTGTTGTGGGCATTTCCTCAAGCGGTAAAAAATTATGGCAAAGCACTTGACTCGTTAAAACTGTTGAAAACCACATGGCCCGTTTGTAATAACACTATGCATAACTATTTCCCTTCCACGAAAAAGCGCAACATTTTTTCCACTCCACTAATGATCCAATTAAAGGTGGTACATCACAGAAAAATGCATCAGAATAGTTACTTTAACCAATAACGATTTGTATAAAAAAATTAAATGCAGTTAAGTAAGTAAACGAATTAAATTGATACACTGGGGAAACAAAATGAAGGACCTTTTGTTATCTGAATATATGATGCACATTATAATAATTCTCTCTCTCTCTCTCTCTTTCTCTCTCTCTCTCTTTGGGGGGGGGGGACGCCTAGAGGGGAAGAAGAGTTTGCTCGGTTATAATAGAGAGAATAATAATTGTTTATCGAAAAATCTATACATTTTTTAAAGGTACAACATGTGACCTGGAAATACAGAAGTGTATAAAAAAAGTAAAAGAAGCTTTTGAAATACTGGTAATGCTTGCGACAACAGCAGAACAACGTTAACACGTCATAACAGTAATTAAACAAGGTGGCTTCTGCACACCAAAATGGTACACTTCAGTTCGACTATAGCGGTGAGAGTGTAAACACGGAAGCTCCTCTTTCTGATTGCGCCAGTGTTGAACAGCATGCCGTGATAAGATTACTCCGGGCAGAGGTGGCCAGAGAATGCTCACAAGCGGGTAAGCTTTGATCTGGCAGAGCAAGTGCGATGACGAAGCTCGATCAGGGCTGACCATCGACGTCACGAGCTCAGGAGTATATTGATCGTGTGAACATTCTAATTAACGTAGGGGGCCGCGGATGGCCTAGTGGTCAACGTTTGTTGACTGCCACGACGGAACCTTGGGTTCGATTCCGGAAAGGTACAAACGCTCGAACCACAAAATATCCGCCGTGCGTCGGATGGGAACGTTAAGCCGTCGGACCCCGGGTACTGCCCTACCCCCGGTAATAAATAAGATATCTTCCTTCCCCTTTCTACCTCGCTTCTGTGTCTCTTTCCTATCAGACACTCTAGCCCAAATCTCCTAGCTAGCTATTTCTAAGGGTTGTTTAAGGCCTGGGGTCAGTTACTCCCTTCATAAAATCCTTTACATATGATCTGGTCAGATCATTAACGTAAGCCAACGAATTACTGGGTCTGGCTGATACGTTAGACATAAGTTATAGTTCTAGCTGTGCAATAGTTCATGACGACTTAGGGCACCGGAAACTGTGTGCCACGTAGGTTCCCTAAAGAGGTGACTGATCAACACAAGCAAGAGTGTATGGATACTTCCAACCAGTATTTTCAGATTTACGAAAAATATACCGGAAAGGATTGCCTCTATATACGAGACCTGAGTGCACCATTTTGAACCTGAAAGCTAGAGAGAAAAATACGCGGTGGAAATACTCTTCATTTCTAGCGAAAAGGAAGTTAAAAAGCTATCAAAAAAATCCTGCTGACCTTATTCTGGGATATGTACAAGATATTTTGGAGCATCATCAGGAACACGAACAAACTGTTAACAGTCCAACCTATTCAGCAGTGCTTAAAGACAATTTCACGTCTCTAATGTCGATCTCAACAAAACGATTGTGGTAAAAAAAAAAAAATCTATTATTTATCTCCACGGAAATGCTCGCCCATACAATGCTAATAATCGTGCGACAATTTAAAACCTCCAGTTTATGGTTCCTCTACACTCATCTTACAGCCCTGAGTAAGCACCAAGATATTCTAATCTATTCGATCTGCTTAGAAAAGCATTGTGTGGTCGGCAGTTTGGTGCAGATTTAAAATTTCATGTTTAAAGTTCTTCCACATTCCTCTTACAGCCCGGAGCAAGCAAGAAGAGACTTTCACCTATTCGATCTGCTTAGAAAAGCATTATGTGGTCGGCAGTTTGGTGCAGATTTAAAACTTCAAGTTTAAAGTTCTTCCACATTCCTCTTACAGCCCGGAGCAAGCAAGAAGAAACTTTCACCTATTCGATCTGCTTAGAAAAATATTACGCGGTTGGCAGTTTGGTGGAGATGAAGAGATGAAACCAGCGGTGCATACGTATGGTTTCAGGGACAACCGGAAATATTATCCTTCGATGAGACAAAAAGTGTGTGGAACTAACTGCAGGGTGACTATACGCTGAAAAAAACAAAGGTGACAAAAAAAAAAAAAAAATAGGAAGGATGCCACCATTTCCATTACATGCCAAAACACCCACGGGGTGAATGGTATCGTTCGCAAACAACGCGTTCGCAAACGACGTGCATACACAGGCAGATATCTCCGCAAGCTCAAGTACTAGCATTCGCAGTTCAGAGGCAGCTTATTAGGATTTAAGCGATTTCGAACGTGGTATGATAGTGGACCCCAGGGAGATGGTCTCGGAAATTTCCACGAAATTTGGATTTACATGGTCAACAATTTCAAAGGTGTACCTGGACTACACAAACTCAAGGAAAATATTTAGAGTGCGAGACCTATGTGGCCGTAGGACTGGTGAATATCATTCTGTACCGCCCGGACAGGGATCCTGTGAACTCTTCACGAAGCCGTTGTAGATCACCACGCGAACGCCATTCTCTTTGCATCTTAATTTGTTCTTTTGACAAGTGATGGTTACAAAGATATTTCGTTTCCTTGAAAAGATGGTTGACATATTAGATATATACAGAACATAAACTCTGAGCACTCTGCATGTTTACATTTTGTTTAGAGAAACTGTAGCTTTTCCATGTTACACACTTTTAAGTCAATGTCTTGTTTGTCTTGAAAGCATGGATACTGGGTGGATACTACAATATCTACAATGGATACTATAATTCCTTTGATCGAGCAATCGTGGAGTACACAAGAGTCTGTTTGTTATTGCATGTTAAAGTCCTTTGAGATATTTCCAAGTACACAAAGTGGAAATACACTGAAGAGCAATTGAATTAGAGACACCTGTCTAGTAACGTGTAGCACCGCCTTTCGCCCTCATGACGGCGGCGATTCGTCTCGGCATGGACTCGACAAGACACCGGAAGCGTTTGGGAAGCCATACGGATCCTCGACCCCTGAACAAGCTCCCACAGTTCACGAAGATTTGATGGAGGGGGGTCAGAGCCTCGAACATCTCTATCGATGACATCCCATATGTGATCGATGGGATTGAGGTCAGGTGACCAAGCTGGCCAAGGAAGCGAGGTCACGTCGGTGTAGTGTTCATCCAACCATTCAGATACAATTCAGGAGCGATGGCACAGTGCATTGTCTTGTTGCAGGATGAGGTCCCCAGTGGGATGTTGAAGACGCACAAACGGGAGCAAATGGTCGTCCAGGATATCCCGGTAACGTTGACCTGTGAGGGACGATGTCACACGCACCATGGGTCCCATTTTAGTCCACGTAAACAGTCCCCAGACTAGAATGCTATCCCCACCAACTTGAAGAGTACCCTGCTGGCAAGAACGATCCATCGCTTCATGTGGTTTGCGCCGTGCGCGTATCATGCCATCCACATGTACCAACGTGAATCTCGACTCATCAGTCCAGGCAACATTTTCCCACGTGTCTAGGGTCCAGTGGCGATGTTCCCGCGCCCATGCTAATTTTTGCACCCTGTGATGTGCGGTCAGCAACGGTACCCTCATAGGACGATGGCTTCTGTACCCCAAAGCGAGGAGATGGTTCTAGATGGTGTGGCTGCTTACACGTTTTTGTGCACCAGCGTTAAATTGCCGAGTAATTTCTTGCACTGTGGCCCGTCTATCCGCTGTTACAATGCGAGCTAGCCGACGATGACCCCGCTCATTCACACTCTGTTGTCCACGGCAGTTGGCCCTTGCAGGGATAGTTTTACCGGATTCGATGTACTCACGGTGCACCCGTGACACAGTGGCTCTTGAAAATCCCAGTGCCTGGACGACTTTCGAGATGGAGTGACCCATTCGTCGGGCCCCGACAATTTGCCCACGATCAAATGCTCTTAGATCCTTCGTCTTACCCATACTGCGACCGACTCTTACTGATTCCCGTCGCATCACTCCTTATATTGTCGGATCGCTGCATACGTCATGTCCTTTCCGTTTACAGGGCCACCCACAGCGCCACATTTGCATAACGCCAGCTGTCTCAAATTCAATTGCTCTTCAGTGTATAAGTAAAGGTGACAAATATACAAATATTTACAATTATAGATACAGTAGGAAATGGGCGAGGTGACAAAGTAAAAGGAGATGACATATTGACAAAAATATACAAAAGTGGATGCAACAGTTTTTAGCCGTAAAGATATGTGTCTTTTTTAGAAACATGGAGCATGTACACTGAAGTGCCAGAAATACTGGTACACCAGTCTAATACTTCGTAGGTCCCCCACGGGAGCGCAGGGCTGCAGAAATACGACGGGGCATGGACTCCACTAGCTTCTGGAAATAGGCTGTAGGCAATGCGCACCATACTACCTGCAGAGCGTTCCACAATTCGGGTGTATTCCGAGGTCTCGGATTCATGTGTTCGACAGCGCGTTGCATGGCATCCCAAATGTGTTCTATCACGTTCAGATCTGGGAACTTGGGTGGGAATGGCAACACCCGAAATTCAGGTGTATGTTTCTTTAACCATAATGTGGCGTCCCGACACTTGTGTGGAGGTGCATTGTCCTGTTGGAACATGTCCAACCCATCAGCATGAATGCCGGACATGAACGGATGTACCTCATCAGAAAGGATGTGCACATAGCGTTGGCCGGTGACAGACGTTTGTCGACGGGCCAGGGGTCCCAGTGAAGTCCAGCTAAACACACCCCATACCATTACTGACCCCCATCAGCCTTTACAGTTCCCTGTTGACAGGCGGGATGCATGGCCTCATGGGGTTCGTCCCACACACGAATCCTTCCATTTGCCCGATACAGTTGGAAACGCGACTTGTCAAACCAGGCTACTTGTTTCCACTCATCAAGTGTCCAGTGGCGGTGTTGCCGTGCCCAAGCGAGGCGCGTAGCTCTGTGTCGTGCACCCATCAAGGGGACTCGAGTTGGGCGTCGGCTCCCAAAGCCCATAGCGTGCAGGGTACGTTGCACAGTCCGGACGCTGATGCTTGTTGAGGCTCCAGCATTGAATTTCGATGATACCGGCGAGAGTGTTGCACGCCTATCGCGAGAAACGATTCTTGACAGCCGACGATGGTCACGTTCACCAAACGTCTTTTTACGGCCACACTGGTATCGTAGGTTGGAGGTTTTGCCCGAATTCTTGTAGTCACGGTACACCCTTACAATGGTCGTCCGTGTAAATCCGAACTTCGTTTCTACCTCCGAAATACTATGGCCCATCTCGCGAGCGCCAACAATGACACCGCGTTGAAAATCGCTTAAATCGTTATTACTTGTCATTCTCATGCCGAAAACAGCTCCGACAGCTGGCAAGGATGTCTATCGCTTTATATACGCACTGGCGGACGCAACCGAATACGCGCATAGGTGACGTTGCTATGTATTTTGCATGAGCTCGTCTATACTAGTTTTTCTGGCATTTCAGTGTATATGTGTGACATGTATTTACAAGACTACATGCAACAGTTCTTGAACATGTCACGAGTCTTTGTAATAAGTGTTAAAATTAATTAGATGGCAGTACAGAACTAAAAGTTCACCCTGTGATTGCGTAGTGCAGAGAGTCAAAGGTTCTTGAGCCTCAGAAAATCCCTGGGCGATCATGGAAAGTGGCGTCGGGCAAGCATCGTAACATCCGCCAGATGTGCAACATTTTTTTTTTTTTTTGGTTGGAGGTTAAACGACCACCGTGAGCAACTCAGTGGGCTATAAGCAGTCGCCAGTCCCTAGTTTAGGTCACTGGTTCCAGGGAAGGGAGAGAGCCAGTGCCGTACGACAAACACAACACCCATGCCTCACCGGGATTCGAACCCAGATCCCTTAAGACGATTGATCAGAAGCCATCGCTTAGACCACTGCGCCACCGGGGCGGCGATGTGCAACATTGACGTAAATGACAGCGCAATTCAATGCTGTGGCCAGTAGTAGCATCGGCGTTCTCACAGTGCAACGTTCCCTGTGTTCTATGGGGTTCAGAAGCCAACGGCCCACAAGGTGTCATTGCAGACCCGACGTCACAAAGCTGTGCGCCTCGTCTGGGCTCCAGAACACAGCCATTGGACAGATGACTGGAAACGTGTGGCCTGGTCCGACAAATCGCGATACCAACTGTTTCGGACAGTTGGCCGACTCCGGGTGAGGCGAAAACTCCACGCATGCCTGCAAGGAACAGTGAAGGCCAGCGGTGGCTCTGTTATGGTGTGGTGTGTTTCCAGCTCGCATGCAATTGGACCTCTCATACATCGGCAGACCGCTCTGACCGGAGGAGGTAATGTAGCCATCCTTGGGGATGATTTGCACCCGTTCATATCGTGCAAACACTCCGACGGGTGCGACCTTTTTCAACACAACAATGCGCCACCGCACATGTCTACAGTTGCCCGATTATGGCTGGAGGAACATTCCACGGAGTTTGGCATCCTGACTTGGCCCCCTCGTTCGCCTGATTTAAATGCCATCGAACACATTTGGGATGCTGTTCAACGTGCCGTTAATGCCAGCAATCTTCTCCCGGCGAATATTATGGAATTGCGGAGCGATCTTCAGGAAGCATGATGTGCATTGTCTCCACAGTATTACGGAGAGCTCGTGGAGTTCATGCCCCGTCGCGTTGCTGCCGTTATCTGATGGTGTGGAGAACCAACGCCGCATTAGAAAGGTATTCCAGTTTTTTTGGGTATTTTTTTTTTTTTTTTTGGCACTTCAGTGTAATGTTACAAATGCGCTTTGCTTAAGTTTCACTTTGTTTTTGGTAAATACAGCCTTTATTTTGTTATTTACCATCATACAGAACAATAAGGTGAATGCACAGAATATATAATACTAAAACAGAAAGTGTGTGCGTGTGTCATATACACTGAAGTACCAGAGAAACTGGTACAGACGAGCTTATGTAAAATACATAGCAACATCACCTATGCACGCATTCGGTTGCATCCGCCAGTGCGTATATAAAGCGATAGACATCATTGCCAGCTGTCAGAGCTGTTTTCGGCATGAGAATGACAAGTAATAACGATTTAAGCGATTTTCAAAGCGCTGTCATAGTTGGCGCTCGTGAGATGGGCCATAGTATTTCGGAGGTAGAAACGAAGTTCGGATTTTCACGGACGACCATTGCAAGGGTGTACCGTGACTACAAGAATTCCGACAAAATCTCCAACCTACGATACCAGTGTGGCTGTAAAAAGACATTGGGTGAACGTGATCATCGTCGGTTGTCAAGAATCGTTTCACGCGATAGGCGTGCAACACTCTCGCCGGTATCATCGGAATTCAATACTGCAGCATCAACAAGCATCAGCGTCCGGACTGTGCAACGTACCCTGCACGCTATGGGCTTTGGGAGCCGACGCCCAACTCGAGTCCCCTTGATAGACGACACAGAGCTATGCGCCTCGTTTGGGCACGGCAACACCGCCACTGAACACTTGATGACTGGAAACAAGTAGCCTGGTCTGACGAGTCGCGTTTCCAACTGTATCGGGCAAATGGAAGGATTCGTGTGCGGCGCAAACCCCATGAAGCTATGGATCCTGCCAGTCAACTGGGAACTGTACCGGCTGATGGGGGTCAGTAATGGTATGGGGTGTGCTTAGCTGGACTTCCCTGGGACCCTTGGTACGTCTGCAAATGTATGTGACCGGCCAACGCTATGTGCGCACCCTTTCTGACGAGGTACATCTGTTCATGTCCTGCATTCATGCTGATGGGTTGGGCCTGTTTCAACAGGGTAATGCACCTCCACACAAGTGTCGGGACGCCACAATATGGTTAGAGGAACATTCATCTGAGTTTACGGTGTTGCCATTCCCTCCCAAGTCCCCAGATCTGAACGTGATAGAACACATTTGGGATGCCATGCAACGCGCTATCGAACATAGGAATCAGAGACCTCGGAATACACCCTAATTGTGGAACGCTCTGCAGGTAGTATGGTGCGCATTGCCTACAGTATATTTTCAGAAGCTAGTGGAGTTTATGCCCCGTCGTATTTCTGCAGTCCTGTGCTCCCGTGGGGAACTCACCAAGTATTAGAATGGTGTACCAGCTTTTCTGGCACTTCAGTGTATATATATATATGTCATAACTCATCGGAAAATGGTTGTGGACACTTTAAAATTTGGCAGATTGTTTTTCATTGCTGTCTTAGTTGCAAGGCCGTCGACTGAATTGCTTTTTTTTTTTTTTTTTGAGCCCGATACACTGATAAACGAAAGCCTTCCACTGACACGTACCGAGGTGCAATGAAGAAAAATAAAAGTTAACACTTTCTATTACTCTTGTATCGATCGGGTTTTGACAAATTTTTATGAACGCAAAAATACATACACTAATTACACACTGCAAGTCGCAAATTACAAGTGCGTTCTGGCCTTCACCTCATCGAATAGTTAGTTGTAACTGTCCTCAACAATTTCCATGAATTTGAAGTTTTCTCCCGGCTCCCAATTGCCTCTCTGCAGATTGAAACGCTATTTCGTACCATTCTTAGCTCCAAAGAAATTGTTTGTAAAACGCTTTTACGCGCATTTTCCAAAACCAGATAGCTGATACAATGGCCAAGATTATTCATATATTTCCTAGCTGTTCATATAAAAAGATATCCCCAATAGTTGGTGCAAATATGTTGTTACGACCCACCCTCCGCCATTAATTGTGGAATTAATGGGCGTAGTGGATGTATGAAATTAATTAAGTTCGAGGCTTTATTGGGGTTAAAAAATGTAAAGACTGGGGAAAGTTTTATCTGAGGGTTAGGAAAGAAAAGATACGAAGAATTCTCACTCTATCTGGGTGGTTGGAGTTTGAGCGTTTTGACGTCGTAAATAACAGGTCGCAGCTGACGTGTAGTCTAAACACGCAGGAACGTTTCGAAGTAAGACATTGCGGGCCACTTGTAGAAGTAAATGAAGATGGGGGACAAGAGAGTGAGCGAATAATCGTAAATTTGTCGATTGTTTAGAGCATTTTCGAGAACAACTGACCTCTTTTTGTGTGGTCCGGTCGGAAAGCAAAATTGCGCACTTGGCGTGGAAAATAAGGAAGAAAGTTCAGTTTACTGTACGTTCTCCGAGGTGAAAGGCGAGATGTCTTTAGTGCTGCTAGGTTGTTTGGGAAAAATGAAGCAGCAAACCTCCCGCATTTTTAAGGAAAAGGAGAACAGCAACTCACTCGAGATTATCTGAATAGGCCAGATTGCCATTGGGATGGCGGTATGCTTATGTCCGCGTGATGAAGCAGCAAATCCTGTGCTGCTAAACCATACAATAATTGCGACTGGTTGGTCCAGTAAAAAGCGAAGCTACAGAGAAAATAAGAAGTCGGCGAGTTGACGTTAGTCGCTCCAAGGAGAAGCGACGCTAAGAAACAGAACTCGGGCTGGAAACGCTAGGGACAACGTTGTGGAATCGTCATCACGGTCATCCCCCACACGGAAGCGGCAAAGGAGGTGAGGCGAAGCTCATCAACAACATGTGTGTGTGTGTGTGTGTGTGTGTGTGTGTGTGTGTGTGTGTGTGTGTGTGTGTGTGTGTGTGTGTGTGTGTGTTACGCATCGGTAACAGTGCAACCCCTATGAGTGAAAGCGACGGGATGAAGCCCGCGCAAAAGATATCAGCAGCGTAAGAGCGGTGTGTTCGGGTACATTACCATTTAACAGATAACAACTATGGATTTGAGGATGATAGCTCCATCCATGTAAGTAAAAAGATATTATTGTCACATGTGCTACGCTATTTGTAGAGGAGCTGAACTGGTAAATTGTAAGAACTGAACTGTGGATTAAGTTCATCCAAACTTTCTTACGGAGCTAAATTTCGGTCAAAGTTGACCTAACACTTATAATCAGAAGACAACTAATTTTGATACGTATTTGTGCCATTGTAATTTTTATCGCCAAATTAAATGTTTGTTTAGTGCAGTCAGTGCAGTCATAGAACACATTATTTATGTGTACGAATGTGATTGGTTTGAATTGTTTAAATGTATGCCCGTATAATAGTCTTCGCGCCAAGGACAACGTCGAATGACCGTGGATAAAGAAATATAATAATTGCTCGGCCACGGTTGTTACATTGGTTCTCCGCGGTGAGATAGCGGCCGCGACCGTTACATTGGTGGCAGCGGCCGAGGTCGTTACAATATTTTTACATCAAGCACTATATTTTTGCTTTCCTTGTGGAAAACGGAATCTTTTTTTAATAGTTCATACGGGACATCGCTAAGCATCGCCCCAGTTTTATTTTGCTCTCTCTGACGTGGAAATGTCCACTACATTTGCAAGCATTTACGAAAATGTCTTCGTTAGTAAATATCCGACATGAAAATGCAAGTGCAAAGATCCTTTTTGTATTGGTTGTAGGGAACGTGGCGCAGTCATTTATATGTTGCCTGCAAAGATAGGCTTGGCTACCCTTAAAATAATTTTGACTAAAAATCGTGTATTTCTTAATCGTTAAAATATCAATTTTCAATCGGATTTGAGTAACATATATTCTTCCAAAATGACAAGAAACTAAAATTTAAAAACTGCATATATATGTTGTTGAATATATGAATGGTTTATCTTTTAGTGATTTTACATGTTTCTTTTTTAAGATAATACACATCAAAATTTAGATGACGATAAAAATCAAGGTATGAATTAAAATCCGCGGCTCCTAGAAATGGCGGCCCTAGAAATGGCGGCCGCCTGTATCGCCTATACCAAGGGTGGAGAACCAGTGGCCTTCTGAGTCATTATTAAGTGCGGCTTTTTGAGTGAATCCAAATTTTTGGCGAACAAATCCTTTTATTTTTATTAATATGGGTTTTTTTTTCCTCTTTTATTTTTTTTATTTTAATCTTAAAATGGCCGTACTTAAAATACCAAAGAGAAAAAGAAAGATTAATAGAAATAATGCTCCCCGACTGGCAGCCACAATTAAAACATTAGTAGGTCATAAGATAAGGACTATTTTGATACCTGCTATGCTCATGATTTCTTGCTTATGGCTCCTAAAGAACTACAGAAGGAATTGATTGAGCTCTCAGAAGATGACATTTTAAAGTCTTTATTTGACGCTAAGAAATATCCAATTGGAATATGGAAAAAATCAGTAGAATACCCACGCCTTCGGCAATATGCACGAAAAATGCTTTCTTGCTTTTCAACTTTTCAACCACTTATTACTGCCAATCTACATATTCCTACCTTAACATAAATCAAGACGCCCTTTAAGGTCGCAAATGACGAGGCCCGCACTTTTAGTTGTTTTTCCATCTAGAGGAAAATCACCTAAAAGTGCGGACCTCCATGTTGCAGTCAAATATTCAAATGCTTTCCAACAAAAAACAGTCACAGCAAAGTCATTAAAAGTTTAGCTAACTTTGGAATTAACAATTTTCTTTTTCATTTTTTGAAACTAGTTATTACATAGTAAGATTTTTACAAAATAACGTACATTTCGAAGTACGAGTATATCTAATTGAAGTTTCTTGAATGCGGCCTTCCAACATGAAAGGGTTCCCCACTTCTGGCCTATACTAAATGCCGGCACTATAGTTATAAAGGCAATATTCAGGTTTTAGAAAACTGCTTATTACACGTTTTGAGATTTCTTAAAATACCTATAGAGTACTATTCAGTTCATTAGGACGAAATTTCTAGCTTGGAGTGTCGTGAAAATACAGGGTGATTCACAAAGCAGTATACAGTTTCAACGCACTATAAAACAAGAACAATGTAAGATATTTTATGTTACCTGTAATAGAATTGTAGGGGAATGTTGCAAGTTTTTTTAGAGACGGTCACAGATGTTCTATGTGTGCACCCTTAGTCACACGACACACAATGAGCCGGTAATCCATTTTCGCCCAAAAGCGAGGCAAGATATCTGAATCAAGTACAGTGATAGTGGCTGTGATACGTTGTTTCAGCTCCGCTAGATCAACAGGAACGGAAGGGGAGAATACCTTGTCATTTACGTAACCCCACAGGAAAACGTCACAAGGTGTTAAGTCAGGACTTCTGGGTGGCCATTGGGTTAGTGGCATGTTGTAGTCCGCGGCTCGTCCAATCCATCGGTGAGGAAGATGTTCATCGAGATAATCTCGCACGTGACACGCGGGCTATGACCTACATCACTTCCCTCAGTAGCGGGGCACAAACTTTATGTGTACATCTACCTAACGGTTCGCAGTTGTGGTCTGTGTTTCAACTGTTACTGTTTTACAGCATCTGGAAACTGTATACTTCTTTATGAATCACCGTATATATTACTTACCATCAGCTCTCAGCAAAAGGACTGATATTATTTTGGAAAGACACTAATTTCACGTGTGATAGAGTGTACTTAGATTCAAATTTCGGATCAGACATTGTTAAGATAAGAAAACTTCAGAGACTCTCTCCCTCTCTCTCTCTTTCTCTCTCTCACACACATACACACACACACACACACACACACACACACACACACACACACACACACACACAGAGAGAGGCAAAGAAAGAATTCAACAAGTTAGTAAAACCATGCAATGCATTGATTATAATACGCTTTCCAACATACCAGAAATCATTACTCAAGTTATGAGGATAATGGCTGTGGAATAAATCTCGCTCCTGTGCCCTGATCTTTGATCCCATTTCGATGATATTCAACAGAACAGGTTCAGTATACCTCCGAAATAACATGATAAAGTTTTTGTCGCAATAGAAGCATTTTTACGTAAGTTATGATGCATTTTACGTAAGTTATGATCCACAGGAGCGGGAATAGATCCCGCTCCTGTGTCCTAACCTTGACCCCATTTCGCCCATTTTCAATAGGATTCGTCCTCAGGCAGGCCCCTACAACAACATACTATCATTTTATCCAAGTCGAAGAATTTTTACGTAAGTTATGACGCATAATGGCGATGGAAGTGATTCCGCTCCTATGTCCTGGCCTTTGACCCCATTTCGTTCACGTTCAATGGGGTACCTTCCCAGGTGGTCCCCTACCACATACTAAAATTTCATCGATATCGAAGGATTGTTACGCGAGTTATCGTGCGGACGGGCATACGCACACAACGCGTGACGTAATGAGGCAGATGGGAATCGCGACCATCTGCTCGAAAGAGTGTGATGTTATAAAACTTTAATAGGATCCACACATAATGCGTGACGTAATGAGACAGATGGAGTGACCGCGCGCCAACATCTCAATCGCGAGCTTGTGACGTCATAAGATTTCTAAGCATGGGTAACATTAATGGAACGACGCCATGACACTGAAAACGTGGTAATTCGGGGTGGTTATTTAACCAACTAAACGAATTTTCCTGAAGTCGAGATCAAGCTAAATCGATTTTTAGTACCAGAAAACGGTAGGTTAACGACTTTCATCAAAATCCTTAGAGCCGTTTTCAAAATAAAATTTTCATAGATACAAGAATTGCTCCTTTAAGGTGGACGTCAAGTAATTTTGCTTCCTATACTTAAAATGGAAAAACTTCTGTACACATTTTCTACACAATTCATGCGTTCCCAAGGATGAAAATTTGAACATCGATTAAAATAGCTTCATTTTAAAACTTGGAATACTTAATATTTTCTAAAACATAACCATAATTATGCAATCCAACATTTATTTGTCTACTGACGTCATCAAAGTACAGGTCGCGCCATCTTTCTTCTGGTCTCAACACCACCAAAGGAAACGTTATTGTTTTTAATATAATTATGGTTATGTTTTAGAAAATGTTAAGTATGCCAAGTTATAATATGAACTTATTTTAATCGATGTTCAAATTTCCATCCTTGGGAACACACTTATTGTGAAGGAAATGTGTAGAAAAGTTTTTCCATTGGAAATATAGGAAGCAAAATTACTTGACGTCCACTTTAATAGTATGGGATAAGGGCGATGGAATGGATCCCAATCCTACATCCTGACCTTTGACCCCATTTGTCCCATTTTCAATAGGGTTTCTCTCCAGGTGGTCCCCTACCACATACTAAAATTTCTTCGAAATCGAACCCTTTTTACGCACGTTATGACGCATAAGGGCAATGGAATGCATCCCGCTTCTATGTCCTGACCTTTGACTCCACTACACCCATTTTAAATAGGGTTCGTCCCCAGGCAGTCCCCTACGACATACTAAAATTTCATTGAAATCGAACCATATTTACGCAAGTTATGAGGCATAAGGGCAACGGAATGGATCTCGCTCCTATGTTGTGACCTTTAACCCCATTTGTAACATTTTCAATAGGGTTCGTTCCCAGGTGGTCCCCTACCACATACTAAAATTTCATCGAAATCAAACCATTTTTACGTGAGTTATCGTGCCGACAGACGGACGGAAAAAGCTGGAGCATATACGCTTCTTCAACCTACGGTTGGAAAGCGTAAAAAATGAGGGAAACAAACTCAAGTTAATCAGAAAATGACAAAATTTGCACAACTGCTACAACTCCACAAAATATAAAAAGATGAAGAAAATTAACTGATGGAAAAAAATTATTCGTATTCTTAAAGACACGCGAGACTCTGGATCACATACAACAGGCAACCGACAAGCTGGTGGACTAGGTTTAGATGAGTTCCGTTTACAATGGCGTAAATATAAGTTCCCGCAGAACCCCCGCAGCGTGGGGGCCCTCAAAGGTTTAGAACACTCTGGTTTTTTTAACGGAAGGATAAGGTCTACTTCGACGTGGTTGTTATTTCCGTACGAGAGTGGTAGAGGAAATGTCAATTAAGGGTCTTCCCGCTGGGAACGCACACACTACGAAATTTTCGGAGAATACGAGTCAGATGTGTCAGCTGCCATTGTGAGCTAAGCACACGCATCTTTACAAAACTCTTTGTTGAGGAAATATAGAAAACAACAACTGTGAAATAATTAGCAAAGCTTTTAATTAGTGACAATACTTTGTGCACATCATTTCTATTACATGTATATAACCAGTGGCATATCGGAAAAACTCCCCAATCCCCGTAAAAATTCCTTCGAGACGCTTTTGCTAAAATTTATTACCTTTCGATTATTTAAAATTTTAAATTCCATATTATTAGCTAGGTTTTGTGGGCGTTTTAATAATTCAACTTCTTTTAAACCTACAGGCATTTTTCGTAAAACAAAAATTATTTGCGCTCTTTATTGCGTGAAACACAAATGTTCACGTTGTAATTAAAATGATTGCCCTAGTTTTATACCAACAGGGAGTACTAGAAAACACTTTCGCCACAGTTAATCATATGATGTAAATTTGATTGTTTTAGAGAACTAAGGCCAGCCTCTTTGAAATGCCTCACGATCACACACACACACTGTAACGTACCAGGAGATGTCACGTACCTGCCAGAAGGACGCACACGACATAAAGGCAGATAGGAATCAGAATAAAACGTCCGCGTAGCTCAATTGGTAGAGCAACTTATTCCGGAATGAGGGGACCCGGGTTCGAATCCCGGCGTAGATCAGAAATGACGGAGAAATTTACTTCGTTATAACACACACACACACAAAACACGTAACTGCCGTTTGACAGTGCTTAGTGACCTTTACCGATTTATACGAAAATACAGAACATAAGTAAGCAAATAAATAGGTAACAATGAAGAACTGTGGCGCAAAAAAAAAAAAAAAAAAAAAAAAAAAAATAAGTCTACTTAAATTATTTACTAATGAATATAACAAACACACTGAAATAATGCCACAATATTTTGCACATAGTAAAGAAAAATTTCGCTTGATTGTGTTATAAAAAAATGACACAGGTTTTTGCTTCTTCTACCCCACGAAAAACACCTTTCAGTTCATTAACTTCTGAAGCATGCGTTTACGTGTAATCATTGGTACGATAATTTCATTCATTGAACTGATATTTCTTTTACATTCTGTTGTTGACTTACGTGTATAGGAACTATTATGACTGTGAAAAGAAGCCTCAGGTTCTCTGGAATAACTGCTTTTCCATCATCCAGTTTTTATAATTTTAAATCGCGAAGAACAACAACCAAAAATTGCTTTTCTTTTTAATGCTTCTTCCAAAGCTGCCCTCAAAATTTTCTGGCTATTTCTTTAATACGTTTTATATGAGGTTTCCGCAAAGGATTTTGCATTTTTTTTTTCTGCCGAGAACAGAGGCTCTCTTAAATGTGAGAGCCCCTCCCTTTCCCCGTAATGCAGGGGCTGCGGATGCTATCAGTACGCCTGTATCTAACCCTTCGTATGACGACGAGTTAAGGCTTAGTGCGCTAACACTGTTAAGTATTGAGCATGAAGAAACTCAAAAAATAGACATGAGATGTAATAAATAAATTTTTCCTTAACGAAGAAAAGTCATGGAACTCAAAATTCCATATAGCACTGATATCATCATCATCGTCAACTATTCTCAGTCCACTGCTATAGATGAAGATCTCCTCAAGTTCTTTCACAACTGTCAGTCTTGAGCCAGTCTCCTCCATGTCTCTCCGGCATGCTTTCGAATTTTATCCACCCATCTCCCATGTGGTCTTCTTCTGGGTTTTTCCCTGTCGCTTGGTATCCAGTCTAAAATTTCGGTTGCCCATCGGTGGTCACTTCTTCTGACAATATGTCCAGCGCATTAACATTACAAGGATTTTACTCTGATATCACGATATGTTCCACTGTTGTCATTTTCCTGATCCAAGAGCTCCTCTTCTTATCTTTCCGGATTCTATATACGAATTCTGACGTATTACAGAGGTAAAGCACGTGTCAAGACGACAAAGCTGCAGCGATACATTCCGCCGGTGTAGCTTTGTCGGTTAGAGCAGCTCACTCCGTAGCGAGGAGACGCGGATTCGATCCCTGTCGCCGACAAATTCATGTTTTCACTATATATATATATATTCTATTAAGAAGAGACCTAAGCAAAAATATTTTTGACTCATACCAAGTACAACATAGAAAAAGTTATGTATTTAAGTGGAGTAGGGGGTTTTAGAATCAAGTTTTCTTTCAAGAATCTGACTGAGTTTTAAATAATTAATATTTCCTTTTTTAATTGCAATGTAAGAATTTGGAAAACTTTTGCATTGCTATTCAGGTTTAAATTCTCTCTCAGGCGAACTTGGCATTTCGTTATTGCTGAACATTATTTCTAATTATTATGTCGCTCTCACAACTTGAGTTTTCTTTAATCTTCTTCTTTCTGTTTAATCGTAACAGATGAAGAGCATGGGTCGGGCCAGAAAAGTTATGGATGCAAGCTAAATTGTAAACTAGAGCTAGGTCATACAACTCTGCGGAGGGCATGACTTATATATATATATTTTTTAAATTTTTGGTGGGCTAATTACTTGCATCTATGGCTTTGCAGAAACCCATTTCCAACTAGGTATTTGTGGAAGTGAGAAAATGCAGAGTTTTTCCTGGTCCTTGATAAAGCCAAGGCTCAGTATTCTCGACACTTTCCACATTCAGTTGTTTTATCTTATTTTTATTTTTTTCTCTTTTTACTCACACCGGTAAATACATAACTTTTTCTATGTTGTACTTGGTATGAGTCAAAAATATTTTTGCTTAGGTCTCTTCTTAATAGAATGTGAATTCTGAATTTTCATAACTGCTGCGTTGCGCGTTTTGATCTTCGGGTTATTTTGCAACTTTAGTTTTAAATTCAAAGTTTTTCCTTTGTTTTCAGCTTTGCTCTGCAGTATATATATATATATATATATATATATATATCATCATCATCATCATCATTGTCAACCATTACCAATCCACTGCTGGACGAAGGTCTCCCCAAGTTTCCTCCACAACGATCTGTCTTGTGCCAGTCTCCTCCACGTCACTCCTCCATACTTTAGAATTTCATCTACCCACATCCCATGTGGTCTTCTTCTGGGTCTTTTCCTGTCCCTTGGAATCCAATCTAAAATTTCGGCTGTCCATCGATGATCTGTCCTTCTGGCAGTATGTCCAGCCCATTGCCATTTCAGGGATTTTATACTCTGGTCATGATGTCTTCCACTCTTGTCATTTTTCGGATCCACGAGTTCCTCTTCTTATCTCTCCTGGTTACACCAAGCATGCACCTCTCCATGCTTTTTTTGAGTTGTCTGCAGCCTTTGTATGTCTCTTTTAGTTAAGGTCCACGTCTCTGCAACATACGTAAGCACTGGAAGGATGCATTAATCAAACACTTTTCTTTTAAGACATAATGGCATATCGCTCTTGAAAATTATGCTGTTTCTTCCAAAAGCTCTCCAGGCAAGTTTTGTACGCCGATTAATTTATTCATCAATGTGACCCTCACTTGATATCTGCTGTCCAAGATAAACGTACGTGTCTGTTATCTCCAGCTTTTCTCCATCAATCGATAAATCTTCATTTCTTGTAAAAGCATTGTACATCACTTTTGTCTTCTGAAAGTTCATTTTTAACCAAACTTCTTTACTCTTGTCAGCAAGTTCCTGGATCATACTCTGCAGCTCTGTTGGTGTAGTTGCAAAAATGACTACGTTATCAGCAAAACGAAGGTGAGTTAGATAATCTCCATTCATCTTTATCCCCTTGTTTTTCCAGCTCAGCAACTGAAAGACACCCTCCAATGTAGCATTAAAGAGCTTCGGAGATATGGTGTCACCTTGTCTCACTCCCTTTCCAACTTTTATATGTGCTGTATTCTCAAACAGCCGAATCTTTGCACTTGCATTTTCATAGATGTTATTAATAATATTAATGTATGCATCTTCAATACCGCAGGATTTCAGAGCCATTGTAAAACTGCTGATGGTTTCACCAAATCAAAGGCTTTTTCATAATCGATAAAAGCCATGCACAATGGAAGTTCATATTCCCTCGCTCTTTCAATTAGTTCTCTCAGTACGTGGATATGATATATTGTGCTCTAGCCACTCCTGAATCCAGCTTGTTCTCTCGGTTGAGCCATGTCCAGTGTTACCTTCAAGCGGTGTGAAAGAACTTTAGTGAAGATTTTATAAACCACTGATAGGAGGCTGATAGGTCTGTAGTTTCTGAGATCCTCAATGTCACCTTTTTTATGTAGCAAGATCATTGTAGCGTTGTTCCAATCCTCAGGAATCTTCCCTTCATTAAGGCATCGAGTGAAAATTTGGGCGAGTACTGTTTCGATATCTCTACTTGCTTCTTGTATGATGTCTACAGTAATTCCATCTTCTCCTGGAGCTTTTCCCTGCTTCATGTTCTTGATTGCATGTGCAACTTCTGCTGGGAGGACTGGAAGAACTCTGGTACTGGTACCTTTCATGATGTCTGGAGTACATGTATCATCCCTTTCATATAATTTGGAGTAGAAATCTTTCACTCTTGTCAAAATTTCGCCTCTATTTCTTGTTACAGAACCATCTTCTTTTCTCAGTGCCATAATCTGTTTTCTTCCCTTACTGAGATGTCCCTTTGCTATCTTTAGACTTTGGTTGTTTTCAATTGCTTTCCTCACTAGTTCACAGTTGAATTGCCTTACGTCTTCAGTGATACTTTTTCGTACTGTCTTGCATAGCTCTATATATTCCACTTTGGAAGTCGCATCTTCTTTAGTTGTCCCCATCTCTCTTCTTTTTTGCATCAACATTTTCGTTTTTCCTGATAATTTGTTCACATGCAACTTGTTCTTAGACCCAGCTAATTTTGTTGCTGTTTCCATAAAAGCTTTGGTTACTTTTCTGTTAACTTCAGAAATATCCACTTCTTCCGATGTTAGGCCTTCTAAAGCAGAGAATCTGTTCTTCAGTTTCAACTTGAAGGTATTATGGTGTTTTTTAAGGTTGGTTATGTCAATACATTTTGTTTGTCTTATGAGCTTACCACGTTCAAATTTAGTGTTGAGATGCATCTTACATCTCACCAATCTTTGGTTCACTACCTGTGTTGAACTTGTTTAGCACACTGCAGTCTTCTATGACGAATTTTTTGTTACACACAATAAAATCAATTTCACTTGTCGTTCCATTTGGATGTCTCCATTTCCATTTCTTGTGTGGCTTTTTCTTGAAAAAGGAGTTCAAGATGAAAAACCCTTCTGCTTCTGCAAACTCAACGAGAGTATTTCCACGCTGGTTTCTGTTGCCGTGACCGAATTTACCTACTGAAGTTTCATTCTGTTGCCGTTGCCCTATTTTTGCATTGAAACCTCCCATAATTATCTTCAAATGTTGCTTACCTTTATTATTTAGATGACAAATTTCCTCATAAAATTCTTCAATTTCTTCGTCAGGATGACTTGTGGTGGGTGCATAAGTTTGAATTATCTGAGCCTTGTATCTTCTCAAGAGTTGGATAACAAGTCGTGCAGCTCTGTCAGAGGAACTTTCAACTTCTACAACTTTATCCTTCAGTCTCTTGTTTATTATAAATCCAACACCACTAGTTCTGCCAGTATCTGTCCCACGATAGTAGAAGAGATGTCCACTTTTCAGTTCAATGATATCTTCTCCTTTTCTCCTTACCTCACTTAGCCCGACGATGTCCCACTTGATCCTTTGTAGTTCCTCTTCCAATTCAAGAAGCCTTGAATCAGAAGATAGAGAACGTCCATTATACGTAGCCAAGGTCAGCATCAGATGGCAGCCTAGTCCGGTTCTCCGGGGATTCTTAGCACCCTCTGCCTTCATGTCGCACAGGCCGCTGCCTTGGCCAGGTACATTCCAGCTGCCGGAGACTGAGGGCCAAGATTTAAGTTGTGGAGTCATTTTGGAGGGGTTTGGCCATAACTCACCACGCTGGCCAAGTGGGTTGGTGAGTGTGGGATAGCATTTCCTCAAATCCCGATGGTATAGTTATAACGCTATTGGCGTTGGTCGTCAGAGCCCCTTTAGTGGGAACAAGATGCACCACGAGAAGGCGGGGTTGACATTCGTCAAGGAGACGAGAGGCCGTGATGTTACGCATCACCTGATATATATATATATATATATATATATATTCAACACAGGTAGTGACCATAGATTGGTGAGATGTAAGATGCACCTCAACACTAAACTTGAACGTGGCAAGCTCATAAGACAAACAAAATGTATTGACATAACCAACCTTAAAAACACCATAATACCTTCAAGTTGGAACTGAAGAACAGGTTCTCTGCTTTAGAAGGCCTAACATCGGAAGAAGTGGACATCTCTGAAGTTAACAGAAAAGTAACCAAAGCTCTTATGGAAACAGCAACAAAATTAGCTAGGTCTAAGAACAAGTTGCATGTAAACAAATTATCAGGAAAAACGAAAATGTTGATGCAAAAAAGAAGAGAGATGAGGACAACTAAAGAAGATGTGACTTCCAAAGTGGAATATATAGAGCTATGCAAGACAGTAAGAAAAAGTATCACTGAAGACGTAAGAAAATTCAACTGTGAACTAGTGAGGAAAGCAATTGAAAACAACCAAAGCCTAAAGATAGCAAAGGGACATCTCAGTAAGGGAAGAAAACAGATTATGGCACTGAGAAAAGAAGATGGTTCTGTAACAAGAAATAGAGGCGAAATTTTGACAAGAGTGAAAGATTTCTACTCCAAATTATATGAAAGGGATGATACATGCACTCCAGACATCATGAAAGATACCAGTACCAGAGTTCCTCCAGTCCTTCCAGCAGAAGTTGCACATGCAATCAAGAACATGAAGCGGGGAAAAGCTCCAGGAGAAGATGGAATTACTGTAGACATCATACAAGAAGCAAGTGGAGAAATCGAAACAGTACTCGCCCAAATTTTCACTCGATGCCTTAATGAAGGAAAGATTCCTGAGGATTGGAACAACGCTACAATGATCTTGCTACATAAAAAAGGTGACATTGAGGATCTCGGAAACTACAGACCTATCAGCCTTCTATCAGTAATTGATAAAATCTTCACTAAAGTTCTTTCACACCGCTTGAAGGTAACACTGGACATGGCTCAACCGAGAGAACCAGCTGGATTCAGGAGTGGCTACAGCACAATAGATCATATCCACGTACTGAGAGAACTAATTGAAAGAGCGAGGGAATATGAACTTCCATTGTGCATGGCTTTTATCGATTATGAAAAAGCCTTTGATTCGGTGAAACCATCAGCAGTTACAATGGCTCTGAAAACCTGCGGTATTGAAGATGCATACATTAATATTATTAATAACATCTATGAAAATGCAAGTGCAAAAGATTCGGCTGTTTGAAAATACAACACACATAAAAATTGGAAAGGGAGTGAGACAAGGTGACACCATATCTCCGAAGCTCTTTAATGCCACATTGGAGGGTGTTTTTCAGTCGCTGAGCTGGGAAAACAAAGGGATAAAGATTAATGGAGATTATCTAACCCACCTTCGTTTTGCTGATGACGTAGTCATTTTTGCAACTATTCCATCAGAGCTGCAGAGTATGATCCAGGAACTTGCTGACAAGAGTAAAGAAGTGGGATTAAAAATGAACTTTCAGAAGACAAAAGTGATGTTCAATGCTTTTACAAGAAATGAAGATTTATCGATTGATGGAGAAAAGCTGGAGATAACAGACACGTACGTTTATCTTGGACAGCAGATATCAAGTGAGGGTCACATTGATGAAGAAATTAATCGGCGTACAAAACTTGCCTGGAGAGCTTTTGGAAGAAACAGCATAATTTTCAAGAGCAATATGCCATTATGTCTTAAAAGAAAAGTGTTTGATCAATGCATCCTTCCAGTGCTTACGTATGGTGCAGAGACGTGGACCTTAACTAAAAGAGACATACAAAGGCTGCAGACAACTCAAAAAAAGCATGGAGAGGTGCATGCTTGGTGTAACCAGGAGAGATAAGAAGAGGAACTCGTGGATCCGAAAAATGACAAGAGTGGAAGACATCATGATCAGAGTTAAATCCCTGAAATGGCAATGGGCTGGACATACTGCCAGAAGGACAGATCATCGATGGACAGCCGAAATTTTAGATTGGATTCCAAGGGACAGGAAAAGACCCAGAAGAAGACCACATGGGAGATGGGTGGATGAAATTCGAAAGTATGCAGGAGTGACCTGGAGGAGACTGGCACAAGACAGACCGTTGTGGAGGAAACTTGGGGAGACCTTCGTCCAGCAGTGGATTGATAATGGTTGACAATGATGATGATGATGATGATATATATATAGGGTGATTCAAAAGTCCCGAACTCTATATTTTAAAATATATTTACTGTAAAACCATAAAAGATATCCAAGTACTGCTGCTTGTGGCTGTTGTGTGTGACCTTGGGGAACGAGCTGCGCCACGTGACACTACGCTTACGCGGGCGCTGGCAAGCAGTGACGTTCAGTCAGCCATGAGTCTCACGCAAGAACAGAGAGTCGCTTTGTTAGAAGTTTATTTTGTGGAAGAACCTTCCCAACGTTGCATCCAGCTCTTTCAAAGGAAGTTTCCTGGTGCTCCTATACCAGGGAAAACAAATGTGTATGACCTTGTGAACCGGTTTCGCGAGACAGGCAGTGTTCAGGATAAGCCTAAAAGCGGCCGGCCGTCCGTGGTGACGACCACGTTTCTGGAGAAAATTTACGTTTCCCTGCAGCGCTCTCTTCGGAAGTCACTTCGGCGGGTGTCTCAAGAGTTAGGGGCATCGTATTCAGCCTGCCAGAGGGCTACTGAACGTCTAAAGCTACGGCCGTTCAGAATTCGAGTAGTGAAAAGCAACGTTCTTTGAACTCGGAAAAGCGCATTGCCTACTGCGAATGGTTTAAGAGTTTCACGCGCACCAATGTGACTAACCAGCTTAACAACACATTTTTCAGTGACGAAGCATGGTTTCATTTCAATGGAGATGTCAACAGCCAAAACACTCTCATATGGGCTGCGGAGAATCCACACGTGCATTGCATGAGGTTGGACTTCACTGTCAGAAAGTTGGAGTGTGGTGCGCCATGTCTAGACGGCGAATTGTAGGGCCATTTTTTTTTTCGATACAACTGTAAATTCCGCTGTGTATGCAGACATCATCCATCAATTTTTCGCAATGCTGGAAGAACACGAACGTTACTGTTGGTTTCAACAAGATGGAGCAACGTGCCACACATCAAGCGACACAATGGAGATGCTCCGTGAGTTCTTCCACGATCGATTAATCTAAAAAAAAACTTTGGCCACCTCGCTCACCAGACTTGAGTCCTCCAGACTTTTTATTTGCGGGGCTATCTGAAAGACACAGTTTACCACAAAAACCCTAAGACGGTTCAGGACCTGCTGAACAACATCATTACAGCCGTGAGGGACATACCAGCCAACACGCTGAAAAGAGTGTCCGCCAACATGTGTCGTCTGGTGAATTTGTGTCTTCAACAGAATGGTGAACAATTCCAGCATCTATTGTAAAGTGGTTTTCATTACCTGTAAGTATGAGTGTCAATATAACAGTATGTAAAAATAGTTATACATCACTATATTCGTGGTAATATATATATATATATATATATATATATATATATATATATATATTTAAAGATATTTTAATATACCTGTGATATGACGTAAGTAGTACACTTGTGAATACATGGCACCAATCACTTTTCAAAATGGCATATTTTTACCTTCACACAGTCCTTCACACAGGGTCTCCACAGGGTCTCCAGCTTTACACAGGGTCTCCAGCTTTACACAGGGTCTCCACAGTTAAAGCTCCCACTGCCCGCACCAAAGAGCGTTTGAGACTGTCAATACTGGGGTGTCTATTTCTGCAGGCCATGTCCTCCAGTGTGGCCCACAACTTGTAGTCCAATGGGTTGAGGTCTGGGCTGCTTGAAGGCCAATCAGCTGGGAAAATGAGGTCTGGCATATTCGCCTGAAGCCACTCCTGGATTGACTTGGCCTTTTGGGCAGGTGCGGAATCCTGCTGAAAGCTCCACTGTCGGTTTTGGAAGAGGGTGTGACTCACATTTTTGACCACTGGCTCCAAAACCCTGTCCTGGTAGACTTTGGAGAATGTTTTCACTCCTTTCTCACAGAAATGGAGCCTCGTGGTACCCTCGTAGGAGACTCCCCACCAAACCATGACAGAAGCAGGATGATGGCCGCTCATGATCCTTGGATATTTCTCCTGAGCTTCACGAGAGTAGCATCCGAGCATTTGTATAACTTCTGCGATCTCTAATTCTACGGCACTTCACTGTGTATTACTGCAATAATATGGCCATAGGTTTAGAGAAGGCAAGGTAACTTACAAATCCAATCTTTTATTCTTTTCAATTAGCACGCCGTCATTCAAATATCCACAAACAGTTCAGAATCATAACAAGTAGCATTTGGATCACAACAAACGTGAAAGCTTTCTTAATATACTGTAATAAATCGTAGCGCTCTACTCTCTGATAATATCGAATCGTCGTACATCAAGTATGATTGAAAGGTTGCATGTAGTGTATCTCTTAACGTCAGTCGTTCTCTACCATAACCTATAAAACATAGCATACATAAGATTGCCTAAACATAGTTAAATCAACATAGCCCACTGAACATTGAGCGCACAAGCTCGTACCTCTTGAGTCTTACTACTTAGTTGTACTTTGACCCTCTGTCTGGAGTTGCCAACTTCAAATTCATCGAGAAGGAATCTGTGATGTTAAGTTAGAAAAACGTTTAACGAGAAGTAACCAAACATATGTATATTAATTCATTTTTATTTATTTTATTATTATTATTGTTATTTTTTTTTTTGAGTTTTTACAAATTTGATATAGCGGAAGTTCATGTTCACTTAGTCTTAAGAGAAATGAGACTAAGTAAATATGGGCTTCTTTTGACAAAGAATGACTAAGTAGAAATGAGAGGGTTCCTATTTGTGCGGGTCCTTGAAAAAGTCATAAATGGCAGTCATCAAAATTTTCTGCAATCTTTCCTTCTCATTCCAAGGCAATTTGTTACTGGCTTTTGGTTTTTATGAGGGGAAAATTCATCTTTTTAAACATTAGTTATTAGAATGTGTATTTTTAAAACAGCTCACTTCGATTTACACATTTACCCAAACGTTTCAGAGAGTGAATCAATTTACAAGAGAAAGCATTAAAAGACAGTAAAGAGCAAGTAATGGAGAACTTTAAGACATCAAACGGGTGGCTTTTTAAATTAATTTGCGGTGAAGCGAAATCATCAGACTTGAAGCAAGTGACTGCGGCAGAGATGGAAACAGGTCACGAGTCAGCGGATCGACAATTTCTTGCGGTTCAAACGGGTCGATTTCGACCCGGTTTTATTTCCGTTTTATTTTTGAAAAAAAAAAAATCAAAGAAAAGTTTGTGCTGTGGAATTTTGCGCTCGATACTGGAGCCAGCGGAGTGAAAAATGATTTGTTATACAAAAATATTGCCGTCTCTTTCTTAAAGCAACGAGGATTTCCACGGACCGACGATACGGCTTAGACGCTAGACTTACCGATACAATACCGTAAAACGATACTTTCTTCGCGTTTGTTTTCAGTGCGATTATCCGAAACAAGATACAGGCAAACGCCTGTCGCCTGCTTCTCTGGTGATTCACTCCCTCACACCCCGCGTGTCACATTGTAAGACAGAGTGTTACTTTTCACATCGCATTTTTTTGCATTGACCATTCAGCGGGTTTCGTTTGACGGGCTAACTGTTAGAGGACGCCGTGCGTATAACATCAAAAACGCAAGAAACTCATAAGAAAAACTTTCTCACGGTAACACACACACTCTCTTGGAGAAAGAAATGCGCGCGCATCAGCATCGAGAGAGAAACACCTGTGACCCACTTATGTGACTCCGACTTTTTCTCAGCTAAGCACTTCTAAAAAACGCGTGTACATGCCGTCGTGATACGTACGAAGGAAACAATGTCACAACAAGCCGAGTAGAGCTGTTGCCTTTTACAACTGTTTTGATAAGAGTGGAGTGTTATATTATTTCTTCAACTGGGCAATTAATGCCAGTATTTATACACTCACATGTACTTCATCTTTACCGTTATTGCCACATTTTATCTGTGCTTTCTCACTATTATTACTTGTCATCAAACATGTATTCGGATTAAAGGATTATAATCTCTATGACCAGGTGAGTTCAGATTTTATACACTTGTATTTGAAGAATCATTCTCTTAAAAACATCATTATTTCGGAATCTATCTGAGAATACACTGAAGAGCAATTGAATTAGAGACAGCTGGCGTTATGCAAATGTGGCGCTGTGGGCGGCCCTGTAAACGGAAACGACATGACGTAAGCAGCGATCCGACAATATAAGGAGTGATGCGACGGGAATCAGTAAGAGTCGGGCGCAGTATGGGTAAGACGAAGAATCTAAGCGAATTTGATCGTGGGCAAATTATCGGGGCCCGACGAATGGGTCACTCCATCTCGGAAGTCGCGCAGGCACTGGGATTTTCACGAGCCACTGCGTCACGGGTGCACCGTGAGAACATCGAATCCGGTAAAACGATCTCTGCATGGGCCAACTGCCGTGGACAACAGCTTGTGGATGAGCGGGATCATCGTCGGCTAGCTCGCATTGTAACAGCGGATAGGCGGGCCACAGTGCAAGAAATCACTCGGCAATTTAACGCTGGTGCACAAAAAACGTGTAAACAGTCGCACCATCCAGAACCATCTCCTCGCTATGGGGTACAGAAGCCATCGTCCCACGAGGGTACCGTTGCTGACCGCACATCACAGGGTGCAAAGATTAGCATGGGCGCGGGAACATCGCCACTGGACCCGTAGACACGTGGGAAAATGTTGCCTGGACTGATGAGTCGAGATTCACGTTGGTACATGCGGATGGCAGGATACGAGTACGGCGCAAACCACATGAAGCAATGGATCCTTCTTGCCAGCACGGTACTCTTCAAGCTGGTGGGGGTGGCATTTTCGTCTGGGGACTATTTACGTGGACTGAAATAGGACCCCTGGTTCGCGTGACATCGTCCCTCACAGGTCAACGTTACCGGGATATCCTGGAAGACCATTTGCTCCCGTTTGTGCGTCTTCAACATCCCACTGAGGACCTTATCCTGCAACAGACAATGCACCGTGCCATCGCTCCCGAATAGTATCCGAATGATTGGATGAACACTCCTCCGACGTGACCTCGCTTCCTTGACCAGCTAGGTCACCTGACCTCAATCCCATCCAGCACATCTGGGATGCCATCGAGAGAGATGTTCGAGGCTCTGACCCCCTCCATCAAATCTCCGTGAACTGTGGGAGCTTGTTCAGGGGTCGTGATCCGTATGGCTTCCCAACGCTTCCGGTGTCTTGTCGAGTCCATGGCGAGAAGAATCACCGCCGTCATCAGGGCGGAAGGTGGTGCTACACGTTACTAGACAGGTATCTCTAATTCAATTGCTCTTCAGTGAATATCGCTGTTTACTACTGCATTATCGAGGAAGTGCGAACAATTGCACGACCGTGTTGATTCCGGCTTACATATTAACATCCCATTCTATTGCATGTCGTGTCGGAATTAATGCCTTTTTTTGTTAATATGGATGAATTTAATATTAAGGAGATTGAAAAAGGCGTCAAGGCCGGAAATACGTTCTTGTTGAAAACAAAAAGGGGAAGAATGAATGCTGGAAGTTGTTTCGTCTCATTAAGAAACCCGACTGTATTTCACAGCAACAGCAATTTTCACAAGCTTGCGATGAGGTGAAAGTTTCCAAAATGTGAATGTTGATTTCGTGTGTGATCCTTCCTTCTGAGGAGCAATGATGAAATCAATATCTACATTTTGGAGACTTTCAACTCATCAGAAGCTGGTGAATATTGGTGTTGCTGTGAAACATATTTTGAAGCTTGAATATTACCAAGAAAACAGGCAAAACTGACATTAAGCATACGACAAGTTACTTAATTCAAAACTTTTTACTGTAGACCAACAAAATTAAGTGGAGCAGCCTTAACATTACTGCGGAGGGACTTTTTGACTCGCGCAGATGTGTTTGAATGTGTAAAACAATTAGGTTATTTGAAGAACGGCAATTTTAACTCTTTCTATAAATAAGTGAGTAAATTATATGCCGTAATACTTTTGTATGTCTTCTATATATAACCTACAATACCCACTGCGGCGAGACTTTTTGAACGTCCTGTATTACGAGGTCCGAACAAAAAGTTCCGAGACTAGGCCGATATACAACAAAGTACTTACGTTATTTAAGTCTGACTATAATCTCCCTCAAAGTAGCCTCCTTGGGCAGCGATACACCGCTGCCAGCGTTTTCGCCACTGTTGGAACGCACCCTGCAAGTCCTGTTCGTGAATTGAGTCAAGCACCGTCTGCAATTCGCGCTGGATCTCGTCCACAGTTTCAAAACGGCGACCCTTAAGCTTCAGCTTCATCTTCGGGAACAGAAAGAAGTCGGGGGCCAAATCCGGCGAGTAAGGCGGGTGAGAAAGGGTAGTCAATCATGCTGTTGCGGCTGCAAAACTCGCGTGTTGCTAACGCTCTGTGAGCTGCTGCATTGTCGTGATGGAGCAGAAAATCGCCCCTGCGCCACATTTCAGGTCGTTTGCGGCGAATTTCCTCCCTAAGACGCCGCAGAACGTCGCAGTAAAAAAGGGCGGTAACGGTCTGGCCCTGGGGGATGATTTCGCGGTACACAACCCGACGAATGTCGAAGAACACGATGAGCCTGCGTTTGGTTGCGCTCCGGACCTGTCGGGCCTTCTTCGGTTGTGGAGATGCAGGGCTCTTCCATTGCGACGACTGTTGTTTTGGTCTCCGGGTCGTAACCGTAGACCCAAGTCTCGTCCCCAGTGATGACCCGCGACAGGAACGTTGGTTCATTCACCACCTGCTGACGAAGATCTTGACAGAGTTCGGCACGGAGTGCCTTCTGTTCGGGGTTCAGAGTCTTTGGCATAAACTTTGCAGCAATGCTGCGGTGCATGTTCAAAACCGACATCAGAATTTCTTGCACTGTTTCGTATGACACATTGACGATGGCAGCAATGTCTGGAATGGTTCTCCGACGATCCTCATGCACCAGTTCCCTAATTTTGTCCACATTTTCGGGGGTTTTGTTCGTGGACGGTCGCCCTGACCTCTCGTCGTCTTCCAGTGCCGTTATGCCGCTCTTGAAGCGCGAGTGCCACTCAAAACACCTCGCACGACTCATTGCTTCATTGCCATCAGCCTGCCGCAACATTTCATGCGTCTCTGTTCCTTGCCGATCTGCCGAGTTTGACGCAGAATTTGATGTTCGCTCACTGCTCTAGTTTGCGTTCCATACCAAAATCGCAGGCCACTCGGCACAATGACTCATGAAAGTCACTGCCCTCGACCGCTGCTCGCGCATCCGCGTACTGCCATCTGTTGGTACGCTGCGTACCTAGTCTCAGAACTCTTTGATCGCACTACGTATATATACAGATATAATTATAAATTTAATTTCGAATTTATTGTTCAAAACAGATTTGTCCGGGTCGGGTCCAATCATCTGACTTCCGGGTAGGGTCTCGGTCCAAAATTTTTGACCCGTTTCCAACTCTGGTGACTGGTGCGAAAGGTTAAAGGGAGATGAATACAGCGGTTGTGAAACACCAAAGCAGAGATGTACGCTGTTGTTATTCTGCGATATTTTAAGAGAATTAGAGACATCTCTTGTTATCGGAGCAAATCTTTAAAACCTAGGTGGCTAAAAATCAACGACGTAAAAAAGTTTGGGTATTATTTGGCGTGCGAATACAACGACATGGATGACACATGCACTGATGACGAAATGGCTAACTGCTTTTAATGCCAAGATGAGAAAAGAAATGTGCTGTTGTTTTTTGATAACGCGACTTTTTATCTTGTAGATTTGAAGGTTAAAGAATGTGAACGTCGTGTATTTTTTTCTCAATACAATTTTCGTGTGCCAACCACTTGACCAGGCCGTACGTAATACGCAGCTGCAAAGCATGGTACGGGAAACTTTTTCTATATTATATTATTTTAACATTGGATTCTTGCAAATCAGTTGAAAAACTTCCAAAATCAGTGTTCTCAATATTGTTACTTGAATATTATCACCTGTGAAAAACGTAATATCGCAATGATTAGTGTTTTAGAAAGGCAGGTATTGTTGCTTTTTTGGAAGATAATGGACTATTCGTTGCTATAATCCAGAAGAAGAGAATTTAGACATTATTTCCGAACTAATTACGAGCCTATACTGTGAAGGAAATACAAAACATTTTATTACATCGCTGAAGTAACGAACTATGTGGGAATTCATTGCTTTGCAAATATCGGAAGTAAATGATTTGATTCAGGAAGCATTTGATACAGTTGTCGTGGCGACTGCAGAGTTAACACATTTTTTTGTAAAAAAGTGGATACGAAGGAATTAGCACTACCGAAGAATTTAGAAATGCATGTTGAAAAACTGGCAACGAAGTGCAAAAGAAAAATACAAATGCTTTTATAAGATTTTTTTGTTGCCAAAAAACTGCTGAGTGATTTAATTAAATGAGCAGTAAGAACGCACATTATAAAATTGGAGGCGCAGTATATATTTAATTGTTACATACGTAACGTGAATCTAAATATGTGCATTGCATGTACAGAATTTTGAAGTGAAAATACTGTGCATATACTGAATGTATCTACAGGTGTTGTATTGCTTCCCACAGTAAAACGACAGCAAAAAAAAAACATTATTCAAAAAAGTCGTTTTAATTATACGTGGTACATACATGGGTTGGACAGAATAGTGTGAACACCTAGGAAAAGAAGGTTTTACGTACTTAACAGGGTGTGGGACCACCTATGGCATCTAAAACCGCCTGAATTCACCTTGGAATGGACGCATACAAATTCTGGATGATGGTTAGTGGGATGTTACACCATTATTTATGCAGAAACTGCTCCAGGTCCTTGACAGATGCAGGAGAAGAATAACCGGATCTTACTTTGTTTTCCAACACAGACCACAGTGGCTCGATGATATTTAAGTTTGGTGATTGGGGAGGCCAAGGAAGATGTGAAAGTTTATCATAATGTTCCTCAAACCATGATAGGACATTCCGAGCCCTGTGAATTTGGGCGTTATCATCTTGATAGGTGGCATCCCCTGCAGGAAACAATGCCTGAGCCATTGAATGGACTTGTTCGGCCAAATGGGTTTCATAAGCCCTGTCAGTAATCCGTCCTTTTAAGATGATCAGGGGACCTGCTGAAAACCACGATATGACCGCCCAGAGCATGACAGAACCACTACCATTCTGCACTGTTGGGAGCAGACAGTCTGAGTTGTACGCTTCTGACAGTGTTCCCCACACGTAAACACGTCCTGTGGTGGGGAAGTGTGAATGTGGTGATCCGACCACATTACGCACTGTGAATGTGGATTCATGCGACCACAATTTAGTTGCCCGTACCGGGCAACTAAATTTAAAGAACTTTGGAATAGAATTTCCTACTTCAAGAAGAAAGACAGTCGTCGCATGTCGTGTTTCATTTCACTGGTAATCACCGGAAGTTGTATTATTGTTACGGAGTGCCAAGAACAGAAGAATATTACTTTTTTAATTATACGCTGAGTGGCCACTTTATTATGACCACCTGACAGTTTTAACCAAATGAGCTATGGCTGCACGCTGTTGCCGCCAGAGGACGATGCTAGTATAAAAAGGGAAAGCTTAGTGTTTGCGACAGTAGTAGAAGTGAATTTTGGGTGACGAGATGGGTAAAAAATGCGATTTGACGGACTTTCAACGTGGGATGATTGTAGGAACTCGGACCCATGGAGCGAGTATCCCCGAAACCGCCGCATTCGTGAAATGTTCCAGAGCAGCTGTTGTTAAAGTGTTTAAAGACTGGACTGTCAGCCAAAAAACTGGGTCGCTACGTGCAACGTGTGGTCGTCATCGACTAGTGACTGCTCGGGCGGAACGGAGAGTGTCCAAACTGGTAACAGACAACAAAAGAGCAACAGTGCAGCAAATTACAGACCATCTTAATCAAGGATCCCCTCAAATGATCTCTGCAAGCACTGTTCGCCGTACACTGCATCGGATGGGATATGGCAGCCGAAGGCCTGTTCGAACACCTTTGCTGTCTGCAGTTAACAAGAGAAAACGTCTCCAGTTGGCACAGGAGCACAAAGATTGGACAGCCGATAATTGGAAACAAATTATGTGGTCCGATGAATCACGTTTTCAGTTGCACCATGCCGATGGCCGAGTGAGAATTTGGCGGAAACAGTACGAAAGTATGGATCCCAAATGCATTGCTACAACCCTTCAAGCTGGTGGAGGCAACGTTATGGTTTGGGGAATGTTTTCCTGGCATGCTTTGGGCCCTTTAATTCGTGTTGATCAACGTCTGACTGGCACATCATATCTAAACATCGTAGCGGACCAAGTGCATCCTGTCATCTGGATGGTTTATCCCAACGGCGATGGCTACTTTCAACAAGATAATGCGTCGTGCCATAGTGCTCGTATTGTACAGGATTGGTTTCAGGAACATGCCGGTGAGTTTACTTTGCTTAGGTTGTCCCCACAATCTCCAGATCTCAACCCCATTGAGAATTTGTGGGATGAAGTTGAACGAGCCATCAGACAGCTTGATCCAGAACCCTTAAATCTCACACTCCTGGAAAGTGCTATTCATCAAGCATGGTCTCAGATTCCACAAACCACATATCAACATCTTGTGGAGTCCATGCCACGAAGAATCGACGCAGTATTAAAGGCAAAAGGTGGCCCAACGAAGTGCTGAGGAGGTGGTCATAATAAAGTGGCCACTCAGTGTATAATGCTCTAGGACCTTATAATGAATTAGCTTTGTTTATCTTTTTGCTAAGCTAATTATTATGAATGAATAATGCTCTACGCTTCAAAATAATGAATTCCCAAAAGGGTGTTGTTACTCGTTAATTATGAACTTAAACAAAGTCTCAACGCTGGTTATTTATATTAAGTAATCAAAGTCATAAACCTAACAGCCAGACAGAGGTCTGACAAAACTAAGAATTGAAAAAGACTGAACTTACAGAACAACTTGTTTATTATGATGACTCCTGGTCAACTAAGGCACTCATATATCACTACTACATAACAACACACTGCAACGCAACGCAACACACCACCAACCACCCTCAACTCCAACGCAACAACACAACTACAACGCAACAACACACAACGCACACTTCTCGATGAACGCGCCTATATACGAGCTACCACCACGTCATGACTTACACTCATTGCCAGATCTCATTCAGCGGGTGAAATAATATTCCGTTCAGTAGGAAGATAATTTACATAGTAAAATAAAATAACCAGAGATAGTAAAATCAAAAGGAAAGTGAATATAGAGTATACGTTACATCATCTCCCCCTTAATTTTTCTTTTTTTTTTTTTTTTTTTTTTTTTTCCGAAAAACCTATCAATTTTGGAGTGTAAGTCTTACATTTCGATGATTGACGTTTCTCGATCTTTTTTTTTTTTTTTTTTTGATTTGTTGTTTGGTGGTAGCCGTATTTACATTATCAACTTGGCATAACAATTTACGAATCTGTATTCGATTGTGAAATTTGTAGTGTAGAACAAACCAAACCTGCATCGGCATACTTTCCTTTTATTCTGCCTAGCAGGAATCACTTTTTTAATTTCAAATTACGTGCGCCTCATCCGTTGAAATACATAACAACTGTATCAGCAGCGAAGATTGCCTGAAGCTGCCTAACAGTAACAATTTTATTATTTTCATTTCAAATTACGTTTGCCTCATGCGTTGAAATACAGAACAACTGTATCAGCAGCGAAGATTGCCTGAAGCTGCCTAACAGTAACAATTTTATTATTTTCATTTCAAATTACGGTTGCCTCATGCGTTGAAATACAGAACAACTGTATCAGCAGCGAAGATTGCCTGAAGCTGCCTAACAGTAACAATTTTATTATTTTCATTTCAAATTACGTTTGCCTCAGTCGTTGAAATACAGAACAACTGTATCAGCAGCGAAATTTACCTGGAGCTGCCTAACAGTAACAATTTTATTATTTTACCCCTAAGCACATAGATATATACAAAAAAAGTGGATTAGTAGATGGACATAGAAGAAATATAAAAAAAAAAAAACACACATATATACACAAAAAGAATGCATAGGCCCACACGAAAAAAAGAAATTCTGACACGCCAACTGGTCGAGCAGGAAAAACAATAAACTGAGAAAAGAACCTGTCCACGAGAACTTACTTATCTCGAGGACGCATAAAAAATTCTAGTGCGAAAACGTTTTCCAGGCCTAATGGGACTGGGGAAATCAGGTGGCTTGGATCTCTTCCGGGACGGTAATGGAACATCGATCTGTTGTCGGTCAGGAATCTGGCGGTCTGGAAATCCCTGCGGCTGAGAAGAACGGTCAGGAACGTCAGAAGTCTGGCGGTCCGGAAATCCCCTGCTGCGGCTGATAGGAACGGTCAGGAGTCTGGCGGTCTGGAAATCCCTGCGGCTGAGAAGAACGGTCAGGAACGTCAGAAGTCTGGCGGTCCGGAAATCCCTGCGGCTGAGAAGAACGGTCAGGAACGTCAGAAGTCTGGCGGTCCGGAAATCCCTGCTGCGGCTGATAGGAACGGGCTCCCCCAGGCTTTGGATATGAAGTCCCTTGATGCTGGGGCCCGTTGTGTCCTTCCAGTATCTTTTTGGAGGGACGTGTCTCCGGCCACATCGCTTGTTTTCGTTTACGCCCACGGGGCATGATAGTAGTAGCAGGCATCGGCCCTGTTTGCCCTGAACGGAGGTTCCAGGGGCGAAACCCGGGCGGATGCAAAGATTTCTGCCTTCGTCGCTGTTGCGGCGAAGCAGATTGGGGAGACAAGTGACGTTTGCGCCCAGCTTTTGGTGGTGCTGGACGGTGTGGAATATTAAATGTTGGATTCATAACTGACAAATCCGAAATGTCCGACGCCTCTGAGTCGCTGCTGTAATTCAGCGGTCGTGCAGGGCGATGTTTGGATTTGCCTATAGGAATACTTTCCGATGAGGTATTCAAAGAAGAAGTATCCCGCGTTGGTGCAGAGTTAGCCGGAAACGGCGCAGCAATAGTCTTGGCAATGGTTGGAGGGAAAGGAACGATACTAGTATTCGACGAACGCGAATCGAGCCTTGGTCTCACGGGAGAATCAGGTTGCGGTTGTAGAAACTCGTCTGGAGGGGGAGGGTGAAGGAAAAATCACTGGTGATTCGTCAAAAATGTTCGGTGGGTCGTCCACAATTTCTGGCGGTTGAACATGAGATATAGATTCTTGAGTCTGTGGAACAGAAGGTTGAGTAGGATTGATAATGAAATCGATATCCCGTTCGTGATACTTGCGACATTGATCAACATGTACATATTGAAAATTGTTGTTCGGTTTCTCCAGAACAATATTATTTTCAAAGACATTTGCCACCTGATATGGACCTTCGTAGCTGGGTGCAAATTTCTTCACTAAAGTATGCGAAACAGAAGACTGGAAGTGCGTTTCCACGAGAGTGAGATCTCCAACGACAAGATCTGGTTCCCTACGCCTAGAATTATAATATCGTGCTTGAGCCGCTTGTGCTCCTAGCATTGCAACACGAGCTTTTTCTGCCATAATGTGTACTGATTGCGGAGTTGGTCGCTGATTTAGTTCGTCGATAATCCCCGTTAAATTTTCAAAAGGGGTTTTAATTTTGCGACCCAGAAAAAGTTCTGCAGGAGTAATTTTAGTAGACTCGTGGACAGACGAGCGGAGGGCGAACGCAAAAAAGTTCTAAATGGTCATCCCATCTTTCATGGTGGTCCATTACGAAAGTCGCAATCATTTTCACTAGCGTTCGGTTAACGCGTTCTGCAGGATTACTCTGGGGATGATATGGGGAAATGAATTTATGTTTAATGTGTAGTCTCGCACACATTCTTTCAAAAATGTCAGAAATAAATTGAGGACCATTATCCGAAACTACTTTATTAGGTGCACCATATCTAGAAAAATACTTCATTAACTAAGACATTACAAATAATCTCAGCCGTAGCGGCTTTAATGGGAAAAACTTCAACCCATTTAGAAAAATTATCAGTTAGTACTAAAACATAACGAGCTTTATTTTTAACAGATAATGGATAAGGTCCCAATAAATCTATGGAAATAATATCAAATACATGAGAACTTGAACTAGATTTCAAGTGACCGGCCGGTCTTACATTACGGTAATTATTAATCTGACACAAGTGACATGATTGAACGTATGCGAGCACACTTTGGTACATGCCAGGCCAATAGGCAACATCCCGCAATTTACAACGGGTCTTGCGAATACCTAAATGGCCTGCAAGAGGTTTGTCATGAAATTCATTTAAAAGAGCCATTCTAAGGGTTCGCGGAATACATGGGCGAAACTCTGCCCTAGTAGTCCGAGACTTTGTATAATAAAGAAGACCCTCTATTACTTCAAAATGTTGTGACCTTCCAGCCAGAGAAGGATCACTTGGTAGAGCGAACCCGCAAGCAAAAAATTGTAAATATCCCCAAAATCTGGATCATTTATTAATTCTGCCATTATCTGCTCTCTGGATGTGATATCAGCTATCAGAAGTAAAGGCTGACATCCAGGAGTAGTTTCGGTGGGGACCCCACTAATCGGAACGCGAGATAATGCGTCCGGTAATTGATTCTTATTACCTGGCTGATACGAAATTTTGATATTGCTCTCTTGTAACTTCAGAGCCCACTTCATAAGTCTTTGAGATAGGTGCTTAGCAGAATTCAAATACTGAAGGGCAGAATGATCCGTAATTATGTTAACTGTCAGTTCATTAAGATAACATTGAAATTTATTCAGTGCATACACAACAGCAAGACATTCACGTTCCGTAGCTGAATAATTGCGTTCAGCTTTGGCTAAAGTACGAGACGCAAAAGCTATTGGATGCCCAGCTTGTGACAAAACGCAACCAAGACCAACTCCGGATGCATCAGTATAAATATCAAATTCTTTAGTATGATCCAGGAAAGCCAACACCGGAGGCTGAGTCAATGCAGACTTCAGTGTTTCGAATGCAGCGTTAGCTTCAGGTGTCCAAATAAACTTCTTGTATTTACGCTTTAAGGCATACAATGGCTCACATATTGTAGCATAAGCGGGGACGAACTGCTGATACCATCCGGTCATTCCCAGAAAGCGGGATAGTTCTTTTGCTGTTTTAGGCCGAGGAAAGTCAGCAATAGGCCTAATTTTTTCATTATCAGTGAATAAGCCGTGGGGAGTGATTTTCAACCCCAGATATACAATCTCGTCCCGCGCTATCTGGCATTTACTAGGTTTTAACGTCAAGCCAGCATTGTATATAAGTTGGAACACCTGTTTGAGCAGAGAAAGGTGCTCGTCAAAGTCTCTGACGTGATAATAATATCATCCAAATAGACATGCACATGTGGACCCAGGACAGGTCTGAGAACCGTGTCCATAAGCTTTTGGAAAGTAGCAGGTGCAGAAGCTAAACCAAAAGGCATACGTAAATATTCATAGGCCCCAAAAGGAGTCACAAAGCCTGTTTTATCGACCGAGTCCGGATGTACTGCCACCTGCCAATATCCACTCGCCAAATCCAAAGTTGACATCCATTTGGTTGACGACAAGTCATTTAGAATATGTGACATGACAGGTAGGGGATAATTGATTGTTTTTGTGACTTGGTTGAGTTTGCGAAAATCTGTCACGAAACGAAATTCATTTGGTTGTTTCTTTGGAACCAAGAAGGCAGGAGCCGCCCAGGCGCTTGTTGATTCCCTGATTATGCCCTGCTTAATCATTTCCGCAATTTGACGTTGCATTTCCTGTTTTTTATGTGGAGCACAAGGGTAAGGTTTCGTCGCAATGGGTTTCGAACCATCAGTGTCAATAACATGATAAACCACCTGTGTGAAACCAGGTTGATCCGAAAATAAACCAGGGCTTTCCTGTAAAAGGAGAGAAAGCTGGTCTCGTTGCCCCCTCATTCAATTGGTCACTCAACAATAAACTCGTAATATCTACAGGAACCGTCGGAATCATTTCGACAGGTTCCGGAAAGGAAATCACATGTTGTACAAAATTCAAAGTTATTTGAAACTTGTTAATAAAGTCCATACCCAAGAGACATTTCACGGGTAGCTCGTCTATAAGCAGGAAAGAATGTGTAAAACGAGCTTTTCCCAGCCCTAAAGATAATGTGACAGTTCCTGAAATACTGAAGATTTCGTTATTTGCACCTCGCAAATACTGCGTTGCAGGCTGAACATGTATTGCAGAAAAAACATCATTGCAAAACTTTGTATTTAGGGCTGATATCTCAGACCCAGTGTCGAACTTTGTCTCGACAATAATGTCTTCAAGTGTCAAGAATACATCAGGCAACTGAGGAGTTTGAACAGTCACTAATACTGTTTTAGGGTCAGGATGTTTGGTATCAGGAAGCAGGACCGACCCTTCGTCTACTTCCTGTGGAAGTTTAAAGGAATTCTGGTGGTGTTATCATGTGGTCGGAAACCTCGACCCTGCCGGGTATCGGGAAAATTTTCACGATAAGGAAAATTGCGTGCACCCTGCGTCGGGAACTCCGCGTGTCTGTTGAGATTTTCATTTTCGTTACGTCTGCCCTCAGCACGGGCAGAAAAATTATTATTGCCCTGAGCATGATAACGTTCCGAATGCTGCTGAGTGGAACGGGGTCGAGCATACTGTGCATTATGACGATACCCCGTAGCTTGCTCCGAAACTCGTTGCTGGTTCGCCACTCTTCTGTGTGGTGGAACGTATGAAGCTTGGGTGGGCACGTGTGTATGCTCGCGCTGAAAGTTTTGTCTATTATGCCGCTGAGGGTTTTCGGAATAAGCCTCGCGGGTGCCCGAGCATGGTGAGTTGCAGCATGTTTGCCATGTCGCTCTTCATACGTGCGTATGAGGCGAAGGCATTCATGAATAGTGGTAGGGTGTCGAACCTCAAGAAAATCTTGCAAGAATGGGTCGAGCTGCTGTACGAGGGTATCCAACATGTCAACATGACTGGCATGTGGATCCCATAGATTATATAGGCGTGTAGTTTCCAACGCAAATGCAACAGGGCTATCATTGGGACCCTGCTGACGAGAAAACAGCTGTTGAGCAAGGCTAGCTCGACTGAGGCCGAAAGGAAAGACCTCCAAGAATTCTGCACGGAAATTCTCATAATGAGAATCCGGGTTCGACCCTCGCCACTGCCGATACCAGGTCTTGGCGGTATCTCTCAAGCAAGTTCCGGCAATTTGGACCTTGCAGTCTTCCGGAATATTATATAAATCAAAATGGTCTTCCAGATCTTCGAGGAACTTTAAAGACCCCTCCAAACCATTGAAATAAATTGTTCCTGCATGCGGCACGAAATGGGCAAGCATTCTGCTTCGCTGAGAGGATTGAATTCCCTCAGCTACGACCCGCGACTCAGAGTGATAAGAAGCTGGTGCATTCCGAAATGGTGAAGAATGCGTGGGTATGTGTAGATTATTCATATCCAAGTCAGAGCCACAGGCTTCGTACAAATTGTCCAAAAAAACACCATTACCCTCGAGACTTGCCGGATGGTGGAAATTTGAAGTTGTCTCAGGTAAGGAAGCCATGGGTAATAATAGTCAGGATCTCGTGTTCGAGAAAAGTTCGGGCGCCAATTATAATGAATTAGCTTTGTTTATCTTTTTGCTAAGCTAATTATTATGAATGAATAATGCTCTACGCTTCAAAATAATGAATTCCCAAAAGGGTGTTGTTACTCGTTAATTATGAACTTAAACAAAGTCTCAACGCTGGTTATTTATATTAAGTAATCAAAGTCATAAACCTAACAGCCAGACAGAGGTCTGACAAAACTAAGAATTGAAAAAGACTGAACTTACAGAACAACTTGTTTATTATGATGACTCCTGGTCAACTAAGGCACTCATATATCAATACTACATAACAACACACTGCAACGCAACGCAACACACCACCAACCACCCTCAACTCCAACGCAACAACACAACTACAACGCAACAACACACAACGCACACTTCTCGATGAACGCGCCTATATACGAGCTACCACCACGTCATGACTTACACTCATTGCCAGATCTCATTCAGCGGGTGAAATAATATTCCGTTCAGTAGGAAGATAATTTACATAGTAAAATAAAATAACCAGAGATAGTAAAATCAAAAGGAAAGTGAATATAGAGTATACGTTACAACCTGAAATCGGAACCATATGTAGTTTTTTTCCAAATGTCGTTTATAGTCAGCGACGGGATGCATGCCTCTGATTGAACTAACCTCCGATGTTTAGCGAGAAAGGGCGAAAACGTGAATGAAAGGAACATGATAGAATCACTATATTTTTCAAATACTAATTTCATCATCATACTATTTCATACCAATTTCATATCATCATCTTAAAACTAGAGATACACACTTTTGTGAATTGAACATTTTGAACACAGACCCTTAAAACGGAAATGCAAAACATCGCATGTAAAAAAAAGTCATATTTTTTTTTTAAATTAAAGAAATGAGGGGACTTGTTTTCTCGAAAGATAAATTTTCTTGGATATCTACCTTTTAGTACCTGGGCAGGTAAATAATTTCTGTACATGCCCAGCTAGGCATGGTGGCATATTTTTTTAATACAGTGCTTATTAGTTTCATAAAAAAATCTGAGGATGTATTCTAAAAACGACTGTAAAACGTTACTCTCTGTTCAATATTTCACGGTATGATGTTTACCGAATCTTTGGTATTAAGGTCTAAGATTTTCTTCGCTTCGCTGCTAACTAGAGGGTGCCTATAATTATCGGGTCACAGGGAGGGTGGGCTCCAAAAAGTTGTCTTTGCCACTGTTCTTACATCACCAAATTCGGTGCCTTCTTTCTGGTTCTTCCTTTCTTTCTTTCAAGAGGCAGTACAGGAGATCAGTCAGGGTTCCTTGCATTTCAGTTTTGAATAGGTAAAGTATAATATTTCTTCTACGTGATACGAAAGTAAATGGGATACACCACATATCTTAACAGGCTTCTCTTAAAAGACTCATGTCACAAAGAACGGTAATTTACCTTTTTAATGAGAGTAAGTTTTTTTACTTGGTTTTCAAAAGGATGAGATAATAAAAGCGATCCGTAATTCGATTTTCGAGAAGTTCACGGAATCATATGTTACTCGGTTGTCTGTCACACACACTGAAAAGCAATTAAGGTACCGTATAGGACCTGTAATTAAATTCTGAAACCAGGCGCAGTGTCTGTTTTCGAAACCACCCTTCCCAATAATGCAATCAGTCGTACATTAACTGCAGCTTAATTATCAACTCAGACACAAGAACTTCATTTCTGGCGCAGTTCTTCCAATATCGTTTTTTTTTTTTTTCTAATGCATATGATGGATCAAAAATGTGACGTGTTTTAGAAACTTCAGTTCTTAATTAGGATTCTGAAATTTCTTCGACGTGATGAGGCACTAAATAAGGGTTGCGGTAATGAGTAATTAAATTTATTAGATCTTTTGTTATTGATTTTCTTTCTAGAAACCTGATGAGACGTTAAACGCATCACACTAAGTAGTAAGTAGTCTGTACTCAAGTCTCTTTTTCTCTGTCAATAAATTCTCTTCCACGTAATTAGACAACAAACGCATTTCCTGTCATAAAGATTTCTTTTACTGATACACAGGAACAAAATTGGCTCAGTCTAATGCGTTCTACTCGTATTAAAAAGTTTCTAAGTAGCACGCTTCATTCATTTTACGTTATTTTCACAAGCACGCTGATGAAAGCAAGATGCTACTTCCGCACTTGTGAGAATTCACTCAGCACAGATCTTCAATTGTGATTCATAATTAAGCACTGTTCACTTCCCTGATATTACTTCCTGCTACCAAAGAGAATCTTATCATGTTACCGAAAGAGAAATTTTTAATTTACCTTGACCTCAGTAATCTGCTTTGGGGATCGGTGTATTAGTCTCATTTGAAGGGTCACATCGGTAGCAAACCTTGGACACAGAAAGATCCGGCATCATACTTGCCGACTTGGGGGTTCGGGGCACTTTTCGGATCCTTAATATATTTCCAGCATTTTTCGTAATACATGCATCATACGTGCGAATATGCATACATATTGTTTTTCGTTGTTTAGTTCTCATATACTAGTTTTACCGAAGTTTGTGGAGAAATTTCTGACTTAGATTGGCTTTTGATCCCACACTTTCCTTGGGGGAAAAAAAGGGATTATCGTTACAGGTGAGAAAAGTCTATTGTAAAATAAATCTATGTTCTTTGACATTTCGTGATCGCAAAATCTCACTGGTTTTGACGGCGTTGTAATTTTTTTCAAACACGACGTACTCCTAGCTATCATGCTACCGGAGTTTGGCAAATTTATTTGTATAATTTTTAACACACCAGTGTCGACCTGTACAGCTGAGAGATCGTTTTTAAACCTTCGTCGTGTAAATCGTACACTAGATCGACCCTGGCGTAAACCAGCCTTAACGATATGATCATTCTGTACATACGTCGGAAACTCGCTTCAAGTATCGTAGCCGAAGAAGCTGAAGACGAATTCATTCAACTAAATGATCAACAACAACAACAACAAAAGCATTTGCCTTGATTTAAAAAAACAACAACAAGAAAGATGACACCGAATTTTCGGGTGATTAAATGAGCACGGTTTTTTGAATCCGTTCTGATGCTAATTAAATTTATCAAAGCTATTCAAAATCAATGGAACTGGTATGGAAAACAGTAGTGCCTGATTAAAGAAAGACGTTTTTCAATCGGGTTTTTAATCCCGCGGATATTGCTGTAAACGGAAACGTAAACTTACGCCCTCTGGTTGCAGACTTGTGCGTTAAGAAAAATTTGAAATTATATGAGAAACATTTCGCAGCGAAACGCTCTCCAACGAAAAAGAATTTTTCAAATCGGATTCTTAGAAGCAGAGATATCGACAAATATAAGATATGTATCTACGCTCCCTGGCAGGAAAAACGCGTTATTTTAAGAAGAAAATGTTCTCGAAAGGTTTTCGAATGTGAGCGCTATCGGTCCAGGAAAGAATTTTTTCATTCGAGTTTTCAGGAGCTCAGATTTTGCTGCAAATACACAGTGTGGCAAAGAATTTTTAAGACTGGGTCTGTAAAATGAAATAGAAACAAGAAATTATAATTTGTTTTGGTTTGTTATTCAAAATAAGTCCCCCGGCTTCAATACACTTGTTACAGCGATTTAATAATGATTTGAATGCCTGTTCCAGTTCACTTTACAAAATTGCCTCCAAAGCACGCGTCGAAGCTGTTTGTATGGTCGAAATATCATCAAAATAACACCCTTTTAACGTCATTTTAAGTTTTGGGAATAAAGAAAAGTCGCAGGGTGCTAAATCAGGCGAATACGGTGGATGATTCAACACACAGACGTTATTTTTCGCTAAAAATCTACGAACAAGAAGTGAGGTGTGACTGGGTGCATTATCGTGCAACAAAAACCCACTGTTTTCATCCCGATATTCTGGACGAATGCGACGAATTCTGCCCATCAAACGCCTCAAAACATTTAAATAAAACTCACCAGTAATTGTTTGTCTACTTGGAACAAATTCTTTGTGGATAATACCCTTACTATCGAAGAATGTAATGAGCATTGTTTTGATTTTCGGTGGAACTTTTCTTGTTATTTTGGCTTGTGGTGAGTTTTTTGACTTCCATTCCGCACTTTGTCACTTTGTTTTAGGATCATATTGAAAACACCATGTTTCATCACCTTTAACAATGGATTTTAAAAAGTTTGGATCATTTTCAGCGGTTGAAATGATGTCTCTGCAATGTGCACTTCTCCTTGATTTTTGTTCATTGGTCAACGGTGTGGAACAAATTTAGCAGAGACTTTTGTTTTGCCCAAATCTTCATGCAGGATGGTTCGAATCGTTTCTTTGTTGATGTTTAAAGACTCTTCGATCATTCTTAGTGACGCACATCGATTGTTCGCCACGAAATCACGCACTTTTTCAATAATCTCAGGTGTCCTAGATGAACTTGGTCTTCCGGTATGCTTATCATCTTCTAGCTTATCTCTTCCATCCAAAAAACGTTTGTGCCACAGGAAAACATTTTATCTACTTAAACAAAACTCACCGTAAACTTGATTCATCATTTGGTACGTTTCCGACGCACTTTTACCAAGTTTTGCGTTAAATTTAATAACAGCCCTTTGTTCCATCTTAATAATTCAATCTATTGTTTTCCACACCGGTTCCATTGACTTTGAATAGCTTTGATAAATTTAATTTGCGTCAGAACGGATTCAAAAGACGTGCTTATTACATCCGAAAATTCGGTGTCATCTTTCTTGTTATCATATTGTGAGGAAGTTTTTATAAGTATCACAATGCCAAATCAACTCTCTCTCTCTTCCGAGAAATTCGAAGATTTTGGCACTTTTTACTGCCTCTCTTTCTCTTTCTAAACTTTCAACCCATATTAAGGTCATTTTCTTAAGCTTGAAACAAAACTTCTTTGAGATAATAACTTTTTCATCATAGTTTTTGAGTGCGTTCTTTACGGACGACATTTTTATGTACCGACTTTATTGAAATATGAGATGCATTTTCTATGGCCCTCAATGAAATCAGGGTCCCGCTATGGAATTTCGGCCTGGGCCCCGCAATAGTTCCATCCGGTCCTGCTACAAAATATTCAGGTGGCGAAAATTGAGTCGAATTTAGGACGTAAAATTTTACGAAAGTTGCTGCACTTACGAAACCAAAATAAATTAAATAAAACATCTAGGAGATAATGTACTGTACTTTTCAGGAATCAACTGTTTTTTTTTTGTTTTTTTTTTTGCCTTTTTAAAAAATTTCCGGCAGTCTTTGAGTGTTACACAGCCGGATAACCTGTTACACAGCCGGATAAAACTGAAATTGAACTTCAATTCTTGAAAAATGCATGGTGTTCGTCTTTAATAAATTTCATCCATAACACATTTCGACAAATACCGAATCAGTACATGCCGTCTGAGCACGAGATAAAAACTTTAATGAACATTAAAATCACTTTGATAAAAGTTAAAAGGCTCACACAAAAAAATAATAAAAGGTTCTCACTAAATCTTTCAAAACTCCACGAGTCTCTTCCTCAGGTGGTAATAATATTGGGAGGTGCACCACGGATCCCTTAGCTTATATAGATGATAGTAGAATAGACGTGCAGTCTACGCATACTCAAGCACAATGGACGAATTACAATATTCCAGATAAAACAAACGTAAAAATTGCAGCGGACAGCAGCCATGATATTTTGTTTTGTTTCATCTGCAACATTGTAATTCGTCCATTGTGCCTGAGCATGCGTAGACTGCTCGTCCATTCTATTATCATCTATACAAAGTAAGGGGTCCGTGGTGCACACCCAGTATTATTACCACCTGAGGAAGAGACTCATGGAGTCTTGAAAGATCTAGTGAGAGCCTTTTAATATAACTTTTATCAAAGTGAATTTAATTCTCATTAAAGTTTTTATCTCGTGCTCAGACGGCATGTACTGATTTGTTATCTATGTTGGCACGATTATTACACTTGGATGACATTTCGACAAATTTTTACACACTTCGGCATTGTACATTAAACATAAACTGAAAAATTTCCAGAACCCCCAATAATTTTCAAAGTCAGGGCTTATGTCGGGGATCAAATACTTTCTACGGTGCTCCTTTGGGTTTTGTCTTAGATTAACATACATGTTCCGTAACCGATGCCTGAGACACATTCGCCTAATGCTATGTAACAGGCATAGGTGACAACTTGCATCGCCCGCATGATGAAATTTGATTTCGTGAACTCACCAACCAAAGCTTTTTCAAAAAGTGGGCAAAAATACATTGTCTGCTTTGCAGGGTAGGGACTTTCCGTGTTCCAGACGGTTCCTGCCAATGATCTAGTTGAAGTTAGATCATTGAATGAATAATGATTTACATTATTTCGTGTATCTATAAAGCTGTGATGCCGAAATACACATCATTTCAAAGATTTCCAAAAGATGGAAGAAATGCGCATTTCTCACCATCGAACATTAACTGAATATTATGGGAAGCGGGATACACTGTCAGTTCTGATTTGTTCGACGGAGCGGTAGGTCTACTATTTATCGGGGCGAAATGTGAAGTAAAAAACTGCGGTAGAGTGTGATTGATGGAACTAAAACAGACTTTGATAAACGGAGATACGAACAGTTCATAAATTGTTCAAACGGTGGTCGTTCTCTTTAGTCTCTTATCCAGGCTCCTGTCCGCTGCAATTTTTGTGTACATAAATTCCTTCTCTTATCTGTCCAGATGGTTCCGCTCGTAATTCCCCTAAGGAAAAAGCTAATCTCCTTGGGCCTTCACTTCTGTTGAGCTAAGTCTACCTTGAATGAAGCACATAAATCTCTCCCTCTAGTTCAGTACGCTTCCTTCAAAGTTCCTTTTTTCGTTTTCTTCGTCGTAAGAAACGTAGAATTTTCTCCGTTTTCGCAATACTAATACATCTGTACCCTGATGGAATAATTCAATAATTTCCACCGCTTTGGAATTTTGGGCACCTGAAATGACACTCGTGTTATTCTGTCTATTTTATGAGTCATTACATTATGACCACCTACCTATTAAGCTGTAGAACACCATTTAACCCGCAAAATAGCAGCCACTCGGCGAGGCATCGATTCGATGAGGTGGCGATAGCCATCTTAGGGTATCTGCTAACATAATGTCAACAGCAGGTCCTCCAGTTCCCGTACATTTCGTGGTGGTGGTGATTTAGCGCGAACCCGCTTTTCCAAGTCGAGCCACAAATGTTCGATTGGTTTCATGTCAGGTGAATTTGAAGGCCAGGGCATTAACAGGAAGTCACCAAAACGTTCCTAGAACCACTCCTTGACGATTCTGGCCGTGTGGCATGGCGCATTATCCTGTTGGTAATGGCCATCACCAGCAGGGAACACAGTTGCAATGAATGGGTGAACTTGGTCCGCAACGATGATCAGATACTTGACTTCTGTCAGAGATCGTCCTACTGGGATAATGGGGCCTACAGTGTCTCCAAAAAAAAAGAAACATCGCCCACACCATAACACCGCTGCCGCCGGTCTGTTTCCGCCCAACAGTGCATTCAGGTGCCATAACCTCATTTGGTATTCGGCGTATCCGCGCTCGACCTGTGTCCTGATGGAATAATCAATAGAAAGTGGACTGGTGCATCACCAGGAATCTTGATTCGTCAGACCAGGCCACTTTCTTCCAATCATCCACGGTCCGATCTTGATGATCTTGGGCCCATTTCATGCGTTGTTGGCGATGATGTGCAGTGAGCATGGGGACCCGGCTGGGTCTTCTGCTACGCAGGCCCATGCGCACAAGGCTGCGATTAACTGTGGTCTGTGACACATTGCCCTGATCACCACTGTTGTAGCTGCGGGTGATTTGTCGCACTGTGGCACTGCGGTCGCTGTGAACAATGCGCGAGTCTCCAATCCCCTGTGGCATTAATGAACTATGGACGACACACGGCTGCAGAACGGTTCGTCGTTTTGTCATATGTGCACCACTTTTGATACGTGCGCACTACAGTGGCACGTAAGCAACCCACAAGCCGCGCCGTTTCCGAGATCGTAGTTCCGAGACGAAGTGCCATCACAATTCGTCCTTTATCAAACTCCGATAAATCGGCAGCTTTTCCCATTCTGACTCCAAACACTCTACTAACCGAAAGTCGGTCTTTGGGTTGTATATATATACTGCTTTGTGAACTTCACCTGCGCCACCGTCCGGCCTCCAGGCGCACTCATTTCTCTAGGCTGGGACTGGTCATAATGGAATGGCTCGTCGGTGTAGAGCAATTTCCCCAACGAACTGAAAGATTGCTTATCACCTAATACAAAAAACTGAACTATGCTGCTTCAGAAATTACTACACTAACGTCTGATTTGAGCACAGATAGGAAGGCGGTAATTAATGAGTAAGTGATGACTCACCTAAAATTTTCCAAATTAATTTATTACCGTCAGTTTCGGTTTTTCTCAGCTGTTCTCTGAGATTCAAGGTTAGTTCCCAAACGAAAGATCATCTGCCAAACTTAAATTTTTAGCAATGTTAAATTTTATTCAGTGTTGATGTGTTGACAAATCCCCTCACAGCCTTATATAATACATGACTTTTGGCATTTCATGCTACTATTCTTTTTTCCGTTGAGACATTCCCAAGTCTGATCCTTCCATGATTTCACCGTCCTTCTTTTAACTTTCTTTCCTACCACTTGTGCTGATACACAGGGTGCCCAGTAAAGTCCTTTCTCGCCGCCCCTGTGGCGCAGTGGTCTAAGGCGTTGGTCTGTGATCATTCGTCCGAAAGGGGTCCGGGTTCGAATCCCGGTGAGGCATGGATGTTGTGTTTGTCTTACGGCACTGGCTCTCTCCCTTCCCTGGAACCAGTGACCCTAAATTAGGGACGGGCGACTGCTTATAGCCCATTGAGTTGCTCACGGTGGTCGTTAAACCTCCAATCAAAAAAAAAAAAAAAAAGCCCTTTCTCAGCCCCGTAACTTTCGAACGCCGACAGCTATATAGCCATAAAAACGGTGTCTAGGTTAGGTATAGTAAAGTGGCTATGCGCTATTCGATGAGACCGTTTACAGCACCTCCTAGCGGCAGTCAGGAGTTAGCGTGCCGATCTCGAAAACTATACGAGATACGGGAAAATAGTCAATTGCAAAGTTGTAGAGCAGCATCGAGTTAGTACGAAAAGATATACCTTGTGCACATAAATGCTAAGAATAGAACGCGTACAACGCTCGTTTGTTTGTTCGCGATGTCGAACACTGTTACGTCACGAAACGCGTCAGAAAGAAGCAATTAATTGTCACTAGGCACATTTACCGTCGGTGCTCAATGTGCTCTCCGTCAACCACAATGCAAATTTAGACTCTAGATTGAATCTCACGCTGCACATTTTGCAGCAAGTCAGGTGACACGCTGGAACAAGCATCAGTTATACGGCGTCAAAGGTCCTGCAACGTTGTCGGAGGGGTCTGATACACCTGCTCTTTGAGGTAGCGCCACAGGAAGAAGTCCAATGGGGCGAGGTCCGGTGAGCGTGCAGGCCACTCTACGCAACCACCATAGCCGATGATTTGTTGCTCGAATGTCTCGACCAGGTATCTTCTTACGTTTCCTGGCTGATGCGGAGGAGCGCCGTCATGTTGGAAACAAACATTCCGTAGTTGAGTTGGGCTAGTGCTTTGCGGAAGGCGATATTGTTTCCTTTCTGACGCGTTTCGTGACGTAACAGTGGTCGACATCGCGAACAAACAAACGAGCGTGGTACGCGTTCTATTCTTAGCATTCATGTGCGCAAGGTGTCTTTTCGTACTAAATCGATGCTGCTCTACAACTTCGTAATTGACTATTTTCCCGTATCTCGTATAGTTTTCGAGATCGGCACGCTAACTCCTGACTTTACCGCTAAGAGGCGCTGTAAGCGGTCTCATTGAATAGCGCATAGCCACTTTACTATACCTAGACACCATTTTTATGACTACAGCTGTCGGCATTCTAAAGTTACGGGGCTGAGAAACTTTACTGGGCACCCTGTATTCTCCAAGTTATCAATAATTCATTCTTCATGGCCAAACCACAAATAAAAAAATATTTGTTTCCTCCCTACAAACAACATTTTGCTGCACATTTCACATCTGCAACACATCTTCGTTCTTCACACAATCAGAAAGAGTATTGTCACAAACCTCCCGCAAGTAACGCGTCTCTCCAGCACGCAAAGGATCCCCGTGTCTTTTCCGTATAACTCCAAGGTTTCACAGCTAGCCATACATCAGAGTAGGAACAAAAACACTTTCCTACGCAGACATCCGCGAGTTTTTTTGTTTAGTCTTTCTTTTGATAAAAATCAGTCTTTTGAAATCTATCGAAAGTAGCCATAACTTTCTGAGCCGAATCAATTTGATTTGTCGACTAAGTTCACTATTTAGTTTGGTTTCTTTGTCAAACATGCTTCCTATAAAAACACAAACACATTCACCTAGTCTAACTTTATACCATTTAGACTGATTTTGTACGCAGTATACTAACAGCACCTCGCTCAAAAACCATGTGATTTCGGTTTTCCCCTTGTTTTCACTCAGATTTAATTCACACATACTTCGTTCATTCTGGACAAATACTCTGAAACTCATTTTTGCTCTCCTCCAGCAGAATCGTATTGTCAACATGCAACAACCCGCACGTATGGAACTTCCCGATACATAAACCAGTACTGTTTATTTTGATTTCATGCATGCGTGCACGTATGAATATACTGAACAGCTCTACAGATATTACACAAACTGGTCTAGACGGTAACAACAGAAAACCAATTAGAATAAAACACTATTTACAAGTACACTCGTTCTATTGCCGATACGCATGGCTTTCACCATCGCATACAGGCATGTATATTTAATATGATCACCTAATAATTATACAGTCGCATCACAACAATATGATCACCTAATAATACAATATGATCACGCATGTATAATTATACAGTCGCATCACAACAATATGATTACCTAATAATGGGAATAACCACGCCCGGATGACAGCGGCGAGACGGCATGGCATGCACGCAATGAGGCTCTGAAAGGCTGCCTGAGGTACACATGCCCATTCGGACTGCGGCAGAGCACGGATGTCCCGGAGATGACGTGGTTGTGGGTCGGCACGCCGAACCTGTCGATCCAAATAGTCCCACAAATGCTCTATGGGGTTGAGGTCGGGCGATTTCGCCGGCCAAGGGAGAAGGGAGACATCGCTGTCGTGTTCTTGATGGAACCAGTCACGCATCCCCTTAGCGACGTGGCACGGCGCATTGTGCTGCTGGTAGACACTATCACCACCAGAGTAAACGTCCAACATGAAGGAATGAATGTGGTCAGCGAGGGTGGACAGGTAGTCATTGGCGTTCAGGGACCCATCCAGTGGTACCAGCGGTCCCAGGTTATACCAGGAAAACATCCCCCAGACATGCACACTGCCACCGCCAGCCTGTACTTGACCGACAAGCGTGTCCGGGTGTTGGTTCTCATGTGTCTGACGCCGTATCCGCCACCGTCCGTCACTTCTGTGGAGTAAAAACCTCGATTCGTCGGAGAATGCAACCTTTTTTCCACTCTTCCACTGTCCAATGATGGTAGTCCCATGCGAACTGCAGGCGTCGTTGCCGATGGACCTGAGTTAACATGGGCGCCTTGACGCAGCGTCGACTCCGGAGACCAGGGTTCGCTTTACTGTTATCGGGGACACATACTTGGGTGCCTCAGCGTTTATTTGCGTGGTCAATTGCAGCACTGTTGCGCGTCGATAACCCTTTACCAGTCGACGTAGGCGGCGTTTCTCCTCTGGGGTCGATATCCTTTGGGGCTTCACAGTTATGACGTTCGGAGATACTCGGTGTGCCAGCAGTCCATTCTTGGTACACCCTTACTACAGTACCTCGCAAATAGCCCACGAAGTCTGTTGTTTCTGAGATGCTTCCACCCTTGGCACGGTAGCTGATGATCATTCCTTTTTGAACGTCCGACAAATCACTACCGCTGCCCATTGTGCTCACGTTACGCACTATGGCTCATCATTGTGTCGAAACAAAACAACACTACTGCAGCAAAAGTGACAGCAGAACTCAATATCCACCTGGAATGCCTTGCTTCCATAAAAACTGGCCGCATAGAACTTCACAAAGCAAACATCCATGGAAGAGCTGCAATTGCTAAACCTTTAAGCAGAGAAATCAACGCTACGATACGAAAACATGGTGTCATGAGCATAAAACCCAAATAGTTGATAACTGGAAACGCGAGCTATGGTCCAATGAGTCCTCATTTACATAATTCCCAACAGTAGGTCGGATATATGCATGGAGAACCCCCAAGGAAGCGTACAATTCGGAATGTCTGTTTTCAACTGACAACTTGGGGGTAGATCTCTGATGATTTGGGAGACCAAATCTTGGTATTCGGATGGCCCCATCATTACCTAACATGGCCGAGTTAAAGCCAGCGAATACTTGCACACTCTAGATGATCAGGCCCAAAGTTGTTTCCCAACATTGACGCCATTTTTCAAGATGATAATACGCCCATGCACACAGCCAGAACAGTCCAGTCTTGGCTGAAGAGCACCAAGATGAACTTCAATATTTGCCCAATCACCTGACTTGAATATCGTCAAACCACTGTGGGCAGTTTTGGAGAGAAGAGTGAGAAGCAGATTGCATCCTCCAATATCTCTGAATCAATGGGCTGACGTTCTTACCGACGAAAGGTACAACATGGAGACTATTCAAAAGCTGTATGAACAGAGTGTCCCACTCGCTACCGAACCCAGCATTTCTTTACGAAATTTGAAGTGGACTTACCTCATTTCGTGCGAAATGTGATGACATCACAACATGTGCTCGAAGCGGCCACCATTTGCATCCAGACAGCAATGAACCAGGCGCACTATATTGTGGGAAGTCCTTGCCAGTACGTCCGCCATCACTGCCTGAATTTCTTCGGTGATGTTTGCTTTCAAGGCATCTATGGTTCGCGGTTTCTTTTGGTAAACTCTCCCTTTTAGATATGCCCATAAAAAGTAATCAAGAGGCGTCAGATCTGGCGAGCGCGGTGGCCATAGACCCTTCGGAATGACGCGTTCGCCGAAAAAGGACTGAATTTCGGCCATACTGGTGTATGATGTCTCTCCATCATGCTGTTAATATCCAATGGAGAGTTCTTCGTCGTTCAATTGATTTACAAAGGTGTTGAAGATTTCCATATATGCAGCTGTTGTGATGGTTGTATCGAAGAAGATGGGACCAATTATGCGGCGCTGGGTCACACCAAACCCCAATTTTCTGTGAATGAAGGAATTCTTTATGTATTCCGTTGGGATTTTCACTGACCCAATTACGGGAATTTTGAGAGAAAATTAAAGAACGGGAATTTCTTAAAATTTTATGAATGTTTCAAATACGGGAATTTTTTTGAATGCTCCTTAGTGGAATTTTGCCACTAAGGAGCACTCCGGCTGGCTGACGGACAGCGCCGGGTTCAATGCTGTCTAGAAGCAAGTGGTGGCTACTTCCAGCAAATGTTGTGATGTCATCCCATTTCGCACGAAATGAGGTAAGTCCACTTCAAATTTCGTTGCAATATCTTCATTGGTGTTAACTTTATTAAAGAAATGTCGGGTTCGGAACCGAGTGGGACACCCTGTATAAGCTGATACCAAGGCTAACAATTTCGGTAAAATTTCTTTAACTTCTTCACATAAAAATCTGCCGCTAGATGGAGTGAATACATTGCTGAATTCAGTATAATATTTCCGCTTGAAGTCGTACTGCAATTTTTTTTTCCATCGGATAGCTGTAAGCGTCAGCAATATTTTCCATGATTTAGCAGCTTTTTCCAAGTGTTAAATTTTCTTGCTGGACGCTTTTACGGGACATTTGCATTTAACATCATATAATCTTGTCACACTTAATTGTGAAAAGCTTTCCACAGCGGCTGATCTATTCAACAGTCAATATTATCCACAAATTTTTCAAATGTCCGTGATGAAAACTTGCCCACTAGGTGGAGCAGAAGTACGTTTGCTTTAAGTCCGACATCTCTGTTTCCATTTGTTGGGTTGGAATTTGTTTTTCCCTTGGGAACTCACCAAGAATTTTCAATAAATTTTCAGTTTTTTCTAATGTAACTAACATTTTCCACTCAATGAAGTGCTGAAATACAGTGAAATCTCCGAATAACAGCCATTCCTTGGACCGGAGAAAAGTGACCATAGTTGGGGAGGTGGCTGTTGTTCGAAGCTTACACCTAAGTTAACATTGCGAGTATATTTCGTTTGTGCAAAAGCAGAATAAATATATCAAGCTTATGTACAAAAAAAAAAAAAATGTTGCTGTGCTTTTTCCTAGTGAAAACTCAATATAATAATTAAAAAAATAAACCATGGTGTGGAAGATTTTAGTAAAGCTGTGATTTATGGTCTTAAACAGGCACCTTAGAAATAGCAAGCTAGGATAATAGGGCCAAGTTACGCTTTAATAAAGAAAAATGTTAGTGAAGTGTAACTGCACAATTTACTGGCCGCGCGCCAGAAAGTAGGAACAGAACCTACAGGGACCAAACCAAGGGATGCCGCCTCCAACGGCCAACATTCCACACCCCATCAACTACACCCGGGGAACGATTGAAACATACACGGAAGCAGGAGCTCGTCTCTCAGTTGGGAGTTCGATAAAGCAAACCTCTAATACGCTGAAAGAAAGCGTGATATGTTCGTCATATTGAAAGGTCATAATTTTAACCATTATCAACCCACTACTAGATAAAGGTCTCTCCAAGTCTCTTCCATAACTTTCTGTCTTGAGCCAGTCTCCTCCATGTCACTCCAGCATGCTTTCGAATTTCATTCGCCCATCTCCCACATGGTCTCCTTGAATCTTCTGGGTCCTTTCTTGCCCCTCGTAATCCAGTCTAGAATTTCAGTTGTCCAACGGTGGTCAGTTCATCTAGCAATATGGCCAGCCTAATGCCATTTCAGGCTTTTTACCTTGATTATGATGCCATCAACTCGTGTCATTTTCTTGAACCATGAGTTCCTCTACCTGTCTTTCCTGGTTATACCAAGCACGCATCTCTTCACGCTTACTTCTTCGGTAGTTTCTAGCAACCTGGCATAATTTTATGTGACATATATTTATTTCGTTTACCGGCAATAAATGTATTGCCAAATTTAGCTACAGACATGATAATTTATTCATATGTAGATAAAATTGGGGCTCGTCCTCAAGTTTTGGACATCAGAGCACTTTATTGCCACCTTTTTATTTTAGTTCTTTATCATTAGAAGTGTCAAAACTAAAGAAGAATTCAATATTCAGTTTCAAGAAAACATGTATTATTTAATCTACCTTGCCTAGACAACAGATTTTAAGGTGGCTCCACCTAAGAACTCTGTCCTATGTTCACAACGGTAAAAAATTCTGTAGACTTTTTCTTCAAAGTTAATGTATTCCCAAGGATGAAAATTTGCACAGCGATAAAAATAACTTTAAATTATACCATATGTAGTGAAATATTTGCTGAAACTTAACCATAATTATTTTAAAAATCAATTATTTTTCTTTGGGTAACGTTGAGATCTGCTAATAGATAGTGCAACCTGTACATTGATGGTATCAGTGGAAACAAGTGTTTGATGGCTTATTTCTGAATTAGAAATCAACAGTACCTACAGTTCTGCTGGCATTTTCAGCTTAATTATTGTCAGAACATTTAATCTAAGTGGCTCAAATCATTGTAAATATTCCATACTATCGCATGGATGGATATAAATTTTGATCCCATTCCGATAATTAAAAAAAAAAAAAAATCAGCGCTAATTGTAAAATAAGCCATCAAACATTCATTTGTTCACTGATGTCATTAAAGTACAGGTCGCGCCATTTGTTAGCAGATCTAAACATTACCCAAGGAAAAATTATCGATTTTTAATATAATTATGGTTAAGTTTTAACTAATATTAAATATGTCATGCAATAATTAAAAGTTATTTTTACCAATGTGCAAATTTTCATCCTTGGGAATACATTAATTGCGAAGAAAATGTTTACGTTTTTACCATTGGAAACACAGAGCAAAGTTCTCACGTGGAAACACTTTAAGGGAGGGCCACATCGAAAAAGAAATTAACAGGCGGGAGTGCATTTGGAAGAAACAGTACAATTTCCAAGAGAAGATTGTCATTATGTTTTCAAAGAAAAGTAGTTAATCAATTCATCCTTACGGTTCTTATTCATGGATTAGAGACATGAACCTTAACTACCAAAGACATACAGAGGCTACGAACAACTCAAAGTACACTGACGGAAAAAAATCCCAACACCACGAAAAAATAGTTGTAGAGGAATGAAATGGCGGCAATACATTTGTATAGGTAACATAGTTAATCGATTAAGGTTTCATGATCACAGCTTAATGTAAGCGCGAGAAGAGCCATTTTAAATGTGAAATGCTGGTACATTAATAACCGATGTAACCGCCAGAATGTTGAATGCAAGCATGCAAACGTTCAGGCATTGTGTCGTACAGGTGCTGGATGTCAGTTTGTGGGATGGAGTTCCATGCCTGTTGCACTTGGTCGGTCAATACAGGGACGGTCAATGCTGGTTGATGGTGACGCTGGAGTTGTCGTCCAATGATGTCCCATACGTGCTCGATTGGAGAAAGATCTTGTGATCTAGCAGGCCACGGCGACATGTCGACACTCTGTAGAGCATGTTGGATTACAACAGCTGTCATGGCGAAAATTTTAACCTCTGGTGAATTTCAGAGAGACCTGATCAATCTTTCTGTTGGTTTATCGGAGATTAATTAATGCAAAAAATTTTCTTCCATGACATACGTTAGAAGAAAATTCCTGGTTGAAAGGCAGGGAATTCATGCGCAAAATTCGCTTGTCTTAATCACTACCAGGAAAACAAAATTTCATGTTGGAAAAAAAAAAAAAAAAAAAGAATATTTGATTTAACTGACTTTGGGGTTTTGAAAATAATTATTTTATCTGTTCTTTTATCGCGATAGGAAAAGGCGAGTAGGTGTGCAGCTCAGAGAATCAAAATTAATTTTGGTTTAACATCACGGAACGAGAGAAAAGAAAATTAAAACTAGTGATTTTCTGCAAAGCAAGAATCCGCCATTTTTGCGTTCCTGTTTCCAAAGTCGCACAAAAGTAACATCTTTTCGTCTTTTGGGGTAGGAAATTCAGCAGCAGAAATCTATTTTTAGAACCTCAGGGTCAAGATGGGCCTGCTCTGCACGTGTGAAGGTCAGAGGTCACTCGAGGCGTGGGAGTGAAGGGTCCGTTGGGAAGCCGTGAGTTGCTAGGCTGAAGTTTCGACCAATGAGAGGGTCAGCGGTTTCAAGCACCCCCAGAGTTTTTATCCGTTGAGAGTCACTTTTGTACTGGACTTTTGCTGACCGGCAGAGAAAGAGGACACAGCCGAGTCTCTCCTCGCCTTTTTGGCGGAGGAGGGGGCGGCAAGAAGGAAAATTTCGTATTGAAATCTAAACGGACAACAGTTAAAATTGAATTTCAAGGATCTCATTACTGGAGAGGAAATGCTTGCAGATTCAACCCTCTCCTCCTCTCCTAGTGGACGACGGAGGAGTGAACTGCAATAAAAAAGAAAAGTAATAACTACCGTGAATTGATCTCCGCAGGAGAATTTTCTGCCAGCGCAACCCGAATGCTGTTACTACTCGGTTCAATATGGAAGGAACTCTTCAAGCCAGTTCAACCAGACACTGGAAGTTCCGAAAAAAAAAAAAAAAAGGGGCATGCACGGCTTTGTAGAAGATACCGCCTTTAACTGCTGAATCGTCGAGTTGGGCCCTACTGATTACAACAAGGGGTCCACCAGCAGGGTTCCAAAATGCCCGTTTCCTGTATCGTTGGCCAAACACGCTGCCTAAGGAAAAGAGAAAAAAAGAAGGAAAAAGCACCTTGGAAGTGAAGTGAAAATCAACCGGGACAGTGGTGTTCTCTGAGGGAGAGTTTTTTTTTTTTTTTTTTTATTATATTCATTTTATCTATTATTAGGCTGTGAAACCTTTTTTTTATTATTATCGACGGTTAGTGTGCTTGGCAGGAAGTGTTGCTGCCCCCAGTCCTAAAGGTAAATTTCTCTCGGCATTTTCTTTTTTTGTATTATGTTGTGGTTTCTTTAAAATTATAAAACGAGTTGATTTTAAAATTGGGGGCTGTCGGAAAAATATATTGCAAGACAGAAAAAAGAGAGGGGAGTTGAAGATGCTTTCATTTATGTTTTTTTTTTTTTTTTGTGTTGTCATGTCTGGTAGTTTAGCAACTTCCCAGGCCAGTAAATTTTAATGTATCGGAAAAATTTGGTTTATTGTTTGAGCACAGTAAATTTTGGTGCATCGATAATAGTTTAGTTGGGCATGTGATAATTGAAAAGCAGTGTTATTGTGATGTCGTGGTTGATAAAATAATTGTAAACATTTCTCTCTAGTCTTTTACAGCGTTGAGTTATTTTTTTTTGAGTGAAGATAAATTATGGGATGATTTATATTGGAATTTTGGGAACATATTATAGTGTGATGAAATTGGAAACCTAAAGTGCTGTTTACATTCTTGGAGTGTTGGAGTGTCGAAATTGAGATGGTAGGAGTGTTAATTGAGGACCAGTATTTTACATGCTCCAGATGAGTGTTAATCTCCCATTGGAAAGGGGTGATCTTAGGGCAAGCAGGGAACTTGTCCTAGGGCAGAGGGCTCTGAGTAGGGAATTTTCACCAGGATGCGATATGTGCAAAATAAAAGTTGAGGTATTTAGGTTCTCAAGTTTAGTTTTTTCACAAAAAGAATGAACATCATGGGTTGAGAAGACACACTTTTGCTCACCAGTTCCAGTATTAATTGTCCTTTTCTTTGGCCTAAATTTTCTTGTTTTTACTATAAGGTTAAAAGTCTAAATGGAATTTTAATTTTCAATAAGGTGAAAATATTTAGTGGGTTATGTAAATGGTCAGTGTTATTGTCTGAAGTGGACCTGCGCATTGCCATGGTGCAGAAGAATTTCCTTGCTAGTGATTTTTCCTGGGATATATGTGGAAAGAGATAAGTGAATTTTCCTGGGATATATGTGGATATAGAGATAAGTGAATTTTCCTGGGATATATGTGTAGAGAGATAAAGTGAATTTTCCTGGGATATATGTGGATATTGTGATTTAGAATTTCTTGGGATATATACAGAGATAAGTGAATTGTTCCTGAGATATAGTTGTGTTAGTTCTGGGCCAGATGTGCCTGGAGTATTTAGGGTTGAAGTACGACAGGTCTTGCAGGCGTGGTTGATCAAGGTGGGATCATGCATTGGTTCGAAAAGGGGGAGATCCTTGAAGACGTGGTTTTTGGGGGAAAACTTGTCTTCAAACCCCCCCCCAGTAGTTTCGCTGCTCACGGAGATATGTACTGCCAGCAAGGGTTGGTCGAGCGTTGCTTCAAGAAATGTGGTGAGATCATGTTAGAGGAAATTCTGTGCCTGATGATGATGTGTCACACTTGAGGATTTTTCCTTTCCCTTTGCATAGGCTGAAAGTGGATTCACGACCTAATTTCACGCCTTCAGCCTGACTTGGTATTTTCTTCCTGTGTTGGTTCTCAAAACCCAGGGTAGTGTCTGAACTGAGAGTATTTGCCTCACCGCTACCTCAGTAATTCACTGCAGGTGTTAAATTTAAATTTGTTTGGTGATTTAAAGTATCTAAACTTATTTGTTTATGATTTGCTGTAGTGCTAGGGATGTAAATTCTAAATTCTGGTTGTTGGTGTTAGTTAACTTGATATTTAGTTTGGAAATTTAGTTAATTGGTATTTTGAGCTTTTGTTTACAGTATAGAGTTATTAAGTATCCTGAGCTATTATGTGAAGTGCAGAGTCAGGTGATTTTTATGAGCAAGCTAGTGCAAGAAGATTGTTTGAATTTCTGAATTATGTTGATGTTATGAATAGTGATAATTTTTAAGATTAGTTAGTGAGGTTTCTTTATAAGTGAAGTAGGTTCATTCAGGGTAGTTCTATAGGTTATGTAATGTTAATTAATGCTTGTGCTCAGTGTAAATTCTGTTTTGAGGATAATTTACTTGGTTTGTTTACTTGCTGATAGTAGATTTGTTAAAGTATAATTTGTGACTCTTAAAATAACTGTAAATTTAATTGAAGTCTTTGAATCTGGTCTGGGAGATTGCGGAGTTTGCTAAGAGTGTTTAAATTTAAATCAATAAGTGTAAAATTGTAAATTGGTCATTGAGCTAACTGGGTGAGAGAGAGGAGAGTACGTTTCAAAAGAACAGAACTTGTCCACCTTGTGGAATTAAAAATAATCCAGTATCTTTTTCTTGTGTAAACCATGCGAATCATAGTATGATTTTGAAGGCATAAATTAAAAGCCTAGTGTTCAAACTAACTGTGTTGACATATGTAAAGTTGTGCTGTTCATAAGGCCAGTGGCCAAAGAGAAATAGAAAGTAAATTGAGATTCTGTTTTATACTGCTGTGTTTAAGCAAACAAGAAAAAAGGAAATACCATCTGTTTGTCCACTAAATTAACTCATTAAGTTTTTAAAGAAAAATAATAAATACAGGCAGTAGCCTTTCAAAAAAAGTTCAAAATGAGTGCAGTGTGGAAAGTTTTTGTGTGCTGTTGTCTTCCATGACTTGGTCCCATGTACTCCCCCTTAGCTTGACTAAGGCTATCGATCCGAATCCTGGTTTTCTAAGGTATTTCATAACTGCAATTTTTGTCCTAACCTTTTTAAATTGACTTTCACCGCCTCCACAAGTTGTTGTTGAACGAGTACATTTTATCCTATGACTTATAGTGATACATTTTCATACACAGGCAACAATATTCACTTATTTTTGCACTTTCAGGTGACTCAACTCTGCGTGAACACAAACAACGCAAACTTTACAATAACTTCTTGTGGAATGTAAATTTTCAGATGCATTTTTGTTTAGGATGTTCATGGCCTTTTCTAGTACGTAGAAAATATTTTTGTTTCGAAATGCATCCATCCATCTCCCAAATTTAATTTTTCTATCAAATTAAATTCAATTTTTTTTCCCACCAAAACATTTGGTGCCGTGACCAGGATACATGCCTTGTCATGGAATTCAACCTGTACTGCACAGTAGTTACGAAAAATCTTGAGTATGGTTTCATATGTGAATTATTTTCTCGTAGTGATAAGTTCTGGTAGTCTCTCTCTCTCAGTGACCAAAGTAGCGAAAGTGCATATTTTTTTATTTTAGCTGAATTT